>JAREIS010000011.1:3675000-4970000 GCA_030060385.1 Muscicapa striata striata
CAGTTTTCTAATCCAAGTGAAGTCATGCATCCTATTTCAGTAACTGAATTGGAAATTGGTCCAATATGGGAACTCTTGGCCCTCTAACCATTAGGCGAAAATACCTATATAGAAATGTTATGATCTTTTACCTTTTTATGCTCTTAACCATTAAGCTAATAATTTCTGAATTTGATTCTCTCTAGTGTATTAATTGCCCACTGGCCTCACACAAAAAGTTACCTTGTGCTCTCTCAAAATGAAAAGGCACTGTGTCAAAAACTGTGGAAAATAAATGCCACTTTCCTGGAAAACTTTAGTTAAACAATGACTAAAATGACTTAGTGACATTTGCTCCAAATGTTTATTTCCCCTTAAATTAATCTAACATTAAATTCTTGGGTAACCATACAGCTATTCACATGATGATCTCTTAATAATATAAAATGTCTTTAAAAATTAGACTAATTTATTTTTTTACTACTAGTAAGGGCAAACCAGGAAGTAAGATGGCATGAGGTTTCACACAGAAACAGCCTCAGAAGGATAAAAACAGAGTACTTGAAGAGTTAATGCTTTCATAAACTTCAACACATTTCTCTATTCTTCCAGAAAGTCAGTGGGTAACTCAGAGTTCTTTTCATTAATCAATATGGATAAACTCATCAACAGCAAAAATAAATTTCAAGTATTTTATACTAAGTTAAACAAGGGAAAAAAATCAAATGTTCCCATACATATATCCTGACATTCAGTATGTTTTAAGAAATTTTAATTTTTTTTTTTGGCAGAGATTCATCCCATCACTTTTGAGGAAAACATTCAAAAGGGCATTTCAGTGGAAATCGGTTATTTTTGTAATATTTTTTAGCAAGATCTTACAAAAATTCCAAATGTAAGGAAAGCAGTTAGAGTTATTTAACAGCTGTAATACCAGAGAAGTGAGGGGCACATATACTTACATAGGTTTGTCAGTTTTCCTTGTCTCCTTTGAGTGCTTTCATTAGCCAATGTTTTGACTATTTAGGGATGAATTTATCATTCTCGAATATGTTTAGAATTTTTCAGGCCTTTCAATTTTTTTTTTTTTTTATAAATAAATAAAATAAATTTAAATTACCTGGTATTTAATTACTTGGAATTTAAATCAAAATAAATCCTGTTTCCGTTAGAAAAAAAGTATTTTTACAAATTCTCAATTTAAAAAATATTATCTAGTGTACCTGCTATTAAAGCCCTTCAGGCTTGTTACTAATCGATTCAGAGTAGAAGATAATCAGTATTGGTCATATAACAGTAATTTTCCATTTCAGTTGCAAGGAACATGAATCTTATTTTTTCTCCTATGGTCCATTTCTTTGGTCCTACCAATGCCATGGTAGTGATTACTTAATGCCAAACATGGACAACAGTAAGGGACAAATATTGAAATATTTACTACAGGGATATTGACAAGATGCACAATGAATTTCTAAACTGCATTAGTCTTTTATCTCGTCATTCAGTTATTTACTTTGTCTGATTTTCTCATAATTTTTGTCATGTTTTTAGCATGAAACCTTACTAAAAATCTATTGGAATATACAGGCAGATTTTAAATATAAGAGCAGAAAAATTACTGAACTGATATTCCTAATGTGGTTGGAAATGCTCATAATTAGTTTTCATTAGTCTAATTAAAATTGTTGTAATTTGGAATTTAATCACATATGCCATCATTTTAAACAAAGAATTAGTTACTGACAGAACAATTACTTTTTTATGATCTTGTATTCCATAATGTTTAAGGCAAAAATAATTTATTTTATACAGATAAACTATTTTCCTTTGATTTTATATATGGAGTACTTACAAGATGGATGAGAAGCACACTCCATTAATCTGTAGTGTTTATCTTGAGGGAGATTTGTGAATTACAAACTAAAAAACGTTTGCTGATATTAGTTAAGGTATGATTGAACAATATATTTCTGGAGAAAATGTACCCAGAAATCATTACTCTATTGGATAAAAGCTTGATAAAACAATTTCAATTTTCAGAGTTTGCTATTATATGTCATGACAAGTCTATTAAGAAGTGAAAAAAATCTACTATTTATTAGTTTTCTATTTACATGTATAATTTCTCAGTGGAATTTGAGTACATAGAAATAGGAAGGGAAAGATTGAAAAATAAATTCATAAACCAATAATTTAACTAGATTGTTAGTTTATTTTCCATAATTTTTTGGAACTATTTTGTTGACCACAGGTTTACCTTTGACAGTTATGCTATACAAAGCCTTTTCTACAATAAAAAGTGACCAGTTGTACTTTTTTGCTTCCAAGATTTCTGGAAGTATTCTGGGAAGCCCACTCCACCTATATTCATTAAAGAGGGAATTCATGTATTCCATGACCATTAAGCCTACGTTATGGAACACTCTTTTTTTAAATCTCTTTTTCAGACACTGTGAGAAACTCATAGCATATAGGATTCATTGAAAGCAAATAAAAAATATACATAAAAATATTTGAGTCATTTTTTTATACAAGACACTCTGGAGAACATCAAAATATTTCCCACTGATGCAGTTAAAAGTTTCTTAATTCTCTTAGAATACACTAAGTAGCTAGTAAGAGAAAATTAACTCTTCCCATTTGGATGAAAATGTCCAAGTGAACAAGAGCAGACATTTTAAAATATGTATAATGCAAGTAAGTTTTAAAAATGACAGAGTAAACATAGTGTCATTGTTTGGCCAAGTCACAGTGATTTTGGGCAGTGAGTTAAATAATGATGGCTGGGTGAAACCACCACTATCTTACCTATGAAGAAAACTCACGTGTGTGATTCCTTTTCCTGATCTCTCTATTCATCAAATCCTACTCGGAAAATGTTGTTTTCCATCTCCTCCATGGGCCTAAATGTCTCCCACACTTTGGTCTCAGGTGCACATCTTAACAAATTTTAGGCCTGTTGAGAATAAAGTCCAGCTGCATCATTCCTGGGGCAACAAAATTCATCTCAGTAGATTTTTATAATCTCATGGAGTCTGTTTCACTGTCTCAGAAACTTCCTTATAGCATATTAAATACCCATAAACAGACCTGCACACCATCCATAAATATTGCAGTAAAATGGGTTCTCCTGTCTTTGTGCTGAGACATTTTAGAAAGGAATGACCAAAAACAGTTGCTCTAGACCTGAAAGAAAAATGGATCCTCATCAACATCATTGTTTTGGGTTTCATGTATTCTAAAATAGTTTCTAATCCTGGAAGGATAGTATTCTTCTCTTGAGAAATCAAGGTATTTTTCAGGTGTGTATTAATGTGTTTTCAATTTATGAAGTAATTAAGCTATCTCAAATTTTGAGATAAGAAGGAAATAAGAAGGAAAAAATTCTAAAACCTTAAAATCTGGACTATAATCACCATGACCATTAGTTAACCCCATATGTTAGGGGAAACATTTTTGTACAAGTAAACTAAAGTAGAGAAGTTGAATTTCAAAGAACAACACTAATAGCACGTAAACACAACTGAAAAAGAAAATAAACAAGCAAACCTAACCCAAAATTATTCTATAAAATGCACAGAAAACTTAACTTAGCTATTCATGCTACTTTGGTCAATACATAATTATCCCCAGACCTCCCATTCTTCAATAGGTTCCACTTCAGCAAAGTTTCTTATAAGCAGGATCTGTATTTTGACGTACTCTTCATTCTGATAGAAGGTAATTTTCAACATAATTTGTATTCAGACAAAATACATTGGTAGGAATGCTGGCTGTAGGCCAATTGTACTATGGCCAAGTGTACTATTTTGAGATACTTCTATTTGTAAAGTCTTCTATATTATAAATTAATTCTGTGTGGTGTGCAAGAAAATGTATTATTCTTCATTATTTAGGTATAGAATTGTCTCAGCCAATAAACCAATTTCTCTGTAACTATTTTGAATGCAAATGGCCTCTAGCTGAAGGCTATTATCAGTCAGAATGCAGGAATTTATGTAAGCATTATACGATCATTACAAACACTGATTATGCCATTTGATACATTCTGATGGGCTGCTGCTCTCAGAACTATGCACCCATAGTCCCCAAAGTTGTCTCTGTTTTGGTCCCTATTACTGTCCTGTAATCCCACTAAAGCCAAGAGGCTAAACAGAACTTAATGTAAACATATACTCGTGGATATTAGCACAATTTCCCAAAAACATTAATCAGAATAACCTATTTTCAGTTGCTAACAATGAGACCAATTTACATTGTTAAGAGCAATATATGATAAACATTCAGATGGGGTTGAAATTCCTTTGCTGTAAATGCTTATTTCTTCTAAAATAAGTAAGTAAGCAATCTGTGTTTGTAGAGAGAGGCAGGGTAAGAGTTCACCATCAATATTTTAAACAACATGCATACACTGCCTATACATCATCTGAAACAAAGAGGAGCAACCCTTCATGATCAGTTCTATTGGGTTTGCATGCCAGGTTCTGGTAGCAGGGTTAGCTTCAGTGAGAAGTTTTCAGAAGCTTCCCTGTGTCCAGCAGAGCCAATGCCAGGCAGCTGCAGGATGGACCCACCAGTGGCCAAGGCTGAGCCCATCAACAATTGTGGTAACATCTTGGGTTTAATAGACTTAAGAAGGGAAAAAGTTGTTGTGCAGAAAGT
Organism: Muscicapa striata striata; assembly: GCA_030060385.1. Classification (NCBI taxonomy): domain Eukaryota; kingdom Metazoa; phylum Chordata; class Aves; order Passeriformes; family Muscicapidae; genus Muscicapa; species Muscicapa striata. The sequence continues at coordinate 3,679,642 of JAREIS010000011.1, forward strand.
AGGCAGAGATGAAAAATCTGTGTAAGAGTGACAAAATATGCTTAAAAATATAGGCTATGAGCAAGACCTGGAAAGCAGAAGACAATGAGACTGCACAGAGCCACAGATGAACGAAGAGGATGGTAGAGCTACCAGACATGAAACTAAAACTGGATGGTTAAAAATCTTGGGCAAGAAGAGTGGACAGGGGAGGGCAGTTGCACTGAAGTATTAAAAAAGAAGGAAGCAGAAATGATTGAGCTGAGATCATCAAGCTAAGAAATATATTATCAAAATGAGGAGTAACAGAGGCGTGATCAGAAAGTGACATAAGGAGGTATTGGACTGAGACAAGCAGCTGGTAGAACAGGAAGATATGAGTCTGGGCAAATTGGAATGGCAAAGAGAGCATAAAGAGCTGGAGAAACAGGGAGACTTTGCCTTTTCTGGAGTGTACACCTTCAGGAACCAAGGCTGGGACTGGATCCTGCCCCCCTCCACCTCCAGCTGGTGGAGGAGACTTGGACAGGAGCATTCTACAGCCTCTGGATGGTGACCTGCTGTGGAATTACCTTATTGAATCATATTTTCTTCTAGGAATCACTACAAACTGAGAATAAATTTCAGCAGTGAACTACATTCATAACCTAATGAATAATTTTATTACTACAATTTCACCTAGCTGCTGGTTATGAGTGGAATGTGTTCTGTATTGGTGTCCCCTACTTGCTGTACCTCCAAGCCTCATCCTACAGACACAGTAAAAAATAGTGGAAAGTTGCAACCTGTGATAGTGTAATTACTGGGAGAAGACACATTTATAGAGACATGTTTCAAGGTAGAGAACAATGGACAATGAAAAAGCTGGATTTTAGAGCAGCTAGGAGAAAATGGAGAATGCATGTTGGAATGGAGTAAAAACTATAGGTTCTTCTACAAACCTTGAAACAAAATTATTGTTTTGTATAATTTGAATTGGGGAAAGAATATGCAATTTATTTGTTGAGGTTTAAAACACAGCACTATACAGAAGCTACTAGAAAAAAAATTAACTATATCCCACCATAAGCAGCACATTCTTACACCTTCTCCTTTATATTTTTTTTTTTTAATTTCATTTCTCTGTCACACTAGTATCCAGCAGGGTTAGAAGAGGAATAAGAAGAAAAAGATGTTAAGCCAATTTTTTTGCTGTAGAACTGAAATTAAAGTATGCAGAATACATATAAATTGTTCAAAGGGACGCAGAGGTTTCACTTAGGTTCATTTTTGGTAACTATTGAGGGGAAATGAGAAAATTTATAGATTACAGGACTGATAGAATTAAAGATAATATAGAGTTAATGGGGAATGCTTAGGCATGACTTCTTCCTTTTTTTAAATCACTTGAGAAACCAACATATGCCTCCTTTAAATCTTTAAAATTAAAAGTACTCCCTCTTTAAATATTTGATCATAATAGAACATATCAAATGATAACTTACTTTATATTCAAATATGAAGGAGCCACTAGATTTTTTTGCTGTTGTGGATATTTGTTTAAATAAAACATTAACAAAATTCACTGCCAAATTTTTATTGCCATTGTTCCTCTCCATGAAAAAAAGATTTCACACAATTTCTCAATTTTTGAAAGTCTTTCTCTATAACCAGGATGACATATTAAAAAAAAAACCCAAACTCATCAGTTGTGTCTTTAAATTTTCCTCATGGAGTTCTTTATTTCCTTATTTGAGCGTCTTTTAATCAAGAATGTGATTCATAGTTTAAGACTGATTAAGACTGAAATCAATACAGTTTTATCCACAGCCCTGTTTTATCATCTGTGTGTAGCAGGAATTGTTCTTTTTTTTCCATGGCATGGTCTGTTGTGTGAGACCTTCACTCCAGAGCTGGACTCAAGGTCTCTTCCAATTCAGAATATTCTATGTAACACAAAAAAAGGCAGAGGGGAGAGGAAGAGTGCAGTGAGCCTTGTAAAAAGCTGGTAGTTAAGTGACTTCAGTACAAGTGTAAACATCCAGGATGTGTTGTCTGTACTGCTTATAAAAAAAGCTGCAATACTAACATAATCCCAAACTGACTCTGGCTTTTTCCTTTTAAACCAAAACAATTGCAGAGGGATTTCACCAATATTTAACATATAACAATTTTTCAGCTGTACTTTTGAAACTTAAGAGATCCCAATTCTCTCATGATTTAACCAGGCATAACATCATGGCAGTCAACAGGCTGTTTAATTTACATCACTGGAAGACCTTGTCCATTTCTTGTCTCTTTCAGTTTAAGATCAATTTGCATATACTTATAAGTAAAGTATCAAACCTATTTATGCCTTGTCGAGCCTGACTTGGAGTTTACAAATGTTATCTGAGTTTATTCATACAGGTATACACATAAATACATACAGTTACAATTACCACTGTCTTATCTGGGGTGAAAAAAATCTCCAACAACTAGGGATTCAAGTTTCAGGAACTGAAGCACTAAAACAAGGAGTCTACAAATTTTTTTGTTATTATTCTGTTATTATTTGCTGTACGCCATATGACCTTTTTCTCCATTTCTTTCTATATTGGCTGCACCTACAGTTGGCACGCAGGATCTTGACCTACTTTTGCAAAGATCCTGCTATCAAGCAAAAAAGTGTGCATCTTTGTGTAGAAAGAAATGGAAATAATTGAAATAATTTAGCAGAACATGGCAATGTAATATTCAAAAGGCTAAAATTATTTCCCTTTGCATTCCTCAGCTCTAGCAGTTCTCTCATGGGCAGCACTTGTGTTTCTACTCTGGCCAGAGCAGCCAGGATTTTGCCATCTCAGGTTTAATTTATGGTTAATCTCCCTTTCCTCAGAGGCACATCCTTTCCTTTCAATTTGGTTAAACCCTCAGATAAGCCTCTCATCATAGACAAATAAATTAATTGCTGTTCACAGAACAAGAAGTTGCTGCCACTGTGTTGCTTGTAGTGTGTCCATTAATTCATGGAGTAGTTCCTTTGTCTTTTGTTTTGGGGTTTGTTTTCATGATGCAATAATATTGGGCAGAGTCTATTCATTACTGTGTATTCCTGCTCCCAATACATTGCTGCACACTGGTCCTTATGCACATGTGTAATAACTGTAATTTATAATCACATTTAGGATTGAAAAGTACTCTCTACAGCTTACTGGTGTCTTGTCTCCTAATTCTCCATTTTTCTTTCATAGATACCATAGTTCTTGCTGTTTCATATAACTTAAAACTTATTGTTCATAACCAAAACCATATGGGGAAAAGGTTAAACATTAATGTTCACAGTAGTACAGTTACAATATTTCACTGAATCACCAAATAAGCAATATTCCAAGTAACCTACAGATCCATTGCTGTAGAGGAGTTACTTGCCTTTTTACTCCAGAAGAAACCAGACAGGTTTAATTAATCAAAACTCAACCATTTTTCTCTTTGAAAGTAAATAATCAGAAAATTAAGTATAAAAGTTTATAAGATGGATTTTTCCTCATAAGGCCACTGTATTCTCCATGACTGACTTATATTATACATGATTTGCTTCTTAAAAGGAATAATATTCTCAAAGCATTTCTACAGGAATAGGAAATAACTTTCTATATCTTATAGTGATTTCCACAAGAGTCCTCTTCCCTTGGTGCAAGAAAAACTTATAGCTCTTGAGTGCTGTTATTTCATTATAAGCACTTATAAGATTCTACAAGATCTTTATTATATTCACAGGTGCCTAAATATAAAATGATACAATTACTTATATTACCATCTGGTAGATACTTTCCAGACACAGAAAACTCCTACCTCTGGTACAAGGACCACATTCAATAAGCATAGAAAATTAGTGAAGACAGAGCAAAAAAACTCCAAAGAGACACAAAATATAAATCCTTTGTCTTAAAAGTCTTTTTTAAAGGACAGTATCTTTTAAATAGACTGGATATCATAGAACTACAGAAAAATGTATTTTCTTCATTACTTTTACAGTAATAAGAAGAGGGGTTTTTTTACCTTTTGCATTTATTTTTTAATAGACAAAATATGGAGAGATACTTAAGTGGTGAAATATTGCTGTGAAGGTAGGCAGGCCAGTAGTTTAAGGTACAAAAGAAGAAATAGAACTGAAAATCACACTAGTTAAGCAAACATTGGCAATGGAACTGAAATTTAGCAATAAAATTTTAAGAAATTAAAAAAAAAAAAAAACAAAAACAAAAAAATAAAACCAAGTAGTAAACCTAAATGTAAAACAAAATTAATTCAAAGGGTGAGAAAAGCATTCTTTCTAAGAAAGAGATACTCATATTTGGAAAGCTAATAAAGCTATAATTTGTCAGGAATAAAAGTAGAATAAAAGCAAAAATAAAAAATCAATGCTTTTTTCTGTGGTTAAGAAAGAAAACTTAAGACCATGAATTTTTGAGAGATACTAAAACTTTAATGACTGCAAAAAAACTCCATCCATTGATAATTTTTTTTCATCAAATAGGTCTGAAAAACCACATTTCACTGTTTTTCTGCAGTACACAGTTGTATACAGGGTTGTATATAATTATTCAATATACGATATTCTTTCAGTTACAAACACAAACAGAACAAATCAAACAAAATCGAGCCCTCAGAAGGAGTTGTGAAAGAAATAAAAACACAAAATATATTGATATTTTGAGGTAGACCATTTCAGATCTTTCTTCTTTTTCAGTTTCATAAATTATTACTTCCATTAGCTATTTTTTTTATAAAATGACTTTTTCATTTGGTTAATAAAAAAATTCGGAAACTACTTTCACCAATTTGAGATAGGAAATTAGCTGAAATTGATTCTTCCCCATGAAGAGTTTCAATGACTCAGAAAATTCCACTAAGAGCTGTTAAGTCCTTATCAGCTCTCCTGCCAAACCTCAACAGCAATATTCTCACTTGGTGTTAAACTATTGATTGCTCTGCATTGAAAGGCTGGTAATGACCCCTATAATTATGAAGAAAGACTATCCTATTATTTTTGCCCAAAGAAAATATGAAAAAAAAAAGGTTTTTAGAGAATAACCTGGCTTCCGTGCAAATCATCATTGATTTGTGTGCATTCAGAGTATTTAATTTCTGAGATAATGATGCCTAGATTGCAAGAATAGGTCAACTTTGAATTGAACATTGCAAAGTGTATGTGTAATTTTAATTATCTTTCTCATTTGAAGATAATGGTGCTCTCACAAGACTTAGGAATGAAGGTATCTTAAATTTGTTCAGTTGGTATGACTGAAGCATAGTTGATGGGGATTTTAAATTTTTGGGGAATAGCAGGATACAGTGTACTATGCCATGGACAGAAAAAGACAAAGGAACCTCAACAGCTCAATTAGATGACTCTTCTCTTTTAGATTAGTAGCATAGACACTGTTGCCAAGAACAGTTATGAGAAAGACCCAGCTCCCAGAGGTAAGCAGTGGAAAAAAAAAATTGACATTGATTTTGGTCAAGAATCAACCATGGCAGATGTGTTTATGGAACAGGAAGTTTTAACATTTAGGGGAAAGAAAAAAAGAGAAAAGGAGAAAAAGAGACCTACAAATTAATATTAATTTTGTTTAACTTCAATCAATAGGATTCTTACCCTAGTAGGGAATTAAGTGAAACATTTTCTAAATTCCAGCAGAGCATTCAGATCATTTCTGGGAAAAATAAAAACAAACAATCTTGCAAAGAAATTCAGCTTCACCAAAAGCATATTTTCACTCCACTTCAGTCATTTTCCTGATTGCCAAAGTCAAATGCCATTTATGCATATTCCTTTCAATAAAATATATAGATAAACCAGAAGATACTGACACCAAAAAACAACCTCAATAACTTTGAGTAAGATCTGTACACAAGTTCTCCATTTGCAATTTACCAGTATTTCCAATAGTGATGTTGTTTGCTTTTTTCTTCCTTTTCCAAAAATAAATAATACTTCCATGAAGAGAAGACATATGAGAGAAAGAAAATCATAAAAATATATTGTCAAAGGTTTTTTGCCACTGCTGAACAAAAAGTTCACCGTTTTGGGATGTAATAAAAAAATTGTCTACTATTGTCTAAATTGTCTTGTATGTTATTTTTGCTGGAAATATTTTATCCATTTTGTTACTCTATGAATATTTTTGTGAAATTTTTTTCTCTTTGATAATGTATTTTAGAACATTCTGTAAAAATTGTTTCAATAACATTTGGCTTCATTAAAACTCTGAGAGATGAAAATGTATACAAAATGTTATCTTATGTTTAAGAAAAGACCAGAAGGTCCTTTGCAAAAGCCATTTGGATTTTTTAGATTAGAGAAAGCTTACAGAGGTTGTTTGTTATGAATCCTTTGCAATTCAAGAGCAGAATACTTATTTAGTATTTCAACAAACAAAAATCTTTTTTATCTTTATAATATTAAATATCATATAAATTCATAATTTTATAATTATATGAAACTCACTGTTGCTCTTACAAGAAAAATAACAATCAGCATTGGACAGACTTCCAGAGAAGAAAAGGAATGTATAAACATACTGGCTTGTTGTCAAGTAGATCAGAAGAATGTTAATGAAAGTTAGGAATACTTACAAACTACTTTTATTATATAGTTTTTTATTCTATTAACAAAAAAGGATTTGAAATCATTAAGCAACATTATGGGTCTGAATTTCTGGTGAGGAACAGAGAAGGACAGAAAAATCCTCATGATAAGATGAAAAATTGAGTGATGTTTCTCATAGAATACTTTCATAAAGATGATATTTTCTTTCTTTTGTAACAAAGCTATCAGCGTTTGAAATAATAAATATTCAAATATAATTTAAGACGCCCAAAATGCCTATTGGGATCTATAGAGTGCTTTAGATTTCTTTAATGGTCATTGAGCAATAGCTGTTGTGGAGACTAGGCTCCATTCTGTGACTTTGTTATAACTAACACTAAAAGAAAGAAAGGTATTGAGGGGCTAGAGAGAAAGGCAAGAGAGCTGGGGAAAATTTGGAGCACAAGCCTGATGAGGAGCAGCCAAGGGAGATGAGCAGGTTTAGCCTGGAGAAAAAGAAGCTCAGAGCTGATCTTGTCACTCCCTAAAACTCCCTGACAGGGAGGGAGTAGCCAGGTGGGGCTTGGGCTCTTCTGCCAAGTAGCAAGGGATAGGTCAGGAAAAAGTGGCTTCAAGTTGCACCAGAAGAGACTTAGATTGGACATTAGGAAATTTTTTTTTCACTGAAAGGACTGTGAAGCCCTGGAACAGGTGCCCAGAGAATGGTGTAACCATCATTCCTGGAGGTATTTAAAAGACATGTGGATGTGGCACTTGGGGATATGATTTAGTGACAGCCTTGCCAGTGCTGGGGGAAATGGTTTTAAGGGTCTTATACAACCTAAATCATTCAATGATAAGAAACAGGACTAGATCATCCTCTTTATCTGTATATCAATATATCTATAACTCTCTAAGTTATCAAAGAAATTTGTGTGTGTGTGTGTGAGAGAGAGAGAGAGTGAGATGGGTGCAATGATGAACAAAGCAGAATTCCAAGGAAAATATGGGATTTAACATGCTACAGAAATTCCTGGTGCTGGAGTTTGCAAATCTTATAACAAAAAAAGAAACTGCCACAGCACAAGGAAGACATTCCAGATAATGGCAGCACTAACACAGACAAAAAAATGCCAGTAAATATGGACAGAGTTTGTTTTAGCAATGCCCCAGTGGAGATTTTACTTCAAGCAGTCTCACAGAAGCAGTTTCAGGATTTAATAACCCAGAGACAAAAGGAGAAGGAATCATATTAACCTTTCCTCAGCAATAAAAGCTGGACTAAAAGAATGTGCAGGTGCAACTTATTTGTAGATTTAACTTTTGGTTGTTTTAGATTTTTTTTTTTTTCCTGATAGAAAATATCAGTATCTAGTGCCCAAAGCAAAAAATATGTGAGTTCTAGTACTCTGTTTCAAATTATCAGTATGGATAATTTGGTATTTTTCTAATATTTTAGGCCTGAAAATCATGTTAGTTCCTTTCTATCCCCACAATAGTAAAACAAACCCTTACAGATAATTATTACACCCTATTTCACAAAACCCCAAAACCAATTTACAATCTCTTTGCAGGGCAGTATCAAATCATACCTGCCAGCAACAGAACAGAGTTCCAGAACTCCTTCAGACACATCTGGTTAGTGTAGAGTGTCAAGATGATCTTGACAAAAATGCACAACATATTACAAAATTTTAATTTTAATTGTTAAATACCCTGCAATATTGCTATTAAATAAACATAGATAAATAGGTGAAATTAAAATAAGGATGCTTCATGTTTTTCACATGTTGACATGCAACATGGATAAAATTAAAGAGATTTTTTTATCAAGAACAGGTTAATAGAATGTACAGCTAACAACACTAGGCATGCAATCCAGTTCTTGACATTACAGTTTGCTCAGCTACATACTCTTCAAAACAATTTTGTATGAAAGTCAACAGCATGGTGGCTCCTTGAAATTTTAAACCAATGTCCTTCATAATTTATGCACATTTTTGGAAGTGGAAAGATATAGTACTGTGATTATTTTTATAAAGCTTTTAACAGAGAAGAACTGACTAACATGGATCCAGATTTCATTTTGAAACATGCAGCAGGTCACCTCAACATTTAAATCATTCAGTTAAAGGGATCCATGAGCTAAGTCATTATGGATATATACTATATCCATCCTTTCAAATTAGTTTTACATACATGCATTTGAGATTATAATTTTCTGCAATGTTCCTTGTTTTTCATGGTGGACTTCACCTAAATGACAATTAATTTTATACAACAAGAATGGATAAACAATATTTAGTTTAGAAAATAATTAAAATAATAAAAAAATAGTAATTTGAAAGAATAGAAGACATTATCTTTTAGAGGCTTTTTTCCTATCATTCTCATTCTGTATCTGTCAGAAACTGTGTTCCAGATCTAACCTTTGGTAGGTTGAGAGGAGTCTCTCATAGTCTTGAACAAAGTTCAAGGAGGAAAGAAATGTTTTGCAAATGGCATATTCATAATAATCTCTATAAGTCAAATTTCTATAAATTGCTGTTGTCATCGCATATCTGATTCACATTTATTTTGGATGATCACCTAAAATCTTGACAACAGAATGAAGAACTTCCTCCACATTAAAATTCCCCCAACATTAAAATCAACTCTATAACTCCAAGAATATTAGGAAATCTTTAGTCATTCGAGGAGCTATCTGATTAATATCCTGGCCAGATTAAATAATTTATTTCAAGTTCTACTTGTCACTGTACTAATTACTTCCTTTAAATCATGGAGAGCAAAAATAATACAGCTATAAGTGTACCTGTGTTACAAAATAAAAATCATAGAAACTTTAGAAGGAAGAAGAAAATGCTTAACCTTTTATCTAATATTTTTGATAATGTAATTCAATTTCATTTCATAAACACAATTTGGCTTCAGTTACAGCAAGGATTTGAATACCATGTAACATTTTCAATTTAAGTGTAAGACAGGGAAGAAACAGTAATTTGGCACATACTTTTTTTTTTAAGTAAGTTTCTTTAAAAGTCATTAATTTAGGAGGCAGAGAAAATAGAAGTTAAAGTAATTGAAAGCACATAGTGCCCTAGTTTTGAAGCTTGTTTAGAAATCTTCAAAAATATTGTAGTCAAAGGAAAGGCATTAGTGTGTATTGGGTGTAATTTTTTTTTTTTATTTCTCCACTGTCAATTTTTATAATTTGAAAATAAAAATAAGGTGTTCCAAAAAGGTTTCAAGAAACACAAACTAGAACATTAGTTCATAATAGATTAATCTTTTCTGTTTAAACAACCACCCACCCACATATACTTCCTTGGAAAGCCAATGATTCCTCTTTGTCTTGAAATTAGGATACACAGATCACCCTGAAATCTTATTCAAAATCAGCTAATTATGTGCATAATTTTTTGTAGAAACTGCAGCCAGTTCAAGACTCTTCTCATATATTTATGAAAAACAAAAAGCAGTACTGTGATCTATTAGCATGTCTTGTGACATAGGCCAAAAATATTAAAATAGAAATATTTCTCTCAGTATTAGGAAGATTTCTAATATTTCCCCCAGCAAAACACCATTAATATTTATGTTGTGCTTTGGTTAACTATTTAACTTTACTGTCTGTGATGAAACTACATTTGCAAGAAGTGTCTGCTGGTTACTTAACCAAGTATTTCAAATTGCTTTGTGATTTTTGTATGAGAAGTGTAATTTTTGAGTAATGCAATAAAGTGATAACATTTGATTTATCTCTGTTCTCACCTCTGAGAAAAAAAATCTGAAGATGTATATTTCTTTGCCTTTCATCATGGTTTTCAGAGGTAAAGTTTTCAGGATTGTGAGTATCAGGTAAACATACAGCCACTGCACAAGAGAACACAAAAGCAATGTATATTTTCAGTTGCTGTCTATTAAAATATTATTTGTTTAGCTCCATAAACATACTTGCACCTATACAGTATTTTTTGCCTCAGTAATCACTGCAAAGTATCTCTACAGCATTTTCTTCCAATCATAATTTAATGATTATTGTTTTTATGTTGTGTGCAACAAATAAATGGAAAAGGTAGAATTCTGAGCTTTCCATACTCTACAGTTTACATGCATGAGAAGCCTGTCCTTACAATTTTGCCAATCGACCAGTGTTTAAACTCTGAATTTATCTTAAGGCAAATGTGCAGTGCGTTAAATAATAAATAGCATTTTTAATTCCTCAATATTCAACTTTGTTCCAAATTTTAGCCTCATTTCATCCTATTTACTGTAGATTATCTAGGCAGATTATTTTCCAGTTTTATCTGCAAACACAAAAATTCTTCAAGTTGGATTATACTCATATACATCAGCAAATTTTAAATCACCTTGGATATCAGTCCTAAAAAACCAATAATTTTTATCAAGGAACTTATAGACAAAAGAAATTATAACTATTTTGTAACTTCTTTTCAAGATAACATGTGCAGAATATTGATAAATCAGTACATTTCCATCTTATCTGCACGTGAACTAAGCTGTGTGAATCCAAAGAAGTCAAGTACTATAAACAGAAACTGTAAAAACCAAACAAGCACTCAGGATGTTCAATCAATGAAGTAAACTGCTATAAAAACAAAAGGCCCTATAACCACAAAAAATAATATATTTTTTCCCAAAGTACTCAGAAGTGATCACTTGCAGGAATAGTGTATCTCATCTCGTAATTGATCTCATGTATCTTCAGGTCTAGGGTCATATCAAATACCAGTTTTAGAATTTTATTTCAAATATGCTTAATTTTATTTAAAAATTCCAACTTCTTTGACAAGCATCTCTATAACTAAGAATGTTGACAACTGCAGGGTAAGTATTAAGCAGAAAACTTTGAGCCACTTGTATCTCAAAGGAATTTTGTATTAGGATACATAGGCTTAAGGGAAAAGGCTTTACTGTCGAGTCTTGCTATGAAGAGTCAATTCACACTGATGAACATCTAAAGGGTAACAGCAGAAGGAGATATTTGACCACTTAAAGAACACAGAGGCCAATCTCTGTCTTCACTGCTGCTGCCACAACCCCAAAAATGCCACCAGGCTTTAGAAAAGGCTTGTTTGGGCTATTACTGTAGGATGTGGAATTTCTCCATTTAGTTCGTTTCCCAAGGCATTCAAGATATTGCTCCATAAATTTCATGTTCTATAAAATGTAAGGACTTTTCTGGTAGTTCACCTGTACAGGCTGGATAGACTGTCTCCTGCTTCAAGTGAGCTGCACCTTACAACTTGTATTTCTGTGAGCAGCAGAGAAAGAAAAAGCTGAGTACTACAGCAGGATTTTTTTCATACAGTTGGAGTCGACTGAGAGTTTCTTGTACCACCACTTTCTGTGCTACTGCTTTTCCAGGAAAGTGTGTGTGGATTGTGGATTGCAGAACCACTTTCCTCAAACCAAATTTAATCTTCTTTTTTTTAGAAATAGGCAGAAAAGGAAAGGAAATGGACTTATAAAACAAAAGAAAGAAAATAAATAACTACTAAATGCCTTTTCCTTTCTCAACTCCTTTCCTTTTTTTTTCATTAATAAGTTGTTTAATTAAACTTTTGCTTTGTTCTCTGCACAGCCATTTTGTTGGTAGGACTCTTTTAGAATTAATATTTACCTTGGACAGGAGGCTAGGGAGGCTAGCAACAATATTGTAATTCTGTGTGGAAGTGACAGAAGACATTACTTCCATGATTAAACAGACCAAATTTCAATGCCTGGTTACACAGACACTTTCATTACACATTGGAGAAATTTGGTTCCCTATGTCCATATGAACAAACCTCATCTTCTGCATGTGGAAAAGTTCATACTTCCCAAAGAGTAGCTATCAGGTTCATCCATCTCCTGTTAAATTAAAGCTCTCACAGGCAAAAGCAAAGTGTTTATATAGGGAAGAAAGAGCTTTAGGAAAAAGTTTTGATAGAAGAAGGAGGAAAGGAGAAACCTGTCCCTGTAATATTATTTTGGGCAGAAAGAAATAAAATCACTCAGGATATTGAAATAAGTCAATCATGTAGGCACAGGCTTGGCAAACATCATTATGCTAAAAGGCCAATAAAAAAAATAATTAGCTAGAAATCAGCCAGCACTTAGTCAGAGTCTTTAAAATAGAAGTTCTTAATTCTCTTATTCATTAATAAACTGTGATCATACTTTTTCAGTTTTCCTGCTTCTTAAGAGGGGACACTGCTGAACCATGGACATCTCCAGACATGTGGGATCATCCCTACTGATTCATGTGAGTTACTGCAAAGCTGTTTTTTAATGCTAATATTCTTAGTACATTCCAAAAAAAACCAATAGTATTAGGCTTAATTTTTTATTATTTTACTACTTCCAACCTAAGATGTTGCTCCACAGATTTCCTCTTTTAACACAAAAAACAATCATCTATGCAGTAGGTTAAAGTTAACATGCTGTTCCTTAGGTCAGTACAAATCTGACAACAATTAAGTAACAATAATGTTGGCTTTTTCATTGCTTGTTATTTTTACTAAGTAGCATATTCAGAGGGCATTTATTACATTTAAATTCATTGGTTCAAAATACTCTCTAGAGACTGATTTTGAAAATAATATGCATGTTTCCCATGCACAATTGAAAAGAAACACTGCCCTCTTCTGTCAAGCCTGTATGAATTTCCATAGAGACTTGCTTTAATTTGGAAAACCAAACTGAATAACGGATTAAAAATGTTGTTTTTCATAGAAATAAGACTATGTGCAATGTTCAAATAATATGTTTGAAAATGTTAGTTTCCTTTTTTCGTTCTTTCTACACATCAGTAAAATTTCTCTTTTCTCTAGTTCAAAACAACATTTTGGAGCCCCTAAAAATGGAGATATATTTCAAGTTTTGTTTCATAAACAAGCACATCAAATTCTACCATCATTTTCTTGTGTGAATAGATTTGCTTATGATAGAAATTTCACAAACCCAAGTTCTAATTTTTCCTTCTTTAGAGATTTATGCATTGTCACCTCTGATTATTATGGTTGTATGATTTTTGCACCTTTATTCATTTACCTACATTTTCAAATACTTTGTTTTTTCAGAGCAGAAGAAGAGTACTTAATGTCTGGTGCAAACCTAATAGCTTCACCAACATTTGAAAATTCAGCAATATTAATTTTTCAATAAAAGCAATATTTACTTTTTAAAACAGTATCCTTCACCCATCCTGTCTTGAATATTCACTGTCTAAAGTGTGCATCTTACATCAAAATAGAAAATTTACTCTGTGGGCCCTAAATCATTTCACAAACCTAGTTATCATCAAAGTGATCAACACAGAGAGTAAAAAACATCCTCACTGCTTTTGCCAAGGAAAATAAATTTACAAAATAGCTTTACACATAAAATTCTGTACCTAAGATACCTCTTAAAAAAATGTGAAAGATAAGATAATAAAGAAAAAATCAGTCAGATTTCACAAGTATTTATAAACTGAAATTCAAACCATCTTGAGGTATTTTTACATACAATGTTTTCCTCTAAAATGATTTCCCCACATTATTGAATTAAGATATTTTCGATGTCATTTGTATCCCATTCCTTCCAAAACTTTGAATTTAACTTTACTTAGTAAAACCTTTGAGACATAACTCTTTGGTTTAAGGATATTTCAACAAAGAACTTCACTGCCTCCAAAAGTTATTTTCCATGAACTGGACCTTTCTGCTGATGTGCACAGGTACTTTCAACTTCGTGATAAAATTTTAAAAAGCTTAAATAAAATGTAACATACACTAAGTCCTGTGTTGAAATATTTAAAAATTACATAAAGGCATCATAAGTAAAATTTCAAAATAAACCCCTCACCTTAGATCATCTTTTCAGTAATGGTTAATATTCATGCTGTAATTATGAATTTGATCTCCTTTTTAAGACATGAAAGGCAAATGACATTAACTGAATGTCCATTTAAGTACATAGCTTCAAGCTGGTCTAATATGAACCCACAGAAAACCTATTTCAAATGTGTTTGGTTTTTGATCTCTTGTTTACTTTCAGAAGTTTTTAGATAAGTAATTTCAACTTACCTAAAGCAGATGAAAAAAAGTGACAGAAATTTCCTCCTACATTTTTGTCTCTATATAATAGTAAAAAAAAGCAGTATCTTTTGGTTGTTTCCAAGTCCCCTGCAGATTGCAGATTACAGACTCTCAGAGAACTCTACAGAGAATAAATATAGGACAAAGGGTGTCTTATTTTCTGGTCTTTCTCTTGCTGTTCTCAGCAGGTAGTGGGACTTTACCTCTTGTAGTTTCATACTGACATTCAAGGTTCAAGGCTGGATCTAAACACTCCTTCCCTCCAGCTGCATTACAGGATTATAATGTTACAGAGCATCATAAGAGTTTGGAAAACAATGCTGAAAATAATTGCATGTAATATTTGAAGGATTCTAGAGTAGAAAATCAAGAGTATTCCAATTAATATTCCTGGGGAACAAGTGTCACCTTTCACATAGTGCATGTGCAGTATTTTTAAGCTTCAAAAAATTCTAAAATTTTAATTTTATGAAAAGCTATTCTTTTAAACATACTCCATGAGGAATAGATTAGGATCCAGAAGAAGTGGGAGAGAAAAACAAACAAAAAAAAAGATATAGACTGGGAAGTCATATCAGAGAAAGGACAAATATATGTATTTAGACAATGAAATGTTTTTAGACAAGCTTTCATGAATAAAGAATGTGGAATTGTAATACTTGCTAGTAATAAGTAATAAAAGAAATGGATTTGAAACAACAAGAAAAATATGCATATGGCCAGAGAAATAGGGAAAACTAATATTGAAACAGTGAGATGAGACAGCTGCCAGTAAATTCATAAAGGCTTAGACTCCAAGATGAAGAACCATTTAGATATTTGAGGGGTTAGAGAGCTATAAGACTTTCATTAGATAGTTAGGGATTTAAAAAAAACAAGACTACCCAAAACAAAACCAAATAATTATGCTTCCAGGTTAAAAAGCAAGCAAACAAGGGTATGTCCAACTTCTATTATTTAACCAAATCCTATCCATTGTAGGGAATGCCAGTGTAGGGTAAAAAAGAGTGCATGAAAGTTAGGCACAAGAAAACCTCAAAAACCAACCAAACAAAGAAAAAACAACAACAAAAAAAAACCTAAACCAAACCAAAACCAAAAAAAACAAACAAACAACAACAACAACAACAACAACAACAACAACAACAACAACAAAAACAGAAACAACAACAACAACAAAAAACAACAGAACAAGAGATCATGACCTTGTCAGATTTAATAAAATGCCTCGTATGAGTTTCAGTAAAGTCACCCTCCAGTGTGATAAGATTTGAGGTGTGATTGAAGTTTTTGTCGTTTCCCTGCTCTTAAATGTCAGGCTAAGGCAACAGAGAGGCCTTTTTTTTGCTCTTTTACTTCACTACTCTCTCTTTCCCCACTGTGTCTTTCAAAATGAAATTTTACTAATAGCATAGCTGAAGAGAACATGTTTTTGTGTTCAGACAAAACAAAAGTAATTCTTGTTTTCTTCAGTTTGCTGAGAGACTGTCATATGCAATCCTTACCCGTTGAGGAAAGGTGATAAAAAGTTAATGAGAATAATTGCAAAAAAGTAAACAGTGCATGCACTGCAAATACATATTCAAAATAGCTCATTTTTTTTTCCACAAGATAAAAACAAATAATCAATATGTAAAATTTTCACCTTAAAAATCTAAACTTCAACCTCCCACTGAGATGGAAAGGTAGGAGGAAAGTATGTTTGTGATTAGACTGTTTTAAGTAAGTTATTCCGATTTTCTTAATCTATATTTCACAGATTAAAATTATTTTTATGGCTTTTAGAAGCAGAGACAATCTGAAGTCTTACAATACATAAAATTAATCAATAGGAAATGGTTTTGTGCAACATTTTGTTTGTTCACAATGTATTCTTGTAATAGTTCCACATAGTGAAAAAATACAAACAGACCCACAGAGACAAAAATGTAGGGTCTGGGATCTGCTTTGTTTGTTACTCAAGTACCTTAAAAGAATGTATGTCCAGTCCTCTATGAGATTAGAGTATTGTCTATGCTGAGGCTTGCTAGAGTGAAGCTTAAATTTTAATTCGGAATATTCCTGACCAAGAGCTTTAGTTAAAAATGTTAGCTGAATGTTCACAGGCAAATTCAACAGTTGTTAAACACTTTTTATGGAAAAGCTTCATAACTTCATAAGTCTCTCCCTGTCATTGATGATTAGGTTTTTTTCTCCTCAGAAAACTTGCACAGTTCCCCGTAGGAGGAGCTGGACCACAGCAGCAGGTCACAGTGTCCTTGAGGCTCCCATCTGGAAGTGAACATTTCCTGGTGACCCTCAAGTAGCAAAAATTTTCTGGACTAAAATTTTTTAAGTAAATATGCAGTTTGGGAATAGGTACAGCCTCTTTCCTCTTGTGCTGTGAAGGGTTGGCTGAAAAGCTTTCTATGGTTTTTAAAGCATATTCTTGTCAAAGAGGATGAATGATGCTAAAAAGGTGAGACATGCCTCAGGTGTGACTGTGTCCTCCAGTTCCTTTATAGAGGGGATTTATTCTCACCAAGATGCCTTTTAGACTATCACAATCAGGTTTAAAAGCAATTTGAATGCATAAATTGAAAATATTATTTCAAATAAACTTCCAGAGACACCATGGTGCGATCAATAGGGTTCCAGACTGGGACACACGGACCAGTTCAGTTCTGGTTTTGCTATTGTCCTGATGGGTAACCTTGAGCAAGACACTTCACATCTCTGTTTTCCTGTTAATCTTTTAATTTATTTATACTGTAAGGGCTTGAGGAGGACATTGTCCCTTACTTTGTGTTTGTATGGTGTTTAGCACAGTAGGACCTGCTGCAATCTGCTGCTGATGTAATTCATAAAACTAAACAACTAATACAAAAAGCAAATAGTCTGATCTAAAAGGATCAGACCCAAAGGATTATCAAGTTTTATTATACCATGAGATTCAAACCAGACATTTTATAGGCAAAGTTAAACCCATCTGCAAATTAATTTACAAACGTGCAGTCTTCCAGTGACCATACTATTAAAATAAAAAAATAAAACATAAAAAGATGCTTGTACATTCCTTTTTTTGTTCTTATCTAACAAACCAAGAGATTTACTCTTTCTCCTGGCTCAGTCACCAACATAGAAAAATAAAAGTTGAACCTGAAGATCAATTTAGATTCTTTGTGTTTAAAAGAGAATCACTACAGTTAACAACTGTATTTTCAGTACACTTCCATGCAGTCTACCACTAGGAATCATGCTAGAGCTAGGAAATTAATTGGGGATCTTGCCATAACAACCCTGTGCTACTGATAGAGAGGATCCAATTATTCCTTTGCATCTACACACTGCATCTCTGTGAGGGTATGCAAGGAAAGCTGTAGGCCCACATGACAGAAATATATTGGCAGTGACAGGCTGCCAATTTTTATATATAGGCAAGCCACTTTTCTCACATATCCACAGATAGAATTAGTATTCTCAACACCATAGAGCACAGGATGAATGTCAATGATTGCAGAGAATTCCCTCAGGTTATGCTTGCTTCAAGCAGAAGGCACACAAATCATTCCCAACATACCTTCAAAGTCTGACTGCCTAATTGCAAGTATGAAGCAACACTATAAAACAGAGCAGGCAAGAAAACTCTATGTAAAACTATATAAATGTGTTTATTCATCAAAAATTTTTTATTTTTTTAGATTCTTTCATCAGGGTGCAGAAATGTTGCCAACTTGTTCAATACTGCAGTCTTCTCTGAAGTATCTATTCTTGCCCAAGACAACTAGTATTTCTACTCAATTTGTAAAAAAACCAAAGATGAGCTAGACTGAGCAGACTAAATGGCCCTGCTAAATGAAAAAGTACTTACTGAAAAACAAAAAAAAAAAAAGGATAAAAATTAACATATTTCAGGAATACAAAATCAATTTCTAGGAATTCAGCTCCTCTTCTGCAAAGCCACTTTTCAGGCACTTGGCCACAGCATATATATGGAGCTGTTCTTTCCAGTAGAGGAAACCAAACACATTAAGCTTTTTGTCCTACATGGAATAAGTGCTCTGAATTTCTAATATAAATGTTCTTAATCCAGGCAAGTTGTCTCTTTCAAATGTTGCAAATTTACAGTACCACAGAATGTGCTGAGTTGGAAAAGGCCCCCAAGGATCATCAAGTGCAACTCCTGGCCCTGCACCATCCCCAAGAATCCCCCCATGTGCCTGAGATCATTGTCCAAAAACTTCTTGAACTCCATCAGGCTGGTGCTGCCACCACTGCCCTGGGGAGCTTGTTCTAGTGCCCACCCACCCTCTGGGTGAAGAATCTTTTTTAATATCTAACCTAAACCTCACATTTTTGTGAATAGTAAAAAAAAAGAAGGAAAACGTTGTTGGTATCCACCTGGTGACATATATGAGCAAACTTAGACAGCCAGAAGTAGAAAACTTCATAGTAATCAAACCTCTATGAGATCCACAGTGCCATTTTTTCCAGGATAGAAAAATTATTAGCTTCACTGTGTTGGATACTTTGGGAGCTAATATCTATTAGAGGTATAAAATCCTCTTAGGGTTTCTAAAATGAATACCTACTTTTCCATTATTGCCACCAGAAAACAGATTTTAAGCTTTGTTTTTACACAGCTTTAATTGTTTGAAATGGTAAGTTTCTTTATTTCTTTCCTCTAGAGTTTCACATTTATCCACAGCTAGCTTCTTTCAGCTTCCCCATCATCATTACAGCAATACATACTCACTTCATGAAGATAAGATTGGTTTTTTAGCCAAACAAATTATTTGTTACTGGTGGAAACTCTTCCCCAAAGGAACAGAAATTAAATGCAGTTTTTACCTGTTTGCATGACTAGTTTTTTGATTTTATCCACTCTCGAACAGTATCTGTTTGAAGAAATAAATGTTATCCTGCTAAACTTTCTAAACTTTTTCACTGCAGGTATCTTGCAAGCTAAGACTGGGATATGTTTTATAAGTTTTAGATAATTTTGGAGTCAAAACCTTTGCTTTATGTAAGTTCTATATTTATAAACAATGTATATTTACTGAAAAACGTTATAGGAAGAGTATTAAAATGTATTTTTCAACACAGAAACAAGATCATCACCTCCATGTAGAAGCACTACAACAGAGTCTATATTTCTATGCTCTAATTTTATAAAATATAAGTACACTAAGGTCTGGCAAAAATCCTTGTGCATGAAATTCTGATGTTATTAGAGTTTAATTTTTTTTTCTCTATGAAGCACAGATTTCATACACCTACTGCATGGACTTTATTTATTACAGTAAATTTATTCATATACAAAATACTTTGAAGATCAGGCCATTAAGAAAGGATATACCACAACTTATTCAGTTGTTCAAGCTAGAAATTTATTTTGGTGTAATAATCTCAGCTTGTGTCTATTTTACATCAGGTAATTCAGCTTGTACAGGATCAGTATGAAGTTGAAAGGGAAAAAACTCTCTGTTTAAACTTAGTGATTCCAAATGTTCTAAGAACAGGGAGCACAAACAGTCTGAAGTATTAGAAGTGTTATTATTGTGTAGCATATGATCATAACCCTAAGGAAAATAGTTCACTAAAAAAAGGCATATTCATGGTAAGGAAAAAATTGATTATTCATGCTAAATTTTATATTTTTGAACTCAGGCTGGAATTTGAGTTGAAAGCGTTACACAGTACTATAAGTACTACACTTCCTGATAAGTAAATAATGAGTACATTTTCAAAATAAATACCATTAAAAAAAAAAGTTATTCTTTATGATAATAAAACAATTTTGCAAACCCAAAAATATTCGAAAAATCATGGGTAAACTTCAGAACAACATCTGAGCAGTTGGGTACCTATGCACTCTAAGTATTTGACTTTTGACCTGCCATTAGTTTATTCCATCTCCCCCCACCATGGAAAACAGCAAGATGCCTGTAAAATATCCATCAGCAGCACTGAATTCATTCCCTTCCCCTCTACCTCCTTCATGATTTATCTGATTTAACAGCAGTGGAATGTTCCATAAGATCATTAAACCCCTGTAGTTCATAGGATCCTTCAAATGCCATAAGATACCAAGGTTCTATGGATCAGTAAAAAAGTAACCCATTATCCTCAACTTCTCTTCTACTCATTGCTCTTGCTTTTGCCATTGCTAAGATGATGGAAAACATTTTTCCTGCCCAAAATCACCTTTTTGTACCTGTCACTGAAAGTTTTATGAAGCCATCTATTGCCATCAACTCATGGCAGAGAAAGAGAACTGACTCAAACAATGTGATTTGGGTCATGAAACATCTGCAAAATGGTCACATTATTCCCACTTCATGTTCAGAATTACATCTGTTTAATTTTCTTAGAAGAAATGGCAGTGAGTATTATTTGGTTGTTTTTACTACTATTACCTATTTTGTGGAGGCTATATGAACTTCAAACTGAACCACTATGCTATAAAATAGCAAGTCCAGGTCTTTTTATAGGAAGATCTGTGAAGGAGAACTTTGTTCAGACTAAACTAGATGGAGAATAATTTCAATTGTATAGGAACAACATACAGCAGCTAAAACTGTACAACTTCTTCCCATCATTTCTGTATGATCACTTCCCATCATACCTCTTATAAGGGGAATATTGTGGAGTTAAAATGAAATATTTTCCAAGGCATTTAGATTTGGAAGTTCTCTAGTACAAAGAGAATTCCTTAGCCATATCAAATTTATTGTCTTTTAAGTGAGATTGAAGAAATCTAGAAATCATAAGATGAAGCTCTATAAGAATTCTCAGAACTATATATTCATATAGATGAAAAATATATAAATTTTTCATGCATACATAAATGTGTGTTTGTGCGTGCAGATGCAAAAATTCTCTTTTTTTTGGGTTTGAAAATGCATACATGGGGTGGGCAGCTGCTTTTAAAAGGGCTATTGACATAAGAGTATCAAATTCAGACCCTATCACAATAGGAACCTCCAAAATAATTTTGCTCTGCATCACAGTGCTGCATTTTTAAGAATACACACAGAGAAAACATCAGACTTGTCAAATATAAACTATCATTCTTCCTTTTAAAAGTGGACCTAAGCTGCAAAACCTGAATGTAAATGATCTAATAAATTTCAAAATATTAGATCTGAAAAGGCAAGGATATCACTTCATTCATATGAATGTTTTAGTAGGTGGGAAGATGAGACAGACCTCATAAAACAGTACTTTCTTTGTGCTGATCCCCTTTGATAACATTATTAAAGAAAGCATGTGGGTTTTCTTTAGTAAAAGCCAACAGCAATAAATTATCACTCATATTAATAAAACTTCAAGCATTTGTCTGGTTTCTGGAGAGAACAAAAATTAAGGACCAGATCAAAATATTTTAAAAGATAATAATTAGAAATTAGGAAAAAATATGTGTTACTGCTGCAACCTTGTACAGGAGACTTTTTCCTCTCTTTAACAAGACCATCATCCTTGCTTCATCTTCCAGAAAATCAAAGAGGCAAAATGCACAAACACATATGAGAATCGTTATGCAAACCAGATAAAGTTATGCAAGTATCTTTAACATGGTAGAAAAAATTAGATAAAAATTCATCTTCTCATTCCTTCATTATTCCACATCAGCGTAAAATTCTCTCTGACCAGGTTCTTTGACATATTCCATGCAGGGAGTGTGTAACATTTAAAATAAAATTTACTTATTTGAAGATATTCTATGAGATTTATGGTTAAGCAGAGACATTTAAAAAAATGAAGACATAATAAAAATTTAAGTTACATGGAAAAAAAATATAGCAATTCCAGCACACAATTCAATCATAATACCAACATGATTCCCAGTAAGGGGGTTGAAGCCAGTCACATCTGTTACACTCTCCAAAATTATTTTGTTAGTTATCTAGTTTTAGAGAGATTTTCTTGACTCCAAACATAATAAAAAACCCCATCACAAACTGCTTGGAGCTCTTTAGACAAGTAATAGGAAACACTGATCACACGCCTACATCTGAAAGCCAGATTTCCCTACAGAGTTTGTGAAGGATTGAAGAAGCCTAAGCCCATATATTAAGAAAATAAATAGCTACACAGAGAAATAGACTCAATACTGATGTCATCAAATAAATTGGGCTTTGCTATGGATACATGTTGCAAATACATCATCTTACACAGTTGACCGACAGATTTTTCTATGATTTCTCTTCTCATAGACAAGCTTCAAATCTCTGTTTATTTTTGTTGCCTTTAGTTTCTGACAAAAGCCTATTAAAAATTACCATTGAGCAGCATAATATTAAGTAGCTCTGTGAAGGACCTGGGGTCCTGGTGGACAACAAGCTGTTCCTGAGCCACCAGTGCCCTGTGAACCAAGGAGGCAATGGGAACCTGGGATGCAATGGGAATTGCATTGCCAGCAAGTCAAAGGAGGTGATCCTGCCCCTCTGCTCAGCCCTGGGGAGGCACATCTGGAGTGCTGTGTCCAGTTCTGGGCTCCTCTGGACAAGAGAGGCATGGAGCTCCTGGAGTGGGTCCAGTGGAGGTTACAGAGATGATGAAAAGCTGGAGCATCCCTCTTATGAGGAAAGGCTGAGGGAGCTGGGGCTGTTCAGCCTCAAGAGAGAGATGAGTGAGAGGGAACCTCATCAGTGTCTGTCAGTGCCTGCAGGGAGGGGTCAGAGCAGGGACCAGGCTCTGCTCAGTGGGGTCAGCAATGGGACAAGAGACAAGGGGCAGGAATGGATGCACCTGAACACGAGGAAAATCTTTCCTGTGCAATGACAAGCACTGGAACAGATCACCCAGAGAGGGTGTGGTGTCTCCCTCACTGGAGATATTTCTGGACACAATCTGCTCTTCGATGGCCCTGTCTGAGCAGATTAGGACTGGATGGCCCACTCTGGTCACTTCCAACCAGATCCCTTCTGGCACCCTGTGATTAAAGTTTCCAATTAGTATCTATTTGACCTTATCTGATGGTCAATACATTGGTAGAGGGTTTTTTTCAGCCTATATGAAACCATCAAAATTTTCTGATAATAGGTTCCAAATACTTTGTTTAAGAAGAAAAAATGCTCAGGGCTAACTGGCTGTTAATAGCACCTGAGATACTGACATCTTCAGGGGAAAAAACACAGAGCACAATATTAAAATCAGTAGGAAAAACCAACCCAAACCCAACCAAGAAAACTTCACAAGCTGTGTAACAATCTTATATAGAAGTTGCATATAAAAATAGGTAAACCTATGAAACCAGCTGCCAAAATACAAAATTATTAAAAAATAAATTAACATTTTTCATTAATTCCTAGGAGTAACAGAGAATATTTAAAATCCTCAAAATTAACAGATTGACAGAGAATTTTCATGTTATAGAGAAGTATTGATGTGTAAATGACCTAGTGAAAGGCAAGGGACTGTATCCTGAACTTTCATCTTTTAACTCTGTAAAAGTCTTGACATGCAGATTTGCAAGACTGGTATAGTGACATAACAATATATTTCTCATTAGAGCACTTGTTCACCACTTGGCTTTTGTAACTCTCCCAAGATGTTTATTACAGTACACATAATAAACTTTAAAGTGCTCATAATATCCATCATGGGTATTTTACATGATACAGTGCTAGTAGAACATTGTTGTTATGCATATTAGAGATTCAATATCATACTTGATGTCTTTAATGTTAAAAGAAATAGAGGCAAAGGCTACTTTACTGCAGTTTGGAGAATAACCTTTTATTTCAAGTACTTAAATTTGTCATACTTATTCAAACACACATACTAGCCTTTCTCCCAATGGTGTAAACTTTAGTTTAAGATTCAAGCTTTAGTTTGTAGATCCAAACTACAACATAGATTTTTTTTTTACATTTGAGAAGTAAAAATCTGGCAGAGTTAAACTCAAATAATACCTCAGCCCCATTTTTCCTATGCAAAATCTATCACCATACTTTTAAAAAGCTGTAAGTTTCTGTGATATCACCAAATCCAGAAGAATATGTGCCAATGGGGAAGGCATGTATCTTACTGCTTCCGCCTGCAAGTCATTTAACAATGGATAAATCATTTGTTACACCCTTCTGTATATTACTCCTTGAGGCACTAAATGCACTTTTTTTTTTTTTTTTTTTTAATGGAAGAATATATACAAAAAAATAATTCCAAATTTAAAAATATCCATTACACATCACTGTCTTGATATATCAAAATTCTGTTCATAGGAGAGCACTTTTGACTTCTTCCTTTGTTCTTCTGCAGCCTTTGTAATTCTGGCCTTTAAGCATCTTTACCTCTTCTCATATACCCACCTACTTTCTATTTTCGAAAACATGGAAGTATCCCTTATTTGTTCTCTTTATGGTGAATAAGGTAAGTGTCAAGGAATTCTTAGTATGTGTTCATCTTGTTCTTTTCCTCTCTTTCACATTTTTTCTGCAGTAGGGCAGCAGTTACTGAAACCCCTAAGTGTCTGCAGCCTGTATAGTTAAAATCAAAGTTCAAGGTGGCAAAGGTCCTGGTACTGATCAATTGAAGTTAATCCACCTCATCTACATAGTGTTCATAAAACATGCTCTGACCAGCAAATACCTTTGCTGACATTCACTCAGCAATGCATTAAGATTATTGAACTGTTAGCTTTGAAGTTCAAACAAAAGACAGCACACAATATCATGACCACTGTCATTACCTTACCATCCACTAAGAATTCCTAAACAGGCAGCTACAAAACTACAGGATATATCAATTAATACAGAAAGCAAACATTTTGTTTGAACAGAAGCCAGATCACCAGTGGCAAGATGATGATGTTGCACTCCTCAGCTTCTGGCAAAAATCCCACCTCCTACCAGCAGTTTCAAGGACATTTGTCCTGGAGGAGATTCCCTTTCTCCCAGTGATGTGATCTGACACAGCTGGTTGACAAGACCATTTACCCACCAGTTTATTCAGAAGTTCATCAGGCTCAAGACAACCCTTCCTCTACATACACTGGCTGTTTCATCTGTCATTTTATGGAAGAGGTCCACCATTTTATGTCAGAGAGGTGATTTTTGTGCTAATCATCATTCTCTCATTTGGCTCCCAGCTTTCTTGATGCCATCATGCTCTCGTGCTCTCAGGCAGCCCTGTGCTGGATAGCAGGAAATGCTGCTGGTCCCAATGCCCCCAGAAGCACATCAGAAAGGGAAGTCCCCTGTCATCATATGCACAGAGGACCCTCCTTTTGAAAGAGCCATTCCTTGCAAGTTTTCAAGCTGTGTTGTGACTGACAAATTTCTTGACACTGCCATATCCACATGTTCTCATAGGCAGTCCTGACATTTACTGACCCTTCCTTTGGGCCAAGAAATATTCAAATATGAAAATAGAATCATACAGTGAATCATAGAATTATTTGAGTGAAAGGGACATCTCATTCCATTCCCATGCCTTGGGCAGGGATATCTTCCACTAGACAACATTCCTCCAAGCCCTGTCCCACCTGGCCTTGAGCACTTCCAGGGATGATGACAGAGACTCAAATATTGTGGTTAATATCTTAAATATTGTTATGAAGGAATTTTTGCCCATTATAGCAGAACTGCATAAAGAAGCTGTGGCTACAGAAGCCCACCCCTCCCTTAAGATGCCTGACTGGATCTTTGCTCTGTGAGTTAAGCTGCCTAAGGGAACGTGAGATAAGATAAAGGTGACACTTCTCTCAGGTCAAATATCCAATTATCTCAGGTCTAGGAAGAAGTAAACAAGGCTAAGGGAGCAGAATGCATCCAGAAACCCAGCAGCTGTCCTGAAAATTATCCCTGGTTGGGTTTGTGGTGGGGGGAGGCTGTAATCCACAGGCTCATCTGCTGAGGGCAGGTTTGCACAGACTCCCTCACAGCCAAGGCAGGAGGAGGAGGTTTCAGATGTGTGGTGTAACCTCTGGTCACATCATCCTCCCTCACACAAACTGGCTCAGCTCTGTAAACCCCCTCACCCTGGGAAGCCACATCCACAGGACTTTCACATGAGAGGCAGCTGAGGGGGTGTTGTAATCCATCAAAAACCCCTGAAGCTCCCCCCCAGACTTCTTCCTGAGACCTTGCACTGGAGCACTGCATGTGATGCAAAGGGATGCAGCAGATCCAGAGTCTGCTTCAAGAGACTGTGTCAAACTCATCCACCCTTCAGGGGAGGCACCTGACCCAAATGCATATTAATCCATGGACCATCACTACTAAGAATACCTGATGGAGAGGGTCGACAGCACACTGCTGGGAGCCATGGAGTGGTGATATTTTCTCTTCCCTCACCTCTTTTCTATTTCTTTCTCTCTCTTCCTTTCTCGCTTTTTCTCTCTCTCTCATTTACTGTTAAATAAAATCCATACTATTGACTTTGGCATATGGTCTCATTTCTAGTTTACCTCAGGTAGAGGCATTGCTCTAAAAATTTAATAACTTGATCATAAGGGATAGGGAAACCACAACTTATCTGGGCAAACCATTCAGGTGTCTCAGCACTCTCACAGTAAAAAACTTCTTCCATACAGATAATCTTCATTTCTTGATAAAGAATCTGTTTCTGGTTTCCCTGTTGGCCCACTTCAGATATTGGTGTGTTGCTGTGAGGTCTCCACACAGTCTTCTCTTCTCCAGGCTGAACAGCCCCAACTTTCTCTGCCTAGCCCCAGTTTTTTTGTCCCATATGTATACATAGAGACACACAGAGATCTATATGAAGGACTATATAAAGATGTATGAATACATATTTTTCTCTTTTATACATAGGTACATATATTGTTATATCTATATATATTATGTAGATATGTATATTATAATGTATGTATATTATACATATACATAGATTATTTAATCTATTAGCATAACATCTGTGTACTATATAGATATATGATTATAAATGTGTATAATTTATATCATACATAAATCCTTTTATCAGCATTATCCTGCCTGCTGCACCTCAAGGGAAGTCATGACTTTTGAAGGCAAATCTCATTTGACTTATGTTGCACCCATCAATAAAGTTTCTTAGGTGTACTAATTAATAATCTTCTTTGTAAGAGTATGGTAGCTCCATTCTCTGTGAATGCCCACAGCCTTCCCAGCACATTCAGCACTTCTCTTACCACCCTCACAAGTCTTTGCCATAACACTGCTGTCAGCCCTTTCATCAGTGGCCTCCTGCTGGTTACTCCTGTGCACCAGACAATAATCATAGTCTTTCAAGGGCAGTACCCCATTGCTTTTACTGGTGTTGTTGCTCTTCATGCTGTAGCTGTGATCTCCAAGAGCATGGGACACATGCAGGCTGTGCTCCAAAACCTGTGTCTTGCAGCTTTTGTAGCAATCAGGACAGTCTAACAGGACAGTCCCAATTTCACACTCTGCAGCTTATTTTCAGCATTGACCTAAGGACAAGGAAACATACAGCACCAGCCTGTGCCAACAGCCTTAGAGGTAACTCTAAGATCCCCCAAAAACATGAGGAAATGAAACTCCCAGCCCTGAGCTCCCATTTAGAAAGAAAAAATAATATTCATTCTACTGTGAAGTTATAAAGGGCTCTCTACAAAGTTCTCTACAGGTCAGTTTCCACTTGCCATAGGTAAACATCTTTCATCATATATTTACACTACTAGCTTTCATGAGAGTGCAGATACAGTAATCAGAACTCAAACCTCAGCTGCTCTAAAGGACTATAGGAAGACAATAGACTGCCTGAATATCTACGATATTCTTCCTGAATATTTCCAATAAGCATTAAAAGATCTTGAGGTCTTCAAACAGCATTCAAACAAAACTCTACAAATATTAAAATTATTTACACATTTTTAACTTCCCACATTTCAAAGCCTTATACAAAAACCCTAAGAACTTATGCAAAATAAACCTAAAGAATTGAAAGGTTAAACTAGTTCTTGCGCACCTAGAAAAGCAAGATAACTTTCCCCTAGCAAAAACAATGAAACTAAAGGACCTTGAAGAAGTTTCTTGTTAGACATCTATGAACAGCTTTTGAATTTATATTTCATTTGTACTCTGAAAAAAACTGAAAGGAAAAAATAGACTGAGAGCTCATAATACTGTAGAAGTAGAGAATGTAATCAGGTTGTCATTTCTTTCCTCAAGCAACTGTTCCACATCTCCAAAGTGTCTGCAATCAGATGTAAACTCTGGAATGTAGTAAGAGCTCTTTCAAAGCCAGCAGACTAATTATATAAAGCTTTTGAATCTCATGAGAACTCCCAAAAATACCCCTTGTATTTTGTAGAGAGAAAAGAATAACTTAAGAAAACAGACAACATATTTTTAAAAATCTGATTTAGTAAACTCTGTTCTCAAATACATAGCACACCTTCTTCAAAAGCTACCTATTTCTAGGGTGCTACAGCTACCACCTTTTGTCAGGATTTTTCAAAGCATCCAATGCCAACAGAGATAACAATATCTAAGTCCTCACAGATACTATACTTATGTTCCAGGTCACAGTGGCAATCAAATAAAGTCAATGTGAAATTGCTGAACTGAACTTTTTGACTTCTTTGCACAGTATTTTTTGAACTCTGCAGTTCTGGGGTAAGTTTGGATTTTTTTGAGTTTTCTTCCTCGCCTGTCACTAACATAAAGAACTTTTCATATTACTTTTGCAAAGCTCTTCGGTATGACTGCAGCAATTTTACAGAGTGACATTCATGATGAAAGCACTAGCTTCAGAAAAAGTCAGTTTCTAATCACACAGTTTACTCTATGCATTCTCCTTTGTTTATCAGAATACTTCTAATAACTGTGGAACAGTAATAGCATCTCTTCAATTAAACATCTCTTGGAAAAGCAGAATAGAAACTTGGGTCAAACTTTGTAAGTGAGAATGGAAGCAGAGGGAGCAGGAGATGAGTTACATTCTTATAAAGACAGATTATACCTGGGAATTCATTTCCTATACCAATAAGTTTTGAAACGTAACCTGCCTGCAAAATTCATCAGAACAAAAGCAGATCTGTTGTAACTAAATGCTATAAAATTGTTTTTCAATCAGTTATTTCAATTCCTTCTTGAATACCTTGCATCAAAAAGACAATTTAACAAAAAAACATTTCCACTTTAGTCTTATTCAAGTCCCAAATATGAAGTACTTATTTCCACAGAGAAATGAAGTTATTACTGTCCCCAAAGCCATATTTTTGTGAGAATTCAAATGCAAGTAAGTTAATATTTGGAAACACAAAGGAGTTTTTCTAATTTTTTTACCATCTACCTTCAAATTTCACATGGAGATTTTGTGAAAAGGTTTTTTACTGAAATAATAACACAGTGGTATTTTTCTAATTAAAACATGCATTTCTAGTCTTCAATTAAAGATTACAGTGTTTAATATTAATAGTATTTTTAATAACATCCTTGCTTACATTTTTTTTCCTTCCATCAGGATCCCAGAATGCCAGCATTGGCCTACACTTAAATTGTAATAATCACAGCTTGCAACTCTTGGCCAAAAGCCTCTGTATTTGATGGGGTTAAAGGTGATGTTCATGTCATAGTTGCATAATCTATTTATAACTGTACTTGATTTTTCCTTCTCTGCTAGGAAACCTCAAAGAAATCACCATCCAAACCATGGTGGGCTGACATTGGCCAGCTGGCTCCCACCCTCTCAGACAGAGGGAGAAAATAAGATGAAAATGCCTGTGGGTTGAGATAGACAGGGAAATCACTTCACAATTAGCCATTACAAGAAAAAGAGGTTTGAACTAGTGAAATTTAATTTGTTGCAAATTAAAAATAAAGTTGGCTGGTGAGAAACAACATCCTTCACCCTTTCTCTTCTCAGGCTCAAATTCCCTTTTTCATTCCTGACTCCTTTACCTCCTCTACTCCAAGCCCTGAAGGGGCATGAGAAATGGGGCCAGTCCATGACAGCTGCTCTAACAGACTATGTGGTGATTGTATTTCACAGGGAGGAACAATTCCTGGGCACAGAGATTATCTTTGGGGGTTTAAAATTTAATTTTTAAAATTAAAAATCAATATAGTTGAACAATGTTTTTCTTCAAGTAGCTTAATCTTTTAAAATTTGGAGCTGTGGTTGGAACAGCGTGTTGAATGAGTTGTGACAAAATGGTTAATTATGACTAAACCAAGAGAAGAAAAACCTTTAAAATATACACATTCCTTTCACCCCAATTCCCACATCTCTCCAAAATGAGCTGCTACATTAGTATTTATTTTCTTTAAAGAAACTTGGTACCTCCTGTGAAACTTTTCTAAAAAGGATGGCAGAGGAAATGGCATGGTGTCTTCCCATCCCCAGTCTATGAGCAAGAAGTTTCAAGAAGTTACCTGAGATGTTGCAGGATCTACTCTTGTCTTTTCTCAATTCATTGCAAGCATCTGAATCTGTATCTTTCAAATCTGAAGAAAATATATCCAATTTTTAATCTTAATAATTTCACAACTCATTATGATCTTTATGAAGTACCTTTAAAATCTAGAAGTCTAGAAAAATACCAAGTATTTGACTCCCACTTACTTCACCAGCCCCAAAGATTCCAGTTTTTGGAAACCACAAAATGAATCCTTATTCTCATCTGACTTCATGTTCTTTGTTCTGTTAGAGTTTTGGGGTTTTCAATTATGGTCAAAATCTCTTGGGTATCTGATTCTCACAACAAAAATTTGTAGTTTTAAATTAGATTCTGAGGATACACCTGATAAATAAAAACTTAATGTTTTTTTCAGGAAACCTGCACCTTACCACAATTAAATCAGTTTCAATCCACAAACATCTCCTCCAAAAAACACAGTTCAAATCCTTATGAACGGGATCACTTTGCACCCAAATATAGAAATTGACTTCTTTCAAATGGGTTTTAATTGTACTTACTGAAAAACGGACCTTTAAACTTGTTTTTAATCCCCACAAAACATAGCACAACACTTTACTCCTCCTACACTTCTTGTTGGATATTGGAGTCACTTCTCTATAATGCCTTATTCCAGCAAGCTTCTACCATCTGTAAGAGATTTTTTCAAACGTATTTTAGTCTTTTTTACTTTGGGGTGGTTGATATGGATTTGAATATTCAGAAACCCTGGTAACTTCATTAATTTGAAGATATCCACCACTTACCAGCTTCTTCCCCAGCACCCATTTTTCTCATCATTCACTATCTTCACACCAACATCACTGGTGAGTTACAGACCTGGTTGCAGGCAGTTTGTCATTTGCATATGATCCCCTGAGGGGCAGCAACAAAAAACATGAGTCAGTTTTCACCTTGTCTCAAGCTGTCAGCCTCAAAGCCTAAGTAAAAATACTGAAGTTGGCATATGCAGGAAGTAAAATCATTGCAATAATTGCTATCAACTCAATCTACCTCACATTCAGAATACTAAGTAGAATTATTTATATGCAAAAATATGTAGTTTGTATCAGCCAGATTGGTTGATATTGGATGCTTCTTTATTTAGCATGAATAAGAGAAGCTTTAAAGAATTGCATTAAAAATCAGAATGGGTCTACTAGACTGCCACGATTTAAATAATTAAATAATGCATTTCTTCCACTTGCATATTCAGGGCAGCCTTCATGTTCATAAGTATTTTCTCAGTATAAAAATTTTGTTTCATCACAACTTTTAGAGAAATAGGACACTTCTAATGTTCCTGTTCAGGAACAAATGTCTAGAACCTGAAATTAACATTAGTGTTTAGTTTTTTCTGCCACAATATCATAAGAGAATCACAAGGTTTGAGGCTGTGAACTTCCAGGTTACCGTTTTCTCTCCTGTGACTGGAAATGTCTTCAGTGGTCATTTTAACCATCAAGATATTGCGATTGAATTCCATAAAACCACTGTAATTGCACTATAATATGAGCAATACAAGATCCAAACAAAAGTAACATTTTCATCCAAATTATTCTTTCAGTTGCTATGTCTCTCCAACATACTCCCCCTCACCCCTTAAACTGGAGGTGGGAAAGATCTTGGGAGCAAACACAACCAGGACAATTGACCCAAAACTGACCAAATGTGACATTTTGTCAGGTATAGAATCTAAATGAAAGGAGGAGTGGTGGCATTTGTTATTATGGCATTTGCCTTCCAGGGCAGTCACTCCACATACTGAAGCTCTGCTTCCCAGGAAGTGGCCTAACATTGCCTGTTGATGAGAAGCAGAGAATAAATCCTCTGTTTTCCTTTGCATTCATACTAAGTCTTTCCTTTATTAAACTGTCCTTTTCTTGACAAATAAATATGGGGTTTTTTCCATCTTATTTTCTCCACCCTGTCCTGGTGAAGAGAAGAGAGACAGAGTGGCTTGGTGGCCAGCTGGCATCCAGTCAAGGTCAATCCACCACACTCTTAACACACTATCTATCTCCTTTATTACCTCTCCTCCATTTTCTCAATACCTGGGTTTGGTTACAAAGACAAGGTGAGAAAGGACTATTTTGTCAGAGGAAAGCTAGTTCATTAACTTGGGGATTTCACTGTTAATGGAAGATGAATAGTGAATATTTGAATGCATATTAAAGTAAAGAAAACAAAAGAAAATATAACAAATAACCTATAAGTTTTGATATCTATGGTAAGACATGAAGGATAAGTAAAAAAATAGACTAAAATCTGTTATTCATCAGCAGGCTCTACTTGTTGATCACTGTGCCACAATGCAAAGTTCAACTGTAAGAAATGCAGAGTCAGACAATGAGAACTTTGCACAAGAGGTGTAGAAGCATCTCACCACGACTCTGTTGATTCACACTGTCCAAGTATAATCAAACACATCAGTAAACCCCAAACCCCAAAGCCAGCCAAATCAAATCACAACAAAAATGCCCCTCCAATTCTCCCCTCACCCACACACCCCAACTACCCAAACCCTTGAAATAACCACTGGATACTAACATATCAGTAACCACTGGATACTACTTCCTGAATTTGTCTTGACAACTGTGCAAACTAAATTAATTTCTCCTGATACTTTGTCATCATCAAATAAGTCTTGATTTCACGCCCAGAGGCTGGGATTTATTTTCTAAAAAAGAATCTTTGGCACTAAAATTTTTCACACATAAGCCCCAAAAGATATTTAATTAATGATTCTGATAACTGATGAGGCAAACGATGAGCTCTGAAGTTAACTATCTTCTTCAGAATTTATGTAGGTGATTAGAAAAAATAACCCTTATGGGCAGAGGTGTTGCCAGTATGACTGGTGATAGGCTATTTATCATAAGCCTTAACACTGCAGACTGTAACACATGGGGTTTTAAAAAACATATTGTGCAGGGATAAAGCTGATACAGTTTAAGCATGAATTCAAGGCATGAAAAATTTCCAAAATGGAAAGACATAACCAGAACCACTCATGTAGGACAAAAACATGAGAAAGAATTTAATGTATTAAAAATGAAGGGGTTTTATGTGAATTTGATATAAAACTTATATATTATATATTATTGAATTGTTATGATGTGAAGGATAACATAAATTATATTATACCAAAAAAGGGGGAAAATGTTAGGAGGGAAGACAAGAACTCATTTTTCAGACGTATAGACAGAATTTCCTGCAGAGAGCTGTTTATTTCTTTGAGCAATAAAAGCAGGAGATTTTTGAGACTACTTGAAATAAGTAACCAAAAATTATTGGCTTTTCAGGTAAAATTAATACAAATATGTAAGCATATTCTGAAATAGCAGAGAATCATAAAAATACCCTATACAAGCTCCTTAATGGTTGAAAACAACCAACCATTTGGTTTTTAAAAAACAAATCAGATCAAGTAATTAGATGCACATACACAATATACCTTTATATATTTCTTTAAAGGAAAACCTTTTTCCCCATCTGAAATTTATAATGATCACACAAGTGAACATGAATATATATACATACATATATAAAAATTCTAACTCATCACATTTTGCTTGCCACGTGCTCTCTCTGGTAAAAGTAGAAGCCTTCCTTGGAGGCATACAAGACACAAATTACTGTTAGTTCTGCAAAGCATTCAAAGGAAAAAGGAAATCTTAGTTTTGCTAATAGTTTGGTCCCTCACTCCAAGTAACGTATGGATGTGCTGGAGTGTGTCCAGAGAAGGGTAACAGAGCTGGAGAAGGGTCTGAAATACAAGTTTGATGAAGAACATCTGGGTGTAATGCCCTAGCCCACTCAGGAGATTTTTAGAGGGTTTATCATGGGTGGTTCATGGGAGAAACAACAAAATTCCCTGTAGGTTCAATACCTGTTTTACCTGTAAACTTTAGAACACCCCGGCATAATAAAGCACTTTGCAAACTTCACTTGTCAAACTTTAAAAGATCCAAGCAGACACTTAGCAAGGCATTGACTGGATTTTTTTGGTCTGGATTACAAATATTTCTAGAAGAAGAAGGTAGGGGAAGAAAGACTCCCTCTTACATTGAGGGAGCTAGGAGTCTTCATCCTGGAGAAAAGAACGTGTAGATTTTTGCTACATTGATGAACAAAATTGACCAATTGACCAATATCTGCCAGTTTTTGATTATCACAAAAAGTGGTTATGAAAAGCTTGTAGACATTACAGCTATCAACACTGATTCCCTCCACATGTACTTTAAATTATTAAATTTCAAGTGAAAGCTGACGAATACTTGGAGTTTTATAGAAATTAGCCTTTTATAATTAAGAAACAGATTTATTACTTATTAGGATTACAACATTGGAAGTCTTCAATTATTTCATACATGTATGTTGTAAAACATCTTTCCATACTCTCTACATGAATACAAAATTTTAGCTGGAGCATACTTTAGCAAGGATAATTCAAGGGGACATTTCTGAAGGGATAAACTGAGTTACAATCAGTACATCTTGAAACCAAGGTAATGTGAAAGAGTAACTATTGACTTACAAAGACAGATCTTAGAGGCTCTCCTAGAGTTTTTTTTAGCCTTTACAGTTTCTGATGTTCATAATTTATAAAGTGGCCTTACTGTAGCAGGTAATAGAGATTCAGAGCTTGAAAAACAATTTGGGAATTAATTATATTGCTTTTACTTCCACACACATCTTTCAAAAATGTAAACCTATGTAGCTAAATCAACTGCTTGTTCCTCAATGTTGCAATGAGAGAATATTCACTGATCAAACATTGGCACGAATAACAACCACACTACTGAGTGCTGGAGATACATATCTACATTATAGGTCAATTATACTGATATGTGTACCCATGTGTTTCTCTCTCCAGGATCAATTGGCATTTCACAAACATGCTGAAGGAAGGGTTTATATCCACAAATTTAAATACATTTCCACCAGCAAAACCCACATGGATAAAGATATTGATCACAATTAGACTGATGAAAACAAGCACAGTGTATTTTTTTCCCAGTGGAGAAAGAGTTATTGATTCACTGGGAAGATGGTTGACTTGGAATTTTTAAAATGTAGTGGAGCTTCCAAAGAATAATACAAAATTAGAATTAATGTGCATATTTATTAACTCCTACAATGAACAATTAAACGCTATTTTTACTGTGACTGAATGGTTCATGTGAGATGTCAGCTCTGAGTTCTGACATTTAGAAATGGGAAAATGATCATAGTATAAAGCAAAATAATAATTTAACACTTCACATTAGCTAGTTAAAGTTACAAATCTTCTCCCTGACCCCTATTCTGTCATTGTACAGGCATTTTGACACAAACACAGGATCTAATAAATTTCTTCAGGATCACAGAACACAGGATCTCTTTTAATCTTTCTTTGAAAAAACCATGCTCTGTGAAGATATGAATAATAAAAATTTTAAACATAGCTACCCTAAGATCTGTAAAGAGGTTCCCAATCAATGAAATGTCCTAAATAAATAAAATGTTTTTATAAAGGGAGGCTTAATTGATACATTTTTTGTCTCTCCATTGGCTAATTCTCATGAAAATGGAACATAACTAATTGTTAGGATATTTGGACTCCAAGGCAAACAAAGATGAGGTCTAAAACACAGTGGTTTAAGCAAAAATTAGCCTCATTGCTACTTAAGGAGATTGGAAATTATATTTGAATTATTGAATTTTTTTTCTTGTTCTGGTTGTTCAAGAATATTTTTCTGGTATTTCAATGGTAAGTCATACTCAATAAACAAATTGGAAAAAATGATACAGTCAGGCTTACATAATCGATGCAATAACTTTTAATTAATAATTAAAAACACCATGTTATGAAACATGTCCTTAAAGCCTTCATAAATTTCTCCCAGACATTTTTTTTAAATCTGTATTAATATAAAAATAAGTTCCTTGCATTGTAAAACTTTTCTTCATTACTTATCACAGAATTGTACATTTGGAAGGACTAGATAGAGAATCAACAGTAATAGATTAAGTTCTCTAGAGATACCTGGGATGGTGTCTCTACAATCATCCTAAAGAACAGAGCAACAAATCCAGTCTCCTCTGCTGTTTTTGCACTGGTAGCACCACCTTTCTACCACGTTTCACACAACATGGCCACTGGCTGAGAAATAGATTTACTTTTATTGTTGCAGCTGAGAAACGGATATTTCGAGAGTGGGCTTACCCTAGACTGATGAATTGCAATATTTAGAGGCTTAGCAGTCATTTGGAGACTCAGCTGTTTTGTTTAGTAGCTACCAAAGCCAAAGTGCTGTCTGTTTGCCCTTCTGCCACCAAGCAGCAAGCCAGGAAAACAACATGCAATGAAGAAGTTGACATACTGATAAAAATATCAGCAAGTGAACAAAGAAAACAATTTATGACAGTGACCCACACTCAGAAGAATTCTACTATGAGGAAACATGCACTGTATAAAAGGCCTATTAAACGTTTTCTGCCACAATTAGAGACCACTTGCTAAACATATAAACCAACGATGAAAGTGTTTTCACAATCTAAAAAAGAAAAAGTCACGTCCTGAAACAACAGCAATTTAAGTAAAATAAACTCTTTTGCTTTATTTAGACTATTGCAGTATTTCATCTTCATGGATAATTAGTTTCATTTTAATTGAAATAGAGTACTTAGCATACACTAAGTGTTGCACAGAAAATCCTACACTGTGAAAGTTCACAATGTTTATCACTACAATTTTCAATAGTTTGGTTTTAATCAGTTTCTAAAGTATGACAACAAAAATTCTATTCTCAAGTTATTATATTTATCTTTTATCCTTCGATTACAGTAGATGTGCTCCAACATAATTAATTTTCTTTTCAACAGTGTGTGTAAAATTAGATGATATTCATCACCTTCTGAATCTTTCCAGTTGTAACATTGATTTAAATCTTTTGTAATATCTCCATTAAAAAGGCAAAATATGGAAACAGAATGGTTGGCACCTTTTTTAGTCCAAGGAAGAGATAAAATTTTTTTTAAAAGTGTTGAACTCATATTATTTTTTTTTTTTTCCTTGCTTATATAGGGGGGATTTCTTATGGTTTTTGGGGGGAGGGGGAATTGTTTGGTTTGATTGGACTTTTCTGTTTGGAAATTCACTAAAGATTCTCTTGAGATAATGAACTGAAGATTTAGCCAAACATAATATTTACTTGCTGGACTAATATTTGAATCTTTACTGATACAGAAACGAGAAAATTTGAATTTTAATATGTGAAAAAAGGCTTTATACCTGCAAGAGATTTAAGCTGAAAATTTCTCGCTGCAGAGATGGAAGAAACTTCTAAAGAAATGTTTTTTAATTACATACTTTGAAAAATAAAGGTTAATATTTTTTGTCCATAAAGCAACAACGAAGTCCAGATATAACATACTGTAATATATTTTAATTTTTATAAAGCTATAACAATGTTGTACAGCCTTAAATGAAATTGTTGAATATTTTCAGTATTGTGGATAAGACAGTTCTTGTCCACCCAAAATAACATCAAAACATACAGAATCTGAGAACAGAAAGTCCCTTGTATCTCTTCCCTATATGAAAACCTAATTAGAATATAACTTTCCTCGACAATCTCACAGAAAAAATCAAGTTGTATTTTGAGCCGTTTTGAATTTTTGTTCAATCCATCTCTTGGAAGACTGTCTTACAAGAGTTATTTTCTAATTGTTTATTTACATAATTTGACAATACTTCAAGATTGTAGGTGTTACTAGAAAAAAAAGTGTCTTTTCCTTCTGTGTCACTGTTGTTGTAAGGGAGTAGAAGTAGGAGGCAGCAACAGAAAAAAGCAAGTTTGTCTTATGCAATGTTTGTCTACAATGCAAAAATCCTGAGCACTACCATGGCTTGCCTGGTCCATTAAACATGATGTAACCTAAGTCTGCTTGAGTTTGCTTGGCTTTTAAGAAAGTTTAATCAATCAAAACTAAGTCATTCTCAAAGATAAAATGATTGACTCTTGTTTATGAGTCAGAAGAGAAAGTTTATGTTCTGTGTTCCCAGAAATTAGTACATCAGGCACGACTGGAAAGGAGTTACAAGAGTTCTGATAAAAGACTATTGTCTATCTAAAGAAGCCTAACAAACACAACATGCTTTGCTAATCTTACCACTTACCTATTCTATGCCTAGGATTAAAGGTTGTATTTCAAAGGTTCAAAAAAAATATTAAATAAATAATTGATGTCTCTAATCATCATATCGCTACACCATCATTTTATGATATCATATATTACTAACAATTTTGTATTGTACTTTTTCATGCAAAGTAATTTCTGTCAAATTAAAAATAAAGAATAAAGAGTAGGTGGACACAATGCTTGACACTTTCAGCAACTACTGTATTTTCTTCCAGTATACAATCACTCCTGCAACGTTTCCAGAAAATTTTTTATATTTCAAAATAACAAAAAGACTTAATGGGACTTATAGTACTTTCAGTAATTTATTGACATTTACAGAGCAGTGTGCAATTATACTCTTCAAGCATCATTTGCCTAAAAATTCTATAAATGCAGAACTTTCAGTTTCACTGTGATAAAATTGATATGTCGTTGTGTTTTGATAGAAAGGCTCTTAGAGAAAATGATTTATTTTTCTGTTTGTTTCATGCATAGTTTTGATATCAGTTCATGGTCTACATAAGAATAAAAAATTCAGTCACTGAAAACGCTGTGAAGGATGAAATTTACTCTAACAAATTGTGAAGAGTGTCAGGGTGAACCATGGAAAAGATCACTTATGTAGAAATCACAGATGCTGCCTAGAAGCAAAGAAGAGATTAAGCCATTGGATTCACAGGTATCTATAATAACACCACTGAGGTAATCTTTCCCACAGGGTCCACACCTGGGTTTGTAGAGCTAGGTACACATAATAAATACCAGACTGAAACTGTCAATATGCCATTTGATATTTCCATTAGTATCCCAAAGACTAAAACTAACAAGGTGTGGAGAAAGAACTATCACTGCCCTGTATATGTTCTGAGAGGTAATCCCCACAACACTGCCAATATTTTCAAAGAACATGATGCCACACCAAAAGGGCCTTCACAAGATTTATTTTCCCAGAAACCTCTGTGGTTGAATGTGTTTGAACAGATCAGGTTGTCTTAATAGGCATATAAAAAGCAAAATATCCTTGTAAAGACAGGAAGATCATGTCTCAGACATGAGACATGAGGCTAGTCTTTTATTATATAATTTATTTCACAATGAATGGTTCTACTCAATTGCTGTAGGGTTTTTGTTGAAGACAAAAGTAAGTACTCATATAAAAAACATATCCATCAACAACACTCAATGTAAGTGGAAAGTGATGAAAAATTAATCTATACATATAATTTGAGCTACAGTTGGAATACTAAAGTGAAAAATAATTGTGATTGAGAAGCCATGTTCACTTATTTCCATAATTACAGAAGACTCAAATAAAAAGTGAGGGAAATTGATTCATTTTTATATAGTTTCTAATGCACCAACCATTTTCTGTAAGTCTAGATGTTAAAGATATGAGTATAAATAACAGGGAAAAAATAGGAATGTATCATACTTCAAATAGAAAATCTTTACATGACTGATGTGGTACGTAGTATTAGAACAACAAGTACTTGATTTTTTTTTTTTTTTCTGCAGAAAATTAAGAAATTTGGAGTAATTGCATTCATTTACTGTGAAAGTGAACAATTTATGACACTCTATTTCTCAAATGTAAGATGCCAAGAAATTGTTATAGTCTGTTTTTTGATGTGGTAGCATATGCCCCTATTTTCTTTTATTAGTAGGAGAAAACTTCCCATCAAACACAATTTTGCCCTAATAAAATGTTAATTTTTACAGTCTATCACATGCAGGATGAAATCCCCAGTACAGTGATGAGCATCATATCATCACCACAATCACACCTAATCTTTAAGCTGAAATCAACCTTGAATTACCTAATCACCTAATGAGGTCTGCTTTTCTCTCTCACTGCTGCTAGTCACAGGCAGAGGTCTGCAGGTATGGACACCCAGACATTCAGCAGCAACCTCACCTGTTATTCAGTTTTATATTCAGGGGTCATTGTGGCTATGCAGGTATTATCTGCAGGATAATCAGAAGGGTTTGGTTGAGCCTTTGACTTAAGCACAGCTGCAAGGAACAGTCATCCCAGACATCCCTTAAGACTCTGAGGTGCTTGACTTTTCTTTTGGTTTTGGTGAGAAGACCTAAAAGAACTCCTAAAGCTGAAGTAGAAACATGAGAAGAGTGCACAGAGTGCACTTGCCTGATGTGGAAAAAGGACAAGAGTTATCTCCCTCACTCAAAGCAAGTTCTCAAAGGAAAACACCACCAAGTTATGCTCATTCTGCAGGTTCACTGTAGGAACCAAATGGTAAATTCTTAAAGCAAACTACAAAGTCTTGACATATTTTTCTGTTGAAGTTATTTACACATTTAGGTCTTCATTGCATCATTAAAATTCTAAAAGGCCCAAAGATTTTTGTTTTAAATATATTTAGGTGTTTAAATGTTTTATTTTCAATTAGTTTTTAAAGGAATTAAATATATGGGCCCTAAGTATACCAAGAAATAATCAGTCCTCATATATTTGGTAAGACTGAAAAATGAAGTTTTCACCACACAACTGTCTTTGCTTACCTGATTGCAATAGCAGCTTTAAACATTTCTTTCTGTCTTTACCATAAAGGCATATGCACTGTAGTTTCGAGCTGAATGCACATCTGAAATGCAATAAACTGATTATGACAGGATATGTAAGAATTCTATGGATCAGACCTTCAAGAGAAACAGATAAAATTTTTTACTTTAATAAATTCTCTTAACTTTTTCATCTCCCCCTTGTTTCCCTTATATTAAACACCTCTCCCACTGCCATATGGAATATCTGAATCCTTCCTGCAGTTTCATTTCTTTATGTCATGAACACTTCAACATTTTTTTCTGGGCAAAGTTTGATTTAGTTTCCCTTGTGTCAATTTATCCCTGTCTGAAGTTTATTACAGACCATGACTATTTTGTTTGTTCCCCTTGCTCTTTACCTGCCCAAGAGTTCAATACTCTCTATCCCACAGCATCTTACTGAGGTCATGCATTCCAGACTTCCATTTTAATTACAAGTCAAACACCATTTCACTGAATAAAAAGATAGAGCAAACATATTTTATTCCCTGCTTTTCTAGCTGTTGAATATTCTTTTACGTATCCTAATATTCAAAAATGAAAATGTAATATTTGGAATTCAAATTGCAAATTTCTAGTTTAAAAATAGTGTTTAAGTGTGGAATTTTATTTTCAACAGTTTGCACATTTCTATTAAATTATTCTCCTAGGGCTGCAGTTACTTTAACTGTGTCAGTTCTGTTTTTCTCTTAATTTGTTCTGAATGAATTCTACTGTTGACATGTACCAGTGAATTGTTGTGTGATTAAAGGTTGTCCAGAAGCAATTCACAGAGTGCTTTCACACAACCAAGTGTGTTCTTTCTAAAATTATGTAGGGCTTTTTGATCCTCATTGATCTAAATTTATATTCTTAAACACAGTCCATTGCTGACTTAACCCTCCTTAGTGTGATATTTAATTTTTCTAAAACATTCTTTCAAATATGTTTAGAGCTTTGCAGACAAACATCAACTTGATGTGCTGAAGTCTCAGTTATGGGGAATAAACTGGCTCCAGCCATTTAACCTTAAAGC
Organism: Muscicapa striata striata; assembly: GCA_030060385.1. Lineage (NCBI taxonomy): Eukaryota > Metazoa > Chordata > Aves > Passeriformes > Muscicapidae > Muscicapa > Muscicapa striata. Next base: position 3,722,361 of record JAREIS010000011.1, read on the forward strand.
ATTAATGCAACATTAATGTAACTTTTAACATTAATGCATCACATTAATCTAACACAACATGATTTTCAGGAATCTACATTGACACAGCACTATACAACATGAAAGCAGCTGAAAGGGTGGGCACTAAACTACTTGCATTGAGAGGATTTTGCATGATTTTGATTATCTTTGAAGGGATGGCTTTGCTTAAGCCATCTTGTTTGGAAGAATGTCCAAAATATTTGTCTTTTAAACCATGAAGTGTTTTCTATTTTCCTTTCTTATCCTCTTTGCTTTCCTACATTGTTGACTATTTATAAAAACAGCTTTGGTGATGGAATTACTTCAGTAGCAGAATGACTCCAACGCAAATAATTTCAATATTTAGTTATATTTCATTTTTACGTTAGTTATCAAAGTGAACTATTACTCTAGAATTTGGCTGCTTAATCTTTTATACAAGATTTCAAACTTGTCTTGTTTCCTGTTCAGACATTTAGCTGATAACTTCTGCCATCTTTTGGAACTTCCAAAGGCCTGCATGGAATAAGTGCAAGAATTAATCACAGTTTCTACCCAGGACAACTTCATATGATCTTTTAAAGCATTTATCACATATTATTTATCTGAGTTAGATATCCACAGCATTCAGAAGTGAATGCCATAAAAACTAATGATGTTCAACAGGCTATAACCAGTATAAAACTTCAAGTACCAAATTGACAAGGTTTGGTATATTGCAGTCTATAGACTGACCAGGCAAAAGAAGAAGAAAAGTCCAAGAAGTATATACAATGGAAAAGGAAAGCAATCATTCTAAGTGAAGAAACAACCAATTTATATTTTAAAAACTTTCTATTTTAAAAAAATATATTCAAGTTAAAAAGAGGAAAATTTATATGTGCTGGACAAAAGGGTCAACATGATTTTCTTAACAAGATAAAAAATTTCTGTATGTCACCAACATCTAAAAAAATAATGATCAAAATATGCACACTGTTTTTGAAGGTTCCAAACCTTCTTGAGGTCAAAGTAGAAAGTATGAGATTTTACACATTCATTGCCTTCAGTAAGTACTGCAGCTCTTAATAAGGATTGAAAACAAATGGCATTGAAACCTCAGAATCTATTTCACACTTACATGAATGCAAATTAACATATATATTTCATAGGAAATATTTAGCAGGAGCAGTTCCTAAAGACTTTGTTTAATCTACTGGAAGATCTCTGAAAGCTCAGAAAAGTGGATGTCTCTGCCTCCTGAGTAAATTCATTACCATACATTTAGTGATCATTAACAGTTCAACTGCTCAGACAGAGCTTGTATACAACTTCAGTAAATAAAAGGTTGCAGAAATAATGGTAGTTTAATTTACAGTGAAGAATCAGATTAAAAAAATAGCATAGTTTATCAGTGTCAATACTACAAGGCTGTGATTTTATTTATTCTAGGTTGCAAAGTGTACTGGCTCCATTAAAAATAGAAAGACAGGTCATTTACTTTCTCCATGGAATGCAAAGCAAGAAACAAGTAAACAAGTGTGTTATGGGAATGCAATTTGTCTTTCAGTAGGGAATCTTGTGGAGCAAGAGATGGCTGAGCAAATACTGTTTTCAGAAAGAAACATCAAAATAAATTGTAATAAACAAAATTGTATTCTGTTTGCAATTAGTGTCACACACTTTGCCTAAACTCACATCCTCCAAGTAGTCATTACAGCTGAGATCAGTGAGACCTGGATTTTTTTTTTTTTTTTTTTTTTTAATTTAAAAATCAGAGACAAACACTGAATATGCAGGGATATTAAAAAAAAAAAAAAAAAAAAAAAAAAAAAAAAAAGTTCCATAGGTGAAACATTTATTTTATTTTTACTTAATTTAATTTTTATTTTCATTCATTGATTTGAATGCCATACTGTATTTTTGCTGACACAGTAAAGTTTTCTAAAAATATCACACCTCCACATGGAAGAAAATAATTTCTTTATGAGGAAGTGATTTAGTAAATTAATGAGACTATGATCCACCTGAACTATAACATACTTTTCTCAAGGGAGGAAGGTTCATAGATCAGAGATTACATAGATCTACATGGGGCTTAACAGCAAATGTATACAAGCTCTGCTTCTGATAAAAAAGAAGAATGGACTAGGGAAGTGAATAATTATTTAATGACAACATACAGCCTCTTTTATTATCAGTCATTAGTCAGTTTTGAAAGGGTACTTTGAATTTTCAGTTACTCAAATGACATGATTGTTTCCTGCCAATATCTTTGTTCTGTGTGTTTGTAGTTGGTGTATACATATATAAAGTTACACATGTTATAGATATGTGTGTGTATACATGTATATACACACACATAGAGAGGGAAAGTATGTTAATACTTAATGAATTACAAATCTTTTAAAAAAACAAGCACAAGCCATCAGATTCACACAAAGAAGTGCTATCAAAACAAGTAGAGCTTTAGTTTTTCATGATCTTAAGCCAGCATAACTCCTGATAACATATGGCAAAAACATAAGGCCAAAATTTTAACTAGGTTACACAATGGAGTGCCACTTCAACTATCAAAGTTGCAAAGAGGTGTGGAATTTAGCCAGTTTGATGTCTAATTTTAGGGCAGGAAAATGAAATGGGGGCAAGTGCATTTCTGAGGTAACATACAAGTACAGATTTTTAGTGCATGTTCCTGATAATCCCAAATTACTTTTAAAATAAGTCTTGTGAATTTGAAGCTGAGCATCATATTTCACCTGCCATTCATTTTCTCTCCTCACATTTTCCCCTCTCTGTTATCCATGGCCTAATTAGAGGCAGAATTCAGTGGAGTGTGAACAAGCACAGATGGCAAATCAAGTACAACAAAAACTTGAAAGACTGCCCATGCAAAGCAAGCCATATTAGCTCATGTTTACAAATTGTAAAAGAACAACTACATAAATGATACTTTCCCCCCTACTCATATCTCCATAACTAACTCAATAAAATGAAGTTTTTTAAATATTCTAGATTATAAGTGAGAAACATTGAAGCTCGTAAAAGAGGATTTATGCAAAGACAAGACTTATGAGGCAAGTTCTTTCTCTACAAGAGAATTCTTGAAAAAGTCCTGGAAAATAGTCAGAAGTAACAGGGCCCAAAAATTATTTAATATTTTATCTAGGAATCTATGGTTCAGTTCCAGTACAGACCAATGTAGCATATGAATGCAGGTGGTTTTCTCTGGAGTTAGATGAAAACCAAAAAAATTTCACTAGGATATTATTTGTCAAAGTAGAGCACTGTTTAAGAAAGGATACAGAAGGAAGCATTGAAAAGGACAGTTTTGGCTCAAAGGTCAGCCTTCAATTTTAATAACCTATTGAAAAGTAGGCCTATCTTTTTCTTTAGTGTTTAATTTTAGTTAAGGTCAGAGATGCTGCAAGGAGTGGACAGGTGTTTTTGCAGCAGCTGCACTGGATTCCACTAGTGATCTTTGTGCTAGGCAAGGTTTTATTTATGAATGTCAGGAATGGTGCCTAGACCTGAAACATTTGAGATTTCTCTTAGTTAAAAAAGAGAACAGGCAAGTCCTTAGGTCCCTTTGAGAAACCAGAAAGCTAAATCAGTGTATCCAACCTGAGATGATGAAGAAATAGAATTTTAATTAAGCATCCTTTTATAACTTGATGTCAACTCAGTTTTAGATTCAGATTGCTGTGGTTGAACTGAGTTTGCAAAAGTAAAAACTGAAAAAATGATAGAGGTGCAAAAATGTGCTTAGGAATACCCAGTTCCTTATAAATTCTTCCACAGTAGCCTCTGTATACTGCAGACTGTCACACTGACTTCAGCATGAAAAGCAGGACTGTAAAGAAATCTTGAAAAAGCTGGAAAGTGAGCACATCCATAATGTTTTCTGCTCCTATCCTTAAACCATGTATGTGTTTAGATTAATGCTCTGTGGATGCAAAGCTAAACTGGTTGTTCCACATCCACATGGTGGATAGGATGCAAAAAACTAAGAAAGTTATGGTTTCCGAGACATACAATAAACAAACAAGAATAAAACATCCCACAAAAATAATGTTAATATAGTTTCCCTTAGGAATCCATTCTAGAATTTGTTAAGATGGTATAAAAAGATATATAAACATGACAGAAACTGCCCAGATAATTAATGATTTTATATTTAATGATGAAAACATAAAAAAATGACTCTTGCACAAAGTCTTTCATAACCAATTTGCATGGCATAGGACAAGTTCAATAGCCCTTCAATTTTTTAAGGATGACAAATGATGAACTTGCATTGATGATGGGAGCAAGAGACACTTCTGTAACTTTTGTTTTTTCGTGCCTCTGAAGTGCCACATTCCTTCCTTGTTTAATGCATAGGTTAGCCACTGATATTCATGTTATTTCTGAACATAATCTTCAAACAGACTTCAAGCTTTCATGGCCTAAATGTCACTGATTGTATCCAGTAACTGCAGTGTCAGTCTTCTTCCTCAGACAGGTTTCAATGAATAGAAAAAAATACTACTGTTTCACATGAAGCAACATTCATATTGTCAACACCTCTGCCTAACTGCTATTGCCATCAGCATTCCCTTATTCTGTACCAGGTCCCTCATATCCCAACACAGAATGATCAAAAATCTCAGGAGTCACTTTCTTGCACTGTATTTAATACAATTTTTTAATGATTATATCACCTTCAAGATAATAATGTGGTTTAGAGTAGTAATTACATGAAGTTTATATAAAAGAAAGGTAAATTAAGTAAGACCCTTTGGAGGAGATCATGTACTTGTCAATATAAATTTTATCTACCTCATAGAAAACAACTGAGCAATCAAACAGTACATGCAAAATATCAAGAAAATTAGTAACATCTTAGCCAATTTAAATGGTACAAGGACTAAAAAAGGATTGATAGCATATATATTTTATGTGCCATAACTTAGGGTGCAGAATCTCATAGTTCTGTGACTAGAAAAGTTGTAACACCACAGAAGATAGCAAATCTTACTTAATCAATAAAGATTATATAAGCATAAGTTAATTCATCTAAATACTTTTTAGAAATATTAGTTTTCACTCAAACTCCAGCAGGAAGTTCTGGGACACTGGGAGAGGAACAGGCTGCCCAGGAGACAGTAGGGATAGGACCAGAATCATAACAGCAATTTATCTGTATGTAATATGTATCTACATACAACTTATAAAGTTATTCACATATCTACTCTATAGTATTTAAAGACACACAAATTGTATTGGAATCTTTTATGAACATTATGACAATATTCAAAATTATCATCTCATCCCCAATTTTAAAAAATGGTTGAAAACCTGCACAGAATAAAATCAAACTTTAAAGAAGTAGAGTGAGTAGATATTTTTCAATCCAACTCTCAGACTTGAAAATTTAAATAACTGCTGGGGAAGAGAGAAAAAATGATCAAAATTTCCTTTCCTGTGTTCAAATCCTTATAACATCCACACACAGGTTAGAAGTATGCTGGTAAAAGTAGCAACCATTTATATGGCAGCTTTAGAAAGGAAAATTGTCCATACTTCTCCCCCAAATTAAGGCAGAAAAAGACCTGTTTAATTTTTAAATCCATTCAAAAATTGCAGGCCTTCTTGCTAAAGTTTCAATCCCTCAATACAAGCTTGTAGATCCTTTAAAAACCTCGATTTTCTTCTAGGTCTATAAATGAAAACATTTTGTATTTACACTTCTATCATTTTATTTTCTGAAGTAGCTAAACTCCTTATTATATAAAACAATAGCACGATTTGTAAAATTTTAAATTTATTTATTACTTATTTGTCACTTATAACTCTTAGTGACTAGGGGATCCCAAGCTGTCTGGGTTGCAAATGGGGAAATCTCAAGAGTGAACAAGTGAAAGAAGTTATTGTGGCCAGCTTGGAGGCACTGTGTCTCCTTGGTTACAGATTACACAATACTCACCACACAGCTAGATTCAGAGTAGTTTGAAATTAAAATTTTACCATGAAGACTCTTCTGAGAAAAAAAAAAAAAGTATCCATTGAAACAGAAGAAACTTTAGTTTCCTTAACAACAATAACTTTAACTGATTGAAGACTGTTTATTGACTAAATTATATACATTTCAGTACCAGCAGAAGTTTCCAGGATAAAACTTACTTGAGATATGACAAAGCAAGCCATTAAGAGTGTTTAAATCAGAAATTTTTCTTTGTTGTTGGATTTCTTACTATCCTTTGCCAGTACATTCAGGCATCCAAGTCATTGTCTCAGCTAGCTATTGCATGTAAGTTACTATTTACATGGATAAAGCAGTTGACAGCTAGAAGAAATAATGGAATTCTGTTTTACTGGGAGAAGTAAATATGCAGAGCATTCACTGTCATTCAACACACACCTGGATAACATTGATTAGTCTTCCCATAAATACAGCTGCAAGTACCTTTAGATATAATAGTATAATTGCATGTTTAATGAGAGCAGAGGAAGCAAAAATATTGTGGTTTATGCTCCTGTCTATTTAGACTCATCAGCAACGTGCTCAGTCTCTGAGAACATTAAGCAAGATCCACAAAACCACATTCTCTTTTTTTCCCTTGAGAAGTTGTTAACATTTCAGTGAGAACTTGGTCTCAGATTGCTTATGCCAATGTTAACCTTATGAAAGCTGCTGCTTTTTGCATATTGAGGATAGCCATCTCTAATGACTATTTAAACTCTGCATGTTCTTTTTTCTTGCTGTTATTTTATGACTGCAATACAGAGATGTGTGTATGTATTCTTAGTGGGCTACTAAACACCAGCACAAGATTTTATTCCTGGAAACAACTAATTACCAAGCTCATCATAAACATTTGGAAATGTATGAGCAATTTTAACTTTTTTCCAAACCAAAGAACTCTCCATTATTTACCAGTACACTAAGATAATGATGTTTGTAGAAACACATTAAATGTCAGTACTGAGAAAATTTTATTTTCACAGTTAACATTTTTGTGATTGTAGCAAGCTTATACAGTTTTCAAGATGAGGTCTGCTTAATTGGAATTTGTTTTACTGTTTGTTGTAATATCATAAAGTTATCTATCTTTATTAAGGAATTGCAGTTGCATACCATTGTCTTCCATACACAATATATGCATTCTCTAACAAACAGAGGGATCTTTTGGAAAACCTGGGAAAATTGCTGATTTAAAATATTTATGCAGCAGACAGAGCACAATTCTTTGAACAACTTAAGTTCCCTGCCATAGCAGTCAGGTTGAACAAAAGATACATATGAACATAAGAAAAATATTGTTAACATAACAATCCCAAAGGGAAGGGAAAGGAATAAATGTTCTGAGTGTTTTTGTCACAGCTTGGCAGGTGAGAGAAGTTGGAGTCAACTGTGTTACACGTAGAACAAAATAGAAACACTGAATCAATCACAGCACTCTACTCCTGAGTGTAAAGTGACTGTCATATTAAACCAGACACCAAGAGAAAGTCAAAGACTACATTGCATTTAGGTGCTAGAAAAAAAATTAGAGCTGTTCAGGGGGTGGTACAAAATTCTTCCCACAATAAAAAGAGTTCAATGAAACCACATACATAGTAAATAAAGGGGACCAATTTACTAGTATAGACATGAAGGAATTCAAAATTAAAGTGTTGGAGAGGAACTTCAGGAGAGATGGAGGTGGCATGGACTCTATATGATGATCATTTGATGTGATGAATGCTCCAGGTACAGCAGTGCGTGTGGAACTAGACAAGGTGTGGAGAAGAGAGGAAACAATTCTTCAAAATGTCTATAATGTATAGGAGTCCATCAAATTTAAAATTAAAAATAAAACAAGCAAATTTCAAACACACCTTCAATTTTCACTATGTTCTTCCAAAAATCAGAATATGTAGGAAGGTTAGGTTTGGTTGTGGTTTGGGGTTTTTTTTTTCCCTTTTTATTGTACAATAAGGAAAATTTGCAATTCGACTCCATCAAGAACTCAAAATTTCACAGTCTTACAGTGAGTCCTCTGAGCCTCCAAAATGTTCACTTTGGATACTATCCTGCTCACCTTACTATGCTCTCTCTGTTTCCTCTTCCAAAGGCTGACTTGAATCACCCTTCTTATGTCTCTTGACAAAGTAATTTAAAATGGCTTCAGAAATTCTATATACAAGCATAGTTACCATCAATGACTCCCAATAATTTGGGCAACTCTTTTCATTATATGGAATCAGCTTACATAGATATGGTAAACCTTCAAGAACACAGTCAAAACATTTGAACACACCATACCATCTTTTAATTACATTTTGCCTTATTAAGACAACCAGTTGCTTATTTGCAAACATATGATTTAGCCCTGTATAGGTGTTAATCAGTCCCCATAATCCACTCTCAAGTCCTCAACTGAGTAAATAGCAAGAGCTTTTCCTACAGAAATTGCTGAAGTAATTCTTCTTGAAGTAGTTACATCCCTGTTTTGATTGCAAGCATGTGGCACCTCTCACAGACTTAACCAACTCAGCCCCATTTAAGAACAAACTGTAGGTCTAAGTAATTCTGCTTTAGGAACAAAAAGGGGTCTCATTGTCAAAAATTTCTTCATGTTACCAAAATCTGGTTGTTGCTTTTTTAAGCAAACAGCTTAGTGCTGTAGAAATTTTCCCTCTTTTTGAACAAGTTTAATTCTCCTCATACTAACCTCACTTTAAACTTGCCATTTCAAATTCTAATTGCCTAAGAACACAGTGGAACAGATGCTTATATGTGCCCATTGTTCTCTACTAAAACTCATTGCCTCTGATCTTCACCTCACCAAAATCCTCAAACTGTAGAATTTCCATGGAATATTCCTTTGACTGATGAAGAATGACAACTCATTAACCTTCCAAAAACCTTCTAACAGAATGTGAATAACCCAATTTTGCCATGCATTGCTCCACACCTGCCATTTTTTAGTGAATCCAGGTTGCAGGGAGTTTGTCACTTGGTCATTGCTTTGTTTCTTAATTGTCTTTTGGGCTTTTTTGTTCATGGAATATCTGTTTTTGAAAAGCACTGACTGTTCCTTACCCTGGTGGAAATCCAGCCTCCCATTAGCATGAACTTGCAGGCATAGCTGTGAAAATATCTTCCCCTAGAATACCAGTTCTGTGAAGTTCCAGTATTCCCAGACATGAACTTGTTTGGATTAATTTTGCAGGCAATGCTCTTTTCAAGTCATGAAATTAATACTAGTTATGCCAGGCCATCTGTGCCCACCAAATGCACATGAAACCATCCATCTTGATGCTTCTATAAACTGAAGAAGCTGAGCACAGATATGAATTGTACCATCTCTGACAAATATGTTTATCTGGAACAGCTCTTTGAATCAGTCTTTTATCTAACATCTCTCCATCTCTTGATGTTTCTACTGAGCTTGTCTTTCTCAATGAATAATGGCATTGACAAATTAAATTAGAACCATGGAGTTAATTTCTTTGACACAAGTATTAGAATGGAATTTATTTCTTTTCTATGAACCAGCTGCAGCCAGTAACCCTATATTTTTCAATTGTTATTACTCTAAATTTGGTATAAACAGTCATCTGAGCATATTTTATCTGTCACATCTATCTAAGTGTATCCCACACTCTAATATAATAAAGTGAAGGATTTCAAAGACAACATTTTTATTAGATGCCAAATATTTCTTTCTTTTTATAGCTAAGATTTTTTTCCTGTATAAATTATCAAGTAACCATATAATTAACAATTTCTATGCATATTTTTCACCCTTTTCTTCATTCCCACAAAATGACTAAAGTCATTAAGATTATAATTGTTAAAAATCTCTTAGCACTAATAAAATCTCTGGGCACTTACTGCTATGAGTTTGATAAAACTCCAAAATATTAAAGGGATCTAAGCTAATAAACTCATTAATATGGAACTACTGCCAAGAGGCAAGGTTCACAAAGGTACATTTTCTTTGATTCTTCCATTTATTGTGATAATATGAAGTTGAATTTATTCCCTGTACTCTTGATAGCAAGGAGTAGCAACTTTGCAATCTAGTCACCTGAAAAATACATAATTCTTTCTCTTGCAAGAGCTTTTGTGATTGCTTATCTGTAGACTATAAAGGCATTTTTATTCTTGATCTAATTTTACTGGAATTAAAACTATTGGCCATGAATAGATTGGAGAACTCCTATATGTAAACATATTTTTCAGATACAGTAAACAGTTGTTTCAGTGGTTTTCTAAAGAATCCTTTGTGAGTTTGAGATTAGTTGTCCAGATTAGTTGCATGCTTCATATCACATGTTCCATGATCTGTTCCTGATATATTTTACATGTATCCTACCTGTAGAATTATGCTTAGGAATTAGGTTTTACATCAAAAGTAAAGGAAAGAAGGATATATATCCAAATCAAATATACAATCATACAAATAGCCTAAGACTGCAAATAGCTTGCTAAAAAAATTAATAAATTTTGCAGCACTGTGGGCTGCCATATTCCATACTGTCTACATTTTATATTAGATCAGCTTCATTCAGTCAGACTCAGCCTGTAAGAGTGTGGAGCATGTCCTTCTGGAAGATATGTTCTAACATATGAGAGACAGGGAGGTGGGTAGAGATAGAAACATGATTTCATCAAGAGGAATCCATGCCTAACTAATCTAGTGGTCTTCCACGCTGGAGCAACTGCATCAATGGACAAGGGAAGAGCTGCAGGTGTCATCTACATAGACTTCTGCAAGGCCTTTAGCATGGTCCCACACAATATTCTTGCATCTAAATTAAAAATATATTGATTTAAAGGGTAGGCTCTTTAATAGGTGAGGAATTCCCTGACTCATGCAAACCTCATGAAATTCAGTAAGGCCAAGTTTAATCTCCTGCATCTGGGTTGAGGCAACTCCCCCATGTCCACAAAGACTGAAGGAAATTGGGCTGAGAGCAGCCCCAGAGAGAAGGACTTGGGGATGTTGGTGGACAGAGAACAGGACATGAGCCATTAATTTGTACTTGAAGTCCAGAAAGCAAACACCATGGGCTGCATAGGAAGAGGTGTTGTCAGCAGGTCAAGGGAGGTGATTCCCCCCCTCAATCTGCTCTTGCAAGAGCCCATGTAAAGTGCTGAATCCAGCTCTGGGGTGCCTAATGAAAGACAGACATGGACTTGTTTGTCTGCATCCAGATGAGGTCACAAAGATTATCTATCAGAGGGCAGAGCACTTCTGTGAAAACAGGGTGAGAGAGTTGGGGCAGTTTAGCTGGAAAAAGAGAAAGCTTTGAGGAAACCTTGTTGTGACCTTTCAGTATTTAAAGGGGTCTTATAAGAAAGTTGGGCACTATTAAACAGTGCCTGTAGTAACAAAAAAACGGCAACAGTTTTAAATTGAAAAAGGGTAGATTTAGACTGGACATTAGGAAGAAATTTTTGACATTGAGGGTGATGAGATACTGGAAGAGGTTGCCCAGAGTTGTGGGTACCTCTACCCTGTAAGTGCTCAAGGTCAGGCTGGCAGGAGCTTTGAGCAGCCTGATCTTGTGAAAGATGTTCATGCCCAATCTATGATTCTACAAATCTGAGAAACATTTTCCAATAAGACCTCATTATAAAGTAAAAGGTGGATATCTGAATGCTCCCTAATAAAAATGCTGGAGTCCTCACACTATATAAAGTTATAGTGCTTCAATAATGTTAACAAAATAGGAGAAAAGAAATTTAAATAAATGTTATACAAATAATGGTTCATTCTGATGGAATTTTTATTAACTTGTAGAAGGATATATAGCAAACAGTAGTGCATGTGAGTAAACAAGTTACCAAAAGACCAGATTAAGTGGGAGTTTACAGCATATCAACTAGTTCATATATTCTTATATTCTAATCCTGACATAAGTGGAAGACAGCTCACTCCAGAGGCTACCTCAATCTAGATTAGTCATGATTTATAAAGAATATCATTAGAACTGCTATTATATCCTGCCTTTCAAGTTTGTGGTAAAGTGCAAGGCACCTTAGCAAACACATTATAAACTACGTATTTAACAATAAAAGGCATTCATAATGACAGGCTTAGTTAACTGCATGTTTTACATATTGCAGAAATTAGCATGCCATCAATCTTACCAGCACCAAAATGAAATTTTAGTTTTATAATATGCAACTTCTTGGTTACAGTGGATGGATAACAGGAAAGAAAGTGACTTTGTCCTAGAAAAATGGTATCAATCTTCTGCAGATATTTGCTGACATTTGAATACACAGATAATATGCATCCATACATGGATAGCTACACATAAGTACATTTTTTGGGGGGGGCACTGAAATTTAGCAGATAAAGTGATGATCAAGCTAAGTTTAACAACAGCTCAGTAAGAGAAAATAATTGTTAAAATCCTTGATTCCAATAAATGCATAGGTATTGAAAAGGTAATCAATTACTACTCCAAGGACCCAACATTTCACTTCTGCAAATGATCAAAATTATTATTAGTTTATCAGAGTTTAGAAGTTTGATGTACACTCAAATGAAATGCAACAACAAATCCTAATATTAAAGGAATCCACTGATTACAATAGTCATGTAACTCAGTAAACACAGTAATAACATTGCTGATAACAGGCTGCTGGTCTAGTACTGATTTTACAAATAGCCAGTACTGACTTCACTGAGGACTGAATTCATCCACAGTGTAAGAATCTTGGGGCTTGAGTCCTGCTTAATCTACCAGTGATGATGTTGGTCTCTCTTACATCATGTTTTAATCTGAAGATGTATTGATCCATAAAGAAAGGAGCAGAAAGATACAATCCCAAATATTTTACACAATTCAGTATAAGGATGTTGTGGATTCTGTTCTCTGCTTCAGGAAGTACTTATAGGTTTTGCACAAAAAAGTATTTGGATGAAAAACATGCAAATACTGAAAGGCTGGAAAATCTGCAATAGCTTTAGCTGATAGCTGGAAAGACTATTCTTTATTGTAACAATCCTCACACATAAGATGACATGCAAGTCTATGGTATGTGACACAATGGCTATTTTGGAAAAGAGATTTGATTATTTTTAAGTAGGAAGGAACATAAAACCTATTGCAGTGATTTCTGAATGCATTTGATGAACAATAATTAAAGATATACTGTATGCCCGCTCACTTCTTCCTGCTCCTCAGTAGGACAGGAAGAGAAAATAAAACTAAGCTTGTGTACTGACATGAAGACAGGGAGATCATACACCAGATACTTTCATGTGCAAAACTGACATAGTTGTAAAAGTAACTTAATTTATTGTCAATTAAAATATACCTGAGTGGAAAGAAGAAAATTAACAAAAACACCACCTTTCTTTAGTCACCCTCTTACCAGGCTCAACTTCACCCCCCCATTCCTGCCTCTATACCTCCTCTGAGTGGTGCAGGTGGGATGGGGGATAGGCAGTCAGCCTGTAACTTCTCCTTTCTGCTGTTCTTTCCTTTGAACTCTTTTTCTCAAGGTCTACTGAAGTTTCTTTTCATGAGCTGCAGTCTGCTCAGATAAGCTTGTTCCAACATGTACTGTCAAGTTCCTGCTCATGCTCCAGCTTCAGGATGGAGTTCTCCATGGGCTGTAGTGCTGAGATCTGCTCTGCTGCAATCTCTCCATGGGCTACCTAATGCACTCTGATCTCCTCCACAGACTGCAGAGAAATCCCTGCTGGACACCTACAGCATGTCCTTGCCTACTCCTGCTTGTTCCCTGATCCAAACCAGGGCTCCCCAGCAGCACTCTCACTGCCAAAACCTTGACACCTACACACAGTAGAGGGAACCAACTCCTTCACTGTCAGTAAAATGTCTGTGCCTTCACTGAATTAAAGAAGTGCAACAAGTGCACTTCAACAAGAAGTGCAAATTGGTTTTTGATTCAGACTGGAAAAGTACTGTGATTGGGCAATTATTTTCCCTACATATTCATATCTTCTATATTAAGAGACAGTGAGAGAAAATAATTGGTTCTTACTATGAATAGACCCAGTAAATGATTGGAGAATTTAATAATTTTGTTCCTCTTTTTGCCTTGCTTCCTTTTCAGAGAGATGTTGTGTCTTATGTTTATTACTACAGTTACCAGCACTTTCACCTTGGTTCCTAAATTAATAATGTGCAGCTTCTATTCTCAGAGTCATCTGGGCAATCTTATCTCCTGAATGAAGTGGAAATCTACCTAAAGTGAGTAATTTTAAAGAGGACATTAAATACTTCCTTGTACTACTGTTGTAATAAGTGAAAAAACTCTTCTGTGGTTTAGATTCTAATACAGACAACTTCTGAAGAATTATCTATATGTGGAAAAAATAGTTTTAAAAGCTTTGGGAAGACACTTTGGCATTAGCTGAGAAAAGATATGAGTTCCAGTGAGCCCTTTAAATTAAATTAAAGCTCATCAATTAAGAAGGGTCAAAAGACCAAAAAAAGAATGTTGTTGTCAAAACAGGATACAGCAATATCTTTCACCTTAGACTGCACAAGTTATTCAGACTACTAGAACAAGTCCAGATTTTCTATATGAAGGTATAATGAAATCTAATTTCCAGACATATGCTCTATTTTTAAATTTTATTTTTTTATTTTAAATTTACATTAAACCAATATAATTTTCAATTTAAATGGTTTAAGAGTGGGGAATATGGGAATACAGCTGGAGAACATGACTGAGAGCACTGCTCAACTCATGACTGAAGTGGATGTGCTAAATCTAGTGGGCTGCAAGCCCTGACAAGTCATGGCAGAACCCTGAATGAGGAAGCAGAAGGTGTGCTGGATATGCTTTGTTCAAGATAAATCCTGCAGGGCCATACAAAAGACTGTGCAGGTCTGTGCAGGTCCGTGCAAAGGCTCTGAGCAGAGCTCTGATTAGGTAATGTCACTTAGAAACACCAATTGTGTCATTGTTGCTATTTTTAACTGTAGTTGGAAAAGTATAAAAACTGATTTGTAGAATCAATAAATTGGCTTTTTACATCCATGCAATGAGCCCCGTGTTGTCATTCATTGACAGGGAACAATTAATTCTCTTGTAGTGGGCTTTTTTGGCACTATAACGGTGTGGTGAAGTTTTATGACCTCATTGCAATAATTTCCCTCTAGATGACTGTAACTGATACTCCTTTTATTCTTTCAATGTAATAAACTAAAAGTAACATGATGTTGACCCTTTCTCCTTTCCACAAACAAAGAAAAATTGTAATTAAGAAAATACAAGATATGTTGGTGTGTTTAAATAGACTTTTAGCCATTTCCAGTCTTAAAATTCCAGAGTCCTGTTCATTTAATATGATTTTTTTTTTCTCTTGAGTAAATAGTTTTCCAAAGAAATGTCTGATTTTTCTTTTCCAAATCCACCTATGTTAGATTTCTCTCTCTTAATTTTTTTAAAGTTTTAGTGGAAAATTTCTATTATTTTGCTAGTGTTTATTATTTTTCTATTATTATTTTTATCATGAGATTGTAAAAATGTTCCACTTAAAAGTAATGGGAAAAAAAATCATTCCACAGAGTAAAAAGCTCAAAAATCATGATAAAACTGGAATTCAGTCAATGACTTATAAGCAAGTTTTTCCTGCAGCTTTGTAGGTGGGAATAACTAGCACATCATAGAAATTATTCTTCTCCTTCTGTTTTTAATCAGGAAGCTCAACCTATAAAACCATAAAGTTCTCATCCCTCAGTTATTTCAAGTTTCTACAGTATTTAATGTAATCTGATTCAAATGATATCATATTGTCTCATGGAAATTACAGACCCAATGAAATAGAAAAATAGAGGACCAGAAATTTATTATAATTCATTGAGCACATCATCTAATCATAAATGTCCGAATCAGTCTTCTAACTATTCAATTTATCCTAGACATGCTTCTTAAAAAAATATCTTTTATCTTCCAATTTCAGGTTTATTTCTTTTTAACAGTAAAATTGATCCATTTATTTTTATTATTAAATAATGACATTTTTTTTTTTATCTGCTAGATGAACTGCAATCCCATATGTAGACTGCAATCACATCCTCCTCAGCTGAAATTATTTTGTTTGACAGAAAGACATCAAGATGCCCAAACAGGGTCTGAGTGATCTGGAACATTTATACAGTATTATATGGAAAGATAGAATCAGTGTATCTGTGCTGGCACCATCCAACAATCAGTATAATCAGTCTTGCTTGTCATCAGTTAAATAGAAAAGGTACAAATGAGTCCCACAGTCTGGGACATGTAAAAATATCTCTTTCCTCCGGTCACTTTCTGAAAAAGAACACAGCACTATACATGAAAAACTTGAGGTTTTGTTCTCTATGATTTCTATTTTATTAATTTTATTCCCTTCTTGTTGAATTACTTTAATACATTTTTGTCATTTGCTAAATCCTTTTTTTCCACTGTGTGCCAAATTTTTAAATGAAAATATTAAATACAGTTGAGGAGCTGTTTGTGGTACTCTACTTATAAAGCTCCCCATGTTGTTTATCTTTCAGTACAGATATTATTCTCTGTCTTGCAGTGAAATTATTTTAGTCAGTTTATAAATCTGCCTTATCCATCCCACCCTTCTAAAACTGTACCACACTGCCCTCCATTTTGATTTAATAATTTCACATGAAGTCTCATGGGAAATTAAGCTTGGGTAAATTTGAGCTACTCTATATCCTTTCCTACAGAAAATTTGTTGCATTTTTTTAGGTAACATATTTATTTGGAATTACCTATCCTTTATAAAATCAAGTGGTACTTTTTTTCCCAGCTTTCAAGTACATAAAATGAAAGATCAATGTAAGGCACTCTTATAGAAATTAAGTGAGACACTGTTAAAACAGAAGCTGTGCTCTTTTAAGAATGTTTGTAGAAACATGTAGGATGCTTTAAACCTTTAACACTGCTGTGACAAAACAGTATTTTTGGAAATATTATCAAAACTAGGAAGATAATGGGAATAAGAATTTATCTCATATGTTTCATAAGATTGTTCCTTCATTTCATAATGCAAAATGGCTGTCCTGATGCTGGTTAAAAAAACCTCTAATTTAAACTATATCTTGGGTTTACCTGTTCAGATTTTCTAAGATACCTCGATTTTTGTACAAGAATTTGGATTAAGAGATTTTTACCAATTTAGGAAATAACATATGCTCTTCTTGTTTCTAAGAGTCCAGAATGGATTTTGCCTTCAAGATAAATATAAATAATTAAAAGTATTAAATAAAAAAATATTTTTAAACTCTCTAATTTATTAATTGAAGAAAATGGAAACAGATTTCAGAATTCGTAAAGTGACCTTTTCAGCTTATTGTGCTTTGTATTAATTCAAATTAATGTGGACTAATAGATGTTAAGAGTACAAGTAGATTAATTTTCAGAATCAAGTATTTTGTTCCAGAGAACCAAAAATAGGAAATGGACAACCAATCCCTCCAGTATGTGTTTATGGGGTTTTAAATTTTATTGCATTCTATCTACAATTATTTTTTATTAGTTCCTATAAGTTGACATTCTAAAAGAAATCTACGAAGTGAAAATATAAGTGAAATTCAACAGCTTTTCCCCTAGGATTAGAAGACGGACAACACATGCACTCAAAGCAGTAACTATCTGATCTTCATAAGCTTTATGTAAGGCCTGTGTTTTGACATCTGGTATCTGGTTATACTGTTTCAGAGGTTAAATTCCCTGCAGAGCTAAGTAGGTTGTCCAATGTCTTGTTGTCAGTCCTTACTGACATCCAAGGTTACTCTGCCTTGTGGTACTACAGCCATACTACAAAGATTGGTGATTAAGCATTTGAAACATCTCAGTTGCTGTTCTTGGCACAAACTCAGGCTCATAAATCAAGAAGACCTGAAAAAAGTTTTTTTTGGAAGTTTCTTTATCATCCATGAATTTCAAAACTTTCCACGTTATTTTTCTGCTGTTCTACATGAATAGCACACAGTGTAAAATAAAAATTCATCAAGGTGCTGCTTTTATGGCCTTTGTGCTCCTACCAAAGCTGTTTCAAATAGTTCAGCATATTTTGAAAAAAAAAAAAAAAACATAATAAAGAAAAGCAGCTGGGCATACATTCTGAAAGATCTTGAAAAGATATAAGAAAAAGTAATTTCTTTTTCAAGTGATTGACAGTGAAATGTATTGCTTGCTTGTTTTGCTAGCAATCCAAAGAACTTAGCAGGGAAAAAAGAATGAGAATTACACCTTACCCATGTCCCACTTGGATTTGCTGCTTGATCAGAATGTTATTTCCATTTTGAAAGCTTGTAGAAATATGTCTAAGAAATCAGTATCTTGTGTTTTAGGAGTAGGGCAATAACTACAATACCAAGGAAAAGTCCAAGACTCCTGTTTTTCAGAACTGAATGCTACTTATTTCACTGTTGAAACTTTATGCCCAGCACCTGAATATCATGGGTCTTTACCTGGATATAGGACTCCATCTAGGGCTGAGTTATCTTTTTTTTTTTCTATATTTATCCATCAAATAAGCCCAAAAAGTAAGAATCTCATAATATAGACTGATTTGATATCTCACAAGGTATCAAGCCTTTCTCTGCATTACACAGAAAAGAAAGTAAAAGGCATTTAGGTCTTAACTTATATTTATCAGTCATGTTATTATAGTTAAAGCAGATTTGTCCATGTATCTCTTATAGCATCTAAAAATGCATTTTCCACAGTTTTCAGCACTGTTATTGCTAGAATGCTACAACATTATACTCTCTGCTGTAAGCAGATAAGAGATGAAGATGTTGCAGTAGCTTGCAGTGCTTCATAAAGCACAGGAAAAAAAAAAAAAAACAAGTTTAAGGAACTGTCATTGAAAAATATATTGAGAAAATTATCAAAATTATTATATCAGTAAGTATTGGCTCTCATTATTGAAAATCTACTACACAAAGGACTCTGTTATATTAGCTTTCAGAAACCAGGAGTATTATCATGAAATTATTGCATTTCCCCCCCTTATTCGTACAGTAACAAAATTTCAGCTGAGTTGAAGCCAACAAAGTTTTACAAACTTTCAGAGAAAATGGAAAAATGTCCCTACTTTAAAGTCAACCAGAATGTCCCTTGGGGTTTGTGCATGTTTCTGTGTGAAAGTAACTGGAAATTAAAAATTAGCTCAGTAGGAAAGGCTAGTGCAACTCTTTTCTTTTATCCTAAACTTGTAAAGTAAAAATTTGAAGTGAATACTTCCATCTTGGGAGTTATTTAATTTCCTGGGAGATGTGAACTCTGCAAGGAATAATGGCCTAATGGCCATGATTAAGGCTACTCTTAAGTGCAGAAATACCCATCAATCCTTTTGATGCTCTAAAATATTATATAAATTGTTAATCAAACCCTAAAGTAATGGACTGAATTCAGCATCTCACATCAAAAGGTTTTCTTGGTTTTCTCACTGCAAGAAGATAGAAATCCATAAAGAATAAAAAAAAATATTATATTAGAAAGACAGGCCACCAGTTCATGGGTGATAGTTTCCTAGGTGGAGGAAAGAAAAGCTTGATTCATATGATTTCAAAAGGAAAGAAAAGGGGTTTGAATTAGGACCTCCTGTTCTTTTTGAACTGTGCTATTTTTTCTGAGATCTCTCAAGAACATATTTCTTTGGAACATGACTCTATTCCTTCCAGGGCCTAGTCGAGAGTTTGGGTTTAGTGTTGCATTCTTTAGCCTTGAAAGAATAATTTTTTCATCTCACATGAGATAAATCCACTTTTCTGCCTAAATTTTAAGAGTTTTCTTTTCTCATTATGGAAAAAAATAGTATTCAACTTGCTTGATGTTATGTTGTATGTCCCCATAGATTTTGTGGAAGGAAGAGACCATGAAAATGTATTTCAAAGAAGCACAAAACTTTTAAACTGAGATATCTTACAAACTTTCTTATCTGGCATTATAAAAACATACTCTTGGAGATCAGCACTCATAACCTTTCAGAAATTTCCAGAGAATATTTTAGATGCAGGTAATACTGATATCAAGCATTTCTCACTTGATTTACCTAGGCTGCATTTTCTTTTAATAATTCTTTGGAGTTTGGACTATTATGATGAGAATCATCAAACTGAAAAAATCCCAACCTGTTTTGTTAAATTCTTCCCTCAAGTAAAAAGTACTTATTTGTAAAGGTGACCTTTAAGTGAAAAGACTTCAGTGTTAAATGTCAGTGGCAAATTTATTTCTACAATGAATTATGAAACATGAATTATGAATCATGATAAATTAATGAGTTTTATGAGCTAAATAAATCTATTGCACATGAAAATTTAAGACATGTAAGAGGTTCTTCAGGTGAAGAAGAGTAAATGCACTGTGCAATGCACCTGAAAAGTTTATCTACTTACCTAGGGCCCAAGCCTATTGTTGAATCCACCAGGCAGGGCCCATCCCTGTGGATTTACACAGAGACTTTGTAACTTTGCAACTCTCCACATCCTTAGTTTTAATCAGGATGGAATCCTGCTTATGGAATATTCATGGATAATTATTGAGGTTGTCCTTCTCATTAAAAAGCATTATGTGTTTCTATGCTTATAAATGTGGCCAATACCCACCAATGTATCCCTACTAATTACTAATATTTCCTGGTTTATTTTAGCCCATTAGATGGGCCAAAAGTGGCTAATCATGATCTAAATAGTGTTGTTCAAATTTCCTAGGACACTGTCATAAATTTATCCTTTCCATAGATCCCTTGAAAGTGTTACTTTGAAAGTGTTACTCTCATCAGGTTTTTACATCCCGTTTCACAGGTCAAGAACTGCAGCATGAGATTTAAGTTTCTGATTGCACCAATCTCCCTCATGAAAATTACTTGAAGCAAGCCTCAAAACCCCTTTATCTCCAGTGAAAACATCAATCAACATCAAAGACAATTTTCTGAAACAAATCAGCATGTATTAGCCACATAGAACTGCTTTTAAGGTGCAAAGCAAGAGAGCAAAATGATCACCTCCTAAAGCCAGAAGCTTCTCCCTCTAGTCATTGCAATTGTTCCATGTTTGCCACTTTCTTAATTACCACATTTCTGACTGTTAACAGATCTCTTCATTTCATGGTGAGACAATTTTAATTGTATGCATATATTCCTTTAATCCACAATTAAGCAAACTTATTCTAGTTTTTGAATCACAGATGAAGTTTTTTCAATCCAGACAAATCAACAAAAGTTCCATTGGTAAACCAAGCCAAGTATGTTTTAATGAAAATACAGAACTTTGAGTGTCATATATCTAAAGGAAATGTTCTCTCCTCAATGAAATAATGTTTCAAGCTCATTAAAATAATGAGAAATATTTCAAAAATACCAAAAAGCTGTTATGGCTTCTTAATGATCTGTTTAAAATTTTTCATTTTGTTATAACTGACATTGTGACTTCCTGTCTTTGCTTACAACAACACAATTATTAATGTATAAGAATTTTTTACAGAGTGGATGTTCGTTTAATCAATTAAGAATTTTTGTCTTTTAAATATTATGGTCACATCAAAGGTAGCTAAGTTAATCTTTTTAATGCTCCTAGAATAGAAAGCCTTGTCTTTAATAGAAACTTTCAAAAGAGTATATCAGTAATCAGACTATGTCTGTAACTACCATCAAGTTAATTCTCTTTGTTTATTTAAACAAAATCATTCACTTTTTTGGGGTTTTTTTTTTTTTTTTTTTTTTTGTTTTGATTTGGTTTTTTTTGTTTGTTGGTTTTGTTTTTTTTTCAGATACTAGTGTTAAAAGGAAATAAGTAGAGTACTTCCCAATTGTAACTTGCATGGAAAGCTTTGCAAAAGAGATAGCAAAAAACAAAGTCAGAAACTTGGTAATTTTCAACTCACTGTTGACAGTTATTGTAGATGAATAATAATGAAACGGATTTCTGGCAAGTGTATCCACTAATATGAATTTCTGCAGTAACTGTTTTGCCTATAGGGTTCTTCTTAGTATTTTTGGCTACTGTTATGAATTTCATGCACCTAGCTCCACGCCCTTTAACATTATGAATCATACTTCAAAGACACACAATGAAATATTTAAGCAATTTTTTTTCTAAAAATAATAGATTCATTATGACAAAATCATTTTAGAGCAGTAAACCATTTTATATGACACTTAATAAAAGTTTTGCATCTTACAGGCATAGATTTGAGTTAAAATCACAGATGTGCTATTAGAGAATAGGCAATGAGAATTTAGGAAATTTGAGATATTTTCTGAATGTTGTCAAACTTTAAGTTTTCTGCCTCAGTGATTATAATTGCAAAAGAGTAGAGTGATATCTTGTGCAAGGCTGTAACCTAACAATACAGAGACCTGGAGAAATGGGACACAGGATGCATGTAGAAAAATACAGGTATGACATCAGAGGAGGTGAATGCCTGCTCCTCCCTCTTCCCCCTGCTATATAAAATTCAGCTGTGTTCAGTTTAGAAAAAAAAACCAAACAAAACAAAACACACACAAAAAAAAAAAAAAAAAAAAAAAAAAAGAAGAAACCTGTTTGTAGACAAAAGGAGGACAAAAATGTAGAATCTAACACCTAAGACTTGAAATTAAAAAGGAGTTGCAGACCATGGGATTAAAAACTAAGTGTAAAAGGGTATGAAAAAACATAAAAAAATAATCTCAGATGAATGAAAGGTGTATGAAAGTGTATCCAGGTAAATGAAAGGTGTATCCTTTCTATGAAGGAAAGATTAAAGGGAGGAAGAGGCAAAGAAGAAACTACCAACATTAATATCATATTCCTCATGGTGGAATATGATATGAATGGTCTTCCTGGTCCTTGGGAGAGGACTCCAAATGCTGCCAACTCAACATAGACCCCGTCTGCCTCTGTGATCTGTAAAATACTTAAAAATCATAATTGTCTTAAACTCTGCTAAGATCACCAATGGATTTTGCACACTATAGCAAACTGCACAAAGAACCTGTGACCACTAAAACCCACCTCACTCCCAAACATTCCTTGTGGATTTTGGGAATTTAAACTGTGAGTTAAGCCACCTGATGAGAAATTGGGATAAGACAGAGGTGGTACTATTGTTGATCCCAGATCTAAGGAAAGGTAAATAAGGGTGGGGGAGGCCATACCTCACAGACTCATTTGCTGACTTTAGGGGGGCAAGTTTGCACACTGTCCCCCAAACCAAGGGGGAGGATGAGTTTTTGAGTGTGAGTTGTCAAAGCTTCTGGTCCACATGAGACAGAGGGGTAAAACACGCAGCACCAGAGGCTAAAAACTGAGGTTTGGGCCAGATAAGAAGCAGAGCCTGCCAAGATAGATGGGGCCTTTTATCATGTTGTTGTCCTCCATTATACAAACTGGCTTAGTTCTGAAACTCCCCACACTCCCACTGGACACTCACATTCCCATGGGACATTGACATTCCCACACAGGCCAGAGGGTTTCCTCCCTTTGGATGGGGCATAACTGGCTCAACTCTACAGACATGAGATGCAGCTGTCATATCTTAAAAGAAATCATAAACCATCAAAGACCCACAAAGTGACCCCAGACTCATTTCTGGGGCCTTCAAAGTGTTCCACAGTGTTGCAAAAGGCAGCATAAAACATCCTCCACCCACCAAGGGGCATTCCCACATAAACCTGAATGTCCATTAACCCATTGAACTCTGTGTTTCATGGGTGCCATCACCACAAATTCTTTGTCATTCTATCTCCTTTCTCACATCATCATCTTTTTCCTTTCTTTCTTTTCTTTCTTTCTTTCTTTCTTTTTTTCTTTCTTTCTTTCTTTCTTTCTTTCTTTCTTTCTTTCTTTCTTTCTTTCTTTCTTTCTTTCTTTCTTTCTTTCTTTCTTTCTTCTTTCTTTCTTTTTCTCATTCCTTCCTTCCTTCCTTCCTTCCTTCCTTCCTTCCTTCCTTCCTTCCTTCCTTCCTTCCTTCCTTCCTCTCTCTCTCTCTCTCTGTTTCTTTCTCACTCTCTCTCTCCCCCCTCCAAACTTATCATTAAATAAAATCCATACAACTGACTTCAGCATATGGTCTCATTTACACCTTAATTGAGGCATAAGCATGTCTATAGTATAAGGATTGCAATTTTATCCCCTGAAGTTACAGAGTTAAGACTGAAGTTACAGAGATGAGGGCTCAGAGCACTGGAAGGGTGAGATAATTCTGGACTGCTCTTAGTTGTCTGACTAAACTCTTAAAATTTCAGCTATGCTAAGTGCTTGTCTTTTATGTATTGTGTCTCCTTTTCATACATAGTAATATTTTGAGGTTGAAAAGAGATAAGAACTGATTCAGAAGGTATTCAGAGTTTTGGAAAAGAGAAAAGAATCATTTTCCTGTATGGTAGATTTCAGGTTGTTCTGGGCCAGGCAGTAAAGTTCCATTAATTACAACAGTAAAATATCTCAAAATCTCTTATAATTTCCACAATTAAGTCAGTTAGTGTATTTGCAGTAGTGAGATGCATAAAGTACAGAAGAATGAAGAAGCGAGATATATTTTTTTTCTGCTGTTACTAGTCAGAATTTTCAAAATAGGTTTAATCATTGTTTGAAGCTGTGCGATAAGCATTCAAATATTTGTTTAATTTTAAAATGTCAAAAGATACTGTTAGTTTCTATTATTTTGATGAAACAAAATCCTTCATTATTCTTCCTCTGTGTTTAATATTGGTATATTCAAATATATGTTAATGAAAAACAAT
The DNA here is from genome assembly GCA_030060385.1 of Muscicapa striata striata. NCBI lineage: Eukaryota > Metazoa > Chordata > Aves > Passeriformes > Muscicapidae > Muscicapa > Muscicapa striata. The sequence continues at coordinate 3,747,044 of JAREIS010000011.1, forward strand.
TTTAAAAAGTTTCAAAACAGTTTCAAAATGAAAGTTGAAAACAAACATAATTTTAAAATATTATAGAAAACTACACATACATATTTTGGTAGCTTCAATAGCTATTCACTTTTAATCACTCACAGATTATAACAAAATATTCTTGTTAGATTTATGCATTATTCATCCATAATAATAGCCCAATATGATTTGTACTACTTACTCATTAGTCTCTTGCACTTACAAGTAATAGCAGAAATCAAGTAGAAAAGTAAGACAGAGCAGTACAGAGACATGCACTAAGAGAAAATACTTTTTATTAAATAGATGTAATTATTCAGCAGTGAAAACAAGTGTTAAGAAAATAATTTACACCCCTTGTGATAAGGGAGAATGAAACTGAATTGATTAATAAAGAAGACTATGATAAAAAGTGCTGCAGCATTAGAATCTGTTTAACCAAGAGGAAGTGTGAAATTATGATGGTTGTAAGTGCTGTGCATATGTTGAAATGCACAATAACTTTCTGCATAAGCAACTAGATCTGGTTTCAACTTCTTTCACAGGTGCTGGGCCTGACTCTACTCTCATTTTCAGAAGCAGACATGCACTTTTACAATGACCATGTTGTAATACACCCCAAAACAAATTCTGCATGTACCACACTGAATGAGCCCCATTTGTGAGTTTGGAAATGGATTCTTTCTGCTGCCCTGTACTCAAGACCACATTACGTATTAGAAACATTTAATAACACTTCTAATATTGTCTTCATGTATCTCTTCATGAGAGACTGCATGGAGATGGCTTGTTCTGCCCTGTAAAGGTAATTCATTGCTCACCAGAATGTTTGTGTGACTTTGTATATCACATATATATTGTCTCATTGTCATTACAGGTGACTACTACGAGTCAACTGATGCCAGTGGATGTGTCTTTTAGGTCTTTTAGGATTTACAAGAAGGCATCCTTTAAATGAGTGAGAGAGCAGGGAAAAGGCATCCTGAGAGTGATGAGGTAGTTGAGAGGGAAGGGTCAGGATTAGAGAGAAAGACTGGTGTGTTACTGGCAGCTTAAACAGAGAGAAGATGCAGATAAGACCTTCTACAGATAACTGCAGGGAGTCTTGCATTTGCAGGCTCTTGTTCTTATGGATGACTTGAAAAATCTTGATATCTGGTGGTGGGGGAACTCAGCAGGGGATAAGCAATGAGGTTTCAGGAGTGCAGTGATGATAGCTTCTGGATTAGCAAAGATCATTAAGCAACACTTAAACAGAGATGAACTGCCAGAGTTTATAATTAGAAACAAGAAAAAAGTGGCTGGGGATTGAGGGTTAGGGTTGGCAGCCATGACTTCAGTGACTATGGGATTCAGGAGGGGGAAAAAAGCAAAAAACGTGATTTTCCTGGATTTGAGGAGATGGTTTTTGACTTACTCAGAGACACATTTGGGAAGGCTCCATAGAATTGGTTCTGCAGAGAAGAGGTGTCCAGGAGCCTCCTCCACACCCAAGGAGGGTCCAATCCCATGTAGACCAAGCCTGAGGTAGCAGAAAGCCTGTTTGAATAAACAAGGATACAGTCTGAGCACTTGAAGTTGAGTGCAAAAAGGGAATAATGATTTAGGTGAATAAAATTGCAGGTCAACAAGTGTTTCTACAGGTTTATCAGTAGCTAAACAAAGATTTGAAAAACTGTGGCTCCACTGCTGAATAGGGCAGGGGAACTGGTGACAAAAGACACAGAAATCATATTCAGTACCTTATTTGTCTCAGTCTTTACTAGAAAGTAAAGAAATTCAGAAATCTTAGGTACAAGTAATCTTGGGTACGTTACACCCACAGGACAGTCTTCAGTGAGGAGCACTTGGTCTCAATGGAAGATTGAGTTCAGGAATACCTACTCAGTCTGAAATACAGCTCCTGGGATCCAGCAGGGTGCTCCAACAAGTGCTGTGGGAGATGGACACTAACACTGTAAGGCCACTATCATATTTGAAATGTTTTGGCAGCTGGAAAAAAGAAAGGGTCAGCTCTATCTTCAAGAACGTCAAGATAGAAGATCCAGAGAATCAGGCTCACATTGATCTCACAAGGAAATAATCCTGCAAATCATTCTCAAATGTAGGAAGGACAAGAAGGTGCTTAAGTATAGTCATTACAGATTCATGAAGAGGAAATCATCTTAACCAACTTGATAATTTTCTACAATGAAAAAAGTAGCTCAGCTGATAGGGAAGTGGATGTTGTAAAACTTGACTTCAACAAGGCTTTTGACATTGTCTCCAATGATATCCTCATAGACAAACTGACAAAATATGTAGCAAATATTGTTCAGCATGTTTTTTGTTTTTGTTAAAATTGTATAGAGTTTGATGTAATTTAATTTGCAAGGAAAAATGGTTTCAAAATACTAGAGAGTTTATTACTTTTAATTTTAATGCTTCGTGGATCAATGAGCTGCTATTAATTCTTTTTACAAAATGATCAAATAAAAAGAAACCAAGTAGAATATAATAAAATGCATAATTGCAGTTATCTCAAAACATTTTTATCTATCAATTTTCTTTTATAAAAATATTTAGTTCATCATTGAAATTAATAATGGGAAAAAATCTGTTTAGATCAAAAACATTATAGCCCAGAAAAACTTGTCTAATTAGTTCTGCTACTGTTGCCATTATGTATACATAAGGAGGTAAAACGCAGAAATACTGATTGCAGATGAATTAAATAACAGAGAATGGGTTCCTAACTCACAGAAAAATCCTGCAATTTGGGTCATGTAATTCATGATTCCTCAATGATTTTTTCAGCACATTTTCTTTTTATATCCCTTAAAGACCATCTAAAGAGGTCCTTTCTATAGTACTAGAAAAATTAATTGGTCCCTCTACTTGCCTCCTGAAAAAATTCTCAACAGCACATGTCCTGCTGACATTTTGGGACATTTTGTTTAATATCTAATTCCCATTAGGTACAAAAAGATGGTATTTAAATCTTTGCACCCACTGAGTATATCAAAGTGCTGTTACAGTGTAATTCCCTCTCAGTACCAGTTGACAACTTAGTTAACAATTCTAGTGCCAACTAAATGAACTAGCAAGGCCATGATATTCAAGAGGAGTCTTTACCTTTTGCTGTCCTTCAGAACTCATCTTAGGCTTGACACTTCTATTTTAATGAGATATTCTGCATTTCTGATTCCTACTCTGAAGCTGAAGAAAGGTCTGACAAGCAACTGGAGATTTATTTTATTCTTACTCTTAGTCTAGACAAACTTCACAGGAAGAAAAATACATTTGTTTTTCCTTATGATCATTGACCATGGAAAACATTTGCTGGGTTGTTTGCTTTTTTTTAAATGAGTTATTGCCATAAGAAAATCTTAAGAAATATCATAGATACAAGGGAAATTTTGGCAATTAATTTAGTCAATTTCTTGGATCCCTCCACTTTTTGTCACCATATAGGGATCATACCTTCCTGTATCTGAATACAGTAGTCACCACTTATTACCTTGTGTGATAGACCAAGTAAATATAAGGGAGTATGGGAAGACAAAGGCCTGTTGAAATCTTAAACTCATCTCCTAGCTGTGCTTCCAGTTGACAGCCATTCCTGGCCTTAACCTCTGCAGCAACACCCATATATTCTTAAATCCAAGTTTAATAAATATTTGAAAGCTGTAAATCCATTCTAGAGAAAGGAAATAGTAAAAACTTTCCTGTGGTTCCTATGAAAAAGCAATGAAGTTTGACCACATACAGTACTTAGTATCTGAGCTCCATAAAAGAGCAATGTCCTTTATTACCTGGGATTTCAAAGCTGGTGGAGCAATTTAGGGCTGTGTGTTTCATTGTCATTTGTTAAAATATGCTTTCAGTCACAATTCCCAGTTCATGTCAAGGAGAGGTTGGACACATAATTTTATTAAATGCTTGAAAATTTCCCATTTTGACCTTTAGTACCATCTTTCAATAATTGAAGGTCTTCAAGCCCAGAGGGTTTGGATTCATAGGTTCACATTGTTTATTATAAACTATGAGACAGAAGCTTTGGAAGGCAGGAAAACCTTAATAACCATAATGAAAAAAGAATATCTCACAAGAAGTTGTCTGTTTCTCCCAGCTCTGTGTGACCCTTATGAGTTGTGCTCTCATCTATTTTAATAATTTAGAATTACTTACTGCACAGAAGTGTATCTTAAATCATCTCCCACGTAATGTGCTAATCGAGATACAGACAATAGATTTACATATAGATTTTTGAGCAGAAAAAAATGATATTTTAATTTCCAAATTAACCCTAAAATATCAAGCAAGATGTGATTCAATTTATACAGAAAAATCATTAAAATTTAAGCACTTCAGAACATTCTCTTTCAACATTTTGCATTTGAATTCCCAAATTGTTAATGTTTTAAAAAGCTGTAGTTTACATTTCAACAGCTTTTTCTTTCGTATTTTCAAAGTGAACAAAAATATTTTATTTTATTACCTACTCTCACACAGCCAAAAATTGTCTTAGTACCAGAGTCTAACATCAGTCACGTAATTTTTGAATAGGTAATGAATCAAAATTGAAAGTGTTCTTCAATCATGCATTCTCTCCTTATTTCTTCTGTAGATTTTACTCTTATTTGTAAATAAATGTACAAAGATGAATGCTTACTAACCAATTATTCCTAGATGTGAGGACTCTGGACTAATAGTCCCAATGAATTATTTGGAGAAGCAGGAAGGAGGCTCATTGTTGCTCTTGCCCCACTCAGTGACAATGTAAAAACATCCTCAAACACATGTATGGACATATTGGATGTTGCATTAAAGTTGATCTTTAAAATAACAGTTGGCCTTTAAATTATTAATTTTAAATAACAAAGGTTCTCAGAGAGGCATAAAAAACAATATCCTCATCAAAGGTTTGGAAAAAGTGCAAACACAAAATCAAAATTTAAAGAAGGATGAAAAAAAGGAGGAACACCTCAGAATATTTGAAAGTTGATCTAATAATGATTGTTATGTGAAAATAAAATGGAGACCTAGAAGTATTGCACAGCAATCTTGAAGTACTAGGAGTCCAGTACTATAAATTAGATTTTATAGTAAGCAACTGACTGGATGATAACAACTAGAATATTTATACAAAAGCACACAAGTTATTTTGAAATTATGCTGGGGATGTGTAGGAAAAGTTACCTTGCAGATAATAGCTCCAATAGATCCAAGTATTAATGCTTTGTCTGAGTTATGACTGAGAAAAAAAGAATTGTTATTATTGTGGTGATCTGTGTTCTACTGTATCCGAGGAAATTTTGGACAGATTATGTTGTTCCTAAGTATGAGATTCATACAGAGAAAAGGACTTGATGATGATTGATGTTTAACTATTTTAACTTTTATTAGAAAAAGTAGACAGCAGGACAGCCGACAAAACAAATGATCTAAATTAATTAATCACTGCTTTTGACTAATTAATCAAAAGCCAAACAAAAACTTACAGCAATATGTGCTTAGAGATAAAATTATAAAATCCAAGGCTCACAATGGTACACAGCAACAAGGGATCAAGAACAACTAAACACTATCAAAGCACTGAAAGTACAAGAAATACCAAGGAAAAGATTTAGACATTAATCACTCCAATGGGAAATAAAAGATAACCTCCAAAAAGCTAAAGTACTGATTCTTTACAAATCAGTCTTCACTAAAAAGGTCATCCACTGACATACAGCTAACATAGTTACCATCACTGACAGCATCATGTGAGAAAAGGAAAGGTTACCTAGTGTGCAGACAAGAGAAATATGTCACACATACAGCTGGACCTTGTCACAAAAGTAGCTGATGAAATCTTAGATTAAGACTAAATCTTACACTGCTTTTCAACATAGAAAGATATGAAAATCATAGGAGCCCATAGTGGTAGCTCTCATATAACTGAAAAAGAAGAATCACATTTTGGGAAATAGTTTAAGTTCCCAGAAATACTGTTGTAAAAAGAATAGATTTTTTGGCTTCAAAGTTAGAAGAAAATAACACAGATTAATTAGAAATGTGTCTGGTTAGACTATTGTAGGTAACTCATTAGCAGGTAGATGCTGAATTAATTTGTAAAGTACATTCAGATAACAATTATGGTTAGTTCACTGTAAAAACAGGAAGATGTTACCAAATAAAGTTCTGATGTGATTTGTCTGCATTACCACTTCACTTTTCTCTTCTTAATTATCTAGAAGATTGCATAGCTATGTTTTATATTTTTAAAACATAACAAAGTGGGAATTATTTTATGTTAGAAGGCAGGATTGGAGTTCAGAATTACCTCAGTAAATTGGAAAAGAGATTATACAAATATGTGATAGGAACAATTCTTTAAATAAAAAGTACATAATAAATGCTTCAAGACTCCAATTTGATTACAAAATGAGCAAATATATAAAGTGTTTCCAAGCTACATACCTATCCTGATGTGCAAATCCATCATGAGTCATACCCAAAACAGGAAAGGCCTTTTCTGGACTTCCATGTCAAGAAAGACCATTTGCAGAGAATCTATAGAACAATTATGAGGATCTACAAACCCCTATAGATCTCAGCATCAGAAAGCCTCAGTTGGAATAACTTTAGGCCTAGCATAGTATAACATTGCAGTGTCAACTATTAATAGCTGCATCTGGCCAAAATCAAGACATCATGGTGTAGAAAGAGTGGAATGTACTGTAAATATTTCTGAATAGAAAATTATGTCGATTGAAAATTACATCAATACAAAATAAACTTGCTTAGTAACTTTGCAGTAACACTCGAATTCTCACAGGTGTAATCAGGGCTTTATAATAAAATCAACTGTTTGGAGGTATTTTTAAGCTTTGAAACTTAATGTCTTAATGTCTTAATACTGACAAGACAATAAAGAGGATAAAAAAAGAAAAATAGAACATAAAAATCTCTAGCCGTGACTGTTTCAGTAGAAGATGTTATGAAAGACCAAAGTCAGCATAAAGTAATATTTTATACACTCATCCCTGCAAGAGATGGTGAGGTTTCTGTTTCATTTGCTTAGCCTGACTGTCTCTCTCAAATGAAGCTCTGCTAAAATACACTGGATATTCCTGCTCCATCCCTAAACTATCCTGTCCTCTTCATCATGTTGTTGCTAATGAAGAAGCAAAAAGACCTATCAGAGTTAATTATTCCAACATTTTTATATGGTTGATTATCTTGAAAACTAAGAAGCTCTCAGAGCTTTCCAGACCTTCATTTTTGTCTCAGATTTTCTTCCATTTGGATCGTTTATTGTCTAATATTGTCAAAGCTTACACTGTGCCCTTGCTGAGTATTTCCCCCCTATGCATCCATTTACTTCATCACACTTCTAGGAATGTAATTACCTTTGGGACTTCCATTCTTTTATTAAATCCAGTTCAAGTTGGAAGTTTGCTTCTATAGAAAAGTACACTAAGAATTTGTTCATATATATATATATATATATTACATATTATATTATATATATATATATATAAAATATAATATATATTATATAATATCATATCATATCACATTACATTACATTATATTACATTATATTATATTATATTATATTATATTATATTATATTATATTATATTATATTATATGTTTATATATTATTATTATATATTATATATATTATATGAACATTTATTTATAAGTTGGTGTATGTGTGTATGTAAAAAAAATAAAAAATTACAGGGTTTTGAAAAGGTCCTTTATTTCTCACTAATCAATTGTCAGGAATTTGGATAAGATTTCTGTTGTTAGAATAATTTAGGAAAGTAAAAATAAAGTTAAATATATTTAACGTTTTTGTCATAGTTTCAAAGGAGATCAGTGAAATCCATCTTATTTCCTATATAGATTACTTGTTTCTAGAGCTGTTTATCTGTTTTCTTGCTATTTCTCAGTTTGGAAGAGATTTAATACTTAAACACTAATTCCATAAGAATTCAATTCTTCTCCATGTACTTACTGTTCAGGATGTCTGCATCACTCACACACTAATTAAACTTTTTGTTAATAGAGCAAAAGTCTTGTGTTGTTCTGCAGCACAATCAATTTCCCTCTAAATATCCAAAATGAAATAATTTTATATTTACTTGCATTTCTAATCATAATTCTTTTAAATAAAAGGGAAATCTTCCTTGGAACATGCTGGACATGGGAGAAGAAAACTAAAATTTTAGAGAAATTAATACAGATGTCAAACAAGGTTTATTTCTGTGAAAGTTAATGAATATTTTTGACATTTATTTCAATTGCACAGGACACGATACCTCAAATCTTGACAGCGTGCTAAAACTACTTTAGATGACACCTGAGATGAACATACTTGTTCAAAGATAAAATAGTTTAAAAGTACTTTCTCATTTTGGATCAATACTAGAAAAATATCAGAACTAATAGTGAAGTGAATGCCTACTATATTTTTACATATAGACATAAACATTGTAACTTCCAAGATATTTGTTTAGCTCAGTTTTCCACAAATTTTCTGTTTTAAGCTTATTAGTAATCACTGTTAGTACATGAGAAAAAAAAAAAAAAAAAAAAAAAACAATTAGACTTCAGGGGAAAGGATGAAAAAATATTAAATGAAAATATCTCATGAATTCATTTAAAAACTCTCAATATCAAATATTTAACTTTAATCAATAAAGAGTGTCCCATCCAGAGAAAAGTGCATGTTTTAACTAACCTTATGTCTTTGCTCCAGAAGGACAGCATTATATTCTACTGGAAATCTCCAAAGATTCCATTTTTAATGGATTTTAATGAATTCAACCTTCTCCATTAATAAAATTTTGCAAGCTTGATTTATTCAAATTTAATTAGACAGAAGAAAGAAGAGCCAGAGACTAGAATACAGAGGGAGGAAGAAGCAGCCGGGAGTTGTTGGAACAAAAAGATGTGCTGGTAACAGAAGGAAAAGAAAAAGCCATAGTGGAGCTCTCAAAGTTATCAAAGTATTCACTCATTCCTGCTGAGCATTCTGACTTGAGCAAGGCAGGGGTAATTAATAAAATATACAGCTCAAAACACATGCCTGAAGTGTTCTCCTGTTTAATTTTTCAGAGAAAAATACCTTATTCCTCACAGCAAAAGAAATTATTCTCTTTCCCTTCTGTTTCTGGTGAAACCTGGAAGTTGCATAAGCGTCTCGAAGGGAAATGATTCTTAGCTGGTCTGTCTTTTTATGGGTTCATTACATCCTACTCACTCCTTCATACTACAAAAATAGCAGCACAAATTTTAAACAATTCTGTTGGATGATACTGCTAGTTAAAAATGGGTAATCAGGTTGATGGAGTATAAAATTTGCAAGGCCTGGATAATACTGAGGGCATCTCAGGCAAATTTTATCTACCCTTTTTGATTCCCAGAAACTCTCTTTGGTTCTTGAAATACAATTGAGAAACTAATAAAAATTATAGAGGAAAGAAGAATAAGTGTCTGTCATCATACTGCAAGATAATTCTAGGCCAAAATAACTCACCCAGCTCCCTGCACCTGATCTAGAACTCATACATCTCTTCAACTTGCTGTATAAAAACTTTTAAATATTTCATTAAAATTTTGGGACCTAATCTGCTAGTGCTGCCCAGTCTGCTGGAGACAGGCTATGATGAAGGACTTGGATGTCCCAGCAAGGTGTTCATCACTGTCTCCCAGTGAAAACCTGATGGTAAAGATTAATGTGTTCTTAGACCAGCAGTCAGTAGTGATGGTCTCCTTTTCCTGTTATAGATGTATTCTGTCAATTTAACATTCATGAAAGATTTATGTAAATTTGTTAGCTGGTGATAGAAGTATGTGCTAAAAGTGCTAAAATTGTCATCTGCCTGAAACATGTATTCATTCCTTTCCCTCTTTCTTTTGCTCTCACACATACACATTAATAGTGTATTAAACAAACAATAACAATACACAATTCAGAGACTCTTGCTTATTGATCTATCTAAAATACGCACCAAAAAACCCTGATATAACTACAGGTTTATCAATTCAGTTCTTAAAAATATATATGGCAATGCTACAGAAAAAGGTATGAATGGCACACAAAAAAATCTGTGATGAAATTAAAATTCTATTAGTGCAAAATAATTGTTGTCTTCCTATGTAGACCTTTATCCAGTCATGGATGCTACCGTGCAGAATTCATTAGTGTTTTTGAACATACTGATCTAAAAACCTATTAATATTCTTAAAAGTTTCTATTCTACTTATTATTGCATAAGATAATTTGAAGACAATGGAATAGAGTGGTTTCACTGCTGGACAGTGTTTCTAAGATACTGTGAAAAGAAATTTATAAGGAATATTTTTTGAATTCTCTTGTACTAAGCGGGTTTTTTGTGTGTGCCAAGAACAGAACTGTCTTAGAGAAGTAATGTCCATGGCTCTGCTGGACCATGCAGAAATATAAAATGTGAATTGCTAGACTGAATTGGAAAAACCCTTTCCACTTTCTCCAGTGTTCAAATGGCTTTTAAAATGTATTACCTGTTAAGAGTTACATGAGTGACAAAACTAACTTTATAAAAATCTAAGATTTAGGTGTCTTTGATGAAGTTTCAATGCGTGGATATAACAAGATGAATTCAAACTGATATTTCACAAGATCATCAATAAAAGTCTTCTCTGAATGTCAAAAAAATATGAGGCAAGCCTTATGATATGAAAGTGGAGTGCTTTGTCATTTTACAACAGTATTGTATGTGACAGCAGACAGAACAGACAGAGATTTCCTTGTTCCCACAGTATGTCTAAAAAGCCTAGAGGCCAGGAAAAGATTTCTGGCTAGAATGAAAGCAGTTCCAAAGAAGAGCTACACCTTTGTGGGTGATTTCTGAGGGGTGAATGGATGCACAGCACCCCAGCCTTTTAAATAACCTCAGCAAAGGTTGAGTTTGCAAATGCAAATGGAAACATTACAAGCGTGATTTCTGCTTTCTACCATGTTTCATGCCCTGATTTTGCTATAGTGAAACATTTTTAATCTCTTCAAATAGCTGCAAAATGAGCCTTTGGCATTTTACAGCTTTGTGCATTATCAAAACATTTTAGTATGAAGTTTAAACAAAAAGGATATGAATGACTGGAATTCTTGAACACTACTCTATCTGTAGGATGATTCTGGTTTAATTTCCCTCATTTACATTTTAATATTAAGAATTTTAGATACTCAGTGTATGCAAGTTTGTTTATACACTATTTTTAAATTTTTCTAGTTTTAAATAAATGTGTGTATTTTCACCTGTAATGGTAGTCACTTCCAAAAGCTAATCATCAGCAAGGGTAATCACAAACTTGCAATTAAAGTAGCCAGTCACAATCATATTTTTTTTAAAGGATTAGTATGAAAAAATTGCTCTTGGAAGTTTATAAATAATATTTTCCTGTGAAAAAAAAGGTGGTGCATTCATTATGCCCATGCTTGCAGAGCATAGTAACACAATTCACAAAGGGATATCTCTGTTCATGTGTGATACAGACAAACTACAAGTGAATTCTGAGAAGCTAATTCTAGTTCTGATAACAGGTTGGCCCTGGCAACAGGAAACAGGACAAGATCAACACCTGGCTCTGTGCCTCTCTTATAGCCTGTACCTGTTCACATAAGTCAAAAGTCAATAAAAAAACTACACAGTAATTGTGAGCAGACTGCTTTTCAGTAACTCCTTAATTTTGTTTGTTTCTCAGATCTCCTCAGTATCAGTGGGTGTTGCTAGTTTATCCTACAAACACATTGATTGTATCAAATTGCAGTTGCTTTCTTAAACAGTTTATCAAATTTTTTTGCTGTTTTTCTTAACTGTGTTAGCACCTTCTGCAATGAGGGGAACATATGAAAAAAATCTGTCTCTAAATAGTGATTTGGTGACTGAAAGAGAAACAAAGCAAACCTAATGGAGATTTATTTTTTGAAGTGAGGATTATTTTGATGCACTGGTTGAAGCCCAATGTTGCATCTAGCACAAGAAACATCACCTCTGACTCTGTTTAGCTTGGCATGTTTCGTTAAAACAGATGTTGTCTAAGAGATTGCCAGAACTTGGCATTTCCACATTTCAATGTGTTCATTATAATCAAGTAACATATTTACATAGCAAAATGTAGCCCTTTTCATAAAAAATTTTCTTAAGTGTTCAAATCAAGCCCTTAGAAAATTCAGTGTGTTCCTTCTTGAAAAAAATAGAAATAGATATTACTCTGATGCCAATAAAAACATGTCAAAAACCAAAAGTTTTTACAATCTGAAGTGCTAATACTTATTTTATGTAGTATATGATGACTATGTAAGAACATTATATATTCTTAACCTTTATCATGGCTTCTGACTATATGTTCCTTACTCTATTTCACATCCAATACTTAAGACAGATGTTATTTTTTTTATAGACTGCTTTGCACTTTTGATTGATACAGTAATTTTCATACCCCATTTCAAATCCTTATTTTTCATAAGAAATGGGATGATTCACTTTAGGGCCACTGTGTATTTACAATTTGTTTTGAAATTTTTCCAAACAAATAAGTTCTCAAAGTGTACCAAGTGTTCAATTATAAAACAGTATTTAACTTTATAAGGAATTACAAATCCTCATTGGATTTATATATTTTAACTAGCTGTTGACCCATGCAAGCAGTCTTAGACATGATTCTTGCTTTTTCTATGAGTATGTCTAGAAAAAACTTGAAAGTCTAACCCCAGAAACTAATCTCATCTTATGATTTTCTGTCTTGAAAAATGGCTACCATAAAATGTTGTTTGTCTCTTCTGAAACTACATTGTACTATAAAAAATATAATAACCTGGCTTTTCTTTAGCTTAGAACATCAGTGATACTTCCAGAAAATAGTGGTGTTAAGAGGACATTCATTAAATCATTGTACTGCTTTTGAACAACCAATCCATATTTTAAGAGCCTTGTCCCAGCACAGTTAAACATCACAAAAATTGAAATTAATATTTTTATATTTTTGCCCTGGTACTCGATTAAAAGTATTTTTAGGATACTATATAGCATAATTTAGCTTTAGTTTATTCTTCCATTCATGTTTCTTGTTTTCTTTTGTTGTTGAAATCAGCCTCCTAGAGTGACTCAGTGAAATTAAGATAGCACCAAAAACACTTTGTTAACCATGAAAAGCACTATGTGTTTCAAAAGAGAACTGTATTACCCCATTTTCTTCAAATCGATATATGAGTAGGTATCATAGTGTTACCTCTCAAAAGATGAAGGTACAGCAAATTGAGGAAAAGTCTTTTGTGGTCTTTTGTGTGTACGTGATAAATTTAATTTTCAGACAATAATTGCAACTTCACCCCTCTGTTCAACAGCATTTAGATACATCTGTGCACTCAAACAAAGGTAATGATGACTGGCCCAAAGGAACTTAAATGGTCATGACTGTGTGGAGCCAAAGTGAGCAATTGTCATTGTCATTGATATTTTATGCCATAAATATCATAAAAAAGCCAAGGACTTTTTTAAGCCTGTAATTTTTTAACTGTTACATTATCACCTACACAGGAGCAAAAGTGCTTAGTCAGTGATCTATAAAATGAAATCTCAGTGAGATCCAGCTTTTGAAAAATTCAAATGGTCTGGATAGGTTGATATCCTTACTGCAGAAAAGAACTAATTTGTAGACAAAAGGCATGTGAGTGAATACTTTTATGAACTAGCTTATTTTAAACTACTGTTCTACCTAGAGTTCAAGGCAGCTCTGTCAACACAGACCATCTGAATACATGGTCTAATGTATTCATCATATTTTATAAATATTACCATTCATTTTAGAATATTGAATTTCATAAACTAATGTTTAAAAAGAGAATATGTGAAGCATATGAGCAGCACCATAGTCAACTCATCATATTACCTGTAGGTAAATTCATAGTAAGACCAGAGATCTAACCTATTAATCTCATATTAATGTCACATTTATTATTTTATTTTTCTCTCTAAACTCTACCATAGCTCTGCCTGTTTCCTTCCATTTTCTCTTATGCCTTTAATTATGCAGATTGCTATGATTTGTCTTGTCTGTTAATTTTAGGGTCAAAATAGCTCTTTCAGAAAGAGTGTCAATATCCATGTATGACACTTGACTTAATTTAAGCTCAAACTTGTTCCTGCAGCAGTCTCTTTTCAATGTCAGGATTCAAATTCATCTGTCTCCTCATACAGTTCATATTAAAAGTGATAATTGATATTTGGATAATTTTCTATCTACCTGTAAAGAGATTGGAAAATTACTCTCAGTATAGTTTAACAACTCCAGAAATTAAGGGAAAAAAAAAGGTTTACTAAAGCTATAAGGTTAACAGCATGGAATAACATTTTCTTTCTGCAATAAGTGGCACATCTGAAAGAGACTTAATATCTTTGAACAGCCAACACTTCTCCTTCCCCCCCAGAAAAGCCCCACCCAACAATACTAGGAATATTTCTTCAAAATAAATAAACCATAAGCACACCCTCCATGTGGTCAGTTTGGATATGTTGTCCTGTCTGTGTCCCTTCTGAAACTCTTTCCCACCACCACCCTACTTGCTGTGGAGGTTGTTCAGCAGTCAACACCAGTGTATTATCAACCATTGGTGTTTTAGTCACAAACCAAAAACACAGCCCCAAAGAAGAAAATTAACTCCATCACAGATGAACTTTGTAGAATCCCTACCCCTTATTCTATACTATTTATTCTGAGCTCACTTGTGGGTCTTACACTACCCAGTACACCCTCATTAAACACCTTCTCCTTCCTCATCTTTTGATACACACACAGATATCAACCTCTCAGTCTATGGTTCATCCCTGAAAATATCCATAGCATGTCCAGAGCCCATACAGCCCATGATTTGGGGTCCATCTCTTATGGCAGGTGCTGAGGACAGGAGAGATGGTGTGTTATTTTGAGTTATTGGATGTCAAAATCAGCTCAGGTTTGGTCACTGTTTCATTTGCCTGGCTTCTTGCAAGGCTCATCCTCCTGCTTTCCTAAAATTCAGGTCATGGGTTAAACAACTTAAAGGTATATTCTTTGCAAGTGAGTCTATATTCTCACACAGCTTCTTTATTTGTTGTTTCTTTTGCCAATATTCATAGGCTTTTTAGCCCCTTGTCCTCTCTTACTAAAAATGAGTATGATTTCTTTAAAAAATGCCTCTGTTTTTTGTTTTCCTAATTAGGCAAGAGACATATTAGTATGGTCTAACATAAATCCAGCATGGTTTTGCTGCAAAGTTCATTTCTGAGAGAGCTTATTCTTACTAAAACAATTATGCATAGTAAAAGCAAACAAATATATTCCTTTCTGCAGGAAAAGTTCTTTAACATGCTTTGACATCATATGCAAACAATCATTATAAGCTGTTCACATTTCTGTTGTTCTGTATGAAATCTATGTTGTTTGTGCCAGCTTCCAGCTGTTGCTGTTGTCATTTGATACTTGGCACCAAAACTCCTCAGATGTACATCCTTCAACTTGTTTATATTTCTTGCTCTGTCATAGCAAAGGATATTCTTGTATATGATTCCCCTGCCCTCCAGTAAACTTGTGTTAGTAGGTGTCAAACACTGGAATAAATTTGCATTGTATTTCTGTAGTGTCCTGTCTCATTCAAGGTCAATGAGGTATGAAATGAATCATATTATAGTGTTTCCTTACTTCAGGCAGCTCTCCCCGAGAATAAGTGCATCTTTCTGTCTGCATCCAGAGGGCAAGATAAACATAAATATTGTTCAAAAGGAAATTCATTTAGAGCTCACAAGGGTTTAAAGTTAGGGCTTGAGTTCTTATTTGTTGCTCTGGTTTCCTCCAGGGGAAAAATTTGGTTACCTGTTATTCAGGTTTCCAGCTCTCATTTTCTTTTGAAAAGTAACACATTTTCTTTTTGAAATTTCTCCTTGTCGCATTGGTGCTGGTTGAGGTAACCCTTTATGAAGAGGAAAAGACAGGTATGACTAAAATGTCCCCTAGTGGGCTTGATGAAGACATGATAATGGCAGCAATTTCCATGCAATTTCTGTAAAATACATGAGCACTTATTGAACACCTAAGTAGTTCTTAACTACTAGAACTTTTAATCCACCCTATCTAATTACACACATTTCTATTAAGAAATGTTCTTAACAGCTCTTACAGAAAGCAGAATACTATAGAAATAAGTGCTGGAGCCTATGCCATACCATTAGGAAAACTGCTAAACTGTGGAGAGGTGGAGGTGAGGAAGGAGTGGGACCTTGTAGAGACCATACTTGCAAAAAGAAATTTTTAAACTTACATAGAATATAAAGTAAAAATTTATTCAGATCCTGTGATAAAATAAATCTTATTTTAAAAACTGGACAGACACCAAATATAGCTGCTTTTATTTGGTCAAACCATTTGATATAGGCATTTTCTATCAGTTAGTACTCTATATCTCTGAAGCATACCTAAAAGAAAAGACTTGGTATTTATGTATTTTTAAAAAGAATTCCTCGTTTGGTACCACATCTGAATTACAAACTGTATTACTCCTGTTATTTTTATTAAGCCCCTGGAACAAGGACAGATCTGCCATGTTTGAAACAAAAGGCAGTGAAAAGGAAGAGCAATAGTTCAGTAGTTAAGATCTTTTATGTTGAATGTGCTTTTTCATTCACTGGCTCTAGTTTTCTTTAAATGCATTCAAGCATAATTTTTCCATTGACTTTTGTAGGAGCTAGATAAAAATTTCCAAGGGCAAAAGCTATTAAGTGCAACGTGTATTATTAATGTGTTGATGTCTCCTTTACCATATTTATTATAAGCACATTAATGAAAATGCCATGAATATTAGGGCTGATTTATAAGAATGCTGTTCTGTTTACAGCCAAATTACTGCACACTGGAAATACTTTATTTATCTTAAGTACATGCATTTGCAATTTATTATGACAATTTTATCCCTCCAAAGAAAAGTCTATATTAATAAGATTGATGACTTGCAGGTTTACAGTGTTTTCTTCTGAATCTAGGTGTTGAGGGGAAAAATTCTTCAAATATTTTTGAGAATCTATTTTTATGCAAGGAATTTTACCAAATAATACAAATATACTCATAAGGTATATCTTTAACCAATTTTGAGATAATGAAATAGAATTCAATAACATGGCCATTGTGCACATAAAACCTGTACAGCCAAAATCAATGTTCTTGTAGGTACTACCTGATTTCTACATTCTGAAAATCACCAGAATCAACCTTGCATGGATGCAGGGGATGGCTCAGGGCTTCATACATTTCTGAGAGAGTTGGGATATGGGTTTGATCACTTGAGTTATTTAAAAACACTTATGAGCACTGCTGTCTATTTGTTCATATCCACCACCCATCCACATCCACCACTGTCATATGTAGTTCATTCATCCATGGATGAAAAATAACTATTTGGCTTCCTTTTTACATTTTCACTCTATATTCTTAACACAAAATCAACTAAATTTGAGCAGAAGTCTAGATGTTTAAATGACCAAAGACACCATTCCACAATATGTATATACATATAAATAAATAATTTTAGATGGATAGATAGATAGATAGATAGATAGATAGATAGATAGATAGATAGATAGATAGATGCATTAAAAAACCCTTCAAACTTGCTACTAAATAAGTACAAGTTGGAATGGAAGCTAAATTGGCAGTTAGAACAGATGATAATTTTCCTTTCAAGATGATCAAAGTCCCTTCCAACTGAAAATTTTCCATTCAATTCTAGTCTAGTCTAGTTTGTCTAACTAATACAATTAGACATAACACTTTCAGGAAACTTTGGTTTGCATCATAGAACATCCAGCCTAAACAGACATGGCCTCAGAGAGATACATTCAGATACAAGAGAATGAAATTGCATTTCTGAGAATCCAGGACATTCATGTCATGTACTTTTAAAATAATAATTGCAGCTGAAACTGCAGTTAAAATCAATATAATTCTCCTTTTTTTTTTTCCCACCAGACTGTAGAGACTTTTTACAGTAACAGTCTTGTTGTGGCCAAGACTCTTAACCAACATTTTATAGGATATACATTTTATCCTACTGTCCTGTATCCCTGATTTCTCTGTAGAATGTAATGCTTTATTGTATTTAATTAGGTAGACACAGCTCTTTTAAAACCCTTACCCTCCAAGAACAAATCCTGGTGGATAACTAATAATTAAAGCTAAGGAAAACAGGACTGGATGATAAAAAACTACTGTGGGAGAGGGAATTTGCTTTGCAAATTCCAGTAAACTGTGCATAAAGAGCTATATTAATGAAAATTAAGAAGCTTTGTATGCTTGATGGAGCATGATTGCTGCATGAGTGTACAGAGCAAAGGAGGAAGTAATGAGCTCCAGATTGCTTAGCTGTCACATGAAATGCTGACACAACATTTCTTGCAGATGGAGGCTTTCCAGAAATGATGTTTCTTTGTCAAAAGAGAGTCAAGGATGGTCTGGGAGGGTTTGAAATAAAGTTAATGCCAAATTTTCTTTTCAATAAATTCTGTGAGAAAATGATCAGATTCACTCCAGACAAATGGACACCTTAAAGTGACATGAAGACCAAGGACAGAGACATTATATCTTGGCAGGTATTGTCACAGTCTGTTAGATGCACAGTTTCTACTTTAACTGCTGAAGTGGGGTAACACAGCATTTATCTGCAGATTAGTGTCATGAAACCATTAAGCACAGCTGCAGAGAGCAGCAAACCAAAAATGAAGTTGTATCAAACTCCAGCAACAGATGATTATGAAAATTAGAAGGAGGAGAAAAAAGAATGCCTGTTACAAAATCTACAAAAATAATACCTACAGGACTTGAGCAGACTTATCAGAAACCAAAATCTTTGTTCTTTCTGAGATTTATGAAGAATTCAGGTTACTGCAATCAGTTTTGAAAGGAGGAAAATATGAATTGCCCCAAAAAAGTAGTCATCAACTCATTTAAGAGAAAAAAGAATAACTGAAATCTAGATTTTTCTTTTTGCACACATATAGAGCAACAAAATTTAAGTTTTAATATTAACACATTTTTGAAAAGTATATTTTGTTTGTACTCATATTACAGGAGAATAAAAAGAGGGAAGGGTGTCCCTTGTAGTCTCAAGACAGTAAATTACTGCTGGGATTCAGGTTATTGACCATAAATCACCATTCTAAAACAATCTCTGCAGTCTTGGCTTATTCCCTTTACCTTACTTGCAATAATATTTAAAACACTTCTTCACTACTGAAAGTTTGATTTAAAAAGCTTCCTGCTGTGAGCACATAGTTGAGACCAGTTATATCTTGTCTTCTAATTTAAAGAAAATTATATTTTCAATTTTTTTTTTTTTAATTTTCTTTCATTTTATTGTTTTTTGCACAATGGGTCAAAAAGCAAGCAAACAAGCAAGCAAGCTTGAATTAAAGAGGAAAAATATAGTATTTGTCCTGAAAAATAATCTCAAATTATATGTAATATGCTCATTTTTATTCTTTAAATGAGTGAGAAAGGATTATGATTAATAATACATTACATGTCAGATCAAAAGTATTTTCAAGTTTCATTTCAATTAGTTTATTTCTGTGACTCAGACTAACTTTCTTCATTATAAAGTGAAAGGTCATTAGGTAATAACATTTTAAAAATCTGCCAGTGCAAAAAGTTTAGATGAAATTAATCTCAACATTATTAGAAGAAAGAAAATAAGTTTGAAAAAAACCTTTCCATTCTAAAATTAAATGCCATTTTTATTTTAAGATAATATAGTACCTAGTTTGGGTCTTTTTAAAACCCTTGAAAGTAGAACTGTCATACATTGATAAAAGATTCAGCAGATTTGAAATGCAAATTAACAAACAATCCTAAACAGATTTTGAAAGTGACCTCTGTGACTTAAAAAGTACATGTTCTGCAAGACTAGAAAAGTATTCTTCAAAAAAACCCATGCATTAAAGATGGTACCTTGTATAAGAGCCATCTAAAATTCTATCCAGTTTTGCCTCTTCATTTCAGTCTTAAATCCTCTGTGCTTTCCACTGAACTGGGGACTTAGATAATGCTTATATAGGGGGTCTTCAGGAAAAAAAAAGTCAGCTATTACAGGACTAATACCTCCATGTGAGACAAAATGTTTTGACTCACTGAATAGAGCACCCTGCTTATTATGTGCAAATGGCTCACATAGCCACCTGCAGAATACATGGAACTCTCTTAAATCAGGTAAATTTCTGGCTGCTGACCCCTGTTTGAGTCCATGTCCATGGCAGGGGGGTTGGATTTATATGATCTTTAAGGTCATCTCAAACACAGATTCTATGATTCTGTGATTCTCTTACTTTGTATTTTAAATGGAAATGAATCTCTACTTTACATATTGTTATGAATAATATAGTCCTACCTATAGTAGAAATATCAGTACTGCAAAGGGTAATAAGCATTTATTTATTTCAAAAGTCTTTTAAATTATTTTAATGCCCTTTAAATGGGAATGACAAAAGCAGGAATAATACCCTCCTAATTAAATACAGGCTTTCTTCCTATTTGTAAAATATATTTATTTTGCATGCAAGAAAGAAAACAAGTAAAATTAACAAAAACATTTTGTTTCAAATACAATGTAGTTACATTTGTAATGCAGTTCTTTCAGGGTTACTATTGATTATTTTCTTACAAACTTTTGATGCTGTCTCTGTAAGATGACACCAATTTTAGTAACCATTTAGACTTTTTCTTATTTTAAGGCAATTGCTCATTGGTTGTGGCATCATGGAAGAAAAGTTCCTTCTTTACTACAATATAGATAGAAAACACACCAAAGCTAACTATTTTCTTGTTAAATTGAGATTTCTGAATGGCAGTAATTTACATGGCACAGGTTTTATGTTGCTGATTGTATGCAATGATTCATGAATGGAAGATGGGAAGTTTTTATTCACAGAGAAGATCAACTTTCCTTATACTTGCTGGCTAAAAAATAGCAGCCAAAACTATCCTCAGAAATAGAAAATCCAGCTGCCCTGAACTTAACCAAAAGCAAAATGGAACATTTTCATTTCACACATTATTTGAAACAGAACTGCCTAGTAAATATAATTTTTGAAAAACTGTTCCTCCATAGAAATATGTATATTTTTAATGACAGTGCATTTATCCTAGAATCTAAGAAAAATAAATTAAATCAGGGTCTCTGCATTTCTCTCTCACTTTCCAAATGTGCAAAGATTTCAGCAGGTTTCCACATGAAACCTTTGCATTGATTTAATTTCTTTTATGAAGTTTAGAGGAAAACATATCTGAAAAGAAAGAAAAGGAAGATGTGAAAAAGTTTGCCTCTGGTCTTTACATTCCCTCAATATCTGCTGGAATGGAAGAAATAGGAGATACTGCACCAGTGTCCATTATATCTTTCAGCAGAATGCTATTAAAATAAAAAAAACCAAAACCAAGGACCACCTGCCACACACTCATACATTTTCATAAGGTAGTTTACGTATTGCATCTGCCAGGTCTTGTTGATATAAACCACGGATAATTCACTTTATGTGGTGGTTTCTGTTTCTCAATGTTTTTCAGACCTACAGCTTAGAAACTGTAATTCTAGCTTTGACTTCTCTGAAATGTGTCTCATGGCATTCATCATCATTCACTAAACATGGGATTAAAACTAAAGACAAAGAAATAATTGCATAAGAATGAGTTCGTATTTTACAAATAAATAATTATGTGACAAATTCAAAAGAATCTACATATATGGGAGGATTTTATAAACGCTCTGGCTAAAAAAAAAATATAGATTTCCAGTAAGGTTAGCTAGTTCTCCAAGTTCATTTGGGAACAATGCATGACAAAATCTATGTCTGATTAGGTGCTTTATTCCAACATAAAATTATTTCCATATTCATCCATTTTCCAATAAATATATTTGAAGAAAAATAAAAAACACCTTTAGGGGAGAAAAAGGGTATTTAAAACTGGCTTTGAAAATTGCCTATAGACAAAATGAATTTTATATAACCAATGACAAGTCTGGATACCTCTAGTGAATATCTACAAACAGTTGTAGGGAATGAAAATACAGATTCTGTTAGAGTGCAACAGGATCACTTTATTAAGCATGTGAGCTTTTTATATGCTTTGCTGTTTACAATTTAGGACCAAAACCATGCAGACAGGCAGGACACTGACCAGCAACCAACATGGAAGCAAATGGCAGAGCAGGATGTTTCTTGCTCCTATTGCAAACACTTTCACACATCCCTCACACATCCATTCTCACATAAGTATTTATGGCTTGGTCATGATCCTTTGGTATGTGCTTTCTCATGCAGATGTGAAGGTCGAACAGTGGTCACTTCTACAACAGCCATAAAAGATAAGATAAACTGAGGTGATAAAAATCACAGAGAAGAACAGACATTGCCCTTGGAAATGCATAGTGATTATATCAAGGAGCATTTGGAGGGAGTTTCAATATTTCCTTTAGCAGTTGTCAGCAAGAAGGCTACAGCTCAAACAACTCAAAGACATCATTTATCCTGCCCTGAAAAAGTGATCTTTTCATGCTGTCTGTGCCCAGCCTCCCTGACATGTTTGTGACAGGCAGAATGCAAACACTCTCCATTTTAAAGGTACAAATGCTCTGTCCAGACATCACTGATTCTCAACCCGTGGCCTGATGAGTGGCCTTTAGCTGGCCTAAACCCTCTCCTCTCTTACAGAAGGCACAGAAGAAAAGGAGCTGAAATCCTTGAGAGTGTGAGCCTGACTAAATATCTCTGCCACCTGCAGCTCTGTAGAAGAAAAGCTGTGACATGCTAGCCAGCATGGGCTCACCCACTTCAGAGATGAAAGTTAGCTCAGCAAAAGCTCCTGGTTAATGAACTCCAAAAAGCTGTTGACAGACATAGGAGAATCAGCCTGGTCATCTGGCATCTCACTCATAAAACTTCAATCTTCAATCAGCATGAGCTAACTAAACTTCATTTCATACTTACATCTAAAGCAAAATGAAAAGGACTCTTCAGCTGCTTATCTGCAAATCTCACAGAAGCTTTGGTCCAGAAAGAAAGATCGGAGTGAATGGTAGAAGCAGAGATTTACTTATAAAGCAACATTGTGTCATTTGTTTGTTTCTTTGTTTTTAACTAAATCCAAACCCATGTGTTAATACACTGCTGGCCTCTATCAGTCAAAAAAACTAATTAAGAACTTTTTTAATATAATGGGCAAAATGCACATTTCTGCCATAGTTATTCTTACCTTCTTCTGTTTCTGACACCAAAATAGAGTTTCACTGACTGGTGATTAGGTTTTGATATTTCTTACTCTTAAATTAAATTTCTTCTGAATAATCTATTCACTAAAGGATTTGTTTGGGGGCTTCTTTATGAAGTGTGACTAGAGTTATCACCACTTCTTGCCCTTAACAGTACCCCAGCTACCACAGTTAAGTTTTAAGAAGCTATGCAGAATAATTAGTGCTTTTACTAAGGCTAAACTGGTAAACTGGTTTTACAAATACTATTCTATTGCATTTAGAGGGTTTACTATGCTAACCATGAAACTGAAACTTCCCAATTTTTTACCCATGTCTTCTCCTAGTTAGCTGTTTCTGTAGCAAAGGTAGAAATTTTTTAATCTCATAAAAAGAGAAATTACAAGTAATAGCAAAAAGGAAAAAAAAAATGTACTTTTTAGCTTATTCAGAATGTTTTATCTTTTCCCAGTCAAAGGCAACATGCACAGTGACTGACAAACATTCCAATTATTGCATGCAGAACAGATTATGAGATTGCTCATGGTCATATGGAATCACAGTAAGTAAATAAGCCATTTATTGTTAACTTCTACACCCACATTTTATTGTACTATAAAGTTGAACTGCCTGTGCTATGGTCATCTGTCCAGAAGACCAAAACATGGTATTTCCTGAGAACGCATTGAATAACACTTTAATCATCTTAAGCCATTAAACCAAATAATAGACTTGTCTAGATAATACCATAAAAGTGTACATTTTTATTTTGAAGATTATATAGCATCTTTATATGTTACTCTCTTCCAAAAGAGCATTCACCCCCTTCAGCTGTTCTATTCACAAAATAAGCTATCAGTAAGAGATTTAAAAAGACTAGGCAAAGAAAAACCCCAAAAGAAATGTACAGTGGTTATTCAAACTCCCTTATCTGTAGGGAAGTTAGAGGGCTCCTTTTTTTACAAGGAACAGAGAAGACAGATGTAGAAAGATGAGAAGCCCCACGGCAGAATGTCTCAAAGCTGAGGGACTTTGCCATAAACTCCTTAATTCCTGCTACAAACTTTGCCCTTCAGTGCTCTTAAGACCTACCAATACAAATTTATATGATGAAATATAGTTGTCTTTAGCTGAGAAAGTTCTCATTATCTTCTACTGAAGATTTTCATAAGTATCAGTTTCTTTATTGCTTTAAAGCTGCATCTTTATTTGATATTAAGAATTCATTTTAAAAACCCAAAACAAAAACAAAAACAGAAAACCCAAAAAACCAAACCAAACCAATCAAAACCCTATCAACCAAAACCTGAAGGAGAAAGAACTATTCTGAATACATTGTCTTTTAAAAATGCTACTATCCCTACAGAGATTATTGAGCAGCTTACCAAGCTTTTTTGTTGTTTAGTATGATCAAAGCACTGTGAAAGCAAATATATTTGAATTTTGCTTCTCTTCAGAAAAAAATTGTTTATTCCAAATAACATGATTTAAAGTGGTTAAATTATAAGTCAATCATCATATGCCTTCAGTGCTTGGAATTAGATCTCCATGTACATTTGAAGAAATTTTAAAGGCACAATATGAAAAGCAGTGGTGCATGAAAGTTGAGTGTTCAAGAAAAGACAAAACCTATCCACTTCTCTGTACTTGACTGGAATACAAAGTAGAATATGTAACTTTGCAGAGATATTAGTGTTGGAGGAAAACCCTAGAAATCTCTTCCACATTTAAAATTAAATGTTACAGAACAATCATATTGCAGCAGTGAAGTCATTTTTCATCCCTTCATGGCAAGTTCTCTCTGCTCTCTGGCAATACCATGTATTATTAAACAAACTGTCCCTCAATTGAAAAGTATTACTATGGATCAAAAATTTGTAAATTGCTATAAGCACCCACATAATAAGGATAAAATAAGGATAAGTCTTCTTATTTCTAAATGTGGCCTGTTAATGTCAGCAACCACAGCAGCAGCAATGTTTTCCAAGAGGAAAGAGCTCACCTGTGTGTTTGCTGGAGATGCCTGGATCTTGTCTGAGCCTCCCACCACTGCTCTGCCTCTTCTGCATTGCCCTTCCTCACCTCCATGGCTTGTTCTGCTCTTGGCATTCCAGCTCTCCCTATTTTTCACCTGCTTCTAGCTGTCTGTCTTCTTGAGATAATTTTCTTTGAAGTCAACATTTTCTGTTTATTTAATTACATGGATCTGTAACTAGCTTAGTGCTTAATGGATAGACTAATTTATTAATCATTCACCTGATGTGTCTAGTATCAAACCAGTTAGCTGATATATTCTGTGATTTATACACTCTGAATTGCCTATTTTTTTTACCTTGTCTTGGATTACATGATATTTAATTAATCCATTGTTTATTTGACTCTTTTTAAAATCACTGATTTAAAGTTAATTACACTGCTATTTTGCATAAATAATTACCTAATTTGGTATTTATTTCTTCAATCCTTTCTCATTTCTCAACCTTTTGCCCATGATATATAGCATGTGTCATACTTTCTCTGCAATGCCTTCTGTCCCTCAACATCTATTCTCTGAATGGTTACTTTCCCCTCCTACATTTCTGCCAGCTTCCCTCAAACATACCTTGTCTGCATTTATCAATTAGGTGTCACCAATCCTTCAATAGCCCTCCAAGGGAAAGAGGACCAAAATAATCAAAAATCACTGCAAAACCTCTCAGAAAATATGAAGAAAAGATGGGACTGAAACTCCATGGTACTTTTGCACTGATGGATCTATATACATTCAAATCTGTCTCTCTATGGCTTCTAATCTGTATTGTCTAACTTTACTTCTTTATTTTACTTGTCTCCTCTGCACATCTGTCTCTTTCTGGAATTAAAAAAAAAGTATAAAAATGAAACAGAATTTTAGGAAATTGCATATGCTAGATTAGATTCTTGTAACTTGGCAAAATTTGACAATATTAGAAAATCTTCTGCTGAGTTAATATGAAGCTTAATATTATTTTGTAAGACTTCTAGTCTTTAGGCCCCAAAGGTGTACTCTATATTTTACTCCTCTAAAGAGGCAGTGGACCCTATCATCCTATTGTCTGTAACCATCAGATTACTGGAAGTGGAGTTACCAAATCCAGATTTTTTAAATTTGATTCCCAAGTATCTGTATTGTTCTGCCAACTAAAGAAAGAGAAAATATTTTGAGCTATAAAAATAGAAGTCAGACACATGTAACTCTATTTATGCCTTTAAATGGAAATTATAAAAACATCTACCCAAGTCAAAAACCAGTCCTGCCATGACTGTGGGAACCTCACCTTCTTTCCATCTCCTAGATGTCAGCCTACACATTTCAAAACATTTCCAGAATGTTTTGAAGTGTCAAATTCAAAACACAGACAAAAGTGAAAAGCCAAATTCAGCCCTCAACATTTTTAAGGCCTGAATAATTGTGGCTTTTAGGGAACAAGAATATACGCCACAGAGGTTCTCTTGAATAAACTTTGGACATAGTCTGTCAGGAAAAAAAAATTAAAAAAATAAGAATTCCAGGTCTAAGGTTTCTTCAGGAAAACACCAAATATCATACAGAAGATATTATATACTTGTTTGTGAAAATGGAGTTTTCTGTACCACAGGTACTTGCCATAAGCCTTGGCTTCTTCTGCAAGTGCCCTCTTCTAAAAAGTAATTAAATCATCTCTGTCTCAGTGACACACCGTTTTATTATTCATGTTTAATTGCTGATATATCTCAGATTATGCATAGAGTGGCTTAAAAGCAGATGCCTTGTCTTTAGGGTGTAAATTTTAGAATGCATACCTCCCCACAGAAAAGCTGAATAATAGGGGACAATGGAGAAGAATTTAATCATGCCAGCAGCTAGGGACATGATTAATGCATCAGCAAAGGGATATCTAATGCACCCCATGGGAAATAATAAATCCTCAGGGTTCTGTTTTAATGGTCTAAATCTTACTCTTTCAATAACTGGGAAGCTCTGGATTTTTGTTTACTTCAAAGCTACAAAATTACTTTAGCAGGCTTGTTATAAGATGGAAAAACATGATCCAAGGTTTGTTTGGTTTTGCACTCATTAGTCTTGCAACTTGCAGAAGAAAATTAGGAGAAACTGAGAGAAAAGGCAGAAACAAAGCAAAAAAAAAAAAAGTAACCATAAGTATTCAGTGTTGTTCCTTAACTAAAACACTTCTCTAAGAGTAATTCCCAATGTTTCCTAGCAAGCAAATTGCACAAAACCAATGGTGGCATTCTCAGAAGTAATACATTAGTTACCACTGGCAAGGGTGTGAGCACTTCTGATCCTGTGAGCTTAAACATAGATAGCAGGCCTATTACTGTAACTTAAACATTTTAAAGTGCATCTTATTCATGAGCTAATCTATTAAAAAAAAAACAAAAAAAAAAACCAAACAAAAAAAACCTGTGGTTCACAAACTGATCCAAATTTTTGCACTTTTTATGTTATTAGCAAGGACTGAGAGAGGTAGTCATTTTTTAACTGCTACCAACTTGGAGAGATAAAACATTAAATCTTTAATTAAAATGACTGCATTGATGTTTATCAAATCACCATTTCTAACAATTTAGTCTGTTTACATTTTTTATAATATGCATAATTTAAAGTTTATGCTTTTAAGTTAATAATCTTATGTTTATACGTGTTTATGCTTTTCAGCAAAACTAGAAAAGTCAAGTAAATATTTTTTTGGTTTTTGGTAACTTCACTTCTAGTTGAAATCTCTTTGTTAAGTAGAGATTTGTTTATTTATTAGAAAAGGAATAAACTGAGCAGGAAGGCTTAGTGCTCTGCACACTACAAATAACACCACCAATGTGGAGTTTTTTGATCACTACATTTTTTAAAGCACTACCCATTTCTGTTTTAACACAGTCAGAATTTATTACTTATGTCTTTTTGTTCTATACAATACACTCTATCAATTATTAATATCTGTCCTTCACCACAAGAAATATATATTCAGTAGCAGGAAAGGTTACAAATTATTTTAATTTGGTAGAAATTAGAACAAACTAGAAGTTAAGTAGCATTTGATCATCAGATATTGCAGTATCCTCCTGGAAGAATTGAAATGCTTTTTTGATGATTACTTCTTGCCCTCCAGGCGTAGTTGTTTCAGAAAAGTACTTTCTGTATGTGGCATGAACTATCTCTCAAGTCAAATTCAAGATATTCACAGCTCCAAATAAGGAGGCAGGATCTTGCATCACAGCATCAGATGTGCACATTAAAATTATATTTCTCTTAATAACCAAGAAAAAGTCTGAAAGGTTAAAAACGTAAAGTAATAACTTGGCTTAGCAATTAGCAATATGTTGTTTTGCACCAAATATCTTGCTTTCTGTCTGAGGAGATAGGTTATTTCAGGTTTTGTAAAATCCTCTGCAATATTCTTAGTAGCTAACATGTATAGGAAAGCAGAATACTTAAAGTGAATACCATATATTCTTTAACTGTCCCTCTATTTCCCCTTATTTGCTTCTACCTCTATTTTCTATCTGCTGCAAAGTGTCAAAATCTTTGGTTTATTCCCTTTCTCTGAGGGAGGGTGTGCAAAAACTTGCAAATTGAAGGAGACTGATGAAATGTAACAGAAGTTCCTTGACATGAACATGTGGACATAACCCCCACTCCTCAAATCCAAAAAAGCCCAGCAGCCAGGCACCACTAAATATTGGCTTGGCAAGTTCCTCCTTTGCAATCACAAGACAGTCCAGTGGCAGTATCTCTCCCCACCACTCCTCCTTGTTTCTTAGGTTATCAGGACTTTGGATTCTGATGACTCTCCCCCTAAAGGAAAGCAGCCTTAAAGTGATAAAAGTGATAAAAGCAATAGAAGTAATAAGAATGGAAAAGATTACCACCATCTGGGTTCCCACTTATTACTCTGTCATTGGAAAGATTTCTCAGCTGATGCCTCCAGGTAGATAATAAAGTGTGTTAATGCTATCTTGGCCAGTGGATTACTCCTCTGAACATCCCAGCTTTATTAATATCTGTGCTTTCAATTGCATGTGTAATTTAGACCAAATTACTGACAATCACCCTGTTCTTCTCCACTGTAAAGCTAAAAGTGTGAATTTTCTCATTGTGCAGCACTTTAAAGCTTTATGGGTTACCAATATTATGTGATCAATTATTGCTAGAAAGTTGAAATCATATGCACATTTATTGCATATGATCCTTCCCTGCCAATTTCATGTATGAATTTAAATTGGAAATTATAAATACGTTATTGTTTCACTCCAGTACTTTGTCTACTCTACCTACAAAGTCTACATTGTTTTTCCAAAGAACTTAATACTTTTTTAATAATTCCATCTTGGGGACTTAAGCTCAAGTATTTTCCACATAAAAACCAGAATCCTCAATAAAAGACTGGCAGCCTAGACTGAGTCTAGTTCAGTGACTTGAACAGAGTACACTGGCACACCCATTATCACATGCCAACGTCACTTCCAATAAAACTGACATACTGGAGGACTTTTCCATTACTTCTGACATTACTTGACTGCATTTGAACTGATACCAAATCTTCTACTAAATGGTTATGTGAACTTTCATAATGGACATCAGCCAAATATTTCAAAAGGTTCTGTGTACAGATGTAATTACTCATCTACAAACCCAATTGACAGTGTGGAAAATGTTCAACTTTGTGCCACGTATGCTTTAACTTCACTGTAACCTGAAAACAACTATGTGCAAAGGGGTAAATTTCTCATAAAGTATGCCCAGCCACTCCTTTTCTCTTTATATTCCTCAGACAGACTAAATAATTTATCTTTGGGATGTTCAGAAAGGCTTTAAAACCCAATGAGAAGAAAATTTAGTCTCTAGTCATTTGGAGCTCTCAGTCAAAGAAAGACTCACACTCTTTCTGTGACTTCTTTCTTATAAACACCAGATTTGGTTTTTTCCCATTTTGTCTTCTTCTCTAAGAAAAAAGAAGAAAATCTCAATCTTTCAGAAAATACAGACTTTCTTAAGATTCACTTGTCACAAAAAACACATCATTAAATAGAAGACTATTAAGATAGAACAAGCATTAGAAAAATGCATATTTTTGTCTTACATTTTTTCCTAAATTATAAATTAAAATAAATTTAAGCTAGAACTAAATGGATTATAGCTTCAATATTGTAAACATTAGAAACATGGAGAAATTTTCTTGCAAAATGGAAAACAATGACTGATTACTAACTTCCCCCAAAGGCCAGTACTTACATAAACCTAATACGATCATTTCTTTGCATCTCAGCAGTCTGCTCAACTATTTAAAAGGAAATATTAAGCTCCCTCTATGCAAACCTCCACGTTTCCTTTATGTTCCAATTCTTTCCACACAGGAAAGTCATTGGGACAGGAGCATCTATGCATTTTGAACTCAGATTGTCCTCCAAATAATCACAGAAACCAGGCTTCTATGTGGGTTACATCAGGTTCAGAAGTCAGTAATTAGTAAATATTTGAATTACCTACCAGGTGTTAATGTCATTTTCATGGCAAGACTTCTTAAACCTAAAGCTCTTTGTTTTTTACAGACTACATTCAGAATGTAATCCATGAACAGCAAATCTCCTAAATAAATTAGTAAATGGAAACAGAAACACATTTTAAAGTTGTCTCATCATTGGAGAAGACAATTCAGGAAAACATTTAAATACCTTCCTACTCTGTAGTAAATACAATTTTATCTGTTCCTTAACTAGAGGAGCTAATGTACTTTTTACTAAAAATTCATCAGTCCTGCATTGAGACATTGCAATTTAGACAGTTAGCACTGTGATAGTAAAAGGACTAGTAGCAATTTCTTTTAGGCTTTTATTAGCAAGTAATTCCATGAACATCATGTCAACTATAACAAAAAAAAAAAAAAAAAATTAATAATTATTTAGACATCTCCAGTGAATTACCTTCCTTTTTAAGGTCACAGCTCTGAAGAGTAAGATTGGATTATTTTCCTCTTATGTGAAAGATTGTAAAAAGTAATATAAAATTAAGGTTATTTCTGTATTGTTTCAATTATACACTGTGATGTCTATGCTTATATTTCTAATAAAAGCAGTAGGACATCATAGAATTGAGTCTTAAGAAAAACAAAAAAGAAGACTAAAGTCAATATTAAGCTGATATCCAATAATAATTTCAGATGAAGGCTGATAAAATGTAAAGCTCTTTTCTAAAGATTTAAAGGGATTGTTCTTTCTTTTTCCCCTCTCTATTCTCTCCTTGAAATTAGGGATAGGATGTTAGCTATTGATACTACTTTACACACCTTGTTACTGTAAATGACTGTCCTCACATATATTTACATTTAATGCACAAGGATATTAAAAGTTAAAAAAGTAGGACCGACTGTAAATGATATTTAGTTTACAGAAATTCATTGAGTTTACAGAATTTGAATTCAACATGAAAAATCACATCTATATAACATTTCATTTCATATGAAAACTAGTGACAACATTTTATATGGCAAATAAAGGAACTGATATTTGGCAAGTTGGACTTGAAGAATAAACATATTGTATATATTGCAGTATGGGTTTTTTTCATGATTGTGTTGAACAAAAGTAGCCATCAAACTCTTTTAGCATCTGCATTCTGAATGTAAGAAAGCAAAATCATATAGGGATGTTTTTAAAAATGACCACCCATAGGAACAGAAGACTGGCAGTCAAACCAAGCCCTTTAGAACTTCAGAGGCTATTTCTCCAATATAATGTGTCATGGTTTTAGAAGACTTATGCAGGACACATTGTCTCCACCACGACAGAAAGAAAATCTGCTTCATTGAGCAAATATATGGATATAAAAGACACAGCTGTTTATACAGCTCTCCAAGTTGTGTGTCTTCTTATTACCATGTGAAAAGTCAACATTGCCAAACCAATTTGAAATAGGTGAAAAGTGGGACTCCGTAGAATTATTGAGACATGATTACTTTAGTGTAAGTTTTACTAATTTATCCAATGAACCAATTTCTAATTAGGTTTCTAGTATTTCTAGTTAGCCAGAGAAGTATTTTCATACAAGTTCTTTATCAGAACTTTATGTCTCAGTTATCAGTTAGGACCGTATTGAAGGAAAATGCTACAGTGTCATAACAAGAAAAGAGCTCCAGCTGGTTTATTTCATGACATTTAGCTTCCTTTTATCTTCCTCAAAATTTGTCAATCACCATGTCTTTATTAGTTTCACATTCAATGCAGCTGTCAAACAATACAGGCTAGTGGTGTTCATCAGGACACACTGCATATAGAAGTCTTGCCTATTTCAAGTTTCCTTCTTTTCTGTACCCTATCTGCAGTGACAGTGGGCTTAGAGAGAATGGTGTTCAAGCAGATGAAATTGGGCATGAGCCATGATAATATGATGGCCCAGGAGTAACTCATGGAACTTCTAACATGCCTGTTCTGGAAAACAAAAAGTCTCTGGTATGGAGCAGCAGGCAAAACAGGACAGATCTGTAATGAGAAGACATTGAGAGTCATTAATGGAGTAGAGGAACCCACTGCTTAATAAGAAACTGTTTCTGCTGTTCCTACATCACTAGACAAAGTCATCAGAATGCTTTCTCTGCCTCAAAGTTGTCAAAGCAAGTCCATTACTTTATTTAACTGAACAGTCATGAGCACTACTGTTTAACTAGGTGACAGCAAATGGAATTTGTCTTTCTGTAGTAAGGGAATAAATCAATATATCTGGATATAGTTGTAGTGGGTTCAAGCCAGGTGTCATCAGAGCCATTCTATCCCTCCCCTGGTCAGCTGGATAGGAGAGGCATTGTAATGAAAGGCTCATGTGTCAAGATGAGGGCAAGGAGAGATCACTCAGCAATCATGGGAAAAACAGACTCAACTTGGGGAATTAATTGATTATAAATCACATCAGTGTAAGGTAGGGAGAAATAAGACAAAATTTTAAAAACACGTTTCTCCCACCCCTCCCTTCTATCCAAATTCAACTTCACTTCCCTTTTTCCCTGCCTCTTCCCTGCATTGCAGGAGGGTGCAGTTGGTTCATCCCAAGCTGTCCCTGCTGTTCCTTCCTCCTCAGGGGGAGGTCCTGTTCCACTCTTTGCTGTCCCTCCACAGGAGACAGTCCCCAACAAAGTTCCCACTGTGGGTCCTTCCCATGGGTTTTATGAACTCTTCCAGCATAGATCCCCTGAGGGATCACAGGTCCTGCCAGGAGCCTGCTCCGATGTGGGCTTCCCAAATGGACACATCCTCTTTTGGGAATCCACCTTCTCCAGTGTGGGCTCCTCTACCGGCTACAGAGGGGTCTCTGCCACCAAAATGTGGCCACATAAACAAATAAAATAGTTTTGTTTAGTTTAGTTTAGTTTAGTTTAGTTTAGTTTAGTTTAGTTTAGTTTAGTTTAGTGCTGTTTGTTTTAGTATAGTAGAAAAAAAGATTTCATATAAGATGTTAAATGAGAGGAGTTTGCCTGAATGTAATTCATTTTTTTGTAAGACAAAAATTCAAGAAAAAAAAGAAAGCACAAGAATTTTGGAGATGTAAAGATAATCTTTACATCAAGAAAACTTCAAATTAAATCTGAGAGAGCTTTGCCAGAGCAGTTTGTGCAAGAACAAAAAATTGAAATATGATTTATAAGTCAGTTAAGGAAACTATAAACATAACTCTCTCTTCTCTTTCACTCTTTCTTCCTTCACATGCCCACACACAAATCCTTAGAAGCTGCACGATTATGTTGGTGCAATTCTGCAATTTTCATTTGTCCAGTAAGGTCTTTTTTTATTATGAAGGCTTTTATATACTAACAAGCAAAGGTTTAAGATTTGTTAAGGACTACTGAATGGTCCCTAGAATAATACACTAGATAGTCTAATCATGTTATCAGTAATCATCTAGGAATTAGTGATGCTGTTGCAGATATTTAAATAGCTTTATTGTTTTTTTATAATTATTGTATTCTAAAAAAAGTTTATTACAATAATCTGTTACCTGGCATGTAAAATTTAGTGTGTTGTGGTAAAGAAGTAAATTGAATTGCTTTAACTACTTTTAGCTACCTGTATCACCAGCTAACAAAAGTATCTACAGGCTGACAGTCTTTGGCAATAAATTTTCTGTTCATAAATGAACAAGGACAAAAACCTAAACTTGCTATCATAGCAATGAGACTTTAAACAAGGTAGTGGCTCACCAAAAAATTGCAAACACTAAGTTGTTTGTGATGCCCTTAGTTTACCAGGGTGATTCCTGTTTTTGTTATCCTCAACTAACTGAGACAGACCTGATTCCCAGTCCTTTCACAGGTGCTAAAACACCAGCTCTCTGGGCATGTTTTGCTCTTAATCACTCCTTTCAATCACTCTCCACTGCTGAGCCTTTGCCCAGCACAACTGATCTCTTAGCTTACATTTATATATCTACACTCATCAGTGCAACATGTTAGAGACAAAAACACTTCCTTCAGGCTCTGTAAAAAATATACTATCAGGTAATCATCATTAAAAAATAAGCAAAGCCCTTGGATGCAATGTTCCTTCTTTTTGTAAAAGTGCAGGAGGGCATGTTCAGTGAAGTGAAGCATATGCCCCACTAGGTTTCCTTTGATTTTGAGTGATGAGCATGGTTGGATGGAGGAAGGAAATTGGCTGGGATTCACTGCTGCTTTTCTTCCTTGTTGTTCTCAGCAGGGTACAGGCTGCATTGCTGCATTACAAACAGTCTCAGAGTGCCAGTCAGCTGTGCCAGCTCAATGGGCTACTGGAGCACACGACAGGCTTGCTTGGGTAGCAGGCTCAAATTAAACAAGCAAATAAATTAGTCATGAAAGGCACAGGGAGTTATGTCATAAATGACTCAGACCCTGAGTGGGAATGAGCTATAAAAGTCTTACTGAGAACTAAATAAAAGTACACAAAGAAAAAGGGGTGGCTCTGGGAGGGTGGCCCAATGTCAGGGGCTCACTCACAAAATCGTGGCCCCACCTTTTATACACCTGGGGGAGGGGGAGGGGAAGGTTTGCATCACACACACGAATATTTATGAGTGGTCATATATATTTTAATATTTTTCTTATTTATAATTGGCCCCTCCCAGAGTCTGTCAGTTCACTTTCCTCTGTCATCCATTGGTGGAGACCTTCTCACAACTTGATTGGAGGGGTGGTGTTACATTTCAGTATAATTTCTTTTGTAAATTGATAGGAATCTTTTGCATTCAAAATATATGTTAATCTTTATTCACTTACCACAATAGTGAAAAGACAAATTTAATGATGATTTGGCCAAGTGAGAAGAAACCAGCTAATTATGTGTCATGTTAGAGCTGAACCAACATATGCACAAAAAAGCATTCTTTTAATTTGGTTTTCAGTGGCCCACTGGACTGGATGGTGCTCTACAGCTCAGTTGTCCTCTCTCCTGATGCAGCTGACAGAAAACAAAACCAGGAGAAACCTGTAAGCAGAATAAAACTGGGATGGATGGAGACCTCTCTCCAGGTTTGTTATTTCCAAATGAGATTTCGAAAGTATACCTGAGTTAAGGAAGTGATCAGAAAGCACCTTGCCCATCAAAAGCTCACAGAAAACATTGCTGCTTGGTAGGGATAACATCTCCTGCACTTGGAGATGTCAGAGTGAGGCTGGCACGGAAGGTATCCCCGGTTTCCTTTGCAGGCAGGAGCCTCTCTCCCTTCCAAGAGAACTGGTACCCTA
Organism: Muscicapa striata striata; assembly: GCA_030060385.1. Taxonomy (NCBI): domain Eukaryota; kingdom Metazoa; phylum Chordata; class Aves; order Passeriformes; family Muscicapidae; genus Muscicapa; species Muscicapa striata. The sequence continues at coordinate 3,783,050 of JAREIS010000011.1, forward strand.
TAGCAGAAAGTGTAGCACTGGATTTCTATGAAGACATCCTACAATTTATATAGGAAATTCATTTCTATTGCTGAAATAATCAGATCTCATACCATTGTTTTGACATGGAGCCAGAACTTGGAGAGTCCAAAAGCAACAGTATGTGCATGGAAGAGGAGCAGAACTAGAGTTAAGTGACTGCTTTGCTCTGTCTTGTGCACAAGCAGTCTTGTGTTACTGGGTAGTCTCCAATGACAAAGTCTGATTAGCACATATTAAACTGGTTATGTGAAAGATCCAATACATACAAAATACAATAAAAACCCCAAGCTGAAATAATTAATTTTTGTTAATTTCACTATTGCAAATGCATTGTCATTTCTAAGCAAAGTAATGACAAAAAGCTTTACTTTTTTTGTCATCCTTCTTCCTTTGATGGAAAAACAGCACATGATTTATGGTGAAAGTATGACAAATATTACTCCTAATCACTTGAGCCATGCATGTTACCCAACCTCTTGGGTAGAAAGAACAAATTTCAGATTTCAATTGTTAAAGGTATTATTTCCAAGAAGAACATTTAAAGCAATTCTAAGACTGAAAACTCTCATTAAACTATAATTAGATGTCAAAAGACATTCAAAAGCTCCTGTCATCATCTTCTTGTTCATTTGTAAAGAGCTACAAACTGACAAAAAAGAGACTAAGTCATTACTATGACTTCAGTCTGCTTCCCTGAAACAGTGTTACAGGTCATTTGATGTCCAAAGGAAGCTAAAAAATGCTACACTGTGCTAGTACTAGAAAGCTACAAATAATCTGTTTTATTATTAAAAAAAAAAAAAAAAAAAGCAATCCTAATTCTATTTTCTTCCAAGGGGCACAAGTTTGTGTGGCACAATTTCACAGAATGGCACAGGATCACAGAATAGGTCAGGTTGAAAGGGACCACAGTGATCTTTTCAGTCTCATGGCCAGAGCCAGGACCAGTGGGAACCACCTGAGACTGAGTCAGGGGAGGTTTAGACGGAATATTAGGAAAGGTTCTTCACTCAGCTTGTGGTTGTGTGCTGGAACAGGTTCGCCAAGGAGGTGGTCACAGCACCAAGCCTGACAGAGTTCAAGAAACATTTGGACAAGGCTTTCAGGTGCATGCTTCAGGTGGGATTGTTGGGGATGTCCAGTGCAGGGCCAGGAGCTGAACTGGGTGATACTGATGGGTCCCTCAGGTTATTTTGTGATTCTATGATTCTGTGTACCACTGCTAAAGACATCCCATCTGTGAAAGCCCATACACTGCACTGAAAAAAAAACACTTTTTTGCTGCTATGCATTAATTACTTTGTGATTGAAAATAATATTTTGAGAACATACTAAAAAATGGATTCTTAGAAATTCACAGAACTGGTCAGGGTTTTTGCTTAGCATATGTGACCAGTGATAGCTAATGAACTTTTTATAGATGAAAACCAAAACATAATCTTTTGCAAAATAAGTGAGATACAGATTCAAACAGGACATACTTGAAAATAAAAGATCAGCTTTTATTAGCCAGCAACATGCAAGCAGAAAGTAATGTTAGCTACCATTGGCTAAAATAATCTCTCAGGGGATTATGGGTTTAAGGGTGAATTTTCTTTTTATCACTGTGTTTAAAAATATCAAAAATTAAATCTATCAAGTGATTCTCGAGACAACTAGCAGCATTCTGGGGGGAAAAAAACCACTGATCCTTACAGCAGTAAATTCATCAATTATCAAGTTTAGGAAAAAAAATGTTAGTTGCCTCCCTGAGGTCTGGTGATAACAACTGAGGCTTGGGCAGCTTGTTTACTTAGGAGTCTTGGAAAATCTTGGGACATTTTTCAAACCTGCAACTGCAAATCCCAGAGTACTGAAGTCCTATGCTACTATAAGCTGTTGTTTTCAGAAGTACTGCTATGGTATTGCTTTAAATATTAGAAGTGTGTTATGATTTCCCTTCTTTTCTAGGTCCCCCAAGCTACTTTTAAATATAATGACAGAAGAGGATTTTGGGAAAATGTTCCAGGGCTGAAACAAATGCTGGACAACCAATTCCACTGACAAATAGAACAGATCCTGCAAACTACTTCACACATATAGTACTCTTGAATTACTGTTGGTGCTCACTTGCAGAGGTGGAAGATGAATTTTCATCTAACCCTTAAGACCATAACTGCGTTAGTCTCTCCTGCTCTAATCCAATCAGTGACACTGTTCCTCTCATGGGTAAATGGTCATGTAGTGTCACTCTATCATTAAAAACAGGAGCTATGAAAGAATTTCTCTTTCTTTAGTAACTTGCTTTCCTGAGTCTTGGGAAGCCTGAGAGAGAAGTCCATGTTGGGGATAGAAAGTTGTTCAGAGGGAGATATTTTATCTTAATTTCAGTTCCTAAATGTTTGTCTTAAAGATTCATAAAAAGCATAGAAAAAAAAAAAGGCATAGAAACCATGAAGTGTAAAATGCCAGAACAACTGTACAAATACCTTCACAGCTGAAAGTGGCTGATACTTATTCTGGGCTGATTTCTCAAAGGCCACACTCACTTTTCATTTCAATTTCACAAAAAGGTCTTCTTTCTTTCTTTTTCTTCTGTTAATAAAGAAGATGAAATCCAGTATTTGATGCATGAAAAACTATACTTCTATGTATAGATGTGCATATTTATATAAGAACCATAAAAACATATGTTTTTATATACTTACATGTAGGAAAGACAAGTATTTAGGAGATGATGGGCTTTTATTGCCTAAAGCAAGCTGTGGAGCATGAAACATTCTGAGCAGCTATACCTGTCATATGTCAGTGACTCTTACCCAAATCTGTCATAATGTCCTCTAGAAACACTATAGAAGAGAAAAATGGCACTGAGGGGCCATCAAACGGGAAATCTTATATAGAAAACCCAAGTATATTTGGGTTTATAGGGGTTTATATATACACTTATGTATTCTGATAGGTAATGGATCTTTCAAATTAATTACTCAGAAAAATACTATAATTAAATTTGAATCCACTCCAAATTCTGGATATCATCTTCTTTCATATAATAGTATTAAAATGCATTCATTAATTCCATGGATTTTAATAATTTTTCATTATTTTATATATAAGATATTGGACAATTTTATGGTATATATATAAGGAATTGGTCAAATGGTATATGTAAGCAATTTAATGTTACATAAACCATAATGGAAAAAATTAAATTTACATATTCAGTTGTCTTTCACCTGAAAATATTAAAACAATAGTTGTTCATGCCATAAGAATGACTCTGAGCATAAATCTTATATTTTCCTTATGCCTTACAGTTTTAGTGTCATGTATCCAGTAAAATAATTAGATCTTTAGAATATTTGGCATCATATTTCAGTAACTCCACATATGATCAAATTATATGGAAACATATATATTTTACAAATCTTTATAATACTGATAACAGAAAATTTGACCGCATTCTTCCTGAAATCACTCTTCATAAACATGAGACTGCTTGTGCTTTATGGATAAAACTGTGTAGAGGAAGAGAAATTGAAAGATTCATTAGTAACTATGGTAACCATAGTTTCCCTCATATTGTAGTGTCTCTAATAGAATTTGCAGACTCCACCAGTCAGAGAACAGCATAGGATGAGACCTACCAATTTCTGCTTTGATAGACATGAGCTACTAATGAATGGTTACAGAAGATTATTTTGAGGCCATTTTCTTGGAATTAAATAGCATGTATGACATAAAATGATACACTTCCATGTATGCTACATCCGTCACAGATGTTCTGAAAGATGGAAAAATGTAATATATTTGGTTCCATTTCTTTTGAAGAGTATGACCTCACAAGGAGCAATTTTGTTCTTTAAACAGGAAATCTCTCTAAACAGCAAATCTTTCTTCGTCATCCATTTTCCTTAAGAACAACAAACTTACGTCTTTTGCCTTTTGCATTAGAATGAAATAGAACGTAATTAATCTCAAATCACAGTCGTATTCTCAAATGCATAATTCCACTCTTAAAAGCTATTCATTTTTCATAACAAATGTGACCTACAAGTGAAGGAAAAAGTACTTTTATATGAAATGAAGATGGATTTGCCTTAATTCTGATGGCTGACTTCAGTGAAAATAAACTTTCCTGTATTTATTTGTTGTGTGAATGTTATTCAACTTATCTATAAAAAAAGCAGAATACAAGGAGAATAGAGGATCTTCCGGTTCTGCAAGGCCTTTGATTAGCTACACATCCCTAAAATAATGTCTGTAAAATATAGAACCAAACATGGTTTTTTTGGTGCTAATGAGCTTATACTTGCAATTCAGGAGATTAGGCACAACATTTCAACAAAAGCGGTTTTGCATGTTTTCTGTGACTGAAAATGTTAAGATATCTTTATTTGTCTCAGTTCACAGTAAGGAAACAAAGGATAAGCAAAGGGGTGAACCTTTCCATTTGTTTTTTTGTACAATAATCATGGTCAAAGCTCTACTGTTTCTTTATGCAAAGTTGGTAACTCATTAACCAAGTAGGACAAAAACACAGCTTACAACTCCTTTTGCTTTCCTATTCTACTCTTTCTGTCACTGTCTTTGCCATCAGTAATTCCACAAAAGCCATAGTCCTGGTTCAGCTTTGAAAGTGTTCACATTCTATGAATTTTCTGCCCAGCACTATCCAATTAACAACTGAATAATGTAATAAAAGTAGAAACATATCCTGAAAGCCCTAGGTATAATTGGATATTATTTTAGGGTTTTTTTCTCCTCAGGGCAATAACATAAAAAACCTGGCCTTCGATTTCATTATATGTTTCATCTGTTTAAATGTGTTTAAGGTAAATTTGCTATTAAGTTATGCAGTATTTTTATGCTTCTGCAAGTAAGTGACAATACAGAGAATAACATCTAGAGTTAAAACATAATGAAAAGAAAATTTTTACAATGTAGGGGATTTCCCACCACTTCTTTGCTAAGTACATACATTTGCCTTACTTCTTGGAGGTCTAAATAGGAAGCTCAATTCATTGCCTTTGTTATCCAAAATGAAAGCAGAAAGAAAATCTATATATCTATTAAAAAAAAAATAAAGTTATTGGTAATCCTATAGTTATCTGAAATCAACTGATCATTTGAAAGGAAAGTGATCCACCCAAGTTTGCCTATCTTCCTTAGGGACATGAAATAACAAGTGAAGCACTGTCTTTATAATGGTATTTTATTTTTTACTATTAAAAAAAAAAATCCCTGACAAGATTCAGTCTATAATTTGGGGAGATTCTCAAGAATTTACTAAAAAATAATTTTTATCATTGGATAGAGATTTTAATGAAGGTAGGAACCTAGGAGGTAAGGAACTATAGTACATCTTTGCAGGCTATACCTGAAACTTCACATTTCTGGGAATTTATTTGTGTATCCTTGCTAACAAAAGTAAAATACACCAAGAACAAAATACAGCTTACATAATCAGAACATGACAATTATTAGGGGTTTTTTTATTCCAGGAAGGAATTAGATCATATTTCCTTTTACTTTCTGAGAGATTGAGTTTGATAGGCCATATAGTTGTGAGTAAAATTGATATAACAAAAAAATATACAAAATATACAAATATACAAAAAAAAAGTGGACTTCATTTTTGAGGCAGTTCCGAGTATGTTAACAATTTTTATCATTTTCATCATTCATTTCTGAGGTAATTATTGTATAGTTTCATTTGTATGCCCCTTTGTTTTCTTCCGTGTGTAACAGTATGAAATTCTAGTTTAGCATTAAAATTTTCTGACAAAAGCTTTTCCTGAGATTAATTTTATTTCTTCCATTTTTGGAGGGAGAGAGGGGGGAAATTATCATATGATACACAATTGTTTTCCAACAGTCCTATTGATTTTGTTATATATTTCATCATCTTCATGTAACTTTGGGGAGTTTTGTCACTGCTTTGTTTGTTCTTCTAAATAACACAGAAAAATGCCAAAATTTTATAAGAGAGATTTAAAACAGGTAAAATGGAACTCCATCTTTATTTGGCCAGTACTACAAATTTAAGCCTCATTTTTCTTCTAAAGAGAATATCTAAGGATACTTTAGGTAAAAATGCCCTACTAAATTTGTGAAAGACAAGAATACATAAAACACCTGCAGGAGCAATCTCACCTGAGGCACTCAAGACTTAAGAATCAGAACTCCTGCATATGCCAAAGGGCAATTCTCAACCCATAGTGCATATCCACAATATACCAGGAAGTTATGAATATTTTTTATAGTGATTAACTTGTGTTCTTTCAGACTCCCACGTGAAGAAGAGTTTATCCTAATGCTATCCCCTGTCGATTGAACTTGAAAAGGACATAAAAGCCCTTACTTTCTAATTTATAAAAATGCTAGAATTTTTTGTATATTATAAAAATGTTTTATATTATTTTTTAACTTGAAAAATAAAATATAATTGAGATTACTGAGGAGCTTAGTTTTTGATTTCTTTGCTCACTTCCTTCTTTGCCAATAGTAAATGTCCAGAGAGAGAAAAAGACAAATGCCTCTCTTTGGACCACTCTACCATACCAAATTTTGGTTTACAATGCACCCCCACACACTCTCCTCTCCCTCAATCTAATTTCTCTGTGTGCCTAAGGACAAAGCTGCTATAACAATCTTAATTCAGGAAGAAATTTCCCTCATCTAAAACTGACCAACTAATTTTTTTTAAGGATTTTGCTTCTCTCATGCAGGATGGAATTTTAATCTAAGTCTAGAAACTCCTATGTAGCTTCTGCTACATTTAGGAAGATTCATGAAGGATATGAGCCTATATTTAAAATTTTATACTTGAATTCATAATTTCTTGAGCTGATTAGAAATTGAGACAAACATCTTTTGATCCTTATAATGATATTGAAAAATTGTTTGAGTTTCAGTTATGTAAAGTAGAATTGTGAAATACTCATATATTTCTCAGCATTCCACATTTAGTAATCTTTCATAGCAGTTTTCTGAGAGTGACAAATGTCTTTGACCTGAAGTAAAAACAGATGAATTCTTTGGCACCATGAGCAGAAGGTCTGTACCCCTAAATGTGTGATACTTAAACAATTTCATGAAGGTCCTTGAAAAAAAATGGATTTCTTTTCTCTGGTCTTAAACTTCTGTAAGATGTTTAAGACAAAGCACACTGTAAATAACTCACATAGCAATCTAAACTTTATTTTTGCATTGAAGAGCATCTTTTTTCTATGTTTTATTTTGGTGAGATAGTAGAGCTGTAATTTATTTTCAGCCACTTGGTATTACAGATGTGAGAAACAACTTTCACTTGTAAAATTTCAGAGGTTTATTAAACTTGGATAAAATACAACAAAGGACTGAATAAGGAAAGAGAAAAGGGCAGCAGGAGCATGTGACCTTCTGCTATGTGCTCACCCATAAAATGTCTGTACTGCCTTTTATACCCTGGTGTGGTATCAGGTAACCCTGGCCCCTCCAAAAGTCTGTCATCCTTTTCATCATCCATTGGTGAAGACTATTTTCTTGCAACTGGATTGGAGGTCAGGTGCTGCCATGCCACACCTCCTAGTAACAGCCTGCCCTCCTCCCAAACACTGGGAGAACAAATCACAATAACACAGCTATACATCTACAAAACTTCTCTTAACATATAATATTCATCCCTTAATTGTGAGAGCCAACCATCACATTATCCATCTGTAACACAGACATCATGAATAGATTTTCAAAAGGGGCCAGTAGAACTGATTAGAATGTATTGATCTGTGTTTGATGCTTGAGCTTACCACATGCAAATTTCCAATGAAAATTTAATCTATGAAAAATGTTTTGGTACCACTGGCACTGGTTCTGAGCTCTGAACAGTCAGGTGGCAGGGAAAAAACAGCAAACACTCCTTCCTCCCCTGAGACCTGAAACCAGACTGACCAAAAACCCAACCAAACTTCTGGGGCAGCCCTCTCAGCCTATTTTCTTGCATAAGCACTTGCAACTCACCCCTAACCACAGTCATTTCAATGGAATGCTGTGACACCCAGTTATATATTTGTTCTCTTAAATATTGGTAGTTATTTCTTGCTAGCAACAAATGGGACAAAGTTCCATGAGAGAATGAAATAAAAGCAAAAAGAATCTTAACCCTCAACAATGTTGTATATCACCTAATTGCTTGAACCACTTTCCTTTAATCTGAACACCAAATCAGTGATTTGAATGAATGAAATTCCTTCCCACTGTGAAAACCTTGCTCTTTTCACCACACTATACTTATTATTTTAGTAATGAAATTATACATTAGACATGTATAATTATACATTTTAGATATGTTAGACAGGACTTTAAATACAAGTGCTCCAACTGATCAGATTTTTGTTGCAAGCAATAGCTGTAATATGCAATCGTTTCTGACTGCAATAAAATGAGATGGGAATGGAACAGTCATCACATGCCAAGATACCAAATGCCAAATGCTTTTAGTCATTTTAGTAATTTCTATCAAAAATTGATTAATTAACTGATTCCAAATGAAAATGTGATGATCAAATTAAAAAAAAAAAAAAAACAAAAAAAAAAAAACAAAACAAAAAAAAAAAAACAAAATAACCAGTTTTGAATGAAATTATTGGTAAATGTGATGGATAGACCTGATCCCAAGCTGTAGTTTGGTTGAGTCTGACTAAGGAATAGCAGATTTCACGTCTTGTGATGACCCTGTGAGCAGAAAAGCTCATGACTCTTACATGTGGTACTGAAAGTGCCTCAGAAAAATATTTAGAAGAGTTAGTTCAAAGTAAACAAAGTATAGAACAAGACACCAGAACTAAATCAAAGAAATCTATCTTGTCTATGTTATTGACTGGCAGCCAACTACTTCACTCTATAAGTGTTCTGATCAGGATGGTCCCAGTTTAAAATCTCCCTGAAGTGAAGCTGGACTTCTTGCCAAGCAAGTCTCCCCTGGAGCAGAGACTCTTATCAAGGTCTGAGAGCACTTATCTGAGACAATGAAATCCTTCCTTGCCCGGGGTGGAGAGATTCTTTATTCATGACAAATCTTCAGCAAGTAATTGATAACGTGTTAATTAGTGCTAATGAAACATTACTAATTAATGTAGCTACTCAATATTAATAATTATAAACTTTGTATAGATTATTCCTTTAGACATAAACTACTATCTGAGACTGACAGAACCAAGCTGCACCTAGGATTCACAAGAAGTTTAGAAAACAAAGGGAGTCCATTCTGTACATCATTACTCAATGGGAAAGTTTTCCTCATCTTTTGCTTCTTCAATCTCTGCATCAATCACCCTAAACTCAGTTTTTCCTCGTATGTTTCTGTCATACATTAATTAATAAGGTGAGCCTTGGCATCAAACTTATTGAATTGTTTGGCCATCACAAATCACTGTTAAACTTAGTTAAATTCCATAAAAATTACTGAACTCTGCCAAATATTGTTTTACCTCAAGAAAACATATTACTGCTTATGTCTTTTGACTACTACACTTATCAGCAACATTAAATAAATGATCATAAAACAAGAGTCAATTTAAATGTAACACCTGTGAAGAATTACTCAACATGAATTTCTTCCTGTCTGTATAAACTCCAAGGAGGGAGGACCATAATAAGAAAACAAACCCCATTGTTGTGCTTCCTTGTGGGGAACTGTGAGGAGTTCTTTTAAAAATAGATGGTCTAGGATGAAATTAAGTCAAATGAGACAACATTGTTTCTGAGAACCATTTATTGGTAATGAAAAAAAAACAAAAAACAAAAAAAAACCAAAAAACAAACAAACAAAAAAAAAAAGCACAAGAAAAAGGAGTTGCCCTACTAAAGAGGACTAGAAAAGACATAAAAGGAGGAAGAAATATGGAAAAGGATGGAGAGAGAGAGAAAGAGAGAGAGGACACAGAGAGAAAAAGCCAGCATTAGCACCAGAGGGTTGGGGAGTGCCATCCACATCCAGGCAGTGGGGGGAATGTGCAGCTGCCTGCTGGGGAGGCTGTGCAGCTCTCAGAGAGGTGCAGCTCCACAGGCACAGCTCCACAGCCATGGGTGGCTGCACATGAGCTGGGTGAGCGCTCGGGAAGGAAATTCAGTACCTTGGACAGGGGATCACAGCCCTGGGCTGGATCAGCGAAGCAGGGTTAGGGGCAAGTGGCTCAGGCAGGAACACATGGACAAAGCAGGCAAGGCATTGGGCAGGAACACAGGGAATAAGGATAGGTGGCTGCTGGGATGGGCAAGAGGGTAGGGCAGGATACAGCCTGCACACAAACTCGGAGGTCAGCCCGTGTCCCACCCAGCAAGAGGGCAAGTGAGGAGTGAGCAAGGGCAAGAAAGGGCCAGGGAGGGCAGAGAGCCAAAAGGCAGGCTGGAGCCAGGGCAAAAAGGACAAAAAAAAAAAAAGGTGTATCAGGTTGACTGCTGGCCAAACACTAGTGCACTCATGAAAATCATCTACTCATCTCCCTCTGCTCCAATTATAGCGGGGAAAAACAGTTGAACTAAAGCTCATAGGGTTGAGATAAGGATTAGGAGAAAATGTTTTAGGGGCAAAACAGGCTCAAAACTTAATAGGGTGTAAAGAAAACTTTATTAACAGAATTAAGGAGAATTATAAGAACTAAAATAAACCTCTAGAGCAACTTTCCTCCCCCCCCCTCTCTCTCTCCTTCCCACCAACAATGTAAAGAGACAAAACCTGGAAGTTTGAGTCAGTTAACCACTTCCAAAAAATAAATCTTCCTTCAGTTCTCTTAGGGAAAGGAGTCTCTTCTGCCATGCCACAGGAAACTGCTTCTCATGGTTTTAGTTTTCATGAATAGCAGCCTGCCCAGAAATCTGCAATTCTGAAGTCCCTCCCATGTTTTGGCAGTGTTTCCACAACTGCCTCCATGGATCACCGGCTCATGGGGTGCATTTTTTTTAAGGGTCAGCTGTTCTAGTATAGAAGCAAAAGTTTTCTTCTATCTGAAAGCAAAGGTTCTCTCTCTCTCTGTTCAAGATCACAACTTCTTTCAACATTCTCCAGTTGTCTTCTGAGCTGCAGATGAATGCTGCATCCCACCCATGAACTTTATGAATTACAGAGAAGCAGTCTAGTGTATTATATTCTCACCTCAGCTTGAAAAAGGTTTTCAACTCTGAAGCTGGAGCACCTCCTCTCCTTTTTTCTGGGGTTCAGCCCCTCCTTCCCCACTGACCTTGGTTGGTGTTGCCCTGTTGAACTTCTGAGTTTCTGTTATTAACAATCTCAGCAACAGAGAGGAAACATTTGAATAAAAAATTGTTTTATAAAGAGAGTTTTCCCTGGCTAACAGAGGACTACTTAATTTTCTATTGTATGTCAAAAAAATCATAGAATCATAGAATGGTTTGGGTTGAAAGAGTCTTTAAAGGTGTAGTTCCCACTCCCCTGCCATGGACACCCACTGGCCCAGGTTACTCAGAGCCCCATCCAGCCTTGCTTTGAACTCTTCCAGGGAGGGATCATCCATAACTTCTCTGGGAAACCTGTTCTAGCGCCTCACCATTTATTTTAAGTAGTGGCTTTGTTCAAGTACCCTTTATATATTTTTGTAACTTTGACCCAGAAATGATTGTTAAATTTCTTACAAATACTTTCCCATTGTGGAATTCATTGACATACTTGGTTCTAGGATGTGATCCACATTTTCAAACTATGTGATTACTCAAGTAACTGCCCTCTTGAGAGCAGTGTGGGTTTTGGCTTTTGTCATACTGGATAGCAACAGAATTTTTCATCAGATTAAGCCTAAAACACTGCACTGGAAAGTGAAAGGATTTCTGGCTCACTGTCTCTGGAACCATGAAGACTTAAGGGACTAAGCAAGGTCTTAGTCATCCTGGTAAATTTGAAATCATTATTATTGGAGAGACACGGTCCTTAATAACCCTCTTGGTGCTGCTTATGATGTAGCTACATATATACTTTCTTCAAAAATATTACCTGTATTTTGCATTGAAGATGAAGGGGGAAAATGTTTTGACACCATATTTGATAGGTTAAATCATAAGCTAAAGACTTGCTATGTTAAGTTGTAGACTATAAACATATTTTATATTTCAGAATATAGAAATATTGAAATATCATAACAAATTAGAAATCTATGTGTGAATATTATTGCTAATATTTATTCATAAAGATACCACAAGCCTTGTGTACAGTAGGGGGTGTTAAGTGAATCCCAAAAATGGGATTGTGAACTGAAACACTTATCTGACACTTCTAACATTTTGGCACTGCATCACTTGTACAGATTATTTCAGAAATGCATTTATCAGTTCATTTATGTTAATGGAAAAGGTGTTTCAATTAGACTGAGAAAGACTGTAAAACCATTTTAATGGATAAATTAGAGTGTCTTCCAAGAAAGCTGTACTTCCAGCACTTTGTAAATATAACTGGTAAAATTTTTTATGTATATAAAGTCAAAGAAAATAGAAGTATAATAAGACGCCCCAAGATGAGACCCACAGATGTAGGTGCCATTACACTGCATCATAAAGGATTAATTTGCAATAAATTTTGAGCTCAAATAATTCCAGGAGATCAGCCCAGCTGCAAAGAAGGGCTGGATTTTCACAGGCAACCAAAGCGAAATGCACACTGAGGGACTTCTCACCCTCTCCAGGCAGGCCCAGAGTTAAAGATACAACCAAAAAACATCCATCACTGACAATACAACCTGCTTTGTTTTGGTAACTCTACCCAGCATGTCATATAAAGAAGGTTATTTTAATATGGAGAGTGATCTGTTCGGAGTTAAAATAAGATTAACAGGTTTAACAGCATAGCCTGGCAGGCAACAGATTTAGAGAAAAATCAAGAGCAAATAAATAGAAAACAATGTTGTTTGTCTCTTTAATCAGGTATTAGAAAGCAGACAACTGCAATGAAGCCATGGAGAAGTATGGATTACTTGTCTTTTACCTTATTAAGATAATCAAGGGACTAGTGTTACACATCTTCCAGACAACAGTTTTACTGCTTCTTTTATGTTTTGTTTTGAGATTACTGAATTTTTCCCCCCTCCTTTTGAGCATTGGTAATGCTCACGAGTGCCCAAAAACTTACCATCTTAAAAATCTCATTTCTATTTGTTTTTACTATTGAAAACTACATTGAAATAAAGGAGGCAGTCAGAGGAAAAGTGGTTTTTGTTTGTGACAATCAGCTGCCTATATTAACTATTCTCATTCTGTTGGAGATGATTGAAATTGTAAGTATCTGAAGTATTAGTACAGTTGGTGGATGGAATTTATTTAAAGGTTGGTATCTGAATAATTCTAATTGTTACTAACCTACATGTACCCAAATGACAGTCAATGACAGTAGAACCAAAGAGTAGAAAACTAAATCAGAGAATTCCATTTATTAAACATTTTTTGTAGAATTTGTATGGCTATTCTTAGACTAAAAACCAGGCCCAAAATTTGTTTATCACCTTTTTTCCAAAATATAGCCATGGACATGTGAATTTCTACAAGTATTAAATTATTGTTCATGCTTAAAAGTGCACACATATTGATGAAGAAACTCAGACACAGGTTGTTGATGACACAAGTATATGCCAAGCCAAGGAGTTCAAAACTCTTCTTAATTTTCACATTGAAGGATAGCAGAGGCCATGGAAAGTCACGTATAGAAAATAAATTAGGAGTTAGGCATACAAGTCAGCTCTCCTGACTCCAAACTTTTGTGTTTAACAACTATGCTCTACCTCTCCCTAGTTCCCTGAATTTGTTTAAATTCTTTGCAACAAAGGACCTGAGAGAAATTCTGTCTGCATTGAAACAGAGCTGAACTCAGACAGAATAAGAAAACGTCCACTACGATATGTTTCAGATACTCAGCCCTCTGGCACATGAATTAGAAATAACCCTTATGAGCACTTTTATTGCTGCAATTCCTTCTCAAGACACTATGAGGGGATACAAATTCTGCTCAATTTACTTGTGGGGTTCTTTTTTCACTCAATGTCTTGACTTCCGTGTATAAAAATGAGCACCTGAATTTTGCCTTGTAGGCCAATCATCATGTTAATCAGCTGTTGTAAGGAGCACTTGGGCATCTGTATTTAGAAAATGAGAACCTCATGTCTGCTTTTGGAACAGAATATGAGGAAATACTGGGGAAAGTGAAACTCTGGCATTCACAGACCTCCAGATATAAATGGAGCCTCTGGCACACTGAGGAGCAGCTGCAGTTGTACTGAACTGTACCACTCTACTGTGGTAAAAGCTAGCTATTAATTTAGGTTCTGTTGGATCGTGGGATATAGTCTGAGAAATTTTACCTTTTTTCTGGTTACTAAAGTGGGTCATGATCTTCTAGCACTTCTACTTCCCTATCATATACTATTCTCTATTTTTTTACATTACTTGCACCTTTTCTTTGTTTTACTCATTAGAAACCTTTGATCTCCTCCTGTCTTGCAGAGCTATGCAGCCTCTAAAATGTTCTTATTTCCTAGATTCTTAGATTTCACCCAGTTCTTCTCACTTTCTAGTCTATATTTACCACTTGCTTCATATCTATCACAGATTTACCTTTAAATAAGTAAGAATTAATATTTTACCAACAAATATATACCAAAAATATAGAAGAGAAAAAAGGATTGCATTTTAAAATAGCATTTATTATTTCATTTATTAATGCATTTATTCTGATCACCTGTAATTCATTTTTATCACATTAAATATAACACACTGGTGTTTTGCCAGATAGCCTTCATTCCATATAATTCTTGCTAATTGTAAAAGAAGAATTGTTGTCTTTCATCTTTGTTGCATGTTTAACTATTTTTGTAGCCTTCTCTTCTTCTTTTCTTTTCCTAAGTTCTTTTCTTATTTTATTTGTTTATTTTTACACAGAGCAAATCCCAAGAATATTTTCTCAAATGCATTCCCCCATTTGTGTCTCATGAGCTGTGAAATATGTTTTAGATAAAAGGAAGGAAATAAATAGTTTTCATTTAAAACCCACAGAAAATGGTTTGTTCTGCTCTGGTAACTGGAAAATCTAAAAAATATTTTAATATAAATTCTGTGTTCTTTTTAATAACAATAGTCATAGCAGAGGATGGCTGAGCTTGCATAACCTTCCTGTTATGCATCAAGTCAAATCCCATTAAAGCTTTCATGTTACAGGGACTTAACACTTAAAAGCTGCCTTACCTGTGGGATAAAATTGTCTGATATTCCCTCAATATTAAACAAAGAATCAAAATTATCATAACTGTATATGAACTGTTGTCTGCTCTGTTTATCTTTCTGATTAGAAATTATGTTCTGGTTATTCTGTAGAAAGATGCTACTATACACCAAGTACTAATTTCATCACTTCTGAAGTTTTTCCTGTCATCCACATCCTTCACACTCTCCATTTGTAAATTCTTCATCCTCTTGTTCATGAGCACTCCTTAGTACTGACAAATTTATATTCACAATACTCTCCTAAGGATAGAGGTAGTAAGAGTAACTTTACAGATCAGGAAACAAAGCAGAGGACAATGAAACAACTTGTCAGGAATTGAGATAAATCCATCAACTGTGTTTAAGTGTAGTGTCAAATTTTCATTTGAGACTATATGGGTAACATTGAAAACAGAGATAGAAATGAATAAAACTTCATAGAGGGTTTAAAAACAAACACACATAAAAACCCTTTCCTCTTGCAATATAAATACTTTCTGAAGTGGTTAGATTCCAAACTGGTTTTCCTAGTCTTGGAGTCTTGAAGAGGTTGTTAAATCCTAGTTTACAAGTTATTGAAGGTTACTCTAATTAAGAGTCAGGCATATTATAAAACAGAATGATTAGCAATATAAGTAGAATTGAGCTTGGATCAGTTCAACAAATTCCAGTTAGCTCTGCCAAGAAAATCTGTGGATAAAGCCCTCTTGGGAAAACTGGCAGTTTCAGTAGTAGTTCTGGCAGTGGAGGGGGTGAGGTGGATGTCTTTCATTTTTATGACATTAATATGGAGTTTTTGAGCAATATGTTGTTAAAGAGCACTGGAGAGTCATAATTCCTCATCTAAGAAGAAATTAAAATTAAAAAGTCTTAACACAAATTGTGTAAATCCACAACAGAGTAAGGAAAAGAATCAGAAATCCATGTATAGGAAAATCATTTGCTGAGTCTTTTCAGTACAAGACACAGCGACTTCTTCAGAAAGAGAAGATACAATAATAATCTTGATTCTGTTCTGGAAAAGTACAGCAGATGATGTGTGAGAAAATTTCTTCCCACAGTCAAAGAAGAGCAAGTTGTACCTGTGTTTTCTAAGTTACTTTGAAGTACACCCCTATTTCAAAAGAAGGCAAACTGAACAGGACAAGGCAGAGAGAAAGCCATATTCAACAAGAAGCAGCATTTACCTGCAGTCAAGAAATTAGGAGAGAGTTAAATCAAAGCTTCCTGATTATTTAAAATTCTTATATACAGAACAGCATTTTGAAATTATTTTCCTGGCTATTGTTGTGGAAAAGAACATAATCAGAAAAACTGCTCTAAAGTACATTGTCAGCTTAGAGTAACTGTCAGAAAGCACCAGAAATTACAATGAGATAATGTAAGAATTTCAACACTTTTCTTTTTGAAGAGTTTTAACTATTTGCAGATATAAGCCAGAGTTTTAAGTGACAAAAAGCTCCAATAGATAGGAACTAGTCATTTAGTGTGCATGTGTGTATCCCACTCTCAGCAACATAATAGGTTGAAGCCAGTTATGAAAAAAAAAAAAAAAAAAAAGAAAATTGACTGAGTATTGCTCAGAAGAACAATACCAACAACAGATTAACCACATCCCTCTAGACAGTACAGCACAGCAGAAAATCCTGATGGCTTTACTTATATTCAGAAAAAAAATCACGAAAGCTGCTTCAAGGTTCAAGCCCCAAAAAGTGCAGACAAGTGAATCACTTTATATTTAGCAAATAAATATATTTCAGCTTGCCTGAGGATGGGTACCCCACAGTTTTCAATATTCAAACCTGGGAACATTTTCATAAGTATATTAACATATAACTGATATATAATATAATAAGGTTAATAACTTGCTACTTAATGTTTCCATTATATCAGTAATGTCTGAATCCATAATAAGGACCATAATTTCCATATTTTTGTCACTGTACAAACACACAGGAATTAAATGCAATGCAAGGTCTTT
Organism: Muscicapa striata striata; assembly: GCA_030060385.1. Classification (NCBI taxonomy): domain Eukaryota; kingdom Metazoa; phylum Chordata; class Aves; order Passeriformes; family Muscicapidae; genus Muscicapa; species Muscicapa striata. Next base: position 3,800,265 of record JAREIS010000011.1, read on the forward strand.
CCAACAGCCACATTGTAACATATCCAATAAAGCAGTCATCCCCAAGTTCATTTATCAAGGCATGAAGGCTACAAAGCTTTCTTCACAATCAGAGATAATACACAGTTGAGTAAAACCTGCATTCTTTGGTCACTGCTTCTTCTCCTTGTTTCAGTCCTATGAATGACATCTAATGGCATCAATATATACATAACCCTAGACCAACAGGTAATAAAGGCTGCCCAAATTAGTAAACATCTTAGAGGCATAGAAGTAGTTTCACTGTGAGAAAACAATTCCATAATATTGGGGAGACCAGTAGGTAGCACAAAGCAGCAGACTGAGCAGACTGCACAATGCTCATGGTAATCAAGGTGTCAAATTTAGATTCAGTCAAATTCTTTCCACTTAGTCCTATAAAAATAAGTCACCTCTATTTAAGAACAGAAAGTAATCTCAATAGGTTGTGTGTTTTGATTATGTTTTATTTTTATAGTAACATCATTAATGTACTTCTAATTTAGGAAGTCACAGTAAGGTCTATACTGAATAAGGTTAGAAGACAGCTGGTTAGATATGTTCCAGTGTTTAAATTTTAGTGTCCAATACTCACTACTCAAAGACAGCTGGATTACTGTCACATTTACTGGTTGAGAAGCCCATGTGTGAGCATGATAAGCACTCTTAAGATAAAGTAAATAAGCAGTTAAAGCAAAGGACATAGAACTCTCAGTGGCTAAACCTTTTAAACGATTGGTTTCATATGGTAAATTTATTTCTGAAGGGGCTAATACAGAATCAAATAGACTAAGTGCCACAGTGTTTAAGAAAGAAATCTGGTTGCTAACTGGATTATGTGCTATTTTTACATGTAAATAAGAAATCCTCTCTTAGTAACTAGTGACTATCTGAAGTAAATTGAATAGTTGATGGAGGAGATATGACACATTTTCCAGTTTCATGTGATTCTAAAGCATTTTTCCACTACTACATGAAAAAATAGAATTTTTCTTATAATGTGAGAACAGACTTGTACAAACAATTAGTATGTTTAAAAAGTATTGTAAAAAATAAATTTTTTTACTAGAAATTTCAAGTAATCATTTTGATATTTAGTCTCAAATAAACAAACAGTTGCCTTGGTTGGATTAGAAAACCATTTTGTTATAAGAGTGAGGACAGCCAATGCCACAAAACTCAGTTTAAGATGAAAGACTAACACATCACCTTCTGTAGATAATTCTGTTTCCAAAGGCTGGCTTATTCATGCCTCCATATTTCAACAAACACGAAGGAAAAAATATATTTACATTTATAAAATATATGTTATCCATTTTGTTACTTGATATGAAAGCTCCATGGATACCCACTGTGTTTGCAGAAACCCAATGAGAAGTTTTCCAATGACCTACAAAACATTACATCAGGGAATATGGGAGATAAAGCTCTCTGTAAAAATATGGATATGTACAAATACAGATATGATGACTTCAGTAACAGTCCAAACAATCAGCAAATCTAACTTAAATATTACTTTAAAAGATTAGTTTTCAACAAATTGAGTCTACTGATGGCAATACCAACACTGTACCAGATTTGTTGACATAATTTCATGAAAGTCATATTCAGAGTCAGTTCAAGGTTTGTGAACCATATAGGCAAAACTCAGTTTTGGTGGTGGAACAGACCAAGACAATAAGACTAAGCTCAGGTATCCACGGGAGCAGGGTAAGGGCTATTACAGCTGGAAAAGCAGAGAGAAAATTTTGGGAGAACAGCAAATTCTTGAGACACAAGAGTCTCCTAAAAGCCTAGGATGAAAATTTATTTTTCTTCCCTCCTACAGACCACTTGCCCTTTTGAAAACCTCATTTTCTTCCTTCCCCCACAATTCCCATCTGTCAGTTGATATTTTTTCCCGGCAATCCCAGTCTCTGAAATCTTTTCTCATCACTGCCCATCCACGATTTCCTCTGTGCCTTCTCACATCTCTGGTGCTGGCACCATGTGGGCAGCAGGCATAAGGCTGTTTGTGCCACTCATTCTTGTCTGCCACATGGAAAGGACACAGATTTCTGCCTGTTCTCTTTTTCAGCAATGCCTTGAGTGGGCTTAAGTTGAGGAGTTCAGATGCCTTGGCAGTTCATTCTGGTGGCAAAGGTGGTTAAGGATATACCTTCCAGGGTGGTAGAGCATGAAGAGAACTAATAGGTTTCTCTGCAGACCACTAAAAAATCTCTGTCTGCAACCTGTTACTGACCTTAGACATGGAAATAACATTCTTCCCAATACAGGGAAGATGTTGCTCATATAGGGTGCTCAAGACCCACAGCTAGAAAGACTGAGCAAATCCCCAGTTTCCAGGAAATAACCCAAGCATTCTACCAGGCAACTGTGCTCAAAAACATCACAAATCTTTTCAGAGAAGATGTGTATGTAATATACTAGTTGAGATCTGCAGGCTCTTGCAGCAACACTTGCTAACACAGTTTTGTTCAAATTTGAAGTAGGATAAGTGAAAAAGTAAATAATAAATTGGTGTGTCACACTGTGACAAGTAATGTCTCACCCCAATCACTGAGGAGCAAAAGTGAAATTATCTTGCTTCTGAAAGAAGTTTAAAACTGTGTTTAGTTTTTAGGTCCAATGACAGAACCATTATTCAGAAAAATGTGACAAGATCAATAATTAAATAAAAAATTAAAAATTTAGTCAAAAATTAAATTTGGTAAGTTGAATTATATTTTTTTCCTTAAAACAAAATCATTTACAAGATTACATTAACACAATTCCACAATAAAAATAGGAACAAACTGAACAGGAGCTGCTTAAGCAATACAGATGTATTCTATGTCTGAGAAACAGGGCAGACAACATCCCACTCTCCTTTTCTCACAACTATCCCTTCTAAACAGAAATTTTTAAAAAGCAGGTAAACTGAAAACACAATTAATTCCTTCTGCTTCCTCGAGAAGTAAAATAATCCCCAAGATGTATTTTTCCTCTGGAAGAAAACATAAAGAAATATTACATTGCAAGGGCTAATACAGAAAAGCACTAGTACCAGAGTACAATGATATCAGCCCGTGCTGTTGCACCATCCATCAGTGAGGAACAGCCTCCAGCCAGCTTCCCAGTCTGAGCTACAGAGCCAGAAATTGTGGTCACTAGAGAAATCCCTGCACGGCAAAGAAAGCTTATAGCCTTCCTTGGGGCCACTCTACTGATACAGCTGCATTACAGCTGAATCAAATTTTGATTGTCAGCTCTGGTTCAAGACCAAATATACAGTCTGAGTTACAAATTAGGTAGATTTTTATTTTGTCACTGTTACAAGACAAAGAAATGGTCTTTGTCCTGACTGCTTTGTTATTTCATTAAAACATCTGTCAGCTTGTATTGGTCAGCTGTCATTGAAGGGGCTGCTATGATTAAGGTAATTACACCAAGGATGATTTCCAGACTTGAAAATTACTTACTTTGGAATCTACAGTTGTGAAATTATTTCAAAGGTCATTTCAGATGCATGCTACAGTGGAGGAAGGCAGTCACGTTCCTTCTTAGTTGTAACATGTATTGAGAACTTTGGAAGCCATAAGGCTACTGGAAAAATGTCAGCATCCTTGAGAAGGATGCAGTATGCACCTGGCAGTGGCATCAGCCCAGAGGTGGTGCCTGGACAGAGAGTCACCAAGCTGTTGTGGCTCATGCTCATGGAACAGCTGCATCCTATTTCAGGTCGAGGCAAAACACTCAATGGTCTCTAATTCCTTCCTTCTTTCTTTGTATACCCCTTCCCCAGCTCCTACCAGCTAGCAGAAGTATCAGCAACATGTCAGCAAGAGTTCTGGGAGAGTTGCATACCCTCTGCCTACCTTCCCAATTGGGATCATCAGGATCCCAGGACACAGCACAGCCTATTGTTCTGCCCATACGCAACCACTCAGCAAAAACAACCATCTACAATAATCAGAAAAAAAATTAAATATACACACAACATTATGATATGAATGCATTCAGTATTATGTACTTACTAAAAACATTTCTCAGCACAGAATCACAGAATCTCAGAATAGGTCAGGCTGGAAGGGACCACAGTGGGTCACCTGGTCCACCCTCCCTGCTGAAGCAGGATCATCCCAGAGCCCATGGCACAGGATTGCATTCAGGTGGTTCTGAAATATCTCCAGTGAGGGAGACTCCACACTCTCTCTGGGTGATCTGTTCCAGTGCTTGGTCACTGCACAGGAAAGTTCTTTCTCATGATCAGGGGCATTCCTGTCTGCCCTTTGCTTCTTGTCCTGTTTCTGGGCACCACTGAGCAGAGCCTGGTCCCTGCTCTGACCCCTCCCTGCAGGCACTGGCAGACACTGATGAGGTTCCCTCTCACTCATCTCCTCTTGAGGCTGAACAGCCCCAGCCCCCTCAGCCTTTCCTCATAAGAGGGATGCTCCATCCCTTCATCATCTCTGTAACCTCCACTGGACCCACTCCAGGAGTTCCATGCCTCTCTTGTCCTGAAGAGCTCAGAACTGGACACAGCACTCCAGATGTACCAGGGCTGAGCAAAAGAGCTGGATCACCTCTCTCCACCTGCTGTCCAAGCTCTTCCTAACACACCCCAGGATCCCACTGGCCTCCTTGACCAGGAATAGTATGTTGGCCACCAGGACTCCAGGTCCTTCTCAGCAGAGACCTGTGCCAGCAGGTCAGCCCTCAGCCCATGTTAAATGAGGTCTTGAAGCTCCAGCAGCTTAGTCTATCACTAAAACTGCTGGTTCTGTTTGCTTGACAGACAATAATAGTATTGCACTTGCTGTATGGTCACATCAGTAGCACCAAGGTGTATTAGAAGTTTACTTGTTTATGCTAGTGATGTAGATGTAATGATGTAGTGATGTAGGAAAAAGTAAATAGAAATTGTGTGTCTGTGGTCAAATCAGTTTAAAAGCGTGTGCATTTCGAATTTGTGAATAATGCATTGTACCTAAGTTGCTGCAATATATATTTATGTAGTTCCTGTTCCTGAAATGGATGGAAATATCTCCCCTCTTCTGTTTGCTAATTTTTTAATAATACAAGTCTTGCCCTCATTCAAGGGGAAAAAATGTGCTTTGTTAACTACAAATAAAAGTAGCTCCTGAAAATTATGCAATAACTAGATTTGACCCTTGAGAAAAAAATAAGAGTAATCCCACCCCAAAAAAAAGGAAGAAAAGAACATGAAATCTGTTGGAACAGTGCAGTAATGACCGCTTCTTATCCTTGTACACTATTATTAGTAAATGCCATTGTTGCAACACCAAAACCTATAGACAGAGCAGTTTAACAAAACATAGTGAGGTACATTCCCTGATCCGAAGGGTACACAAGCTCAGCAGCACAGTCTCCAGTGGGATCAAAGGAATGTTTGACAGAGAAACCTCTCTTCTGACAATATTGTTTGATCTATGTCTCAAGGACAGAACAGAAATGTTCTTTCCATTTCCAAGCTGACATACAGGAACTGGCTAGAAGGACGTTCTCATAAACAAAGGGCAGCAGACCATGCTATCATCTAGCTCGTATATTTTTCCAGATTTCATGGTGAGTGTAATTTATAATACAGAATATGTTCTGGTGAGACTAGGGTGTAGAGAAGTCCAGTAGCTATAAAACCCACACAACTTTGGGAAATATTTATCAGCTATAACAACTCATTAATTCTGAACAAGCTGGACATTATATATTTTTAAATGCCTGAAAAATATACCAATGTATATATGTCTTATTATTTATGAGTGGACCAACTAAGGCTTTGTCATAATGAGCTTTTTTGCCATTTATTTTGATTAGCAGTGTGGTATTGGTAAGAGGATTTTAACAACACATTCAGGGATAGTTTAATTGTTTTGGTTGTTATAAATACTAACAATGCCTTCCTGTTACAAAAAATTAGGTAAAATAGAAAAACTCCTTAACACCAATGTAGCATTAAGAAGCAGGCATTCATTTTTTCTGCCAGATGCACAGGAGGAATAGCTTGTCCCAAAAGCTGTACACACTGAGTAAAGGAAATTTTCTGTTTGTATACCTGTTTTTGCATACCTATTCATTGATTGTCCCAGAGTAAACATACTAATGATAATAATTTCCCTGAAATCATTAACATATTTTCCCACCCCTTTATGTGTTCCTCTGTCCTGGGGGTCTCTCTGGTGGTCCCTGGTGGTCGTGGACCCCAATGTTCCAGTGACCTGGCTGAGTTGGCAGGACACTGAAGCTGGTGAATTTCCAGTTCTCCTTCTTACACAATGGGAATTGTGCAGTTCCATAGGCCAGTGCTTGTGGCAGAACAAGCATTGTGTGAGCTCACCAGGTGTAGACAATTTGTCATCTGGTAACATTCTTAACCACCACATTGGCCCAAAGAATTTGGACCATGCTCTCAGGCACATGGTGCCATTCTTGGGAATGGTTCTGTAGAGGGCCAGGAGTTGGCCTCAAGGATCCTTGTGGGTCCCTTCCAAGTCAGTATATTTTGTGATTCTGTGAGCCTGTGGTATTTATTTTTGATAATTTAAATTTTATGGTCAGGCAGTGAATCCTTAAATTTCAATGACAGAAGAAACACAGTCAATCAAAATAATAATTTCTGTTTGAAAATCAGAAGCTACCTCAGAGTAGTAAACCAGCTGGTGGCTTTGACATGTGGAAGATTCAAGAGCAAAGTCCCTAATCTACAAAGCTCAGGCCACATTTTCCCTTTTCACTCTTTTTCCCTCTCCCTCTCTTATCACTTTTGTCAAATAAAAATTTTGTCCTGAACCTGAGAAGACCTTTGCATGAATTCTTTATCAACATGACATCTTTCTGCATAAAACTGGTATTTCATTTCAGTAACTGGCATTTTCCATGACAAAAGTGTTTCACTGAAAAATTCTAGGCAGCAATGTTACTGGATTTCGATTAACCAAACTCTCTGATTTAGAATTATGCTTATGGAATTAATCAGAGCTTAATAACAAATGTGCAGATGAACTGACAGAGCTGGGTGAACAATTCAGGGCACACAGAGAGTCGATTAATTTAGCTCTTAATTGCTAGTAAATTATTCACCAAGGAGTGTTGGGTTTAGACTTGTTTTTTTCATTATTGAAAATTTTGTAGTGGTTCAGTCATTAGAAATAGCAGTTTGTCATATAGTTTTCTTGCAAAAATATTGGTATTGCCTGTAATTGCCAGAAATGATGTTATGCTTTACCTACATCCTCTTCTCTGTTTTTTTCAAAAATAAAAATATGCAGAAGGACATAAAAATAGAGAAAGATTATTTGAGGGGAGCAGGGAGATTCTGCACTTCATGGAACAACACAGCTGAGCATATAAATTTCTTATAGTCTGGGGATCACTCTTCCTCTGTTGTCTCTTGTCTGTTTTTCTTCTCCTTGTTGCCTTTCTTTCCTTTTTCTTTATACTTGGGCTTTGATTAGGTTTGATTTTGTGGCTCTTGTCTTTTTGTATCTGTTTGGCAGTGCTATCCAGAAGACTTGGTAACAGGTGGAATAATTTACAAAACCAAAATTTGTATAGTAAAAGTTAAAGGAGTATTTCAACGGAAATAAATTGCTCCCATTTTGTGTCACAGCACCCAACTGTAGAATGAAGGCATGAAGATTTTTGTTTAGTATTCTGCCTTTAAAACTGCAGTGTATAGAAACACATTCCTAATAAAATGTCAACAGGGTGACAAACAGCATTTTCTGTATGACAGTGAATATCACCATCTAGAGACACACATGTTAATTACTGATTTTTCTTGGGCTTGAAACCAAGTATTTACTCCTCAGTTGTATTTCTTGAATAAGTTACTTCTCTGATGTGCACTTTAATGAAACTGAAAGTACTTTCAAAGCATCATGTATAAGCCCATAAATTCAAGTGGCAGCTGCCTTGTATCTATAAAACAGAAATCATGACAAAGTAATGGAAAAAATGTTGGTTTTCACAAAAAGAAATCAGCAAAATAACAAGTTCTGCAGAAAACATCAAGAAAAATATTTAGATGATGGGTAACAAGATTGATGTACAGCAAACATCAAACTCTCTATTTGGAAAATCAGAGAAGAATCCAGCTTGTCAGACATTTGTTTCTGTTCATTTTATAAATGACCTATTAAAGTTCTGTCTACAATAAGCAATTTACTAAATGCTATAACAAAACACAGGAAACCACAAATTTTGCCTGACAAGTGAAGCTAATTTGCAGTGCCACATGAAAACAAAATCAAATCCTGAAATGCAGTGACTGACTTTTTATTCTTTCTCCTTTTCTTAAGCTGCTGTCATCAGGTTTGGCTAGCAAGGACAACTATTATTAACGACCTTGTATAATTGTTTATTTCCTTTTATAATCCTCCTAGAATATCTGTATTTGCCAGCAGTAACTTACACAGCTTTATTCTGCATCAATTCTGTCACCAGTATTCCTTTGGCTGTATTTCAAAGGGAACTCTTGCAAGTTATAACCAAGAATGTTGTAATTCTGTATGTAAAATTCTATTATCTCTCAGTAATTTAAAAGCATTTTCTCCATCCAGCAACTCTGGCAATTCTTGACAACACAGACTCTAGTCTGAGATACATCAACATATGAGGATGGTGAGACAATTTTTACAAGAATCATGTGAACCTATATCATGCTCCAGAGTTTGGTTATGATAATGATACTGTGTTTCAATGTGACAAAAATGCTCTGGCATTCCATTTCAGGACAAACACAGAAAAGCACAAGCTGATCAGTAGCTGCACAGCTCTACTCACAGAAGATAGAAGAACAAACAGACAGAAGTGGGAGATTAAACTCACAGCTGCTTCTGCTAGCAGTGATTTAGTTGATTTATTAACTTATTAAGGCCCTTAGCAATCTTGTGAAACATTTATAATCATGTTATCCCTAGTAAAAGTGCAGGGGAAAGAGGAAATTTTTTTTCAGGAATTTATTTCTCAGAAATGAAGAAAACACAAGCCTTTCTCTCCATACGAACAGGAACAGAAAATGACTGTTCAACAACACTTTGAGGACACATCCTTTAGCTGAGAGAAAAAAGAGAAAGTTGTCACAGCGCATAGAAAAATTCATTTTGGTCAGCCTATATAAACTTTTTGACTTGAGGGAAGGCAGGCAGGTGTGCCCTCCTGTGTGACCTCCTCACAAGGAATACTGCCCAGGCAAAAGACAAGGATGACAAGGTGCATGGCTTCTCTCTCTTTCAGTGAACCATGCAGGCAAATCTACCCAGGAAGGTTTGCAGCGTGTTTATTTGTGTGGGATTTGCTCACCAGGCTGTGTCCACAGTGCCAAATATTCTACATTCACCCTGTAACAGCTCTGTAGTGTGCTCCTGAGCTAAATGCAAGGAAAGCATCGAATTCCTGATGCTGTCAGCCCTCACTTTGATATCCACTTATAGTGATAGCAGGGTGGGTGTACACCAAGCCAGGCTTGTAGAAGCAAAAGATCCTCAAAATGAACTTTTCAGACATGTTTGTAAATTGAACTACAGAGTGCTGAAAGATAGCTGTGACTTATTGGTGAGACAAGAGATGCTGATTTCTGCAGTACTTGGAGCATCATGGACTAAGGCTGCCATCTGTTGTCTCTGATGCTGCAATTGTGCACTCCTCATGGGTAATTGTGAACAAATTCACATCTCTCTACAGCTAATATCCAAGGAACAGGGCTCTTGCCATGCATGTTTTTTATTCAGTTTTCAGGATTTTCTATGAAAGATAACAGACTAATGTACTGAGGCAGAGCACACTCTTGGTATCTGCAGTATTTGTTTATTTTTTAAACTCACACATTCTTTGTAGAACAAAGCCTTAAGGGTACATTTCTTTGCATGAAAAGTTTATTCCTGAACTATATAAATGCACCAGCTAAGCACTGAAGTTAATTTATGTTTCAGTCATTTGTAAAACAGACACAAGAAAAACCACAACCAAGAATTACATTTTCCCAGGGCATTAATAAGAGATTACATGTATCATCTGGATTTCTTGAAATGAAACATGAAAGCAACCAACTTAAATTCAAAATAGCAGTTAAACACAGCTTTAGGGGGAGAACATTGTTGATAATTGAGCTTTGCAATATTCATTTCGTGGACCAGATTTTGTCCTAAGGAATATTCAATGCAAGGGAAAATATCACTTATCCCCTTTAGATGCAATTTACAGGGGAGCATCTAGGTAAGCAAGGGGACAGATCTGGCACAGGAAGATTGACCCATGCTACTCCCTCTATAACTACTTTATGGGTGGCTGAATTGCACCTGAATTACTACCTGAATTGCACCTAGAGAGTTTTGGAAGGGAGTTTTCTCCAGAAAGAGAGCTCACACTGTGAGAGTGCCAGCCAGGATAAGAAGACCTGTCAGCTCTTGTATAAGCTATTAATCTGAGTGGTTTTGTCTACCACATAGTTTAATGCAGGTATTTCACAGAAGTGCCATGAGCTTAATATATCCTTCCTTGAAAATTAGATAGTAGCGAGAAACACTGCTTAGCTGTGAAACAAGCTTTTTTACATGACCCAAGAATGTAGCATTTAGTGTAAATTATGTTTCAGGTCCTTTATCAACATTCCTCTGCTGAAAACACTGGGCTTACCTATACTACCTGAGGAATTGTCTCAAAATCCTCAAAAATTGAGGATTTTTGTGATCAAAAATAATGTGATGTATCCAACTGTGCTACAAATTGAATTAAAAGTTGTCATATAGACTGTATATAAAGCTGAGCATGTGTATGGCCTCCATGTTGTGTGCAAGGCACAAAAGTAGATTTGTATGACAAGGACAGATAATAATAAGTTTAAAGTTGTCAATTCACTTTTACCTGTAAAACAAGCACATAGCAAGGATCAGTTCTTGCATTTCCTTCACAAGTCAATAATAACATCTGAAAAAAGAATAATTTCTATGTTCTGCTTCAAAAAGTTCTTCCTCTATAACCCCCTAAGTTTTCAGCTAAGCAGTGTCTATCATTTGGTTTTATTTCACTCTTTATTTGTGCTCTGTAAAACAAAGCACAGCAATCCCTAGGTACAGGTTAGGCTCCCAGTGTTAATTACAAAAAGGATAATTCTCATACACAAACATATACAACTGTGTAAGAGATGAAAGATGACATGGAGATGCTAGGAAAAAGTTTTAAGCTTAGTGCAAGAGCCTTCAGTACTTAGAGCATTCAGCTAACAGTACCACTGGTACAATTCTGGTCTTGATGGGCTTAGAAAAAAAAAAGGCAGCACAGTCTCAGTTTCTGCATAAAGACTCTTGTGGTTTTAAGATTTTCAAATACTTCAAAAAGATAATAACTTAGACCTCATGAATTATCCCACTGTAATAAACATGACTATAGTAGTTGCTAGGCTAATTTTTGTCTTTATAGTACCACAGCAAGAAGAAATGCAACATAAGAAGAGAGTGTGCAGCACATGCAGGTGATTACAAGACAGAAGTTTGTGAAATGCAGTGCTAGACACTGGTAAAATGTATTGCACATTCAAGACCAACACAAACCTTATTTTGGAAAACTAGGGGGTAAAAAACTTTTCTATTGATATTGTCAAGAGAATTTATAGGTAATTAATTAGTTTCTATTTGTTACATGGAATTATCATTAAACTTGTTGAAAACAGTGACATCTATTATAGGTTCTTCCATTATAATAAATACTTGTTAGTTTATAACTTAGCTATGGATGCATTTCTATTGCTGAAATTAATCTTTGTCTATGGTTTACTTTTTTGTTTATATTTTGGCAGTTAGAGCAAAGCAACTCTGCCATCATCAGAAAATGTCTGTCTTTACAAAAATTTGGGTTGGCTGTGGCTGTGATGGCTTGATAAGAATTTTGTAATGGACTGGATGGTGTAACTGGCTCTGATCTGGTGCTTGCCCTTACAGTGCCTACAAACTGTCCAAGTACTTTCATTAGGGAACTGCAGAAAGAGAACAGGAATTTTCTTGAAACTTGATCCTGCTGATTATTAAGACAAATATCAGACCCAGCAGATCCCATCTTTCCTGTGCTCCTATTATGTCTCCTCTCTGCATTCAGTCAAACAAACAAAATCCTATGGTGAAAAACATAGCCAGAAATTGGGCTGTGGGTCAGACTTAAGCAGCTTGGATAAATTACAAACATTAATTACTTGGGAGTTATTTTTGTTTGTTTGTTGCTTTTACTCTGATTAGTCACTGTACAATCCTTTTAGAGATAGTCACAGTTAATCCTGAAAAATAGAATGAGTTATAAATCATGACTGTTTGTTTTGTTAAACTCAAAAGTGCTTTTATCAATGCAGAAAACAGTGATGAGTCTCACTTTACTTTGCACTTTTTGTGGTTTTGACTTAATATTTTAGTCTTTACTATAAATAAGAACCTGAGGAAATGTCAAACACACACACACAAAAGTGCTTTAAATGTCCTTTTATTCCTTATTTTATCTACCTTACCCACATACTCTTTCTCCAAACATTTGGGCCAATACAGTGAGCATCTAAGGATATTCCATGAATGCAACACTGCAAATTACACTTACATTGACTCTATCTCAAGAGTTTTAACCCTGTGACCATAGCTAAATTATTATTACAGTTGACCTTCCATGTGGGTTATAAAAATTCCTGGTTAGAAAACAATGTTGATATCTTATCTACACATTTAAGCCAAACGTGTTCTTTTATTTTCATACTCTATTCCCCAAATAGCAATAATCTCTTCAGGGTAAAAAAAAAAAAAAAAAAAAAAAAAAATTGCTATATCTGAATTAATTTACTTATAGCAAACAGAGGAGTTTCTAATTAACTAGCACTCCTAAGCATCTGGCTTTTTCCCTCTATACTTTTCTTCAAAACAAATATCATTAATGTGCCCAAGAAAAGGAAAAGAGAATCAGCTTGGGACAGAGAAAAGGAAGATGAAGCAATGTAGCTGTGCAGCTGTTTCCTGGAGTGACGAGGTGAGGGCTGGATGTGGATCTATCTCAGCTCTCTTGGGTGGTCTATAATCAGGTTCAATAAAACATGAACATTTGAATAAGCTGACCTGCAGTCATTCAAGATTAAATGAAATGCAAATGAAAACAGAAGGTAAAAATAGTTTGCTTTCTATGCAAAATTCCTTTTGCATATGTCTGGAAGAGGCCTGACATGCACATAATATAAAACAGTATAACCAAATGGAATATTTTAATTCTCTATTTTTTAAATTAATTTTTTGAATGAACCATCATTCTTAATAAGGATTTCTAGAATCAATATTTTGACTTGGAAAACTAATTTTTGAGTATGTAAAGCTATAGCATTATGATTTCCTTAACATTCATGTCACAAAATCCCTCAAGAACAACTTTCATCCAAGATCCATCATGGTCAGTTGTAGGTAAGCTTACCATAAATGTCTCTGCTCAGGAGAGAATATACAACATTTGTAATTTAAGTGGGGCCCCTTTTGTATCAAAAATTTGTATTTATTTGTTCTTGGCAGCATATTTTAGATTTCTTCTTGCCTTGATAAAATATTTTAAGGTATTACCCAGACAATATTTATAGAATTTATTTTATTTTAAAAACTTATAAGGTGTTCAGAATGTTGGTTGCATCCATATTTTCTAATTACATATTTTAATGAAAAATGAATCATTTTAACACTGTTGGCTGAAATACTTGTTACAGTCTGGTTTTTAAAATTATTAGAAATGCTTCTGCCCAAATAAGGATGCAAACAAGACCATATGGCAAGGTCAATAGTGTGGGGTTTATTTGATAATAAATATGAAAGTGAGAGAAAGAAAAAGAGAGGCAAAGGAAGAGAAAGGAATTAAAAAGAAGTGGGGAGACAGAATGAGTGTGACAGAGACAGAATAAAGAAAATATCACCACTGTGTGGATCCAAATGATGTTCCATTGATCTTCTCCATTTGTCTTCTTGGTGGGGAGGTTCCCTCCTGGGGAGGGTCTCCCTTTGCCCCAAAAAGCACAGAATCTAATGGATTAATATAGGCTCAGGTGAGCTGGGAATGCCCAGATACCTCCCTCAGAGGGTCAGGACCAATCTCTTGCAGCAGACTCTGGATCTGTTGCATTATTTTGCATCACGTGCAGTGCTGTGGTACAAGACCTCAGGAATTACTCTGGGGAGCATTTTGGGGATCTTTGATGGATTGTGACCCCCCCCCAGCTGCCTCTCACAGGAATGTCCCATGGATGTGTCCTGTGGTGAGGGGGGTTTCACAGCTGGGCTGGTTTGTGTGAGGGAGGATGGGTGTTCACTGCCTCTGACCAGAGTCACACCACACATCCAAAACCTCCTCCCCCAGCCTCATTTTTGGGGAGTCTGTGCAAACCTGGCTCCTGTGGGCTGTGGTCTCCCCCACCCCAAACCCAGCCAGGGATGATTCTCTGCTGGGTTTGGCTTTCTTGTGGATGCATTCCCTTCCCTCAGCCTCGTTTGTTTCTCCCTAAACTTGAGATGACTGAACATAATATTGCTTTATTTTATCTAGGCAGCTTAACTCACAGTCCAAAGTTCCAGTCAGGAATCTTCAAGGAGGGATGGGCTTCTATGTTTGTAGCTTCTTTATACAGTTTTTGCTATAATGGGCAAAACTCCTTCATAACAATGTTTAAGGCATAAACAACTTCAGTCCCTGACAATATTCTGGACAAAACATTCATTCTCAAAATAATAACACTCTTACCAATAATCAGCTAGTGCACAGAGAGATACAAGCTTTGACAGAGACAGTGATGCAAATAAGGTTTTAATTTATATGAGAAGTAACATGAAAATTTTGATGCAACTATTTAAAAAACAATTTTGCATCTTTTCTGTATTTTTGTCATTAAAATACAAAATAAATAACATATAATTTCTACCTTATGTTGCCATACTTACTATTGAAACAAATATTAGTATATATGCCACTATATCTCCAACATTTAAAAACTATGAATCAAATCTCCCAACATTCATATTTATCACAGCAATGTGGAGAAATAGGAGTTGATGTCATACACATTTTGTCTTTATCTATAAATTTATCTGCAATGATAAATGAACCTGCAAAATACTTGTTCTCAATTGTTTATCATAAAATCATAGAATGGCCTGGATTAGAAGGGACCCTAAAGATCCCCTTGTTTCATCCCCTGCTTTGGGCAGAGACACCTTCCACCAGACCAGGTTGCTCCAATCCCATCCAACCTGGCCTTGAACACTTCCAGGGATGGAGCAGCCACAGCTTCTCTGGGCAGCCTTTGCCAGGGCCTCACCACCCACAGTAAAGAATTTCTATGTAACACTTAATCAGAAATTTATTATTTTAGATTATGATTAACTTTAATTTTTTATTAACAGAAAAATAAATCCATTCTTTCTCTTTGAAAATCTGATCTCATTGTGTAGGTAGATATTTTTCCTAGAGAGTGATTGCTTTTTCCTTACTCAAGTTCTTGTCATTTCATCGTTTTTTCACTGATTTTTAGTTTTTATTTGTGCATGCGAATGTCTACAGAACCACAAACACAGATTTTGTTCTCTATCAATGCAATGAAAGCAGCTGCACAATCATTCATCCTATGCAGAAGTAACCAAGAATGACAGAAAAACCACCAAGACCTCACTGGAAAGCAGGCACTGAGGTCAGAGCCATGGAGGAAACATCTGATTCTGAAACATCTGTTCTGCAATATGTCAGAACTCTGCAGAAACTGAACAATAAGGTCTTTCAAATTATGTTTTGAATGAGGTTTAAAACCAAGAAAAGACAATTGAAGATTTCGAAAACCCAGGAATCAACCCTAGTGTACTGAAGCATTGAGAATGGGGAAAAAAAGAAGAAAAATAATCAAAACTTTCAAAGAAGTAATAAAAAAGCAGCAACATGTTGCATTTTGAAATCATTGAAATCCATGCAACTCCTCAAGTATTACACTTAACATTGTTACCATATTTCTCTTTCAGGTCTGTGCTGTAGGAATTACTCAATATAAATGAATTTTATTTTTTAAATTTTATTATAGTAGATATAAAATGGAGGCATGGCAGAGCTCCTGTTTGGTGTACAATGGTAATTTCCACCTCTCACTTGTAAGTACAAAATAGAGAAAGAAATATGCAGGATAGTATTCCCAACTTTA
This sequence comes from Muscicapa striata striata, assembly GCA_030060385.1. Lineage (NCBI taxonomy): Eukaryota > Metazoa > Chordata > Aves > Passeriformes > Muscicapidae > Muscicapa > Muscicapa striata. The sequence continues at coordinate 3,816,439 of JAREIS010000011.1, forward strand.
TGGGTTTCTGGTCACCACTAACTAGCTCAGCTTCTCAAGCCCTATGTGCCCTGCAGCATAATCAATTTATTCTGTTTATAAATGTTTTTCTTGCAATTTGCTTTAAATTGACAGGAGCCTTTTCTGTAAAATGTTAAAAAAATAAAAATTCTGCACTTAAAAGATAATACTGAATTACAAAGCCCAGTGTGTCTGTTAGCTGAAGCAAAAACCACCTGGGATTGCATACAGTCTATTGCAGTTTATATGTGCTATGAAGTATAATAAATATTTTGAAATGTGGTACTGGAAATTCAAAATCTAAGTGCCCTAATCATTAGCTATTTATTTCCCACCAGTGTTTTAAAAGGAGAGAAGTATCAGTAATATTAATTAATATGACTACTGGAATGATTCATATGGATTGCTCACAAACAACTCACAAAATTTTTCAGTTAAGACCTCCAAATTCTGTGTTATCACTGAAAAGTACTAGATTTCATTAGAGGTTAATTTAAAGCAGAATTCTAAATTTAGTGGCCTCTAATATGCTTTGGAGCAGCTTTTATGCCTTACCGAAAGAGGAAGACTGATATTAGTTAGTCATTGATTATTGATTGAAAAGTAGTGCAGTAAAATATAGTGGGCTTTGTGGGGAAAAAAAAACAAAAATAATGGGAGAATGAAATTGCCATTTTCTTCTTTTCATCTTTTATTGGTTTTTGTCTTTTTTTTTTAGCATGAATCGTATTAACAGATGGATTGTCTCAATTTTAATTTTTGTTATTCTATTTCCATATCTGGATTACTACTAACAATACATATATGGGAAAAAAATATATATTAAAAAAAAAAAAAAACATTTCTGTGGTTCAACTCATTTTGGGAAGTTTAGCATACTCTGTTTTGCTTATATATTAATGTAATTAATACTGAATATACTAATGTCAATAAAAAGAAATGTGACCAAAATCTTGTTCCTTTGTCTTGACAAATGGTTCTCCATGGAAACAAGCAAATGGAGATGCCTCAGAGCAGACTTTCCCTGCTGTCTCAGGCACACTACCACCAGCAGTCTTTCTGTTCTGTTGGTTTTGTCTGCAAGACAACCTTAAGCAGAAAGGCTCAGGAAAGCTGTGACAAATCATGATGATGTGGAAGTCAATATACTTTTCTTTCTCAAAAATTAACTAAACCTAGTTTAGCTTCATTTTACTAATGAATGACCATGTTCATGATGGAGGCCAATAGACTTTCCTGTACATGAGCTACATTCATATCTTTGGTTGATAATCTCCAGAAAAACCTGAGTCTCATCTTGCAGAGGAGCACTTAAGACACAGGCAGTTCCCATTTCACTGATAACTGAGCTTCCTTTGGGTGGTCTTTCCCTATTTCTTTCTTGCACAGCTACTAGATCTCCTAAATACAATTCATTTATGGCTCCTTCTACTATTTCTCTCCAGGCATTCCTAAAGGTCTTTGAAGATTTCATTTCCAAAACATCCAGGGGTACTTAAATTTACTGAGAGCAGAAAGAAGAGACTCCAGCATCTGACCTACACTGAGGTTCTTCATTAATTCATTTGGCTTTGGGCTTTTCTTCTTGGAAATCATTAAAAATAGAACCAGTAGCAATGCCAAGACTTGATCTAATCCCTTCCCTGCACCTACCCCCAGGGAAGGCAAATTATACCTAATCCAAGTCTAACAGCTGTGTGTGTAACAGTTCTTAAGTAATCCTGTAAAGCTGATAGCCCTTGTAAGAATCTATTTTGGTACTTTTTGGCAGAAATGTGAATACCTTCTGCTCTGCAGTGCATTCTCGAATTCTCCCATTCCAGGGAACCCTGCTAACAGTGATCTTCACCTTACTGAACAGGTTTCACTTTTTCTTAAAAGTAGTTCACTAATTCCTTCTCCCACACTGATAGGAAAGTACACAAAACTGGACATGGTACAGCTGCTAAGATATCACCAAGGAAAATTGTGCATCCCAATGCTTTCATACACTCCCAGAGCGACTCAACATTGTACTAAAGGTATGGAAATTTAGCAGAAAATAAACCCCTTGGCATTCCAGCTGCTCCTCAGTGATCAGATGGGCAGGTGCAGCTGGACATTTTTTCTCATTATTGCCAATTCAGCACTAGAAGTCTGGTCAAGTTCAATAATAACTTCCACCAGCACAAATTCACAAATAGTGTTATTTACTAGTTCAGTACTACAGGTCTGGTCATGTTCCAGAAGGACCTACACAAACCAGATATACCAACAGTATGGCTTATTGAAGCAGTGGGAAACCAGATTCTGGATTGATGGTGGGAAATGCAGTAACAACAGTGTCAATACATGTCTTGACAGAAAGTAAAGTAACAAAGTTCTAACAGAAAGATAAATGGAGATAGATAGATAGATAGATAGATAGATAGATAGATAGATAGATAGATAGATAGATAGATAATTCATAGATGGAAAGACATAAAAGTTAATATTCCCAGCTGTGCTCCAACACAGTTGGAGGCAAAAAGCTCACCTTAAGGTATCCCTTTAGGAGAGGACACAGTTCATCAGCTGATTCCCAAGCAGGCAGAGGTGTTTTCCCTCTTTCTTTTTTTTTCCCTCTTTCTTTTTTTTCCTCCTCTCACTATTTCTGCCCTGAAGCCCCCTCTTTTATACCATAAATTTTGTCCCTTTCAATGAGGTGGAACAATCATATGTTGTAGGTAGGATTTGGGACTTTGGTCATGACTGTATCACATCTCATTGTCATTTGTATTTCAAAGCATGTAAGTTACTATGTACATATGGCTTAACAAGTTAACTTTGGTCAGAGTTTGTAGCTGACAAAAGAGGAAGAATGAACACTCCTCCACTCACTGAGGCAGCAGTAGAGGCCATCTGATCTTCATGAGAGGGTCTGTGCACATCCTTAGCTCCTCAAAGAACCAGATTTATAGCAAGGCTTCCTTTTCACAGTGAGGGCAGTGGGTACTGGCTGGGACAGAGGCACAGGTGCTGCTCTGTGCCTCTGAAACACCCCCAGGCCATGAGATCTCCTCTTCACTCCCCACATTATTCACCTGTGAGGGCTTGCTAGAGTCAGGTGCCAGACTGGTGAGGGGCCCAGCTCATGTTTTTCTCAGCTAAACTCATGAATTCTACACCAACTCAAAGCAAGAGAACAGCACATTTGAGCATTTACCACGCTTACAGCCACAGTGTTTGAGTGACACCTTTCAGCAGAACTGCTGCCTGGTCACTCCATCCTTCCACTTCACTAAGTCTAGCATCATATTTTGCATATTTCCTTTGATGAACTGCATGGTATCTACCTTGAGAAATTTCTTCTGAAATGGGGTTTCCCAAGCTTTTTTTTCTGCACAGATGTTCCACTTAGTACATCCAAGTGAGTTCATCAGCCAGGTAATATCTTTCTCTTCAACACATGTACCATGCAGAGCCTTAATAATGTAATTATTATGTTTTTAATGGAAGTCAAAGCCAACTCCTATTTTAGAAGCTGGAGGACAAGCCAGGAAAGAGACATTCTTGTGACTCATTTTGTCTTTAAAATCTTGCTTTAATTTCTTAATACCAAATATCTCATCTGATTTTGCTCCCAAACACTTACAAATGCTTAGTCTAGATGAGAGAAAATTACTAAAAGCTAAGGAAAAGAAAACAGAATTGGTAGATCGTTGCATCCTTTATATGTGACAAAGTAGGTGGGATTCACATTAAAACTGAGGAAGAATCTTCAGGAATAGGGAACATTCAAAAATATATTAAATATAGGAGAAAAAACAGTGCAGTTTTTTAAAACTTCTTGTCATGTTGCTTTTAAAGCATACATGGAAAACTGGATTCAAACAATGTCATTGTCTTTTGCAGTGCAAGGTTTCACACTGACTTCCCTATTTGAATTTTTTTTTTTTTTCTATGAGTTATCATGACCTGGATGGAAATTTTGACTTTCTGTTTCAGTAATGAATTTTTCAAAATTTCTTTGTTTAGAAATCCCTGTGATTGTGGCATATAATACATCATATTTTGATCAAAATAAATTGTGATCAGCCGATTGATAACATCTTATTAAGAGTTAATGTTCTGTGTGAATAATAAAATCACCTTCCAGAGAAGCAGAACTTAATATAGATAAAATGTTTCACAGTGGGGTAATACTAATTTGATTTATCAGTTTAATTTGTTGCTACTTCAGTTTCATATCCTTTGTTTCATGAATTTTGCCCACCATAACATATAATTTTTAATTGCCATTTAATGTCTAATTTAAGATACTTCAGAATGTTTTACTCTGATTAATTAATTAATGATGAATTATGAAGGTCTGGTTAATTAAGAATTGTAATGAGTAAGTACATGGTGTGATTTATCATGCTCATGAGAGTATCACCTTGGGATCAGTGAAATACACATGTCCATGCTATAAATAGTATCATTTTGTGACTACAAGTCAAACAATTTGGAAGAAAAAAGCAGGAAGGTTCTAATGGTTAGGGCATGGTATTGTTTTTCACTAGAGGTAGGCATGTTTGCTTTACAATTGGGATTGTAGTGGATGACCTTTTTTTAATTTATGCAAATTTGTGTTGTGTTTTCCTCTCACCTCCCTGACATATTGAGCACCACTACATTTTCTGACTTGGCAAGGATGTATTTGACACATTTGCTGTATTTGATGTATTTGTGATGTATCACACTGCTGTGAGTGGTTATGTTACTTAATTGTCCTTAATGATTTCAAACCACACTCAAAGAAGAGATGTATTGTGAAGTACTGTTGGAGAGCATAATGTTTTTGTCTACATGAGTTGGAGAGGCTCTCAAAATACACTTCAGTAAATCTACAGCTTTAAGCTGTACCTCACACTTTGGTAGATCTACAGTTTATGCTGTACCAGTCTTGTTTTGATGCTTATAAAATATGCAAATAGATCTGCAATTAAACAAGACAGTTTGACTACTGCAAGCTATTGCTTATACTTCTCACATGAATATTCTTTATATTCTTCAGGCAAAGAGTGATGTAAGTAGTACTGGTACACCAGCATATTGCCAGGTGTATATTTCAATATTTCTGTTCTTCAGGAAAACAAAACATCACAATATTCAGTGAAATTTTAAAATCTGTTTTGAAGAACCATCATTGAATTTCAATTCAAAAGTATTTAATAATCACATATCCCAAAAAATAAATATATAGGTACACACAAGGTTAAAATAAAAGCATTTCTTATTGATGTTTATGGCAGACAAATCTATATTTTGTGTGTGCATGCCATAAAATAAAATATGATAACTAGAAGCAGCTGAATATAAACTTAATAATCTCATTTAAGTTTCTTTCTAAAGATGATTTAATAACCAAGTAATTAATTTCCTATTAATCTTTCAAACATTGTTTATTCATTGCACAGTGGAAGGTGTATGGTGGGATGAGGGAATAAGGAGCAGAAGTGCATGGGGGGCTACAACAGCTGCAGCACATCCCAGAGATTGGGAAAAGAGGCACATGAAAAGCCTAATTTCACATCTATAATAGGAAAGAGGTGCCATGCAAGACTGATATTCCTGCTGGGAAAAGCAGGGCCTCCCAGTGTCTGTTGACCTTGTGGCTGTCAGAGAATTTGCAGAATTTGCCTGTTCCTCCCTGATGGAGGATCCCAGCAGGAGCAGCTGCCTGGCTGAGATCCTGCCAGCATTCCGTGAGAAGCTCTTTCCTCTGAGGCAGGACACCACAGAACACCAGGGGCTGCCAAACACTGACCCTCCTCAAGGACTCCACAGACTGGAATTTGCCTTGGGGGATCCAGGAAAAACTGAGATTTGCTGTTTGTTGGGATTGCCTTCAACAAGCTCTACACTAAGAGGATTTGGGGAGAGGGGAAGGAAGGAGGGAAACTGTATTTCAGTTTAATAGTAGCCTAGGGCATAGTATAATTCCAATTTAGATCAAATGAAAAATAAATTATTGTATTCAGAGTTTGCTGTATTTTGAAATAGAACAAGTGTTATGATTAAAATTTTGCAAAAACATAATCATATGGTCAGATGCTCCAATACTTTTGCCATATTGAGCAGCATTTTAACACCCAAGTTAGAACAAAACTCAAGGCAGTTAAGCATGGAATAATCAGTTTTCCAGGAATTTAATCTCTACTTTTAGGACTTTTAAATGCCCCATGAATTATTTCTCTTTAGCAATGAAGGCACTGTAACTACTGTGCCCAAATGCACAGTATTTTGTGTAATACTTATAAAAAATATTTCAGATTAAGGCTATATAATATAGTTTTATCAAAATGCATATGGGATTGTTCATCAAGTCAGCAGTCAAAAAAAAAAAAGAAAAAAAGAAAGAAAATAAAACATGTTTTAATAATACGAATTTGAATGAGGTAGAAGAAGAAAGATACCATAAGGTGAACACATTTGTATTTTGACTATTTTAAGGATACATTTGCATAGCCTTGCCAAATTTCAAGGGAATTCTAATAATACATGAGAAAAATCTCTAGTAAAGAAGAGATTTAGGGATCAAAGGGATCAACAATGCACTGAATATACATTTTTCCTGCAGAAAAAAAGAATGTGCTTTTTTTGCCATGTTTTTTAGATTTCACTACCTCCAGAACTAGAAATCTTTCTTTCTTTCTTTACATCAGAAGGACAAGATTCCATATTTTCTTCCTTTTTCTTGAGCACACACACCCTCTGCCAGCAATCATTTCATGTTATACATATGTGGTGGTTTTAACCCAGGCAGCAGCTGTGCACACAGCTGTTCTTCCACTCCCATCCCCAGCAAGATGGGTGGAGAAAATGGGAAGTGTAAATACAAAAAACTCATGAGTCAAGACAAAAGCAGTAAAGCAGTTTACTACGTTACAAGAAGAGAGATGAAAAAAAAAAAAAAAAACAAACCAAGCAGCAAAAGCCAAAAAACAAGTGAAGCAAATCAAATTGCTCACCACTCTCCACAGGCAAATTTCTACTTGGCTGGTGTTTGATCAGCCAAGCACCTTCAAACCCAATCCTCCCACACTTTCTGTTCTCTACCACAGCTTTTATTGTCAATCACAGTCTCACAGTATTAAACACCTTACAGTTACTACAGACTTAACTCCATCCCAGTCTGGTCCAGCACAGGGTAACCACACTGGCCAATCTGTGAGACAACAGGCATTCCAACTGCTCTGTGTCATGTAAATGTCATATCACATTGTATGAACATTTAATGATTTTCAAGATGCTTCTAGAATGATAAACATGAAGAATATGTTCAAGAATTAGTCCTAGGAGACTTATGTATACAGGCAGTAATAATGTACTTGACACTATGGTTTCTAGGCAACAAAAAAGAAAATGAAAAGGTGCATTGAAACCATCAACAAAACATCTATAAAATTTATCTTTTTTTCATTTTGTTAATGAACAAAATTATTATTAATAATTATTTTAATTATTTTACTCCTGCTCTTAAGATTTAATAGGTCAAGTAGAAAATAGCCCATCTATATGCAAGTAATGGAGTAAAATAATGCAAATTGGTTTCCATAATGTTGGTAAAAGCTCAATGCTGTCTTCAGCAGCCACAACACCTTGTGGACTGTAGGCAGACAGATGCCAAAACAGAATTACCAAATCTTCAGTGCACAAATCTTCAGTAGCATCCCCTGAATGCAAAGCACCTCTCAACAATGTGCAGCACGTTGGTGGAGAAACAGTTTCCAAACTTCCTACTCAAAATAATTCGATACATGGATTCATTATACATATATCTACTACTGTGAATGAGCCTTAAATGAGGGCCTAACCTATTCCCCTTAATAAATTCTGGACTTAATAAATATCTCCATGAAATTTCAGAGCTTTTCCTGTGCAGGTGTTCAGATTAGATGCTCTAGTAATTCTTTGTACTTTAAAGAGGATTCCAGGCATAAGCTTTGCCTTTACAATTGTTTGCTGAACTCAGCCCCCCAACATTGACTCAGCAAACACAGACCATAAAACCTGCTTCAACTGTTTCTGCAGATCAGCCCATCATTTTATTTGCTTTTGAGCACATGTATAGAAGAGAAGCTTTGCAGAGATACTACTTAGTCCACTTGCAACTAAAATGTATTGAACATTGTCAGTGAAGATCACAAGCAAGAAGAAAATCCAATTAATTCTCTGTTATGGTAGAAGCTTATTAAGTTTCAGAAAGAGCTTTCTATTTCTGATTGACCCCAAAATGCTTTTAAACAAGCTAACTGAAACATATTGCAACAGCATAAGCAATTTTTCCCAAAAACTTTTTTCTCAGTTAGAGTAATACCAAAATCTGTCATTAGTTGCACTGATTAGAAGGCTAAACTAAAGTAAAAATCATTAGAAAATCTTTTTTGGCCCAAATACTGCTTTGTATAACTTATAATTGGTTTTATAATGTATTTCTAATTGTGCTTTAGCTATTAATAAATATTTTTAATTTATCCACATGTCTTAGTAGTCTGTTTACTCATATTAAAACCTATTTTGTGCACCCAGTTGAGAAGTGGGTGTCTGTGACCTTTAACGCCTGCTTCAGTTTGAAGAGATCCAAAGCTTTTATTTTCCTTATTGTACTGCATGGCTTCTTTGAAGACTCTCAATATTAGTTCTGTTCTCTGGTTTGATGATCTAAGCTTCATTTCTCTGTAAATTATCCATAAACACTGAAGCTGTTTGATGATTCTGTCCTCCAAAATGTGAAAACAACATTTTAAATGGCTGAATACAGTCCTTCTGTCAACACACCTGCCTTCCATCAGCCTTTTTGTCTTGCTACAAGGTCCAAATTCCCCCCACAACAAAGAATAAAGCATGTCTGCTGAATGAATTAGCAGAATCTAGTCTCATGGCTGTCACACATGTTTTCTCAGCTCTCAAATTGATATCAGTAAGAATAGAGAACACATTGGACTTGATTTGTTGCTTGTTCATTGACATGACAGCTGTTTTGCCTGTTTGCAAGATTCCAGGCTCCCTTTTCTAAAATTGCTTTGCTTTCAAATCTAGAGAAGGCAGTGCAAAGAACAATTGTCCTCTCAGTGTTCTATTAAGCTGATGAGTAACAAAACATCTGTTGTGACTCCTTGGGAAGAGTGACCTGGAGCAGCAGAGCAGGAGCTCTCTATTGCTAAAGGGTGTGCCTGTACCAGTTGTTCCAAAATAACATACTCTGCTCTTTCCCCTGCTGTGAGAGCACTTCAAGCACAAATGTCTTACTTTCCAGATGATGATGATGTGTAGCCACTCAACCATATGCTGGTTAAAACATCTTTACCAAGAATACAGGGTTTTAGCTTGAAGATGCATACCTATTATGACAGCTGTCTCAGGACCTCAACCAGTGAACATTTCATATTCCCTTAATCAACTAATCTTGGCCAAAAAATAAATTTGGGATTGGGGAATTTTAGTAGGGTGGTGTCAGGGGTGCTTCACTATCATTTTAGTTTGTAGATTTATTTGTAGAAAAATAATTTTTCAATAACTTCTAAGGTCCAAAAAAAGTTCAGGTAGAGGTCATTCTAGTCATAACAAGGTGTGTTCCTGCTATGCAGTGCCTTGGACTCTCAATAAACACCCCTATAAACATGAAAGAAATTAATATTTTAGCCTGGCCCATGCTCCATGCCTGCCTTTCTCCTGAAGGAAAGAGTGTGTGTACACATAAAATCTGATCCTGACATGCAAGTAAGAAACAGCAAGTGTGCAGATCCATTCTGAGAACAGCAAAGTGCTCCTGGTTCTTCAATTTGCACACACCCATGATGTGTCAAATAGAGTCTGCTCACAAAAGGGCACATTGTCAGTGGGGGTAAAGTTGTATTTCACTCCACTGTCTTTAAAAGCATTGCTTATTTTCACATAAAAAAAATTAAAAAAAAAAAAAAAAAAGAAGAAAGCCTACCTAGCTTTAGTTCATATCTATGTGTGGTGCTCTGTTCTTTGGATAAACACTTTTCACCACACAGCAACACTACTCAGTTTTCCTTTACCACAGAAACCTGTTTTCCTGTTTCTAGAGAGGTCTTTTCAGACACAGCAGAGGCATGGTTTAACAACTGATGGACTAAGACTGTCCTTTGCTATTTCATGTCTTGAATTATTCATTACCTAGCTGTAAATTGTCACAGTGACTCAGTGCAGAGAATCTCAGTGGATAAGTGCAAGGGAAGCCATATCTCTTAAAGCCTACATCTCTTCTCAAATCCCTCATCATCTCTTCTTCAAATCCTCATCATCTTCTTCATTCCTTCAAGTATAAATCTAAACATTGAAATTCACTTTCCACAGAACTTAAATTCCTTCTCTCACTAGACTTAACTTCCTTCTCTGTCAAATAACTGGCTGTTTAAATCACACTTGGGAGTTCTAAATAGATTTCCCAGTTCTAGTATCCCTTTAGTAGTCCAACATAGCCCTCAGAAAATCCAAAATCAGAAACACAAATTGTCATATAATTATTTGTGACTCAATGGTTTTCTTTCTTTGAGTCAGGTTGAATCCTTATATTCAGAGCCAAAGGCTTGAAATCACTCAGGCAGAGGGCAGAGGACTGCAAAAGAAATGTAATTTGATAATGGAATAGGTTAAAACATTTAAACAAAAACCTTTGCAAGGTTTGTCCCTAAAGCTGAAATCAGAGCTTCCATCAGAAGTTTTGCCCTCATGGGGTCACACAGCAGCATAAATGTCTTTCTGTGAGACTTGAAGTCTGGCCTTAAAACAAAGGAGAGAAAAAAGTTTAATGTTCCCATGAAAGATATTTCTGTGTGATGCTTTCCTTCCTAGAGTACTTCCAGTATCAAACTTGAGGAATGGAATCATATATCACTTTTCATTTGATGTGCAAAAAATAAGGTTAATATGCTGAGCTAGAACTTTTTTTTTTTTTTTTTTTTTTTATAGTTTTGTTCGTGGTCTGTCTGTTTGAGCCCAGATCATTATTTGGTGCAACAAAGATATTGTGTTCCCACTTAGAGAAAGTTTTATACAGCCTCACTGAAAAGTGCTTAAACTCAGAAAGATCACATGGTGCCAAACTCCTCTTAGGTTTTATGATTCTTTTTCACTTTTCACCAATAAAGAAAGAAAGTGTGAGCTAGAGACAGTTCCTTGTATAATAGCAGCAGGAAGAAAAGCTAGCTCAAGACTTTCAAAAAAAATTGAATGCATAAAAAACTTTGATGTAATGGTTGAGGAGGGAAGAACAGTTTTTCCTATGACAATGAAAATAATAATGTATTACTCTCAAACTGAGATATCATCTTATATTATCTTTATGCATAGAAATAGTTCTCCAGTGCTGTCACCTAGACATCAGACAATAAAATATTTCTTTTAACTTTGTTTCACAAGACTGTTTACAGCTAATGAGTTATAAAGTATTCAGGAGGCAATAATTAGCTGAATGCCTACTCTCTCATTTTTAAGCACTGCACAATTATTTATTATGAATAGCAGTATATGGTCCTCTGTGAGAAAGAAATTAGAGAAAAAGAAAAGTAACAAGCATTGAAAACACAATATTATAAAAATAATGTATGCCCATAAAACCCCTGGGATATACTGATATTCTGTTATGTTGCAGCTCTTGTATTGTAGAATGAAAATACATGACAGGTACTACATTAAAACTGCTGTAAACTAAGCTTTAAGTACTAAAAAGAATCATCTACTGGTTTTGCCATAAAATTCTTCCTTTAAAAATTCTACAGCCACAACTGGGAGCAAGATTCTTAGGGCTTGACTTAAACTATGACTTCTTAATGTAAAGAACTTGAGACATTCTAGAGTTTTCAATTCTTCATTAATCTCCACTATGTGCTTGCCTTGGAATCCTCCAGGTTATTTAGAAAATGTATACAGTGTTTAAAGCAAAATTGTGTCTGGTCTTCCAGGAACACTGGGGAGGAAAAAAAATACAGAAATACAGAAGGCTTTTAATTCCTTGCAGGTTTGTTATCTGCAAGGCATAATGTAGGACAGAAAATATGTGAAGAAATCTCTTTGGAATTACTCCTGTTCTTCCCTTTGTACTGGAGGTGAAATAAAGAAATAACACAGAGAAATATGCAAAAAAATTACTTTCCTTGTGTTGTGTCAGATACCAGAAATGAGTAAACATGAAGGGACAAATCATTTGCTACTAGAAGTAATTCTCTCCCTGGAGTAAATAGACACTAAGTAAATGTACTGTGACTTCCATTGCTGTGTTTTTTCACTGATTTTATTCCAAGGCACTATAGCAATATGTTACCCCTGGCTAATGAGGTATTCTGCAATATCTCTCTCACTATGTCTAAATTACATGTCTCAACTGCCAAAGGAAATCTCCTGAGTTTGAGTAGGGTAACCTGAAGGGAGGAAAACAACCAAACAAGTACATAAATCTTGTTATAAACATTAGAAGGTAGAATTTTCACTCAACTCACCTAAACTCCATAAATGAACCCAGATCTTATAGTAAAAAACTGATTTATTTACTATGATTTCTCTGTCTTGAATACCACAACCATGGTATAAGCCTTACCAAATGCAGTCCTCATCTCTGCATAAGCAAATCCTCATATTTTTTCCTTAAATTAGGAAAGTAATATGATGATATGTTATTTTAATTTTACGTAGCTCCAAATATTTTTTCTCCTAATACTAGGAGATGAATTTTGTGTTAAATACCTGAACACTTATTCATTTGCAAGGCAGATTTAACCATCCTAAACATATTTCTCTCTCAAGTATCAAGTATCATTGCAAATAGCTGAGCTTTGGTCTGTTACATTGGTCAAAGTAACACTGATTTTTCTTTGAGGTTTTGTTGGACATTGTTGAACTTCACTATTCTCCTGTCTAAGCATTTGAGGCAAAATGTGAATACCTGTGAGTACTGCTTTCAGCTGCATGGATTTGGCCTGAAGCCATTAATTTCTTCTCTGTCCTCCCTGAAGAAACATAATGACCAAACAAATACATTGGATATGAAGTGAACTGCAATTTTTCAAAATGCTGGAATGGGAATCAACAGTTAAAGAGAGCCTTTGAGTTTCTACTTACCAGATGTAATCATACCCAATTAATCCTGCTTTATGTCTTATGTGGACCTACCCCTGAATGACTAACCAGTCTGAATTACCAAGAGATTTCCCACTTGTATTCTTAGCACAAGACAAAATCCTTATCACACTGAAAAGGACAGGGGCAGTTTAAAAGGACTGTGATTTCATTTCACAATATCTGTTGGCACTAAACCCACAGCAAAATCACTGTTTACAATGCACAAAAATCATCAGTCTCTATCCATAATCACTAGTAAAAGACAAAGGAAAAATTCAGGAAGTATTGTAGAGTATTTGTTAGCAATGTGAATAAAAATACAGCAATGTCATTCTTTTAAAGAATCTTGTTGAGTTTTTCAATGCAGATCAATACCATAATGCATTATAATGGCTTTATATAAAATTGTTATGGCACCACTGAAACTTCACTCCTATTCATCACTTACAGACTGCCCATACTAATGTCTGTCTGGATTACTTGTCATCTTCTGTGCTAGTGCTAGAAACCATTTCCTGGAAAGAATGTGGCCATTTTTCTTTGTTATGCCAGCTGGTACCAGGCTAGACTGCAAAATGACACAGTTCATCCTTCAAGTGACACACACTACTGTGAGTGTTACAGTGGTGTCCTAATGGGATCAGGGGTGAATTCTGTTCAGCACCATAGAATCACAGTGATTCTGTGAAAAGCCATAAGCAGCTTACTAACTGTATAGACAAGAAGGAAAGAGGACAAAATTAGGGTCTATTTTCTCTATTAGGAAATAGATGTACAGGGAGATGGAGAGACTGCACCAACAGCATTGAAAAGGCTGGAAATCAATATTATTCTCTTTGCTACTAGACCTGTATTTCTCACTCACTGCTTTATGAACTGCTCTTAACCTACAAGACAGTGGCAGGATATCCACAAAATCAAGCTAAATAGTACTCGAGTGATTACTTATGCATTCTTAATTAGAATATCAAGGGGAAAATAGAGTTTAAAAAAAAAAAAAAAAAAAAAAAAGCAGCATTTAAATTTTAACTTAATTTTGCCATTGAATCTCTTCCCAGGGGTTGGATAGTCTCCTCCTCCTCCTAAAAATTCTGTCTGAACTGCTGTGCAACATCCATGTCAAGAAAATTAAAAAGAAAAAAAAAGGGAGTGAGCCCCCCTCATTTCTGCCTAATCACATTCCTTTTACTAGCATTATTTTGTTACTACACTATTTGTGCACTACAGCCCACAAAAATATAGAAATTTTATTGGAGGTGCAAGAAAACCCACACTCCAAAGCCATGCACCTGGCCATTGGACTTTTTTACTAAAATGCTGATGTGTGCCTGAGACTGGAGCAGGAGCAAAATATATTACTCCAGATTCTTTTTGAAATCATATTTAAATGAAATGTTAATAACCTGTGTTTTACATTGTAGAAAATTAAATGGCATGTTCTAATGATTGTGAGTAATTCTAAATAATTTTGCTTTGTTTTATACGGTTTGAGACAAACCTGTCCATGCCATTTCCTGACTGGAACATTTGTGAGAAGTGCAGGTGTTGCTGCCTGTCTTAGCTCTACACTGATGCTCCTTAGAGGACCCCAAACTGTGATACTGAGGTGATCTGTACTTTTAAGGCACAAACAGAGGAAATAGAGCTGTCTAAAATAGTTGTAGGCAGTTATATACACAATTCTTCATCCAATTTACTGACAAAACTAGAAGCAGACTACTAGGTTCAAGCTACTTTAAATTTCCAACAAGCAGGATATAACAGTTGTGCAATACAGGATTACTTGTATAAATATAAGCATACATAAATATTACTACTTGAACTTTAAAAGTCTTTTGATGAGCCATCTGGCCATAGGTGCACTAGCAAACAGTTTCAGCTGAGATTACTCCTTTTCCTTCTGTTTTCTCTTGCCAAAACAAGAGAGAATGAAAGCAAGACTCTCACATAAGGGCCATAGTATTGGATTAAAAATAGAGTGGAAAATATAAACTTATGTTCAAAGTCAATTTGTTTCTGTCAAGAGCTCAATGTAAAGAAAGAATCTGGCTAAGTCTGTTTCATTTCAATGCCTTAAAATCTGAGCTCTTCCTAAATATGATTAGACTCTACTATAATTTTGACTAACAAACAAACAAATTAAAAAAAAAAAAAAAAACAAAACAAAACCAAACCAAACCAAAAAAACAAAACAAAAAAAAAGAATCCTTATACATTTCAAAATGTTTACATTTAGATAAGGGAAAAGTGTGGCCTTTTAAAAAGTGTAAGTCTAGCCAACACTAAAAAGCTGTGGTATCCTGATCAAGCCTCTTGTTAAGAGACTTAATTTGGATTTCACTCTGGCTAAAACTGAGTGTTCAGTACTACTGAATCATGGAGCTTTACCTGAGCTGGCAGGAAGTTTTAGGCCAAAAAATTTCTATTAAAAAAATTGCATTCTTAAAATGCACATTTTTATAGAAAATTATGAGAGATATTTTGTTTTATTGAGTTTAGATTTATTGGAAGAAAAGTTTCAGCTGAAAAATTCTTATGGACAACCACTTTCCATTTTGAAGCTATGTCCAGTAAAATTATTAAAGAAAGACAATGTTGACATAAAAAATGTAGGTTTGTGATTCTCTAAATGAAATAATTTTATCTGCTCCCCACCAAAAGTTCTGTCTCTATAATTTTTTTACCATTTTTTTACTTTTTGCCCTATTTTTATGAGGGCATATAGTATATTCTTTACTAAATATTCAGGAGATAAAACTTTGTTTTCCTACCTTATGTTTTAATGAATCTTATTTGCTTTCCCTAGTTAATTGATTAACACTTAGACAGTAAAACCATACTCATTTGAAGTTTGGTTGTGTACCAAACACCGCTGCAATTCATTTTTACACTGTTTTCATGGCAGGTCAATTTAATATTATTTCTCTCTATAGTTCATGTTTTCTATTCTTTCTAGGTGGAGATCTTTATGTGCTCTTCATAGATTTTCTCTCTGGATCCTTATAATTTAATTTTGCCTGCTTTCAGTTTACTAACTGTTAACCTGGATGACATATACTTCCAGAGCCATGATTTTTCTTTTGTTTTCTTTTTTTTTATTTCAACCTCAAGGCTATTAGAGAGGAGCCATAAGGCTCCAAAAGGTATGGCACAACTCACATCATAAAATTGAAGTCTATTTCTTCCTACCAGAGGCAGACTGTCAGAACTGGCTGTTGGGATGGTCATTGATATATTCGTTCTATGACCAAAAAGACTAGAATAGAAATAGAAATAGAAATAGAAATAGAAATAGAAATAGAAATAGAAATAGGAATAGGAATAGGAATAGGAATAGAATAGAATAGAATAGAATAGAATAGAATAGAATAGAATAGAATAGAATAGAATAGAATAGAATAGAATAGAATAAATTTCACTTGCAAGAGAACAACAGCAATCACCCAGCTCAACTGCCTGACCACCTCAGGGCTGACCTAAAGTAAAAACGTTATTAAAGACATTGTATAAATGCCTCTTCTAAACCCTGACAGGCTTGGGGCATAAACTACCTCTCCAGGAAACCTGCTTCAGTATTTGACCACCTTCTCAGCAAAGAAATCCTTCCTGATATCCAGTCTGAACCTTCCCTGGAGCATCTTTGAACATTATCACATCCCATCACTGGATCTCAAGGCAAAGAGCTCAACACTTTCCTTCTTTGATTCCCTCCTCAGGAAGCTGTAGAAAGCAATGAGGTCACCCCTCAGCCTGTCTCCAAATAGACATGCCTAGAGTCCTCAATGCTACTCCTTAGGTGCAATTCCTTCCAGCACTTTCACCAGTTTCGTTGCCCTCCTCTGGGTGCATTTAAGGAATTTCTCATCCCTTTTGAATTGCAGGGCTCAGAAATGCTCATGTACTCAAAGTAAAGCCTTACCAAGGCTGAATACAGGAGGGTCACCTCATTTGACAGCTGATGATGCTGTGATTGATGCCCCCAGGATGGGGTTTGCCCTCTGGGCTGCCTGGGCACACATGGCTGGCTCACACTGAGCCTGCTGCCAGCCAGCACTCCCAGATCCCTTTCTGCAGGGCTGCCCTCCAGCCACTCCTCCCACAGTTTGTAATTGCACCTGGCAGTACTCTAGGAAATACTCAACGACCTTCATCTAGTTCCCAGATGCAGAATTTGGCATTTCTTCTCATTAAGTTTCATTCCATTATTGTTTGCTCAGTGCTCAAATCTATCTAGACCCCCTCTGCAAAGCCTCTGGTCTCCCAGGAGACCCAAAAGCACCTCCCAGATTGGTATCAACAGCAAACCTGCTAATGGTGAATTCCACTCTGGCATTGAGATAATTGATAAATACATTGAACAGAACTGGACCTAGAATTTGAGTCTGCCTATGGTCACCCATCAAATATGCCAAGGGAAGCACTGTTAATTTTATAGAAGGCATAGTCACGAGTCGGGTCCAAGACCTCAGCTCCAAAGTCCAAGGTTATTTCTAAGGAGATACATGGAGTTTTTCAGTACAGCAAAACTACCATCGAGGGACTTGACTTTGCCATATAAGCATTCCACAAAAAGTGAATAGACAGCAGCCAGTTCCCAAAACCTTGTAAACAACCAGGAATTTGGCATGTCAGTTAGTAGGATGGACATGTTACTTTTGCAGGATACCTTCCTGAGCTGCTTCCTAGATCCTGTAGCTCTCTGACCCTGAGAGTGTCCCTTGAACAGGGAAAGCATCAGTGACCATAACTCCAGTGCAGCACTTGCTCATTCCCAGGTATAAATGAGCAGGTGGTTGCACCCTGCACTTTTAATCTATGAAGATCATGCATACAGCATAAATAAAAACGTTTGATAAAATTTCAAATTTAAAATCTTGTCATTTAAAGGCAATAGGTGGAAATAAATGGGCAGTTGTAACCTAACAGGGATACCAATAAGCCTGTAAAATCCTTCAAGCCAAAGACCAGTGTTGTAATAAATCATGGGAGACTCCATTTTCTTCATGCAAGAAAAGCCAATTCTTTATTCACACAACTTATTTTATACAATTTTTACAGATCTTGTGTACAACTCTAATTGGTTAATAATCTTCTTGCCAATTACTCCATTGGCTAGTAAAAAGGTATTTTATTTGTCTATCAAATTTCTCTGTTCTTGGTCAGTTTACATATTTTGTTCACTGATTCCCATGAGACAGATTTCTTGTTTATTGCAAGTGAAAATTGTTTTCTTACCAGAATATCTTGTTGTGTTAATTGTTTTCATGCTTAAGATTGTTTTTACATTGGAACTTGCAAGCCACTTAGCTGTACATAGAAGCAGTGACAAGATAGCTATTAATTTAGCAGAGAGCAAAGCCTAATTTTATGAGGCCTTTCTTTTATAATTTATCTACCTGACTGCAACACTTTTCAACCATCACTACTACCAATATGCAAAGCTCCAGTGCTCAAATAGAGTTATTAAAACAATAAACACCAGAGTCTTCTGCTCTGATGCAAATTACCCTATCCACAGAAGACTCTCACTTTTACTGATAAAATCACAACTAAGATGCTCACAGTGGCTGCAAAAATGTTTAACATGTGTAATTGCTATTGATTTTAGCAGCAACTATTCACTTGAATGTGCAAGAGGCAAGCAGGAGCAGGATGAAGTTCCTTTTTTTCCTTAATGACTCTTCCTCTGATTTGTGAAACCTTCAGTTAATAGGGCAGGCAATACAATAATTTTATTCTATTTCCTTTGTGAAAGAAAATGTTTCCTAGAAGCATTCACATTGAAAAGGTGGTGACTTTTAACATTTTGGAAGTACATGACCATCACATAGGAGAATATTACATAAGAGATTCCTATCTGTATGTGTGTTCTTGAACTTCCTTGACTGCCCCAGATATCCTAGTCTGCATTGTATGCACAACAAATTCTTGGGGATACACTGGGAAGAGCACATAGCTCAGTACTGGGTTGAATCTTTGACAGAAGGTGTAGGTCTGCATTTTCTCTAGCTGGAGAAATACAGATAGCAAACAGGATACTACAGCCCTTGCACAAATGCTCATTCTTATTCCATGAAGGACTGTACAGAACTTGTACACAAAGACAAACCAGTCTGATCTGACTGTAGGTACTTAGCAGAATGTCTGAAAAATGCATTTTGTCAGTGTTATGTATGAGAGGGAAGCTTGAACAAGTCCTGCCTTTGAATTAGATTTCTGGCAGTAGCTCTGTTTGAGGTGGCCTGAGCCCCAGACTGCTCTCACTCACAAGATCTTAATAATGGCTGATTAGGTCTATTACAAAATGAGTGATTTAATGAATAGGCACAAAATTAACAGATGTAAGACTTTAAACAGACTCCTTACTACACAGGAATATGTCAGCAACTGGGAGATGGGACTCCAGGGAATGACAATGCCAAAGTTGATTTATTGATTACGGAGCTCAGTTTATCAGCCTTACAGCTTTGAATAGAACTTTCTGCTGCCAAGTAATAACCACATTGTTCGTGTTTCTTATCAATATTGCTTGACTACAATCTTTGCAGGTGCAGTCTGTCATGGCTACCTTAAAACAAACCAGCATTCCTTTACCTTTGTCCATCAGATTTCTGTATGAAGCTCCCATAGCCTGCCAAAAGCCAAGATATCTGCACCATTCATCAACTCCCTAGAGCCCTCTGCTCCTCTGCTCCACTGCTCAGCTGCCTCCCCATAGGAATAAACCAAAAATAACTACTTGTAGGTTTAATACAGAGCAAAATAAAAGGGTATCTATACTACAGCTAGTGAAGAAATAGTATAGATAAGGATGCAATGTAATTTACCACCAAACTGATGATGGAGTACACATTAAATTATTTCACTCAATTCCCAGGGAAAGTCCTTATGGAATTTGTGTCCTAACTCTATGGGAGATGGGAGAAGTCCTACATGTTTCCATGGAGGAGGAGGCCTATGCCTCTGTGAAAGTTTGTGTAACTCTTAGAGTTTGCAAAGTAGTGTTTCTCTGTCAGGAATTCCAGTTTATCTCCCCACATCTTGTTCTCACACCCAATTGTTTATTGGGAATTCTACCCCTGGCATCAGAGAGAGAAATTACTAACAAATCCTCCCTCCATGTACAGGACACCAGAAGTATTGTCAGCAACAGAGGATGTAAGAAGTACAGGAAACCACAATATGTCCTATTTTTGTCCTCAATTTGGGTTTATGTCATATTGTTTCATATTTCATAAGTATTAAGATTTGAGAAATTGTAATCACCTGCTTTCTTAACTGCCTTCAAAGGTAGCTGTAGGTG
The DNA here is from genome assembly GCA_030060385.1 of Muscicapa striata striata. NCBI lineage: Eukaryota > Metazoa > Chordata > Aves > Passeriformes > Muscicapidae > Muscicapa > Muscicapa striata. The sequence continues at coordinate 3,836,831 of JAREIS010000011.1, forward strand.
GTGACAAAATCTCTTGGAACTTACTACTGTAGCTAAATAAAGAAAATTAATCCTGTTCTGTACTCATTTTCTCTGTATAGGGAGCAGAGAAATCAGGAGCATGTCTGAATGGATCAGTCACAGGGAAGTGTAGGAGGATCTTGCTGAAATGACAGCAATGTCATACAACCTTAAATTTAATTACTTTAATACAAAACTCCTTTGGTCTAACTGTTAATTGACTTCCTCTGATGATAGCAAGGTGAATAATCTTTTCCTATTATTATTATTATTATTATTAATAATAATAATAATAATAATATAATTATAATAATAATATTTTTATTATATTTTTGTAGCTTCTTATTTGGTGACTAGATTGGGGCAACTTTTAACCAAGCAATCTTATAAGCTTTAAAATTGCCATTTTTGATGAAATGTCCAGTATAATCCCCTGTTGATAGACAGATGGGAGTACACCATTATTGCTATATAGACAAAAATTTTATGCCACAATTGACCTGCTATAGACAATAAATATGTTTTTAAGGTCTCAAATTATTTCCTCTCATCAGCAGTACACTAGCAGTTTGAAATGTGAGAAATATAAACTTCTTTTGATTTAGGAATTTGGATTGAGGATTGAGAAATATAATATTCTAGATCTTATTGCTACTATGAAAGCAGGACATGGCTTTTGTAATTATTATACTGGCTTTGAAAACTTTTTTAACTGGAAATTTTATTAAAATTTGTCTTATTTCTGAAACTCAGCTACCTAGACTAACACCTCATTTGTTGTGTGTATTCACTTCAGAGTGGTCTGTTGTCAACATATCTTCTTAAGATTTGTCATTTTTCATATAAAATTTTTGAGGGAGTTTAGGAAGAGTCATCCATTCTTTAGACACACTGGCAGTAAAATCAAGTTTGGCCTAAATAAAACAACACAGTTTGAATCTTTCTGTTTTTTCCTAGAATAAAACTCCCATGAGGTTTTTTATGTTGTTATATAAAGTTTGTTTTCTTTGTTAAAAATCTTGGGACAATTTCTGAATGCTGCATTACTATTATTATTATTATTGCTATTATTCCCCATACAGTTGTTCTAGGAGAATTCAAATCCCATGATCAAGAGCCATCTTAGTTTACCACAGAGAATAGCTGAGTTAGTCTTGTGGTAGAAAGAAGGAACTGATTGAACTGTTTTCTATATTTATAGTATTTGTTAATGGAAGAGACCCAAATATATGTATATTACCTTGATAGCCCATTTTAACTAATAAAAAATTACTACAGACATCCAATGGAAGTAAAAATATTTCTCATTGTTAAAGGAGACCAATATTTTTCAATACTAGATCTACCTTTCCATCACTCTCAACTTCATTAAAGTGTCAAGATAAGACTTTCTATATGAATTATCTCTATTAGAATCACAGAGCCATAGAATCATTCAGGTTGGAAAAGACAGAATGGTGCCTATATTTGTACATTTAATTCAGCCTCTCTTGTACACTAAAACCATATATTTGGGGAAATTTTTCCACTGAGTCCCATGAAAACAACCTCATCATACAGAAGGGATCAGGTCTAAGGATGAAATATGGAATGAAACAAGATCTCCAACTACATTCACAGGAGGAAGCAGCAAACACCTACTGAGCACCACTGGTTAAGCTCAATCTGATTATATGTTCCTTATTTGCTGAGTGTTTGACTTCAAACATCTGCAGCCTGAGTTGCAGAGCTGCTGCAAACTGACATTAAGTCAATGTGAACCATGCAGAAATATGTGAATCCTATCCAGTGTTAGAGACAGACAGGATAAATCCCAAATGCTCCAAGTTACACAAAGTAAAAGCAATAGTTCTTTAGACAATAACCTCTCTGACTATCAGTCCCCATCTGTTTAGAAGAGATTAAAAAAATCATTTATTATAGTGGTGTCAGAACACTGACATTACTGTTTATAAACCATTCATCTGTGAGTATGATAAATCCCAAAGAAAAATCCATGAGGAAAATCAGTTTGGCCTCTGTGGATGTAGAGATTGTTGAGCCAAATGCTACAAAGCCATGCTCACCAGAGCAGTGTTGTGAATTCTGCATAAACCCTGTGCTACAGGCAACAGGGAAAATGACAAAATTAGAATGGGATTAGAATGCATAAGCAAAATGGACAAAAATGAAGACAACCTCTACTCTGATTCCATCATTTCCTAAGTAATAAGTTATTTAATTTACAATGTATTGGTGTTATTCTAATGTGGATTTATTTTCTATGAACGCCTATAATGCTATACATCAGAATTGTTCCTTATTTTTGAAATTATTTTTAAGGGCAGGATATTGTTGAAAGAAACTTATACTCCATTATCTCATGGCTCTGCAGTGCATGAATGCTTCATGTATTTATAGAGTTAATGTGTGTCTCAGAGTAAGAGAATCAGAGAGATTCCTCATTGTTAAATTAATCTAAATTATTCTGCTCTTAAATGCTGATTCTTGGAATTTCACCAAACTCAATAATTTCAATGGGTGTTTCTTGTTCCACATACTTGCATTTTTTCATTAAGTCCAAGTAATTTCTCTTATTTTCCTGAAGAAAAGTAGTTGAAGCATCTGCTCTGCTCTTAGTGTCTAAAATGAAATTATTTACAAGAGGGTTAAAGGCCCCAGTATAGACCAAACTGAATAGCTGCACACTTGTCTCAAACAACATTTATCTTGATTTTAGGCTTTGTTATTTTCCTTCACATTCATGTGAATTTCATTAATTAGACCTGTGAAAAGAATTAACATAATACAGATTGTGTCTAACAAGACACTATTTGCTACAGAATATTTAGTTCAGCAGAGAATGCCCAAAATAAGTTTGGTAAAACAGTTTGTTTGATTCCACCTTCCCTGTTTCTGTTCTCTTTTTTGTTCTTTTCTACTTTATCAGTATGATTTAGCAAAATCAAGTTAATGATTTTCAGCAGTCCCAAGGACAAGGATCAGGCACTTGCAAAGAAATATGGGGTTTTATGTTATCACACAGATTTTATGCCTCCTGTAAAGTGTGTTCAACTAAAAAAAAAAAAAAAAAAAAAAAAATCTCAGAAGCCTTTACAACTACTGAATACTCAGAAACAGTATGAAGATGGAGAGACATAATCTAAGTTCATCAAAATGAATCTCTAAATCATGCATATAATCAAACAACATGAGCTCTACTATCCAATGCCCTTTCAAAGGAGCACTCTCTGTGAGTCTGAGTTACACAACTCCAACAAAAGCTTTTCTAGTTAAACAAACCACTTAACATATTTAACAGAATACTTACATTGTCCTCTAAATCTTAGGAAGGAAAAAGTTATCCAGTGCTTTTTATGAGTCCTGTGGTGAGCAGTTATCTGGTAAGTATATGTTTTAATGCAGTTTTTAAAAATTATATTCACTAAACCACTTTTTTTTCCAATATTTTAATACAGTGACAATTTTTCTGTGTGTTTGAATCTATCCAGAAGCAGTCAGTGGTTGTGGAAATTCCTAACTTAGTTTGAAGTGGTGCAGGGTGCAGTACTTTTGTCTCATTTGAAATTCCTTTTCAGTATCCTAAGATGTGTTGCAAGGAGGCTGAAGTGGACTAATAAATTACTATCCCTCTCACCCTCACTTCTGCCTCTTTTTCTATTTTTAGATACTACCACTATTGCATTATCTCAAAATTCAAATGAATGTTATTGCAGGAATAGGTCATGACTGCCTGCAAAATCCAATTCCCTTCTTCCCCTAAAAATAGTAATAGAAAATGTACCAAGAAAATGTATGTCTTTGCCATACATTGCTTCCACACACCCACAATAAACCAAATTTCAAATAAATTAATTTTAAGTGGTTAAGATGAAGAGGAGACATTCTGGATGATAACAAAAATCTTTTGAGCTCAAAGTGAGGACAGAAATGAAGAGAGGAGAAGATCAGCAACATTTCACCCAGGGCTGGACTCCAGAGTAATGTTCAAGTTCCTGTTTGCTCAAAAAACATGTATCACTCCTAGAGGCAAGAAAGAGCAACAGATGGACCCAGAAGTCAATCCAACACTGCTGGTTTCTTACCCCAGTAAGTTGCAAAAGTCTGTGATCAGTTTTCAATAGAATTTTCTAGCACAGGAAGCCTTGAGCTCTTTAAAACTTCAGTTTTGAAATCATTTAAATGTAGAAAAGGTCAACATGAACAAACCTGAAACAATAAAATCCAATCCCATTAAGTGAAGAAATTTAATAGAAAAAGGAATCTATACACATGGTTCTTCATACAGTGAAACAAGAAAGTATGTCATGTCCTTTAAAATAATGAAGCAGCAAAGGTACTGCAGAAACACATCTGTTAACAAAATTCAATTTTAGTCAAGTGATAAAGAGCAAAACTTCCTGGCAACAACTCAATATGCTGATGATTTGGGCATTAAAAACTTAAAATAAAATGAAAAGAGATTGGCAATTTATGTTCAGGGAGGCAAAGAAGACTCCTGCCACCTCTTCATTTATTGTAAATGTATTAGGAGCTAATTCAGTGGGCCAAAATTTCCAATAGCATTAAAATAATGTGCACTATTGCAACAAAATTACTATAAAACATCATGAGAATCAAAGAAGGTAAGGTGAAATGAATATGCATCTTTTATTCAAATTTCTTGCTAATAAACAGCTGTTACACAATTTCAAATGCTTATTTCAGTTCAATTTTATATGTCTGGATATAAAAGTAAAAGTCAGGGATGGATCTTCATCTGATATAAAGCTCTCTGTATGCCTTGAGTGGAGCTCAGACATGTTATGGACTGTGGATTCAGACCATTAAGTTTAATGCAGTTTTTTGCACGGGGCAATCATCATTGATGAAGCATTAACATTTGTAGTACATGAATGCCTCTGAATGTGATTTTTACTGGAGTTTTCTTAGTATCTTTTCATGATCTTTCACTGTAAAAGGAACATTTTTAGATAAAAATGTACAACAATGATGAACATCTATTTTCTCATGCTGGCATAAATACTTTGACAATGTAAGTTTCTGGATAAAGCTCATAAGTATGTGAAGATCATTGCAATCCTTTTTTGGATAATGCCAGTCTCAAGTTCAGACATTAAATTCCCTGCAATACATCAGTCTGAGAATGTGCTAGAGAGATCTTCCAGAGAGATCACAGAAGTAACATTTATGATTTAGGATTCCTACAAAACTTGAGAACAAAATGTCATTTTCAACCAGTTAGAATTTAGAGCCTGTATAAATAATTATAAAGGATCCATACTGCAGGGCTGAAGCTCCTGAATCTCTTCACATCTCTTAGATCAGGTGGTAAAGATAAGTCCATGAGCAATGGACCCACTCACAGTCCTTTTCTACTTTAATTTGCTGAGCATTCACCTTCCACATAAAATTTCTCATTTACATAAGTAAAATAAACACATCCCACATGGAAATAAGTCAACCAGATAAAAATGAAAGAACTCACAGCTGTGTCACAGATGTTTCTTACTTGAACATCTCAGCAGAAATCAAACGCCTCTGGCCATGTTTCTCATGGGGCTGGCGTGACAAAGAACTTTCTGACTGGACCTATAAATTTGCTATTGCTGTCTGTAATATAATGTAAGAAATGAGCTAGATATAAACTTTAAAGGAGTAATGTTTCCTTGATAAAGCTGTTTGTATTTCAGAGTTTTTGGCAATATGACATTAAATAATTCTTAGTTCTTTTGTCTGAAGCCCACCATATAACACAAGCAATGCAACATGGTTTGCATAGTCCATAACACATTATGGTAGCAAAACAAAGCACAGCCATCTGCTCAACCTAATGCAGCACCAGTAGCCCCAAAGATAGCAGAAAGATCACTTCATATAGGTAGTCATAGCAAAAGCACAAGCCTTTTCCATATGGGAGAGTTATAGTGGAAAAACATCTGGTCAAGCTTCTGAGCTCCAAAAGAATCTACTAGCAATAGCAACAACCATGAGCAGTAATTTCCAGTTACTCTAAGGACCAACCATCATGGATCAATTCAAGTCCTATTTTCATGGCCAGTGGGATACAAGCAGCTTTGCTATGAAAAAACAAAGAGCAAATGGTAAGGGAATGACCAGACCCTGCTCAGTGGTGCCCAGCAACGGGACAAGAGGCAACAGGCAGGAACTGATGCACAGGAAGTTCCATCTGAACATGAGGAATAATTTCTTTCCTTAACATTGACAGAGCAATGGAACAGATCCCCCAGAGAGGGTGGAGTCTCCCTCACTGGAAATATTCTATAACCATCTGGACACAATCCTGTGCCATGTGCTCTGGGATGATCCTGCTTGAGCAGGGAGAGGGTACCTGATGACCCACTGTGGTCCCTTCTAACCTGATACATTCTCAGATTCTGTGAAAATGCATAATTTTTCTCTTATAATTAGAGAAGGGCAGCTTTTCAAAGCTTTCAAAATATTGATAATCTCCTCAGTTAGAAATAGGCCATATGACATTTGACATTACTCCTAAGTTACCATGTCAAAAGTATTATTTTTGATCTATGGGGTTCCTGACTTATGATCTAACTGAAATGTTTCTTTTGAGTACATCACCACCTTTTTTTGTAACTCTCTCTCACATGCCAAAAATCTGCAGCCATCTCTCTTGAATTGTCAACTAGTAAACAATGCCTATTATATCGAAGTATTCCACCAGTTCTAACATTAGGGCTGCTTTCAGTGTCTAGTGGGTACTTTTGTGAACAGCAATGCCTTAGAAAATTATACTTCTGAAAACTAAAAGTAAAATTGTTTATTTTCATAGTCTTCAGTAGTAATAGTGTAGTTCATATGCATTTTACACTAGAATGTAAAGGCAATTAAAGCAGTCACTATAGTAGCAGTTTATGATTCAAGGGAGAGTTTTGCTATTTAAATCAGGTTTTTCTTTTTATGTATTTATAAGTTGTCATGACAACCAGAAATCTTTAACTTTCACAAATTTTAGTTTTGGTCCTCCATGCCACTAATTGTTATTTCCCAGGTCTTTGAAAATCTGTATTTCAATCAAATATCAGCACCTACTACATTAATCAATATTAATGGCACTAGTGATAAGGAGTTCAAATAAACCACACAGCTTTAGTATGACTTGGAAAGTAAGCAATTCCTAAGGAAACACAAAAAAATAATTGCATGACTTCAAGTTGTCCCAGAGTGTAATGGAGTAAAAATTGCAGTTTTTACTGCTTGTACTGATCAGAACTCTGGGTGAATAAACAATTCTGAAAATATCTCAGCAGGAATTTAGTCTGTGTTATACCCTTAACCTTAGTATCTGCCCTCTTCAGCTGATACTAATATTGAGTGGCTGTCAACATCAATATGCAATTAAAGGGGGAAAAAGGAAAAAATGTCAGAAGTAGAGCCCTGTCTGAAAACTTTTCAGTTTCAATAAATAATTGACAAAAACAGAACTACTTGCCTTAAAGTAATAAATAGGAACTAAGACACCAAGGTAAGTTAAGCCTCACAACTTTCTTAAACAACCAGCACATATCCTACATCTTTTTATGTACCTGGCATCTATTTGCACTTTCTTGTCCCATCACACTTACCTTTTTAACTTACTTAGCTGACAATCAGGACAGAAAGCACATAGACTAATGAAAACATTTGGTTCCTTTTCAAAAAAAGACCAGTTGATGAAGAAGATGCATTGAGAGAATCATGCAGTACAGGAGGACTGTGAAACTGGAATCTGTCTGGTTGTGCTGATCAGCCACATAAATTTTCATCCTACTATTTCCCCCTAAGAAAAAGATAAATATGTACCATAATATTTAACCTGTTCTGCAAAGGATGGAAAGCTCCTCATAATAACAGAGCATGATTTTCTAAAAAAATAAATTTAATTTAAGAAGAGTCTGGGGTTTTTGAAAATGATGCATAGTTTACAGGACCAACTTTATACTCAATAAAGTACACATTTGTTAGACTGGTGCCTAAATATTAAGAATGTGATTTCAAGCAAATGGAGATAGAAATAGGGGCTGTCTTTGCCTTTTTCTTCCTATGTCTGTTTCAAACACATTTTAATTTTTAATCTAAAACAGCATATTATTATAGTGTAGATACCCAAATAATATTTTTGATCATAAATTCTTCAGGTTAACAATGCTGATATCAACCTTCACTAAAACTGGTTATCTTGCATCCAGGAGGAAGTGATATATATGCTTAATATAATATCAAGCAAATTGATAAGCTCCTAGGATACATATAAGAAGCACCTGTATATGGTGTACTCAGTTATAAGGAGCATTAAGAAATTTTAAGAAAAAATATACATCCTAGTTATAGCAAAAATAGAGTCTTGCACTTGTGTGCCCTTAAATGCACATCTTATCATGTATGCGTGGGTTCAACTTGTGGGTTTTTTTAACATAGAGACTTGGTTCCATCTCATTTCCTGAGGTAACTCATTGCCCTTTCAGGCTCATCTTCACTCATCACAACTTGGGTTTTCTCAGTAGAAATTCAGAAGAAAATCCACATCATTTTATAATTTTTAGCAGCTAAGAAAATAATTCCTTTTTAAAACAGAACATAGTATTTTTGTAGTTAATGCTTCAGCATTTTGCTTACAGCTGAACCTGTAATAATTTAATATTAGCCACAAAAGGAGCCATGGAACATTTAAGCTGAACTTTATTATGGTTAGTAGACCATGTTATTAAATACATATTATTAAAGACATATTTTCAAATTCCATTGACTTTTAGGTTGCAAGGAACACAATGAATATAGATTTAATGGCATACTTAAGGTCTCATCTAGACTAAAACCCATAACCTGGAGTAACTAAATACAAAGCTTTAGCAGAAATACCATATGCATAACTCTAAATAGTGAAAAAAAAAAATATGGCATAGTGGAACTTCTTTTTCTGAGTAGGCAATACCCAGTCCTCAGCCCACCCTTCACCAGGTGCAGACAGAAATGTTTTGGACTACACTCAAATACCTGTATGTTTCCTGCTCTGTTAGGCAGTTGGCTGAGGACAGTGATTTGAGGTAGAGCACCTTCCCTTGCTTTTTGGCAGCTGGATGCATGACTGCTTGGAAATTAATTTGAGTAATCTCATCTCTGAGAAGCTTGGGAGCTTCAAGTAACTACTTTTATGTCAAATACAAGGACTGAATTTTTAGCTTTCTCTGAAGAAAACTCAATTATTCTTTTTAGGCACAGTAAAAGACAAAGAAGCTGGAGTTTGGTATAGCTTATACTATTTAAAGTTTATAGCTTTATATGAAGCCTCTCAAGAACTTCATATAAAGGACAATTTGCATTATATAGCTCTACACTTACATATTCCTTCTAAGCATAAATTTTCTTCACCTTTCCCAAAACAAGAATGTAAAACATTATCTAGGTGAATGTCTCTCCTTCAAATTCTTTGGTGACTATGGAAAAAGTCAATCCATACTCTGACCATCCGAGAAGAACATGAATTTATTTTCATATGAATGGGAATGAAATGTTTGAACATCCCAAATTCATATCTTATTAACCTCAATTTGCAAATGGGCTAGAATCACATTGTGAATTTCACTACAGTATGACAACATCTGGTATTTCAGAGTATTTTCTTTGAAAATTTGTCATAACTAGTATTTGATCTAGATTGGGTTTGCTGACAGATCAAGTTGTCTTAGAAAATTAGTCAACCAAATGAAATGTTAACCATTCCTTATTATTTCTATGGAACTCCTCCATGTGGATTTCAGGATGCATTTATTTGAGAAATAATTTATTTCTTTATTTATATAATATATTTTGCACATTATACTTATGAAGTAAACAAAAATCAGCTCAGGAAATCACGTTAATTGGCATGAGAAATTATTTCTAGAAATAAATGCATAATCACAATCTGAATAGCTTTACTGTGGTTATGGAAAGAGTAACTATCAGCCAAAATTCCTATAAAAATTCCTATAATAAAAGAAGTTTCTCTGTTGATTCAAAGCCATAGATTTCCATTTTTAGATACCACATTTTTCCATTATTAAAAACATATTTTTAGTCTCCATTGACTTTTTTTTTTTTTTTATGTAACACAGGAAAAATGCTTGAAGAATCTGGTTGCTGTTTTTCCAATATTTGACAAAAATAGAAAAAAAAAGAATAGATGATGACAATATCCAGTTTGCATTTCCCAGACTGCAGAACGATCTCAGATACCACACTATAGACTTTTGACACTAAGGAATTTTCCTGGGGACAGAACATGATAAAATCACCCAAATAAAAAAACAAAACAAAACAAAACACAAAAAAAAAAAAAAAAGATTATATTAAACACACTCTGCAATGTCTTCCTGTTATGACCCTGATAGAGGTCTTTTGTTTAAGGAAATATTTCCTTATGGTCTAATCTTACAAATCCTGGTTAGATAACTAATTCACACTGAAATCTGAAGGTCTAAAGAGCCTCATGATCTTCAAGTCTTTTAACAAATTATGGGATTCCAGTATTGCAAGATATAAATCCTGATTTTTACTTATCCACTACATTAGATTATATCTGGGCTGCTTTGTCTATGACTTTAAAGGAAAGTCTTTAAAGGAAAATCTGGGATCATAAAAAATCCCCAGCCAAACCCTTTCAAGGGAAGAGCAATAATATAGGAGAATGTCTGGATCACTTGTTTCCACAATGCAGAGAAGTGTAAACCATATAGACGAAACTTTCACACCACTGTGGCTTTGGGGGAAAGTGATATTGACTTCAGAGGGTCCAAGATTAAAACTGAAGTACAGGAGAACATATATATATTAGAAGGAGGGTAAAGGATCAGATGCTGTGTCATTATGAAACCATTCACCCTTGTATCTTTTATATATTCTTCGAAATAGAGCTCTTTTGAAATCTGAATTTATAATTTATTTCTTGCCTTTTCTCAATTTCAGCACAATGAGAAATGGCTGATGTTCTCCTATTAAGCACATGACTAACTTCTAAAAGCAGAGATTCATAACAAACCAACCTTTTTGAGTTGAAGGGCACAGTAATTGAAAAGCATCTAATAGTGTCTCTTTCCTTGAAGAAAGCAAACAAAAATTCAGCAACAGAGTAATGAATTTTGGAGTGACCATGAGCTGTTAAATGAACACAGGTGGCTGTTTCCACATGTAAGCTATTTGTAATAGACTTCAAATTAGCAGGAGAAAGGTAAAAGCTTCAAACACTTTTGAAATCTCACAAGTGTGAAAGACTTCATACATCTAACTGAAATGAAGGTGATTAATAAGTGTCCTTTACCTAAACGAGTTACCAGATGCACTGATTCTCAAGTGTAAAAAATAATAATCCAAGCAACAGAGCTACGTAGCTACTGTGGTCAAGGAAGGCCTTCAGGAGTATAGAACACTGATTTCTGTTTTACATTTTTTCCATTGTTTTTAATTTTCAAAAATCACATACTTAAAATCATAAGGTCATGGCATGGCCTGGCTTGGAAGGAACCTTAGAGATCATCTCATTCCATCCCCTTGCTATAAGCAGGGACACCTTCCACTAAACCAAGTTGCTCAAAGTCCTGTCCAATATTTCCTTCAATATGTCCAGGGATGGAGCAGCCACAACTTTTCTGGGAAAACTCTTCTAATGCAAAGTAAAGATTTTTTCCTAAACTCAGATTTAATAATTTAATAATGGCCAAAGTTAAGAAGCAGACAGGTACTTTTAATCACTTCAGAATTTAAGATTTTTGTAACCTAAATTATTTGTCTAGCCAGCTCAAGACATTTAGTCAGAAAGGTATGGTTTAAATATGTGAGTGTTTATTTTGTCAAAGTAGTTTTGCCCTTGGTATCACTTTGTTTTATTCAGAGTAATAGCAGTATTCAATGAACCCTCTGCTGGGACGATTATATTACTGGTCATTATGTTATTGACTTGTTCACAGTAATTGGATGATTTGTATTAGAACTTGCCTACCATGCATTTAGGTGGATTATCATAAAAGAGACATAAATTAATTTTTATCCAGAATGAGAGTGTTCATTCATTGAATCATCACAAAACTACTGCATTTACGTTTACTCTTCATCCTAATCCAAGTTCAGCCTTAGGTGTTGACAAACAAGTCAAAACATTCTTGATGTGAGTTGTCATTCTCTAAATATGTGCTTTTTGTGTGTTTATTGAAACAAATACCTCTGTATGCTTTAACACATTCACGAGAAGAAAATCACTTTCCATTAGGTCTTTGCATTCCACTAAGAACATAAAAAAAATATACCAGAATGAAAATACAAACAGGAAAAATGCAAAACTCTTTTTTTCCCACAAGCAAACCAGGGCACTTTGAGCACAGAAACTGATCAAAAATCACCTTTATGACTTCACATTTCCAGCTGTACAAACATTAAAAATTCAACTTCTGATTACCAGAGATATATTTTCACAAGGTTTTAGTAGATGAGACCCAGCAAAAAAGACTGCTTGATTAGGGTAGTGAGGAGACAGGTGGTATGAGAGAAGGTGAGATCACAAGAGCATTGAGGTATCAACTTTCTCCAGACAGTAACTTCAGAGTAGGAAAAACCTAATTAGAAGGAAAAAACAAGAAAAAGATTATTGATGTCTTTTTTGTTGATTAAAACATTTGACTAGAGTCATAAAACAGATATTAAAAAAATATATTGAATATACAGTGAAGATTTTGAAGGCTTCAATATCAAGTTTGTGAGTTAGTTAATTAATTAGTCCACCTTGGATTGGGGTCAGAGTGAGGGCAGCAAAAAAATTAACATTTTCTTCTCTACCATACTGATTGAGGGGGAAAAATCTAACAACAAAATACATAGCAACTTCTTTGGCTTTGTCACTACTTTTATTGGTTTTAAAATAAAGAAGAAAAGATAATTCATTGAAAGTATTTTGGTGTTTAACCCACATCTTATTTCTCACAATTTTACTTGAGTAATTTTTTATGGAAAGAAATTTTAGCACTCCAAGCCAAAATGGATCTTCTAGGACCACCAAGATTTGGACTGATGCTTGTATAACTTTATGCAGTTCACAAGCCTGATGTAACTGATCAAAAAAATTAATTAATTGAATTTAGAGGAGAACAACAATAATGTAAAAAAATTGGCCCTGCTCTGAACCGATAGCTCGCAAGCAAATTTTTTCCTCATACCAGAATTCATCCATTATTCATGAGAATTCCTAGTTAAGAAAAATGTAATGAGAAAAACAACACGGATTATTCCTATATGGGACAAAATCACAGAGACAGGACCTCAAAAATTATGTTCAGTGCTACAATCTTTGATATCCTTACAAAGAAAAGGCAGATATGAGAAAAGCACTATCAACTTACATAGTAAGTATATGCTTTTGTCTGATCTTTGGTGTCAGTTTTTTAAATACTAACTGCTTATGGATGGGGTGTCACAGATGTAAAATGACAGGGCACAAACAAAATCTTGGAACTAAAATAAAACACATAGAAAACTGACAAGATGAGTGAGACGCTGGCTGTAACTACATGCTGCCAGGCTTATGTACAAAGTGGTCTTTAGGAAAACTTTAGAGAAATAACAGCACCATCAGTTGGCATTATCAGGATTGTTCATCTTACTTTTCTCTAAACAAGGAAGTGTGACCCATACTGCAAATCACTGAACTATCAATTTAATCTGACAGGCACTTTTTTCTGTTTTCTTATCCTCAAAGTCTTGCAGACACACACATCCCCAAAATTTAACTCTAAAACATTGTTCCTGTCAGATGATTAACACTTGATTGAAAAGTCACCCTTTCCAATATTTCATCCATTCACCAAAACTTTTAAAATTTTTCTGTGTGAAATCCAAGCTTGACTTCTATCATTTCCCTCCTTGGTACTTCTGTTTCATCCTGACAGCTTTTGAAACAGGCAACAGTCCTATCCACTAGCCAGGATCCACCTATTCCACTGGGAGCATGCCATCAGGTAGACTGGTGTAGATAACACAGGAACTTCACCCATCTATGTAATTAAAACTAATTCTCCTACAAATTTTCCTTGTCAACAGGGCCCAGCAAATGCTCACTGTATGTGGTCAGATGTAGCAAGCTGTTCTGACCAGTATTTCTTTCTTAGGTGATTCTGGTGTATGCTGGTACTTCTGGAAAAACACATTAAAGGGAAAAATGTGAAAAGCCACAAAAGTCAGAAGGAAGAATGGCAGCACTGACAGTTGCAGGTGTAAAAGTCTGTTATATCTTCATTAAGTCTCCTTTCATCTTTGGCATAACTAAAAGCATGATCTTAATCAAATTTGGTAAGGGCAAAGTTTAGACTAATATTTTTTCTCAAAGACAAAAAGCCCTCAGAAATTTATTTTATATCTCGGGTTTTGGTTTTGTTGGAAGAATGTTCAACAAATTCAATTAAAGGAAAAAGAGCAGTTAATAAAGTGAAGAGACCAACAGTAATCAGATAGTAAGTTTTTTAAAGTCTTTATTTTCCATGGAGTCATTTGATTTCTACAGAAAGACACATTATGTGTTTCACATAATTTTTCACACATCTCTGGGAATAACTTGTACATAGTCTTTACTAACACACAGCTTTACATTATTATAATTCCATTTGCATGCAATTAGACAAAAAATAACCCTGTGTGTATGTTGTCGGCTGGAAGACATAGGAGAGGCAAAGAATATTTTTTCTTTAAAACTTCAAATGTAATTTAATTCTTAATAGCTGCTGCTCTAGGATTTCTCCCTGTTTTAGGTAGAGTAATAATGGGATTTGCTCAAGGATAATTTAGGCATTAAGTACCTATATAAATGCTTTCTGTCCATAAGTAGAAACAAATTTAGATTAAGGATGTAACTGACCGTGTTTTCTTCAGTGACAAATATACAGAGAAGTCAAAAGTATATCTGTGAGTTTTTCTGAATCAGGTACGGTGTCAGAAGGACAGGAAGCATAGAAAGCCATGAAGAGTAACAAAATGCTAATAGAATAAAAATGGATTTTTTTAAAATGAGTGGAAATATATGTTTCTATTATACAGCAAAATGAAGATTTTTATGTTTTCATTAGAATATCTCACAGTGACAGAATACACTAAACAAGTATATCATCCAATTGTATACTTGACTCCATAATCCAAATGTACATATGGAAATAAACTCAGCTAACAAAAACTGCTATAATGTGAAAGAGCAGCAGTAAGGGCAGAAGCTCAGGATAGTGACATTAGCAGGAACACTCTCAATAGGAAATTGTCAGAAAGATGGGACTAGGAATACAGAAATAATAGAAGACCATATGTCAATTATTTGCAAATATTTTTCTCTTGCAAAAAGTATACACATATGGAAAAGAATGTTAGATTTCTTCACTGCAAGTCATATGACATCTCTGAATACATGCTGAATGTATACAGAGTCCTGCAGTACAATACCTGTTATTTAGCATGCTAAAAATAAATGTTGAGATTGCAGAATTCAAATTGTACGCAAAATTTCCTCAGCTGCATAAATTTAATCATACATCCATACATAAGGTTCTGAAAAGTAAAATAAAATAAAAGTAAAATAAAAGTAAAATAAAAGTAAAAGTAAAAGTAAATGTAAAATAAAATAAAATAAAATAAAATAAAATAAAATAAAATAAAATAAAATAAAATAAAATGCACAATCTCTGTCCTTTCAGTTATGGACTCCAAACTTTTACTGCACTGTGTACATGCAAAATACATCAACAGAAAAGCGAAATACAATATTTTATTTTCCACTGGAACTGTTTATTGCTGCACTGATGATTATAATATAGTATTTTATGCTACTATTAGACTATTTTTTTATTTCAACACACTGTGCTGCTGCTTTTAGTAAGTAATATTTTTGCTCAACTCCACCTGAGTCGTATAAATACCATAATAATCAAGTGCCATTACTGGGATATGTTTTGTAGCAGACAGAAATCACACATCTAAATGCAAATGTATACCATTATAAAGATATCCTACAATTCTTATTATGGGCCCATTTGTACTGAACTGTAAAGTAGGGGATCATCATTGCAATAAATGGATAGTGAGATGTTGGCTCTCACAAATGTTTAATGCATAAGGTTGAAAGAAATTCTGTGTGGATCTGGTGTTTTCATATAAATTTTGTAATGTTGAAAGTTTATTTTGTTTGAGTTACTGTTATGTTTGGTCACAGTTTTGGAGACAGGCACAAGACTGAACACACCAAGGTCATGCAATAGCAGCCAGTGTTTATTCACGGACACCCCCTTTTATAGGGGGTTCAAAATTCCCATGCTTGAACACCTGATTGGTCGAGGTCTTGGCACCGCCCAGCTCACTGGCCAATGAGGTGCTTGCATTCAGGATGGATTGGGATCCGCTGGGTTTCCCACCTTGAGTTTGAATCCAACCAATCATTGCCTCACCCAGGGACTCCTTCACTTCTATTCTCCAACAAACTGGGCTAGCCAAATTGAGGCTCTGTTATGGCCAAATTTACCTGTGCAGCTTCAGACCGGCTGCAGCTGTGACAAAAGTTGGTCTCCAACCAATAAGAAAGTTGAAGCACAATGGACTGCACAGACTGTGAGAGCCAGGACAAAGGAGGAGCTGGGTTGGAAGACTGACATCTGTACGAGTGTGGGGAGGCTTGGCTTAGGAGGCTGGCTTACCATCAGCATATATAAGGATTGTTACAGGTGTGGATGGTGTGCTTCTAGCTGCAGCTAAGCACCCAGTGCTGTCTCTTTTTCCTTATTCATTCCCTTGTTGTGGTTCAAGAAACTTCTTAAAATTTTAAAAGCGAGGCATCGTTTCTCATGCTATTTTTTATAAAATCGGCTTGAGCATTGTATAAAATTTTTATTTGTCCCATCCCATTGTAAAAGACTGAATTAGGAAGGATTCTTTTTGATAGATTTCTCAGGTGAAAATAAAGCCCAAACACAGCAATATTGTATCTCAAAAACTGTTTCTTAATAAAGGAGGGTAAGTGTTCCTACCAAGGGGGGATAGAAATGAGTGCAGATAGGGAAAAAGAGAAACAGAAGACAGGGACAATGTTACCATCAGAACCCCGGTGCTCTGTCAGCATCAGCACAGCAAACACTGCATGTGTGTTGCAAGCAAGAACCAAGTTGCAGAATTTATTATCTCCACCCTACAGCAATACTCCTACTGATATCTTTTGAATTTCACTTACTCTTATATCCTTATTTTGCTCTTACTGCTTTGCTGGGTGTTGCAGCTTTCTCATATTCTTGGATTCTTGGATTCTTGGAAGTACTGATGTGTGTTTGCAGACACACATCAGGGTAATACAGAGACAAGATCACCCTCAGTTACATCCAGAAAGAAACTATACTGTGATTAAACTATAACAACTATTCCAGAAAACTGTTGCCAACTAAAGCATCATTTCTGTGTTCCATGTTTAAAAATCCTGAGAGGGAACATAAACTAATTGCTTTTAATTTTTTGATAGACAGAGATCACTAAAACCTGACTGTTGAAAATG
This sequence comes from Muscicapa striata striata, assembly GCA_030060385.1. NCBI lineage: Eukaryota > Metazoa > Chordata > Aves > Passeriformes > Muscicapidae > Muscicapa > Muscicapa striata. Next base: position 3,854,382 of record JAREIS010000011.1, read on the forward strand.
CAGACTAAAACATGCATTTTATTAATTCTATGGGAGGTATGAAGAAGGGAGGTCTTTAACCATCACACAAGAATAGACATGTTGAAAGAAAGTTTTATAACTTGCCTCAGGGCTGAAGCTCATACACTTCATTGTTGAAACATGCTACAGGCCACAAGCTATTAAATAAATTAAATTCAGGAACATTATTGAGCTAAAATTTGTAATTAACAGACGGCATTGTAGAAGTCTCTTTGGGCATTAGGAGATTTGATTATATTTAGAAGTAATTTGGTGATTTAATGATTGATCAGCATTTATACGTAGCTTACTGATGTTCTGACATTACATTCTTCATTTAGTTAAATATTAACCATAGCTAAACTCTGAGGATATCTTTTCTTGATATTTCGTTACTAATTTAATAAGTTCCAACATACTGTGTAAAATAACATAAATATTCAATAGCACGATTTTTTAAAACTTGTGAGAATCTGGGGAGATACAGGGAGATGACTCAAGAAACTTAGATTTATCAGGGCTTAGGCAAGAGGAGGGAGAAAAAATCATATATTACTTGTTCATATCCAGCTGGAAATAAGATCAGGCAAGTTTGAGCAACTGTATAAATAAAATTAGCCAAAGTTTTGATTTACAATTCTTTTTTTAAAAAAGAGGTTTCTTATCCTCTTCCTTTCATTGATCAGTGGTAGCAATTGGATAAGAAAAATAGCTGTCCTGTGACATCTGACCACTACTTCTTGCAATACCACCTATTACAGGTGTGCCATTTTTAAACAGGCATATCTTATCTTACTCTGAAAGTATCTCACCTACTTAAATCCATTATGAATATAAATTTAAACATCAGAAACCATACACTGTTTCTTCTCTCACTTCAACATATATTATTTTTCCTTTATATATGCCATCACAAATCCCAGGTTTTGCATTCTCCATTTCAGGTTTTTACACATGCAAAATACTTATACATAAATCTGCCGTCCTAAAACAGTTAGAAATCTTGTAAAACATATAGCTAATGAACAGCTCTTGACCCTCTCATAAATGTGGAGTTCTGAGAAATTTGCAAAAGAGGCATGAGGAAAAATATTAGGGAGGAAAAATAAAAAATTTCACTTATTTAAAATAGTAATTTTCATTCATAGATTCTTATGAAATATGTAGGGTTCCTAACATTCTTCAGTGAAACAAAATATCAAAATTGAGGTGCTTATTCATTTTTCCTCTCATTACTGCAGACTTTGATAATAACCTCATAAAGTTCTGAATAATTTATGGCACCATGTTTCTCAGTACCTCCAAAGAGAGAAAAGGAATCTTCACTGAATGACCTTTCAAGCACAAAGCCTTTTTCCACACACACAAGAAAACCTTTTTATTTATAATGGCACTGTTAAACATAGTTTTAGTGATATATGGAACTTTCAATTAGACCAGTGTGAAGCCATCATAGCTGAAAAGGATAAATTTTAATGCTCATTTTCTGTAGCTGAGAGAAGCTTCAGCTTCTTTATGAGTTTTAAAATCTTAAAATGTCAAGTGAAATAAGCCAACACAAGAGCACAGAGAATTCCGAAGGCTGAAATTTCCCTAGTTCTTGAAAATGATTGAATTTGCCATTATTTTTGATATAAGAACTTGTACTGGTACTACAAGAAGGATGGAAAAGCCCTCTGAGATCTTTGAGTCCAACCATTATCCCAGCACCACCATATTCATCACAAAACCATAATCCTGAGTGCCACACCTGTCAGATACTAAAATGTTATAGTTTATGACTTAAACATTTACATGAAGGACTTCTAAAAACTGAATTACAAAAGCTGCAGAGAAGACCACCACAATCTGGATAGGCGTCCTGACTGAGGCTTTGTGCTGATGAAGATAAAATAACAACTCAGGGATGGGGACATTCACAAAGCACAAGCCTAATATGGTGATATGCTTCCATCTAATCACTGTCACTCTTCCCTGTCCCCCCCACCCCCCACGCACACTTTTCTTTCTTTCCTCTTTCTTTTTCTTTCTTTCTTTCTTTCTTTCTTTCTTTCTTTCTTTCTTTCTTTCTTTCTTTCTTTCTTTTTCTTTCTTTCTTTTTCTTTCTTTCTTTCTTTCTTTCTTTCTTCTTTCTTTCTTTCTTTCTTTCTTTCTTTCTTTCTTTCTTTCTTTCTTTCTTTCTTTCTTCTTTCTTTCTTTCTTTCTTTTTCTTTCTTTCTTTCTTTCTTTCTTTCTTTCCTTTTCTTTTTTGGCACCAACATCTAACCTCATTTGGTTTTAATTTCGTTTTTGGGTATATTTTGAGCCTTCTAAGTTCTCTCCGGTTTATACATAGAGACTTAATATTCTTTGTTCTTCTCTGTTTAAACCAGATTGCAACAACAGCCAAATACGTTTTGCATGTTTCCAGGCATGAGGATTCTACTGTTTCCTTGGACAAGCTATTCCAATGCTTGACCACCATTTCAGTGAAAAAAAAGTTTCCTGATTTCTGACCAAAACATCTCCTGGCAAAATTTGATGCCATTTCCTCTAGCCCCATTGCTTGTTACTTACAAAATGAGCCAGACTCCCACCTGGCTGCACTCTCCTGTCATGGAGTTGCAGAGAGAAGTTTTCCCGAATCTCCTTTTCTCCAGGCTGGGCCCCCCAGCTCCCTCAGCTGCTCCTCAGAAAGCGTATGCTCTAGAGGACAGCAATAATATTTTTGAAACAAAGAATCAAATTATGATATATTCTCCCTTTCTGGTATTTCTAACAAATATGGGGCAAAAGAAGACTTCATCTTGTAAATACAGAGATATTTATGAGATGTTTCCTTCTTTTCCACACTACTGTTTGTGCAAATAACTGTATAAAACACATTTCTTGGATCAGGCTTTGAGATGCTGGTAAGTATCTAGACTGAAGAGAAGATACAAGAGCATAAAAGGATTCTGATATCATCTAAAAGCTTTAATCATGCTCCTAAAACATCTGAGATAAATATTTAGATGAGGAAGAAACTTGATTCACTTTTGAAGGATGATTTAAATAGTTCCTACAGTGGTTTAATGCTGGGATATGGGTACATACCCTAAAAAATACCTACTTAAATTTAGTCATGATCCTTGGTCCAGAAGAAAATGAGAAAATCTCACACTGCTGCTTCCAAAGTATGATCACAATTGTCAATAGGAAACTAAATAGCTAGAAATCAGCAGCAGTTCTGAAAGGATTTAGGGAGTCAGTTTTATTTTGTTTTATAATGTAGGTTTTCATTTTGACTAGTAAGAACAATCTGTCTAATATGCTTATAAAAAACCAAATGCTAAATTCTCCTCAAGGGAACATTTTTTGGCATAAAAATATTTCTCACACGCTTAGACATATTATCATATCTATAAGGTAATTTGTTTGAGTTTGCAACTGAAATATGAACACGGTAGGAAAGTTGGGTTTTTTTACAGGCTGGAAGAAATAAAATCACTTTTCTGTTTCTTATGTGCAAATCAGGGGTAACTGCACTGAAACCAGCATAGTAAAATCCTCACATTCAAAAACCAGCGCAAGTAAAAGAAGAAAGATACTGCTGTCTGGCAAAACAGACATTTCAGAGCCTGAGTTAAAATGCAGTGTATTTTTCCAGTTATGGGCACTAACGAAAATGAAATAAAAGGCCAGATTCAGAAAGAAAATATGCATCACAGAATCGTAGAATCACAGAATGGTAAGAGCATGGATAATCTCGGCCCAACCCACTTGACACCAAGGTCAGTGGAAAAAAAAAGGGGTAGAGGAGGCGCTTGAAGTGTCAGAGCCAAGATTCCTATGCAAGCCATGGTGAGGACCATGGTGAAACAAACTGTCCCCCTGTAATCCATTAAGTCTACTGGGGATGCAGAGATCCACTCACAGCCCATGGGAAAAGTGCTCGTGCTGGAGTAGGTGGGTGCCAGAGAAAGCTGTGATCCAGTGGGAGACCAAACAGAGGGAGAGGGCCCTTGATTCCAGGGATAGAGAGGGAGGGGCCTTGATTCCAGGATAGAGAGAGAGGGGCCTTGATTCCAGGATAGAGAGGGAGGGCCCTTGATTCCAGGGATAGAGAGGGAGGGCCCTTGATTCCAGGGATAGAGAGAGAGGGCCCTTGATTCCAGGGATAGAGAGGGAGGGCCCTTGATTCTAGGGATAGAGAGGGAGGGCCCTTGATTCCAGGGATAGAGAGGGAGGGCCCTTGATTCCAGGATAGAGAGAGAGGGGCCTTGATTCCAGGGATAGAGAGGGAGGGCCCTTGATTCCAGGGATAGAGAGGGAGGGCCCTTGATTCCAGGGATAGAGAGGGAGGGCCTTGATTCCAGGATAGAGAGGGAGGGCCCTTGATTCCAGGATAGAGAGGGAGGGGCCTTGATTCTAGGATAGAGAGAGAGGGCCCTTGATTCCAGGGATAGAGAGGGAGGGCCCTTGATTCCAGGGATAGAGAGGGAGGGCCCTTGATTCCAGGGATAGAGAGGGAGGGCCCTTGATTCCAGGGATAGAGAGAGGGGCCTTGATTCCAGGGATAGAGAGGGAGGGCCCTTGATTCCAGGATAGAGAGAGAGGGCCCTGATTCCAGGATAGAGAGGGAGGGCCCTTGATTCCAGGATAGAGAGAGAGGGCCCTTGATTCCAGGATAGAGAGAGAGGGCCCTTGATTCCAGGGATAGAGATGGCTCTTACTTCCAAACTACAGCAGTCTATTCTTAAAAGACTGCACCCCATGGATAAGTGACCCATGCCACAACAGTTTTAGGAAGACTGTTTGCCCATGGGAGGGACCCCATGGCATAGCAGAGAAAAAACTCTTCCTGAGTGAAAATCTTGAGTGACAAACTGACCAAAACCCCATGCCTCTCTCCCTGTGCTGTCTGTGAGAAAGAAGGAGGGGGAAAAAGCTTTTTTAAAAGGCTTATTTTGCTTCTCATTATCTTCCTCTGCCTGTGTTAAAAATAAATTTCCCTCATACCTTTAAATTTGAACCTGTTTTGCCCTTAGAGTAGTTTTCTCCCAGTCCTTATCTCAGCTCATCAGCCCTTCATTAGATTTTTCCCCTCTCCTCTGCCCAGCTGTAACAGAAGAGGATGAGTGAACCACTTTTGTGTGTGCCTGGTGCTTGGCCAGTGTCAAACCACGACAGGCATAAACAACTTCCCTGGTAAATCTAGTGGCTCATGACCCTCACAATAAAGAATTTCTTCATAATACTTAATCTAGATTTCCTCTCTTTCAGTTTGTATCCATTACTCCCTCTCCTATCACTATTACACACAGGCAGCTCAGTGATCTCACGCTACCATGTAAAATAGAAACAAAAATTGAGATTAAACAATGATTTTGTGAAAGGGATGAAGCCAGCCCCCTCCTTGAGCAGCAAACCTGTCATAAAAGCAGCATGGCTAATGGATTTGTAATGTAGGTGGAAGGTTTTAGTCAAAGTGAGACAAAGGTGTGATTGACAAGAACAATTGTATCTTTCAGAGATATTCTCAGAGCTGAAGGGATATATTGGAAACAGTTATTTTGCTAGTCCTACCTCCTCTTGTCTGCCTCTTTTCATCATTCTGTAACAAACACTGCATTTATCTAGATGGATGATTTATATTTACTACTATTTCAGTACTTTGCACATGTTTTGACAGGTATGGAATGTTCCAGAAACACATTTTGCTGAGAGAATGCTGGAAATGGAAGATGAGGTATAAAAGTAGCCACTCGATTTTTCCACTGACATTAAAGTCCAGCAAGGGTAGAACTCTGCAAAGTCAGTTTTGGTCACTGCTGTGGGTTAGATTTCTCAAATTAATTTCTTCCCATTTGTTGCATGCTGGAGAAGTGAAAAGGTGGCGATTTTCAAAGTGGTTGAGGAAAAAAAGGATGAGCCAAGCACTCTCACATACCACTGTAATGGTTTGGCCAGGGGAAGAGAGTTTGGGAGCATTGCCTGGGGAACGGATTCTCCCCCGGGGGGAGTTCAGGAGCTGGCATAACACTGCAAAAGGCATTGCATCTGAGTCCAGGACTGGACTGAAGATTTTCCCCCTCAACTGGAGGGAATTCATATATTAATATGAAATGGCTGCTTAGCAAAATGAATATATGGCTCTTCATGTAACTTCAGTTGATTTTTGGTGTACTGCTTCCATACTTCTGAATAAACCAGAGCTTCAAGGAGATTGTTAAAAATATTTCTACTAGAAGCTCAATAATTATGTCAACCTTTAAAAAAAGATAATATAGTATAGGTTAACAAGAATCAAATCAACTTTATCATCAGCACACACTCACTGTTAAATTTTCTTTACAGGAGGAAGCTGGACTAACTTTACTGATTTTAAAGCAATCTTAACCAAGTGCTATCAGAACTTTCATGTTTGTTTCAAAATAGCTGAAACCCCATTGAAAGCACTGAAAAAACTACCTGAAGTTCAACTGGTTAAATGCTTTCCTGGACAATGCTAAAGCTGGTAAGACCTCACCCTTAGATTTTGTAGGATCTAAAACCATGCAAACATTTCATCAACCTGGGATGTGCTCAGGATCTCCGATGAAAACACTTTTACCTTACTGTGAAGATGCAATATTGTAAGCAGTTCATGTTACCTTAGAATATACTCATACATGTTCTTTGTGTCTCAGTTGGGAAAGAAAGTTGATTTTACCCAGGATTTTGTTATTAGTACAATCCTGGGTAAAATCAACTTTTTTTCATGCCTGTGGTCTAGTTAACTCCTATAATTTAAGCTTTTCCCAAGTAGCCTGCACATGTTCAAAAGACATAAGTGAATGTCCAAACGCAAGGAAGTGTATGAAATTCTAATTTTGCACTCGAAAAAAATGAAATCTCATTCATGAGATGAAATACCTCTTTCTTACAGGTATTTTCTAGAGGAAGTTTCATTAGACAAGGTTCAGTTTGCATAAGCTGACCAACATTTTGCAGCTAAGCAGTGGTGGATTTAGTATGTGTTAGAGTTCAAGACAACATTAAGTGTAACTCCTTTACCTTTACAGGAAGGCCACAGACTGCCTGCCTTTACCATCTCCCCACAGCTAGACTTGATCCTTCTTTTGAAGTTTTTCATGTCTCAAGGATTCCAGCTCTATTTCTCTCTGTAGATGATGTATGAAAAAAGGATAAACAAGGACCTGTTCTTGCTGTTTCTCCTGAGGCAGTCTCCTGGAAGTAGCACTCCATACCTTTCACTTCCTTGCTCACATGTACTCATGCTTCCAAGATGGTTTTGTGCATCACCATGTGATCTGGAATGGTGAGAGAGATCAATCTGATTTTTATTTATGCCTTAACATATGTTACACATGAACTAAAGGATTCCTATAAAGGCTATGGATGTGCTGGAAGCCCTGTCCAAGGAGAGGTTTCATCTGGCAGCCCATCAGGACAGAGAAAGTTTCCAAATTAGACTGCATTTCCATCACCATCACACTGAGAGCCCGGAGCTGCTCCAGGACTGTGCCTGTGGCCACGACAGGCTGTTCTCTGCCTCTGGAAGGAGCACACAGCCTGCTTCTGTTTGGAAATCACACCCAGCCCGCCACAGGAGCCGGGCAAACGCACCGCGGTTCGCAGCACACACGCTCTGCCTGCCTGGCTGATGCTGACACACAGCATGAGAACCCTCATGTCCCTGTCTTCTGTTTCTTTCTCCATCTCTTTTTTCCCTCTCTACTCCTTTTTCTATCCCTCTTTAGTAGGAACACTTACCCTTTATTATCAATAAACTGTTCTCAGATATAATATTGCTCCATTAGTTCTTTATTTTCGTCCAAGAAACCTATCAAAGAGAATCATCCCCGACTCCACCTTTTATAGCAGAATGGGGAAAATGGGTAAGAACAGAATTCCAGCATCAGTACCCTAGAGACATTTTATCAAGCTAACAGTGCACTAAGTGTGTATTATCAACAATATAAAAAAACATTTGTATGTTTATTCATCAGTAATTCACTAATAAAATGCATTGAAACCTGCTAGTTAAATAGCAAGCTGTTAATTATGAAGTGACATCAGCTGAGCTATTGCAATGTAATATTAAGATAATTTCCTATATTAGAAATTATTCACTCCATGGTGAATGAACAATTTCATTATATACAACTTACTTTTTGAGTAGCAAGTAATTTTTAAATATTAAAGTCCCTATTTCAGTCTCTGCTGATGCCACCAGTGGCAGCTCAGAGAGTATCTGTCACTCCAAAAGAGGAAAGGGTCCATCTAAGCCTTACTAGAAATATCCTAAACCCCAATTAATTTCTGTGTCTGGGAATTTGCCATATTAAATGCTTAAATTTCATTTTAAGTTGTATGTCCAACTTAATTCTGTTATCTTGTGCATAGTGTTACATGTTCCTAAGTGTATGAAGATAATTATTTTATATCCCTTAAGATCACACATTAAAATGTGTATGGATTTCTAAACACAAGGCATTTTTTACCTTTTCTCACCAATCTATTCTCTGTGGTCGTGGGACCATCCACTTTGCTTGAGAGGTTGAGCAGATCCTATCTGAAATTAAGGAGTTCTTTGGAGGAACCAAACTGTTCAGACCATGATACAGTTAAAGGTGTCTTTCCTCTCTCTCCCACTCTCTCACCTCTGTCTTGTTCCAGCTGAAGAACTGAATGATGGTTTTAAAGTTTTATTCTACAAGGTCTGTGCAGTGATTTGCTACAGCTATCAAACATCTCTGACTAGTGATAGAAAGCCATAGTGCCCAGGATGGGAGACTGGACAGTCTAATTTACATGTGTAAGTTAATGAGCTGAGAAATAGTCCTTGGTCCTGGATTCTTAAAGCAGAGAGGTCCCATTTCAGTTTAGTAGCAGCATTCAAATCCTGAATTCTGCTAGTCTGTGGTAAATCCAGTCAGGCCCAGGGAAAGATCAAATGTACCTGGATTACACATGTTGGAAAACAACACAGCTATGCATACAAGTGTGACACAGCAACCCATGGCTGTAACAGTCTGGTTCTACAGTTGGTATTGCTGCCTATTTCTTGTACCACTGGCTAATATTTAGAGTCATGAGGCGCTAATAATTCTTTTTCTCTTGCTTACAGTACCACAAATTATTTAGTATATCACATCTGTATTCAAATGTTTTCATCACATTTGAATATAGATATAACACAAATGTTGTTCTTGACAATAAAATACAGTAATGAAAACTAATAATGAATTTACTGTATGTACTGCAGAAGCACACTAGATCATTCAATTCCTACAATTGCTTCAGAAATTAAATAAGGTATTTTTGAATTATTAAAATACACTGTAGACATATGTTTGCATTATTTGTGTGTTGATTTTCTTTGATTATTGTATGGGGCAAAGTCTTGGGAATTGTGAATAACAATTAGTCTTCACTGCTATATATTTTCTAAGAAAGTAGAGGATTTTCTTCAAATAAAAGAGAAAATAAAGTATCATCTGTAGCAGTGAGTTTGTCTGCTCAGTTTCTGTAAATTTATTGTATCACAGAAATTAAGAAAACAGACACCTCACTCACAGGGTTGCAATTAGATTTCATTTATCCAAATTGGTTAGAGAAACAGAGGAAATATAACAATGAAATACAATAGAGGAAAAGTCTTATTAGACTTTTCAGAGCAGAATACAGTGCCCAGCAGTTGGACTGACCCCCAAATCCAGAAGTGATGCCTTAATTTCAAGGTGACAACACTAGCTAGACTAATGATATTCCCCCTGGCCCAAGTACATCCTAGCTTGCCATAGACTGTTTGCTGCAGCTGGGTCATGCAGCTCCATTTTTTTGTCAGAGACACAAATTCACAACAGAGGTTATCTAGGAAAGTCCCATCAGGCTTCTTTACTATCACTTCTTACCCCACACACTGTTAGTGAAAGTGAATCTCATGACTTCACACTGTATTTAAACAAGCATGTTTTTTTTCCCAGTAGAAAATTTTAGCACAGAAGAGGGAATTACCCTCTGGTAAATGATTTCCATAAGGATTTAGGGCTGGAAAACTGCCAAGATATCTCTGCTTGTGCAGTCAGTCTGGTACAACGTTTGCACTTCCTGGACATTTCCTGGAGCAGCACATTTGAGAGTACACTGGAGACACATGGTTTTGGTGGATGGACCACTCATGGATAAGGAATTGCTGGATCACAGAACCATAGTTGAGTTCAAAGGCACCCATTAGGATCATCAAGTTGATGGTCACACTCAAAGAGTTGTGGTCAACCACTTCATGTCCCAGTGGAAACCAGTGGTGAGTGATATCCATCATGGAGTGGTTTTGGGACCAGCTCTGTTTTAACATCTGTGTTGAAAACAAGGACAGTGGGATAGAGTGCACCCTCAGGACTGCTGATGACACTGAGCTGTGGTGCAGTCACACACTGGAGGGAAGGAATAGATCCAGAGGAACCTGGACAGCTTGGAGAGGTGGTTCTGTATAATCTTCATGAAGTTCATCAAGGCCCAGTGGAAGGTTCTGCACCTAGATGAGGGAAATCCCAAGCACAAGTACAGGCTGGGCAGAGAATGGATTGGGAGCAGCCCTGAGGAGAAGAATTTGGGGGTGTTTGTTAATGAGATTCTCAATATGACCTGTCATGTACACTCACAGCTGAGAAAGCTAACCACATCCTGGGCTACATCCCAAAATGCACAGACAGCAGGTCAAGGGAAGGGATTCTGCTGCTCTGCTCCAACATTGTAAGACCCACCTGCAGCACTGCATTGAGCTCTGGGGTCTCCAGCTGGGACATGGACCTGCTGGAGTGAGTCCAGAGGAAGCTACAGAGATGATCAGAGTGCTGGAGCAGCTCTTCCTAAGAAGATACACTGAGAGAAAAAGAGATGGGGTTGTTGAGCCTGGAGAAGAAAAGGGGTTGGGGATACCTTACTGTGGGCTTCCAGCATGGAGAAGGGGCCCACAGAGAAAGCTGAATGGAGACACTTTTTTCCAAGGGAAATTAGTAACAGGAAAAGGGGGAATGGCTTCCATGTGGAAGAGTAGATTTAAATGAGATATCAGAAAGAAATTCTTCCCTGTGAGGGTGGTGAGGCCTCATAGGTTGTCCTGGATGTGTCCAAAGCCAGGTTGGATGGGGCTCTGAGCAACCTGGTCTAGCAGAAAGTTCCCTGCCTGTGGCAAGGGAGTGGAACAAGATGATCTTTAAGTTCCCTTCCAACTCAGACTATTCTATGATACAATGACATAACCCAAAGATGAATAAATTACTGTAGGGGGCCGCAGGGGAGAGTTGCACAGTTACAAGAAACTAAATTAAAAAGTCTTAGAGAAATTTGTTGACACAATATGTTTACTTTAACAACTAGGGAAAAAAAATCAAAATAATCCTAAAACACAACCAATTAAAATGAACATTTTGAGATATAGTGAGTGAAATATTTAATGAAAAAGATGTGTCTGGCATGACTTTACCCAAATTTGAAAAAATAGCTAACAAAACAACCCACTCTTGAAGGGTCATACACCTCCCATTTGATGCAAAAATAATTAGCACTTGGTTTCCCATGATTTTCTGCTGTCCCATATGTGTTTATAGCCTATTGTTGCTAAGGAATGTTGCTAAGCAAGGCAAGGCATAGAGGAGGTCAGCCATCTCCTCTCTGAGAACTTCTAGCATCAATTATTTTTGTAAACTAAAGATTTTTTTTTTTTTTTTTTTTTCTGAGTGTTCTGCATATTTGTTTGAGATAAAAGATTTATCACAATAGAACAATCCAAACATATAAAGATACCTCTAACTTAAAAGCATAGTCCAGGGAACCCTGTGGGAGAGATCCACACTGGAGCAGTTCATGAAGAACTACAGCCTGTGGGAAGGATGCATATTGGAGAAATTGGAAGGACTGCATCCCCTGGGAGAGACACCACACTGCAGCAGGAGAAGAATGTGAGGATGGAAGAGTGGGAGAAAGAACAGGTTGTGAACTGATGGCAACTCCCATTCAATGTGCCACTGGGGTAGGGGGGTGCAGAAGTAGATGAGCTCAGGGCAATTAAGCCTGGAAAGAAGGGAGGTAGGGGGAAGGTGTTTCTAAATTTGCTTTATTTCTTACTACCCTACTTTGTTATTAATTGAAAATAAATTAAACTAATTTCCTCAAATTGAGTCTGTTTGGCCCATGATGGTAACTGATGACTGATCTGACCCTGTCCTTATCCCAACCCATGAATTTATTTTTGTATTTCGTTCCCCCATCCACTGAGTAGGGGGAATTAGAGAGCAGCTTGGTCAATCCACCACAACTGTTGTTTAGATTTGTTTGAATAATAAAAATATACTTTCTAAAGGACTAGCACTAGAATGGTATTTGGTATGTCCCAAAGAATTTGCAATACAAAGCACAAAACAATTACACAGAACTTGTCAAAAGACAATGCAAAGAAGATTAATTAAGGGGGGAGGAGAAGGGAGGGCGGGGAAGTGTTGTATGGGGGGGCGGGGGAGGGATGTGATTTGTTGTAGTTTTGCCTCCCTAGGGAAGGCAAATCTAGCCACAAATACAACACAGCCAAAATGTGTTGTTAATGACAGTACTAAAGGCAGTGAACCAAAGCCTGGAGATAAAATTTTACAGTACAGTCATTTGAAACAGTGAATCAGCCTGCCTCCTGCATAGAAAGGAACACTGAATATCTGTCCAGTCATTCCAGAACTGGACATCCCCCAGGGCTAGGAGAAGCAGAGAGGCCACTGCCTGATGCTCTCCAGCCTGCAGGCTGCAGTGGGAGGAGCTCTGTCAGGGATGAGTAGGTAGAACCCCCCTGCTAGACTAAGACACTGAATGGTGCATCATCTTCTGTGGCATCATGATGACAAAAAACAAGGATGTGATCTCTGTGACTCAGTGACTCACTGGAACAGCTTCACCTGGTGCAGTGTCTCCAAATAACACAATACTGGTCCACATGGTAAGTGTACACTTCCCTTGCAAAACTATTTAAATCTTGATGAAAAGGTACTGGTTTTAAATGTATAATTCCATAAACTTAGTTCTTTCCACACATTTGCTTATACCCTATGGAGAGCTACATTTATGGACAACTCTTGCCTTGAATTAGACTTTCCCTGCCAAACCTGCCAGCCACCTTTTAATCATCAGGGTTTCTGTCTATTGTTCAGTGGTCTATGAATTACTGATTGTATTTCTGCTATGAAACACATCAAATGCCAAATATTTTTAATGAAAGTTCACATATTTCGTGAGGAAAGACAAAGAAATGCCTGCATATTTCTGGTTGGCATTAAAAAACTTGATTGTTTCATACTGTCACAACACCTGTTTTCAGAACCAACACTATCCATCTTGGCATAAGTATAAACCCAACCAAAATAATCTGCTTTTAACTCCCAGAAGATAACTGAAATTATTTCTCTAATATATATTTCTCCATATACTTTTTAAATTAAAGTATACTTTATAATTTTAGTTATACTTTATAAATTAAATATAATTTAAATCACAGTCTTACTCAGTTCTTTTTCCAAGAAACAAAGAGAAGTAAATTCCTGCCAAGGCAATCAGAACTAATTTTAGAGAACAGGTCACTTTTCCCCCTCAAAGTGGTTAAATTTCAGACTGCCTTTCATTTTATTATTGCACCACAAAGATTTAATGTACATTACAGCACATGTGAGAAAATCTTCTTAATATTCAATTTAGTACTTTCTAACATCTTTACTCTTTTTATATGGAACTTTCAAAGAACACAAAAGGCTGATGGTGGTATGTAATATATGGGTGAAATCAAGTGCTTTATGTTTCTGTACCATAGCAGTTGGTTAAATACATTGTACTACAGTTCTCAATATGACTGTCATAAATGTAATACTTTTGAATTTATACTGTTTGCTAAGTAAAATATCTGTCTCAGGCTTTTATTTTGAAATATCCAATATGCACTGTAATGGGACAATAATTTATTCCTATGCTAAGCCAAAGATTGAACAGTCTAGTTCATTTTGTTCTCCTACAGTAATTGGCAGTGTGTGATGATTAAAAGAAAAAAATGGAAAAAGAAGAAATATTTTTCTATGTTTGGATATATTTTACCTGATAAGTCAAAATGTCTAAAGCAGATGATTAAAACTATTGTATTGCTATGGACCATGACATAAATAGAGAACAACCTCTGAGAATATACTTTTTCATTCATAAAAAAAAGTTAATAATATGCTAAATTTCTGTAATGGCAATTATAATACATTAACTTTGAAAAAACACAATTAAAGTTCACTTTAATTTAGGATTCACATAAGGTCTCATCAAAGGTGCTTTTTACAAGATGATATAACAAAGGAAAAATATAGAAATCAAACCTGGTTAAAGAGAAATTAATATATCAAAGAGTGCTGATATGTAACATATTAATATTTTGTACTATATATATAAAACTGTTAGTCCTGTTCTCAGTTTCATTCTCCATGGATGAAACTAAATCTTATAATCCACTGATGACATAATCAAGTACTTGAGCTGCATAATAGGTGATCTGGCATAAGAGTATTTAAAGATACAGTTAAAAAATCAAGCTTATGTGCTCAATGAAAGCAATTTTAGTTGAAATATGGTGGTGAACAACACATTCCTTCAGGTTATGGTGTGCATGAGTGTCTGAACCAAAGCCCACCACAGGCAGGGAAGCTGTTCCTTTAGTCAAAGATATTTTGAAGCACTTAGTGTAAGTTACAAGAGCTGAAAGAGAAAGACCACCTTATAAAGATATACCTTTCCAGGTAATAGCTCCTTACAGAAAATTGCTCATGTTCAGATTGTAAGAATCCTGGGTTTTCAGCAGGACAGAAGGGTCAATACTGTCAGAAGTGACCTTTTCCACTGACACTGGTTACACTCAATTTTTAAGGAAACATTCTGGAACTGTAAAAACTAGAAAAAAATATGTGTTTACTTTAGCACATGCATGCATGGTAAAGAGTAAAGTGGGGCAGCTCCTCTGACCTTGGTGTTCCCTACATTGTTGCCCTTTTGCCTTTTGTCTTTCCTTACTCACTGGCATGGCTGCAGAGCTCAGAGACCACCCAGGCTTACTGCACCTATAAATGCAAAAACTCTGTATGTGTCTTTTTACTGTCCTTTGACATATATAGATACAGAGAGTCTCTTCTTCACATGCATATATGTAATTAAAAAAATCAACACAAAATGCACACATCAGGAGACTTCCCCTACAGAAATACACTGAGAAATTTAGAATTTGAGCCAAAATTTTGGAAAAATATGTATATTCACTGAAGCTGTTCCAGGTGAGCAGTGACACCTGAGAGCCAAACTGACATGATTTTACCTTTTAATGGTCTTATTCTGTATCCTACTTATTTGTACAGCAATAGTTTAGGTACCTTGGCAGAAAAAGTTGCAGTTCACTATTAGCAGCATGCCTATAGTAAAGGTTTATTTCAAAATGAACAAGGTGTGAAATTAAGAGCTCTGTTGGAAGACATCACTCCAGGTGATTACCTCCATAAATTTCCTTTTTAACAGAACATATTTCATTCCACATAAAGTCAGAACTAAGCTAAAATGTCCTACCAAAATGCCTCACTCGTATTTTACACTTTATGAACTGTCAGTGTGATATAATGTAAAATCAGAAACACATTGTAGCTATATCACAATCCAGTGGGATGGAAAATCTGCAGAGAAAGCACTGGAAAAAAAAAAATAGAGAAAATGACAGGAAATGTAAAATTGAATTAAGTATGTTACAAGTAATTTTTCTGTTGCCCCAAACCTATTTCTGCTGGATTTCTCTTCCATCCTCTAAAATTAAAAGTATTTCTGTTATTGATAATAAATTCCATTCCCCATAGCTCATTGCTGGTTGCTAAAAACCAGAATGAGATGACATATCTGAGCTCTCAGGAAGTCAGGGCACTGGCAGCAGAGAGACAGGAATCTGCTCCCTCTCTCCATTGGTGACTCCTCATGGACCAAGGATGTTACATCCCAGTAAAACCAGATGTGAAAGGTTCTCTGGGCACTTTGGCCAGGAGTTGTGCTGGGGACAGCTCAGTGTCCACCTGCATATTCTGGGAGATGGCTCCAGCTCATGCACAGCATTCCCTGCTTTAAACTCTGCCAAGCCAAGGTCACTGGAACACAGGCCATGAAATCTCTCCATAACTCACTCCTCCATTCCTGCTCTGCTGCACCCAGCAAGTATCTGGTAAGGTAAAATATCTGTCCTCCACATTTAGGAAGTGTAATCTTCACATCAGTAAACTGAAGGAGTTCCTAAAATATTATAACCTTTTTATTCTATGGTTAAACATATTCCTGCACAAATCCCCTGAAATAAAAGCTCATATAGTCTCCTTTCTTTAAAAAAACCCAACAACAGCAACAGAAAAAAAAAAAAAACAACAAACCAAAAACAAGCAAACAAACAAAAAACCTAAGTAGCTTAAATTTAAGAAAATTAAAGAGTTCATTTTGTCCTTGGGAAAAAAAAATCAATCTGTTATTTAATAACATTTAAAATACTGTTTTTTTAGGATTTTCTACCTGGCATAGAACTATTGCAATAACTAAAATAGATACTTCAATATGAGAAGATTTTCACAAAATTTTCCTAAATTTGCCAAAAAAAGCATGGTTACAGATGTTACAAAAAAATCTCCAAACTGAAAGTTGTCATGAGTTTTAGCTGAAGCTCTGAAAAATGATTCATGTCTCTGATTTACTTACAAATGTAGAAAACAGCTTTCATAGCCATATAACTTATGGAAGCAATTTGCAAATCCTTATTTGTATTTTTGAAAAGTCAAATGAGAATCAACCTGAAATTTGTTTTATAATGTAACTGTAGCTCTACACCTGTCAAACTGAATTATACCATTAAGAAAGTACATCTTATTTCTCAAATTGACTTCTGATCTAATCTGGCACCAGTTTCAACATTCCTATCTGTTTAGATATCATGTGTAAGGGTTCACTTTTTTATTGTGCTAGACCAACTTTCAATCCAGAAGTAATATTTGTGGAGAACTTCAATAAACACTGAAACACACTCACAACTCTAACTTATTGTTTTTTTAATTTGGATTTTTTTCCTCCCATATGACTCAAAATGAAACGTTTTACATGTGTTTAAATCGAGGCTAGGTATTTTTTTAAGTTTTGTGACATACAGCAAACAAATATTTATTATATGCTTGGACACCAAACAAGCTGGGTTTCCTTCTGGAAAAAAAAGAAGAAAAAAGAAAAAAAGTAAAAATTTAGAATCTTCTAGAAGTTACCTGCAGTGCATGGCTTTAATCCACAATCTTACTTAAACACAACTTTCCCTGAAATGATAACTATCTGGATCAAAGAGAAGTTCCAAAGTCTCCATATGAACTTGAAAGTCTTTGTACTTCTAATCTTTAGTGGGGGAAACAGCAATGACCCACTAATCCTTGCCTTTAAGGTTTGGAAATGAGTAAAACATCTTGACTCCATCACAAAACAGTGTGGAAGTAGGAAAATGGTGTGGAAGTAGGAAAATCGTGTGGAAACAGGAAAACAGCAGTGAAAACTAGCTGAAAACCTGAATTTTGCTAGCAAAAGAGCATTTTATCATTTTTCTTTCCTATACCTTTTTTTAACTTTGAACAAGAGGACAACTGAATTTATACTGCTCTACAGAGTAATGGCTAAAAAGCAATTGCAGTACAACATTGGAAGTGAATGGCATTCCCTTATACAAGCACTAAAAATAGGAATGAATCATGGGGACATGTTTTCTGAAATGGTTTGTATACATAAAGTGACATTATTAAATGCCCTGCTCTACTCCCAGGAGTGCCTTCTCCATTTCCCTGAGTCAGCTGTCTTTAGTGCATCTTTTAGCTCTGCATACATCCTTAATTCCTTTTCATCTTCATTTGTTCCCTCTCTTGTTGGGACCTGGCATTTTTATAACCTTATCATTATTTCATAATAAAGAAATAGGATTTTGAGTTTCCAGTAATCCTTTCACTTTTATAGAGCAGTTTTTACTCCATCTTCAAATTAATACTTAGGGAATTCTATTTCAGTGCAGTGCATTGCTTACTTGCTGGCTGAACAAGAACCTCAGGCTCTGACTTTCCTGATTTATCTGTAAGGATTTCAGATGGTTAAATAGGCTAAAATTTATGCAATTAGAATGTCCTGTTCTTGTTCCTCAGCAGCATCAGTATCCAAATGCTGCTGAAGACACATGATACTCAATTAATGCCTTCATATCAGCACAGAAATTCAAATACCAATAGGCAAAAATGTTAAAAAGCGTCCCTTTTACCCTCCAACATAAAAAGCATTTTTAGTATTCCTTATTGTGAAGGGAAAAAATGGGGCTGAAGAAATGAGTGTTCCTAAAGAGCTAAATACAGCAGTGACTGCAAGTATTAAAGCATAGTTTTCATTACTTGTTATGTCAAATTTAGAACTTTTTGTATACTTCTGAACATTAGTAAGAAGCTATAATTCTTATTCTTTTTAAGATAGCAAATTTCTTTTTTTTTTTGCTTAATTTAACTAACACTATCCTGATCTTCATTCCCATATCTTCTGCTGTAGAGCTTCAAGAGAGAATTATATTGACAAAGCTTTTCTAAAGCTTTCTTGTTCACTTCCTCTTGTGATTTAAATATCAATGTCAGAATGTATTTCCATCTTTCTATGGGGATTTCTGCTGAAAAATCAGGGGTAAAATATGAAGCATAAGTGAATAGTGATCTAATTAAAAACTTTCATATAGTATGTTTGGTTGACTTATTTTTCTTCAAATGTCTTCATATCTTGTATTTATTTTGTACCATCACTATATGACAGAATAAATACAGAATAAGAGGTGTGGTCTGTAGTTTTTGCAAAACTTAGTGAAATTGTCTGTATGATATTCTCATAAATCTCAACTCTACTGTTTCATGCATTTATTAGAGTGATTGTAGGATGGTGGTGATTATTATGAAAGACACTGTCTTTTCTCTACACCACTGATACCTAACAATCCAAATATGAAAGCAGAAAAAAATACTGATTTTTGAACTTGTCATTTTGACTTGTCACTCAGAACAAGAAGTAGAATATTTCTGAAGCTCAGTGACATTTCTTTTCATCTTAAATAATCAGGCCTTTCCATTGTTCACAAGACTTGTGAAATCCCAGCTCAGGCTGGATGGAGAATGGATTGACAGAACCCTTGAGAAGAAACCTTGAAGGTGTTGGTAGATGAGAAGATCAGTGTGACCCTGCAGTGAGCTCTTGCACCCCAGAAATCCACTGTGTGCTGGGCTGCACCCAGAGCCCCGTGGGCAGCAGGGCAGGGAGGGGATTCTGCCCCTCTGCCCCTCTGCTGAGACCCCACCTGCAGGGCTGCAGCAGCTCTGGGCTCCAGCACAGCAAGGACAGGGACCTGCTGGAGCCAGCCCAGAGGAGGCACCAAGGGGAGCAGAGGGATGGAGCAGCTCTGCTGCCAAGACATGGTGAGGAATTTGGGGGTTTCCAGCCTGAAGAAGAGAACACTCCAGGGAGAACTCATGGTACCTGAAGGCTGTCTACGAGAAGAGGAACTTCATTGCAAGGACACATACTGACAGAACAAGGGAAAGTGGCTTCAAAGTGGAAAGAGGTTTAAATTAGATATTATGAAGAAGTTCTTTACAATGAGGGTAGTGAGGCCCTGGCACAGGTTTCTCATAGAAGCTCTGACTACTCCATTCTTGAAAGTGTTCAAAGCCAGGCTGGACAAGGTTGGAGCAACACTTTCTACTGGAAGGTGTCCCCGCCCATGGCAGGGGGTTGGAGCCAAATGGTTTTTAATTCTCATCCAACCCAAATCATTTTGTGATTCTATGATAGTTGACAGATAGTAAAATGGCTTGATTTTATTCTGATTGGAGGGGACTACATCACTGCAATAGGAAGAACTAAAAATATTTACCTGCTGAAAGTGCTGATAATTCTACATTAACTATAAAGCAAATTGGGATTTTGAAGTATGATAAATCTTGGCCCTATGTTGACAGACAGACTTTGGGAGGGGCCAGGGTTGTCTGATGCAACCCCCAGGGGTATAAAAGGCAGAGCAGCTACTTAATAGATGAGTGCTGTGTCTTTTTCTTTATTCAGTCCTTTGTTGTATTTGTCAAGGTTTAAAAATTTTAAAGTGAGCAGTCATTTCTCACACCTTCTTCATGTGTTTTATGACATAGTCATGTAATGGCTTGATTTAGTCAGGACTGTATTTTAAAGTCTATCTCAGGAGAATAAGATCCTTATTCTTTAAAGGCCTTCTAGTGTTCCTGGAACACAAATGCCCTAAATAAACCTTGACCACCTATTTAAGAATTTTACATGCAGATATACAAATGCAGTTGCTAAAAATCTATAGCTCTAGTGCCAGAACCCTGTCTGGTTTCCAATAATGTGCCAATCTTGATGAAGCAGTCTGACATGAGTGATGAACATTTCAAGTCCATGGCTGAACATTCCTGCAAGATTTCTCCAGTACCATGGTTTAATGTTTCAGATTATTAACATTATGATACCACATCATTACATTTATGTAGGAAACTTTATAAAAACCAGCAGTTCATCTTCAGTGTTTTACTATGTGTGATCAACTGTATTCAGTGTCACATTTACAGTATTTTAGACCTTTGTAAAGCATATTGTCTGAAGTGTCACTTTTTATAGACACCCGAGGGGGAGGGAAAAGTGAACTAGCAGATAATGTCATTCATTCAGTCTCTGTTACAATACCTTCTGCACGCATTTTTAAAATTTTCACCCCTCCAGTGATTTCTCAGTGTTGCTACCAGTCCTTTGGGGATATTTTGGCTGCAACTGATTTATTACTAACAGAATTGGGAAGTATTTTGCAAGACTTTTCCAAATATTAGTATGAAAATATTTTACTTATTACTGCAGTTTTCCTTCCAGGCAGGTTAACATATAGCTTAGCCAAAGCTAATCTAATTTCATGAGCTCAATCTAAAGGGTTGGGAGGTGATCCTAGTGTGGATGCATGACAACAAGTTAAGAAAGAATAAACTGATTGTGAACATAAAACAGATTTCAATAACAAGAAGTCAAGTTGTCATGGGAAAGAAAAATTTTAAGGCCACATTTTACCACTTTACCTTATCTTTTTTTATCGTGGTCTGAAATACAATTTAAAAGCAACACAAAAATAAACATAAAGCACTTTCAGTTAACACAGACCTTCTGCTAATATGGAAAGTACCGTTTCCAGTTCCTCAGTGCAAGAGAAGAACACACAAAAAAGAGCTACAAAGATGATTGAGGGTCTGGACCATGTCTCCTGTGAGGAGAGACTCAGACAGTTAGGACTGTTGAGACTTTTGAGCCTGGAGAAGATAAATTTTGGGGTAACTCAAAAATATGTGGAAATACCTGTAAAGAGGGTGTAAGGAAGAATGATCCAGGCTCTTCTCAGTGACAGGACAAGTCATACACACAAGCTGGAATACAGGGGACTCCATCCAAATACAAATAAACACTCTGAAAACTATGAGAGGGTCTGAGCACTGCCACAGGTTGCCCAAAGAGGTTGTGGAGACCCCAGTTGTGGAGATATTCAAAAGTTAACTGGGCCTGGGCACTTTTAAACACTACTTGGAAAAAGGTGCTTGGACCAGAGGACTTGGACCAACCTCAATCATTTTTTAATTATTTAATTGTGTAAAATGCTATGGAATCAAACTAGACTAAGCTAATTCTATGTGATGGCATTTTTCCTCTAGTTTAGAGAACTTAGAAGTAATCACATTGCCTTTTGACTACAGACTTGTCATTTTAATGGACTGCTCAAAATTCCTTCTTCACATTTTATAGAGAACAATTATAAAAGAAGAAAACATGTATTTAGCCCTAGTGACATAAAATTTTGTCATTACAAACTTTTGACTTTCTCTGTAGTTCTACAGAAATAAATGTCTTTTTTTGGTACCAATCTCACTGTGAAATTACAAGCCATTTATATTTGATAATAGTAAAACCATTGGCCAATGAAGACTGGTGAAAATTTTGTGTTTGATAATTTAAGAGATGTAAGGCACAGGATTTCTTATAACAGAGGATGACAGTACTCAAGCACACACAGAAAAGTAATTTCATTTAAAATTATTATGCTATCCATAGAACTCAAATGCACATTTTTCCCTTCCTCTACATTAAAATAATTTTTGATGATTTCCTCATTATGTTTTCTTTGGAGAACACTCAGATCTGTATAATTATTCTTCTCCTTATAGGAACTTCTCCTTCCTTCTTTGAGTTTACTAGGATGATATAGCTCAATCCTTTTCAGAGTTATAAACTAAGCAGAGAACAAAATCTGTATTCTTACCACACCAGAAATTCTTGCTTGGTCATGATTAAACTCAGATTCAGCTCACAGAGTTAACATCTCCCACATTTCAAAAATAAGCTTGATTTCAATTATCACACTGCCTTTCACCATTGTACAATGAGCTCTTTAAATTCTGCAGTATTTTGTCAGAGTGTAGATGCTCTGTTGTGAAGCACAATTTCTATTTCCTTCCCTTCACAACATGGAAAGTATTTTCTAAAATTCAATTTATAATACTTCAACATATGATAGATATTCTTTGTTCCAGAAAGCTTTATTCTTATATTATCAGCAGGTTTTGTGACTTTAGGGAAAACACTTTACATTCAGATCCACTTTCTTTTTATGCCTAATGACGAAAATATAGAACTATGACTGATACCATTTTTAAACTAAGTAAACTTCAACTGAATTGAAGGGAACACCATTAGTTGTCACTGACAGATGAACCAAGTTCTATTCATTCACAACTCTAGAATTAATATTAAGTTTGAATTCAAATTTCCTTTAATTGCATTTTATTAAAATTGACTGGGAATAAACTAAGCTTTGCTATCATTCAAACATAATAGCAAGAAAAAAAAAACCCTTTGTTATTGTTTGTTAACATAAAGGATACAGAGTATGCCTTACAGATTTTTTTTGATATGCAAGTGTTATGTTTGTCAAGAACAAATAATTTTTTAAAAATGATTTTACTACTCTGGCATACTTAGAGCACTATCTCCAAATGCATTTCTTTTATCTCTGCCTTTGAACTAGTTCTTGTATTTATCTGTTTTTATTATAAATCCAGACCCATAAGAGCAGTTCAGGCATGTAGAATGGACTTCAGCATGCATGTGCTTAAATGCCCTTTCTTAAACTGAAATAATTTCCTGAGCTGAAACCACAGTTAATGCTGAGAATTGTGATATAACTCAGATAAATTGTCTATAAATATTTGATGATTATCTTAGGGTCAGTGAGAGAATTATCCTTCAAAGTAAGTAGCAAAATCGTAATTGGCAGAAAGTCTGAAGGCTACAAAATATCAAGTAGATAGAGTTGCTAGTGAACAGAATGTTGCCCTCAGCATTAGTGTCCTTGCTTATGGCCATCAATAACTCAAGAAAATAAATAATATGTAACCACATCCAACTCATTCTCTATACTTCGTACATTATGTGGCTGCTGATCTCTGTGATGACATTTTTCTTCACTCTCGAGGAAAAGTAGAATAACTCATGTTTATGGTTGACACAAGAGGTTGTTATTTCTCTGTTCCTCTCCAGCCTATGTAAATGTCACCACAGAGATCAGCTACTGTTTTACAGAGCAAAGGGAACATACTTTTGGCTATTTGCACCTTATATTTTAGAGAGCTACCACATAAAATCTTAATGTTAATGCAGTTCATAATGTTCCCTTTACCTGTGGGTTGGTAGGTCTTCAAAGGCATGTCATACCATGACAGAAGAATGGTCTCTTGCTGGGTGAGGAGCTACACTAAATCTCTGATCCTTTATGCCATGTAGCAGCCTGCATTTCTTTGAGCCCTGCACTGGCACCTGATTATGCTGGTTTGAGAAACAACAGGCATCACCTCTGGAGAGTTTGAGATAACTTTGCTTTGTTTTGATTATACAGCTTACCCAAACAGTAAGACAAGCACTGCAGACCAAAAGCAAATTTCCCTACTGAACTAAACATGCTATCCAACACCATTTTGCCTACTCCACAAGAAATACCTCCATGGTTGTTTTTCAGAACAAAAGCAACTTCAATGTTGTGATTTAAAACATACAGACAATACCCTAAGAAGCCCAGGTAAACTGTACAACACACTTTTCTCAGGAGCCTGCAGAAGAGCCTATCCAGCTCCTTAAGGCTGCAAGAAGAGATTCCCAGGCAATTCCACAGCCAGGAGGCTGCCTCAGTCTGCATTGGCCATAAAACAAGGACAAGATGAACGATTTCTCTGTTGCCTTTTTACATTATCCAGCTTTCTGGTTGCCTGTCCCACACAATCCCATGTTATCACATGGAACAGTTTCCTGCTGTTTGGTTATCAAGGAAGTAGTTCTTACAACTCAGGCTTCTGAATGGACATAGGAATGTTTTCAAGTGATGACTCAGTTTCAGATGTCTCAAGAATCACTTGAATGCTTTTTTATTTTTTTTAATTATGGTCCTGAATTAACAATTTTTATTACATCCTTCTGCATCAATACTATTTCACACAGCTCTAATGCAACACTGTCAGCTTATTCTGCAATTTAATGACAGACACAGTGAGAGCTTGTATCATCAGTCAACATTTTACAGGAAAAATTTATTGAAATATTGACAGACCTATCACACTGCTGTAAATAGTTCATCATCTTATCTGTGGGGAAATGTCAGAGCTTCTTCTCTGCATACTGTATCTTCTACACTTCTCATTTCAGACAATTCATAAAAACCCCAACAAACCAAACCAAACTGCATTCTTGAACTCACTTCAGTTGATTTGCATTGTTCTGAAGATAAATAAAGTGCAAAATGCTCACAGTGGTAAGATGTGATTTTACTAAGGAATAAAGAATGTGAGAAAGAGACCAAGTGGTAGAGAAGCCCTAAGAAGGGAGAACTAGAGTGACAGTGCAATCTGAGGACTGCTATAGAAAGACACACACTAGAGAAGGTGTTTAGATTGTGGGGGGGGCAAATCCACAAAGACAAAAAAGAAATTGTGGCAACTTAAAGATTGCTTTTCAATCACTTGCCTTAATACAGCTTCAAGGTCAAACACCATGTTATCTGAGGATCAGTGACATGCTTTTGAAAGTGCTATTGCAAAGGGGTTAGAATGTAAGGTCTTCTGTGGGGACTACAATTTCACTGAAACCAGTGAAGTTACATAAGGGACGAGTTATAATTTGTAATTCAGTGTACCATGTAATTCACAATTTTTTGAGATGGATTTACTGAGTTCATGTAATCCTGCTAAGGATTACACAGTGTCTGAAATACCTCATCATTCGCTTCAGTTCTGAAAAGAAGTTCAAATAGTGTACAGCTGCATCCAATTAGGTACCAGGCCATTCTTCTTCCATAAATACAGATCAAGTCCCAATGCCAATTGCACAATAACTGTGCAATTATTAAAACAAATGAAAACTTGATTATCTCCTGAGGGTTCTTTTTTAAATTTGAACAATAACTTAAATGAATCTTTAAGCCTTTCAAAAGCATAATGAATGTTTTAACTCTACTTGTGCCCTAGAAAATATGAGTTCCAGTCTATGAGCAAATTCCAAAATATTGGTAATACACCAACCATTAATTGCTTTGTCTTTCATGGCTTAACTGTCATTTTTCAACCAACCACATAACACTTCATAAACTTCCATTGATACATCCTTAACATTTAACTAACTTTATAATGGATTCTATTGCTAAACTTTAAAATCTTTTACTATCTTGCTTAACATATTGTTTTCTTACATAATACATATTTCTGTTTGCTTAAAACATATTTCTACTTTAGCTACAAACCAGATCTATCCTTCATCTTTTTTAAGAGTGACATATAAGAATAATTTCCTAAAACTGATGCAAAAAATATTTTAAATTATCACAAACAAAACATTAAAATATATTAAAAATGTCCCAACTCTGCAAATTATCATGAAACATTAAAAAAAAAAAAAGTCTCTGTCTAGATTTAGACATGTTTGTCATGTAAAACTTTGTGCAGAATGAGGCAGGGGAATAATTTTGAAATTCTCAGCTGGTGACAATTATCTTCCTTAGAATGTACCTGCCTAGTGCTATGTCAAATTATCTCAAGAGATGTTCTACAGTAACTGGGAGATAAACAGTTAGCAGCTCTTTAATTATAAATCTATTTCTTGTCATTTTTGTTCTTTTGTGTTTCTGCTTTTTATAAATCATTGCACTAAGTTAAATTGTAATAAAGCATCCCAGTGAAATTGTTTCTAGCTAAGAAAATCTAAATAACAAATTAACACTTTTTTCATTAACATTTATTTTATCACTGGCTATCAAAAATGAAGTTGGGGGAAGCTTCTCTATTTCTTCAAAATAGTTCCATGAAAATGCTGCTATTCTTATTCTGCAACAGATCCAAGGTGTTGATTCCCTTTTGTCACAGATGTGGTCATGCAAACAGATATTCCCTCTTCTTTGCAGGTTGAGCAAATTTTCCAGCACAGAACTCAGTAATATTCTATCAACCTGACAAAAGTTTTAGCAATTTTCAATGCTGCAGATCACAGTGAATCAAAACTGTTGTCAACTGCTGGGCTTCCACTGATGGCTGAAGAGAATTAATAATTACTTACAATGCAAAAAATGTCAGCTAGCCCAGGGCTATGGATTTTACACTACTAGCCCTTGTTTCCCTTGAATTTATAAAATTGCTTTGCAATTACCTCTCTCATCAGAAGAAATGCTTTGTAATTAAATTTATACAGAAATAATTTGATCCTTTGTAAGTACCTTCTGTTATCAAATAATTAATGGATGCAGGAGCTGTTTCTGAGTCCTGTAAAAAAGGGGATGGTAGCATTAATGGGCTTTTATGAGATCTTTCAGGTATTGTAGGCAAATTACATCCTTCAGAGCAGTTTCTCCTCCTACAGGAGAGGGAAGCAAAAAGAGTAAATAAGAGACAGTGTTTCAAATAGAAAAAAAAAGAACCTCAGGTGTAGAGGTCATTCAGTAAGAATAAAAAAACAATAAAATAACCATGGATAAATGGAAATTAAGATTGAGGAATGGGATTACATTAGCCTATTGCCACTGTCAAGTACATGGAAATATCAAGCTGTGAGAGGAATAAGGAAAATGTGGTTTCAGACTGTGCTGATTACTATGTACAATCAATCATTAAAAGTCAGTGGTTTGTGGGTGCCTCACTTGTGTAAGAAAATATAAGAGGTTTATTATTTTAGCATATATCAAAGTGTTATCCCTTTCTTCTTGCCTAAGGTGAGATGTTTGTAATATGAAAATTAATTAGATTTGCATATTCATAGTTTCCTAATCACCCATTACCTAAGAAATTCCTTTAAGGAAGGAAAATCTTAATAAACTGCTACAAAATAATATATTTTGTGAGTGACCAAAATGGAAATCTCCAAAAAAAAAAAAAAAAAAAAAACCCAAACAAAAAACCAACCAAACAAAAAAACCACAAACAAACAAACAAACAAAAAAACCCAACATTTTGTAAGCAACAGCTACTAAATGAACCAGATTATGGATGTTTCCGTGCTAATATCATGGTTAATATTGTGGCTGGTACCATAGAAAGAACCATAAAAAATGAAAAGGAAAATTTTTCAAGGATTTATCATTTATCTCAATGGGATACAGAAAGTTATGTAGAATTCCAAGTGACAGAAGCTACATAAAACTGAATTAAAGGAAAAAAACGTGCTGTAAGGTGGATTTTGAGGGAAGAAATTAGAAAGAATATGGCATGGATAAATTAAAAAGTGATGCTTTCTGGACATAAACATTTTAAAACTGGACAGGTACCATAAAACTAAACTAAAGATTAGCACAAGTGAAATCTATGAATGAAATAGATTATTATAACACAGTAACTATAGTTTAATTTAGAAGTGGAATTTAACTAAAATATCAACAATGTAGAAGGGAAAGATGTTTTTACAAAAGCATTAAAGAAACCCTTGTTTAATGGTGCATGAAGCCCACTTGAAAGCAGCGTGCAGGTAATTTTAGTAGTCAGATCACTTACTTCTGATGGATATCTCTGTTTTGTTGCTGTTTCTCTTACCTTCTATTATCTGAGCATTGCCTGACAGTATTGGGAATTCTTTATTCTTGAACTGAATGACAAGATATCACATGGAAAGTGGTGAAAAAGCTCTGGATTTATCAAAAGACATCATTAATAGGTCATGCTTTCTATCTTGCTATGAGATACCTAAGACAGAGCAATCATATTAAAAATAAAGAAAAACACTTCACTTAGCAAAAAGCACTGGTTGAGCAAAAGAACTCCTATACATACCACATGCCCCTGAGTGCCCTGTGCAGCTGTACTCATTATAATTAGAAAACAAAGACTCAGTCATACCAGCAAGAAAAATGAAAACTCAGCCCTGAAACCTTCCAATCTCCCAAGACTCCAGCACCATCCAGATTAGCAGTGCAGATGTTCCAGGTGACAAGACATGGAGGGGATGCACAGCTCACTCTGTGGGACAGGGCTAGCTAGGACTTTTGGAAAAATGTCTCTGTGGAAAATATCACCTGGCTGAAGATCTATGGCCTCTGTCATCATGACTTTCAATCAGCTCCAGAAGAAAAGATGTGTGTGATGAATAGCCTGGATTATGGAAAAGATTAATGAATAGCTAATTAAGCATCTCTGCAATATCAGTTCCAATGAAATCAAGCATCCTATGGGGTGGCTTAACATATAGACCTGAAGATTATAACATTTTTATAAACTTTGGGTCAGAGCATTTCCCAAGGAGATGCTGGTAAATATTTCAACATATTTCAACAAACCAACACTTCTCTTCAGAGCATTAAATAACAGGTGTTTCACAATGCTGTGTCAAGAAATCAGAAAACAAGCTGTATAAAAAGATGAAGACCACTATTTGATATTTTAAAAAACAGTATAAAAATCAGTTGCTTTATGCTGGGGACAGATAATTCATGATTTATTTGTACATGTCTCGAAGATGAAATTCCATTAAAAAAAATAAATGAAGTTGTGCAAGCCTAATTCTTAAATACAATATAGGTGGAAACAATATCTCCACCCTTCTTTCCATCAGTTGGATAATCAGAGGTATTACTGACAAATTGCATGTTTGATCTTAATGGCATAACTTATCCTTGGTCTGTCAGAGGAATGTGATATTTAGTCATGTTTCAAAATGATAATGGAAGCAATAACATGAAGGAGCACTGTTAAAAATGGCAACAGTTTTGGGAAAGCTTCATAGGAGAGAAGTCCTGCTTATTACACCTGATTTTTTCTTATGATAGAGCAACCTACCTAATTGATCAAGGGAAGTCAGCTGATACAATACTTTTTCAGTAAAGCTTTTGATACTGTCTCTTGCAGGATCCTTCTGCACAAAATGTCCAGCACACAACAGGATAAACAGATCATGTGATGGGTGAGTGACTGGGTCACTCATGGGTCAGGCAAAAAGGGTCACAGTGAATGGGGTGACATCAGACTGGTGACCTGTCACTAGGGGGGGTCCACAGGGCTCCATCCTTAACCCTGTGCTTTTCAATATCTTCATAAACGACCTGGACACAGGACTGGAAGGGAGATTAAGCAAGTTCAGAGACAATACAAAACTGGGAGGTGATGTAGACTCCCTCAGAGGCAGGGAGTGTCTGTGGTCCATTTATATAGATGGAAGTTAAATTTGTTTCATGTACCCATGCATGACTCTCCAAAGGTATGTCAAGGTTTTGCCTTCTGTTAACCAGCCATATTCCCCATGCCAGTATATAAATCCTTAAATACAACAGAAAACTTCTCAAAGATAAATTTAAATATTGAAATAGACAAATTTAAATGTATTTTTTAAATGAATATTGGTAGGAAACATCCAAAACATTGCAGAGTATAAAATATGTACCTTACCATTTCTCTTCTTCCAAGGTAGTCTTGAAGGCAAGCATTTTCTTATGACTCCACGAGAGTTGGGCTGTCCCTTTCTTTCCACTTTGGGAGCTTTTTGCAGGTTTTCTTCATTTTAGCAATCCCTCATTTTCTATAGAGTCCTTCCATCCATTCATCTTTTACCTTTCCCAGTCTGTGTTTGCTCAGCAATGTTCTACAGCCTTTTGCTGGAAAAGTGATTTGTCCCACACCACAGGGCTCTGCTGAGCAATTTATTATACCTCAGTGCCACCTGCTCAAAGTAAATTGACACCTTATTCCTCATCTGAGAGGAGCAGTACAGGGATGTCTCCAACAACAACTTTTGCCAGCCAGCCCTGCCAAACATTACTGTGTCTGACAGTGGACCCCAAAATGACTGTATCTTCCATATTCCACAGCCAAGGGGAGCTCACAAACCTATCTACAGCCTTTCCAGTAAACGTAGGAAGCAACCAGAGCTCATTTAAATGAGAATTATGGTTTATATAGACCACAAAACTGGTAGTTCTCCATAACCTTTTTATTTACCTGTCAGTTTAGAAATTATGAATCCCCTTGATGTTTTTTGCTCTAGTCAGTTTATCAGAAACACCTCCATTAACAAAATTCTCGGAGTGAGACTCACAGGAGAGGCATCCCACAGAATTTACCTAATAACCAAGTTTAAACTGAACCTGTGATCAAGCAGGTTCCATCTATGTCATAAGTTATTTGATGAAGAAAAATGTTCTGGCGGATAAAGTAGAACAAAATCCAATGTTTCCCTTTATCTAAAATCCTGTAACATGAGAAATGGAAATTGGAGTGATGCTGCACCCATAATAAAACAGATTTTAATTCTTAAATTTGCATAACCTCTCTTTGGCCAATGTATGCAGTGGTTTGTTTAAACCTAAGCCACTACTCATTATATTTGAGAAGTCATGGCAGACTGGTGAACACCATCATTTGATTTATACCTAAGAGGAATATGTGCATTTTCCTCTCCTCTAGAATTCCTGAAACACAAAGGTATGTAAACAATTACATACTTGAGGTCTGCCAAAATTAGTGCTGGCACACCAATGTGATATAAAAGGACTTTGAAAGATATGCAATGATGACATTGCATCTCATATATTGCTCAGTAAATTACTTATCTACAATAGTGAGAATGCAATTTTAGAATTATATTATTCTAGCCATGAAATGTCCTTCTTGATTGCTTTAATGAATCAAAGGTCCTAGGGAGTACTTCAAGCAGCTTATTAAATTAAACTCTTTCTCAAAGAAATGCCTCAAGGCAAAAATATGTGATTGATTACAGAATAAACAGGTGCACTAGTTTGAATGCAAACCAGGTAGAGACTCCAAATCAGATCTACAGTTTAATAGGAAAATTAAAATAAAGGCGATAGTACAGAAACACTGACTTAAACTGACAGCCAGAATATGACCTGACACCCTGCTGGTCAGGGTGGTGGTAACAGCCTGATTAAATGGTGGCTACAGTCATGCTGGAGTGATGGATGTGGTTCTGTCAAAGAGGTGATCCTGGAGAAAGGTTTAGTCTTTCTTTGAGCTCCAGTGGTAGTTATGAAGGTCTTTTCCTCTGGGAATCCAGTGAGCAGTGCTACTTGTGGTGTTCCAAGCCTCAGATTTTATCCAGGTAGGAATGCTTGGTTCCTCCCCTTCACTGAGTATCTCTCAATGGGATGATGTAATTCTATGAGTCATTCAGTGAAACCTTGATGGCCCATTAGCAGAGACAGACCTCCAGAGGGGTTATCAGGGCTGAATCAAGGAGAAGATAAAGAACACTGTCCCTCTATCTTAACAGTTTATGCAGATGGTAATAGAATACATGCTTTTGGTTACATCTTACATCATGACCTAAGACAACAGGTTTTAAATTGTAGTGTTTGTTTCTATTGTAAACTGTGAAGTAGCAAGAGGATACTGCTGATTTGAAAATCAGAAAAACAAAGGTGAAATACATTGAGATAAAAACAGTATAATAATGACAATAAAATATATAAATTTTAATAAAAAATAGTTTTAATATAATTTACATTGCTTTTATGTACCTTTCACAAATATCTACAGACATTTCTATTTATGACATTGGAGTTAAAAGAAGAGTTTCTGGATTAAATATTTGGCTCATTAAGCAGCTACTAGACAAACAGGTTCTACCTTTGTGTATTTAATGTTTGAACATATTTTGACTCCCTCAAAGGCAGAGAGACCTCAAGTGCTGGGCAGTCCCTGACCATGTGAAGTTCAACAGGGAAAGTGCTGGATTCTGTAGCTGGGATGGGGCAACCCTGGATATATGCATAGACTGGAGAATGAGATGCTGGAGAGCAGGGCTGCAGAAAGGGACCTGGGGTTCCTGGTCCATGGCCAGTTGAACATGAGTCAGCAGTGCCCTGGCAGCCAGGAGGGCCAGCCTTGTCCAGGGGGGCATCAGACACAGCATGGCCAGGCAGGCAAGAGGGGTTATTGTCCCACTCTGCTCTGCTCTACTCTGCGTTGAGGTGGCCTCACCTCAAGTGCTGGGGGCAGTTTTGGGCAGCACAATAGAAGAAACACATGAAGTTATTAAGAGAGTGTACAAAGGAGGGCAGTGAAGATGCTGAAGAGAGTTGAGGGGCCATTTGAGGAGGAGCTGAGGTTACCTGGTCTGTTCAGCCTGGAGCAGAGAAGACTGTGGGGAGACCTCATTGCAATTACAGTTTCCTCAGGAGGGGAAGAGGAGGGGCAGGCAGGGATCTCTGTGTTGACCAGTGACAAAGCCCAGGGGAATGGCCTTGGGAACACAAGGCCACAAGGGAAATTGCTGACACAAGGGAAATTGTGTCAGGAGAGGATTAGATTGGATATAAGGAAAAGGTTCTTCACCCAGAGGGTGGTTGGGCACTTGGAACCAGCTCCCCAGGGAAGCGGTCACAGCTCCAAACCTGATAGAGTTCAAGGAGCATTTGGAAAATGCTTTCAGGCACATAGTGGGATTTTGGGGGGCTGTGCTATGCAGGGCCAGGAGCTGCATTGATGATTCTTGCAGGTCCCTTCCAATTCAGAATATTCTGTGATTCTGTGAATCCAAAGAGCTCATGTTGTTAAGGATATAACTTCGCACAGTGGAAAACATCTCTCACAATGCTGCCAACTACTGTAAGATGGCATGGAGTTTTACTTCATGTATAATAGGTTGTTTCATAAGTCATCTGTTGATAAAACTAGATCATTAAGACAAATCACATAAATAGCAATCCTTTCCTTAGAAATTCTGACATTTTGAAATTTGGCATGAGACCAAGTTGAGGAAAAGTTCAGAATTTCTGAAGAGAAATGAGAGGACTTAGAAATATAAATACTATTTTAATGAAATAGATCTTGATCTATAGAGAAAAAATATGTTAAATAGTGTCTCCATTCAAAAATTAAAGCAATATGGATGAAATTTACTGTGTAGGTTTAAGTGCTTTGAATTTTTGCTGCTAAAAATTTGTCAGAATCAGCATTTTATCAGTGTTTAGATTGAGGAAAATGCACAATTCCGCAGGGAAATCACTTTCATGTAGGCTTTCACAGCCTTTCCTATAAGCTGTACCACCTGAGGCAATGTTAAAGAAATCATTACATTTGGGAAATCAAATCTCTCCATCTCAGAATCCATTCTAAGAACAATTCAAATAAAACAAAAAGGCTTTCAAAATAATCTCTTTTAGTGTCAGCTATTACTGCTGGAGGTAAAAGGTCAGGATGATCCTTCACATTGCTTTTCTAAACCTCTAAGTTTGATTTAGTATAAAACATCATATACTGCTGCTTTGTTTGAAATACAGCTTTGTCAAAACCCATCTGCTCTATATTAAGCTATCAAAGAACCTATTATTTTATCTGAGTCTTAATTTATCTCAAAGAAAAATTTTATAAGTCTTCTGACAGTTTTTAATTTAATTCTTGAGAAGACAATGTTGTTGCAACCTTTTATTTAAAAACATGGCAATAATTTCCCAGGAAAAGCTTTAAGGACATTAATTCTTGGTGTGATTTGGGAACATAACAACAGCTATGGTACATGCCACCAAAGGTCCTCCCTCAGCCCTGTGTCCAGTTACCAAAACAAATTGGTTTTGTGAAACACCACCAATGATTGGAGAAGGGCCAGGACAGGAAGAGCTGCAGATGACACCTCTCTTTTGTGTCCTTCTTGTCTCAAAGCTCTTTTTTAGCTCTGGGGCTGCCTTAGTGGGATATGATTCCTGAGAAGTAACTTCCTAGAAATTTCCCTTCTGTAAGTCTTCCCACTGTAAACTTTAGTCAGATGAAGAACATCTTTCTTTTTCAGAAAATATTTTCATAGATTTAGGGTTTTTTTCCAAACTTCCTGCACGTGTAAACCTGTACACATCAAGTTTAGCAATATTAACAGTTTAACTGGAGCTATCCAGCCAGGACTGAGGGATTATGGAACAGTGTGTAAACCCCAGAGTTTATCTGACAAAAACAACCCTAAAACTCCCCGTAGAAATGTTTTTGTAGCATGTTGTTCCAGCCAAATTCTTTTGAGAAGATAAATGCACTCAATTCTCACAAACTTCATGATTCCAAGAAGCTGCACATTATTAGAAACAGGGCTCATTTAATCACACAAGTAAGATGTATTTGGGACCTAACACAAAGAAAATTGAAATTAATGGCATTTGTTCTATTGGCTTCAGCTTGGTTTGGCTTAACTCTTTAGGCTCTGCTCCAGCTACCAATTCATTTCCAGAAGTAAACTTAAGCATGTGCTTTAGTGATTTCCTGAAGAGGGATGCATTTAAGTACGGGCCTAAATGATGCGTTGGATAGGGATTTTAAAAGCCAAAAGGGAGAAAATTTCCTAATATGCTACAATAAATTTTGCCAAAGTGTATTGGACATGTAAATTTAGACAACAGTTAAAACAATGAGGGATGATAATGACTCTCTTAGATACATTGAATAATTCAATACATGCTTTTCTCTTTTTAGATATTAACTTTTTTGAGAACATCTATACAAAGTTTAATGGTCAAGAACAACACACTAACAGTTACAACATAAAATAATCTCTCACATTGTTTCTAAGCAATTCATGCAACAAGGCAAGTCATTATAATAAAGTATCTTTAATTGCAAGAGCGGGTGATAATCCATAGCTAATGTTTTCACTACAGAAACCTGCCATAATTTTAAATTTTGGATGGAAAGTGTTTTCATATATCTTTAAAGGACTCAAAGTCCCAAAATAGAATCAGCCATACTTTTTTCAAGATGATTCACTTCCATCCAACCACTCCTAGTCATAAATTCTGGGACTGTAAAACAATTTCTGGTGCATAAGAAGCAAGGCCAATACCTGATATCATACAATATAAAAGACATATGTACATACCTGTTAGCAAACACCTGAATGAAAAAATAATTTGGTTTATGAGTTATTTTGCAGCCTATTTGCAACACAGTTTTATTATTAAATAGAGGCAGATATTTTAATTTGTGGTTTAATCTAACATGTCTAAACCTGAGCCAGTAAATTTGAGTGTTAAATTAATATTAATTCAATATTTTTGGCTCTGACAATATGCACCTGCGCCAGGCCTGAGTGAAAACTGTATAAACTGCTATAAACCAAGAAATATTACCTATTCCAAATCACTAAATGTTGTAACTTCAATTCTCATTACTCTCTAAGAATGCAATCTTTCAGGTTTTAGGAGAATTAAATAAAGGATATACTCAGCCCTGGAGAGCTGCACCTTCTGACCTTCCTTAATGACATGTTTTGACCTAGTCCCACCCTAAATATGGGGAAAAGGTTAAAAGTACATAATTTGTAATTACATATATTGACTGATACTGAGGACAACAATCCAAAACATCCTTTTAGTTTCCAATACATGACTTAGATTTTGAAACTATTTTTAACTGCACTGTATGACTGCACCTCTGATAGTGAGTTTCTTTTTCTGGATCAAATTCTGCTCTTGATTACCATGGTGTTAATGAGTTATTTTCATTATCTTTCAGGGATTCCCCTGACAGGTAGCCAAAGGTCATAGGCTTTGTATTACCTGAAAAATACAATCTTGTAGACATTATCAAGAAAGTCTTCAAATCTGAGGTACATTACCTAAAGGAAAAAGTTATTTTGGAAGTTGGAACTTTAAGAATCTTTATATCCTCAAATAAAGAAAGTTTTTTTTTTTCCTGATTAGGGTATGGAAAAATGGATGTTGCTATTTAGAAATATTAAATTTGAAGTTTATTCACTTCAAATTGTTCTATTAATTCTCTCTGCAGAGGTGTTTCAGCCTATGGAGGTCTGCTGGATAGTGCCTAGAATAACCTTTCAGAGAACACACAGTCCAGGCTGGACTACCAGCCCCTGCTTACTAAGTTCTGCTCAGATCTTAACCAGAATAGTTTCTCCATTGTAAGGGCACAAAGCTTCTATTTCCTTTTCCACATCCAGACCTTGCCCTCACAGTATCTTGTATTTTTTAATGCTGTATATTCTCCTGAGGCTTACCCATGAATACACACAGACACAACACTTTCACATGCACCACTTTCCTACTCTGCAAGAGAGGGATGTCCAGGCTTTTTTTGACAATGACACCGCTTCATTTTCCAAAAGGGAAATGATCTGTGATGGCCCTTCCATTATCACACTGAGCATATCTTTCTCTCATCACCATTGGTATTTCAATTTTTATAAAAGTGAACTCCAGCATGATTTTCCCACACTTGTCTGATTCAGTTCATGACTTGCTAAACTGTGACTGAGCAAGTTCGAGACTTTACACAACCCCATTCAAGTCCCTTTTGAATGCAAACTTCTGCCATGCTTATCAATCCTCTTAACCTGTACAAAACTCTGGTGTTTTCCTTCTGCCTTTAGAATGTTGACTCTGAGGTCAGGAAATACATTCCTGTCCCAAGGTTAATGCTGCTGAAAATAAACAGCTGCAAAAAAGTACAGCTCTTGTAGAATTGCTCAAACAAACATCTACCTATAAAAGCAATTATGCAGACATAAACAACCATAGATAGTAGTCTGATTCACAGGTACCAACCCAGTAGTTTGATTTAGCATTAGGGAGAGATATTGTATTTTCATGTAGAATTCTTACTAGTTTCACCAAAAAAACCAGCATCAGCTTTCCTTATACAGCTACCGAAATTATTCAATTTAGAATAGCATAAGTGCTGTCTAATTCACTAGCTTCAAAGGCCCTAAGTACTTATGTGAAACCAACAAAATTATTGGTTTTCTTTTACGCTATGGTGCTGAACTGGTCACAATAAGAGTTCAGAAGTTTTTGTGCTATCACAAACTGAAATTAAATGATGTTATTTTAATCGAGAGACATATTTTGAGGGGGTATTTCAGATTGTCCTTGAACCAACATAAGAAACTAAAGGGTAGATCAGAAAAGTAACTGCTGAATAATAATTTTTCATGGGGTTTAAAAATCCATCATAGACATTAAGAGATGACAAACAGTGAAAGTGTTGAAAAGAAATGCTTTTCCTATTTCCTATTTTGTAAACAATCCAAGTCAGATACCTGAGTATTTAAGTTTTGCACACCATCCATAGGACCTGTGAAGATACAGTCAAGGTGTTTTTTCAATCAGAAACAGTTCTCTGTAACAGAGCCTTCAGAATTATGAGGGCTACACTAAAAAAGAAATACTGGGTGTAATAGATCACTTGGCCCTTCACTGCCATTCATCAGATGTAAATAAGTTCCTAAGGGGCTCTTAACTCTACCACATATAAAATTTTGCAGCGTGTGTGGTTTTCCAATAAAACTGAATGCCTTTTAGCAGCCCAGCAGTACAAGTGTAACATCTAAATTTAATTCACAGTTTTGCTATGTAAGGAAGTTTCCAGGGCACAATTTAGTGTCTGTTATGGGTTTGGTTTTTTCCAGTCAATTTTCCTCCCATCTGCTACCCAGAAGAGGGATAATGTGGGGAGAGGGCATAGCCTGAGAGACAAACAGGAGCAACTAGGAAACAAAAGATGGAGCTGCATTCCATTGAAATAGCCCTTGCTGGGGACAGGTTGCAGGTGATACGAGAAAATAGGTGAAGGGGCTACGCCAGAGGCTTGGCTGGGTTTTGTTTGGTCCTGCTTCCAGGTTTTGGGGATGAAGGAGCTGTTTGCTGTTTTCCTTGCCGCCTGGCTGCTTGGAGCTCAGAACCAGCACGTGTGGTGCAGGAACATTGGGATCGCCTCCTGCCTGACCCTCTGCCCACAGGGTGTTGCCACGGCCACTCCTGTCTGTTGGTCTCTGAGATCCTGGTCAGCAGTGCTTTTCCTGCACTGCAAGTCTGCTTAATTATTTTTTTGTTTCCCCGCCACTTGTGGGGGATCCAAAACCAACGTGTGGTGTGTGCCTATATGGGCAGCTGTGAGAGTCCGTCTAAAGCCTCTCGTTCGTTTTTGCCCAACGACCCTCATCTGAAGCTTAGACCCCCAAACCCCAGTTCAGAGTTCTGGCCTGGCCTAGGTGGATGCTTGCCAAAGGACTGCTTGAAGAGGGTTCTCATGGCAACTGATCATGGGACGTGGAACTGTGTTTACTCACAGATGGAAGAAACAATGGAACCACGAGCATCGGTCGTGATGACCCTGATAATCGCGTCATGCTCTGCTCTCAGTGAGCTACTGCTGGAACCCCCCCAATTCCACCTGCCTTCACAGAGCACCGAGCTCCATGTACAATAGTCCATAAATCTTCCCACCTTTTGGCCAGAAGCCACTCGCTTTGGAAAGGACTATAAAGATACACCCTGGACCGAAGACCCCCGAGATCTCCCCTGGACGGCATCAGACATCTATTGGCTGGATTCCACGAGGATCATCTGCCCGTCTTGGTAGCTATACCCCGGACACCCCCTTTTTCTCTCTCTTCTCTCTCTCTCCCCCCCTCTATTCGCATTTTTGGCTTAGCACTCAATAAAGTGCATTTCTGCAAAGTAAACTGATTTTGTCCCCTGTGGTGTCTTTTGCAGTCTGAGATCCCTAAAAGAACCCCTTCAGGCCTCTGCATATAGGGCGGACCCTGACAGCAGCCTCTCCGCACAGTAGCTCGGCAATCACAACCAGCTGCCCTCCATCCCTTCCTGTCTGGGTCCGGCCGCCATTACCGTGAGGGCTCTGAGCCCGCGCCACAGCGCCCCCTGCAGGCTCGGAGGAACCATGGCCCTGCCCTGCCCGGCCGGGAGCCGGCAGCGCCCCTGCTGGCTGTGACCGGAACTGCACCGAGGGGAAAGTGCTCAAAGAGCAAGACAAGACTGCTTAATGGGTTTTCTTGGGTTTATTTTCTTTTTCTTGATAGATATATATATATATAAGTAAGGAACTGTTATTCCTTTTCTCATATCTTCGCCTGAAAACCCTGTAATTTCAAAGTTATAATAATTTGGAGGAAATTTTACATTTTACATTCCAAGGGAGGTTCCCACCTTCCTTGGCAGACACCTGTCTTTCAAACCAAGAGAGTGTCATAAGAGGCCTCTTATTCAAATTGTTGTTCCTCTTGTAAATTTTGTATTTTAATGAAATCATTAAAACCTTGCTCGTGGTTTCTATCAGGGTATCGTCTTCACTGTTTTCTGTGCATTTTTCATGGAATCACAGAATATGCTGAGTAGAAGGGACCCATCAGGATCATTAAGTTCAACTCTTTTCAAACACTCAGCTTTAATCTCATTATTCTATGATAGAGTAAGAGTTAAGCACTGCTACTAACTTCCAGGAATACAGCAAAGAAAATACTCAAAAGTTACATAAGATTTAGCAGCCTGGAGGACAGTTGGAATATATAATTTGATAGATTTTTACTCCATTAAGACAACATCCCACTTCTCCCAGTACTTGTAACACTGGGGCTGAATGCTGCCATCTGAAATGTTGTGAGGAGCCAATTAGTTTTGATTTAGCTAATTTAGTTTGCCTCAGCCCTGGTTTGGTGAGGGCTGTCAAAGACATGTGGTGGGAGGGAGTATACATGTGCCACTTGCAGGAGGCAGCCAGGAGTGGGGGAAGCCTTGTCCCTGAGAAGAATTCACCTGGCAACACATCCCATGAGGCAGTCAGTAGGAAACACTGTGGAAGGGCTTTTGCAATCAGATGGTGAAAGGTGTCCACCAATGGATGGCAAAGAAAGGTTGGAGTGGACCAATGGTGTCCTTCAGCGGGCAGACTTTTGGGGGGTCCAGGGGGTATAAAAACCAACTGCATCATGGGCTCGCTGTTGCTTGCTGGAGCTCACTGCTGTTCATTGGCTCTCTCACCTCTTCTTTTGCCCTGGCCCCAGCCTGCCTTTTGGCTCTCCTGCCCTCATTGGCTCTTGCCTGCCCTTAGTCTGTCCTGCCTCCGTGGTCCTGACTGCCACCCTGCTGCTTCACCCCAGTATCTCTGCCTGAGCTAACCACGTTCAACTCTGCCACTCCAATCCAGCCCACCCTGCCATCCTGAACCAGCAATCCTTGCCACAGCCCTGTCCAGGGTCCTGGACCTTTCATCCAAGTGGCCACTCGCTGTTTGTCCAATGCCATTGCTGTGGGACCCATGCCTCTGAAGCTGCACCTGTCTGAGGGCTGCAAAGGCTCATTAAGACCCACCCTGTCCACAGGCAGGCAGCATGCACACCACTCATCACCTGGATGCCAACAGCACTTTCCAGATCACCCCTCTTTTTCTCAGTCTCCCCTCTCCCTCTCTCTCTCTCTTTCTCCCGTCTTCCCCATTCCTTTTCCATTTTCATTCCTTCTTTTCTATCTTTTCTACCTTTTCTACCCCTCTTTCATTTGGGTAATGTTTTTTTCTTTTTGATTTTCATTATTAATGAACTGTTCTCAGATACAAAGTTTTTCTCATTTGGCTTAATTTTGTTCTAGACCATCTAATTCTAAAAGAACTCTTTGCAGTTTCCTTCAGTGGAATGTGACACTTGTTGACCTTCCTGGGCATTTCTCTTGCTGCAGAAATGTTGTTTAACTGCCACTGCAAAAACTGGCCAGTCAGTGTTAGAGGGAATTATGGCCATGCCCAACATCTCACACTGAAGAAAATACACTTGGGATAAAATCCATCAAAACCTTGTACAAAGCCAAGATCTTTTTATAGGTGTTTTTCCTGTCACATGAAAGTTCTAGCCACATATGACTTCTCTAAAACTTGGAATTAGAACTTTCCATTTATTTCTGTCTGTACAGAAATCTGTGCCAAATTTTCAGGTGTAAGTAAAGGATGGCCTACTAAATGTCAAATGCCATGGAACATAGTTGTTCATTAAAGATATACAGTCTGTAAAGGAGCATGAAGTGCCAAGGATTTTCTTACAACTTCCACACCCATCAACCAAAGTTTGGAAAAGGCAATAAGTCAATTTTATGGCATCCATCAATTTAATCAGGCACCTACTTAGAAAAGCTCAGAGGTTCTGAAGCCTGTGAAATGGCATTTTCCCACAACACTTCAGTCTGTTCCCAGTTGTGTGGATAATGGTACCTTAAAAGTTTGCTTCAGTGACAAAAGGAAGAGAATAAAAATTAAGAACTAAAAAGGGGATCAATATTCTTACAGTCTCATTGTGAAGAAAGAGGACACTAAATTTAACTAAATTAAACAGGAATTGTCATAGTCCACTGAATAATAGAAATGTCTAAAGCTACAAAACACAATATATTTTGGGAGGCCTTGAAATAGGACTTACTGTATTCTGATAGTTCCCCTGACTCTTCTTCTAACATGTAATGCAAAGGTTTTTTCATCAACAGACATTCAGGGTAGCTTCATAAATGTCAAGAATATTTAAACATCACTGATACTTGACAATAAAAGATAGAAATATCCTGGTGTGTGAAAGGAATGTAATAAAACCACAGCAAATATAAAAAGTATAGGACACAAGCTACACTGTCATTAAGTTCTGTTAATTGAGAGGTAACAAAGGCTACTTTGCTTGCAGAATTTCTTTAAAAATACAGATCTCACAAAAAATCTGCTTTCATCAAAATCCACAATTTCATAGGATTACACTGATATAAATGGAATTTTCAGCAGAAACAATTTAAAGTATTTGCTACTATTTTTTTCTGATGCATGGTTTAATCTTTTAATGTCTTCTTTCTTTTTCTCTATTTCCTGTTTAAATAAATTACAATTTGGATACCACATAAACATTCTGTTGTTACCAAATGAATATTACAGATATTTTATTTTGGAAAATACAGATAACTTGCTAAAATATTGGAAGAAAATAAAATTTTGGAACCCCACAATATTCCAAACAAACAGAACCCTGACCTCCATTTCCTATTGCCATCTGTGTACATTCATAAGAATAATTTGTGAAATGAACATTATCTCCCACCATTTTATCTCAAGGTTTTGAAGCAGCCTTACTGACCACTTGTCCCAGTTTTAGACAAATTTGGGAGGAAATGTCCACAAAGTGTGCCCTTTGAAAAGGCAGATTTTGGCCAGCCCCTTCCCCATCCAGTTTGGAAAAGATTTCTTTGGAAAAAGTAGAAAAAATCTGTTTACTTTATAAGAGAAAAATAAATGAACAATAGGCACATTAAAACTTCTCATTGCTCTGAAGAGATGGTAGAATCAGAGTCCAAAGTCCTTCCTGTGGGTGTGGCTCAGCACTCTTTCTTTCTGTCTCTGAATCTCTGTCTCCCTCTCTCCCTGGACCTGGGATTCAGCATCCCAGGCCCTTCCAGGATCTCTATGGGAGGGGGCCCCTGGCAGATGGAGTTCCAGGCCAGAGGAAAGCTGGACAGCCAGAAAAAGCCACTGTCCCAGGAAAAACTTTCTTGATTCCACTCACAGACAAGAAACTAGCTTAAAAAGCAAAGCAAAGCTATCCTCCCTCTATCCATGCTGCAGACAACATGCCAAGGGAAAGGAATCTGGGGGAGGAGGTGAAGCTTCTGCACACACAGACACCATTCTGAAAAATAATTCCACTTCATCTCTGCCCTGTTTTGCTCATAAAGGCACAAGACTTATACCTGGACAAAAAGACAGACAATGGGGATACTGGACCTTACAGCCACCCTAGGACACCACTTTGATGTGCAAGGAGTATACAATAAGAGGGATGGAGACAATACTACAGTGCCTAGGAGTGTCTTCCAAGAGCAAATCCCTTGTTCAGAGACTACACAAAAAGAGGATAAAAAGGCAGTCTATTTTTTAAAAGTGTGTTTCATCTGAAGTAAGAGAAAGACTGATAAAGAGAGAAGACAGAAAGCAATAAAAATGAACAGTGATACAGCATTCATCAGGCAGGTAGAAAGTGTTTGTGTGTAATGAATCACAGCAATAGAAAACTGAAAGACTAAGCTCAAAGACAGCTACACTTGAAGTTTAACATGCAATTCAGGAAAGCTCTTTTACAACAATAAGGACAGGCAAGAGGTTAATGCAGAAATATTTGACTGAAAATGAAC
The DNA here is from genome assembly GCA_030060385.1 of Muscicapa striata striata. Lineage (NCBI taxonomy): Eukaryota > Metazoa > Chordata > Aves > Passeriformes > Muscicapidae > Muscicapa > Muscicapa striata. The sequence goes on from JAREIS010000011.1 coordinate 3,897,940, forward strand.
AAATTGATGGTTGAGTCTCTAGGTGATCCGTTGGTCCAGTGACCATGAAAAGTGAATAAATTAAGCCTTGAAAACAAAGGTAAGTGACTGAGATATGGCATGAGAGAGCTGAAAGAGAGAGTAATGCTTACAGGGTCAAATCCAGCAATGGGAGATAGTCTGGTTTGTGTTCTTTAACCCTCAGCTGGTAAACAACTAATGGAAGTAAAGTTATTTACTTAGCTGATGTTATTATTAGCTACTTGTTATTTAGCTCCTGTTGGCATAGAACCAGTATCAGCAGAATTAATAATTACTTATTTACTAGAGAAAAAAAGTCCTTATTTTTCTCTGATATTGTCGTCATATAAACTTGAAATGTACCTAAAAATAACAAATACAACAGCTAAGCAAATTTAATTAGAGAAAGTAAGTTTTACTTTCATAATGGAGTTTGAAAGGAGTTTACTCAATAAGTTTGAGTAAATTTTGTTATCTTCTCAAATATAAACCATAATTTAGAAGAAAGTTACCTATAGAATCTGAATATCCTAAGTTGGTCAGGTCCCACAAGGGTCATTAAATTCCATGGACCTTAAAAACTGTAAAATTGAAGAGAGAGCACCTGCCTGTATCAAGCAAGAATAAATACAGTTTCTGCTACAACTACAGGCATAAACAGGAGAAAACCACAGGATGCTGCTAACACATTCTGATTTGAAGTAGCAGATGAACTGATGAGACGCCTTATGTCAAGAATAAAAACTGCTGATGAGTAAAAGGGTGATATGACAAGTGGAAGATTATACATTTAGCTATTGTTTCATTATTCTCTCATAAAACAGCGACAATAACATCACTACCTTGTCTATACTATTGGAAGATTTCCATCATTTCATGGACTTTCTGTATTTGACAGGGGGACAGCAGAACAGAAGAGACTGGGAACTACTGAATTGACAATGAAAATTGCTAATTGCAGCTGTTTTCAGGGAAGGTAGACATCTAAAATATAGACATTTAGGCATTTTAGACATTATAACTGATTTCTCCTCAGCTCAGAAAAGCCTATCAGACACTACATTTCCTTCTGCCATTCTGTTCCTGCTTCATGTTACTCAGTATCTATCATAACACTGATTGTGAACTTGGCAATTGTAGTACATCCAGTATCACAGGGAAAATGTCATGTCCCTCAAAATAAAATTACAGCATTCATGAATGATCAGTCAAGCAACTCTCTTGCTTGGCTGAATGCCCTCCACCTGTATAGGTCTCTCATTAACCACTTGGCTCATGAAGTGTTTATAGTACATACTGGAGGGCAGAGACTGCCAAGCTAGTGCTGGTTAAGTGGAGGCAGAACAGGGGTTTTTAGACTGGCACAGTGCAAATGCAGCTGTTTTCCTTCTAGGGTTGTGCTATCTTTGCTGGAGTTGCTTGGCGAAGACATAGCAAAGGACATCAGACTGGAATGGAAGATTATTGCAGGATAATACCTTGAAATAGTACAAGATATTTTTAATCATATCAATATGCCATTGTAGCATCATCAGCTTCTACCTACCTCATAGTAGGTAGGTAGCCTTAGTCACAGCTGAAATACTCTGTGAATTTTGTGAAGTTGTAGACATCTATCAGCATAAGCTTCATTCTTTCAATAAGAAATGGGTAAGTTAATAATTTTGAAAGTATCACAGAGGTTTTTCAGACAGAAAGATTGGAAAAATAAGGAAATAAGATGAAGAAGAAAGATAATAAAAATACATAAAGAAATAAGAAAAGGGTAGGAGAATTTTATATAGTCTATGAAGCAATAAAATATAAGTCTATTTTGAGGAACTACCAAAAAAAAAAAAAAAAAGATTGTAATCTCATCTGTTGTAAGGCTTAGAAGAATTGAAAAATATGTGTTGATCATGCTACAGCAGGATTCCTTCTGAAGTTAGGATTTTGGTCATAATTAACACAAAGACATTTTGCCAGTGCTTGAATTTCACAAAACCTTGCAGGTTTATCTTTTACATATGAAAATTACTAGAAATTTGAGGGGAGTTGATGACAATTTTCATTAGACAAAAACATAATTCTCCTTGAGAGTGCAGCAAGTCTGGACAATGATTCAAGCAAAGGAATATTTTGAACTGTGATATTCTCAGGTGAGTAAAATTTCTTCAATGTTTTGAGAGTGCTCTCCAACTGCTCACATCCTGGAGGTGTTCAAGAAATTACTGGGTGTGTCATTTAGTGTTATAGTGAAGTTGACATGGTGGTACCAGTCAAAGGTTAAACTCAGTGATCTTGGAGGTCTTTTCCAATCTTAATGATCCTATGATTCTAACTCTGCATGGAAAGGTTTTGGTTTCACCTGAGAGGAGATAAGAAGTACAGCAAAGACAGACTCTTAAGAGGTGGAAAGTAGTTTCCACCAGCTCATTTGTAGCACACTGGAGGATATGTATTCACACTGTGACATTTGGAAGTGACAAGTCTCTCACTGCCTTTATAAAACCAGCTGGTTCCTCTCTTGTGAACCTCTATTTCATAAGGGTGGAGAATCTGCAACAGATTTTAGTAGCAAGTTTTACCTCAAGAAAATAAATGCAGTATTTCCTAGTGGGTTATAATATTAATCTTCCTCTTGTAAGTACAAAAAATCCCCAGCAGCTAAAATCAAAACTAAACCAACCAAAAAACACAAAACAAAAATCAAACAAAATAACCCCACAAAATCAAACAAGACAAAGATCTGACAACAGAGACTTAAATAAACTTTCACCCTCCAAATATCACAACATATTCTATTTCACAAAAAAAGTTAAATTACCTTTCTGTTTATTCAGGGAAAGACCACACCTCTAAAACTTCAGTGGCTTCAGTGAACCTCAGTGAGTTCAACATTTAAAACATGCATAATTATTCAGAATTAATCAGAAAATGTCTGATTAAAGAAAAACAATTTTTTTTTCTTTGAAGAGCAAGAAAAAACAGAGGAGCAAGTTGTGGATCATGTATCTAGTCATTCTTGAACTAATCTACCACAGTTTATGTTGATGACAAGGAAGCAAACACAGGAAGCTCTTACTCATCACCTTACAGAGCTATGGATAACACATCAGAGAATTATAATCCTAGGAGATAAAAGGCCTTACTCAGTGGAAGACTCCTCTTAGCACGAATGCAGCATCTATATCAGTGACAGACCCACCTGCATAAGGATTATTATTAGTATTGTTCAAAAATTTAGAGGACAGAATGACAGTGTACAGAAAACAAATTATGTTTGATGAGTGCCTATCATTATCTCCAAGAAAAAAAAGAGTGGAAAAGAATCCAGGGGACACTTCTTCAAGATGTTGATCCAGCTTTTAAGAATGAGTTAGTCTGCCACCTGGAGACATATCTGAAGTGTACAGAATAAACACCTGTTTGAAATATATACCTTTAGTTTAAGAAGGATATCTCCCATCACACCATCAGAAGTTTTCAGTAAATCTAAATTGATAGAAGCATCAGTTATTCATCTTCATTGGACTGTAAACTTTTACCCTCTATACATCTTTCTGTTAAGAAAAAATGTAGACATTGTACAAAACACAGGACAGCTTAACTTGCTGATGCTCAGTGAAGCACTAGTGCAGCATAATTTGATTTGTTTGATGCTTTAATAATGCAAAACATGGTTTCTGCTTTATTACATAGCTGTTAATGCAGAAATGACACGCTTAGAAAAGATTTACTATATTACTATTTGCATATAGGTTTGCTTAATAGATAAGAATGTTTACTGCTCCTTTGAAATCAAAATATTTAGTCTAGGCATTCTAGACTGGATAAAGACTGCCATCTTCTGCTGCAACTGCAGCAGATAGAGGCACCCAGATTAGCCTCATAACATGACCATATGTTCTACTAGCCTTTATCCAGTAAGGAGTATCTCCTTCCCAGTAATGTAATAAGAGATGTGACAAGATATTTACAAAATATTTGGGGGTTTTACAATATAATTTTAAAGCTACATGTCTTTATGCTTTTGTTCCCTTTCTGAAGAACAGAGAGGAAGCAACCTGGCAAAAGACTTAATTGAATCTTATCATGAGTTGGGAGGAATCCATAAGGATAACTGAGGCCAACTCATGGCTCTGCACAACCATTACCAGAGAGTGTTGTCCAAACACTTCTTGAGATCTGTCAGGCTTGGTGCTGTGACTTCCCCAAGGGAGCTTGTTCCATGTCAGTGCCTGGCCACCCTCTGACTGAATTTTTTTTCCTGAAACCCAACAGAAGCCTCTACTTACAAAACTTCATGCTGTTCCCTCTGGTCCTTTTACTGGCCATCAAATTCAATGGATTAAAAAAAACATTAACCCATCCAATTACGAAGAACTAAACCAGATTAGAATTTCACTGCTAGTCTTCCCTCTCTACCCTGGCAGCATTACTGCCATTACTGATGTCCATTCAAAATTAAAATTGATAAACTTATCAACAGTTAATTTGTGTGTCGTTCAAAAACTTGTGTTGACTTTACTCAACTTTCACATACTCCAGGCATGACATGTGGAAGAGCAGGCCATAACCCAAAATGACAATTTATATTTCTGAGGAAATTGTTTCTGTTTCAGCATGTAATTTATCAAGTATCCTATAATTAAAAAGTAAATAAATAAAAACTAAAATATATATATGTGTGTGTGTGTGTGTGTGTGTGTGCATGTGTGTGTATGTATATGTATATATGTGTATATATATGTATATATAAAGACCAAAGAAATTAAATCCCAAACTAAAGGAAGTTTCAACACTAATTTGTCATCTAATACAAGAGATTAAATGAAGTAGTCCATGTGTCAGGGATACAGCTGATGAACTTTTCTGAAGAATTTTTTGTTAGAAAATATTCCATTTTCACACAGAAATATTTCTAATGAATGTATGACCTAGTTTCAGAAGGATAGGTTGTTTTTAAAATCAGATATTGGGATGTACATGAGTGCTGGTTCAAATAAGTAAGGGGAGAAAACAGGCAAACATGTTTCTGTCCCATGGTGGAAAAATTCACAAATCAGAGCTGCTGGTGATGTGTCTTTCATGCTAACCATGTTTGGAGCCAAATATGTGTGAGACACATTCTAAGATACTCCTCTCCAGAAAGGACATTCATAGATTGAGAGTAAGAACTTAAATAGACTTTACGTGTCTAAATTCAGACTCTGGCCTACATATTTTTCCTTTATTTCATTCAGGAAATGCTTACCTTTTACAAAACAGTACAGCTCCAGTGAGAGGCAAAAACATATTCATTACAGAACAACTATTTATTTAAGGTGTAAATCCAGAGCCCAAGGAGACACAATAGTGCAAACTCCCTGTTATGGATTAGGTAGAACAGTAGTTTGAAAAAGAGGTTTATACCTGGAACATGGGACCCTGATGTCAAAAGCAAGTACCCTGATAAAAAAGCTACTGGATATTCTGGGAGTGGGGAAAGGTGATGAACATGTGTCTTCACCTTCTCTTTCCTTTGTTTCTTCAATTTAACTACATAGAAAGAAAAAGGATTTTGAAAAACCTCAAAGCTTCCACAGAACAAGCTTCTATATATAGAGATCTAACATTACTGACCTCTGTGATCTTTGGATACAAGTGATAGATACAAGGAGGGCTGGCAATGATACCAAAATCAGGGAGAAAGGAAACAAAAGGATAACACTGACATGAAGAAAGCAGGAGGGCACAAAGAAAGAAAATTTCCTTGACATTAAAGAGGCAGAGCTGAAACAAGACGCAGGAGGGAAAGAAAAGAAGCAGCAACAACAAAAAAATCACTATCACTGATTTGAGGCAGTGACAATTTCATCTCAAAGGCATTCATAACTTCACAGACATTCCTTACATTTGTCCCCCTGATTACCTTAAAAAGCAGATAAGTGCACTCTAGAGGAAAAAAAACCAAACTCACCTAACAGACTAAATGAGCTATTTGCTTTGTCCTTAAGAATATCCACAGGCAGTATCTATTCATCTGACCATCTCTGCTCATTTTTGTCACCATATAACAGGGCTCTTCACTAGATATCCACATTCTTGCAACTAATCAAGTAATGAATAGCTGGCTCAATAAGAAAGGATCACAGCCTTGAGAAACCAGCAAAGGACATGGCAACCCAACTAACACTGACAGGTACAACTTCCATTTCATTTTCTGGATTAACATGCAGACAACAAGCAATACTATAAGGTATTTTTACCCTAAGAATACTGGTTCCACCAATATTGTTCCTTCCAAGTGGCAAAAATGAGAAGTTGGGACCTGGAGAACATGTACTTCCTCTCTTGTCACAGTCCAGCTGTAAGCATAGAATTTATCCCACAACTTTTCTTTGAATTCCTTTCTTGATAATTATTACCAAAAGAGAATTATTTGAGAAAGAGTAAGGTTTCTATAGATTTGGGTTTCTTCTTTCATTTTATTTATCCAAATTGCCTGCATGGAAAACACTTCATTTAAACATAACCATACCTAAGGCTTCCTTAAAATGATCCCATGTCCTCATGATTACAACGTAACACCAAATCTGCATTAAATAGACTGATTTCAATATGCTGTTTATAATCATCTAATTATTTCCTGACATTGGCTTTTCTCCTCTTCCTTATCTGAGGACACAAATCAAAAGAATCCTGTTTTGACTGCACAATTTGATATGCTATGTGGTCTTGGCAGAGTGGTTTGTTCTATTCTTAGGATTCTAAAATTATTCCTGCATCTGTAACAGTAGACTCCTCTTCAAACAGCAAGCACACTGTGTGCCCTGGTCATCTTTGATAATGTTGCTTGGCCTATAGAATCATGTAAGAGTACCAGGCACATCTACATAAATAATAATGATAAATGGGAGCTGAAAATGAGCTCATGGCAACACTATGAAATGTGCAGCTCTGTAATTATATAATTATATTTTAAAATAGATATTTTCATCCTGCAAATGCCAGAATTTTCCATGAGACAAAAGTTCTGCATTTGCTAATCCCAGTTTTAGTCTCACTTAGAACAATAAACTACTCTTTGCATACTTCACTATCCTTGCTCAACTATGATCAAATATGCTATTAATTCATGAACTCCTGGGGGAAAAAAAAAAGCAAAGGAGGGGTATTAGATCTGCTAATCCAATAACCTTTCAAATTTAAGTGTTTTATAAGTTTCATCAAAAGCTCATGTGGCACTTGATTAAGCATTCTCATTTAGTGAATAAAATAGGCAATAAGTAAGAGTAGTAATACTAGATTATGCCCTGAGTTTCAAGGGTAACACTTCAGAAATCAAGTGAAATATATAATTACAGTGTGCTACCACAGCAGGTGTATTTTTTTTTTCACCTATGCTGACTAAATTTGTTGGTAACTTTCAGTCTTCCACTGGCTGAACAACTTGAGGGGTTGTCAGATACTGGTAAAGGAAAGTGTCAAAGCCAAAAGTGATTTAACTCAGAACCTCTACTCAGGAAAAATCAAAACCATCAGTGTTTTATGAACATTATTCTCATACTAAATCAAAAACACTGAGCTGTACCAGCTACTTGGAATAAAATTAAATCTATCCCAGAATTAACCAGGCCAGGTCGCTTTCTAAATAATTATTATTTCAAAAAGCATCAATGATGCAAGTAATGATTGCAAGCATCAATGGGTTATTTGGAATTTTTGTTATGTGTCTTAATTTTTCCATGAAAAAATGAATTTTCATGTTAGTAATTATTTTTTCCTGATTTTTTTTCCAGGTATAACTTCTGTTGAGGTTGGCATTGATCAGTAGTGTTTAAAAACTACAAAGGAAAATCAAGTTTTAAAATTTGTGCCTTTAGTGGAACAAAATTGCACAGTATCCTTTTCTTTTTAAAAGGAGCCTGTCTTTGTAAATATAAATCTAATTAGCATTCTTTATTTGTAGAAATTACATTTTACAGAAGATGTTGAAAAAGAGTGAAAGGAAAAAAGGGAATAAAATTTTGCACAAAAGACATTGTCATTCTGAAAAAGAAAATTGTTAGGTGAGGCAGTGAGCAGAGTACATTGTTTAGATCAAATGGCATGGAAAAATTTATATAGTCTCTTTGGGGACACATCCAAAAAAAACTCTGACATGTTTTTAGATAAAGTTTTTGGAAATCTGATCTATTTTCCTTGCTATTTACACTAGTGACAATAAATAGATCTTTACAAAGACTTTTTTATTCCTTCATTCCTAAGGAATAATTCTGCAAAGCCATTAGGCAAGACAAATCAGAACTCCAGTTCCAAACACTGTATCTCCATGTAGAAATGTAAAACTTTTCCTAAAAATACTTTTTAAAAAATAATTTAGGTAAAGGTCTCTCTATATTACTAAGAAAATGATGACTATTCAGAGGCATTTTTCAACAGTATGATAATTTTAATTATAGAAAATTAGTAGAAAAAAGAGATACTTCTGTAATGTTTTATATTCAGATTATAGATACAGTTTCACAAAGCTCACTTCTCATTGCTTGTGGACTGCAGTTTTTGTGAAAATAGATGAACTACACCTATAAAAAGATAATAATTGCAGTCCATGAGTAAAACTTAAAATTTCTGAAGTTACATTACATTCTGTGACAGTGAATCTCCTCATCTCAGAAGTGCCAGCTCACCTGCCTTATCCATAGGACCACCAGATTTCTTCTATTCTCTCTCTCACTGCAAAGTGCATGTTCAGTGCTTACCTGCTGATCAAAAAGCACCATGAAAACATAGCACAGCAGGTGCTAATAAGCAGTTAAATTAAAATATTTAAATAAAGGAACCTAAGGCCATGCAAGAATGATTCTGTAATAACTAACTCTGGTTGTGTCATTTGGCCTAATTTTAAACATGGCAAAACTCCTATTCAGCTCAGTAGAGTTGCACCACATAATTATACTAATTTCAGAGGTACTAAAGTTTGGTTTAATAAATCACATTGCCTTAAAAACTCACAAAGTTTCAAATTGCTTGTGAATCAAGAACAGACTCTTCTTGCATCTATAGTCTATCTATAATACTACCCTCTGCATAGCAATAAATAGTAAAGAAAAATGTTAAAGAAATTCTATTTGTAGAAAAATACAAAACAAAACAAAAAACCAAGCTCTTCTGTCCCTGTTAAAAATCTTTTAACTTTCTATATTTAAATACTGGGCTAAACCTGAAGTACTAGGATTATATATCCTGCTAAATTTATTATCAGAATCACAGAATGAGTCTCATCCTCAGAGATGTTCTTGGGAATAAGTTTCACAATTTAGCTAAACATTAATAAAAAGTTTACTAATAGCATTTAATATCTCTTTCCAGTTTTTTTTTAGCAATAAGAATTGAAAATTGAATGTTGGCTGCCAGAAAAAACCTCCTCTATTTTTAGTTAGTAGTGGCTTCAAAATAGTTGAAAATCTTGCCTGCAACAGAGAGCAGTGGCTGGAGGTGCTAAAAAATGTTATTTTATATCCTTATATCAGCTTTATCCTTTGCATGACCAGACTTAGTCACAGAATATCCTGCATTGGAAGGCACTCACAAGGATCACAAGAATCACAACATTTGCCTGAGAGTGTTGTATTTAAGTAAAATTTTATTTATGTATAAAAAACAAAAGTAACTTGTTTTATAACTTAATGAAATAGCCCCATTTCAATCTGAACTATTTGCTTTGGATTTTGTGTAGGTCCATAACCATATAAAATGCTACCTTTTATCTAAAGACAATTATCAGGCATCCTTTCTTCAGTGATAGACAAGATGATTGACCTGTCAATGGACTCTCTTCACTTTGCACAATTGGCATATTTCTTTTGAGTGCTGCCAACAGCTTCCTCTGTCCCAGCAGCAGTCACTATAAACCAGGGACACACTTCTTGTCTTTGGCCACTCATTTTGTAACCAATATTTGCAAATCTTCTTTGAAAATTAATTTGGATAAACCTTCAAAGTAGCCACTCTATGCCTAGGGACAGATGGAAAGCATAAATAAAAGCAATATATTTCTGTAGACACTTTTCTTTAATAATAAAATGTACAATTAAAATGCTGCTGAATTTATCAGCACTTACTATTTCATTGAAATATTCATAGGAAAAATGAAATAAATCCTTAGGCCCACAATATATTATCTCATTTTTTTGCAGGAATGTCTTTAATTGTACTATTTCTTTGCAGTAGTATGCTTTCTTCAGGGAAAAAAAAAAAAAAAAAACAAAAACCAAGAAACAAAAAAAAAAAAAAAACAAAAAAACAAAAAAAAAAACCATAATCTCAGAATTCTACTATTCCTATGCAAAGGATTATTCCAAAGCTTATGCATGAGTCAAGAATAATGGATTTCAAAAAACCCCAAACCACAGTGTATTATACTAAGGTAAGTGGCAGTTAGAATTCCTGGAGAAAACCCTTTGTCTCTTTTCCTAAGAGTCAAAAAATAACTGAAGAATAGATGGTTACTGCAAAACATAGTACTGAAAGGAAAGATCTCCCAATATGCAGGAGAAGTAAGAAACAGTAAGAGAATAGTAAGTCTACAAGAAATATAACAAATAATCTAAACTATAATAAACAGGAAAATTAAGAATAATTATATAATTAAGCATGAGTTTAAAGAGAAGACACTAGCACTGAATAAAAAAAGCAAGGCAAACACAAGATCAGTTCTAACTGCCAAGGGATACAAAGGAACAAAAAATATTTTATTAATAACTTAGAAGAAAACAGCAGAAGAAAATGAAAATCCACTGTTTATTTATGGAGCAAAAATAACAAGCAGTAGAAGGTACACTAAAAGCTGGTGTTTTCTTTTTTCTTTGTTTTTTCAATCACTTTTCAGAGAGAAGTCAAGTTAAGTAAGATTTGAAATGCTGTTTCAAAATTGTTTGGCCTGATTTTTTAAAGATTCTCCAGTGAAATCCACTGAATCTTTGGGAACATTTTCAAGTATATAAATACTGTGCAGTCTATTCCCCTTCTCTTTCCAAATAACTCAGAGCTGTCTTGAAGCACAAATCAGAGGGCAAGGCTAAAAAAGAATATATAATATTTTACCTTATCTTCTACTGGAGAAGAAAAGACAGAGATATGCAAAGAAACCATAATCAGTCTATTTTTAGAAAATGAAATGCTGATGGCTGAAGTTATTAAACATTTTATTAACACCTAGAAAATATGATTGACCTATGTTTGTCAAAGACAAAAAAAACCAAATTGGTTGTTTTCTTCTTTATCTAAACATACAGCCCAGTTAACATGATACATATTTATAAAGATTTTTGTGTTTTCCACACACTAACACCTCATAAATTAAGAAAACTGTCTAAATGAACAAGAAATAAATGAAAAACTCTCAAAGCCATGTGGACAAGCTGATACATAATTACACTTTCAAGGCACTGTAAGCAGTTTCCAATTGCAGGGATACAGACAATTTATAAAGAAAAGAAGGGCTACATGCAGAAACAAAGGGGAAAAAAACAACTTTTTCTCTTCTTGCCATCAGCAGTCAATGCCCAGTCACCACCTTCAGAAGACAAATACCTTAATAAGAGATGTCCCCTTCCTCCTCTTTTCTCTTGGCTTTTATTGCTGCATGGTGTGGAATAGCCTTTTGGTAAGTTTATGTCAGCTCTCCTGGCTATGTCCCCTCCCAAGGTCTTCCCCCTTTTTGGGGCAGGAGGGCTGCAGAGACAGCCTTGAGGCTGTGCAAGCACTACTCAGAAGTAGCCAAAGAACTGGTGTGTGTTAGCAACACTGCTCTAGCTAGAAGTACAAAGCCCAGCAGGATGAGAGCTGCTGCAGGGAAATCTAACTCCATTCCAGCCAGACCCAATTCAGCCTGTATCTATTGACTTTTATTTTCTACTGTGACTTCTGAGAAAATGACCCCACCCTCTCTACATCACTCTGTTGGTATTTCAATACCAATGAGATCTCCCTTACCCCCTCTCTCCTGATGCACTTTGGTTTAACAAAAGTTGGTATCATCTTCAGTTGTTTCTTGTCTTCCCAATGATTCTGCACATTCTGCAGATTCTGTGGTGGCATCACTGAAAATAAAGACCCAATTCAGAGCATAGCAACTTAATCCTATGGCTCTAGGAGTGCTTCACATTAGTGTGCACTCAATTTAACAAAACATGATGCTATTCATGCAGTTGGTAAAAGAGTAAAATGATGTTGTGGTTGTTACAATCTGATTCAAACCCAGAAGAGCAAAGGAAACTAAGTCTCTGTATAGTGCATTCTGCACTAGTGCCCTTCTTCTGGATTAAAAAAAAATATCCATTTTGGAGGGTTTTTTGTTATTGAGTAATAAAGTGATGCACAGAAGGAGTGACTTCCCTCCTACTAAAAAATTTCCTTTGTAAAACTCTTTTCTGATTGTTAGTTGATATTTTTATGCTGTTTTTAGATTTCAAAGTGTGCAGTGCTTAAAGACCATTTAAAGACTGACAGACAAAACAAAAGATGATTGATCTGCTGTCTCCCAAACAATAAAAGATGACTTGCTTTCCTGAGGTGCTACACTTGTGAAATAAATGTAGTTGTATTTCCCTCAGCTTGTTTGATTCCAAGGAGAACTAGATTCCTAAATAACCAGCAACCATCCCTCCTTGCCATCCAACAATCCAATCTTGCCTGTAGACTCAGGGAGGCAGGTTCTTTGCTGATACAGGTGTCAAAAATATACACCCAACAAGTTAATATAATCCAATAATAGGAAATTAAGGAGGGGAAGAGGCCCAGAAACTCCTGCCACCATGCATTTATTTCATCTGTTTACTCACTGTAATAACCAAACAGAAAAGGCTGTGAGGCTTTGCCACAAATAATATTTCCCTTTCCTGAGTGAGATGGAAACATAACCTATAATTCTAAATAATAGGAGATTTTAATGGCATGAAGTCATGGATGAGTTAATTTGTTTATAAAAACAAGCTTGTTTCCCCTCCAGTTCTAAAATGTCAATCTGTTACTTTCTTCTTGAGATTGAAAAGCTCCCAGCCTGGATTGTATGCATCATTATGAGTTTCAATACCTCCTGTGTAAAGGTTTAGCCTTACGGCATGTGTATGTATAAATTAACACAAGTTGCCATGTGGAAAGTCACTAAAGCAGTTGTTCTGCTTAGTTAAGATTGATAATTGGACTCAGAGCTACTCAGAAATTCATAAGTGAAGTACATTGAGCTAATCCCAAATATTATACAAAGACCAGAAATCAAAATTTTACTTTTTTGTTAACTAGTTATCACGTATTTTGAATTAATCTGTGCCACCTTGTCTAAAAATACATATTACTGTGCTGAAAGAAGTGTTAAGTCTCATAAGACTATTCAGAAACTTAATTTTTCAACAAAAAATGTACATGCTGTTGTAGAAGTAATTTCCAGTCTTGAAAAACAGAAACTGTTACCTTTTCCAACCATTCTTTTCCATTCAGAGAAGGCTCAACTCTTCTGTCTAAATAGAAATATATAGAGGCAATAGTATGTGTCATCTGGGAAACCACACCTACACAAAATCCTAACAAATAAACTTGCCTATAAGAAAGCACCTGTGTTTTGACAGAGAAAAAAATAATCTTGGGAAACTGATATCCTGGTTCATTGCAGTACCCATGGATATTCTACAGAGTATTCTGGTTTTTCCTCAAAGCTTTAACTCACCCCTTTTTGCAGAGAAGATATCATTCTTATTCTTTCATATGACTATTTTGTGGTCTACCCTGAACTTGTAATCAACCAAGGTCACACACAGAGCAGAAGAGGTGGTGAATGTTTTTGCAAGATCACATATTTTGGCATCTCTTGACACTGATGGAAATTGCTGAGTTAGCAAAGTGATTATTCACAAAAAAATCTCCAGGCTATTTACAAAAATAGCTGCTATCTCTAACTTTTCACTATTTCATAAGATATTCCACATACAAAGTGACTTTTGAGCTCTGACCTTCTTTTCTGCTTGTGAAAAATGCAGGAACTTTTTGCTCCTTCCCTTGTATGCCAGAAGAAGTGAATATAAGTGTGTTCACCTCTGAGAGTTCATGTCACTCAGGGAACTGGAGAACAGAAAAATTAATTAAGGGCCCTCAGAAAGCTGAAATGTCAAAACCAGTATGAGAAATGAGAAAACAATCCACAGTTGGAATCAAAGACAAGCAAATGTAACAATGGATGAGAAAAATTAGTGCATTTATTTCTCAAGGATCAGAATAATGGGAAGCTGTAGTTTCAGATGGGAAAACTGAATGTTCTGCGAGTGAATAGATGAAAAAAGTCTATTATGAGAAAAAAATGTATTGATAATATTTCAGTTACATGACAGGAAGCTTCAGGAGGCAGTATAAGTGGAGACAAAGCCAAATTATTTTTTTCTAATGCATTAATCTAATACATTTTAAGTCTTTGTTATGCACTTTTTATTTTGAGATATTGAGATTATCAACACTGAGCGTTCACAATGTTTTCCTTCTAGATCAGGAGCTGGTGGGATCTATTTCTACATGTTTCTCTTAAAATTATTTTTGAACCAGTGTACCTAAAAACAAAGCAACAAAAAGATGAAGTAAGAGATAAAGTATTCTCTGATTTTTGCTCTTTTCTAGAGTCAGACAGGGTAGAAGAGGTGAAAATTACAGTCACCATCAAGGCTTTAAGGAAAGAAAGCAGAATATGTGTTTTGGTTTGGGGTACTTCTTTGCTTAGCTGTTTTTTTCATTTTCTCACTATGTGTCAGTTTGAGAAACACTGTTGCACGAGGTCTAGGACATTATGATCTCATACTTAGTGATCCTCTGTAACTTTAAGATTGCTCTGCTTTTACAAACAGAATAAAAAATTTTACTGTACTTCACACTACTTACAGTGGAAACCAAAGAAAAGATAAATACATAAACAACTCCCAGTCAATCCAGCCTTTTTTTTACTCATCTAACATTTGACTTGGGAGTCAAAAAGAGAGAGCCAGCAAGGTCTTGCACACAAGCACTATTTTGTGTTTCCAGCAGTGTCAGAACCCTTTCCAGAATGCAATTACACCTCTGAGCAAGCTAAAAATGCTTCAAAATGTGTTATTTGACTTATTTGCCCCTAATCTACATTCCTTCTCATAGCGTATTTCAAAAGGATGAGTCTGCCTTGGAAACAGGGCCAATTACTGCAAGAGCAAACAGAATTAAGGGGATGCTGTGTCTTAGTCATTCAGCATTCAAAACAAAAGTTTGATTTAGAATGCTGACCCTTTTAGACTTTTCACTCCAAAATGTGACCCTGTCTATTCTGTCAATCTGCTAGATGGAGAGCTGAAAGAGATGGTGAAACATTTAAAAAATTACAGGATCAAAGATTCTCAAGGCTGTCAAAAAAACATCAGTTTTCCACATGAAGGCAAACTATGCACAGTAGTAGTATTATCAAGCAGGAAGTTCAACCATCAAAACAGGAAGAAAAGCAGCAGGCTTGGGTTCAGAAAGTGTTCATTAATTTCTCCCAAAATCCTCCTCATTATGAGAAAAGGGACAACAAGACTTATGAAGGGGAAATAAACAGAAACCTTATTATGTAAGAAATGTGTATCATATTATGGTAGAAAAGTGTACCAAAGTAATTATTCCCAGAGGAAATAGCTTCATCACATAATTCAGCTAAATACAGATAATTCATCAGTATTTACATATACTGTGAAGAGAGCAAGAAAAAATCAAACTTAGGGCTTTGGGACACAGAATGACATATTCTCCCTTTTCAGCATTGATTCTTTTCTGCCAAGTTTCAACCACAGCAAAGAAGCTTTGAAAGCAACAATCATTTAGAAAAAGTAATTTAGCAAGAATGTATTGTACCACACTGCCTTTCCCCTCTGAAACACGTGTTTTTCTGGGCATTTATGAGTAAATAAATTTGGTCATGGAAAGAGTAATTCTTTTATAATTGTGTATTATTTGCCGAAGAAGCAGTTTTAAAACTGTATTCTGTGAGTTGTTTTAAGCAGAAAAATAATCCCAAGAACATTGAAGTGCCACAGTGGCTTGTTTCAGGAGGAGACCAAAATAACTTATCTCCTCCTATCTAATAAAGTGTAGTCTGATAAGAGAGAGAATTCTCCATAAATGTATAAGAGATGAAAACACAAATCCCAACCAAATTGTGTGGACACTGGAAGAAAGTACTTTAAACCTCAGCAGAAGTTCAGGAGGAAAACAATCACTTTAGTGTTATTTTAACACTTGAAGTACAGCAAGCCTTCCAAAGGGCAAATACATTACTCTCTTTTCAGCAAATCTTAGTGGATTTAATGCCTATGATGTCTCTGGAAGGGAAAGACAGAATGGTGTGAGCCAAGACAACCTTTGCAACCTCTTTGGCAATATCTAGTTTGCTGTTCTAAGAAATTTCATTTTGGGAGTGTAATACATTTTGTAATTTATTTTGACACCAAAATTCTGCTCTACCCAAAATGTTTTTCCCCAATGTACCTACAGAGTATAGTTTTTCCTCCATGTTTTCTCTCAAGCTGTACAATTTCCCCTCAAAAAAAAAAAAAAAAAAAAAAGTATTGAGACAGGAAAGTACAGGGGTATAGATTCTTTAAACAATTATTTAACTCCCAATAACAAAACTCATCTGAGATAAGGTGGAAGATAAATTTCTCACTTGTGTTCCCAAGAAATTCTGAATTCTTCTTTAAATCTCCTTTACTTTTACCTAAAAATAAAAAAAAATAAAATAAAATAAAAAAGTAAGCATAACAAAATAAACCAAAGCAATTCTTTCCCCTTCTTACATATCTTGGTCACCAAACCATTTGTTCTTCTCCCATACACATTTTAAACACTATAAAAAAGTCTTTGTCACTAGTTTGATTGTCACTAGATTGACAGACAGAAAAAAATAAAAACTACTTATGCATGCTGTTTTACAAAGTTAAAATTCTGGTAAAAATATTAATTTCTCTTCAGTCAGCCTTGGTCAAGCTATAAATAAATAAAGTTTTAGGAGTTTCCTAAATATGCTTTCCAAATGCAAATTTCTGTCTTTCTTTTAATTATCAATAGAAACAAAAGCATTTTTGTGTTTCATGAAGCTGTTAAAAAGCTGCCAGGGCTAATGTAAATAAATATTTTCCCATATTATTTTAAGATATACAATAAAATCAAGCCCCCATGCATCCCCAACTTCCTCACCACAGTGGCAGTACAAGGAGCAGTAAAGGTGTTGGATCTGTGCAATCCCTGCTCAGCAATAGCAAAAACATCTATTATTTGCTCAGCACAAAACCAAAACACAGCTCCACACCATCCAATGAGAAGAAAATTAATTCTGCCCACCCAAAACCAGCACAATCAACATGTGCATTGTTAAAACACCTGTCCCTTCAATTTTCTCAATTGCAACTCACTGTTCCCTTTGCTGGAAATACTCATTTGCCTTTCAGTCAGGTATTATTCATGGTCAATCATAATCCAGAAATAGGAAACTCGCAGGGGAAAGTTGTAACTCTGGATATTACATTCATATTTTTTAATGTAGATAACTAAACAAATTTTCTTTGTATTTCAACCTACTAAGATAGTATCCATGACTTTGCTCTAAACTTGACTTGATTTACAGATTTTTCCTATGTATACATATATATATATAAGATTTATGTAAAAGCATGCATGTTATATATATCTATATATATCATGTTGTGTAGATAGATAGATATTCACAGGGAGAGCTATAACAAAGCAGCAGAACTCCTTTTAAACACCTGAATTTTGCATCTGTAATTTTCAAGTAGATATTAAGTATAGCAGCACAAACCACTTTTATTTCATGTTATACAATTCAGCTATCCTTTCACGGGTTGTTTTATTTTGCCTATGGTACATCATACAGCCCATTCCAGTTTCACATTAAGTGGGCAATATACAACAAGCTTAAGCAAATTATTAGCTCTCATAAGAGGAATCATGAATGACATTTGTCTTTATATATCCCATTATATTACTAAAAATGCAAATTAAGAACATTAAACATAATAAATTTCCATTGTACAGAAATCATGATATAGTCTCCCAAGGAAAGTAAATACTAGGGGTTGTTTGCACCTTAATTGCTTCAATATTTGCAGAAATATCTGTTGCATAATTTTAGCATCGTTCTGGATGCACTTCAGATTTTAACAGAGCAGGCTGTTCTTCCTTCTGTGCAACTGCTGATATAATATGTTACATATTGTGTTACATTTTTTACCGCTTTAGACTGATTTAAATTTCTTTAATAACCTTTAGGAATGGGCATTTCATTGAATGCACCACCACTGTGAATTTACACTTGATGAGACAGTAGAAATCCTGAAATCATACTAACTGGTTTTCCAAAAACATCAGTTGTGCAATCCTGTCTAGACAACTCATCTCAGGATACACAGTTCCAGAGCTGCAAAAATGCAGCAAAATGGTGAAAGAGTTACAGGTGTAGGACACTAATTATTCCATAAGACATCCTCTTCTTTGTGAGGGAGATGATAAAATAGACAGCAGGGGTTAGAGCCTTGTCTTGGGGTGATTTTATGATGGTTAATCTATTCCCTGATTGCCTGCTTTAGGCCCAAAAAGTGTTTGCTGTGTTTTTAAGGTGGGTCTGGAGGGTGGGGGGAGCCTTGGAGCTCTTCAGAAGGTTTTCCAAAGCCTCACTCCCAAGGCACGTGCCGTGCCATGCGGTCTGTGGGTTTGGGGGTTTTTTGCTCGGCTAGCCTGTTTCTTTTTTGTTAGTGCAGGCAAAATTTTGTTTTTTTTTTTCTTTCCATGGCCCTGCAGCAGCTGCAATCCTCCAGTGGCTTTTTGAAGTGAATGGATGGTTTGGCTTTGGTCTGAGATCAGAGACCAGTGGGAAAGG
This sequence comes from Muscicapa striata striata, assembly GCA_030060385.1. Taxonomy (NCBI): domain Eukaryota; kingdom Metazoa; phylum Chordata; class Aves; order Passeriformes; family Muscicapidae; genus Muscicapa; species Muscicapa striata. Next base: position 3,916,844 of record JAREIS010000011.1, read on the forward strand.
CGAGGGGTGGCTCTGATTCAGCTCCATGTGTTGGAAAAAGCTGAGCCAGTGAGAGAAAGCCCAACTGCTCTGAGAGGGGACCAACACTAGAGATTCACCAGGTTCACATCTCTTTGCTTGAACTGCTGCTTGAATCTACTGTTAGGTGTTTGTTTGTTTGTTTTTCCCTAAAACCCCATTTTCTCCCCATCACACTGCAAACCGCTGTTGTTTTTTTTTCTTTCTCTCGCATTTTGGATTTATGCTCCAGTGTGTGTTTGTGCATGAGGGGTAAGTTCTGACAGTTCCATATCTATCATTTATTTATCTTTTCCTGTGCCATATGGACACTGTGTTCATCAATGAATGGTTGTCTGTGTTTTTTTCACTTTCATCCTCTAGTATTCATTTCTCACTGGTAAAAAGGGATTGTTGGAACCCTTTTTTTTCTCAAGGAAATACTTATTCCAGAGTGGTTTTCTCCTAAACTTGTCTCTAAACCAAGACAAGACTATAAAACCAGATAAAGGTGTGAAGAAATAAAGGCAGAACATCTGAGCCTGCAAAAATATAATTAGAGAGTAGTAGTGTTTAGAAAGCCTCATATCAGAATCTGGTATCACATTACTATCTTGACCTGCTAGTGCCTTCATATCCACCAAAAGAGATGTAATCAGCTGGTCCTACCCTAGCTTAAAGTACAATATGATAACAGGAAAATTTTCATTGAAAATACTAATGCTATAAAAAACCCCTCAGCCAGCAGAGCCACCCTACAAATCAAGCTCCATTCAAAATTGTTTAGTTAAAGTACTTTCAAAGATAGTCTCTCCACCATTTCTGTCTTTAACATCCTGGACAAATTTTTGAAATAGCAACAATTTTGATGTAACCATATTTCAGAATTACATCACCCTTGTGTCCTTTTTCCCAATTAATGCACTACAAATTATTAATTATTTAAAACATCTGATGCATTATTTGAACCAACAATCCACTTCACAAAGTATTAAAATAAGTAAGGAAACTTGTGGTAAAATTTAATTCTTTAAAAGTATTTTGCTGTGAAACATTACACAAATTATCCTGTATGATTCTCCTGTAGGAGAAATTTGGAGTTTCAGTCTCATGGTGAGTTGCCAGCTGCATGGTAGGTATATTGTGAAGAGTTGAAACTTCCATTAAGACACATGTGAACTATTTGTTTGAAAAATATTTGATTTTCAGATCTTTGAATGTAAGGAATCAGACTCAGAATATATTCCAACTTCAGCCTCAAAATTATTCTGCTGGTTTGAAAAGAGGTAAAGAAAAGATGAAATCAATGGATCATGCATTTAAAATACAGGAACAAATGAAGTGGCACCAAAATTTTTCAAGGACTCTGAGGACAAAAAGAGAAAAAGAAAATGCTAACACCTAACAACCTTTTTTCCCCAAGAACAGGATAGAAGAAAATAAACATGGCAAATACATAAATTTACAATCTTAGTGAAGGCAAATAAATTCAGTGTGTTATTTATTTTAGCTGGGGTGGTTTGGGTATGACATTACCATGTTAGACAAAATTCCATACTTTCTAGCCATCCTCAAAACAATGAAAAGTCAAATTTCCCCTCTGCCTTGCACTTCATAGACTTAGTCCCTACCATTGAACAGCATATTATGAAATGAGAACAAATATTCATTTTCAAAGCAAAGAATACGACCCCTGGGGAAAAGCCATGTGTATTCTGCCAGTATTTGTGCAATTAATATTGAATTAACTGCATGCATCACAAATTAATATCTCAACCTTCTACTGATGTGAGAAGTTCAAATATAAAAGCAGAAGAGGAAGTTAATCTATATTTACTCTCCTCTGAACATTTGAAACAATTATTCTTAAGAAAGTGTCTAAATCCTGTCATACCATTCATACACAGACAGAATTTGTCACTGACATTGTTGTTGGTTTGGCCTAAGGAAATATCTCACTAATAGAAACCCAGTTCAACACAATCTGAACTCACTGGAGCAAGAGTCTACAATCTAATATAATTATGTAAGAGGAATCATTTCCAAATGTTCCTGCAATTTAAACAAAAATCTTCATGTACATATAATCTGATAATTAATATTTCCATATTATAAGCTTGGGAGATGCCAATCTGAATACCTGGATGTTTGTGCACTAGTTCTAATGGCCCTGGCTTCCTCCCTGGCAAATCCCACTACCAGAACACCTCTTGAACCTGGTGTTTCCAAAGGCATCATGGACATACAACTGACCTGATGCCAGAATAATTTTTTTTAATATACTTCCTTCAAATACATATATTCTAGCTTTATTGTTGTATAGTTGTAAAGTTCCCAGCTAGCCCCAGTACATTTCCCTGCCCTGACAGGCAGAAAGACAAAACACATTCCAGAGGCCCCAAGTTAAGGGTCCAAAACTCCTATCCTATCTTATTTTTTCCTGGGAGCCAAGGTCAAAACCAGCTCTCCAAAACACATTTTTATAAACAAAGTTTAGTTCCTATCTGAGGGAGGAGGATTTAAAAAAAGGTTGAACCAGATCAGAATTACCTCACCACTTATGCCTCTAACTGGGGATTTTTGTCAGTTATGCTAATTTTCTAAACTTATAAAACTGTATTCACCTCATGTGGGGAAGCATTTTGGGCATTTTTTCCATATCTGCCCCTGGAGGTCTCCAATAAAGACCAGCCTTTCTATTATCTCCTACATTATATTATCTCAAAATGTGTTGCTTTATTTCTAGGCCCTCACAATTGCACAGAAAAGGACCATGAACCACACAGTAGAAAGTGAACTGCCTGTCCTACTTTATGAATACTTAAGGTCACAGTTTGTTCAGACATGACACAAAAAAGTCTAAATCATTCACATCTTAATGCTATTGTAAGGGATTCCTTGATTTTGTGCAAGAGTGTCATTCATCTTAACGTATCAATCTGGGAACACAATTAAATTCAAATATGCTAGAGGGCTGCCACAACAGCCACTGCAAAGATTTATCCAGCACTTTATATTATATATATACATCCCCTCACACAGTTCAGAAAAGTGATATGTAGTTTTCTGATGTCAGAAGCTGGGACTTCCAGAAACAGGAATTATATTAAAATTATATTAATGAAATTAACATGAATGCCTCTATCTGCCATTGTTCTGTGCATAGGAAGAGCTGACTATTGTCTGCAGAGCCCATGGCATGGTCTCTCTGCTACCAGGTACATAAAGGTCTGCAAGGTTCCCTTCTGAGTTCACAGAACACGAGATTTCTCTGGTAATCAGACCCAATCTCATGCTCTGGAAGGCAACCAGATCAGGTAGCTCTGTTCAGAAACATATCTAGCTTAAAATCAATTACATTGTTTGCCCCAATACTTTAATGGAAAAGCAGTTTCAGCACATACCTGAATTATTTAGAAACTCCAAGACAACGAATCACAAGAAACAAGGAAAATATGAGATTAATCCTTGTGATAGAAGGCATGATAAAGATATCTAACAGTACAAACTCATGTTCCTTCTTTCAGGCACACACCTGCACTACCAACACCCCTTCAATAAAAGGTGTTCATCAGATAACAGAAACAAAAATATTTTGGAGAGGTGAATGGAAAAGAATAGTCACATGGCTTAGGAATAGACTAATTAGTTAAAAAAACCTACACAAACCAGAGTGTGCTATCAACTTTCTGAGTAAATATTTTGTTTGACACATCAGTGGGAATACATGTCAAAAATGGCAGAATCATTCTGACTCAAGCAGACTTTCCTCAAAAATAATTTTCCTTGGTAAGGGTTTGAGGATCTGGTACCATTTTAAAATGGTACCTTGGTACCTTGGTAAAGCACCAAACTGTGGTTCCACGTGCTAAAAAGTGTATGCCACTAATAGAAGCAATTATTTATAAAAATATGGATGAAAAGGGGAAGAAATCACAAGCAGGTCTGAAGGTGAGTTTCAATGCTAGCAAAGGCTCAGTGGAGTTGCTAGTCCCATCCCTTCCTCCCACCACAGCTGGGGCACAGCACACCCTCCAACTGGTGGAGAGCAGCAGAGTCACTGGGCAGATCTGTTGCATCAGATCAAACACTGATCCACCAAAGGTAGGGGAAAATCCCACTATTTCCTTCTTAATTTTCAAAAGCATTTGTCCCCAGACTTTCTTCATACCACAGCTATGTCAGCACAGCAGAGGAGCCAAATGGGGCATAAGCAAGAAACAAAGAAAGGAAGCCCTTTGCTGATGCTCCAGCCAGGCAAAGCCACAGGCTCATTGTATGTGATCATGGTATAAATGAAATGCAGTTTCCTAGGCTGTTGACCTCTGATCCATGTCCAGCATCATGTTTCTTAAAGACATTCACTATGTGCTACCATCTGGGCCTGATCTTTAGATAGTGTAAATCCATTATATCAGAATCCTGTGTTGCTTCATATCATGTCATCGATACTTTCCCCAGCCTGAAGTAAAGTACCTCAGAATAGATGCATATCATCAGGAGCTCTAACATGCTGCAATAGGTCCATTATGTTTATTTCATCATGCCTAAATATATTTCAGACAGCTTAATTTTCTCCAGAGAATAGTTTTCTTCTGTGCTTGGAAGGTAAATTTAAATATATTAAAAGCTTTGCCTTCAGCAAAGATGCTTTCAGAACAGGAATACTCATCATTCAAATAAATGATAATGTTTTTTTCATCAACCTGTTCATTTATCCATGCCACTATTTTTTATTGATGCATTTCTCCTTTTAAGCAAGATAGAAATTTGAGTAGAAATCTACATTCTAATTAACATTTTTATATGACTATGCTCTGATTAAAACTAAATGGCAACAGAGAAATTTCCATTGATTACTCAAAACTAAGGTGCAGTTGCTCTACAGTGATTAGGAAAGGCTTTACATTTGGGTTTCTTTAACAATGGTTACATCTACTGAATAACAGGTTTCATTCCAGAAAGGCTATTTCTTTTTAAATATTTTAATCTGACAAAAATTTACAAACCTAATGTGGTATTGTGTGACATTCACTGCCTTGAATATATTATCTCTTTTGTTTTTTTCTTTTTGTTTTATTGTATGAGAAATATTTGTTACTCCTCATCATGTCCCATTAGATTTGTACATGTCCTGACCCTTGATATACAAGTGAGAGCTTCCTATTAATCCAGCTGGGCAAAGCAGTTCTAACAGCATTTGACCTTCTCAGTCACATGCACTCAGTTAAAAATGGAAGTCACCAGTGGGAATGATGGATATGCATTATGATGGCTCAGGGAAGTGCTAGTTACCAATGCAATTACTTATTGTCCAAAGGAATTTAACTTTGAGGAGCAAAGGAAATCTGTTGAGGCTCTTTCCTACAGTAAAGAAATGTCATCCATCCTAGATTTTATCTTCAGAGCAGACTTGCTGCAATGCACAGTTTACATCAAGGCTTATGCTGGCCAAATCCAGAGTAAATCCTAAGAGTTCTGATTTTGTGAGTTAGGCTGAGAATCTAGAATAAGGATGCAACAAATATGACCATGCTTTGTAGTAACTACTGGACCATGTTCCTTTAAGAAGTGATTGCTGTATCCCTTAAGATTACACCAATCATGTGTTCCACTAGGACCTCTAAGCATTTAAGCATAAACATTGGCAGTATCACACAATATTACTCACTTGTTTTCTATTTGAAATGTCAGTTTCTGTCAAGGTATTTATGAAGCATTGCCATCAATCTATTTTATTATTGCTGAAGTGGGTGTTCAAAACCTAAGAATAACTATGAATACATCCATATTAATATATTAATTTGTGTCAGGAGTGTACTTTTGGCAGGAACCACCTGATCATCCCAGCTTCTAACATTCCTGTTCACATTGTGGTGTCATCTTTGAACCAAAGTTCAAAGTTTTTATACAAAAACAGTATAACTTTCAGATAGAACTGTACCAGAAGCTCATCTATGTCAAATGAAGGGTATACAGTGCACAGTTTCATATTAAATCAGATGTAAATTAAAATCCCTAGAATTATGTCAGATCCTTACCACCACCTGCATCCTCTATAGATCTGCTCCTATTTCACAGTGGTAAAATGTGCTGAGGCAGTGGTGTAGACAGTCTAATTTCCTTTCAATTTTGCTACTTCAATGAAGGAGTAAAGTTGGCAGAGTAATAAAAATGTATCCATATTGGAACATTGCATTACATTAATAAGTAAGTTAAAATTACAGAAATTGAAATATTTCCCCAAGTGAAATGAACACAACTTGCCAGAACTGGATAAGCAAGGATATTAAATCACTGGACATTTTTGAAGGATTCTTACATAATTCAGATTGAAAATTATTCCAGGAGGTCTATAGTCCAACCTCTGGATCAGCAAAGTCAGCTCTGAGCTCAGGCAGGTTTCTGAGGGTTTATCTAGTCTAGTCCAAAAATCCTCCAAGGATAGAAGCTGCAAAACCTCTCTGGACATCCTGCCTCACTGCTTGTTTGTCCTCATGTATAAGAAGTTTTCTTGTATCAGACTGAAACCCTTTTGTTCCAGTTTAAGCCTGTTGTGAGACATTTTCCCACTGGGTACAGACATGAAAAGCCAGTTCTGTCTTCTTAATAACCTTCTTGTAGGTGCAAAAAAAAAAGGCTATTGAGTCTTCCTCCAGGCTGAACAAGCTCAGACCCCTGAGCCTCTTTTCCCAGGGAAAATACTCCAGCATGGCCAGCTTGGCTGCCTTCTGCTAAGCTGGATGATCTGTCCATGTGTTTCTTGTGCTGGATGGCCAAAGCAGGGCAGTGTAGTCTCCCATGCCATCTAATGAATACATCTAATGAATAGTAAAGAGGGATTCTTATTTCCTTATTTACTGTCTGTGCTGCTGTTAACAGAGCTCTGGCTGCTCTTGGCCTTTATTGCTGCCTGGACACACTGCAGGCTTTTGCTCAGCTTGCCATCATCCCAGGGCCTTCCACAGAGATATTCCTTCCCAGCCTGTTGTTGTGTCAATCCCCAGCCTGTACCAGGGATTTTTCCTTTCCATGGACAGGACTCTGTTCTTTTCTCTGTTGAATTTATTATTCACGGTGAATATTGCAAGCAGAGGAATCAATTCTTCTGCATATTGAGGAGGGCAGGAAGGTTTCTAAAGCAGTCATTACTTTAGTCATTGCCTTTGTGGTTCAGAAAGGATCCTCTTTATCTTTGGGAAAAAGTGGTAACAACTGGCCCTGACTAGCACTCAAAAAAAAAAGGACACAAGCCTCTGGAATGAAACTCTCACTTTTCTTATGCTGTTTGCAATTTAGAATGCTATTCTGACTTTACAAACAGACCCAGTGATAAAGAGGACATTACGTGCACTTCTACCACAGAGGTCAGAGGTAGTTTAAAAAACCCATCATGGAATGATTGTCCCAGGTAGACAGGGGTTTAAAAAAGAAATAGAAATGGTTTTTATGTTTAGCTATGTCAGGCCCTCAAATGCATCTACACAAACAGGTGTTTGCACAAATCCTGAAACTCAACTACTCAGCCTTAGCTTCGGTGATTTTTTCCAGAAAAAGCCAAATTGCTTTTATTCCCCATTTATACAGATGGTATTGCCCTAGAAAAGATGAATAAGCCAAATCTAATAGCTGCAGTGATGATTAGGCAGGCAGATATACAATAACCACCTCCCGATGCAAAATCTAAAGCATTGTTCAGTGTGAGTTAAATTGTTGCTTATGTTGTAGGTCAGTTACTCTTGTATAATGCTTCTGTTTGAGAAGCTTCTTCCTTTCCACATCTCACCATTCCTTTGCTGCCTATTTATCATTTCAAAGTCATAAGAGTTTGACAAACTCATCACTGGCCATCTTTGAAGACACAGTATTTTAGCAAGCATGGAAAAATCCAAGCAGACCCACAACTCCTTTGGATGACTGAAACTGGGCCTTTGGTTTTAATTCCTTAGTGGTCAGACAGCCATAACCCTGCTAGGATTGTGAAGGGATCCTACTGCTTGAAGTTCATGCTAAATGCTACTAAATGGACATCAACAGCTAATAAATGCTATTCACATATTACCAGAACAACCATAACAGACTCATACCTCATACTCCTTGGCCACTTTTATCCAGGATATAGTAAGGAATATCTCCAATGGGCTGCAGCCACCACTGAGATTCAGTTGTAGCTCTCTGAAAAATTCTTCAATTGTCAGCACCAAAACACAGAATCACATAGACTCATTTAAACTGAAAAAGACCTCTCTGCCCTGGTCCTGCTGGCCACACTGATTTATTTATTGCTGATACAAGCTTGGTGCCATTGCCCTTCTTGGCCACCTGGGCACACACAGGCTCCTGTTCTGCTCAAAGCAGCATTCCAGCTCCTTTTCCTCTGGACAATTTCCAAGACACTCTTCACACACCCTGTAGTCCTGCATGGGAAGCATGGGAAATTCTTTTGAATCCGGCCAATGCAATGGAATTTTTTAACAATGAAATTTTCATTCTGTTTGTGTGAAGATAGGTGATCCTCTATGTAGCTTGGCTTACAAAATATTGCACTTTTGTGAGTTACTCTCCACAGTAATAAAAAGATCCATTTATGACTAAAAATGTCATGCAAAATGAACTGTGTAGCCTCTAGTCAACCTCTCAATTCTTGTTCATCAAGTTGTTATATAGCCTTCAATCTAGAAAGAGTAAGATAATATCATCAGCATCTTTTAGGCCATGGATAGCCATATTTGAAGCTGCTGCATGAAACAAAGCACACAAGAAAGGTTTTGAGAGACATCCTTTTATTTTTCAGCCATGATAAACAAAAAATTGAAGTTCACTGATCTTTGTTCTCATACACATCCCATGCTGTACCTGTCCCAAAACTTTCATTAAGCAACATAGGAAATCATTTCACCTGACTAAAAATCCAGATGAGCTAGCACAACAACAGCTGCACTGAGATAAATTGTCAATATTGTTCACATCTAGATTTTCTAAGGAGCAAAATGCATTTTTTTGCAGAGATTTGTGACTAAAACCTTTAAGAATTATATGAATTATGTATAACTAGGAACATGTGAATGACAACACAAGAACAACTGTCACAAATAAGGAACAAATAAAGAACAGGTGTCAGTGCTAAAATTACCAGGCCATCATACATTATCTCTACATGCAACTTCAAGATGTTCAGAGCAGGAAAACAAAAGGCAGATTACAAGCAGAGAGGAAAACAATGCCTTTGAGTAGATCAGCAGAATTCCCTAGTGGAGGAACAGGAGTAATGGGAAAAGTAGAAAAATCACCATCAGCTACTTGAAGGCATAAGAGGCACGTGCAAAGTACAGGCCCATGATTGCTAAATGAAAACAGTGTGGCAGGTGTGAGATAGACTCTTCAGGGTTGGTGACCTTTTTTTCCCTGTGCTGTCACAAGTAATCCTACCCAGACTCCCCAGACAAACATTGTGTCACTGTAAGCATGAAGAAAGGAGCATAGGTAGGAGTCAATAACCTCAGCTCTATTTAAAATAAACAAATGAAAACCTTTCCTTCTTGTGCAGCCTGCAATGAGATTTGTAACATTAACTGTAATGCTGCTTTGCCTTTTAAACCCCCACAGCTGTTGGAAATGTATAGTATGTTGTGTAGCTGCAAGTACTTGAAGAAAGTCATCAATTAAAATTTCTCTATCTTGATAGCATTTATGATTATTTTGTACAACGTTGGAAATTCAGAGTGACAATATATTTCTATTTGATTCTGTAAGTAAACACAATCAAGAGTTCGTATTTCCACCAGAAAACTTTCCAAGACAGTCACACTTATAATGACCTTTGTCATACAGTTCAAATTCCTGTCCTCCTCTGCAAAAAGCAGTAATGTTCACAGAGCAAACTCTAAATCTCTCTCAACTTAAATTGCATATAAAAGCACTACAAGCAAACAAATAAAAGTGCTTGTATTTATGTTTCCTAAATTTAATGATATCACAGGGAATTTTCATGGACAATCTTGTTTTGGATTTTGGGGTTTTTTTTGACAATTCTTCAATTTCAGTATTAAAAAGACACCAAGTACCATTAAAAGTTTTAAAGATTTTTTTTTTAAAGTGAGGAAGTGTGCAAACAAATTCTTCTCATTAATCATCTCTCCTGTGTTGCTAAACTGAAGATAACTTGAAAGTGATATATTTGACAGAAGAATACAGATTAAAGATGCAGCTGAAGTAACGTATCTGAAATGAGAAGGAAAACTCTGCTCTGATTTAACTCCAGCTGGCAGTTACATACCACACTGCTGCTCACTCACATCCCTCCCTTCCCTTGTTGGATGGGACAAAATAAAAGATAAGAAAGGTTTAATATTTAAAACAAATTAAAATATTATAATAATGATGATAAGGTTAATACTAGTAGTATTAAAGGGAGAGGTGGATAGAGAGAAAGAGAAACTTGAGAAAGACAAGTAATGCACAATGCAGTTTTTCATCACCTGCTGACCATGCCCAGCCCATTCCTCAGCAGGGATTGGCTCCTCCTGGCCAATTGTCCCCATTTTTGTACTGGAAGTGGCACTTTGTGGTGTGGAATATCCTTGGGCCAGTTCCAGTCAGCTGTCCCAGCTGTGCTCCCTCCCAGCTTCTTGTGCACCTGCCCACTGGCAGACCAAGTCCTTCACTTGGGGTAAAAAACTTCTTAGCAACAGCCAAAATATCTGTGTATTTTCAACATCATTCTCATTCTGAATCCTAAACAAAGCACTGCACAGCCACCAAGCGGAAAATCAGCTCTATCCCAGCCAAAATCAGGACACTGGTGTTTTTTTGAAAAATCCAAATCTTTCCTATATGTTTTTAAGGTTTATCTGAACTACCATCAAAAAACATTCTGCTGTCTTGAACCCAAAATAATATTTATGGGAATCAGAAACAAGCAAAGGTATGCAATTTCAGTTTAAAACCACCACTGGCACATATCTGAAAATACAACAACATATGGCAATTTATTACTTTCCTGGATAAAATGAAAGGGGGTTAAAAAAACAAACACCAAAACAAACAAAAAAACCTCAACCAACCTTTCCAGCGTTTGACATGTTTAGAAATCATTTTGAAGTTTTATTCAGCCTATTAAAACAGGTCAAGTATTGTTCATTATTTCACTTCAGATAAAATAACAAATGCACAAAGTAATTTATCTGCTTTCAATTCAAAATTATGTAGGCCCAAGAGCAATGAGCTGATTGGCACTCCAGTGAAAAGGCTTCATCCTGATTTTCATGCAGAAAGGTTGCTGGAATACTTTTGTCAGAGATACCTATAAACTGCAAAACAAAGATTAATAATCATGGCAAAATATTACAGTTTCCAAAAGTCACAGACATTGTGACTTCTTTGACAAATGGGATTTAACTCAGTTTCCAAATGACACTGAAGAATAGAAAACTTTAAAGCTTTGATTGCATCTTAATTTAGAAACACAGCAGAGACTTCTTTTGTCTTATTGTAATCAACTCCAATTTAATAATTCATAATTTTTAATATTTTAATAGATTTCATGCTTTTGAGCCTACCCAAGTAAATTGTAAAACCTCAGGGTATAGAAACATTCTCACTACAACACAACAGCAAAAAAGATTTCATAGTTTCCTGAGAAAAGAAGGCTTGCCTCAGTAAAAATTCATGTACCCTTTACCCTTACACATTAGGGAATTTATATCAAGTAGTTTTTCATTACATACTCAGAGACTCTGTACCAGTGTAGCTTTGTGTTTTTCTCTCTGGAGTTTCTAAATGCCTAAAACTACATGAAAATGTAAAAAATTGTCAGTGAACAATTAGTAATAAAAAACCTTGGTCTAAAAAAATCTAGGCAGTAACAAGAAAATTAATCACAGTAGGGAAATCCAGGGTATTAATAGTTAATTAATGAAATAAAATGTACAGCTCTAATTTTTTAGGAGAAAATATTTTTGTTTCAAATGTTCAGAGTCACTGAAGTTAGTGTAGCTGTTTACATGGGATTGCAAGATATATTGCCAAGGATAGGCTCTCCAGTGATGACATAAAACAGATGTGTCCCTACATGTGTCCAGAATTATAATGCAGCCAAAGGCAATGGTGATTTTATTTTCAGGATCTCCTGTGTGCATGGTGACAGAGGTCAGAAGTTTACAGCCAGACCTACATTTTCAGCTAATAGGTTTTTACACCTGCAGATGCTCCAGTTCATGACTTCCATTACAAGAATGGTAACACAGGCAGATCTGAACTCAGGTGACTCAGCAAGATCATTCTACCTATCTGGGCTCACCTGAATAATTCCTTATAAAATTATACTGATTATCATTATCTCTGCATTCTCTGGGGATGCAGAGAAAGTCACAGAAAGTTTTTATATATTCATCACCCTAATGACAAAGCTAGGAGCAGTTCTGGATTTCCAAAGTGTTTCAGTTCTATCCTAATTCAGGACTTTGCAGCTGTTCTCTAAGAATTTTTCTGTGATCTCTCACTTTCTTTTTTCACTCAGCCTTCATCTGTACGGATCTCTGAGAGACATTAATCAAAACGTCCTTTTTGGTATTTCTGTTCCTATTTGTAGCAGGAAATTCATAGCCAGCTTGCTCCTGAGTGAATGAATAAAGTTGAAACAAAGAAAGTAAAAAGTGAAGAAGGGAAAAAATGCTGGTTATCAAATAAAACAAAGAGTTGTAGATGACAAAGTTTAACTCATTTAATTTTTACTATGGTACTAGATCCTAAGAAACCAAGAACTTCCTGCTTTTCCATATTTAGTGCTTCTCACACATAAATATGTGATTCAATTCACTAGAATCTAATGTTAGTCTTTTAAAGTGGATTTTAGAATTTATTCTGATAAGGCATTATGAAAAAAAAGCAGGTAAAGCGTTCAGGCAGAGGACAACATTATTATGTAACTGACAAGAACATACATCCATAGACATACTTGTCCCAAGAATGGAAAATCAAAGTGGTTTTTTGTTTGCAAAAATATTATAATATCTGTACCTTGGAAAAACTAAAATCTGTTGTTCTTCCATTTTTGTCAGATGAGGTATTTGGAAAATAGTTCTGCTCATTCTTAGACAGCAAATAGCACTTTTTCTTGTGAACATTTCAGAAAGTTTAGCAAAATTATTTCATTTACCCAAATCCAATAATAAATTAGAACAGGGTGGAAGGATGATCAGCAGCATGAGATCATGCATTAAGCATATATTACAGCAGCTTGCCTCCTATAAATCTTCAGGCACATAGGAACAAACTTAAGAACCTTAAGAAATAAGTCTACTGATAAAGGAATATTTAGGCTTGATTTTAAGCTTTCTAAATATCTGCAGTTCATTTTTAAGTTTTGATAGATTAATGGTGGTAAGAAAAGAAAATTTTTTTGGAAGATACGTTTATGGAGAGGTTCTAGAACATAACTACTATTAGGTAATAAAAGACTTTTTCAGCTTGGAAGATCTCTTACAGTCCTCTTTCCTAGATATGTGACTATACTTTATGGATCAAAAGAACTATTAACTTTTTTCTTTTCTTTCCTACAATGTATATATGGCAAAAGCAATATCCAAAAGCCTGTTGACAGCCTAAAGAAAGGAAAAGTTATATGTTGAATATAAAGGATTCCTTTTCCTGCAGAATTGCTACTTATTGCAAGAGTTTTGACTGCTTGGTATATGGATGGTATTTTCTTATGCAGTCATGCCTTTCACAAATTTTCCTATGGCACTTCCTTTCCTTGGTATGATCAGCAATGCATTTTGCTGCCTTGTTAAAGTCTGGGCACACATTCAACTTGTAGCACCAAACTGACATAGAAATAGATTTTTATGACACCATTAGTTTTCAAGAATAATTTGCCTAAAATGTAAGAGGCAATTATCTTTCAGTTCAAAAGCAGAATGACATGAAACACGTTTAAATAGTTCTGTCACATGCAAGTTAATGCCAGTCTTGAAAGTGAATAATTTAGGCATTCTTCTACCAGTTATTCCACCTTAATTTTATTGTCATGATCTCTGAATGCATTTTTAAATTGATTAACACATATTTTACACTAGTTCCCTTTCTAAAAACCTTGGACTGAAATGAGATTACCTTTTTTTTTTTTTTTTAACAAGCTCTTAGACTATTAGAATTGTCTCTTACTTAGAGTTTATTAGATTATAAGGGCCTTTTTTATTTAAAATATTTAAATTTCTTTAATTATGTGATCAAAGCACATGAAAATAAACAAGTCTTCTGAGCATTTTAATTGTGTTGCAATTAGCTTTTAAAAATGCACTTAGATTGGACCCAAGAAGTTTGTGTTATTTTATCACAGTTCACTGAGCACCTCTGCTGTCCAAGTTTTAAATTTGAAGGGTTTACAGATTATTCTGTGGAGACATAGAAGACAAAACATCACCAAAAAAAATAAAATTTGAAGTGCCATAATGTGGGATTATATCAAATGTGTAGATTTCACAATCTTAATGGTACCTTTGAGTTTCCCATCTTGAAACAAAGAACAAAGGATATAGTTGCAGTAGACTGAAGGGATCTTTACTGGGGCTCTTTCCAAGAGGCTCTGCTTAATTCACCCTAATGAAACAGGCACATACCCTTCCAAAGGGCATAAAACCAAGGGTCTGGAAGTTATGATTTACCCTCATGAGACCCTATGGGAAGCCCATGCCAGAGCAGGCTCCTGGCAGAAATTGAGGCTTCTCAGAGGGAGAAGTCCACATTGGAATCAGGTTTGCCAGCAGGATTTGTGACCCCACAGGAGACCCACCCTGGAGCTGCCTGCTTCAGAAGGACTGAAACTCGTGGGAGGGACTCACTTTGGAGAAGTTCATGGAGGACTGTCTCCTGTGGCTGGCACCCCATCCTGGAGGAGGGGAAGAGTGTGGGGAGTCCTTGCACTGAGAAGAAAGGAGAGGTAGACACAATGTGTGATGAAATGACTGCAGCCCCTGTTCCCCCTCCCCTGTGCTGCTAGGAAGAGCTAAAAAATCCAGGAATGAAGTTGAGTCCAGGGAGGAGGGAGGTATAAGGGATGGTGTTTTAAGATCTGGGTTCATTTCTCATTATTCTACTCTAATTTGATTGATAATAAATTAAACTGTTTTGACATGACAGTGACTGGTAAAGGACCTCTCCCTGTCCTGATCTCAACCCACAAACCTTTTGCTGTATTTACTATCCCTGTCCAGTTGAGGAGGAAAATGATAGAGCACCTTTGGTGGCACCTGGAATTCAGCCAGGGTTAACCCACCACAGGCACATCCATTATCTGACAGTTCTAGAAATCTTCAAATTGCTCTAAAATAGCAAAGACAGAACCTTATCCTAAAGATTCATAGCCTAAGTGCACAATCTAACAAAGGTCTATTTTTTATCTTCTAATGAATGAAAGGATATCTATTAAAGCATCCAGTGATATTAAGACACATACACACACAAACAACTAAAAGAATTACCTGGAAGGGGGAAAATTATTAGTGCTTTAAATTCTGCTTAATGTTTCACAGAAGGATTCTGGCAAGAGTTCTTAGAAGTAGAAAACACCTATTTATAAATCCATTCTTTTAACATACTGCCTTTCAAAACCCCTGGCTCTATAACATCATATGATTATGAAATCTAATTAACTGTAATGGAATTCTGCATAAATAGAAGGCTAATGCTGTCATTGGCCTATTCCCTAATCTCAGCTCAGTGTTTCACACAGCTTGGTTATCAAATGTTGCAAATATTGTTTCCTCATCTTAAACTTTTTATGTATTATACAGCTCTGACAATACTGGTCTATATATGTTTGGATACTAATTCAAGTTCATATCCTTAATTGTTTACAGAGACATACAAAGGGAACTGACGAAGAAAACATCTTTCTTTTTTTTTTTTTTGTTAAAATATTGATAAAAATGAAGGCTGATGAACTCGAAAATACACACCTGCATTTTCAGATTATCAGTTGTGAAAATTAAATGCATAGAGAGAAAAATACATAGTGAGGAAGAAACGCACAAATATACAGAGATATGAAAACAGTCAATTGAAAAAAAAAATTCCTACTACAATAAAAAGTTACTTGACAGAATAATTAGAGCAAAATCACCTATACATACTACTTCAACTGTCCCTGAGAAAAATTTTTAGCTTTTTTCAAAACTTAAAAATTTAAATCATTCAGCAAACTCCATATCTGAAACCTTTTTTTTAATGAAGTTATTAGTCAGAAGCGAAGAACTATCAGAATCAAAAGTCATGGGTGTTCATGATTTTCTGATACTTCTCATGAAAGATTCAGAGGTAACTCAGTGTACAGCCTAAATTTCAGGAATTACATTCTGCCTTTTAGGTTGCCAAGTGCCACTGGCTGCAGCTGAGCTCCTGTTACAATATATACCAATGTGCCAATACATCTACAGCTAATGATATGGCATTAATTTATATTTCAACCTAGCAAAAGCCACTAGGAGGGACATCATTGTTTAACTAGGTTCTGTCAGTTACAGCACTTTGAGATTCAAGTTTCCATAAGACAAAACCATAGTTGGAGCTGGTTGCTTGTAAGATAGGCATGTCAGAATGCTGTGGTAGAGGAATATGAGAGAAAGGAAAATGATGAAAAGATGAAGGTGAATGTGTCACCTTGGATGAAAAGGAAAAGGTGGGGGTGGAGTATTGAGCAATTCCTACATCCGCTTGCAGAGAGAGGGATTTATCAACTTCCTTTCCACTGAGGTTTAGAAAAAGGGAACAAACAGAAAAACAGTACTGTGTGGAACAATAGATCTGTCAGGACAAATATATATTTTATATCACATATGGCTGATGAGCCAGCAAGCTTCAAGTCATTACACATTTAGAATAAAGAATCTCAGGGAAAAGAAAAAAGCTTTTCAAGCATAGCATACAGGACTGTGTAAATTCTGAGTCTCTCATCTTCCACCAAATGAAGAATATAATAACCATAAAGTACAAGTCCCCCTTCCAGCATTCGTTACTTTTCTCCCCTGCTTCTATTAAAAACAGTTTTCATTTGACTAAACACATTCCAAGAGAACTTGGTTTTGTTTGTGAAGGGAGACAGGATATTATGGGTACAAAATTTCAGTCATTTTGTTTTGAATTGCTTTGGTATCAAGGATACAGTATTAACTACTACAGTGTTTTTTGCTCTTATTTTACTGTCTAAGACAAGAAAGTAACTGTCACCTCCTTTTAGATGCATGTAGCTATAATACAAGATCTCCTGAACATTAGATATCACCACTATGCCATAAATCTGGACCTTATGCAGGAATAGTCAGTTGACAAAATTTTTGGCTGTGCTTAATTGCATGTCCCACAGTGATTGATCATACTGAAAGTGTTCTGGAAACAGGAAGTTTGCAATAAATTCCTGTTTCTAATGTGTCCTCTACAGTTCTATCCACACAGACCACTGTAATAGTCCTGAACTGCCAACAGACTGAGAGTCAATTATGAAATATCAATCCATCCAGAAATCCTCCAGGATAAGTAGAACCTGCCAACACCACTTTTGGACTCCTACATCTTCAAAAGAGGATTCCTCTAGTCATTTTCTTAAATGTCAAGGGAAGTTGTAGCTTCTTCTGAGGGAAGAGAGCAAAAGAAAATTCCAACTGGTTTTACAAGATCTTTTTTCTTTCCTATTTTGTAAATAAATACATCCATCTACCTATGTATGCACATACACACATACACACTCTCTTATATTTATGTTCATATTTTATTGATTTCAGAGAGGATTAATGCAGATGCATACAAAAAAATCCTTCAAAGGTTGTTCAGCTGAGCACCCAGCCATCCAGTGTAATTACAATGCTATTTTCTAGTAAATAAAATAAAGTAACAAAACTATGTACTACAGATGTTTAAAGAATCCTTTAAAGGCATTTTGACCAACAGCAAGTCATTACCTCTGAAGTTACAGACAGGCATGATCTGAAATATATTTCTGCCAACTACATTTGTTGGTAGAAGGTTTGAATCACAAAATAGATTCTCAGTTGATGTAAACTGTAAGGAAGAAAAAGAAACACACCTAAAATAAGTCTTCCTCCAAAACCATCTTCAGGACCTTTTTCAAAGAAGTCCTTTAGATGAAGAAATGGCTCTACAATTTTGAATATGAGGAATATTGCTAATCAAACCAGAACAGCTTGAAAGAAGTTTCACAGTTTGCTCACAGATGAAGACTAAATTCAGACCCAATGCAAAGTTCTTGCAAGACTGTAGGTGAAACACCTTCTCCTTTAAAATTAATTGCCAATTATAAGCATTATGAATAAAACCAATGTTATAGTTAAGTTCAACAGCTAACTTAGGTATGTAAATATATAGGCCATGCTGAACAATATGGCCAAGTTTCCAGACTAAAAAGAGGTAGTTAAATCTCAAATTATCTTGGTGAGGACCTTGGCCTTTCACAACAAAGTGAATTTAGAAAATTTCACTTCTATCTATTGGAAAAAGCAAATAGCAGACTTTATTGTACCCTAATTCAATTTACTTTACTGTTTGACTTCTACTTCATCTCCCTCAAAGGTCTTTTCAGAGAGATTCTATATTGCAAAAAGCCTTTCAGGTCAGCATGTGGGGGTACAGCTTTCATTAGTGATAATTGAAATTGTTTGGATAACTCTGTGTAAACCATGCTGAGGACAAACTATCAAAGATGTACCATTTTCAGAGGGAAGCCTCACTGTGAAGGAGAAGCTTCTCCAGCAAGCTGGCAGCCAAGTCACTGCAGTTATTTCCACTCCATCCCCTTCTTTCTTACTTCCAGAATTGTTAATAGATTAATTAATTTGGGTTACTTTTAAATGTCTGAATTCCAAAAAACTCTACTTAATTTAATTATTAAAAGGACTAGTGGTCATCCTTAGTGATTTCATAGTCTTAAGTGATCTCATTTAGTTGACTGACAAAGCCAGAACATTAATAGGAAGGCTGTGACATTTCAGCATGGTTGGAGAAAAATACCTCAAAACAGCAGAAACTAATTTTTCATCAATTAGTTCCACTCTGAGAAGAGAACTCACATGTATTCAACAGGTTTAATCCTGTTAGATCACAGATTTATCATAGAATCAAAGAATAATCTGAGTTGCAAGGAACATACAAGGATCATCAAGTCCAACTCTTAGGTAAGTGGCTGATACTTAGATCAAACTCACAACTTTGGTGTTATTAGCACTATGCTCTGACCAACTAGAGATAATCTCTGTTCAGTTATGTCTGATCAAATCTTGTTTGAGCCACATAGGACTCAGAGGAATATAAATTACACAGGTTACTAGTGATGTGGTAACTGCACATGCAAGTGCTTTTGTGCCATAAGTAATGGGAAATCATTTGAACAGTTTACTTATTAAAGAGAAAGTACTTTATCACCTCACAGAAAGATGCATTTTTAGTAATAGCAGATTCTTTAGAGACCTTCAGTGACCTTTCAAATCCCTGAAGGATGAGGAAAAGAGGGGTTTTGGCTTCAGGTTAAATATCATCAATAACCTACTGATCTGAGCAGATAATTAGGAATAGAAAGAATGAGATTCAATGGCTGTGATGTACAAACTCTTGATGAGCAGGAGAATCTCTTCAGTGTCAGACTAATCATCAATATGGGTATTGGAAACTCTCCACTCAACTAGTTAGAAATTCATGATGATGAAGAAAAGAAACCTCTCTAGCCACATAACTAGAAAGTCCATGATTCTTAACATCCATCAGCAAGGTACTCCTTCTTATTGAGGAAAAAATGAATTCTGGCCCTAAAACTACCAAAATTTTTATCAAAGAATCATTGCAGGAAAGCAATCTTTGAACTTGAGTGCTTTAGCCTGGAGAATGGGAGGCTGAGGGGAACAAGGACAGAGTCTGTCCCTTCTCCCAAGCAACAAGCAATAGGACAAAAGAAAATGACCTCTACACCACAGGAGGTTTAGATTAAATATTAGGAAATATGTCCTCACTGAAAGGGTGGTCAAGAATTGGAACAGGCCACTCAGGGGAGGGTTTGAGTTACCAAATGTGGAAGTATTTAAAAGATGTAGATGTGGCATTAGGGACTTGGTTTATTGATGGACTTGGCAGTGTTAGGTCAAAAGTTGATCTCAATAATCTCAGAGGTCCTTTCCAACCTAAATAAACCTGTAATTCTATCTCAGAAGAAGTTGGTACCACTCTTTGTAATTACTCTAATGTCTTCTCTTAGTTAATATTAATCAATATATGTCAATATGTGTGATCTCTATGATGAGTGCTTGATTTAAAATTTGAGCACAAAGGTTTTGACTCTTCTCTTTGGTTTTGAAAACTATTGGTTCAAGAGACCAGCAAAACTCTTCTCTAACACTCTCAAAAACACTGGAGTCACTTTTAGCATTGAGACACTTCATTTATTTCTCTTCTCAGTTAAATTTCTGTTGAAATTTCACTATACAACATCCAAATGACAGTACAGTTCTGTAAGTCACAAGCAAAATTAATGGTAGCAGTAAAGAAATTAGGGCTCAAGTCAGCAACACCAGTTCTCGAGAGAAAGCTTGTGCAAATGTAACCAGAAACCTGTGTAATCTCACTGAATTGCTACTGGTATTTGTTACACAGACAAGTTCCACCAGCTTGTAATTGGTCCAAATCCACTGTAAAGCCACCTTTTAGCTGAGGAGTGGAAGATAAGGGTACTACCCATTGCCTGGGCAACAGCTGTGAAGAGACACCTCCACACCCCAGCCCATGTTAATTTCAACAAGATTACACTCCTTAGAGTTACTATGGTTCTCTTCCCTGGGGGTATAAACCATATTTAACCCCAAGTATAAAGTAAACTTGATTTTCTTTTTCATACTTCAAACTACATCTTCTACCACAAAAAAAGTCACCCTGATTTAATAGACCAGAACACAGGTAAGGTGTTTTCTGAACTTGTACATTTCTACTGCTGAATGTAATCAAAATATTGCACATGTAGGTAATATTTATGCACAGAAAATGCAGAAGTCTCACCTTCATAAAGAAGCCATCAATCAACATTGCCTTAGTTAGATGCTTCAAATAGATTGACAATCTCTACCATTTCTTAAGGTTAATTATCCTTCATGACCTTTTGAGTTCTTAGAACGTCATGAAACTTTTAACCCTTCTCAGGCTTCTCACATATGTCTGCAAATGAGTCAGGTTAGAATTGTTGATTAAGTGCTGCTAATTATAATTTTTTATATAAAAAGGCAAACTCATCTGCTGAATGGTTAAACCAGAGATGGTTCTTACAGAATAAACATCTATGCTCCTGAGGCATTCTCTCATAAACCTTTAGGAAACATAGACAGTTGGAGATATTGTTTGAGAGAAAGCTTAAGAGAAAGTCTGTTAGGAAGATAATGTAGAAAGTACCTTCTACTGTTTCTACTGGATTTTGTTTGTTTTCTATGAGATATCTTGTGGCTTTCTTTAAAACATGCATCTTAGAAGTGCTTAGAGATTTCTACATCCATTACCTGTGACCAAAGAGATTTTTACATCTCACAGCATTAACAGACAGAAATAAACCTCAGTTGGAATGTAAATAAACCACTGTTTAAGCCCTTCTTGCTTTCCTTCCATTACTGTTTTTCAGCTCAAAAATTTTGCTTTTTGCTGTTTGCACAGAAAAGAGTAAAAGGTACATTTTGGCTTACATTACACTGCAAGCTAACCTCTAGCAACACAAACACTCCATTTTCCTTGTAAATGTTTCTTTGTAAATATTATTTTATCACTATTATTTTTAAGCATGACTAACCAAAACAACACAGGTAAAGTTTACACAGGTCATTTGTCATTCTAAAATTCCACTTGACTGTTTCAAATTGCTGAGATCCTGAACTTCTAGGTGATTTCACTGGTTGGAACAGAGCAGATGGGCTGTGTAAATTCAAACAAGGCTGTGAATATCAGTTCACATTTGGTTTATAAGGTCTCACATTTTGTTTACACAAGAAGACCCATCTGTCCTACCTCCCAATCCTAAGAGTTCACTGACAGCAGGGGAGATACATCACTGTAAATAAATACACAACTCCATTTTAAGCATTCTTGTGGAAAGCTTACATTACATGAAATCTTCAACAACAAATTGAATGCAACACTTGTAACAAAGGAACTTAAAATTATTTCTGACAATTCATGCATTTTTTTGGCCTTTTTCAGGCCTACAAACTGAAAATCTCAAGAATAGTTTATTTTCTGTTAGTGAACACCATCCTGTGAACAAACTTTTAGTTATTGATCATGAACATCAGAGCTCCTCTCCTATGAAGAAAGCCTGAGGGAATTGGGATTGTTCAGCCTGGAAAAGAAAGGGATTTGAGGTGGATTAATTGTGCCCTTCCAATAAATGAAGGGAGCCCACAGGAAAGATGGAGAGAGACTATTTGCAAGAGCCTGTAATGACAGAATAAGAGGGAATGGCTTCAAACTGACTAACTGTGGAGTTCAATTAGTTATTAGGAAGAAATTCTTCCCTGAGAGGGTGGTGAGGCACTGGAACAAGTTGCCCAGAGAATTTACAGATGCCCCAGCCCTGGAAGTGATCAAGACCAGGTTGGATGGGGCTCTGAGCAACCTGGTCTAGTGGAAGGTGTTCCTGCCCACAGCAGAAAGGTTGAAACTAGATGGTCTTCAGGACCCCTTCCAACTCAGGCCATTCTAGGATTCTGTGATTTCAGACCCTCTAGGCCACTTAGGACACCTCTTCACTACTCTTATGTGAGTAGGGAAGGATTAAAAAGTTCAGCACAAACATATACATATTTCATTCCAAGAAATCAATGTTGTTCTGAACCATTCTGGCCTTTGCAATAGTTTCTGCTATAGTTTTTGCTATAGTTTTCCTGTAAGTAGAAACAAAGCACTGGCAAAGCTTGTTAGAACATGATCTCAGATACAGACTGAAAAAAGACAAATTCAAGCTGTCATTAGAATAATATAGGACAGTGAAAGCTAGTTTTTAAACATTTCAACCTTCTTATTTACTCTAGAGATTTAGGTCTGTACAAAACAAGAGTGTAAGTATTTAAGTAGACTATATATTCTATTAGATTAAAAACATCACGTAAAGCTTTTACTCAAATTAAACTGCCAGAACTGAGATTTGGATGTGACCTACTTATTCTTTTCTTCTGTTTGTTAGTTAGAAGTCACTTGGGTTTTGTTCAACTATAAGAAATAGCTAAGTTGATTGCTGGTTTTGTCTTCAGGTTTCTTCTCCAAATTTGCAATTAAATGCTGGGATTTAAAGTGCCATTTGAGTTAGATTTCACTTTTAACTTGGACTTTAATTTGCATCTCAACTCAAATATTAAATGTGCCCAGTAAAATGAAATTAGATTTTTGTTAATGATAGATCCCTTAGTTATCTTTCAAGAGAACTTGATATCCCCAAGGGATCAGCTTTCAAAATTATATGTCTGACAATCAAAATACTTTGCTTCATTGATCTTCTGAATGTCACTATGCAGGCTCATGATACCAGGCTCTAATTAACTTCACCATTTCTCTTCTTTGATAAATAACTGCTTTCTATCAACTTACAGGGCTGAGGAAGCTTTTGGCAGGATGCAGGCCAGCATTACACAGATGCGTGCTTGACTTCATTCCTTACAGTTTAACTGTAATTCAGCTCCCAAATGCTAACAAGGATGCTGGCTGAGGTTGCTACAGGAACCCACAGCACAGGAGTAGCTCAGGGTCCTGGAGCTCACAAAACCATCCCAGGTCACATTCCTGTGATGTTGCCTCTAAGTGCAAAATGATGTTGCAAGATAAGGATCTAAAATAATGGCTAAAACTTTATTTTATCAAAACCGATCTTGTTAGAGCAGGAAATATAATGATCCTTTGTGCTGTTACTTAAATACTAACACATTTTTACAGCAGCATGCATGAAGTAACAGGCATTCCCTGTGGTGCAAATTAAACCCGACAGCTCCACACCAAGGTGGTTTAACACCAGTAGGAGAGAGAGCATTTGAGATAAATGTCTGCTTTCCAGCTTTTAAGATTCTCACATCATAAAGTGCTTGGAACTGTTCAATTATCTTTCCACAGTTTATTCTTTTGTTGCTGCTGTTGGTGTTTACAGGGTTTGATTTTGGTTGCATACACTTTCCCGTCCCCTGCCATGCAAAATGACACAAAATCACATCTGTTCACATATAGTTGCTGCTAAATTCCAGATGCAGTGTTGAATAAATGCATAAAATGCTGTATTTTCAATGTCATCTTTGCTGTCATTTTTGTAAGATTTAACTAATATACAGAACTCTTTTCAATACACAGATAAAGCACATTACAAAATAAAAGCACATATAAATACTTCTCTGTATAGAGAGATGGAGATAGAAAACTACTTCCTCAAGACCACACACTGAGAATGCAAACTTGTTTTTTAAATTCCTATTCATTTTTACAAATCTACATAAACTCTTTCAAAAATGTTGACTTTCATGACTTAATTCTTCTACCTACTGTCACATGAACACTGTGCTAAAAAGTGGGGAAAGAGAG
Source organism: Muscicapa striata striata (assembly GCA_030060385.1). Taxonomy (NCBI): domain Eukaryota; kingdom Metazoa; phylum Chordata; class Aves; order Passeriformes; family Muscicapidae; genus Muscicapa; species Muscicapa striata. The sequence goes on from JAREIS010000011.1 coordinate 3,941,426, forward strand.
CTTAAAATTCATTTACTGGTATCTCTCTGAGGGAAAGAATTCCTGTGCTTACTCTTAATGGAGTCTAGAGATAATTCAACATAATCTCAAAATTGCTTAGTCTGTTCTGAAATGGACTATCCCCCCAACAATTTTAATTTAGAAAACTGATATTTATCTATAAGCAGGAAGGAATCATCCTTAAACATCAACAGTGCCAAATGTATGGACTTGAGAGAGGACTCTATGGCATTGAGGCCAAACTGTAGAGATGGATTTTATAAAATACACAGAAGGGTACCACAAGCAAGTTCAAGTCTGTTCCAAGGACTTCTCACAAACTGATGTGCCCAGTAATACACAGGGGACAATGCTTCCTACAGAAATCAGCAAACCAAAATCTAGAATATGTTCTTTGCCCAGCATCAGAAATGACCCAGAAATACTACTGAACAGCAAGGTCTGCAGGCAGTACCCAATTTCTCTAGCAAGCAGTCACACCCCAGCCAGGATGTCTAAATGTATATTAGTACATTTACAGAAGACAGTATATTTTTTACAGTCATCAGTTAGTGTTGTGTATAGGATCAAAAAATCCTAAAATGCTTGAGCTGGGGAGCTTATTCTGTAGGTTTCCCAGTTTAACTTTCTGCTCAAAGCAGGACAAGCTTCACAGGTTGCTCATGAGTCTCAGATCCTGGTCCAGGCAAGCCCTGAGTAGTGCCAAGGACAGTGATTATTCATCTGCTCTGCACAACCACTGTCAAGGCTTAGATGTTTTTGTTGCAAATATTTTTCTCCTTATTTTCCAGCAGTATTTTCTCAGTTGAAATCTATGACAGCTACCTTTTGCCTTTCTTCTGTTCACTTCTAGGAAGTGTTTCCCTGTCAGCCCCATTAAGAGGTTGACAATAACATTTTTTTACTTCCTTTTGGGCTAAGCAAAGCCAGTTCCCTCAGTGTCTCCTTACAGAAAGAACATTCCAGCCCTCCTGCTAATTGAGCAACCTTCCCCTAGACTGTCAGCACCTTTGTTATGCTTGAGATGGAACATATTCCTTCAGAGGAAGCCTCACAATTATTGAGTAAAGGGAACAGCCACTTTGCTTAATCTGCAGCCTACATTCCTGCTCATACAAGTAGGATGCTGTTGGCATCCATCACCCCTCTGCAATTCTCCATCCAACAGGAAATCTGAGGCTATTTTGTGTGGAGTTGGTGCCCACCTGAGTCATATCAAAACAAAACAACTTGAAAAAATTTCTGATATCAGTATAAGAACCATAGAAACACCAGCCCAGGACCACACTGTGAATCAAGTTCCTCATTCATTCAATCACACCCTTCATTATTTCTAATCACCTGTGCTGTGTTTCAGTCTTTCATCACCTTCAGGCAAATAAGAAGTAGCAACTGATTTACTGCTAAATCTAGTGTGTGTTAAGAAGAAAAAGAAAAATCAGGTTCCCAGTGAATATTCACCATAACTTTTGCTTCAAACACCACATGTACAAAGGTTATAATACTTTCCTAATAAAGAAATAAACTTCTGATATTTAGCTCATTACTAACCATGAAGGAAAAATTTGCATCATACTTATTATGATTTATAACATGGCTGTATGCAGAAGAGAAGTTTCCATAAAAAGAGGTTGTACTGAAATTAAGAGTATGCTCTTTTTGCTCTGGGAATTTTTGCTTAGCACTTCATATTGTGTCATGGGTTAGTGCAATATACAGACAAAGCCTCGCCTTTCAGAGAGCCCTGGAAATTGATTTTGTTCATGTTCATCACTTAGTCTCACCCTTGGCTCCTTCAAACTGCAGCATTATTTATTTTGCATAGGATAGCAAAAGAGGCCCTGAACTGAAGACCATAGCAAGCCTTAACTGAAGATGAATTCTCAAAGAGCAAATTTTAGAGGGGTTTGTCTTTCACTTCAACTGAAATGGTTGTCAAGCATTGGAATGGACTGCCCAGGGAAGTGGTGGAGGCACCATTCCTGGAAGGGCTCAAAAAATGACTGGACATGGCTTAGTGCTATGCTTTCCTTGACAAGCTGGTGTTTGGTCAAAGGTCAAACTCAATGACCTTGGAAGTCTTTTCCAACTGTAATGATTCTATGATTTTCTGATTCATGACATGAGGATATAGTAGCTCCTTGAAACAATTACATGAGGGAAAAAAGAATACCCAAAATCTTGGGTTGACTGTCATAATTCTGACATGAGGAGATAAAAAGGCCAAAGACAACAAGATATCCTGATTTGGCATTGGATAAAAGAAGCAAGGAAAAGTTCCTGACTTTACATTTTGCTTTAGGAATCTACACAAAGCATCCCCAGGCTGTGTATTCATAGGAGGCAGGTAGTATCTTGACCACATGCCCTAATTTCTGCTTCCTAATTTCAGATATTATGGCGTTATTCATTATTGCTTCAGTCTTGCTACCATCTTCCCAGTGGATGTTCCAAATAATGGACCTTGTGTAATTTCTCAGACACTTCCATAAACACAAAGAAGCCAGGAGACAGGAAGCCAATCTGGTTTTTTACAGGAAAGGGTAGGATATGTTCTTTTGATATTGGTCAGCTCTGTAAAAGGATGGCACTCTTTGTTATAAAAGCTTTTAAACTGGAAGAGTATTATTTGTAATGGTACTACATAAGCATTCCCCTTTATCATGTCTAGCTCCTGGTTATTCTGCTGAATTCTATGCAAGGTGTACAAGCTTATTGTCTATCACATATGAAATTCAGAATCATGCATCTTATTTCTTTTACTTGAATTATTTGTCTGCCTGCTTTACTTTTCCATACAAAAGAGTCAGTTCCAGCTCTCTATTCTATTGTGGGTTTTTTTTTTTTTTTTTTTTTAATGTAGGGCTTCCTTAATCCTAACATGAAAGCTTTCATCTTTGAAGTAGGTAAACATGAAAAAGACAGATTTCTTTTTAAACCTAAAGATTATAAGGGTTTGTTCAGCTTCTAAGTTTTTAAAATCTAACTCTCTAATCCTTTATCCTGCTTTTAATGTAATGGGAATTTACAGTCAGAGTTGACAGGATTTTTTTCCTTTAAAGTATTATGTTACAGATTGCATGTATCAAGGAACAGGTAACAGAATACAGAGAGATGTGGTGGTGAATTACTATAATTCTGGTATATCTGGCTAGTAACTTGTTCAGTAATTTATTTCAGGTAAGTTTCTAGCAGTAATTAAGGTCATTAAAGCACAAAGCAGGTTGGTCAGTCAGTTCAATATTCAAGCCCCTTGACTCACTGACATTGTCTGCCTGAGGTGGAAAAAAGGATCACACACCTCTGCCTGTAATTATGAATATACGAGATTTCCACTGCAGGTAGAGCAATTTGCTTCATTTTGCAACAAGGTAAAGTTTGAACCCCACTTCCCACTTCTACCTCCATATCATTCTTTCTAGGACTGTGATTGCTGATTGTGCATTCATGATGCATTCTACTAACAGGCCAGAATATGTTTTTTTTAAATGTGTAATACATTTTTGATTTGCCTTTTTTGAAGGAAAAAAGAAAAAAACAGCATTGCATAACAGAAAGAAAGCAGATAAATAGATAAATGGTGATTAGGCATTGTTTTTAGTGCAATTACTGAATGAATGCTCTGTGTGAGATTTCCATGTCGCTATATCACAACTTTGGATTTATTTCTGAAGGAAAAAAAAAATCCTAAACAATGTTATTTTTCACCTGAAATGGCACACTGACCTGACCCTGAAATAAAAATGCTTTTTCCCTATTTATTTATTTAGTAAATATAGTGCTTGGGCTACTGGAGGTCAACATTAATCTGTGCAAGTTCCCAGGTTAAGTAGCCCATTCACTGCAGCTCAGCCTCTCTGGCAGTATTCAGAGACATGATGGCTTTAAAGAGGTTGAGGGCCAAGATTTCCTTTGTCACCAGGAAATTAATTTTGTTGTTCAGCACAGTGTAAAGGTGCAGTGAAAACAAACATTGTTATTATAGGGTAAATGATAATAGGAGGGCTTTGAGAGGGGGCATCATGTTTATCAAGGTCATTGCCATGGTTTTAGTTAGTTCATTTTAAATAAAATGCGTCTTTAGATCTCACGAGGGCAGAATTTTGTCCTTAAAAACATGAGAAAATAATTTGTGTGGTCTGGATTCACAATGCCACTGACAACAACACATAATTTTCACACAGCTCAAATAGTAAAAGTCCTAGATGCAATAGTTTTTCTAAGCCCCATGTGAACTAAAAGGTGAGAGGAGTAAAAAAGCCAGTACTGAGAGATGCTTGAATCCCTACAGGAACTGCTGGCAAGTTTGCCATTGGTATGTTATGTTTTGGAATGCAACCTCTTACTCTGAAAGGACCAGAACCTCCACGACTTATGGACACCTACAGAAAGGCAACTTCTGCCATAACAAAAAATCAGTGAGAATCCACCAGATTAACCAGGTCATTGTCTATGCAAAGGCAGGAAAAGAATAACATATCTCTAAAGGAAATATTCCCATTAGGAATACAATATCCTGTCTTGTAACTCAAGAGTTTGGAAGCATGTCAGGCCGTGTCAGACCAGCCCTAGGTCCTGGGTAGTGCACACAACTCTAAATGTAACCCACTGGTAAGCTGGCAGGCCAGGATAAAGGTGGTAAGTCAAAAAATTATAGGAGCCACTTAGGGTAAAATGGCCTTGTACTCAAGAAGAAAAAGGTAATTTGTTCACTTCTAGAGGTTTCTATATCAAAACTTGAGATGTAGGTGTGGTGGTGCATCATTCCTGATTGTGACCTGAGAAATGCTCAGTCTTGAAAAACAGAGCCTGGGCACAGCTCCTCCTGGGCTCATCAGGAATACTCTCTGCTCCCAGCAACTGCTTTCTTTATGAACAGCCATGAAAACTTTTTCTTGCCTAAATGGCATAGCATTCCTGTTCTCACACTTTCAAGGAAAATGCACCATCCTGAAGGGTGGCCAGGATGAAACACCATTATGACCAAAGCCCACTATCTTGTGACCCTGTGTTCAGATGGAGACCCTTTGAGCTCTTCTGGCTGTGAGCAGCCTCCTCCCTCTGTGTGGGGCCTCTCAGAAACCTCAAGTTTGCTGTTGAATGACAACAGTCCTGGGCCACTCCTTGAAACCCAACCCCTTCCCCACTGGGCAGGGGCAAAGGCTTCACTACCTTGGAGGGGAATTTTTCTTGCACTGACTCTTTATGTCGTATATGCATACACGTGCATATATGCTACAGCAAATCTAGGAGAAATGCTGCTTTCTTAGATGTTTAAGTAACTTAGATGTTGGGCTGTAAGTAATGTTAAGTCATAAGTTACAAGCTAAGTTAAATCCTTTGCTAAACTGTTAAGCTTTAAGTAAAGTACAGTTAAGTTTGAGTGCTGTTAAGTTCTAGGTGGTATTCCTTTTAATCCTTGACCTTACTATCCTATTGTCACACACATAAACACATATACACACTCAGTTTATTTCCATTTTGATTGAATGCATTTCATTGTTGCTTTTTTTTTTCTTTTCCTCGGTGTGCCTCAACCATCTAATAGTTGTAGAGTGAACCTTGCCAACAAACTTTGTCATGCTGTCACTTAATTTTATATCTCATTTTTACAGATACACTTGCTCATGTTTTTTTAAGCAATCTCAAACACTCATGACCATAACATGGTAACAGTGAAGTGATGGCAAGCAGAGGAACTTCTCCAGTATTCTTTGTATAGCAAAGCTGCCAGTTGCCCAGCACACCGGACTGACTTGAGCAATTTCATTTAGACTTACAGCCTTTTTTTTACCAGGAGAATATTATAATAGATTCTGAAATTAGACAGACAATCCATAAACTACATTGATTCACATATTTATTCCTTTCCCAAGTAGTGTATCTCACAAGTACACAATACAGTTTACTCCAGGCCAGTGCCAAGCAATCAGCTCCATTAAAACAGGTCATGACATTCAAAATTCAATTTGGTGATGATTAGAGAATAAAATGCAAGAACATTTCTTTTTTCTTTTTTTTTTTCTTTAATTTGCCAGCAGAATATGACATAATTTAGGATGAGGAGCATTTTGGGATGGTGGCTGCACCATATAATTTCAAAAGAAACTGAGGTTTATATGTCAAATATTCTTCAAATTCCTGCTCTTTCAGTATAGATTTCAAATTTCAAAATATAAGGTCTGTATGCCACAATGATGTCTGCTGCAGTTTTCTTACCTAAAATTTTACACCTGTATTTTGAAAGATTACTAATTAATACAAACCTAAGCTACTTGGTATACAATTTATTCCAAAGTTTAGAAACCCAAACCAGAGATCTAAGGTTATAAATAAACAAAATGCAGAGAGATTTTCAAGTATAAACAACCATTTGTTACAAAGTTAAAATTCTCTTCCACCATACAGATTTACAGGTGTAACACAATCATTTTTCTGAACTTGCCTTTACCAAGTGAGTTTTTATTTGTTTGATTTCCCATAAATTATTTATTATATAACATCTTCTTAAAATACTGCTATGCTTATGGTGAAGAAGAATTCAGCTAAGAAGAAATAAAGCAGGACTGCGAAAATGCAAGTTAGCATAGTTCAAAATGTTATTTTGAGATCATTGACATGTAAAATACATACATCAAAGCCCATACTTCAATTCTGAAATACTATATGATCTACAGAATTTGAACTATTTTATATTTCAGTGGCAAAAAAAAAAAAAAAAAAAAAAAAAAAACAAACAACAAAACCCAGAAAAAATATTGTTCGGCTTCAGTTACTTTTTTACTGAAGTAAAGTATTCCCAATTTACCACAGAATGAAATGGGAGTGAATTACAAGTATTTTCAAAGACTATCACAGACTGTTTGTGCTGTTCTTCCATGGAAAAATTGATACCTTCCAGAGCAAAACAGGATATCTTACTCAATACCATAGGCATTAGGCAAAAGAGCATAGAAGCCCATTTAGTTTGGCAAAGATTTTTATAGCACTGCCTTTGTAGAAGTGTTTGTACTGCACTTGTACAAAAAAAAACCAACTTATAGCCTCCCCAGAAGAAAAATACTTCTTGCTGATATTATTCGCACCCTAAATCTTATTTTCATGCTGGACCAAATCCTATTTTGCCTTGTTTGGAGCAACAGTTTTAGACACACAAGAGAAGCTATTTGATAAGAAACAACTGAGCAGAAAATCATAGTAATATTCCAAAGGCCAGTCCTCAAGGCTTAGAATTTACAGCATGAATGCAAACAAATCAGCACAAGCAAAAATTAACAATTAAAACTTTGCAAATGGGAGCTAAACCTCTTACTCTCCCAAGGACAGTCTTCTTTCCTTTATCAACAGTTACCTGGGAAGGATATGCTGGAGCTAATTTGAAACTAACAACAGACATATCAAAGAGAGCTCTAGTTAGAAGCCTTGGAAAGTACCTCTGACATAGTTTGTAGCTACAGCCAATAATTTAATTGTAGTAGTGTTGGCTCATCTATAAAGAGCCTACTGTTTACTCAAAATAGACTTTCAAATAGATTCAACTCATTTTCATTAACTGTATGTAGTAATATATTCATCACTACCCATTTGCATTATAATATAATATAATATCATTCCCATTTAAGTTAAATCTTTTCATCTCTTTCAAACATCAGATGTTTGAAAAACGATTAATAGCAGATAAAGATTAATGTCGCAAAAACATCTGATTTGGCATATTAAATTCCAATACAAACAAGACTTTAAAAGATGCAAGAATGTGAATGCTCATAAGATCAGGAGCCTCTTTATGAATTCTGGGGCTTCCCCCATGAAAGTACAGTATCTTTTCCCAAAATACTCTCTCTTAGGTGATATGATGCCCCGTGTTAATGACCCAATTATCAATGGCATCTTTCGTACAACAGTGTTCTCAAAGGATTTTTTTCAGCATATAAACAGCTTTAATTGAAAGATGTATAGGTCTGAGAGACTGTCCAGAGGAGGCATACAAAGAGGATGAAGGACCTGGAGGAGAAGGCATGTGAGGAGTGGCTGAGGGCACTGGGTTTATCCAGCCTAGAGAAGAGGAGACTGAGGAGAGACCTCACAGCTGTGTACAGCCTCCTCATGAGGAGAAGCAGAGGGGCAGACTCTGTCAGCAGTGACAGGATCCAGTGGAATGGCTAGAGTTGTGTTAAGGGAGGTTTTGATTGGATATGAGGAAAATATTCTTAATTGAGTGACTGGGCCCTGGAACAGGCTCCCTGGGAAAGTGGTAACAGCCCCAAGCCTGACAGAGTTCAAGAAGTGTTTGGACAATGCTCTCAGGCACAGGATGGGATTGTTGTGGTGTCCTCTGCAGAGCCAGGAGCTGACACTGATGATCCTGATGGGGCCCTTCCATCTTGGCATATTCTATGCTTCCGTGAATAACACTAACCCACTCTTCCTCCTCCTCCTCTCATATTTGATCTCAATATGTTGTACTTCAGGACTCATTTTACAGAGACTAGAACTCTGTACAGCTATCAACACTAAATGTAGCTTCTGTCTGAGCTGTGACAAAACTGCAGCTTTTACAGGCCAGTGTCCTGACTCAGCAGAAAGTATCTGTTTCTCAAAATATATTATCACCTCCATTTTCTTTCCTGTTTTCCCTGTATACTAACATTTATTTTTCCTTAAAAGAGCAGGAAAAGAGCTTTTCACTTTTGGAACTATGAATAAACAGTGCCATCTTCTGTCTATGTCACTGCAGGAAAACTGGCCAGTAGTGACTCTAATTACAGGATTGAGGTTGCAAAGTTTTATGCAAAATCTCTGTAAGTTTTAGCTCACACAACATAATGCAGCACATCCTTCAAGTGCTTAGTGGTACTGAAAGCTTTTTCAAGCAATCATGTATTTAAGATACTGACTTGCAGCTAATTGCCTGAAAGATGTACTCACCTTTTCTTTTTCAAAAGAATAAGCAAGGGATCATTATCAACCATTGTAGATTTTTGAAGGTTAATTATTTATCAATGCGTTTCCAAGATGTACATATTTTTAAAATCCTGATGTCTGCATTCCTACTTTGCTTTGCAAAAACACTTGGCATTTTAGTCATCATTTATCCTTAATATCATTTATTATCTTGTGTGCCAAGATAGGCTGGAATATCAAAAATATTTCAGAGTGAGTCACAGAGTCATATAATAGTTTGGGGTAGAAGGGACCTTAAAGATCATCACCTTCCACTGGACCAGATTACTCAGAGCCCCATCCAACCTGGTCTTGGACATTGCCAGGGATGGGGCAGCCACAGATTCTCGAGACAACATGTGCCAGCACTTTATCAATCTCACAGTGAAGATCTTCCTCCTAATATCTAACCTAAGTCTACTTTCTTTCAATTTAAATAGAAACACTTGGCATTTTAATAACCACTTACTCTTAATATAATTTTTAATCTTAATTTATAGGCCAAAGACACAGAGACTGTAATGTCTGAAATATTTCAGATTCTGAGCCCTGGCTTTTATAAATGACATCAGATATATATTCTTGGAGATAGAAAGCTGCAAATATTCAGTATGGTAGTTGAGAGAGAAAGCATGATATTCTCCTAATTTCAGGCATTAAAGTAGTACACACATAATTTTATTTTCATATCAAGAAGAAAGCAAAAAAAAAAAAAAGCCACATTTAACATAAGAACAAAAAATCAGATCATCCCTTTTGAGTTAATGAAATCTTCTGGCAATCTGCACGAAAACCACCAGTAGTTTCATGAAGAATCCATTAACTACAGTGCAGTGCATATTTATAAAATATTTTCCTATCAGGCTAATGGAAGTGGTGCCTGCTGCTCTCAGTAGACCATACCTTAATTCTTATGGCCACCAGCCATTTTAGCAGTGGCAGTTTGACGCATATTTCTGAGTTTCAGTCTGCTTAAGCAGGAAATGGTTATGCTAAAGAATTCTCTGGAGTGGTTGGGAACTGAAGAAAGTAAACATCTCTGAACACCATGAGCTCACCATATACTGGGGCTCACTCTTCACTGTCTCAAAAGGTGTAATCATTGAGGACAAGAGTTGATGAAGAAATAAAATGTTCATGGAAGCAGGGACCTATTTCTGACATCTGGGAATAGGACAAATTAACATATCAATTAAAATGTTGAGGCATTGATTCACTCGCAGTTCTGCCAAAGATGTCCTAAGTGATCCTGAGCAAAATTAATTTATGAAGCTCATTAGATGTCTGGAACAAGATATAGTTGTTAAATGTTCAAAAGATGGTACGGTCATGGAATTTGCTGGGTTTTATCTTGAATAGGGGATTTGGAAAGCTGAGGAGAAGACTGGGCATGGTCATATTCAATAATTTCAAATAAAAATATTTAGACCAAATCCAAATGTTTAAAAAATTTTATGGAAGGCAAAAAAAAAATCAAGTATGTAGAAGCTATGAAATGACAAAATTAAAGCTGTTACTGCAATATTCAATAATAATAAAATGTACATTACAAGGTAATCTAATTTCAGGATTATATACTATTTCCCGCTTCTTAGTATTTATTTTACAAATAAAGCCTTTGTAATAGCTACAGGAGACTGTCTATCCCTCTCCCAGGTCATTAGGAATGTATAGACTTCAACTGAATTAAAAATGACAGAGATTTTCACCTCTTCTCATTATCTGCAGTCCTCCTGAACAAAGGTGGCAGTATGGCTATGCTAAAAGAAACAAACTTAAATTAGCCTTCTCACTAGGCATTAATCAACTGCCCATTTGCACACATTCAGTTCTAAACCAGTCATGCTATAATTGTCATTGTCCAGCCAAATGAAAAGAAAACTTGGAAGAAAGCAGGTGCCTTTGTGCCAGAATTCAGGGATTGTGCCATTCAAAAAGAGGAATTGCAGAGAAGGGACATAACTGATAGATGTTCTAAGTCTAGAAAAAATTTCCATCCCCTTGCTATTTCCATCACTATAGCATCAAGACAGCTCAGCATAAGGTAATTTGTTGAGATTTATGGACCTGGGCTTCCAAATAAGGTCTGACAGTCCACTGTCTCCAAGCACAAACTCTCTGCCTTGCTCACTACTCAAACCCAGTCCCATTCACCCAGTGTCAAATACTCTCCTTTCCAACAACTTTATTCTAATTCAAATCATATTCTTGCTCATCCAGTTCAACAGATTTGGCTCTGCACAGCTGTTTCAATCCCCAAAATACTCAATTGACCTAGTTTGCCACCACCTCTTCCCATTAATTCTACCATTTCCTGTCTCTTTCTCTGAGCTTCACTGTTAGTTTTATCCCTGCATCCAACTGATTCTACCTTTTGCTCTCTTTTCTCTCTTAGCTGTTCCTCTTTCTGCACAGGAACAGCTGACTAATATCAATAGTCTTATTTTAACCCTCAAAGGCTGAGAGCAATAAGTACTAGAGAAGTTAGCTTCATTTTCTAACTTTATCAAATATATTAGTCTGAGGAATTTACATGTAAGTAGTCCCAAGGAGTTCAGAAAGCATGAAAGTAAGAACTGATTAAGTATGATCAATTCTTCTGTGATTATGACATGGCTTTTAGATTTTTTTGTGTTTTATTGTGCCTTCCAAAAAGCTGGAGTATTGCATTAGATGTGATGTCTAAAATTATTAGAGTGAGGCCACAGTCATAGGACCATCAGATACTTTAGTTAAAGACCAAAAAAACTGGTTTTCCCTAGGAACTGCAACCAGTTTACATTTTTGGTAGTAAAAATTAATTTATTTAATTCATGACAACAAACCCCACAGAATTTCTAGAATTTCATTACTATGAAAAAATTTATAGCTTCACATGAATAATTAAATGAATGAACCAGGATTCAGAAATTAAGAACTTTTAAATATCTGTATTGCTTTCTTTGATGCTCATAGTGTGGAAAGGTAGAAGAATATCAAAGTCAATTCTTTGACTTGTAAGTACAACAAACAATGCTTTGGATCACTCCCATGTTATCGTACAATGCAAGTTAAAAATTGACACTGATATTTTATTCTAAGTATCAGTTTGCAGTGTTTAATGCTAGAAGTATTTATTAACCCTTGATATTATCTACATAAGAAACATTTTTGGGGTTTTGGGAAGTGGAAGGAAAATACCAATGCTCAATCTTCTGATGTATTTGGCTTCTGGCTAGACAAAATCCTGTTAGATCTGGCTTCTTGTTTAGACAAGATTCATATTTTATAGCATAAAGTGGACCAATCACAACTGTCTTGTTCAGACAAATTTAAAATCAGATTCAATTAACTTTGACTGCCTTAGAAGCTTTCTGGTCTAACAGCAAAGCTATATTAAATTAAATCAGGATGTAAAAAATTAACAATATGCATCTTCATTTTAGTGGGAAGAGCTTCCTTATGAACTAATAGTAGCCTTCATAATCCATAACAAGTATAACTCAGCTTAAATATTCACTATTCATTATTTCAGTGTGCCAGCTGGTCATTATGGTGTATTATAGGAAATGATGACATGATGTGCCAAATTATAAAATGATGGCTCCCTCTGGCAAGTGCAAGAAGAATTCTTTTCTTTAAAGGCTTGAATTACTTCACATATTTGTTCTAATGTATAATTTGTTCTCTTTTCAAAGAAATCTACACTATCCAAGGACAGGTCTTTCACTTCTTGAAGTAACTGAAGAAGAAAACTAACAGCTAAAATAATGTCCCCTTTTATTAGAAGAATATTTTTCAAAAGGTAATAACAGTGTGAAACAAAAATACACATAATTATATGACAAATCATAAAAAATAAAATTGTGCTTTTTCATCTTTGTATAGATAGATTTCCTACCTAGAATTCTTTTTTACTCTATACTACTGAAAGATCAAAAACAAATTTGCACAAGTTCTTGTCATTTATACAACAAATAAGTCTGAGTTTCTAATTGATGCAATTAACTTAAGTCATTAGCAGTATCTCAAGCAGAATACATTCACTTTTCAAGGTTACCAAATGAGCACCACTTTATGTGCAAAGAGACGCGTACTTTATACTCCAATGCTTCTTTATAAAAACAAATGTCCTTACTGTTGCTTGTTTAGGAAAAGATCTTTCTTTCAGTAAATATATTTATACAGAAGTTGGTCTCTCCAATCAGAATAAATTTCTGTTTGAAAACAAAACTTAGTTGAAAAATCCATGGTGCACATAAAATACAATTGTTTTCTCAGGTGAAGCGAAAAGATAAGGCCATATCTTGCTGCTAGAAGCTCCTAAGAATTTCAACTTTCGCTATACCACTAAAAAAAAAAATCCATTCAAGTGGATATCACGGACAGACATCAGAAAATCACTTTGTTAGATGAAGGTAACATCTGGCAATCTAACTCTAAAACTTCTGATCTGTAGTGTCTTTCCAGCTGCACTCACTACTTCACATAAGATACAGAATTTACCAGGATCACTTCCTTACTAACAAGACAAAAGCAAAACAGTATTTTTCAAGAGCTTTCTAAAAGGAGACTTGTCATCATGCTTAGCTGTGTGATCATTTGAGCTGCTTCATTGTAGGAGTTTCTACTAAGAAAAACAAACAAAGAATGGCATGAAAGCCTGAGTGATCCCCAAGGGAGCTTCCATTAATGTCACTGCAAGACTTGAGCCTCATGCTATGACTGAAGGTGACACTTGGTGTTTCTTTGGCTCAGAGAGTTTCATGTAGGTGTAGCAATCTCTGCTTATTCTATACAATCTAGTACTAAGATTATTTTACACAGACTTCATCAATAACCTCAATATTATGACCAGCATCAGACAGAATTAAGTGATCTCCAAGCATTTTTCTGTTCTACATCAAAACACAATGGAAAGATAGAAATAAGTATAAATATATAAGTAAAATAAGTATATAAGTACATATATAAGTATATATAAGTAGAAATATAAAAGTAAATATAAAAATATATAAGTATAAAATACAATCACATAGACAAGAACATCAACAACCTAATCTGTTGGATGCAATTTATAAAAAACTGGAAAGCTAAACTGGTAGTGGAGAGAGTTCTGATCAGCTGGGGTGCCAATTAATTTGTCTCAATCCTGGTTGTCAGAGGCACGTGAGGGAGGTGCTGCACATGTCCCATGTCCAGCAAGCAGCGAGGAGAAGGTGGAGGACAGCCTTGTTTCTGGGAGTCTTTATCTGGCAACCAGTTCATGTCTCACATGGGACAGGCAATCAGCAGGGGAACACAGAAGACACAGCATGCTTCAGAGACACTCCCCAACCAGATGGCAAAACATCTCTGCCAATGGACTGCAGTGGGACATTGGAGTGGGCCAATGGTCTCCTGTCAGCAGGCAGATTTTGGGAGAAGCCAGGGGGTATAAAAAGTAACTGCCTCACAAGCACCAGGGTTTTTCAAATTTGCTTTTTGAGTGTTTGTTTTTGGCTTGAGGCTATGCTTTTGCTTTTGAGGCTTGGTGTTTTGGGGGCTTTTCGAACTTGCTTTTTGAGTGTGGGCTTTTTGCCTCTTTATGATCTTTTGCCTTTTTGGTTTTGGGGGGCTTTTTGAGCTTTACACTTTTTGCCCTGGCCCCAGCCCATCTTTTGGCTCTCCTGCCCTTGCTGGCTCTTGCTCACCAACCTCCATTAGCAATGCCCTCTTCTTCCCCCTGTCTTCTCTCTCTCTCTTTCCCTCTCTCTTTTCTTCTTCCTCGTGCACTGTCTTCTCTAGCCCTCTTTAGTAGAGTAACTCCTTTTTATTTCATCTTTTCCTTACCAATAAACAGTTCTCAGATACTCTTGCCTCGTTTGGCTTAATTTTGTTCACGACCATCCATTATTAAAAGAACTCCTCACAGTTCCCCATGGTGGAACACGACAGTGTCACATAATGACACTGGAGACATAAAATTTTGTGCCTGAATTCTTTCAGTTGGTTGACAGAAGTAAAATGAGCAGAAAAAAAAGACTGCCAAGGAGAAAGCCTGAAGTGTAGCAGTGAGCAGGATGGATTTATCATGACTAATCAGACTATGTTGATAAACACAGAGGATTTAGCCATTCCCCTGAACAGGATCTCTGCTGGGGGAGTTGTCACAATCCACTTAAGAAAGCACTCTCTTGATGGAAAGAGGACAGAGACTTGAAAGACACCTTACGGGCAAAATGATCAAACTGTGCCTCAAGAGCTCAACATGCTAAGAGGAAAAACAGAAGAAAATGCAAAGCTAAAGTAGAATGCATAACAGATCCTTAGTAGCCAGAAGTGGCAAAAAAAAAAAAAAAAAAAACAAAAAAACAACAAAAAAAACACAAATAAAAGAATTAATCTACATTGTATTTTAATAATTCATTTTTAATACCATCTGATTCACTCTTAAACCTGCGCCAATATACATGATTCCATTGCCTTGAGCTATGAGAGACCTAAAATGCTTTCTAGCATGATTTACCTTACTGAACAAAAGACAAGCTAGGTATATTTCTGTATTTCTTCCAATATTTAATGTGAAATATACATACTCTGTTTTAAAAAGAATACCATCCCACTTTGTATGTGCAATTTTTATCTGGAGACCACAAATGACTCCAGATAAATATAATGACAAAATTAAAAATTACAGCTGTTATTTCCTATAAATGTGATATACAGAAACCTTACAAACTACTAGGTGCCTCCAGGGAAACAACCAAAACTGCACTTTTGAAAAGCAGGTTTTTTTCATCACAGGTATGTGTAACCTTTAACACTGCAAGATTCTTCCACACTGCTAATAAATACCCAACACAAAAAAAAAAAAAAAAAAAAAAAGCAAAACCAAAACCTATTATGACTTTTCTCTATGGTTTTGACTTAGAAAAACAAATACTACTAAAGATATTCCTCTGAAATGTCTGCTCTGTGTGTGATTGTACCACTGACAACTGAGAGGAAATCTCATGTTTAGTACAATATCACGAATGGTCAAAAAGATATTCCACAAGTTTTTAAAATAATTTAAATAAATATTTGGACAACTGCTTTGCTTGCTAGACAAAAATGTAGTTATTGTCTTCTCACTGAATATAACTAATATAAAAGCTATTAGAGAAGGAAAGTAAATTTCAGAAAACAGAAGTTTTAGCTTTCAATGAAATGAAAGTAATTCCTTCCTAAAAACTGCACATAAGAAAACAGTATTATTTGCTCAGTGGGTAAATGGTGTGCTCGACAACAATTTAAAATGTAACTGGATGCCATAATGGTCTGATACAAGATAAAGCAAGATGTAGAGATTTTCTTGACACCTGTCATTCTGAACAAAGAAGCCAAACAACAAGAAAATAAGACCAATGCTTTAAAATTACTCTAAAGCAACTGAAGACAAGTTCTTAATGGCTGCTTGTTTGGAACAATGTGTACCTTAAAGGCACAGACCTTGGAATTAAGCATAAACCATTACGTTTAAAATACGATGAAGGCAGTAAAGCACTGGCATTAGGGATTGGTTGCTGCTGGCTATTACAGCTAATGGCTACTGTGATAAAATCCAAAACAGCAGAGCTAAACAGAAACAACATTTAGACTTCACTGAAGCAGATACTATTTTGCTGATTTTTACCTGAAAGCTCAGATCTAAATGCGAGTTCAATACTGCATATATTTCAATGTCTACTACCTTTGACAAATGCTTTTCTGAATAATGACAAAGCAGAAGAGAACTATAAACCCACAAAATGTGGAAAGATGAATTTATTTTTACTTACTGTAGACAACCATGCTATTTAGAATATTTTTTTAGTAACAGTTAAAGTTCTTCTGTATTTACTGCATCTGTCATGTCATCAAAGTCTCTTTGCTTCAAATCTGAACAGCAGATTCCCTGGCTTCATGCTTCAGTCAGATGAAAGGGAACTTGTCACGAATTTCTAATGTTTTATTACCCACCTACTTCATCCTTCACTACTCGGGTATCACCTCCTATAAGAAGCCTCCAGCCTCAACCCAGGAAAAGCCAGGGAGGAAGTAGAATGTGCTAATTCTAATGCTTACACTGGTGGAGATAGAGAAATCATTCAACCTACATGCTCCTTCCCTTTCCTCTTGCCTTTCAATATTCCTGATGTGCTCCTTTTCCCCTTTCTGCTAAGGGGAATTTGTCACTCTATGAAAAGCCATTTTTAGTCAGCCATGCTGCAGACAGAAGGACAAAAATGGCAGCAGCAGCTTTTCTTGTTTTTGGTGCTCCACATGAAGAAAATCACTGAATAGAGCCAGCGGCCAGCACGGCTCACTTGGTATCAGCAGATGCAAAGCCTGGATGAAATCAACTTTTCAGTGCTGCAGGACTCTATAAAAACAGTTTCAAGTGATAGAGCTTGAGAACAAATGAACCTACAATCACCAATAATCTCCCAAATAAAAAAAAAAAAAAAGAAAAAGTGAAGGCACATAAAAATAACAACATAGAACTCTGAAGTCAATAAAGAAGGAGTCAAATTCTAGATGGGAGGAGATTAAGGAGATGCCTTAGTCTTAGGCTAAAATTCTTTTTTTGTGATGTTATGGTGAAGATATATTTGATACATAAGACTTTGATTTTTCCCTAGAACTCATAAATACATTGGGGAGATGTAGTGTTCTAATACAACTGTGAGCCAAGGCACCAGTATTGAAGCAAGTAGTTGTCACTGTAATCCAGTAAGAAATTTAAACAGGAAGACGTGAGAGAGATGAGAAACTTCACCCGAAGAATAGAAGAAATAAACCTCTGTTCGCAGAAATAGATGAAAAGAACTTTTGTTTTTATCCTAGAACAATTCATCCTTAAAATAGTAAGTTGACATGGCCCATGAAAGCAGCTGTAGGAAAGCTGCAAAAGATAAGAGGGACTTCACAGTTGCAGATTTCTAGGCGGCTGCTATTCATGAAAATTAAAAACCATGAGAAAACTGTTTCTTGTAAAACAGTCTCCTTAATATGTCAGAGAAGACTCTTTCCCTAAGTAGACTGAAAAAAATATTTTTTTAGAGGTGGTAAACTGGCTGAAAGTTTATTGTGACTCTCTCATTGCATTTTGCAGCTGTTGAATAGTTGAAATTGGTATCTACAAAGCACTTGCCTATGAAAGAATAGCAGTAGGCAGCCTTTGGAAATTGATGCTGACAACAGAGAGGAAGTCATCCAGTCATGTCATCTCTGATGTCTTTAACTGAAAATGAAGATCTTTTTTTTCAACTGCCATATCCCCAATAGATTATCTGTGTGATTTTAGCCTGCTAAGGCTTCTATTAGTTAAATCAAGCTGTTGTGTGGAGAAAAAAAAAAAAAGTAGAAAATGTAACAGCAACAAAGATGGGCCTTGTTCTGTAAAATATTTGCAAAGTTTAAACATAGAAGAGCATTGTCCATTTCCATTCTAAATAGAGCTAAA
This sequence comes from Muscicapa striata striata, assembly GCA_030060385.1. NCBI lineage: Eukaryota > Metazoa > Chordata > Aves > Passeriformes > Muscicapidae > Muscicapa > Muscicapa striata. The sequence goes on from JAREIS010000011.1 coordinate 3,959,817, forward strand.
AATTTTAGGGGCTTTTTTTTGTTGTTGTTTTTTGGTTTTTGGGGTTTTTGCTGGAATCACAGTAAAAGAAGAGGAGAAGGTGCTAAAATGAGGCAAGACATACACTAATACTTCAGAATATATGCAAAATAGTTCAAAGTAAACAACAAAAAAAAAGTTATTATTTTAGCCAAGCTTCATCAAGAGTTTTGGCAGAAAAATTTTTACAACTATTTTTGTGAAAAAGATTGTGATGTATATGGCTTATTTCAGCATATCCCTTGATTTTATGACCCTATGTTAATGTACCATTTGAATCACCTTTTGGGTATTTTGAGGTTAAGAAAAAAATTAATTTTGGACTGATAGTAACTTTTAAAAGCCAAAAGTCTGTACAACTTTAATTCTAATAGTCTAAAATAACCACCTTAAAAAGAGTAGTAACTAGTGCTTGACAGAAAGCTGGCAGAGATGCAAACACATATTGGGATCTGAAAGTTATCGCTATGCTATAAAATTAAAAGTGCATGAGACCATTTGCTGGCTCTAAGGTTGTCTGGCACAGAAAGAACCACATTCATACTATTAAAGTCTCCAAATCCCTAAAATCAGAGTGAAATTATAGGTAATTCTGCACTACTGCAATTCCAGGAACTGCTCTATATTGCAAGTATCAAGGTCTGAGCACCATTTAGTTCCAGAAAATACTTGCTGGCTCCAGTTTTTATGTACAGTGTGATATAATCAGGAAGAGCAAGGGACCAGAACAAAAAGACCAGTTCTGCCACTACAGGTGGGAGAATAATGTAGGCATAGGCAGAAAGACTGCTGTAGATGGAGTTTGAGGGTTGTGTTGCTCAGCTACAGGTTTTGCAGTATTAAACCATTTTCACAGCTATTGTCTTGGAAATCAAATGCTGTTTTTCTTTGAAGAAGCTGGTTTTAGTCAGTTTTTAACCAGTTTACTAGGTTTTCAAAGCATGCGGTTTTTTTCAACCCCATCTATCAATTACATGTGCAAATAATTGCATTAATTACTTAGCTGTATTTCTTCCAAACATTGAAACTTTCAATTGCTACTTATGATCTTTTACTTATCCTTTTGAATTGTCAAATGTTTTTATATCAGAGTAATTAAAACACTACAAAGGCAAGGTTTATATACAAAGCTTTCACACTTAAAAGTCTAAGGTATTCAATTAAACAGCTATAAAACCTTTACTAAACTATCAATGGAATGAGTATAATCTGTGATTACCTAGAATTAGAATGAAAATCCATCTCAAATCCTCTGAATTTCTATTGCCTGAATGCCAGAACAAATAATTTATAATGAACCCGGCAGTAATTATACCAGGATATAAGCAATTTCAATTTTCCAATTAAAACTTGATTTTGCATATTAAAGAAACTGCTACTTCTGAAAATAGCCATCTCCTATAGATAGCACTGGGCTTTTGATGAATAAGTGTACAATTCTAAAATATTTAAATAACATAAGAGGTACATAAGTATAATTTAATTTGGTAATGCTGAAATAACCTGCTGGTACTGCATGATCCCTTTTCCTTCCAAAGGCCATGATTCTTGATTTGCTATCATCTATAGCATATATCTTATTTCTTGCCAATTTAAAGTTTCTGCACTTTTTTACAAGTGGACAGGCAGTACAAGCATCAACATGATTCTGAGCCAGATCTATTTTGCTCTTATCCTTTTAAAGGAACAGAAAGAAAAAAAATAGCACGAGTCATCCCAGAGCAAGTACAAACATTCACTCCATAGCAATTTGAGTAATTTCTACCTTTTTGCTAAGAAAATCGTCTGTAACTAATAATCTGAATTATACTTTGCTTCCTGACATTGCATGAATTTGTAGTACTTACTTGGCAGACATTGTTTAAAAAAAAGAACAGATAATTACAGGGGAAAGATTGTGTCATTTAATTCTAATTAAGCTTTTAATAAATCAAACTTTTCATTGTTAACCATGATGCATTCCCTTTAGAGTCTAAATTTATTGCCATTCCCAGCAAAGAAAAATGTTTAGAAACAGAAAATTGAGGTCATGACACCATATAAATTAGGTATGTCATATGCAAGAGAAAATGCTTTAAAAGATAGTACATGTCTAGAATGCCTTTCACTGAACCTCCTTAAAAGTGTGCAAAATAAATTTTCCTATTTCTATTTTTGCAGTACAGGTATCCTTGCATCTGTAGACAACTCTGCTTTGTCCTGGCTTTGGAAGACAGTAAGAAGTAGAAAAGTGCTGCTCTATCTGTATCACCAAAACTATGAACCATCAGTTTTCTTTAATATTTACTATGGTGAATTTTAACACAAATTATTGTATCATTACCAAGAACTGAAGCTAATTTTTAAAGCCTGGAATGATACAGCTATGATTAAGACACCCAAAATTATATGCAAATATTTAACTTAATTATGCCTAAGTCCAGAGAAAAACAGCTGTCAACCCCAACCTTAGCCGTATTACCTGAGTGTTCATACCCTTGTTAAATGGTTGTAACTCTGAGTTTGAACACTGCAATTTCTGATTCACTTAGTCAGCAAGTATCACTAAGCAACATTTTTAAATACTGCAAGCAGTTAGAAGCATGAGCAATCAAGTTGGAGATTTGGGAGTCAGATTTTTTCCCAGCTCTTCCTTGAGGTTACAAACCTGGTTTCCCTACAACCTAAAACCCACAACCATGGTAGTGGAAGGTAAGTGAGGTTACATAGAGTAAATTATTATTAGTAGTAATAGATTAAACAAGCCATTAACTGAGTCTTGAAAACAACATGTATTCAAAGACCAAAGAAAATGCTTGCACCTCCAAGCATTAGGAGAATAAAAAGAAATCTGTGTCTACCTGAAACACCAAAACAACTTGCAGGAATCTTGGCAAATACTTACAAACTTTTCACATATTCAAGTGATCCAGAACATTTGCTTGGTTTTCAGGAAAGCATCCAAATTCAAGATTTATACTATAGTGCTTCAGTAGGACTAGTTTTTCTGATTTTATGTATCCCATCCTAGCAGTGCTAAGACAGTTTGTTCTTGACTAAAACTCTTTACTTCTACAATGCCTGTGTTCATTTTTGGATTTCAAACCCCTCCCAAAATGTTTATTGTGTCCCAGCTTCACCTGTTGAAAAAACAGTTCTAGAAGGGCAAAGTGACAAGCGCAAGGCCTGGAAGTAGAATGCAGCCAAGATGAAAACAGACCTTAGATTCTCTTAATTTTAGTACCTTGTCTAATTGAGAAATGTTTACTTGCCAATACTGTTTAATGATATTCAAATGACTGTACAGTGTAAGTTAAATGGTGAATGTGCCACTGATATCTTAGAAGTTGTCATGCAAGATGAAGCACACTGCAAAATGCAAAGGGCCTCCTTCTTATTCTATCATCTTTGATTGGAAATTTAAAACTGCAAATAAAAGGTAAGCACTAATTTACGGGCTCTATTAGCTTTGTTGGAAAATTAAATCATTTGGGAATCTACATCTGCAAAACAAAATTTATTATCTGTAATTAACTAACCTTTTAAAGAATCTTTCTTTAATTTCCTCCTGTCAGTGTGCAGGGAAGACAAAACCATAACAAGTGTTAACAGAGAAGCCACTGCATAAGAATAAGAGCTCCTGCAAATGTTCAATGGATAATGCAGTTAAATCCTCAATTAACCAAAGTTCAGTCATTACATGATCTGTATTAAGATGCAGAGAATTAAATCATTGTTACACAATTGCAGAGAATAAATAGTCTAACTTATTATTTTGGCTAAACACTAATGCATGAATGCAGAATCCACTGCATATATTTTATGTCTTTTTATGAAAAAAAATAAAACAAGTACTTCCAACTTTAACAAAAAAATGTATCTTAATTTTGTATTCAGGTCTTTTGCTAGAAGCAACTAGGGACTTGCAGAGAACTCAGGAAACTAAATCTCTCTTGTCTTTTTTATCCTGAACTTGTCGATTTACAAAGAAGCAAATTACAATCAGTTCTGCTAAAGGAGTTAAGTCACTACAAAAAATTTCAGAATATGCCACTCCTGGTCTTTCAGTTAGGTAAAACATAGGTGAAATCAATATTCTTTTTTGTTGTTGTAAAAATAATCGTTTTGCTCTAACATTAGCAGCTAATGTTGGACAACCATATCACAGTTTCTTCTCCAAAGAATTCCTAAAACCATAGTATGACTTGTTTAGTTGTAGTTGCTTAAGTGGAGATTTACGTTGTAGTTCACCTACCTTTTCCTTAAAAGTTGGGGTTTTTTTGTCAATTTCATGCAAATAGTTTTTATTTAGAAAACCTAAGTACAACATGAAAAAGCACCAACACCTTGTGTCCACAAATATTCTTTAAATACAGAAATAATCAATAGAGAGGTTCAGACTATCTCTTGTCTTGAAATAAATTTTGCCAAATGAGGGACCTCTCGATAATCTGATTACTGTCAAGACAGGTTATGTGTCTTTTTCTTAGTTTTTGAAACAAATCTAAGGGAGGACACACTGTAATGAGTAGTCTCCTCTGAAGGATTTCAACAATCCAACAATAGAAAATGAATACTAACAGCGGAAAGTGAAAATAAAATAAAATTTAAAAAATAAATAAATAAAATTTTTTAAGAATCCCAAAAAACAACAGAATTACCACAAAGCAAGGAAGAAAAGCCAATAGCTTCAATACACCAAACTATCAGAACTTGACTCCCCTGCCACACACAGATACACAGAGGAACAAAGACCCAAAAACACTTGGAGAATGGGGCAAGTGTTGAAGAAAAACCCCTGCCTGGCACGTGGTGTGAGATGGCATCAGCTTTCACACTGAGGAAAGTGGCAATAGTCTACCAGCTGCATTAGCAATAGTGTCACAGAGCCCAAATGTTTTTGATCTGTAGGACAGCCAAATGAAGCAGAGCAGAAACAAAGCCCATGGTAAGGTTGACATCCTCAAAAAATATAGAAACTACACTTTTTATCAGTTCATAAGCTAAACATGCTAGGACAAACCAAGAGGCTTTAACCTGTAAACAATAATAGTTCCTTTCTTAGATTTAGGCAAGCCATGGCAAGATCAGTGATAGATAACATAAATATCATTAACTTGCTTTTAGAAGAATTAGGACTATCAAAAAACAAAGGTTTTCTTTAATATTGATAATTCTCCTCTTAGCATAGACCATACAAGATAGCTGCAATAAAGTCAAGTATTTGTCAATACACCTCATCTCTTTTCTAAGATCTATCTACCACAAACCTGCTATTAATTTTAGTCCAAATTCATTCCCTCCTTGAAGGATAGAGCCATTTTCTTTCTCCATGGACTTAATCAGCTTTTGACACAAGTTTTACTATGCATTCAGAACTTATTGCAGTGGAAGTCTCAAAAAAAAGACACAAATAAGAGTACTACACTCACCAATCAAGGAAGTCATTACCAGAAGTTAATATCCAGTGTTAAATAAGTTATACACCCACATTGCACAAATAATCCAACAGTTCAGTCCTCCTAGATTGCCTGGTATTGCCATTTCATTATTGTATACGATTCTCACTGTCACACTGTGTTATGAATATAAAAATGCTTTCATTAGGGGTACATTTTCATGAAAGAGCTCAAACTGCATATTTAATGCACAATTTGTTGGGCTCATTTACAGTCCTACTTTCAGTGATCCAATCATCATCACATATACATGTAGTGCATAATTTAATTTCTTTTGATTGCTTAATGAAAAATCCACATTTTGAGAAGCACAGCTATATATATATATATAAGCTATTTATTGTTACAGTTTTTATTAACTTTCATAGTTAAAGATGATCAAATTTTGTATTATACAGGAAAAGAACTCTACATTTTATTTCTCCTTCAAGCTGGAGGAATAGGTACTTCTATACACCTACCTGCCAAAAATCATTAATGTAATAGTGAAAGCTTCTTATATAGGCAATTTTAAACAAAAAGTAACTCTTCCATTTCTTCTTTTTTAACATGTATTCATAGAGTTTTAAGGTTGAAACAAACCATGGTTGCCTGAAAATGACAGTTTATTCCTTCATCTGCAATTTGTCTGTGAACTGAAACAAATATCTTTTGATTGTCAAGATTACCAGGAAATACCCAAAACTAATATTGCTATCTGAAGGGCATCCTGTCTTTACTGGAGACATCAAGATGTAAAGCATCATTTCTTTCAGTAAGTTTACCAGTTCTCACACTTGTAATAAATAAGATCTGAATAAAAAGATGCTATGCCTGTATTCCAACTCAGAATTATATGGTTTCAACTCCCAAGTTTCAGTTAAGGATTTTTTCACTTCTACCTTCATAATTGAAAGTAGTCCTCTAAAAGAAATTTTTCATTTTGTAAACAGTAAGCTTAATAATTTAGGGTGCTGTGTATAAGTAGTATCTAACAATTAAGTTTCTACAAGCAGGATAAACATGTTTATTAAAAAAAAACAAAAACCTATAGAATCAAAAAAATACTACTTTTTCGAGTTAACTTTATTACATTACATTAAGAAATCATCTCTTTACCCACTAACATTGAAGATATTTGGATAATGAATCAGCTTTGGGTTTCAGACAAAGGATTTCAAAAGAAAATACAATTTGTGATGAAGTAGCTGGAATTGCTTATTGACAGCTGAATTAGAAATGACATTTTTAGTGTCTCTTACAAGAACTAAAATGGTCATGAGAACCACTGCACACTACTGTACACTAAGTTTTCTGTATAGGATTAATCTACAAATTTGATTTTAAAAAATATAAACTGTCTCTGTACTTCATTTATACCAGATGTAGAAAATCTGGAAGGTTCTCTCTAAGAGTATTCCAGAAAAGAAATATATTTGCCACCAAAACTTAGAGTACACTGGAAGGATTTAACCAGTTACATAGAGACACACACACAGTTCCATGATAACAAACACTATCCCTCACAAAGGCGTGCTATTCATAAATCTCATAAAGATGCTCCCTTCATAAACTAAATCAACCTCAAGAAAACAGTCTCCTCAAAAATCCCATAAACATCATCAAGATCACCTCATAAACCTCTTAAACTCATCAAGGCACTAACCCCATAAAGGTGATCTCAAAACAGCACAAATATCATCAAGGTGCTCTCTTCTTAAAGGTTCTCTCATCAAAAACCAAATGAACCTCCTAGAAATGTTAATATCCTAAACAACATAAACTTCATAAATGCACATAAATCCTCCTAAACAGCATAAATCTCATATAGGTGGTGTCCTAAAAAAAACCCCCATATACTTCATAAGGGTGCTGTCCTCATAAAGCCCTAAAACCTCAAAAAGGCACTATCCTCATAAAGGCATTCTCCACATAAACCCCCAAAATCTCACATACATAGTCTCCTCATAAACTCTGTAAATGTCATACAGGAGTGCTCCTCATGAGCCCCATACACTTCATGAAGGAGATCTTCTCATAAACACCATTAACTTCAGAAAGGAACTCTTTTAATAAACCTTACACCTCATTATGACACTGTCCTCAGAAATCCCATAATCCTCATAAATGCACTCACCTAATAAAGGTGCTCACCTCATAAACCCCGTAAAGGTGTTTTCCTAATAAAGGTGTTTTTTTCATAAATCTCATAAACCTCATAAATGCACTCTCTTCATAAAGGTGCTCACCTCAAAAAACTCATAAAGCTCACACAGGCACTTTCCTCGTAAAACCCATAAACCTCATAAAGGTGCTCTCCTCATGATCCCTATAAACCTCATAAAAGCATACTCCTCAAAAAGTCACTTTCTAAAAACCCCACAAAATTCTAAACCCCATCATCCTCCTAAATGTGTTTCCATGAAAAGGTATCCTCATAAACCCCATAAAACTCATACAGGCACTCTCCTCATAAACCCTACAAAAACCATAAAGGTGCTTTTCCTCATCAGGGCCATAAACCTCTTAAAGCTGCTCACCTCATAAACCCCAAAAACCTTATACAAGTTCTCTCCACATAAAGGCACTCATCATAAACCCATTTCACATCATAAAGGCACTCCCTACGTCAACCCCATGTCAAAAAGTCCATAAACCTGAAAAAGACCATAAAGCCCGTTAAGGTGCCCTCCTGGTAAACCACATAAACCTCTTAAAGGCACTCTTCTCATAAACCCCATGATCTTCATAACAGAGGATCTCCAGATAAACACCAGAAACCTCAAAAGGGCACTCACTTAACAAATCCTTAAACCTCATCATAAACCCCAAGCTCCACATAAAGGCACTCACCTCATAAACCCCATAAACCTCATAAAAGTATTCTCCTAGTAAAGGCACTCATCCAGTAAACCTCATTAAGGCACCATCTTAGTAAACCTGATAATCTTCACAATGGTGCAATCCTCATAAACCCCATAAAACTCAAATAGGCCCTCTCCTCATAAATCCTGTAAACCTTATAAAGGCCCTGTCCTTATAAATGCACTCATGCATAGACCACATATGTTTTATAAATGCACTGTCCTCATCAAGAGCATAAACCTCAGGAATGTGCCTTCCTCCTAATCCCCACAAACTTCATAAAACCCATAAACCTCACTGAGGCACTCTCTTAATATACCCCATAAACTTCATATGGCTGTCCTCATAAGGCCCACAATCTTTTTAAAAGAGATCACCTCAAAAAACCCATACACCTCATGAAGGTGCTCTCTCATATTCGCTACAAACATGATAAAGATCTTTATTAAGAGAGCAGCTTTGTGAGGTGTATGGGATTTTTGAGGAGAGAGATTTATTATGTTTTTAGGGATTATGAGTAGAGCACATTTATAGGTTTATGTAATTTATGAGGTGAGCACCTTTAAGAGGGTTATGAGGAAAGTACCTTTCTAATGTTTAGTCCTGGTGAGGAGAGCACCTTTATGAAATTTATGTAGGTTATGCAGGTAGTGCCTTCATGGGAGTAGTGTCTTTATGATGTGAGTGCCTTTATGAAATTTATAGGATTGCACCTTCATGAGCTTTATGACCTTTATGGGGTTTATGGGTTTGATGAGGAGAGCACTTTTATGTGGTTATGGGGTTTTGGATTAGAGTGTCTTTATGTGGAGAGTCTCTATGAGGTTTTTGTGGTTTATGCAGAGATCAGCTTTAAGAGGTTTATGTCCTTCATGAGAAGATCCCCTTCATGAGGAAAGTGCCCTATGATATTTGTGAGGCTTTTGAGGAGAAAGCCTTTATGTAGTTTATCAGTGTTGGAAGTTAGAGCTTTTCCTCTTGTTTTCTTTTTATTAGGGATTTTTCTCCCATTTTGTTGCAAAGAGACAATAACAATACTTTTGGGAGATGAAGTTGCCCTGGAAAGGGTGCAGCTATCTACTGTCTTATCTGAGGGTTTCTCTTGGAGGGGCAACAATATGGTGAGAATTGGGCTGGGAAAAGAAGGGGCTGGGGCAGCTGTTATCTCTCCTGTTCTCCAGAGGGGAAGGAGGTTGCAGTCGCTATGGCAAGAATTTACCACCACCATGGGGTTCTATTTTCTGCTGCCTTCTACCATGAGTGGAGCTCTGCTCATAAGGTCCCAGTGCCTTATTAAACATGGATTGCCCTTCAAGTGAAGTCATCATAAGCTTGTAAAGGTTGTCTCTGAGAAAAACTGGCAAAAACTGAAGGTATGCAAAGAGAATTGGAGCTTTGGCGAAGGGTGAAGTCTCCTGGCCAGGAAGCACATGGTCCATCTGAGATGGCCCAGGGAGCCCAGGGAGCCACATGGGAATCTGAGATGGTTGTCCCAAAGAGAAGCACACTTCTGCTAAGAGCTGGTAAAATTGCAGTCGGCCTTAGAGGCTGAGACATTTCTTGCCTCAGAACAAGAGCTGATGGACCAGAACCTGAGAAATCTATTAAACCAGTTTTTGCAAAGCCAAAGGGCTTTAATGCTGCAAATTAACACCCTTGGCAGAAGCACTCATGCCAGCCTGGCATAGGTGTTGGGCCTCCATTAACATAATCTCATCCAAAGGGAAGAGTTTGCCCCAAAGCCAGACTCCTCCCCACACCTTTAACTCCACCCAAATGTAAAAAATGAGGAGGAAGAGAGGGAGGAGGGACCTTCTGACCATAATGTTACTGATGTCACCTGCCTTCATTCCTTGGAGAAGGGATACAGCTCATCAGAGCCTATGCCCTCTAACAATCACTCTTAGCCCCATGTCTATTTGCTGATGGTGCCAACATCACACCCTGTAACAGAACTGACTAAGTTGCAGGGGAGAGATAGCAACCAGTCCAAAGGAAATAAAAGAGATTTCTTTGAAAATTTTACTGATGTGGAGGAATGAAATAAAGCATTCTGAGAAAACAGCACATGGTAAAGAGTTTAGGTCTTTTAACTAGGATGCATGCAGATGCATAAAAGTTTAAACTTGTGGGAGGGGGGAGAATTGATCCCTCTCCCCCCTCCAACATGCAATAAAAACACCAGGAGTGTGTGGGAAGTGGCAGGCTTCCAAACAATGCATGAGAAGCAGCTGATACCCTTTCAGCCTTCTTTTATATTATTGTTATTCATTCCAAAATTTAAAGATTGTGACCCTGAAAAAAAGTGTCAGAATAACCCCCAAAATGTGAGCTGGGAGTGGGAGGCAAATTTGAATATCCCCAAAAGCTCACTAAAAATACATGAAAACTTAGTTTCCCTGTATTTTCAATGAAACTTTGCAATTGCCCCTGCACTGCCTCCTTCTGGCAGCAGTGGATATTAAGCCTTGCCTGCTACCAGAGGCCAGGAGCAGAATTGCTGCTGCTGCAGGACAAATGCTTTCATCATTTTGCAAGTTTATTGTTTCAATAAATTCTATTCAGCCAAGAGGCTGGGTATACACCCAGAAAGAATGAAGTCAGCTGCAAACAAAGAATAACACAGAGGAACCATAGAGAAATTTGCTGCAAATAAAGCTCAACAAAATGTGAAACTCTAAAATAAAATACATTAAATGATTTATGGTTTTGTAATTCCAGAACAGTGTTACCAACACTGTTGTTTGTTCCTGCAATAACAAATATGGCTCCAAATGCCAGAGGAGTAAATAAGTAAAAGAGAGGAGTGTTCTTTTTACTAAGGACCACTCTAACATCACATTGATAATTCATTTTTTAACAAATTAAAAGTGGAAAGGTCTTAAAGGATGGTTGGTTACTTCCTCTTGTTTCCCTACATGATACTGTGAATTCTCATCAGTATTCTTAGAGTACTAGATAACTTCATTAGTGATTGTCACATTTTTCACATTTCTTCACATTTCTTCACATTTCTTCACATTTTTCACATTTCTTCACATTTCTTCACATTTCTGATTGTTGTTATCGCTATATTTATATTCACATCTGTTTGTATAAGTTTGTATGCTTGTATAAATTAGCCTGCAATATTTTTAAAATATTCATATTTTCTCACTGGTTGCCATGGTGGGTGGAAAAGGTTCCTCCCTCAATTTAGTTTGGGAGCTCTTATGATTATGGAAAATAATCTGTGTACCTCTTCCTTTCTCCTCAGGGCAAAGCACAAAATAACCAGGGGAAGTGCATGTAGTGATGGTAGGAAATGTGTAATTGTGGAGAAGCAGTAGCAGCGGGAAGGTTCTCTCCAGCTGCAGAAATGACTAAAAGATTTTCAGCTGGAGAACCACTGAAGATTTTGGTTAAATTGAAAAGGTTTTGGTCTGAATCAGGACCCTGAAAATACTATGCTAAGTAGATTGGAATCAATGTTAATATATATTTGACTCTCACCCCTAAGGCAATCCAGATGATTTTAGATAGTAGAATTGCACTTTATGTTGTTTCCCATGATGTTCACTGACAGGCTCAGAGAATCTCATTGAAATTTGGTTGGTGGTGGGGATAAGGGTGGTAAATCTGGGACGTGTGGATTTGTTTGGGTTGTGGAGATACCTGGACCTGTAAGGTTGTTGAGTCCAAAAGGCAAGGCGACCTAAATTGAATTTGCCAAGCTACTTTGGAGCCCAACTGACATGTCCAACAATTATCAAAAATCGTTGTGAAAATTATCTAATATTAGTGAATACTAAATCTCCTAGAAGGAAAGTGCTGCCTCCAGGAATACACCAGAAATCATGGACTGATCTGCTGGACTCTTGGGGTGATGAAAGAGTGCTGCATGAACTCTCCCTCCCAGAAGATGATTGTCCAGCAATTTTTGGACTCATGGGATGATGAGGGGGTAGGGACGTTTGCACTGCATAGAAAGATATTAACCAGATTTATGAATAGTAGTTGCCTCTTATATTACTTCCAGTATGCTTTCCTCTTCTTTCCTTTTTGCTCTGTCTGCTAGACTGGACTAGGAGAGAAAGGTTTAGACACAAGAGGAAAGGTTCCAGGATGGTGGTGCCAGTCAATGTTTCAAGACATGGGGTAGTTGCCAGAGACTGGATAACTTTGATGTCTCGAAACATTTCGAAAATATTATGGATTTAAATGTTTCTAGGTTGAATGGGCTATGTTTATGCTAAACAAATGCTAAGTTTCTTCTAAGTTAATACTAAACAAATACTAAATAATGCTGTAATAAGTGTTTTATATTGGATTCGTAGTTGTATTTGCTCCTTTGCCAAACTTTCCTAATTTTCTATATTTTTGCCAGAAAACTTTTGTGTGATTTTCAACTCTTGAAAACATCAGGTGGGAATTTCTCCTTCTAGAAAGAGTAAAGGAACTTCCAGCTAAAGGAGCCTGGAGTTTAACCTCTGGATTTAAGTATCTGGGGCGTAACAGGTGCTTTCCTCATAAGCCCTGTAAAAATTATAAAGGTACTTTTTTTCATGAAGGCCATCTGCTTGGGAAGGCCATAAACCTCTTAAAGCTGATTGACTCCTAAACTGTGAAAACCTCATACAGGTGCATTTCACATAAAGGCAGTCTCTTCACAAACCCATTTCACATCATAAAGGCTCATAACCCTCATCAACCCCATTAAATTCATTAGAGACCATCAAGCTCATATAGGTGCTCTCCTGATAAATCTTGTTAACCTCTTGCTCATAAACCCCATAAACAATATCTCCTCATAAAAACCAGAAACCTCAAAAAAACACATTCTTAATAAACACTTAAAGCCTCGTAAGGGCACTCACCTCATAAACCCCAAAATCCTCATAAAGGCACTCACCTAATAAACCCTATAAACCTTAAAATGTACTCTCCTAATTAAGGTGCTTTCCACAAAAACCTAATTAACCTCATAATGGTGCAGTCCTCATAAAGCTCATAAAGACTCTCCTCAAAAATCCCATGAACTTCATAAAGGTGCTCCCTGCCTAAACCAAAAATTTCATAAGTGCATTCTCCTCATCAAGACCATGAACCATCTCAGAAAGATGCTTGCCTCATAATCCCCATAACACCCAAAAAGGTGCCCTTATGAGTATTATGGGGTGTATTAGAAGAGTGCCTTTATAAAATCTTTGGGATTTATGAGACCACCTTTATGAGGTGTGCACCTTTATGTGCCTTATGTTTATGGGGTTTACAAGGAGATCTCTTTTGTGAAGCTGATGGGGATTATGAGGAAAGCACTTTTCTAAGGTTTATGGTCTTGATGAGGAGTACTTTTATGAGTTTTATGGGGTGTATTAGGAGACTGCCTTCATGGGGTTTATGGGGTTTATGTGGAGACTGCTTTTTTGATGAGGGTGCTTTTATGAGGTTTGTAGGGTTTATGAGGAGAATATCATAAGGATTATGTGGGTTATGAGGACAGAGCCGTTTTCAGGTGGTTGTATTTGTGACTTTTATGGCCTTTATGACATTTATAGGCTTTAAGTGGAGTAGGTCTCTATGAATTTTATGGTATTGAGGAGGAGAGCACCAATATGAGGTTTATGGAGTCTAAGAGGAGAGTGTCTTTATGGCCTTCATGGTGTTAAAGGCCTTTTTGAATTTTATGGAATTGATGAGGAGAATTTCTTTTTATCTATTTAGAGCAATAAGAGGGTTTATGAGGAGAGTGTCTTTAAGAGGTTTATGTCCTTCATGAGGAGATAGTCTCCACAAGGAATGTACTTTTATGATATTTGTGGGGCTTATGAGGAAAGCACCTCTGAGGAGACTGCCTTTATGAGCTTAATGTTGATTATGAGGTTTGTGAGGAGAGTGCCTCTTCACATAAGCCCCATAAACCTCATAAAACGTTCTCCTCATAGAGGCCCTCTCCTCAGAAACCCAATAATCCTCACAAAGGCACTCTCCTCCTAAAGACATCCACATTATAAACACCATAAACCTCATAAAGGTGCTGTCCTAATGCAGGTGCCCTCCTCATAAGCCCCATAAACTTCATAAAGGAGATCTCCTCATAAAGGCACTCTCTTAATAAACCCCTATATGTCATAAAAGTGCTCAATTTAGAAACTCCATAAACCTCACAGAGGTTCTCAACTCACAAACTCCAACATCAGAAAGGCCATAAAACTCAGAAAGGAAATCTCCTCATAAAGGTGCTCTCATCATAAACAACATAAACACAATCTCCTTATAAAACCCAGAAATATCATAAAGTTTTCTCCTCGTCAAGGTGTCTCTTCCTGAAAATGCTCTCCTCATAAAACCTATAAAATTCATAAAGGCATTCTCTTCATAGAGGTGCTCTCTTCAAAAACAACATAAGCTTCATAAAAGTACTGCCCTCATAAAGAGAAAAGCCTTAGAAATGGGCTTGCCTCATAATTCCCATAAACCTTCATGGATGCTGTCTTTATAAACCCTATAAGTTTCATAAAAGAAATCTCACAAACCCTGTAACTATCATAACTGTGCTTTCCTCATGAAGGCCTTAAACCTTCTACAGGCACTCTCTTCATAAACACCAAAAACTGGTAAAGGCATTCCCCTCCTGAAGGCACCTCTTTATAAACCCCTTACAAAATTCATAAAGGCCCTAAAGCTCATAGAGACACTCTCCTGTTAAACCTTATAAATCTCTTAGAGGTCCTCTCCTGATGAACCCCATAAGCACCAGAAAGGCAGATTCTCAAGAACCCTGTAAACCTCATGAAGGAGCTTTCTCCTCATAAATGCCAAGGAACTCAGAAAGGCTTTCTCCTCCAAAAGACACTCTCCTCTTGAGTTTCCTTACCATTCCTACATGTACATTCCTATGTTTTCTGGATTGCTATAGGTGTATTCCCTGATGCACTGCCTCTACCTCAAGCACTGGAGCCTACAATTCCCTTGCAAGACCTTTAACTAAGCCCACTATGCATGTGAGCTTATGCAGGAAAATGATGCAATGAGTTGGAATTATAGCAAATGTGGGACAAGAACCATCTCGTGATGACTGATCAATATCAGCTGCCACTATGATCATAATTACCTCTGCTCTCTGCAGCGTGACAGAGGGGACCAAAAATGCACAGCAGCAACTGTAACTAAAGAAAGCCTGAAGTACCAAAGACTTAACAGAAAATAAAGGAACATTTCCCCTTTAAACAGCACTCCTGTTTCAGTATCCCAAGCAGATTAGTCACATGTCTAAGGTGGATTTGACAAAAGTGAAATCCCATCCAAAAGAAAGAGGGCTCACACATTAATATACAAAATACATACCTGAAACTATCTGGGGGAAATACCTTTCATATTACAAAACTCCTTACACAGCCTAATATGTAATATTAATTAATATTCCCAAAATGCATGGCCTGGTTTATTGTTGTAATCTTGCATGTACAAATTAGTTTTCATTTTTTCTCCTATGACTGTGTTTGCAGTATTTTTCTTGTTATGGAAGATAAATCCCTACACAGGAAATGGGGGTGTGGAGAAGGAAAATGAGGAACCTATTAACAAGCCTTTAGGGATATTGGTTGGGAAACTCTCTTAATATATCCTAAACAAGGTTATACAAACATGTCTACATCAACCAGTTTGGCATGAAGAACAACTAATATAAATGTTTTGATCATCTATTTTTAACAAAAGAACCTTGATGGTATTAATAACATTATGCTCAAGATTCATCTTTTAAGTCAGGCCTTAGCATATTTAGTTGGAAATTCCAAATTCCTCAGAACTTTTACCTTACTTTGTTTTATTTCCTATAAATTCAACACAAGTGAAGTTATGACAAAATCATTCTGTGATGCAGCCTAAATAGGGATTATGACAAAGACTTTCAGGTATCTGTAAATAGCATAATATGATGTCAGCATTAAAATTACTGATACATGATGCCTGAACATGAATAATGGCAGTGAATGTGCAAATGCCACCAGGAGCACCTGCAGAGGCCAGTGCAGAGGCCACAGGAGAAGATGGTTGGTGGTTTCTTCTTCCCTCCAGTTCTCCAGGCAGCCAAAACATGCAGGCAGCAAACAGGAAAGAATCAGGTTCAGTTCCCTACATTATTCTGGCAATACACTCTTGTTCCTCCTTCTTGCTGCTGTTAGAACTGGTGGTTTTCAGCCCAGTTCCTTGTGCCAGCTTCTAAAAATGCAAGATAAAACACAAGCCTTTGAAAGCAAACTTAAAGAGGCTGGTTCACAGAATCTCATACCTTAGAGCTCATTATAAAAACAAATAAGTAATTACTTATAATGTTTCACTTGAGTGAGTTAAACCCTACCCATTACCTTCTCCTGAGATTCCTTTGTTACTTAATGACAACAAAAGGACTTGAGACAAAAGCAGACAATTACTTTTCCTCCCTTTTCTGGTGCAGGATTAGCACATAGTAGCAACACATTTCCCTGTGGCTAGATTTTCCTTTTCACTGGATATTTCAAGGGAAAGACGAATAAATTACAGTATTTAAATAAAAACATTAAATACTCATAGCAGGAAATCCATAAATCTAGGCATAATCCATGTAAAGGCCATTTTGATATTTAACATGGACCTAAAAAAAGTATAGTGTGTCCCCTTACCACCCATATCCCTAATGCAGAAATCAGCTTCTAGAAACACATCACTGGCTTTGCCATGGAATTAGATTTGTTATCTCACTGCACCAGCCTGCAAATCTATGCAAACTTTAGACATAGGTTACTCTGAATAAATGAGATACAGATTTTTTAAATACAGAGAAAACATGGAAAGAAGTTTGTCTTGGGTCTCTAACCCAAGATCTCTTTCCTTGGTTGAACTGACCCAAGAGCTGATGCTGCCCCAATGTGCAGAAGTAGCTAAACTTCAGGGCTTGAACAGTTGTTATAGATTCATTTTTCATTGATATTTTGCTAGTGTCTGTTTAAATTAACAAGCTCTTTGGACTGTGACTTCAATTAACTTCTAAAACATTTAGGTCTAGTAAATATCTTGCAGCATAGCAACTTTAAAAGGTGATAATAGAAGCTTAGGTGAAGAAGTGAACTGTCCCATTTCCTTCAGTGGTTGTCTAAAGAGCATTAGCCCTGAATATGAGCAACTGAGTCATGAATAATCCTCCCTCCAGACTTTAAACTTCTTTTGCATAAAACAAGGGAATTAGAAGCCCAAGCAAATTAGAAGCCCAAGCCCCAATATTTCAGAAAGGCTCTAGACTTGATTACAGATAAGCTGGTTTTTAGTTTCTTTTAAATTGTATTAACTAGCTTAAGTTCCCTCCAGTACCAATTTGCAGTATAGACCAGACCCACCATAAGTGCCTAACTTACTTGAAATAGGACCCACTTAATTGCTAAATAAATATTGCAAAAGCAAAATAACGGACAAAAACATAATTATACATAATACACTAAAATGTGGAAAAATAAGATTAAATCTTATTTAAATATAATTCCTGGGCATTAGTAACAGTCCTATAATTAATAACAGCACAGTTGACTGCACTAAGTCCTATAGCAGAAATTAAATTTCTGTTTATGTATAAGAAGAATAATTAGGTTTCACAAAAAGACTGTGGGTGGATTTTTAAAATAATTTTCTTTACCTTTTGTTCTGAATATTATGCAGGTCCTGTAAATTCCTATTCAGAAATACAAATTGATTTGTGTGGAATAATTCACTAAGTAACATCACTTTACCCAAGACTGCAAATATAGTATAAAATGGATGCAGCTTGTGTTTTTGGTACCATAGCAGTCAGGACACTTGAGCCATTTCACATTTAAGTGGGCACTGGGGCAAATAAAACTTGTTTTCGAAAATGAAGTGTGGTATAAACAGACTAAATAAAGTTTTCTGATATTCAGCATTTTTTTCTCCAAGCAATAAAACCTATTCTGTGTGGAGTTTTCATGACATTTGATGAGAGCAGAAATGCTATCCTAAAAGGGCTACTCTTACTCTTAACTAAGAAAACTTTTGCCTTTAGATCTGGAGCAGATCAGCAGAAGCAAAAAGAATATTTACAAAATCCTTTTCCAGTCTCTGAGCCACAGACTAACTTTACTTTTTTTTTCTTTTAGGTTATCAGAATAACATTCTGTTCAGGAGTTGCAGACTTCTATAGCTCCAATGGGCTACACAGGATCTTTACTTTCATTCCTTCATAACATACACAGCTTTGGAGGACGGTGGTGGAGCTACTGCTTAGGAAATTTGGGTCTTGAGAAGGGTCACGGGGTCCCTGGTTCTGTTTGTTATTAATTCCATAGTTGTTGATGTTTGTTTGTTTGCTTTATTTCACACATTAGTAAAGAACTGCTATTCCTATCTTCCTATCTTTGCCTGAGAACCCCTGAATTTCAAAATAGTATAATTCAGAAGGAGGGGTTTATATTCTCCATTCCAAGGGGGGCTCCTGCTTTCCCTAGGAGACACCTGTCTTTCAAAGCAAGACAACAAGGTCTGTAAAAACTGTATAAAATGGGTTGTGTGAATAAAGAATTGGCTCTTCCCTCATGAAGAGAATGGAGTCTCAGCTGATTTATTTCAACACTAGCATGTAAATGCTTGATCGTTTTATTGACTGTGCTACACACAGTTTATATTGCCGTGGGAAACAGTTTACAGGGACTATAAAATAAGCCCTAGAATAGGCCATGAAAATATTTTTTTGCAAGTCAAGCTTGACTACCTACTAGGAAGTAGTACTTCTAATATACATTATATATATGCAGAAGATAGGAGCACAATTTCTATAAACCTTGACAGATTTCAACACAAGATTATTTTTTTTTTAATTCAAAAGCAAGACAATGACCAGGTCATATTAATTCCTTTATTTGATATTAAGTTCCATTATTCAAAAACTTTATTTCTTGCTGTTAGTTCTTATTTATCATATTTAAATTTGCCACTTCTACTTTTGTTTTAAAAATAAGTAGAGCTAAGGGTCCATCTTTCCAGATCCAGATGATGCTTTTCCCTATTCTTGGGGAAAAACATAAGTTACTCTCTTTCAGGACTGAAAGATATTTAAGTTCTCATTAAGAATCAAAAGACAATTTCTTTATTGTCTTCTCCCAATACAATTTTCTTTCTATTTACTTAAAGATGAATAAAAAGTGTGATTAATTATTCATGTGTCTCCTCCATTCTGAGAAGAATAGTCTATAAATACAGCTTACACACCTTTTTCCTGTTATTTGATGTTTCAAATTTAGCACCTTCTGACTTTTGTCAAGCGCAGTTTCCATTTGGATTAACCTGAATTTTTTTCAAGCTATCATGGCCTAAATAAGATCAATCACTTCTAACTCTTTAGCTGTTACTGGCATCCCTCATGACTGAGAGTTGATATTTGGTGATTCAGATTCTTTTTGGGTTCCACAGTGCAGATGCATAATCTAAGTAATCTAAAGGGGATGACATAGTTTTGGCTCCATGAAATGCTACATAGGATAAAAAAATAGAATAATATAGAACAGGATGAAGATGGTTAACACACGCATTTTACATTCCCACTGTTGCCTCATTTTCCATGAAGACTGGTGAAATCCATTTCTATTTACTCCTATAGGGATCAGTCACAAGAAGCTGTTACTATCTAGGCTGGCTTTAAAAACCTAAAATATATGCTCCTGTCTGCAAAGAATAGATACTGATAATCAGGGTGTCTCAGTTTTGAGACAAATTTAAGAGAGGATACACTGCAATGAGTAGTCTCCTCTAAAGGGTTCCAACAATCCCCTCAAACAATTGAAAATTAATACTAACACAGTTAAAAATAAAAAACAAACAAAAACAAACAAAAACCAAATAACCCCACACAACACTTCATTAACAACAGAATGCCCACAAGGCAAGGACTATATCCTGTTTTAGAATAAATTCTGCCAAATGAGGGACCTCTCAAGGATAATCTGATCATTTTCAAGACAGGCTATGTCTCCTTGTCTTTATTTTTGAGATAAATCTAAGAGAGGACACTCTGCAATGAGCAGTCTCCTCTAAAGTGTTTCAACAATCCAACAATAGAAAATTAATACTAACAGGAAAGTGGAAAAAATTTTTAAAAAAAAAAAAAAAAAAAAAAAAAGCAACAACAACAACAAAAGCCCAATGGTGTATTAAGAGCACAATGCCCACAAGGCAAGGAGGAAAAGCCAATAGCTGCTGCCCCAACCATCAGAACTCAACCCCCCTGCCCCACACACACAGAGGAACAAAGACCCAAAAATGCTGGAGAATGGGGCAAATGTTGGAGAAACGCCCCTGACTGGCACCAGCTTTCACACTGAGGAAAGTGGAGCTCCACAAAATAGTTCCAGCAGGATGCAAAAACCTGGTGTCTCTCTGGCAATGACCTCCTCTCCAGAGCAAAGCAGCTGGGCTGGAGCCTGTTTTGGTGCTTTCCCTGGCTGGCTCAGTTCCTGAGGTTTGGGGCTGGAATGGAGCAGCCCTGCTCCTCCAGCCATGGACCAGCAGTGCCCAGCTCCCCTTGAGCAGGGAAAGATTGCTGCTGCAGCTTCCCCAGGGCCAGGGAAGGGAAAAGCTTCTTGCCTGGGCCAACAAAACCCAGCTAGCCAAGCAAAACCAGACCACACAGTGCCATGGAATGCTGGGCCAGTGAGGCTTCAAAAATGTCCACCAAAGAGCCCAAAGCTCCCCACTGCCCAGCCCTGCACACACCCAGTCCTGGGCCTCAGAGATACAGCAACCATTTTTGGGCATAAAGCAGAGGATCACGGAATAGACCAGCATCATAAATCACTCCGAGACACAGGGCTAGCAGTAATGCAGTTATGAGGTGACAAAGGAAAACAGCTTGAGGAGGGAAACTGTTAGAACTGAATTAAATTTGAGTGCAAGAATTGTTCTGTTCAGTGGTTGTATTCTGCCTTTTTCTCCTAAAATCGATTTCTTACTCTTCAGATGCTCTTGCCTCTTACTTTTATAACTGTCTTTCAAAGGATGTTCTTTCCTGTCATTCATTCTAGACAACAGTAACCAGTTTTCTTGTTTCTATCTAAAATCCATTTCCCTGGCTATCACTGCACTGCTGTACTGCTAGAAATGCACCTTTCTTCATGCCATTGCACACCTCGACTGTAAAGAGCATTTCAAACTGCACAGCAATGCTAACATTTTATATATTAGCCTGCATTTTTAAGACCATTTGTTTATCTGTGCTGTTGGCCCAAAAATGTTCTGTCAAAGTGCTGCAATATTGAAATGTCAGTGTACATTTATGAACCACATGGAGATTCCCTAAATAAATGCAAGCAGTGCAAAATGATTTGTAGGCAATTCATATGTGGCCTAATCATATTCATAAATTCAAAGCACATTTAATCAATTAGTCATATTTGAATCACCAACAGTTACAAAGTTTCCTTAATGATATTAAAAGCAAAAATCAGTTGATCACAGGTTTAATTTTTTCTAAATTAAACTCACACAAGCATAGTACTTCATATGTGAAAAAATGAATGAAAAATTCATATCAATGAAAGAACTTCTAAAACTCTGTCCTGGTTCTTTCATCTTGTAATTTATTCTCCAAAACAGCAGTTACATAAGATAAATATTTTTCTTCTATATAGTAGGTAGGAATTTTAGTAGAAATTAGTCTTTTAGTAGAAATTAATATGCTTCTTTCCAGATTAAATAAAGTTACTTCTTATTCAAGTCCCTTCAATATTAACAGATCTACCCAGTAAATATCCTTTACCATTTAATGAAAGTACACAACCATTTCCAAAAAAGGAAAAATAATTAGATATCAAAATTGCTACAGATTTTTCCTATAAGTCTTGATTTGGACTTTTTAATGTCCAGTTCCTAGAAGTACACAAACAAAGCTGTCTTAGTGAACCCCTTAAAATAAAAAGTCACCACTCAACCCTTCTGCATTCCTTGTGCTACCATTCAAGATGGGAAGGAAGGTGGAACTTTTGCAGAATCAACTCTTGACTTAGACAAATTTAATTAAACAGCCAGAATTAGAAATCGAACACTCAACCACAGGTCTTATCCACTCCATATCTCCAGGGAATGATCAAATTTATCTCATTGTGGCTTTTTCCTGAGTCAGATGTTAATCACTAGCAATCCTTGGCACAGACTAGCTGTTCTCCAACTTTAGCACTAGAAACATAATATCCATCCCCAGTTAAGCTGGTTGCAGTTTAAACCCATCATTATTGACATAGAGAATATTCTTTTTTGTTTGCTTTGAGTTTAAATATTGGAAGTCTGCTTTAAAGGTCTGTAAAAGAAACAGATCTCACTTGTCTCTTCTGAACAGCCTCAGTTTATTCAAAGTTATTCTTAAAAGTTTATTCTTAAAAGTTATGTTCAGGAGGTCTCTTTTCACTCCTGCCCTTTCATAGCCTGAACAGACCCACATAACAGCTGGACCCTCTGAGATTCAGCAAAGGAGAAGGATTACTTCCATCTTATTATTTATACTGTTTTTCTATTCTTCAGGTGTCTTCCCTTCTTAAGGCAGCTTATGGAACTGATGGCTAGTACCCAATTATAGTTCTCTGTAACCAGTAACTCTTGGGTTTTTTGAACAACTTTTATATAGTAACTCCTCAATCTTATGTGCTCAGTCTTTCCTAATAGGAACACTGTGCATTTGTTTGTTTGAAAAACACTTTATTTTTCAGATATCCTTTTATAAAATGTATTTACATTCTCTCATCTCATCAGTATATATAATAAATGTCAACCTCCTCGTTTGTGAACAATAGTGAGTAGTACCTGACCCAGGACTCATAAGTCAATATTTCTCTGTGTTCCATGCTAAACCATTGTTTCTTGCCTTCTGCACATGATTTTCCTGCTGCTTTTAATGTATTTTTTTCAAAAATGTTCTGCTTTCTCAAGTTGCTTTTAACCACATCAAAGCCTGAGATGTGTTACCTCTGCAACTTTTTCTTCACTCCCATGTAGTCATACAGAAGACAGTGTTTTTCAGGATTTGCTCTTGAAATTTTTGATTAAGTCTTATTTGCCTTCATCATTGCCTTGGTTACTTTCATACAGAAATAAAGATTTTTCCTTTAGCTTAGTCAAGTCTAAGAGTTTCCAGTTCCTTTTATTTTTCTTTTTCAAAGATAAGCTACATATTTATCCTTTTCTATGCTTTTTCTATTTCACCAGATTTACACAAGTTTCAAAAGGTCACAAGTAATGACTCTGTAATTCAATCAAACAGGTTTTTCATTTCATAGCATGTCATTCATTTAATCCTGGGGATTTCAAAACATGCAGTGACAGGACTAGAGGAATGGCTTTAAACTGAAATAAGGCAAGTTTAGATTAGATATGAGGAAGAAATTCTTCCTTGTGAGAGTGGTGAGGCTCTTACACAGGTTGCCCAGAAAAGCTGTGACTGCCTCATCCCTGAAGTGTTCAAGGCCAGGTTGGATGGGGCTTGGAGCAACCTGATCTAGTGGGAAGTGTCCCTGCCCATGGCAGGGGGTTGGAATGGGATGTTCTTCAAGGTCCTTTCCAACCCAAGGCATTCTATGATTCTATAAAACTACAACCTTGACAACAACTTGCAATCTAACACTGAAGTCTAGATAGTCTTGATAGGAATTATTTTGCAACTTTCAATTTTTGAACCTATCACTGCATTTGCCACTTAAAAAAACCTATTTTTATGTTTAAAATGCAATGACCAAAGAAAATTCTTCATCTAAGAAGTTATTTCTTCTTTAACTCATGGACACATGAACGGGAAAGATATGAGTAATTAACATACTCAGAGGTATTTCAGAAACATAGCAACTCAAAGTAGAACACCTCAAATACTTAGAAGTTCATAAAGTGATCCGACATCTCCACATTGTCTACAAGGCAAACGATATTACTCAGGGCATGGATTAGGAATGAAGTTGTGCAGTCAGGAGAATGAAAGACCAAAAAGATTGATTGCAAGACTAGACTTGGAACAAAAGGTACAAAACATAAAGACTGCAAAAAAAAAAAAACACCTTAAAATGGGCAACTAAAGAAGTCCTTCTGCCTCATTTAAAGAAGTTTCAGAGGCTGCTGTCTCCTACATATTTGAGACATCACTTCAAAACAAGCTCTGCTGTTCCCTACAGACAGATGTGCTTAACCAAATCCCAATGAGTCTCTGTGAAGTAGCCATAAGGGCACACCCAAACTGAGAGCCATGGCAGTGTTAGCACACCTTCAGATACTTGTCAATACATTCCAGACTTCCTTATCCTGAACACATAAGAGGTAAGAGCACTACTGGCAGCAGCAGAGAGAGATTTTATCACATATATTAACAATGAAAAACAGCAGACACTCTGGGACTCTAAGCTGTTGAATAACATTTTCATGCATTCCAGCATTTTACAATTGAAATTATCAAAATCCATTGTGGAATTATTAAATTTTTTATTATTATCAATAAAACTACTACCTACTCTGGAACATTGTAAATTATCTTTCACTCAAAATATATCTTGTCTTTCAAGCAAGATACAATATTTTAATAGAGTGTATGTAAGATCAATGAGTAGAGATACAGGTTAAGATTGAACTGAATAATTTTAGTACTATTTTCATTCAATGAAGCCCAACAATTTATGAAGACTATGCCATATGTAAAATTCTAAATGTTTCAAGTTTTATTGGAAAACAGGATATGAATTTTGAAACTGAGTTACCCTTTAACCTTTCCAAATTATATAGAGATTGTAGAAACTCTCTTTTCTTCATGGAGACCCATGACTCCATTCACACTTCCAAGGCAGTCATTTGCTCAGCATACAAATGCAAATTAACTGTGGTCATAATTTATCCCCAAAATTAGAGCATACCAGTTTGGTAAGTACTTTAGCACCTTTGTCTTCTGCTGTGCATCGAGTCTTCTCACTGTAGCCACACCATGTAGTACAGATAAATGGAGATAATCCTCCTAAGTGGTACCAAAAATGTTTCAGAGAAAAAGCAGATGCTTTAGCAATAAATAAGGTAAGTTTCTAACATTTCCTGTAGTGTACTTCTACAGCATCACATTGTGTTTTAGTTATATTCAAGTTTGTACAAAGATAAATAATTCAGGAGCTCTGACCTTGTGCTAAGAAGTGCCACTTAAATATATACTCCCCAGTATCTAGTAACTACTGAATTTTTGCATTTTTACCTTATTAATATAAATTAATGACACCCAAAGTCTTTTAATAAATGTCATACATTTAATAAAAAATTATTGTAATTTTTGTATTTTCATTGTAAATGATGTAATTTTTATTCAGTCACATATCTTCACTTGACCAGCAATTGGTTTTGTAATTTTAGCTATGCCTTATTATTCTTCCCTATCATTCCTCTAGGTTTTGGGTTTTTTCTTTCCAAAGACATCATATTTTACCACATGTAATAGTATCAAGAGTTTTCACAGTATGATTTACATTTGGATTTGGCACAAAACAGACGATTCCTAAGGCAACCTATAATTCCAATCCATTAGGCTAATGTATTGCAGCTGCTGTGAACAGTGGGCATGTCATCTTTAGTATAATGATGTCTGGTACAGCACAGAAGATCAAACAAAATAAACCAATAAATTATTCTGCATCTAAAGATCACAGTTATTTTCACTCTCTTCCCTCATCCCCATTCTCAACATAGTCTGTTTATATGTGGGTAACATTTTGTGGGGATTTTTAAGTGTTTCCTTTTGCAACTGGTAGAATTCTTTTATTAAAGACTTCTGGCCAGGTGCATGAGCTCATCTGTAATGCATATGTAAGTAATCACAATTCAATTGTTGTCAATTAGGGGGGGGGTTTTGAGAAAATACATCATTTAATAAAACCACTTATTGGGATTGTTCAGCCTGGAAATGAGAAGGCTCCAGGATGGCCTGATTGTGACCTGAAGGGAGACAAAAAGATGGAGGGAGTGTATTTAATGAGGGCATGGAGTGACAGGACAAAGGGAAATGGCTTCAAACTGAAAAAGAGCAGAGTTAGATAAGATATTAGAAAGAATTTCCTGTGAGGATGGTGAGGTCCTGGCACAGGTTGTCCAGTGAAGATGTGACTGTCACAGCCCTAGAAATGTTCAAGGCCAGGTTGGACAGGTCTGAGTAACCTGGTCTAGTGGAAGGTGCCCCTGCCTATGGCACAGGGTGGAATTGGATGATCTTTGAGGTACCTTCCAACCAAAACCGTTCTACAATTCTTAATTTCTTTAAAAACTCTATCACGAAATCTGAGACATTTTTGGCAGAAGATGGACCATTCATTAATTCATTAGGATTAATTTTCACTTCTTTCTGTCAAAAGAGTCAAAATCAACATTTTATGCCTTGTTTAAAAGCGCCTTTGCCAGTCTATCAGACTTTATATCTCCAAACTGTCTTGTTGATAATTATTTTAAATGGTGTGTTACATATTCTGAGAGAGAGATTGAGAAAAAAAGAAGGGTGCTTTTTTTTTAATCTGTTAGGTAAAATACCTTCACTCTACAGGGTCTAGTCCCTACATTATTTCAACCAGGAAAGGCACTCAGTCACACAGACACAATGAGTACTAACATCAAGATCAGGAGAGTTCCTGATGAAGTGAAAAAATAAAAATTCTGAGTATCAACTGCTGTAACTCTGTCAACAACCATTCATTTCTGTGCCACTATGATAATTTATGTCAGCATCTGTGAATGCAATGTCAAATCTGGATGCATTCTGTAAAGCATTTCAAAGAGCCACTACAGAGCTCCCTAACAAAGCCCTTCTGCTTGGTTAAGTTTTCTCTTGCCTCAAGATCTTGTACCCTTAAATGTGAACAATGATAATAGCCTGACAGCAGGGCATTCTTCATCTTCTCCAGTAAATCTTTCACTGAGAAATAATTTTCAAACCTACACATTGAGGGGAGAAGGGATTGTGAGAGAAGACTCCCTTTAGCTTTACTAGAAGACATTTAAGAAGGAGTCGGGCTATAAAATAGGAGAATGGTTATAAAATATTTAGAAAACAATGGCAACAATAAAAATATTAATTTAAACATATTAATTCAAGCCCTAGGACTTTGGCACTTGCAGTTTCAGCCACAAGAGAGCTTCCCAGGGAAGCCAGAAGTACTGATAGTCTACAG
The DNA here is from genome assembly GCA_030060385.1 of Muscicapa striata striata. Taxonomy (NCBI): domain Eukaryota; kingdom Metazoa; phylum Chordata; class Aves; order Passeriformes; family Muscicapidae; genus Muscicapa; species Muscicapa striata. The sequence continues at coordinate 3,987,295 of JAREIS010000011.1, forward strand.
TGTGTGATGGTTCATATAGGTTAGCTCTAATCACTTTTTCTAAAATTTTTCAAAAAACTGCAGATTTTCCACTGTAAAATTATTTTATTGAATTGTATTCTAATATCACCAGCTTTAACTTTAATGTAACTTCCTATATCTTTCTCAAAAATTGTTGAAGGTATTGCAAGACAAACCTAACTTCTTGCATATTTATTTTAAAGAAACTAATTCAGATTACTCAGAATGAAACTGTGGAAGAAGCAGTTAATTTCTGTGTGATTATATTACAAATCTTTAATAAATTAGTTTTTTAGAAAAGAGTCTTCTGAGACCTATTTAATCAGATTGTAATATAACCCCATGTATTACGTTCCTAATTACATTGTATCATTCAGTTTATTTAGTTTATACTTCAATTATTAAAATTCATTATTTATACTTATGAATTAAAATGCTGAAACACGCTTGATAAAGCCATTTTTAGAAATAGATTAGGTCATTTTCTACTATCTGTCAGTTTGAAGCCATTCCCCCATGCCCTGTCACTCCAGGCCCTTATAAGTAATATCTCTTCATCTTTCTGCTGGGCTCCCTTCAGGTACTGGAAGGCCACAGTAAGGTCACCCCAAAGCCTTCTCTTTTCCAGACTGAAAAATCCTAATTCTCTCAGCCTTTCCTCTTAGGAGAAGACCTCTAATAATTTTCCAGTAACATCCTCACAGAGGCAGGATAATCTTGGCTATAAGCCAAATAAACTGCCAGCAAATGTGCTAATGGGACAAGCCAGTGTGGACTCTAATTACTGCCAGAAGGACACAGGATTTCCCAGAGCAGGGACACACATACTTAGAGTTCCTTCTTCACTGCAGACTAGAGAATTGTTCTGTGAAGTTAAGGAAATCACAGAAAAATTAGCTTGGAAGAGGCCTATAGGTGTCATTTAATAAAATCTCCTCATTAAAATGGAGTTAACTTCTGTTAGATCAGATTGCCAAGAACTTTGTGCAAAGAGGCTGCTCCTGGGAACCCACCAGGGCATTACATATTAACATCATGATATATTCATTCTTTAGGTCTGATACAGATTTTCCCTGTTGCAATCCAAGACTTGGTTCTCATCCTTTCATTGTGAAACTCTGAGAAAATCCAGGCTCCAACTACTCTGCAAAAGGGTTAACTGACCACTTAATTAGTGGCTTGTCTTCATTTTCTTCTGTCTTCACTCAAGAGTCAGGATTATAAACACAAAGGAGATGAATTTTCTCGTGTTTGGACTTGGTTGCTTATTGAATCTTATCTAAAGTACAGAGAGTTCTGCAACACTTCCAGCTAACAAGCTAAAAGCCAGCAAAATGGAGGCCTGAATCTAGCTGGTTACAAGGACTTTTAAAGCTAAGCAATCCAGTAAAGAACTAACACCTATATTATTTATACTTTTGACCGAATAACCAAATTCCAGTGACCCACAGTGCAGCACTAACTATCCAACCAAAACCTACTACCTGAAAGCATGATGAAGGAGGAAGAAGACAGAAAGAGACCTCCATCTTGTCCCAAATCTACTACTATATTCTAAAACCTTCAAATTCAAAACACTTCACCATGTGAAATCACACACTTCCATTCCAACTACACACCTGTGACTCTAACTCCATCACCCAAATTTGGAAGCCCTCTCCAAGGCCTCAAGTCAAAAGCAGTGTTCTCCTTGAAGTCAGTGTCAGAAAGCACAGAAAGCTCAAAACTCCCAGGTTTCTGGGTTCCAACACTGCTCCACTTTGTAGCTGCAGACTGCCATCAGATTCCCCTGAGCACCCTCTTCCCCTCAGCATTTTCCCATGTGATGTACACCTAAGGCACCTCACTACCATAGTGACCTTCCTCTATGGTCTAACACATTCATCAACACCTTTCTTGTATTTTAAAGATGCAAAACTCAGAGGATTTTATCTGCTTCCTAAAAGCAGATTGTTTGGCAGAGATTTACAGGAATTGTTTAACTTATGATCACTTTCCATAATTATGTTCAGAACACTGGGGATGACCCACTAATAGATACACAAACCTAAACCATGCTTGCATTCTCTGATGTGTTTCTGTAATAAAATTCTGTAGTAATTGCTCATGTTATGCAACAAATATTCACTTTGCCCTTGTGAAAGCAATAAACTTCTTCCTAGGAGCAAGGAAGCACTGAACTATGATGGAAGAACCCTGGTTCTGCTATCTCAGTTTAGGGATCAGACAGAAGCACCCAAAATAAAAGCATACCTGTTCTCAGTTCTGAGTACAAAGTAGAAAAGAATAGTAACCTCTGAAGGGATCCATTCATCAACATTTGGCTCATGTCCTAGAAATTCTTGTCTTTGTCACAGAAAGGAAATTCAATGAGTGTGTCTGAAGTTAGACACCTATTTAGAAGACCTGGGTTTTCTGAGAAAAACAGACTTTAAAAAATCCTAGTTTTACAGTAAAATAATGAAGTTAGTAAATACACCTTTAGATCAATGCAAAACAAACAGTGCAGGTTACCGCACAGAAGAAAAATCATCTGTTGCCTGTATTGTGCATCATTAGAACATTACAAATATATGGGAATGTTTGGAAATAAAAGTCTCTCTAAGCAGGTAAAATGGCTTCTTGAGACACAGAGATTGGGTGCACACAAATGCATCAGAAAAATTCCAGGTCAGACTCTGTATTGGAGGGGAAGGAGGACACAAAGAGGTACATCCAAGTGTGGAACTGGAGCACAGGAAACTGCTACCATATTTAAAAAACCCTTCTATCAATCAGGATCCCTTATTACCTGCATCTTAAACATGACTGAGTCATGAAGTAACCATGATGGATTTGAAAAGAAAGGGAATAAGACAAGAATACACTGGTATGGAGTGCCCCCTAAAAATAAGGTTGAACTGTACTGATTATGTTAATACAGTGCAAATAATACAGAAAGATATGAGCTGCATTAAGACATGTAATAGTAAATGTCAGCCTGTGCCAGTGCACAAGTGACAACATGACTATAGTCCAAGGTATGATTCTTTTATGATACTGAATCTCACTGCCTTTTTGGTCAGAAACCAGAATGTCAGCAGAGCATGTAATACCATACAGGCCTCTGCTTTGTTGGATTGCTGATTGTTGCCAGATCACTGACTTGAAGCTGAAGGCCCTGGCTACCCAGACACTAAAATATTCTTCTGTCCACACCCATTTCAGCCTGACTTTTCACTTACAGCCCCTCAAAATAAATCTGGTAAATGTACATCTTTACAGTTACTACAGAGCTTGAGGAATATCTTGACCTGAGGAATTATTTAACAAAGGCAGGCAATTCTAGAAAATAAATGTTTTTTTCAAAAGCACATTTTTCTTCCTTGTACTTACAGTAATGGTCCACAAGATATTTGCATGGATTTAGATGTCACTGATGGGTTCCATTGCAGATACAAACTAGCAACTTTTGCCCTTTCACGTTAATAGAGCATTAAAACTAAAAAATGTTCTCTTTACTAAAGTATGCAGTGGAATATATATCTTACACATTATCATATAGGTACAATTCTATATAACTGAAAGCAAAAATCAAAAAAATAATATTTCTCTAGCTCTCTCTTTATTCCATAGATAGGGGATTTATTCTGACCATGGTAGCAGGTGATTTATTATTTTGTTGCTGCAGAAAGAGAGCTGCAAAGGAGTTTTGAAATGGAAATTGTGACATTTACTGAGTGATAATCTCATACCTCCATTTGCAGGAAGCAGGTGGGAGCTGTTTACCATTGGAGACAGATGGAAGTCCTGCAGTGGAGAGTGTTGGTGGGATTTTTTTTTTTTTGGTTAGATAAATAAGCTTAAATAATTCAAGCATTTTTCCTCCTTGCCTGATTAGTGCTTTGTGCAAATTTAAGTATTTAAAACCAGTTTACTGTTGAGCAAAATGTTGCACAGCTCATGTTGTTTTTCCTCTTTGAGTCACCACGAATTACATTTAGCTTTTATAAAGAATATAATAACTATTTAATATCCCCAAAGGAGATACTGCATGAGGGCAAGTAGCACCATGAAAAATTCCACTCATGTTAATGTGGAAAAAAGATTTTTCTTCCAACTGAGCACAGTCCCATAGAACTTTGCCCTGAGTGCCACAGCCTGTGCATGGCAGCTGGGAGGATGGACCAGTGGTACAAGCACACACACACTCTTTGCTGTCTCAACCCTGTGCTTAGCATTTCCATGGATGAAGAATTTTAACCTCTCTGTTATAACAAACAATTTTCAAAGCACAAATCCAGTATCTCCAAAGCTGCCACACAGCTTCTAGCAGACTGACTTTGCAAGACCACCTCTAATGTCTCCAATGTTTATAAATATGTCTTATGCCAAAAAAAGTTTTGCAAATCAGAAATTTTTTTTTTTTTTTTTGCTGCTGTTGTTTTGGTTGATTTTTCCATTGGTTACTGGTGGGATTCTCTTCCTCACACAAGGATATGAATGGAAGAGGGACAGAATGAGAAAGTAGAAATCACCATCTCATGGAGTTCTAAACTGAAAAAGAAAAAATGGTTTTAAAAAAGGAAGGCAGAGGAAGAGAAAAAAAAAAAAAAAAAAGAAAAAGAAAAAGAGAAAGAAAAAAAAGGAAAAAAAGAAAGAAAAAAAGAAGAAAAAAGAAGAAAATAAAAAAGAAAAAGGAAAGAAAAGGGGGAAGAAAGGAAAAAGGAAAACAAGAAAAAGGAAAAAGCTTTTAGTTTTAAATTTAGTTATTTTAGCTGACTCATAATAATTCAAAAGGGACATGGACTACAAACTTCATCATATATTAGTTGGCCAAATGTCAACAAAATATTAGAACAGCAGTATTTATTATATTGAACTTGAAAACACTAGACTTGTTGAAGTATTATGTGGTTTTCCAGGAATACTATGCTATTTTGAGGTATACTTAATGGCAATTACAAATATACTGAATACTCAGTAGATTCTATAAATGTCTTCAGGTAATTGACAGATATAAACATCATCCAATTCTTGTCAGGCACTGAGTAGACATTATTAATATGGGCAATTGCTTGACAACTATAAAAGCCACTTGGGTTACTTTGAAGCACAAATCTAAATGGCTTTTAATCTTTTAACATCCATCCAAAATTTTAATGAGAGCAAGGTAATAGTCTCAGGCCTTTTCATTAGTCTTTCTTCTGAATCTTAGTCCATAAGCACATGCTAATTAGTGTATATAGCAGCCTGCAAAAATTTTCTTCTGAAATTAATGGAGAGCAAGTTAGAATGAAAATAATTAAGGTTTGCACTAAATTGTGTAAATCTTTCAAGGGTACCACATACATGCCAATGACACCACACACCACTGGTACTACACTTCAAAACTTTTTCTTTGGACAGATTTTTTAAAAAAGAACAAACAACAAAATGCAAAAACTTATTTTCACCAAAATTAAAGGGCTACACTTTTGCTTCAAGTAACTTCCTGAAAATAAGCAGGAAATAAGGCAGATTCTTCTATGAATAGATTGATTAGAAATACAACCTCAGGGACTTCCTTCACCATCTGAAAAAAAGATACTAAGAAACTATACAACAGAGGGGTGAATCAGTTTCTCATCTAGCTTCTTGCACTTGCAGAAGTGGTCTGAGACTGCTTCCTCTCCTCCATGTGGGTGGCCCTGTTTTTTGGGGTTTTTGCAACAACAACATGTTTACTTCAACAGTGGAGCTTAAGATTCTACTCTATATTGCAGAACTTGGTCCAAGGCAGTGTCACACTTGTTTTAATATCATTAAGGTGCATAAGCACTCTTCAACCATCTACAAAAAGGTGATGGACTATGTACAATGACTCCATTCTCAGGATCTACAGAGAAGTGTTTTTTTCTGAGCAAGGTATGAAAACTTGAGACAGTGTTTTCACTGTGGAAACAGCCAGACTGTGGGCAATGACAGCAGAAATAGTTCCAACAGATTTAGAAGTGCACCTTCAGATCTTCTGCTTTATTAGTTTCACTTTCTTAAAACCCAGCATTGAGTAGATGCAGAAATTTTATATGAGGATCTGGCTGCTATGAAAGTCTCATGCATTAACAATGTAGGAAATGGGCAGTAACTACCAGAAATGTACAGCCACTGTGCTTATAAATTAATACAGTATTTTCTACACAGTACATGCAAAAATAATTACACAGAAATCAAGATTCCACATTATGTCTAAACTTCTGAAGTGATATTAAATAGCTTGTGACAGCCCCAAAACAGTGCTATACTTCACAGCACCACTGTGTCATTTTGTGAGAGTTCTAGATCCTAGTCTAAGCAAAAATTATATAAGCACAATAAAACATATCCACTTGTACAAGCCTGTAATTTTTAGTGAAAAATGTAATCATATTTCTATCACTCTGACTAGAACTAATATATAATTAGATTTATGTCTTTTTAGAATTCACAATGTCACCTACAGAATCAAGCGTGCCACTTCTCCCTGCATCCCAGAAAACCTCCATACTCAATTAAAGCACCTGGCAATCTAGAATCTCTTTCATCTCTTCCATTTTCTGTATCTGCCATGTTCATTACAGTATTACACAAGATATATCCTTTCCTTTCTCTATTTAATTACTGAATGTTCCCCTGTGTTCTAGACCCAGAACATCCTATAAATCAGCTGGGGTAAATGTGCATAAAGACTGGGTTCATCCAAGCTTTCCTCTCTACCCTAAGCACTCAGCAGCTTATTCCTTGATGAAACATAGCAGAACATCTGTGGTGGCCTTCACTTGGATTTACTTTGCCAAATTTTCATTAAAACAGTCACTAAATAAAAATATTGTTTATTCTAATAAAGCTCCTTGGAGCTTCGAAAATTTGAAGCTAATTTTAATGTCATTAGAGCATTAATAATCTGTGCTTAAAGAGCAACAAAACTTTAGACTGTTCTGGTTTACAAAAGAATCTTGATAAACCCATGATTTTCTTGTGACTCAACTTTAATGCACCATTAATAGAGACACAAGCAGGGAAGTTGTATGACACCATGGATTTGTACAAATTTATGATGAATCCTCTCTAAAGTATCTTGTCCCAGAGATTACTTATAAAACTAATATAAATTGAGTCATTAATATTAATAATACTAGGAAATAAATGGTACTGATCTTCAGAAAATTAGTAACATCCTTACTACATGGAGGATTTCTGTTCCCTTTAGCAGAATAAAATGTTTCACCTTGGGTAAAAAGAAGACATTACAATGCTTGTAAGCAAACCAAGATAAATCCTCAGCTGAATTCTCCACTGATAAATGTACTGCATATTGACCAAATACTATCTTAGAAAACATTTGCTATTTTAGGGTACATATAGGTTTTGAGAATATTACCTGTAAAACACATTCCCAGGAACATCATTTTGAAACAAACTAATAATTATTAGAATCTCAGTAATGCAAATTTAAAGTCAGCATGTGGGGAAGCAACCATAAACCCAAAATTCTATTTAGTCTTTCAGAGTAATCAAGTGAGAAAGATCAATGTTTAACCTTTACCTGTGACCCAGCAGTCTAAGCAACAGTCAACTGGCTGGAATATCTAGATAAGGAGCCTGAAAATATCAGAACAATACTTTGAAATTATAAAAAACAGAAAATGCAATAGGAGCAAATTTCCTAACAGAAACCATAAGTGACTTTATTACAACTTCAGGGAATCATTCACACATCAGTTTATATAAATGTATGAACACACTGGTGAATTGCTGGAGTCTTATTAATTTCAGCAACTGTTTATTTCCCAAAGCTGTTAAGAAAATAATTTTTCACTATTCTATAAATAATTCCAAAGATACATGGCATATGAACTATCTTGTCTGACTCCCCAGGAACAAACTAAAGACCTTTTTATTTTGGTTCATCCATCACAAAAGGAAAATAAAAATCAGTGATTGCTGTCACTGTGGTACACACATATAGTACAACCCTAATCCTCTGGTGAATGTGAAGTAAAAGAGACAAGAATAAAACTCAAAAAGCATTTTCCACTTACTGATGCTATACACCCTCACCTGTTCAGCTAAAGCACAGGCAAACTTCACAGCTGCTTCAGTGTAACTAGTGTTGTTCAAACCAGTGCTTCTAAAAATGCTATTGCTTGACCACTCACATTGATACTTCTCATAAAAGGACATGAGAACCTACTGAGCAACTTCCTTCAATAAAGAATATATCTTCAAAATGCCTAAAAACATTTCAAAATCTACTTCAAAGAGAAGTAGCATTTTTAATAGCATTGAACTACCACTTCAGTATGCATGCTTTTTCAGGCATTCAAATGAAAGTAGCGAGCCTATGTATAATCAATTTCTGACATAAACTATGATTTAAAAATCAAAGTTGTCTGTCTGTGATCATTTAGTTTCATGGCACAATCTACCCATTATCGACAAGATGTCTTTAGATTTTTATTGGGTCCATTTTTTATCTCTAAGATAAGTTCTACTCAGTTTATGATTTTTCTGTAGTTTGTACACTATTAGAAACAGTAACTCATTTCTTTTAAACTTTCACCAATATGTTTCCCTGGAATTAAGAAACCAGTTCAAAAATTATTTGTAGTAAAAGAAAATGACAGTGTCATCATGCACATTAAATTCCTAAGGAAGCCTGGATAAAAAAGGCACAGGATTATTAAAACATCTAATCAGCTTTCAGTAGAGAAACAGAAAAAAAGTACCAATGTGATGAGTTTCTTATTATTGTTAATTTATAATGTAGGAAAGGCAGTACTCTGGAACCTCAACCACCATCTGCCTTTCCATTATTAAATACATCTTTTCAGTTCACAATCAAAATAAACAAAACTCAAATTCTGTCTCAAGAACATTCTTCTCAAAATCCAGTTCTGACACTCTGGGAAGGTGAGAGAAGGACTACCAGAGGTGTAAGGGACACCTAAAGCCATTCATCAGAGTGAGCAAAGTTAGACAAACAGGTGTTAGATTTTAAGAACAAGCTAACTCTGCAGAGATTCCAAAACACATTTACCATAGGTACCTGCCATGTTTTCAAATTATGATGAGACCTCTCTGCTCCAAAGTGGGAGAGAATGTGTAGGGTTTTGGAGGGATTTTTTCTGTTTTTTTAACACTGCTGTAATATCTCTCTCCAGTTTATTTTAAATTTAGCAGTATTAGAGTTTGCAGTGCATTGTGTTCCTAATAATTTTTAAAAAATAATAATCAGAGAAATCTCAGAACAGACTTTTAGTCCAAGTGTTTTGGATGAATGAAAGGTAGATTGTCAAGTAAAGAAAAAAGTTTCCTGAATAAGCAACTTTCCCAACGTAAATTTAAACTTCTCCAAAAAAAGCACATTTATATATCCTAAATAGGATAATTGTATGAAGTCCCATAACTATAATCACATGGGATTTATTACATTTAGATTTGTGGGCTGGGAAGAGCCATTGCCTTAAATACAATTGTATTTTGGGGGTTGCAAGATGTGGGCCCTTTGTCAGAAATTATTGTAAGAGTGGCCATCTCAGTTCTTTTTGAAACAAAAGAAAATTCTGTATAAAACACAGTTTAATCTGTTGAAAGTGGAATCTCAGCAGTATCCACTGGCAAATGAATTCATTTTAGTTGATTAAATGTAGCTTAACAGATCATGTATTTTACTAGCAGCAATAAACAAATGTGTAATTCTAAAATGTATATAGTACAAGAGAATATAACTTTGCTAAACATAAAACCCTTGATCATAAAGGCATCTTCTTATGAACCATGATAGTAAAAATAATAAAAGTGTTTTTACCAGAAAGGAGATAGTTCCCTTGTGGTGTTTGCAGCTTTTGTTTGGAAGAGATTTTATAGCAACAGTAAAAGATAAATGCATTTCACATTCAAGTGAAGCAATGAAAGCAACTAGGGATAGAGTGGCAGTTTTCATTTAAATAATGCACAAGCTTTGTTGATAAAATTGGTAGCTCATCTCAATTTAATACCCAGGTACTTGTTCACAAAAACCCAGATAATCGGATCCACATTTGGATTTTTAGAATAAGCAGCCCTTGGTTTTGCCATTTTAGTCTCACTAGAGGAAAAACAATATTGTAAGATATATTTCAGCAAGATTCTTTAGAGCTCTCATTATCTTCTCTTGGAATCCACAGCCCTCTTTTCACTGCAAACAGCAACTGTGTGTCAGATCTTGCTGAGCAACAATGTTCATTAGTGTTCTATCTTCAGCACAAATGCATTGAATAGTCATTTTTGGTTAATATAATTAAAGACATTTTCTGAAAAATAATCCAGAGTAAAGTTTCCTGCAAATAGGCAAACTCATCTCCCTCATTTTCGTACATTGCCCAAACTTTGTAAGCTTTTTACTCTGGCAAGTTTTTTTTCTTACTAGTCTTGCTAACATCCAGTGGTTAAAAAAAAAAGTCTGCTTTCTCAAACAATTGTTAGTGCCTTGGTAACATTTTCACCAAAAAATGCACATCAAGTCTGCCAGCACCACAGGAGAGTGAGCCAAAACTAGACAACATGTTATGTTCTTACTGCTGTCTTAAGCCAAAGAAACTCAATTGAATTTTATACCACAATACAGTTGCAAAATCTATGAAACATACAAATTAATTAGATCCACTAATTTTCATTTAAAAGCAAAAACAGAAGACTCAAAATTTACTTTTAATATTCATCTAAGGATGCAAAGCTTTGCCTTGCAATAACATCACAGAAACTGGGTTTTAGGTCTACCTTTATCATGTTATACAAGAGCATTTTCTAAGCTCTGCAGCAATGATGATAATTAAATTCTGCACACTTTCTGGATGGGGTATTTTCTGAAGGAAGGACTTACTACTAAATAAGCCTAGCATGCAGAGAATGAGCTCTGTGCCTCAAGAAACCACTGCTACTGGTGAGGGATAGGTTTGAAATATTTATGAGGAAATTTAAGGCAGAGATGTTTCTTTTACATACTATTAGTTTAAGCTGAAAACCATTTTAATATGTATTGCAGAAAGAGACAGCAGCTGCCCATCTTTTATTCCTCAAACACATTCCCTTTAAATGCAGAAGTGGAAGTTGATGAGCTCTGGAGGTCATTTTATCCACTGGATAATTGGGGTGTTCAGAAACCATTCTGAGCAACTGGCCCTCTTCTGAAAGCAGACAGTCCAAAAACAACACACTAGCAAAATGTAGATTCATTTATGAATGTAGATTTATATGTGGATTTATATGTAGATTCATATGTAGATTCATATGTAGATTCATATGTAGAATATGTAGATTCATTTATTTTCACATCCCACAAAAATTACAGACTTGGAAAGAATTAGCATTACTCCACCACAGTTCAAAGACCATTATAGTTATACTGCAGTCTAACACCATATATTAATTCACACCATCATAGACTCTGTTCATTTAATCTATTTATTTTAAATGCATTAGCAGCATCTCATCCAGTTACCTTTAACTTACAGCTGCTAATCCAAAAGGGGTAATGCAGAATCCACCACCTGTTTCTGTTCATATACTGCCTTTGAAACAAATCCTACTACTTTTATTTTTTCTCAGAAATAAATTTTACAGAATTGACCTTTTCCTTCCATAAACTTTAATCCTGGAGTTCAGTTAGCAAAAAACTCATGAGCCAATGCACCCATTTAAAGTGAGCAGAACTTTGTGGCTTTCTCAGCCACACAAGTGCCCTGATTGCAGGATCAGGTTTTATGGCTGCAGCTATTGATCACAGATATCACTATTTCTGTATTTCACTGCCTTTGGATACTTTCACTGCCCAGACAATTGTTTCTGCTTCTAAGAATGAGCAAAAGATCAGAGCAAATGGTTTCTGCATCAGCACTCACACAAACCTACAAGGAAGCTTAAGAGATTTTTGCATCCACTTCAGGGACTAAATTCATTTGTATGAATGTATATTCATTTGTGGAAGTGAATATAAAATAATGGTGAATATCACTGAACACAATTCAACACTTAGCTGATAGAATATTTGTGAATATTTTAAAAAGGCATTTTTACTACTTTTTTTACTACTCCTTCTGCATGAAAATGCAATACTCTCAGAGAGACTTTCATAATAGTGAATAAAATTCTCTCTAGAGTTCACATTAGAAAGAAATATAGATAGTACACACCTAATCTTTTCTCTGATCCATCTCAAATATGCTCATTTTTTATTTTAATGAAATAGTACATAATAAAAAAAATATGTTTAACACCTAAATTGTCAAAAATTATATTTCAGAATTAATATCTGCTTAATTAAAGATAGCATTTCATGCTTCTTGGAGCTACAGTTTCAGCCTGTCTGCACAAGTGCTGACAGCAGCTCACTGTGAAGCAAGATTTTGTCCACCAATACATTATTGCTTCTTTCCTTTTCTATCCCTGTCTCCTTTCTTCACACAAGCTTGTGCTCATCAAAATTTGAAAGGTGATAATTTCTGTACAGCACATGCTCCCCTCACAGTAAAGTGGGCAACACTGCAAAAATCTGAAGTAATGGTGGCCATCTCATTTCAGGGAAAAAAAAAATAGAATAAAGCAGTTACTGGCAGTGACCAGTAAAATCTCTTATACAGTTTTAATCCAGTATTTAAACCCAGTATTAAAAATCTTAGAAAATATTTTGGAAAGCATATCAACTAAACTCATAATCTGTCTCTGGGGAAAACCATCAGTGAATATAAAGATAGAAGACTAAGTGTGGAGTTTCCAAAGTATTGCTTGGTAATAAAATCAGACAGGTAAAAGTCAACACACTTACCCTGATATTGCTCCAGTCAACACAATAACAATAAAACAGGCATTTTCTTACACATAATACAAATTCAACAGGAGGACTCCAGCTGTGCAATATTGGAATACTGCAATTTGATTGACAAACTGGGGTCATTTCTATTAAAATGCAGCACCACTGAAGGCATAATGCTATTCTGAATTATATAGTACTTGAAATACAGCATATTTGCTTTTGATGTCAACACTGATACAGCTGCTACTAATGCAGTGAAGTTCATTCCACAGAATCACAGACTGGTTGAGGTTGGAAGGGACCACAGTGGAGCATCTGGTCCAACTTTCCTCTCAAGCAAGCATCACCCCAGAGCACATGGCACAGGATTGTGTACAGACAGTTGTGGAATATCTCCAGAGAGGGACACTCCACATCCTCTCAGGGCAATTTATCCCCTCAACATAAAGAAGATCTTCCTCATATTCAGGTGGAATTTCCTATGTATCAGTTTCTGCCCATTGCCCCTCATCTTCCAGCTTCAAATAGTAAACTAGAAGATTTTAAAATTAGTTAATTTTTTTTAGTTCTCTTTCCCTAGAGGAATTTTCTGAAGTATTATTATTCTGTGATGATGGCATATTTTGCAGAATTATTAGGCATTTAAGTGTCTGCCTACCCCACTTGTGAGTACAAAGACAACTATCACAAGAATCTCAGAGCATCACAGCTTCTGAGTTCAGATTTAATCAAGGATAACTGCCATTCTACTGCTTCCCCTGGTGATAGATGGGATGCTGCTAAGAACATATGATTCTACTAATCAATAGTTTTATTCACAAAAATCAAAAGTACATGGAGTTATTCTACTTCCAGTCAGAGTTCTTGGCGTAAAGAGGTCCCTCAACAACTGCAATAGGAATTTTGGTAAATCTTTAGGAGATATCCTTTACCAGAAGGTTACACATCATACATAAATCCACATAATCTCATTTCCAAATGAAAAATCACAGTTCTTCAGAAACTACATGAAATTTGTGAAATACACAAGTACAATTTTTTCTGATATCTCAGCACTAATTTAATTTCTTCTTTTCTAAAGGCACACTTCAGTGGATTTTCCTAAGTTAAGCATTCAGATGTCTGGATTTTATGTGACCACTTCTACCAGAAACATAATAAAATTAACAAAAAATTGCATTAGATATTGTACACATATTTTATCATAAGTGACATAATTTCTATGATCCTTTATTCTGAAAAGCTACTCTTGTTAGTAAAACTTATTTTTAATCTCACACTATCTTACAGATTATATAGAGAATCATATATATGTCACATATGCATATGATGATTATTCTATATATAGTCTAGATAGTTCTGAGCCAAAAAAATTTGAAAAATATGTTTATTTCAACATGTTGCTCAGCATGGAAGCAGGATTTGTATGTTATCTTTAGAAGCAGTCATTCTTGTACAGAAAACAAAAATAAACCAGATAAAAATTAAAATTCATACCTAGGGACTTCCAATTCCTCTAGTTTTATTCACCCCCTCTGCAAAGGCATTAATAACATCAAAAAGATCAAAAAGAAGGGACAAACTTCCCTCTCTTGAAGGATCTGAAATGGAAAACCATATTTGGTAAATATCTTTCAATAAACCTTCAAGCAGCTACTGAGCCTGAGCAGAACCCTGCATGGATAAGTATCTATCTACAAGGCATTTTCCTGGAAGTTAAAAAAGCCCAGATATTAAATTCCTCAAGAAATACCTGCACTTATTTTCCTTCTTTTGCCACTATTATTGATTTTGATGCAAGCCACCCATACTGAGGGTGCACCATTTGAGTTGTGTGTGATGCCTAGCACTGAAGAAAAGGCTGTGAAGGCAGCAGTTTGTACCAGTGGGAAATACTACAGCAAGTCAGTCAACAGAAACCCAATAATAAATGTTCACAATAAAAAATGTAACTGTCAGTAATATTCTAGTCATAAACATTAAACATTTTTGACTGTCTATGGTTAGGTCAAAGTAACATCCACCCTCTTGTTCTCTGGAAGCAAGACATTCTCAAAGAAAATAAATCAAATAATGCAAAGGGTTAAAATTACAGATAATTTCTTAACTGAGGTCACTTGGTCTGTTCAGCCTGGAGTAGAAGAGACTGAGGGGAGATCTCACTGCAGTTACAATTTATTTGTGAGGAGAAGAGGAGGAGCAGATGCTGACCTCTACTTTATGGTGACAGAACCTAAGAGAATGGCCTGGTTCAGGTTTAATATTGGAAAAACATCACCCAAATGGTAGTCAGGCCAGAAACAGGCTTGCCAGGGAAGTGGTCACAGCACCAAATCTGACAGAGATTAAGAAGCATTTGGACAATGTTCTCAGGCCCATGGGGTGATTTTTGGGGTGTCCCATGCAGGGCCAGGAGCTGGATTTGATGATCCTTGATGGTCCCTTCCAATTCAGCTTATTCTGTGATCCTGTGAATTTAAAGTGTGATTTACTAACAAGTATTCAATGTTCAAATCCTATTGGTTTTCAAGCCATAATACTTTAATTTTTAAAATAAATTACTGCTGTCAACACATTAACAATGCAATAGCCTCATAAAAGAATTAGGCTGTTCCATTAATTGCTAGATTTATGCCCTTAGCATTTCCCTTACTTGATGCTCTTTGTCCACAAAATCAGCACATGGTCTTTTGCACTATAGAATTGAGAGGAATGATGGATTTGTCTTTACAAACAAGCTGTGGGTCTGCTGGTAGATAAAACTAAGTCTGAGAGATAAAAGAAACAATGGGATGGATTCCACTGATTGATGAATGGAAAAAAGATATTTGACTTTACAAAGAAATTGTAGGCTTGCTGATAAATGAAATTGGGTATTGAAAGATGAAAGAAACAATGGGGGGAAATCATAAATTCCATAAGAAGTAAAAATTAAAAGGGAGGGTTATACATTAGAGGGGAATCTCAGGTATCAGGTGTTCTGGGAAGCCTGTGCCTCTCAAGTACCTCAGCCAAGGGGGAAAGACAGAGGGAAATGCGGCCGGGAAATTCAGATAAAAAGGAGGCTGTGTCCTCCAAAAATTTGAGAGACCCCAGGACAATGCCCCATGGCCCCTCCCTTTATTTGAATAAAGTAAAAGGACTCCTCTGTCTCATTTTTGGACATAAACCTCTGGTGTTTGTGGATTAATTTTCAGAAACAAGGAAAAGAAAAAAAGATGTTGCAATTGCATGTAACTGTGGGCATGACAGGCCAGAGAACACAGCTCTGCTCTTTCCTGCCATCCCCTCAGCAGGGACAGAAACTTGAATCTCCCATCTATCCAGCAGCTGATTTTCATAAAGCATGTAGAAAAGCAATTATCTCAGATACATTCTGCCACCCACTTTCAAATTGGTCAATAGGTTCTGAAGTTTTTCTGAGGAGAAAGAAGAGAAGACAGTAATTTAGTACATCTCATCTCCTTCACTGCCAAGAAAAAGAGACCATAAATAAAATAATGGAATGTGTATCAGGATACCTAAGCCTAACCTTGAGAGAATAACATTTTTATCTTGTTACTTG
The DNA here is from genome assembly GCA_030060385.1 of Muscicapa striata striata. Taxonomy (NCBI): domain Eukaryota; kingdom Metazoa; phylum Chordata; class Aves; order Passeriformes; family Muscicapidae; genus Muscicapa; species Muscicapa striata. The sequence continues at coordinate 4,003,650 of JAREIS010000011.1, forward strand.
AATCAAACAACTTACACGAAGAAAGTAACACTCCTAAATTACAACTGGGAGGAGTGGTTTGTTGCCTGTAAATCACTGAATTTAATTCTTCAACCCTATACACCAGGAACTGTAAGTGGCAGAAATATTAAAATTCTGAAAGCATGTGAATTCCCAGAAGTTTTGTTCCTGAAATCTCAGATATAATGTTGTTATAAATTGCTGTTATTAATCCAACATTTTTGTACCCCAGTGAAAACATGACTGTAAAACACAGTGATCATTGCCTTATTAATTGCCTCATAATTACTAATTACTCATAATTACTAATAATAATTAGTATACTATATAAAAACATTTTATTGGCCAGATCTATTTCAGTTGGAAGCTTTTCATACCAACAGTTACCAAGGGAATAGAATAACTCTGAGTGTCTTAGTTGTTATGGTCCAAAGTTGTCCTTAAAGAAAAGAGTTACCTGATTCCAAATGACATGTGTGTAACTTCTACTGCTGATGATACTGGATATCTGTGATAAATCCATGCAATCTGTCCCAGCAACTGAGGAAATTTTGTCAGCATTAGACTTCAGACAAACTCTTCATTTCCTCTGTTTTAAAGACCCCCAAGCTTCCAAAAAAAAAACCAGGGAAGATAGTCTTCTGCTGAACATATCCAAAAGATTGGGATATTTGACTTGTTATTGGTTTATGACCTTGCTAAGATATAAACATAAAACATGATAACTGCATCATTTCCAAATTCTGTGGAGACTGAAAGAACTTCCTCTGCCTGCATACAAACCTCAAGTGTTTTGACAGCTGAATAATATGTGGCAGAGTTCTACTTTTACTTAGGCAGTTTCTAAAAACCTACATTACAAGCAAACTACTTTTGGTGGGCTTGCCTTTGGAACACAAAAATTTGTATTAACTTTTTCAAAGTTTCCTCTTTTTTTATAAGGAGGAAAAGCATACACAAATTCAAAATTCCATCACTTTTCTGGTGATAGTCCAATATTCCCCTCTAATCTTCCTTCCAACTTCCCTCCTGAAGGTGGCAAAAAAAAAAAAAATGGAAAGAGAAAGAAACACAAAAATATCCAGTCTTTTTAAATTCTTATATGCATATTCCCTGTTTGAATAGCCTTTCAAAAGACTATGTGATGTAAAAACTGTATGTAGGTAGGTATTTTTATATTTTTATTTTTACTTTTCACTTCAGCTATTTTTTTTCACAGTCTCACATCTATCTCCCACCTAACAGGAGAGAACTTTCTATCAAGCAAGCTGTAGTATAAAATAAATGCTCATTTCTCTTTTTTTACTCTTGTAATGTAAAAAGCAGCTGAAAATTGTTATTTCCAAAGAGCAAAATTAAGTACACATTTTCCTCCACTGTATCTTCTCAGATGTCTCTGCAATATGTTACAAACAAGCTGATTTAAGTGGGAGCTCAATGTAGTCTTATGCATTAAGAAAGCGTTTGACTGGCAGGAAAAGGTTGTTACTGGGAATTTTCCTTTTTGGTTGCGTTGTTGTTGTTGCTGTTATTTGTCTTCTTATGTATAAATATATTCTAGTAAAGAACTGATATTCTTTTTCCTATATCTTTGCCTGAAAGCCTTATAATTTCAAAGTTATAGTAATTTGGAGGGATTGGGTCATCTTTTCATCAGGAAGGTTCCCACTTTCCTTGGCAGATGCCTGTCTGTTAAACTAGCACAATACAATAACAAAAAATAAGTTTCATTTGTTTGTTCAGAATTGTTCACACTGTCTGAGTTCCAGCAATTCCACATAGGAACAATGTTGCTTAGGAACTGCTTCAGTGGACTGAGTTATTCTCTCCTGACTACATTACATCCAATCTCTTGGGCTCATTCTCTTGGAAGAATTAGGCAGATTTTGATAATTATGTTACCCAAAAATAAATTTATGCATTGCCACACTAAGGGAGGGGCAGGAATAGACAGTCTGTTTCAGTCTGGTCTTCATTAGACATCATTTTGTCACTAAGTAAAAATAATTTCTTTTTCTCTCTTCATGCTCATATGTCTTGGCTGTGGTCAACACCAGAGCTTGCTTGGAAAGGTGTGATTTGTGTTGGCAAAGGGATGGCCAAGCTGGCAGAAACTACAGTTAATGTACAGAGCATCTGCTGAAGGACAAAATGGCATCTGCTCTGTACATTAGGTCTGCACCACATTGCCTCTGTGTTTGGTGATGAACTCCTGGGCTCTAAACAGATGGTTGCTATGCAGATTCAGGGCATTTATCAACCCTGGTCTTAGATCATAGCCAGGAACATCAGAGCAGGAATCCTAGGTGGGCAGCCAGATTTTCTGTACAAGGTATTAAGCCAGAGGCTTGCAGATGCTGTAGCAGATTTCTTTTTTTCACTGATGGGGGCAAACCAGGATCTCACTTCAGTTCTCATCTTCCACCAGAGAGAGTTTCAGACAGTTATTTCTGCGTGGGAGAGGCCACCCCCTCTAGCAGGAGCCTATTTCTAGTGTTGTACCAAAGTGAGCTTTACCACAGAGTTCTTTTTGAGTTGTGGTGTGCATGCATCCTCAGAATGTGTTTAGAAAATATTTGCATATCCTTGGAAAATGCCTGTTCCCAGAAAGAGCATGTGCTGGAAAATATAATAAGGGTTGTAATGTAGTTAACTTGTGCAATCTTCCCTGGAGTTCTCAAGGAATTTGGCCCACAGGACTCAGACAGGCACATTCCTATAGGACAGGTGTACAGACAGTGGAATTACAATGTCATCTGTAACAAGGGAGAAGTCATTTGAACTTCGAGCAAAAATATTGCTTTTATCAGCAGCAATTTATTTCAAAAGCATGAGAAACTGATTTGATAGGTCTCTCTGTTGAAAAACTTCAACACCTCACTTCTAACCCGAGGAAAACTCATTAGACTCCCCAGTGAATCCTCCAGGAAAAGATAACCACTATGAAGTTAATATTGCTGCTGCTTTTAAGGTTGAAAGCAAATTAAGATATCAAGATCTTTCCTGTGAAGGAAAAGGGGAAGACATTTCCTATTTATTTTCAGCAAGATGCAAGAGAGCTGTATTAACCTGACTTTTCTCAGGTTTTGAGGTTGCTGTTTAGTCTCAGTCAGATAAAGACAGAATGTTCAAGGGGAAGACTCCAGCATTTTTTTTGGAGGAAAATCTGTTTTACTGCAAGGGAAAGGAAAGATAGCCAGAAATGACTGGACAAGGCTTTGTCCCTTAAGCACATACACTTTCTCAGCACTTCTAGGCTTTAAGTCCCTTCAAAACAGCTTCTCTCCTTCACCCTCAAACCAAATGAAATCATGCTGCTGAGGCAATAAAGTGGCAAAACTACAGAGACCAGCTCTTTGAACAGTAGACCCTCTGTTTAACAGAGATATACTGCTCCAAACCTTTGCCAGAAAAACTGAAGGCAAAATGAAAATGCATCATGAAAAATGTGCCCAAAGTCCTAAAAGACAAACCTAAGTAGATTGAACAAAATTAAAGGAAGTATTTTAACACAGCAGCCTCTTAATTTGGATCCCCAAGAACTTTTCAAGAGAGTACAAACAACATGAGTAAGGATTTATTCTGTCAAAAGTCAATTTCCCCTGTCATTTAAAATATGTAGTAGACACATATATCCTCCCTTGCTATACAACCTCCTTTATCCCTCACTGGAGTCACTAAGACTCATCCTCCTACTAAGTCAGAAGAAGCCTCAGTTCTTCCAAAGAAGCACAGACCCCTGTAAATGGGGAAAAGAGGTCTCAGGTCACATCACTGCAGTGTTGCAACCTGATCTTATCATTGAGAAACTATTTCACTCATTTAGAGGCAGCAACCTACATTTTTTGGAGTAAGATACATTAATTACAAACTAAGGGGGTTTTAAATGCTCTGAATTATTGCACTTACTTGTGTGTTATTAAGTTTAACTCACAAATTTCCATCCATGATCATATAACCAATGAGAAAGTCATATAACAAATGTGTTATTTTTGTCACAGTATGCCCACTACATTTCATGCACAGACCAATTTACAATATTCTTCATCTTTTAATTAACAGCTGTTTTCATCTGTCAGCTTCCAGAGGAATGTACCATGTTCTTATAGGAGAAAAAGTACTGGGAAAACATAATGGCAGATAGAGATACTCTAGAAGAAAATGAGATTTTGGTACAAATTATTTACACAGACCAAAATAATTTTTACAGCTTCTTATCCCCACTAAACATTAAACATTAGTTTAATGCCATTCAGAGTGGTTGGAGGATTTGGGCACCCAAGAACTTAATGAAATTAAATTAGGACAAATGGAAGTGTGTCCATCTGCACAGGAAGAGCTCCTGGCAGTGGTACAGGCTGGGAGCTGATTGAATGGGAAGCAGCTCTGAGGAAAAGAGCCTGGAAAGCTGGGCTGACAGCACCTGGAGCATCAGCCAGCCCTGACAGCAAAGGCAGCCAGTGCCATCAGCCTGCTGAGGGGCTGGAGCTCCTGCCCTACAAGGAGAGGCTGGGGGACTGGACTTTTTATTCAGCCTGCATAAAAGGGCTTTTGGGGAGCCCTAACAGCCTGGGCTTACAGGTTACAGGTGGTTATTTAACGTGGGGGGCTGAGAGCTTCACAGCAGTGTGTGTCAGCGAACAAGTCAAGAAATAGTCAGACTGGGCAGAAACACAAAAAAACCCAAAAAAAAAACCCCAAAACAACAACAACAACAAAAACAGCCTAGGAATAGGTAGCCCAGTAAAGTAGTGTCATCTTTTGAGGTTTTCAACAGGTGAAGATGGTCCTGAGAAGCCTGGCTCGATCCTGCTTTGACAGGAGGCTGAATAAGTGACCTTTCCACAGCCCTTCCCACCTGGGTCTGCAGCTCTGTGGGTCACAGAGAACAGCCCCTTTGCAATATGTTACAGTATCATCATTTAATTTTAAATAGTCATAACTATTGCTTTGAAGAAACTTGTGTGCTCTAAAAAGTATTTGAAATTATGATGGATTACTGTATTTTTTGAAGGGAAGTAAATATGATTCCTAAAAACAAAAACTTCTAGAGCTTTATAAAGTTCCTATGGACATATCTACAAGGCAAATAAAGTATAAGCAATGCCTATTGCATAGGAAGGCAATCCTGAAGATTCCTTAATGTATAGCAAGAGGAAAATGTGTGGGTGCATTGTTTTGGGGAATCACAGTTCCTTGGCTATTGGGATGGTTTGAAATCAGGTTACTTGCTTTTATGACAGTTATTTCAACATAATCAGAATAAAGAGGACATATAGAGGAATACAGACTTAATAAGCCCCAGAGATCTTATTCTCAGGAGTGAAAGCTCTCAAGAGCCTTGGTGGCAGGAGGAGAGGTTGATAAGTTTGGCTTTAAGATACAGGTTTCACTGTTTTACTTCTGGCTTATGCATAGGCTGTATGTTCATGGAAAAAAAAAGTTTTCTATTTGAATATATCTCCTTAAAAGAATTTTTGGTATAAAAATATAATAAATCAACCTGAATACACACATAAAATATAAACAAAGATACATTGAGAGAGTTCATTGTAAGAACTGTGACAAACTTCCATACGAAGGAGTCAAATTAATAGGGCATTCTGTCATTAGGATCTGATGCCACAGATTACAGGGTCCAGCTGAAATCAGTGAATTTTAATGAAGTATCAGAGGTCTCAAGAAAACATCTTGGAGTATCAGTGTAAAATTATACATGCTTGCTCTAGTAATCTCCCTGTTGTAATTATTTCATGGAAATAGGAATGTTCCTATTTGTGTTTACTCTGCAGCCCTCTATAGCTAGACAGAAAACAGTAACAATTTTTTGAGATTTTTTTTTGTGTTTCAAAGCTTGCAAAACTATATAAAATTAAAATAATCTATAAAGTCTCTATATAAAGCACAGATATGTAAACTGTCTCAGAGCAAAAATGAAACCAGGGCACCCACCGTTGCCTAGAAGCTTTGAGTTGGGTAGTATTTCCAAGTTGCATGCAGTTTGTGATAAAAATCAGAACCAAAACCAAAACAAAAAATATGGACTCACAAGGCTATGCTTGCAATTTCCCTGTGCTGTTATAGTTTGATGGAGGGGGAGCTGAAGCAATCCACTTCAACTAGGTTTTGAGGAGAAACCAACAATTTGGTAACAGCCTACACTAGCATTGAACAAGATTTAATACAAATAAAGCTTGTTGTTCTAAGGCCATGATCTAACTGTGCAGGCTCAGTCCTCAGCATGATTTAAAGCTGTCCTTCACACAGTGCCTCTACTTTCCCAATTCACCTCCTTCTCTTTTTCCACCTGCATACGTAACAATTTACTTTAGGTCCTTTCTCCAAGTCACTCACTGTCTATCTTGGAACCCTTTCAAATTACCTGTATCTTCTATTAGGGAAAAACATTTTAAAAAATTATATTATATTATATTATATTATATTATATTATATTATATTATATTATATTATATTATATTATATTATATTATATTATATTATATTATATTATATTATATTATATTATATTATATTATATTATATTATATTATATTATATTATATTATATTATATTATATTATATTATATTATATTATATTATATTATATTATATTATATTATGTTATATTATTTTTTAATACTTCAAATTAAATCTAATCTCATGATATCTAATAATACAAATAGTGTTTCAGAGCACACACTTTATTTGTAGACTAGAAGAGAAATAATTATATATTGTTGTTTCTTGATATTTACAACTGAACCTTCAGCTTTTTACAGAGAAGTAGTTTTATATTTGATTTTGGTAACATTAATTCTGTTAACTACTTAGTATTCTGGAGGAACTTTTGGATATTCAGCAGATCAATCGCTCCTACTAAGCATCAAAAAGCTTCCCATTCATCTGCTATTTCTAAAGGTCCTTGATAATCAAGGAAAATAAGAATAGCATATATTTCCATCAGTTACATACTCTAAAAAAACTGAGAGAAGGAACTTAGTAAAATTCCTTCATATTTCATTATCAATTGCTCTCACAGTAACTACTAAGCTTTACAATTTGTATACACATTTTTAACAGTGACTGCTGATATATTTTTCATTCAGTGTCTGTAACTTCTCTATTTATTTATCTCCTTTTTTTTTTTTTTTAAGGATTTTTAAAAAATTTCTCATTTCCAAACCAAATTCATGGTTCTTTCTGGCTGATAGCTTGGGTTCCATAATTATCGTTTTACTATTCTACTCCTCCTCCTCTATTGTGTAAATTCTTTCTACCTACTTGTTCATTTATTTTATCTTCTGGAGTAGTGTCAGACAACTTTCTCTACATATAAAAGTTATGCTCACTGTGCTCAAATAACTAATTTCTCTTTCACCTTTTTCCTGAAATGCATTTCTTTTTATTCTAAACTAAAGATAAAATGACATCTTCATTTTTGTTTCTTCCACACTTGCACATTTTAATGGATCTGCAAAAGATGTCCAAATATGTCAAAAAGCTGAATGCAGCACTTCAGTTGGTGCCAAAGTAATTTTTTACAATGTTTTCTAAACAGAAACAACAAAAACCAACAAAAACAGCAACTCAAAGACTGGAAGAATTCATGACCTTCTTTTTAATTCTTTTTTAGCTGCTTTGGGCAGTTTATAATTCCTGTTTTGATGATTGATCTGCATCACTGCATCGTATACGTCCCAGATTTTACTTCATTTTCTGAAGTCTCTGAAAGGCAGTTTTGCATCTCAAAGTGTCAGTTTTAAGGGCTTTTTTGGTTTCTGTTTTCCCATTAAATGTAACTTTTGCAAAGAAACATAAACGTGATTATCCCAGAAGGCAGAATGGCAGATATGCTAAAACTGCTTTTTCTATCACTTTTGTAATCATGTGAAATCCACAGGGAAAACAACATGAAAACATAAAACCACATACATAATATGATCTAGATTGTCTTGAAATTGTTGTTAAACCAATGTTTATGTTTTGCGCTGTGTTAAGATGAAAAACAACTCTTAAATTATGCAACACATGAAAAACTGTAATCTCATTGATAAGGCATTTAGAAAGAATTCTTTCTCCTGAAGGGTGTATGTAAGAATTTCATCAGTATTACAAAATGTTTAGAAGATTAATACAGATTTAAGAAGTTAAATGTATCTGAGGCAGGAATTTATGTACCTGTGAGTTCTGTGATGAGGTTCAACCACCTTGGGAATGATTGCAATGGGTATAAAGCAACAGGTTGCTGTAAGCAGCCACAAGGTTCTTTTAAACTATTCTAGAAGATGCTAGCAGCTCTCAAAGCAGTCTGTAATTAGGAGATCATCTAAACATCAATGAAAATACTCAAGTTACAAAGAGAATTCATAAAACAAAAACCTCCCACTACCACAACCACCATGAGCTAACATGACAAGACAGCTATACCAGCTGCTCAGGGCTGAGCAACCAGGCAAAGAAAAGTTCTCAATTGCACAGGTGCCAGGTGTACCTGTCTCTGATCATCCTCAGAATGTGAATATGAAATTTTGCTGAGTTCAAGATGACAACTGACAGATCTGTCTCCTGATGCCCTTTCTAAGACACAATGATGCTGAAACTAAACCACTCTTCAGTACTGAGTACAAACTTTGATCAATTCTTTTCTGTTTCAGGCCAAACTAAACAGTAATCATGATTAACAAAAGAGATTCACCACCTCACTTTAAACTTTTAAACTTTAAATCAGAGTGTGATTAACTGTTAGTTAATAAAATAGCTCTGTACCAGATCACACAGCTGAAGTCCCTGCTACTGTACAGGGTAGAAGAAAAGCAAGATCTGTATTTCTGCCACCCACCCTTCATTCTGTGGAGAGCAGGACAGACTCTGCATATTTGTTACAGTCACAATTTAGGAACCACAGGGTTTGTCAACAACAGGTTTAAAGTGTCTTCCTCAAAGGGGGATTTATGTATGCACATACAAAATTATGAGCTGCTCTATACTAAATTAAGAACTACATAAAACCTCACAATAGAGGTTTAGTTAAACTCTTGGCAAACACATCTGGGTACCCTACAATTCTCTGATAATATGTGTTGACAAAACTTATGCCTCACGAATGTGTAAGTGTAGTGTTCCAGCTTGGGTGATTTTGGAATGAAAGAAGAACTACACTAAACTATTGCCATGCACATACACACACACACATATAATATGTATGCCTAAATACATACACATATGTGTGTATATAGAGTTTTTCCATATTTGAATGTGCAAGTTTCTCAGTTTAAGAAAACCAGGAGACTTTAGCAAATGCCATATTACAAAACCCTGTCCATACCCACAGCTTTTAAAGATGAACACAATTTGCATAATATTCACACAAAATTCCAGACATTTGTAATTCAGATTTGGCTTACAGTGTATTCATTTACATTTTATAATGACATTAGCAGTCAAAAAAAAAAAAAAAAAAAAAAAAAAGCCAAGAATGAAACAGGTGTTTTCCCCAGATATCAGAAAGTAAAATGAACATATTCAGTGCTCCAATAGTATGACTACAGCTTCAATTTTGAATATCACCATCAAGAAAATAAATCACAGCAGCCATTTTAAGCAATTACTTTGCCCTGGGCACAATATGAAACACAGATCCACTGAGCTCACCCTTAAAAACTGGCATCTGAAATTCTAATGAAATCTCAGCTGAATAAGGAACTTGTCTTCTTTCTTCCAAACATAGTAACTCTGTTTTCATTCCTTCAAGCACACACCTAAAGGCCCATTGAAGTTAATGGGAGTTACATGGGCACCTAAGCAAGAATGACCCCATAAATATTCTTAAAGGGCACATAGTGTGAAAAAGCAGTGTCTTCAAAAGTAGATTTTTATTTTAATGACGTAAAATTGTTGAAATTTGGAATAAGTTTCAAACAGGAAAAAGGAGCAATGGGACGAGTTTCCATTTTCCTGAGTTTAAATCACAGTTGAAGGAAATCAAGCTGCTTCTTTTAAAACTGGAGATAATGGAAAGTCCTCAGGTTAGTTATATCTCTCTGCTATTGAGAATAACTTAAGCAAACTTCTTCAAAGTCATGTATGCTCCAAGATTGATGAGTTTAACTAACCCTTAAAATCTCTGCCTTCAAAAGGTTTCCTTTCCTTTTCTTTTCAGAAAACAGGACAGCACATTTAAAATAAAACCTGAAAGTGTTCTGAGCACATTTTCTGTTTTAACTACAGTTTAGGTAAAGGTCATTCTATCTGTTCCATCAAAAACCAAAAAGCAAGGCAGATGTAGCTGTCCTCCTAGATTTGCTCTTATTTGTTGAGTCCCATGAAAATAGGTAAGGAAAACATAAATCCAACATTGGGGAAGAAAAGAATGGCATTTTTCAGAGAATTGTGGAAACAACTTCATGAATAATAAATTTGAAAATCTAAAAATACTTCACTAAATCACTGGCTGCATCTCTTCTATTTCCACATTTGAGAAATAGAATATAAGATCTTAGTAGTGCACAGAATTAAGAAATTACCATGACATCATAGTCACCAGGCTGGCCCAAGATATTATTCAGTATGACAAAACACTGACAGCACTCTTTTACATATTCTGCCTACACAAGCACCTCAAAAATCCAAGATATGTGCTGCAAGGGTGGGGAGAAATTATATGGCAGCAGGAAGGGAAAATCTCTCCTACAGTTAACAAATAAAATAATACCAATTTTCACAGTTCCATAAATGAGATGAGCAACCCCTATGAGAGAAAAAAAAGAAAAAAAAATGTAAAAAAGGAGTTCTCCTTGCTTTTTATTTCTGTTCAGTCACACCACAGCTCTGAAAATAAGGAAAAGTAGCTCTAGAAAATTTTCTGACCCACCATGGATGATACAGAGAAAGATCTCTGCATATGAATTCTAATGCATTTACCTACCACAGAACATGGGCAAAGCAATATTTTTCCAAAACCATATAATTTATCAAAGGAGGAAAAACTTTTTTTTTTTTTAAAGTAGAAAAAGGCAATGTTTATTACATTTTGTCATAAATCCAACCTACATCTCAAATGTTGCATCTCTCTTTACCCCATAAATGCATTAGAACTCGGCAACTAAAGGGTTGTAAATATCTTGGTGTTTTTTCCTTTATCTTATTCTGTTGAAATGGCTGATCCTTTTTTAGCTGAAATTATCCCAAAATAATCAGCCTAATTGTATACCCAGTGCAGGAAAATGTCCACACTGGCAGGAAAGGTTAGGTTACAGAAATTAAGGTGTCATAACAAAAACGTTCTTGCTCCTTCAACAGCACTAGGAACCAAGTGCCTAATGTGTGATAATTATTAGGCAATCTTTCTTCACTCCACCTTCTATTTTACACCCAACTGAGCTGTTATGTTCCCTCTCACTTCTTTTGTTTCCATATTATTTTTGCTGCCAAGCTCATTGCAGTTTTTGGACAAATCAAGACAAATCTGATGGGCTCTGGGGCAGGAGAACAGTTAAAAAGTGCCACAGGGTCAGGCAGGGTGAGGTGTCAAGCTCAAGTGTTTGGTGGTGATGGTAAATGCAGAATAAAAATGTAGAATAACTCACCATGGTGCTTTCCCTTCACTGCAAGAGGCATTGTCACCAGAACAGACACTATCAAGGCTGTGTTTCTGTCAAAAGTACTTTGTCCAAAGCCATAGTGCAAATCCTTATTATAAGCCAGACTTTCTAAGTCAGTGATCATTTTGTTTCAAAAACTTTGGCATCCATCAAAAAACAAAGTAGCTGACCATAGATGGAACCAATATTAATATGAGAAGGATGAGGATGTAAAGCAGGTCTGGAAAAGGAAAAAATAATTGCTTAGTATCTACCTTTCCTCCTCAGAAATTTCTTCCAAATGCCTTTTGGAAGTATTTGGTTAAATGAGCCATTGAGTCAGAGTAATGGTTTGATCTTTCCCAAGTATTATCTTACATTAAACACAATTGCTTCAAGACAAAGTGCATGTAATTATTCAAATCAGGATTTTCCTGCTGATGGAAACCAAGCTGCCATTCTCCACACTGAGCAGCACAATTTCAGAGCTGCTGAACCCTGGAGCTTTCTCTGAGTCCTCAGCTCTTAGAAGCTCTACTACAACAGTTCTCCAAATCTCTGGATTGAGATAACCTAGAAATATTTTACTATTAAATACAAACTGCAGTTAAGTAACACTAAGGATTTGTTTAAAACCTGGAATACAAGGGGTAGTGGAAAGAGAAGAAAGATTTAGAAGAGATTAAAAAATCAGAGTTAAAACTCCCAAAATACAGTCAAAGGAATCTGCATTCATGTGTAACCTCTGATTTTTTGTCTTTCTGCAACAAATAAAATGAAAAAGAGAGTATGCTGATTATTTCAACTAAAGGAACACACCTACAGTCTACAAATTGGTGCCAGTTTTTAAAACTGATTAACTCTGAAACATCAGATAACAAACAAGAAGATAAATTAATTAAATGTTCATAGAAATTTCAGCATCTGCTGTTTTCATTTACACTACAGTCTTGTGAAGACACTGCATGTCTTTCCTTCATCAGCTATTTTCAATAAAGGGAAGGACAGCAAAGACACACAGAAAGAGAAATCACATGCTCAAAACTTATATATGAAACAAATCTGACGCAGTGGTTTCATTTTTAATAATTTCCCAGTGAGATATTTTAGAAAAGAAAAGTGAAAGTTAATAATCTAAGGGTTGAAATGCATAAATATCCAAGATAAATCAAAACTGACTTTAGAAGAGTGCAAGTTGAGCATTTGTGAGTTCTGAAGGGAGGTTGTTGGGAGTGTTGTTTACTCTCTTTTTAACTAGCAACCACAACATTATAACCATCCTTGTATATAAAAGAAAGCTTAGTAATTGCCCCTTAATTTCAGTTTTAATAGAGACACTGGATAATTCAGAAACTTGACTAAAAAGAGAAAAAGTAGTAGATCTGACTTCCCAATTCTAAGATGATAAAACTCAGAAAGGTTTCTGCTCAAAATGTTGTACTGTAGCTCAAAAGAAACCTCAACAAAAATTAAAACAAAACCAAACACAAGCAAGAAATTCTCATACACACACAAAAAAAAAAAAAAAAAAAAAAAAGGAGAGAGAGAAAAAAAAAGACCAGCAAATATAAATAGACCTAATCTTTAGGAAAACATTGTAATGAGAAAATAATCAAAATCTTCAGAGCCAAGAAAGTGACTGTTGAATCAAAACAGAAGATTGCTCCAGAAGGGTAAAAAACCTGCCTATCCAAGAGCCATAGCCTTGTTTGTTTATTCACTTGTAAAAAAATGGTTTGCTTCTCTTCCCCAAGAAAAGAAAAGTGGTACAGTTTGATGTGGGATTCTACACAGAATACTGAATTCCCCTAGCTCACAATGAAGTTCAGTTGGATGTATGCAGGACAGCACTGGTCCAGTCAGTTATTCATAAGAAAGATATAAGTAGTATCCCAAGTTTTTTTTTCAACAATCATTTCACTCAAAGTTTAAAAAAAACTATTTAAAATTTCTTTTCCCTGATATTTTTCCCCCACACCAAGTGTTTTCATTGTTTGAAACCCGTTTTTTATTTTTCTAAATCATCCTGTCTCCAACTGAGGAAATAAAAAGCCCACAACAATGTACAGAATAATCAACAGTAGGGGACTGAAAGGGGATAGAAAGAAATGCAGTTTCATTTTGCCCACTGATAACAAATACAACTTTTTAATAAAGCCAAAACAGGGAAGTTTTCTCTATTTCCATTAAAATTTTCAATACTGCAAAAGCTATTTTCAGTAAAAACGTTTGACATTTGTCAAGGTGACAGACAGCAGAACTGACAAATGTTAATATATAATTTTTCCAGGATTTTCAGAAGTACAGATATTATGTAGAAAGCTTAGTTGTTCTTTTTCTTAAAATGCTTTCTTATTCAACATGGCTCAAAATCAGTATGTTTTTCACTAAGCTTTCACCTAATTTCTGCTCAGAACAAACTGGATTAAATAGCATCAGCAAAACTGTAAATTAGGATCCCACTAAGATTAAGATTTTGTAAGAGTAGGTAAACATACCAGAAGACCCAGAAATTAACACCTTTTTGTTCATCCTGTTCTATTCACAAAATATCAGAATGCTCACAAGTCTGATAATTTTTTAATAGCTCTATTTATGGTTACTGATCATCTTGAAAACTCCACAGAATTTGGGGAATGCTTCATTCTTCAGCTTCACATATATGATCATACAGTTTGCTGGAGTAGGTTGAGCCTCAGAATTCAAAGACTGCCCATGTATTTCAAGACAAAGGCATTTTTTCTGGACAAACTCAACATTGATCAGCTCTGTGCACAGGGAGAGCTGCACAATTCAGCAGAGCAGAGACACCCCCCTTTACAATTGTAAAGGAAATGTGGATGCTACATTGAAACAGGGAAAGTATTCAAGCACTTAAAAGAAATACCTATCCTCTACCTTTTCCCAGCTCCTATTCCATCACTCCAAAGTCCTCTCCTTCCCTCTCATTATCCCCACAGGTTAATCAGTCCATTCAGCAAGGTGAGGAGAGGCAGGAGGTGTGTTATGATCCAATTAGCGAGAGATGCCTCTGCCCAAATTGAGGTGCAAATGAGTCCATATGCCAAAGTCAATAGTAGGGATTTTATTTAACAGTAAATGTGATGTAGAGAGATTGAAAAAGAATAGGGATGACCCCCTCTCAGCAGAATGAGCCAGGCTGCACTGGGAAAGGGCTCAGGCAGACCCCCTCCCCAGCCCTCAGAGAGGGGGAAGGAAGAATACCTGCATGCCTTTTTTTCCTGCTTACATGTGTCATCACAGAGGTGTTACTAACTACTCTAACTGGGCCAGCCAGTGTGTCCATTGACAGAGCCTTTAGGGATGGGCTCTGCTGGACAGAGTAGAAGTTTCAAGGAGCTTCTCTCTCAGAAGCAGCCTCTGCGGTTTCCTCTGCCCCCACTAAATTCAGATTGTGTTAAACTAGCACAAAACCATATTCTAATGTCAGACAACATGTGTCAGGATAGTCTCAGCTAAGAGAGAACTGGCACAGTTTGTGCATGCACAACTTAGAACTGGGACAATTTCCCAAGCCACTGTGTCTCATTCTCTGATGTTACAGAGATCACCTTATTGCTGTTCTCTCCACAGATGCATCAGGTACCAAGCTACTGACCATAATTCAGTCACCATCCCTCAATACACAAAGATTACTTCGAAAGAGAATTCCTCTGAGATACATAAACTTCCATTGAATTCCAAATGAAGGTTTGAATCAAGGCCAGAAATTTTTCACTCACTTCTTGCACTAACAACGAGCTTTAGTTTAAATGCTTTCTACTTCAGGAATCTTTACCTTTCATGCACCTTTAAAAGACAAACATCTCTTCTCAGATTTCATTTTGCCAAACCCTCCTAGCGCCCTCAGGGTCTCTTTCCAAAATATTCATACCCACTATTTGTGTTTGTAGTTTGATTACACTGCTCTTGAACATGGATGAACAGAATTGTCCACAACACTCTAGATTAATCTAGCAGCACCTTTTACAAAATATTATTATTTTTCATATTTCATCCATACAGATTTTGCATTTGTCCTTCATTTTCTGCACTTGGCTCTTTTGAATTTGTCTTCTTCCTCACATCACATAACACTGGTGATGTAGACTTGGAACATTATACAAGCTATCATTTTTCTGCCCAACATTTTTTCAATAACCACCCCAGTTCCTACTGAAATTCTTGTAATTAATCCTTATTTTAACAACCATAATTATGTCATCATTCAGTGTCTTCCAATCATATAGTATCAACACATTCCCATTTCATTATCCATCCTATGGCATTAGAAAAATCACTTGCTATGTCCTTAGCTGTATTATAAAATAAACATATTTATCATAGTGTTTGCTTGGCAGGGTTCAAAATTATCTGTTTTAGAAAAATCCCCAGCCACCTTCATTTTAACACTAAATGCTGAGCAGCAAGTAGCCTACATGAGTTGAGCTTCTGCTGTGAATTTAATTTTTATTACAACTCTGGGCATAGGAATTACTGTGCTAAAATGCTAAAGGTATAAATTCAGCTGGAGTTTGGCAGAAAAATAGAGAAAAATCAAAATAATGCACATCATGCAGTGTTCTTGGCAAATAATGCTGAGAAACAAAATATTTTATTAATTATGAAGTATTTTAAGTAATTGACAGTATTTTCAGAGAACTTTAGAGGATGATAATTTCTCATATTTTGTCTAGTGCTTTAGTATGAGCACATCTAACCCATCCGTATGATATGCTAGGCTGCCCTTGCAACTAGTAAATGTTATGGTTCAGAACTACTACATTTACAAAATATTTAGTTAGTGATTCACATTTCCTATATCTTATATTAAATCAATTTGCATGTTTTAAATTTCTGACAAGGTGTGTGTAACCAGTTACTCCTCCCATCTTGCACTAACCCTGTTGCTGTTGCAGAACATAGGAAATCAGGACGTAGCATCATCATTCTCTCCTTTTCATTGTATTTTTCAAAATGCATACTGATGAGACTCAATAGGCAGATGTGTGAAGACTGAAAAGTATTTTCCAATCAGTAAAACATTCCTTTCTGTACAAAATTAACCTCTAATTCATAAATTCCTCCTAACTGCTAGTTAGAAAGCCCTGGAGATTTGTTTCTCATTCAATATTTTCTAGAACACTAGATTTATCAGAGTATAAATGACATCACAGGAAGCAGAACACAAAACTACTCTTACAACCAGTTTATAGTATCATACTATCAACCCCACTAAATCAGTGAGCTCCCTGTATATGAATGTCATGGGACATAATCTTTAAGGGAACTTAACCTGGCTTCTCTTTGATCTCTGTGTAGTTTCTTCTGGTTCATAAACCAAAACTGGCTTTCTGTGCTTTTATGCTATTGTGATGCTGGGGACACATCCTGATAAGAGTCAGAAGATGGCATGGAAATCTCTGTATTCTACTTTCACATATAACTTCCAGAATTTCTGAAATAAAATCCAAACACCATCTACTAATGGGGTTCAAACTATTTTAGTAAAGGTGGAAAATCACGAATCTGCTCAGGAGTATCAGTAAAGCCAGGAACAGAAATAACATGTTTGAGTTTACATTTAGCAACAGAGCCTCAGAGAGTCATAGAAATCTAATTGCTCTTTCCACTGTGAATTCATTCACACTGTGGCAGGAGTTTTGGACTCATCTAGATAGCTATATGGACTCATCACATCAGCTCTCACAGCTCTTTTCCAGAGTCCTGTTTGATTATCACATAGAGAATATTTTAACAAATAACCTAAAAATAGTATATCCATGCCTGATACTGAATGCTAGCATATGGAAATCTAAAATGAAAAATAGAAATGAGTTCTTGCATGACAGTAAGAGATATATAAGGGTGGTTCTTTAGTGAACAGGGATATGTCACAGATGTATCTACAGTGAGACATAAAATTAGCCTTATTTATGTTGTATTAAAATTTGTTAATTAATATATTTAATATCTATTGAATATATGAGCATGTACAAATTCTCTTCCAGATAGAGGTGGAAGGATTAATTTTTTGGTATCCCTTCAAATTACATAGCTAAAGCACAGCTATTTGGTAATTACAATTGTAGAGTCGTAACACTTTTTGTTATTACCATTTACCACTAATTTCCTGATTGTATTATTGCATGCCTAATTACTGTGTAATTACAACAGAGTTAATTTGTAACATTAATGCACTCAGTAAAAGTATTACAATGAGAAAAGACAATGAATAATATACATATGTAGTGAATTACTCAGTAATGTTAATTAGGTCTATTGAAAGGGAGCTTGCAGAGCAATTCTGCTGTAACTGCACTGCAATGAAGGTACCTCTATTGTAAACCACAGGAATGTTTTGTCAAGGCTTGAATGGATTCCAATGAAAACAAATACTGCTCTTAAACTCTGAAAAAAACATTTGAAGCCACATATACAAAATTCTCCAAGGTGTTGAAGCGACTCCACAGAAGTAAAATGAAGGAGCAAACAAGCATAACCACAGATAAAAGTTCCTGATATTCTTGTTCGATAGGTGGATGATCTTAACCAGAAATGCCAAAACTAAATTATTTTAGGAAGTGAAATCAAGACATTCTCATAGGAGTTAAGCCTCACAAATGTCACCAGCGCTGATGACCCCAGAAAGCTCCTTCACCTTCCCCCTTCCTGCCAGATACACTGTGCTATTCCATGTTATGTCAAGGGGAAAGCATTAGGAGGTGTCTGGGGTCTTGGACACATCACCTCCTCCCCCAGGCATTACAGCAGGACATGGTGTCCCTCCTGTTGGGATTGTTTTGGGTCTGTTTCACACAATCCAACACACCCCATGGTGACACCCAGCCTGGTGCAAAACACACCAAGGATTCCTCTCCTGCTCTCCCTCCTCCCTTCCATGCTGGAGACAGCCTCCAAAAGGGCATGGATAGATCCATCCCAACCCAACCCCTTATCTCTCTGCCTTGTGCCAGCCCCTGCCAAGCCTGGATGGAGCCTTTCCCACCCAGGGGCAGATGTTCTCTCACTGCTGGCACCAGGGCAGGTTTCCCCAGCACCTCTCCTCCCAGTGGAGATGGAGTGTCTGGGGAAACAGAGGAGGGAAGGCAGGAGAGCAGAGCAGCCTTTTGGGCTGGATGTGCCACAGGGCTGCTGCTGCTGCTTTCCAGATCAGCATATTTCCTGCTGCAAGTATTTTCAAATTGGAGCATTCCTCTTCATATCAATCAAAATGTTGTGAAGAAAGACCAGATCAGTACAGAACTTTTTTTTTTTTTTTTTTTTTTTTTTTTTTTTTTTGTTCTAGCCTATTAGAACAAAAGTGCAAAAATACAGATAAATTGAAGCTTTGAAAAGTGTGAAGTCACCTAAGAACACCTATTCCCAGTTTGAAAATAAAATGTTCAGATTCATAAATGTGTTTTCTATGATCTACTAAGCTGCATTGCATGGTCTTAGGGCACTCCCATTGTGCTGCAGGGTTTTCCTAGTTAGCCTTGATTTTCCTAGTTAGCTTTGTACCCTGTGAAAGAAACTAAGTGTAGCCACACATTGAGTCAGTGAATGTGTTCACTAACTTATTCAAATTAACCTATTCATTTCTCCACATCTATGACTCCCTCAAGAGCTTCCTCTTCAGTTTCAGGAAGAGCTAGAGGCAACTGAGAATTTAGGCAAACAAATATTCCCTCAAAATTCCCATAACAGCAATCAAAGGGTTTCAGATTCCTCTGGGTGCCTCATGTATACAGAATGTCAGTACAGAGACATTCAGTGTTGCAAAAAA
This sequence comes from Muscicapa striata striata, assembly GCA_030060385.1. Taxonomy (NCBI): domain Eukaryota; kingdom Metazoa; phylum Chordata; class Aves; order Passeriformes; family Muscicapidae; genus Muscicapa; species Muscicapa striata. The sequence continues at coordinate 4,023,019 of JAREIS010000011.1, forward strand.
CAAGGTCTTGCTCTGTTTCTCTTTGTATTAAATTTCTCATTACTGAAAGACAGATATGGAACATAGTTGTTAATGCAATTGGGATTCTCAAAAACATACCAAAGAAAGAGGGGTCTGGGGGTGGAATGAGAAAGGAAGTATTTTTGTTTTCTGCCTCATAAGAAAATTATTATTTACATTCTTTACCAGATGAGTCATTTGGGTGTACTAGATTTATTTCTCCTCTAGGACTACCTTTTATATTTCTTACAGAAATATTACAAATGTCCTCACTGAACTGCATCTGAGTTTGTTTCTTAGCTTCAGTCAGAGTCTTATGTTATATATCAAACAGAAGACAGTGAAAAGATTTGACATATCATGTGGCCATAAAAAATGAGGAGACAGACATTGTTTATTGCTAAATCTATCCTTTTGACTAAAAGCTTTGAGACTCTGACTAAATGTAAGATATTCTTCTTTATTATGCTGTGTCTAAAAAAAAAAGTGTGTTGAAATCCAAAATTATTTCAGCAAAAGCAACTGATTTATTAAACTCTGAGCCAGAAAAAAAAAAAAAGCTGATGAAACTCTTTTTAATTCCTTAGTAACTTGTGTCCCAGATGTTACTGTTTTCAGCACTTTGGCTTGCATGTTTTAATAGCTAGATAGCACATCATATTTTCTTTTCACTTTAATCTTTAAATTAGTATACATTTGAGGTAGGTTTCATTTTTAAGAGACTAGTTTCTTCTGCAGTCCAGAGCACCAATTTAAAATCTTTGAAATCTGCCCACAGTTGCAGGCTAGAGACTAATTGCCTTTAGTTTTCATCAACTCATTAAAGATTTAGAAAGGTGTAAGAGAAAAAGAGTGGAATCAGATACAGAACTTCTGTGCAGTTCTCATAGACATCATTTTTTTACAAAAAAAAAAAATACAAATGACTAATAAAAAAAACTTTTTAAATGCTTTCATATTAATGAAAAAATATATATCTTTTCCGACATATTTATAATTAGGACTATTTATGTCATTTTCACACAGAGAAACTGAATATTAGCCTTGTGTATTTCAGAGAAAGCTAAGTTCAAAAAACAGGGCATTATAAATCATTGTGATTTTTAATAAATGTTAGGGACCAATCATCAAAATCTCAATTATGATAAAAATAAATTTTGAGAATCGATTTTGCTTACATTTTTTTTTATTTTTGTTTCTCAGTCTTCATCTTAATCTTTGGTTGTAAATGGCTTTGTTTCTGGACCACTGTCATTCAACTGCAGCCCAGGAGCCACAAACTCTGCTCTGGTCAGCCAGACAAGCCTGGAAAGGAGCTGGGATATTGGATCTTCCTGGTGAGATCAGCAACTCTTCCTATGCTGGTGCAGAACATCTTGCAATTCTTTCCTCAGTATTAATTATTATTATTATTATTATTATTATTATTATTATTATTATTATTATTTTGTTGTTGTTTTTTTGTTGTTTTTGTTGTTGTTGTTGTTGTTGTTGTCATTGTTGGATTGCAATACAATGTCAACCACGCCTGCCATCAAGTGTTGCATTTTCATCTTTGAAGGATTTGAATGTGGGACTCCATGTTGTAATTTCTAACAATTTTACCATGAGGTTTTTGTCAGGAGGATGTTTTCTCAAAATACCTGGTGCTTTAAGCAAGAAAACTGGAAGGGGAAATATGGATTTAATGATCATTCCAAGCTTTAAGAGAGAAAGCATGTGAGTAAAGTACATCTGAAAATGCTTAAAATTAAAAGTAAGATTATTTCTATCTTTTTAATATTTAATCTTTATATGTGCATGTATGTGACTTTGAGCTCTTTGAATTTTTCCTTTTTATTCTCCTTTTAAGATTCTGGATTGGTAATAGCAAAATTCATCTAAACTTCATTGTGCTCAACTATATATGAAGAAAAACTGCAATTTCTCTCTTAAGAGTCTTCAGAGTCTTCTTGGCCATTTATCAAGTGTATTGAAATGCTTCAAAACATTTAATTTATTCAAAAGTTAAAAAAAAAAAAAAAGAAAAAAGAAAAAAACTAGTATAATTCTATTAATGTTGAGACATCAACTAAAAATTACAGACCAGATTTTCTTTAGTCAAGATTTATCCAAGTTGTCTTAGCATGAATGCTAAATGCCTGTGCCCACTACACAGAATTCTCAGACCTTCTGTAAATTGTCAATCATCATCAAATTCGTAGATTCTGAATTGTTAATTTGAGCATTACCAAATAAGTCCTATGAATTTATACTACTCTAGATTAATTTATTTTTAAAAATAGCAGCAGGTGATGTTAGGAATTTCATGAAAACATGGGGTTTATATCTATTTTTAAGATTCTTTCTCTAAAGAATAAAGCAGTAAAAACAAAAACAAAGAAGACATATACCACCACCAGAAAAACCAAGGGGTGACTGAGACTTGTTAAGAGTAGAAAGAGTGCAAAGATGGAAAAATAAGGCTGCCATACTAATCTTATTGCCATAGTAACAGTCCATTTCAACCAAAGAAACAGAACAGCTTACATTTTTACAAGGCTGACAACTGAAAGTTAAGCAAATATGGCTACCAAAAACTAACATGAGCAGAAGCTGTAATATCCCAATTTAAGAAGGGTGAAGACCTGAAGGATCAGAAGAAAAGCAAGAAAGTGTTCTTGCTTATGTTGCACAGCAAGATTTTAAAGTGTGCTGTCATATTAATAATGAACTCAGAGCAAAGTACAAATAGAATAACTTATTAAAATATCAGATTTTTCTTGATCCAGGATTATACAGTTTGACTCTTCCTCTTATGGACATCAAGAAAGTAAAATTAAAGAAAACAGCACAGAAAAGCTGTTATAAGTTGGGTTATGCAGACAGTGTATAGTGCAGATATACAAAATTAACAAGCAGCAACTTGACATTTTCTCATTGAAAGCTATTATATTTTCATTGATTTAATTGAGCTCGTCTGATTTACCCCAGATGAAAATGTGACTTTTATTCTTTAAAGTATTTGGTTTAGTTTCTCTTACTGGAAATATTTTGGCAAATTACAACTACAAGATGGGAGTAAGGTCAAATAAGGAAGAATGAGAGTTTTTCATACCTCCTTAGTGCACAATCAATTTTAAGGCTTTTTGAGCACTGAACCATATTGTATCTGATAAAAGAAGGAAGTTCATACCAAGTCTTCTCATGTTTAGCTTAAAAATTGAAATATTGGTAAGCACTGCCTGCACACCACACAAGTCACTTGTTTCCCACTAGCTGATGATTAAAATGAGTTTTTTGGTTGGTTCTGGCAAGATCATTAGACAGCTTGATGATTATAAATAACCCCAGTGTCTATATATGAACTTCATGCACAGACCACCTTTAAGCTAACTAGAGATGACCCAATTTCTGTCAGCAGAACAAGTGTGTCTCATATGAACCACATATTTAAGTGCTTTTGCTAAATGGGGGACTGGTTAAGATACAGTGAAGAGAAATAAAGGCACTCAAATATGTTAGGCAAATTTTCACTCATTCTGAATTCTCTACCTCTACAGCATTCACCTCTATCAAAATCTAAATTATTTACATACTTAATGTTACAAAAATAACCTGTAATTGTGTAAAGGATATATACACATATATGTGATATGCATATGCAGTGCTCAGTAAAATCAAGCTGGAGATTCTGTGAAACAAAACTTTAAAACTGTGGTTAGAATTTTCACAGAAATATCCTGTTTCTGGCATTTTGTATATATGCATTAAGATGGTCAAGATTTTTATTATATAATTGCAGAGTGGTGAGTAATAACACTGGCTTATTTGACCTTTCTTCTACACATCCCAGATTCTATAAAATATTTCACTTAGTGAAAATATGTGCTGTTAAAAAAATAGACAAATTTGGGTGTGTTACTGGCAAAGAGTAAGATCTCCTAATTTACCTACTACGTATTTTTATTAAATTATAATGGGAAAATCTACCTAAAATTAAATTGAAGAAATTCTATTTCAATGCGAATCTCAAAAGCAAGTGGTACAAACACAAAAATTTGCAGAAATTTGGGATTTTTTTATGACTTGCTATGAAAAAATTCCCTTTTGTGTTATTCTTAGGCTTATTAGATATGTCCAACAACAGAAAAAGCCAGAACACAAGAGATGTTAAGATTTCCATCTTGGCTGATTTTTTTCCTATAAACAACTGCAACAGGCAATTCTGCCTTCTAAATACTGTTACAAAAGTTTGCAATTACTGTGTTCAGAGGATTTAGGATTTACTATCCCTTACTCACAAACCTCAATATGTACATGCAATACAAACAACATAATTATGACTGTATGGAATGAAAGTTGAGTTTATTTTTGGTCGAAGGTGTGGTTGCTTCTTCAATATTAATGTCATGTAACTCACAATGAAAAATATATGTTCTGAAGTTTTTTCTTTTCTTTGTACCTGTTCTTCTTAGTGCTGAGAAAATGAATTATCATTAACATGATGAGATAAAACCCAAATTATCAGGATGTGGAACTTCAAGTACTCATATAAATGCAATTTGAATTACACAATTTAAATGGAATATTTCCAATTATAGTTGTTATATAAAGTATGCGATACTTATGGTGCACTACTTTCCATCTCAGTGTGTTTTATATTCTGCACCAGTTACTGTTAAATTAAGACTATAAACCCACTATCCAGTCTATTCATCCACCCATAGCAAAGTTAAAATTTTAGAGTGCTTTTAAGCTGCCCCACAGTCTGTGAATATAGGCTGCATCAGAGTAGAGAAGATGAATATTTTTTATTAGGATTGCATACAGTTACAGTACAACCTATTTCCAAACTTCATGAAACAACATAAAAACAATGCAAAATTTAATCTGTGACCTTCATAGATGTGTAGGTAAGATTCTCTTGTGTGGGGTTGGTGTGACTTTGTGACCCAGACCACTATTTGCTGAGGGGTCATGCTATGTGGCAGGTGATGTAAACCAGCAACAATCTACAGCCAAAAGTAGAGGGGGAGGAGTAAAATATCACAGAAAGGACTAAGCACTGCATTTTCAGAGCTGGATGTGGTTGCACAAGCATCTCTGGTCAGAATTGAGTGTCTAGACTTTGTTACCCTCAGTCTACATATTGGTGCTGGTGATGGTTTCACACAGCTGAGAATGATGTTAAATGTTCTGGTGCTCAACAGTTATAAAGTATTACTCTCACACCTTTGTCACAAACAAAAAGTGATCAGTTCCCAAAAACTGTGAACAGTCTCAAATAGGGTAGAGCCAGCTACAAGAAGACAAAATATTATTTTAGAATCATACAATCATTGAAGTTGGAAAAGATCCCCAAGTTCATTGAGTCCAGCCTGTGACCAGTCACCACCACACCAGATTAATGAACTAAAACAGAGAACTAAGTGCCATGCCCAGTCATTTCTGAGCCTGATCCCTACCTGGCTAAACCCTCCTTTCAGGGAGTTGTAAAGAGTGAGAAGGTCTCCCCTGATCCTCCTTTTTCCCAGGGTGAGCTCCCCCAGCTCCCTCAGATTCTCCTCATCAGACTTGTGCTCCAGACCCTTCCCCAGCTCCATTGTCCTTCTCTGGACACGTTCCAGCCCCTCAATGTCCTTCCTGAACTGAAGAGCCCAGAACTGATCCCCTGGATTTGAGGTGTGGCCTCACCAGTGCCCAGCACGAGGAGCAATCCCTGCCCTGGTCCTGCTGCCACACCATTGCTGACAGAGGCCAGGATGACACTGGGTACCTGGGCATAAAACAGACAATAAGAGAATATAGTATTTTTATAAAATCACCCCAAGACACTTGTGAATAGAAAGATTAGGTTATGACTCTGTGTTTTCAACCTATATTCCTGGTTGTTGCAGTAACTGTCAGAGTCACCATTGTAATTTTTATTTTTTTAAATTTTATTATTTGGATTGAAAAGTTTTAATATGCAAAAAAAGAAAACTAATGTAAAATATTTTGTGTGTTACCACTGGGAAATCTGATGCTCAAAAGAGAATTAGAGACATGCAATCCTTCCTCAAAATGAAAGTTTTGTATGAAATAAGTCCATAGGAAATCTTTAAAATACTCAGCTTGATATCTGGAAAGTCAGTATTTAAGTGATCTTTGAAAAGCCATAGTCTTTACTGTGAGTTTAATATTTTAGATGCTGATGAACTTGTACATGCTTCTTGCATAATTATGTGCTCCATTAGGTCCCAAGTGTGCGGAATTCTGAATTCTAATTGGATATCATTAATTATCTTCTGCCAGGAATACACAACATTCTAAAGGGTTTACCCAATCATTTAGTGTACTCACAAACCTAATTCTCAGGCTAGCAATCAAATCATTGCTATTACCAAGTCACCCAATATTCAATTTTTAAGGCTTACTCTGGAGTTATCTATATATTGATAAAAGCGAAGTACTGTAACACGGTTACAGCTCAGATGAGGGAATTCAGACCAGACAGACAGAGAAGAAAGAATGGGACTAACACAATCTGGTGGTGGTGAATAAAATGTGTCTGTGTATAATCAAGACCAGGGACTAAAATTAACCTAGGAGCAAAAATTTAAGGCAATGTAAAAGGGGGCATGAGACTGAAAGTTAGAGGGTTCTAAGAATTATAAATTAAGTGAACAAGAGCTGCAAGGAATAGCAGGGAAATGGAGGAAGGTGCTGATCCCTAAGCATGGATAATGAGATCAAAAAATCAGTCCCATGAATTGGGTGATCCCTACTTAGCATTTGTATTAAAATAATATCCAAATGTTCAAGGCTAGAATCTAGGACAAGCTATTACATTTCTTAGACATCCTTGCCATTGTCACAATGTCTAATTTGAGCTCAGTACTTGTCACTTTGTTATTGGCAAATGTTTCAGCTATATCAATTTTATTCAATTATTTTATTGCCAATTAATATAAATGTAATTGCTGATTGGGGTACTGGGGGAAAAAAAAAAAAAAGGAAGACAAAAAGTCTTTCCTTAGGGAAATACTTAACCTCTTCTCCAGCTCAGTCCAACTCTTCATTTCTAGGCTCAACTTGCCCTGCTTTTGCCATATGTTACCCTCAGGTGACTCCCAATCACCTTGCTGAGGTGTTTCTCTCATGGTTTCTCATGCCTTTTGTATATTCATAAACTTATAATGATATTGATGGGGTTTTTTACAAGTTTTCTATGAAGCTATTCATCCTAATCTCAAATTCCTGCTCCATAGAACCTTTGTAAATTAGTCCCTATCTTGACTGTGCAAACTATTTTGTTAAGAGTGCAATGTCAGGCTACATTTCATCTATCCCATTTCTCTAAGCTGTCAACGTAATTCTAAAATGTCATTTTATAGTACTGGCAACTAATTCTGTTGTATTTCCAGACAGTCTCCCCTGTCACTCAGATCATTCCTAGAAATGGTGACTAGTGGTGTTGGTGGCTTTAATTCTCAACTACATTGATCCTGGAAATCATAATTTCAAATAATTTCTTTTTGTTTCTCTTCCCCTGAAAAGCCATTGTACCCTGATTCTTGAAGATCACAGACTGAGCCTCACCAGAGGATTTTAAGAAAAGGCTGGATAAATATCTGCCAGGAAAGACACAGTTATAGTTGATAGTGGTCTCAGCAGGGAAATGGACAAGGCATCTGTCCTTCCAGCCTGACAGGTCCTCAAGGCCAAGAGTCAGCAGGAAAAAAAAAAGGAGTTTTCCAATTAATTCTCAGAAATCACACTGCTCTTATTTTCCAGGCCTGAAACCTCAAGTGATTGAAAGGAGGAGCCACTTGATTTGACAGGCTCTTGTGTTGCTTCAGTACCTTTCATGGCACTTTGCAGCTCATAAGCCTGGCTCGCCTTTCCTGGGTTTGACAGCAGAGAGTCTCAAGTGAGGGAGATGGGAAGTACTAGGAAAGTTTCTATCCTATTTACAAAGACTGCCAGGCCAGTGCAAGATGAAATCTCACTAACTATCCATTTTCATTTATTGCTAATAAATAGACAGGGTGAAATTATTAGCAGCCATGAGTTATTTTTCTCTAAACTGGAGAGAAAAATGCTTAATTTTTATAGCATGAGCACTGCACAAAACATCAATAAAGACTCAAAATTATTAAGAGTGCAGAATTAGGCCAATCATATAGAGTCTATTACACAATCCAGCAAGCAAACTAGCTTCAAAATATTTCTTGGCAAACAGTTTGCAGTTTTAAATCTTTACATTAGGAAAATTATTATGATTTTATTAGATTGAAAAATATTTAAAGCTACAGAAATACCAACAGATTATATTGAAACAGCAGAGAGCTTCCAGCACTGAGGATGCACAACAGAAATGCTCATGCAAAGGAAGAGAATATGTATATTTCAATAGAAGAGGTGAGTTATCTAATCTAACAGTAAATGCAGAGCACAAAGAAATCAAATGCAGCCACCTTCCCAGAGTGCAGAAGAAAGCTATGAGATTTGCTCACTTCTGAGCACAAGATAAAGGCAGGGACAAACACAATGCAAATTTTTCTCCTATGACAGATCCATGAGTTTTCCCTCACATTCCCAATAACTGCAGTCCCAATATGTGCAAATTACTTCTATGGGAATAGAATCAAGACAAATTAGGGTGATATATATATACACATGTATAAACACACACAGACACACACAGACATGTATATATGTGTATATGCTCAGTAACATACATTTTGGGAGATATGGTTCTTCTCAGATTCCTTTGCAGGGACTTCCACTGCTGCAGTTTACACCCCTACTGTAACAGCAGCTAATTAGCCCCTCAGCTGCATGGCTGCCATTGGCAACACAAGATCATGCTGGTTTATGTTACCATAACTCCTCCAAAAACTGCCTTCCACAACTCCCAATGCATACAAAGGAAATAACAAGGAATCAGATAGTTCTACATACAGAGGCTGGCCCCCCGCCCAAAAAAAAAAAAAAAAAAAAAAAAACCAAAAAACAAAAAAAAAAAAAAAAATTATCAGAAGCTGGTAAAATAATCTCTTAGAACTTAGAAACATTCCACAGCTACGAGTGTGGAAGAATTTGATGCACAATAATTTTGCAATCACCCTTTTGTCTTTCATAGACATTTACCAAAACTATTGCAGTCAGAGATAAAATATGCTATAAGGAGAATAACAATTTTAAAAAGTATGTAATAGTAATAGTATGTGTTGAATAATAGAGTTTTGCATATCCTAAGGCAAAAGTCCCTTTAAACATGGAATTATCATCAATCTATATCAGGATGTAATAAAAATATTTTAGCTACTTGATTTCTTAATATCTTTGATATATTTTAAGCATACTTGAACTCTCAGAATTTTTTTAAATTTATCCTCAGGATATTTATAACATTTTTAAGTTGTTTGCTGTAACAATAATAAAGATGAATAAAGACGGGTGAATAGAGATGAATAAAGACTGGCACAACAATTCAAAGTTCCAGCAGCCGAAGTCCCACAGTTTTCAAAGACACAGTGTTTAACTCCAATAGGTTAGTAACTTTCTTGCCACTCAGTTCATTGAGAATTCATAGGAGGTGCTCGTGTGTGTACATGCCAAGACTCTCTCTTTACAAAGGTGTTTACATCTTTTCTTTGTGGATTGTCATGGGATAGAATTCTTGTTTTTGCAGGTGCAAACTGTTTTTTCTCACAAGAATAGGTTGTTATGCAAAGTGATTTTCATTCTTGGAATTCATTTCTTGTGGGAACTCAACAGGTTTGTTGTTAGTTCAGCTGAAATAACAATAAGGTCTGATTTTACAAAGCCTTTCTTTTATAAGGTTTTACCTATAAAACAGTTTGCTTTGTTTTAAAGCACAAGATTATTAAAAAGCACTGTAAAACATAAATCTACCTTGACATAGGTGATTCTTGGTATTATACAGTTCAACAGACCTTCCTTTCTGACTAAGTTGTGGTCACCATGTTAAAGAGAGATACACAAAGCATAAAAATTAATTTCAATAATAGAAGTCAATAAAGAAATTTCCATTCATTTTATCACTCCATGATAAATCTCAGCTATTATCTCACTAGCACAGCATTTTAACTGGTGGCAGGATAACAATGACAGAAACTGTAAGAATCCCTTCTTGAGGTATATGTGTTAGGAATATTAGGTGAGTCAAGAGGTCTGATTATTCAGCATCTCACAGTGAAGATACTGTGAGAGGGCATTTGGGGATCCTGTAATAAAAAGCATGACTACCTACAGGGTATTCTATTAGTGTTATTTAGAAACCTAAAGTTTAATGTAGTAACTTTCAGCACAAAATTTTCTATATTTTTCTGTTTAGATATATAAATATTACTACATTGATTTAGCAGCAGCTGTTCTAGTTTCAAAACCTATGTCTGAAACAACAGAAAACTAGCATAAAAAATTAAGAAAAATTATTAACAATTGGAACACGAAAAATCCATACCTTAGATCCCAGTTCAAGATGTTATAATTGCAGATGAAATAGGTCCACCAGTGCCCTTCAGCTCATCCTGAATATCTCATGACTGAGCTTTTTGGCCCTCTTTACTGTCTTTTGATTAATAAAACAAGATATATCACTTGCATTAAGTGCAATGAGCTTAAAATATAATAGTATAACACAGAAGTCAGGAACATTGGATATCTACAGTAGCTTTATAACAGTACTTTATTATACAATATATTCCAGGTACAGTAGCTATAAAAAGCTTGTAACCATCTCTACCCACTCCTATTAATTACCACATATCATCTTGCAAGGCAAAGGTAATTGGCTTTAAAGTGGTCTTGAATGAACTGCAAGGAGACAAACTGCCCTCCTGAAGAGGGATCAAAGTGCTTAGGATGTTGAGCTGGGCACTGATTACTTCCCTAGCTGGGAAAAGAAGAATAAGCCTGTAGCATCACCAGTTCCTGGGAGGAGCCAGACTAGCAGGACAAGTAGAAAGGATAGGAAGGCAGCTAAAGTTTTATGTTAGATGTGAATGCAAACACTGTCACCTGTGTGGCAGCTTTTCCTTATGAAGTTACCAAGGCTCTCTTTTTTTTAATGATTACTTTCAAGTAAAAAAGGTTATACCAACATTTATGTTCTGTTCTGCCGCTGCTAGAATTCACACCAATAAATATCTAACAACAGGAGTCTGAATTTGTATTATTTGCTGCTGTATTGCCTTCCAGATGATAGAAAAGCTCTGATTCCTTGAATGAGGTGCTTTAGATATCACTTGAATTCTGGTGGTTTTGCCCTTCACAGGAACTCCTTGTTGCCACACTCTTCATTTTGGAGTAGTATACGGGACAAATTCAGATTTCCTTGTCGTGTCTTCCTCATTGCATCTCAAAGGATCTGTTTCCAAATCACCTAAGCAAGGATGGAAAGGATGGATGCTCCCTGTGGTACATTTGCCAGATAACTAAGTGTAGGCTGGGTACAGGAGGTAAATGTCATCTCCTCTACTGTGCAAAAGACAAAGTAAAATATGCGTTTTTATAAAATATATGATATAAAAATATATGGTTTTCCTTCTTGTTGGGCCTCTACAAAAAGACTGGCCAGTTTGTTTCTGAGTTGCAAGTCATAGCTTTGAGTCATCAGGAAGCAACAAATAAGGAGACAACCTAAATTGCCATGTGACTAATTTTCGTAGAACTGGTATTTAAATATTCAGTGATAGCTCCTTTGACCACAAGCAAGAGCCCCCACATGGCATACATCATATAGACAAAGAAAGAAGCCCAGTCTGCTGGAACCCAGTCTCTGTAATTAATACCCACCTTGATGAGATGCCCAGTTCCTTAACTTTCAAGAGATTCTTAGACTGAATTCTGAAAAGCAGTGTTAGATTTGAGTGTCTTTATTCTTCTTATAGATATTCAAATGATACAGCTTCACTGATTTATAACATTTACTTTGATTTGACTGAAAGACATTGTTCTCACAGATCGACTATTTCAACAGACAAATTATAATGAAATGTGCTGCTTGGTCCACAGCCAGCATATTCTGTAACACATTAATTCTTTACTTCCATGTAATTTACTGCCCTGGACAGCCTTGCTCATCTGTAACTGTTTTGCTTTGACACAGAGTAGAATTTTGTTTTGTTCTTAAAATAAACTTGTGTGTTTTCAATGGAGTGACAGTTGCTTCAGCAGCATTTCACTTCTAAGCATTATGTTTTAACCAGTGGGCATTCAGAGACTGATCTGTATTACACCAGTCAAGACATACATAAAAGTAGTAAAATTATTTAAAAACCATGCCTGGCATCTTACCCCATATAATGGTATTTATTTTTACAAGACTTTATAAACAGAAGCGTTTACACCAAGTATTTGATTTGTATTTACAAGAAAAGGCTACAAGCAAGCTGCCTTTTTTTTTTTTAAAGGTTCATTATTTTTCCCATTAGGGATTGGGTGCTCACTCACATGTGTGATAACTGAAGTATAGTTAATTGTTTTGTTTTCAGTTGCTGACTAAATTATCCATCTAGCTGGGAACTGATTTAAAGGTGACTTGCCTCTCTCCATGTAGTTGCAGTTTGAAATAAGGGCAATCCTATCAAGGTATTTTGTTCTTTAAATTGTGTTATGCTGCCTTTTAAGAGAGGGGACTGGCCTGATGCATAGCTCAGCTATAGAGATCTCTTCCTCTTGGTCTGCCTGACTGGCTTCTGGAAATCTAGCCCTGAGCTCTCCATTGCCTGACCTAAATTCCAACAATGTCTGAGTCAAGTATTCCTTGACCTTAGCCCCTCTAAGGGCCAGAGCAAACCTTTGGAAATTATGGTGCTGTGGTTTGACACTGCCCCAATGCCAGGGGCACAGCTGGGCAGAGGAGGGAAAAAAAAAAAAAAAAAAAACAACAAAAAACCCCACCAAACTTAATTAATGCTTCATGAGTGATATACAGAGCAGGAGAAAACACTTCAAGGGCAAAACAGGCTGAACTTCAGTTGGAAAGTGAATATATCACTAACAGAATCAGAGGAGGATCATGAGAAGTAAAATAAGCCCTGAAAACACCTTTTTCCTCCCAGCCCCTCCCTCTTTCCTACCAACAGTGCAGAGAGACAGGGCATGGGGCTTTTGGTCAGTTCATCACTGAGATCTTCTTCCACTGCTCAGGGAGAGGAGTCCATCCCCTATGAGACCGTGGGGTCCCTCCCACAGGAGACAGTTCTCTATGAACTTCTCCAGAGTGGTTCCACTCTCATGAGCAGCAGCCAAACCAAACCTGCTGCAGTGTGAATTCTCCCCAGGGGCAGAGAGTCCCCCAAAACTGCTGTGGCAGGGGTCATTCATCCACAGGGTGCAGCCCAACAAGGACAGGCTGCTCCAGCCTGGAAACAGGGAACTCTCTCCTCTGGGTCTGCACTGGATCACAGCCTCCTCCAGCATCCACCTGCTCCAGCATGGGCATCTCCCCAGGGGCTGTGGGGGATCTCTGCATCCCCCATGGATCCCATGGGCTGTGGGGGATCTCTGCATCCCCCATGGATCCCCATGGGCTGTGGGGGGATCTCTGCATCCCCATGGATCCCATGGGCTGTGGGGGGATCTCTGAATCCCCATGGATCCCATGGGCTGTGGGAGGATCTCTGCATCCCCATGGATCCCCATGGGCTGTGGGTGGATCTCTGCATCCCCTTGGATCTCCCAAGGATCCCTATGGGCTGTGGGTGGATCTCTGCTTCTAGTTCTCTCTTTTAAAGAGTTGTTATCTTGTGTGGGAATATGCTGCAGAATCTGCAATTAGTGAACATGCATTTTGCTGTGTTCTCCCAGAGCAGGAAAGGAAGCAAGCATGGAAATATCCCAGAAAAGAAAAGTCATGTACCAATGGTACAATCTTCCATTTTATTCAGTATCTGCACTGGCATCTCTAGTCTCGCCCTCTGAACAGGGTAGGTGTGACTCACACATTGTCAGGAGTTTCAGAGCTGTGCCTTCTGACACATATCCTTTTCAAGGCCTGCAAAAGCAGTCATTTTTTCCCAAACTTCTGCATTTTTCAAAGGGAAGATGGGCTGATAATTGACAAAATATTTAGCTCATTGTAAAGTGGAAGGAGAAAGAATGATTGTGGGAGGCTAGCTAGACATTTCCTGAGACATCTCAGACGCTGAGCTTGATTCTGCTCGTCTGTCATCTTTCCTAAATGTTACTCCTTTGTTGTAACTTCCCAGTTGCTGGCAGCAAAAATGCAACAAAGATTTTAAAAAATCAGTCTTCAGGCATAGGACCAGCTTTTCCCAGTGTTTTTACACTTGGAAGGTTTTTATTAAAGTATTTTAGCAATAAAAGAATCTTGCAGAGAAATGAAGAACCCCCTCATACTTTCTGTTTAAAATACAGTCATACTTCGAGTTAGCTGAACTCTATAAAAAAAACGTAATAAATTTTGGGTTCAGTGGTCAATAGCAATTTTGCAGTATGGCTTGGAAGAAATGCAGGTACTGAAAAGAGAAAATGCACTCCTGCATTATTTGGCAAATTCCTCAAATCTGATGACCATGATCTTTTATTTCCTTGACATGTGAGGTTCAAGTTGTTACATTACAACCTGCTGTCCTAGCTTTCTTCTCAGAATGGCAAGAGACCAAATTTTGGTTCTAAAAGTAAGCATTGGAAATAAATGCTCACTGAAAGTCTCCCAGTAATATAGAATTAAAATCAAGGAGGGAAATAAGGTTTTTGGTGTAGTCATATTATGTAGTTACCATGCTGGTGCCACACTTTTTACTTTCAGAAGAAAGCCTAAGAAACACTCATTTGGAAGACAAATAAATCTTCACAGACCTTATTTGTAACTGCACTGTTAAAATTTTATATAAAAAGTGCAATGCACTTGATCTCATATCTATTTTCCCCCTAGCTGTTTACTATGTACTTAATGAGGGGGATCTTCCTATTACTATTGATGGATGAATGAATGGATTTGAGTATCATTTCCACACAGCTTAGAATTCATTAAAGATCAAGCAGGGGTATAACTGTTCATAAAGAAAAATATTTATTATGCTAATTCCAGGAAGACTTTATATTATTGCTATATGAGAGCTATTAGCAAATGACAGAGATTCCAAATTGCATCTTCAATGGATTATAACAGCAGGAAGAACCATTAAATAGAAGAACAAAACAAAAGCAACAAGTCATGAACTTAAAGCTAAATGCAATTTTAATTGTTTTGCTGAATTGAGTTTTAAGGTCTGTTGCACAATCTTCACCCGAAGCATAGACAGAACCTTTATTTTAAATACTCATCAGCCTTATTTAAATTAAATCTTTAGAATTCCAAAAGCTTTCAAGAATGACTCACATCTCAAGTAAAATGTTCTGATGAAAATTGAAGATGATGGTCTCATGCCATTAATGACATTAAAATGGCAGCATTCACATAATAATAATAAAATTAATTTCATTTTCAACAAAACATGCTAGGACATACAAAAATTAATTTCATTTATTTGTCAACTACTATCTTAAATAATAATATTACACAAGATATTTGCATGTTACAGGAAGCCAAATACTGTTCCCTAAAAAGACAAAAGTTGTGTTTTAAGTTGGGTTCAGAAGAATCTAGAATTTCTTCTAGATCTACAAGTATCTAGATCTAGGTACTTTGTATTTAGAATTTCAAAATTGAGCACTTCTTTTTAACTGCCATAGGTTTTTCTTGGCTTTATTATAACATAAATCAATTATTTATGTGACATTAATACAGTTGTTCCTTGTGCAACAAAAATATGAAGCACAACAAAACATTATAGTTTGAGGTATAATACAAACTTTTGCTAAATCTCATTAAAATCTTGCATTTGAATTACAGCATATTTTACCAATAATATTGCAAATATTATTGACACTAAATACTTGTAAATATTTGCACCAAGACACTATGTCATGTGTCACTATAGCCTGTGCCCACTAAACACTGACTTCAGAGTGAAGAGAAAAAGTAATCGATATGCAGATTATACACAGAGAAACAGCACAGCTGCTAAAATGAAATGTGGGCTTCTATGAGCTATATTTAGACCTTTTTTTTTTTTTTTAATGCTATTTTCTACTTACCCCTTTATTGTTTAAAGGAGCACTCTCAATATAAAGCTAAAAATTGCATTTCCCTACCTCAACTCCTGTAACACCACAGTAATCTATTAAATATAACAATGACAGACACATCTCTTTAGCTATCCTTATGTTTGCATCTGGGGCAGAGCAAGAGGAAGGTGGGTTATTTCTGCTCATTTATTTTAAGCAAAATGTCTTTCTTCTGTGTGCTTGGACCCCATGAAGAAACCAAAGAAATAAGAATCCAATCTGATGAAGTGCCAAACACCTTCAAATCCCATTAAATTTTGAGGACAAAATCCTAGCTGTGCAGAAGCAAATGGGGGAAAAAAAATCACCTGGGCAGGAAATTGCCCACCATTATTTTTTATTTACACAGTGTCATGGATTATGTTGAGCCATGATTAGGGGAGGGGATTTTCTCGGGATACAGGATGCCAGGAGACTCAACAAATACTCACTCCTGCATGAATTTTGAAAAAGTTGAAGTTTTCAACCTTCCACTCCATCCCTTGGTTTCATTTCAAGAATGCAATTTCAGAATCACAATTAATTATCTATTCCAAAAAGATACATGTGACCATGAGGTGTCTTGAGGTATTTATTGGATGAATGAAGAAAAGCCAGCTCAAATAAAATAATTTCCTGGTAACAGCAAACATATAGGTGCAATGACCCTCCAGCAGTACTTCTAAATATTTCTAAATGAATAATAATAATGTTTCTAAATTTATTTTTAAATTAGTGCATCTGTAGGAAGACAGAAGTCCATTTATTTCCTGGTACTGAGTGTGGAGAACCCAAGAGAGGCCATCCATTTCTTTCTAATAGCCAACCCATTGTATCATGGTATACATGTCTGGGGAAAACATACATTCTTATAAAACCTCTTTAAAATCAACACACGAGGTAAGTAGAAATATAAAAATTAACTGATGCCAGCTGACCATCACTGCATTTTGTGGCATGTTCCTATTCTCTCTGTCTCTCCCTATAAATCATCACCAGTGCCTAAATGACTCTGTTGTGCCAACATTGAAGAGGCTTTTTAGCACAGGAATATCTGGTTGTTATCTTAATGATTACCAATGTCTTATTAAAAAGCCCTACAAACCAAAATATTCTGTAAGATGCATTTGAATTTCATCATATATTTTTCTATACTCTCAGCTATAGGTATCTAAAAAGGTTTAGATGGCAGAGTGCTGCTCTGAAATGTTGGACATAATTTGTCAATTTCTAGGATAACCCTGAAACAAAAAGAGTATTAAAATAAATTTGCTATTCTGACACACTACATGTCCTGCAATATCTAAGGATCAGAGAAGTCTTGGAGACTACCCATCAGAGATACAAACAACTGCCTTTTATTTATGCTTTGAGAAAACAAAGTACACCTAAAAGCAATGTATAGTGTTCTTTATCTTCTGCAATGGCCTGGATCTGTGCTTCATATTAGAATATATTGGAGAGAGGGAAATATTTCAAGCTCTCATTTAGCAATTGACCTCAGCAATCCAATAAAAAAAGAGGTAGTAGTATTTTTTTTCACATACCACTTTATTTTTTTTTAAATGCACAATTGCTGCTTGAAAAATATAATGGGAGAAGTAAAACTACACTGACAGAGGGCCTAACATAGTCCTTTGTTCTGAAGTACCCTCAGGAGGAGCCTTTCTGCAATAATTTAATGAAAATTGGCTCCTAATTTATCTGAAGTAGGAGCTGGGAATTAAGCAGTGAGAATACTGGGCTCTGGTTTCTTTCCCTTTCACATGCAGTAGTGGATACATGTGGAAAGGGCCCTGACATTTTCAGTGAAGGCTGGATTTTCATATCACTTCCAAGTGTTCTGTGATCAGGGATTCTGGAAAGAGTCAGAAATAGCAAATCAGCAGATGTGTACCAAATAAAAATCCAGCTCTTGAGCCATAGCTGTTTTGACACATCTGATCAAGCAGGAGTAGATGAGCCTGAGACATATCCTAGGGACTGCTGACATGCTGAGGAAAATAGTCAGGTTTTGCCCCAGGGAATGCCAAGGGCCCAAAATACTCTCACAATTCTTCTTCTCCTTACATCTTGAAAAGTTCTAAATTAACTTTTCAAATATTTGCAGGATTCCATGGCTGCAAGATTTTCTCACAACTGAAATTTTTTTCAGTGCTGAGAAAAAAAAAGATTTTTTTCCTGAAAGTATCCCTCAAACATTAAGATTGATTCTAGAGGAACACTAAGTGGGATGTTTTATTTTGCTTTCAGAGGCAGATGGCAAAATTTTTGAATTGATAGATGATGAAAGGGTGTCAGAATACACATATGTGATGTGTCCTGTGAAAAGTGATCATGCTTCCTTCCAGTTGTAACTATAATTTCAAGGGAATTATTGGCCAGTATAATAAGAAGCCTATCTTAATTTGTGTTTAAGAATATACACACAGAATCAGACTTACAATGACATCATTAGCAAACATTTTCATTTTTCTAAAGCTTCTGAACCAGATTGGTTTTGCAAAGCTTCTTTTTTGTTCCTACACCTTGTTGCTTGGCCACCATTTGTGCTAAATCTGCCTTATAATTCATTATACTGCAGCCTTTGCAGAAGGTCATTTATTAAGTAATTGCTTGTCTATTGAAAAGCCTAATTATTCCATGTTTGTCAGAAAGAGAAAATAGCACAACATTTGAATACTGAATGGGTTGCAAACTACTTTTCAAATGCAGTATATGAAAAATTTCAGAAGCTTTACTTATTGCCAGTCAAATGAAAACAGCTGAATGAACCTACACATTAAGGGTTAAAAACAGGCAAATACACCGATGCAAAAGGATGCAAAAGCATATAGAGTTTCCAGCTCTTACAGCTTTAATTCTAAAGCAAATACGTTTCATAATTTATTACTCCTGCAGTACTGTCTTCACGGGCTACTGATGCCCTCTACTGGTGCTTCACACACATACTCTGAATTTTTGGATTGATAAAAGCTGCTCATGACTCATTTTCTGTTCCTTCCCAAAGAATGGACAATAATTCAGCCGTGATTGAGTTTTTCTGTGGTTCACACCCACCAAACACATATCTGCAGGAAAGGAGCTTTTGTCTGGGGTTTTATCTCCAAGATACATTTGGCAAGTGCTGTTTGCTTTTCCCAATTCACAGCTGCCTTGGGAATTACTGACTACAAAGAACTCAGGCACTGATAACCTCTTTTTAAACCTTTTTTAAAGCCTTCGTCAATATTTGAAAGAAAAAGCATTCAGATTTTCATAAAAATGGCATGGAAACAAGCAGCAGGATGGTTAAAAATAAAGAGTTGTTTATAGCTAATGGTCTTATGAAGATTTTTATGACATTTGATCTTGAACTGCCTTAGCCCAAGAGGCCACCACTATCAGTTTGTGTGACATTTGCCTTGATTTGTTCACATATTCTGAAAATGCATGCTGTATATCATACAATCCTCTTGCTGCTGCTTCTAATCTTTAGCTTGAGAGACAGTTTAATGAAAAACAGATTTGAAAATGCTTGTTCTCCCAGCTTGCAAAGGAAATGAAGCACAAACAGTCACGTAATTTTTGGGTCCTCAGACCTGTGTCTCCCAGAGGCCTTTGAAGCTACTGATCAATTTTCAATTTGACACAGGGGCAGGGGCTCAAGGACCTCAAGTCTCTCCAAAGATTGTAGGTAGCAGAGAGTGAGCTCCCAAAGGAAGACAGCAATCTCCCATCAATTCACACATTTAGATGGAAAATCAGCAGCCTCGGCTGGCTGGCCAGGCAACATGCCAGTGCCACAGAGTGACTGTGCCTTGTAACAGGAAGATGGGAATACTATTGGCCAGGGAGTGGAGAGAGACACAAATCACAGAAAAATAAGAAGCCATTCTCCTCTAGTTCTATGTCCCATAAAACAATGCACTTTAAGATTACTGCCAGTTGCCTGGTGAAAGCTACCATCTAGACATGAACTTTCCTTACCTGCATTTGCTTATGGATGGAACTGCCTCTTCCACAGGATCATCACACCTTCTCTCCCAGGAAGGGCCATTCTGTCTGATCTGGCTGCTGAGCTGCCCAGGCAGGTGCTTTCCAGGCTTTCTCATGTGAAATGGTGAAAGCTAGGTCAAATATTTTAAAATAGTTGATCTTTGCTGATTTTGCTGAGTTTATTCAGATTGAACTCAGTCCAACATGAATAATTACCTGTATGTTCCAGCTGCACATGTTCTGAAACACCAGAGTCAGTCATCTTGTCTACTCATGAGAGCAGGATGGGAGCTGGACCCAGGCTGAAGGAAACACTAAATGAAGCCAAAAACACACCAGAGTCTTGCTGGATGCTGACACTGATATGGGAAATGAGGCACTGAAGATTTATGCAGCACCAGCTGGGGAGAGCAATTGGAGATGGGAGCAGCCATTGGAATGTTTCACTGTGGGGTTCTGAGCTGTAGGATCCAGGCTAGGGACACCCAAACACCATCAAATATTCAGAGACCTGTTTGAGCCATGTGTCTGCAATAACCAAGCTGAATAGCAATCTCCATAATCCACTGCAGTGCAGACACACATCCAGTGATGAAATCCTCACTGGAATTACTACAAATTATTAGGTCCACAGTCTGAAAATCACATTAAGATATACAGCACTACACAGCAGCATATTAGAACTTTAGACAGAGCTCATTCCAAATATCAGCCCACAAATTTGACCAATAACAGAAATAAGACAGAAACAAATCTGAGTAAGACAGTGGAAACAATTGCTAACAATCAGATCTGCCTCCATCCAGGTACCATTCACAGTAGAATAAGGGAGGGAAGACAAGGACAAAGTCCCTTTGAGCTATATAGCTGCATTCTCTGTGAAGATATTATTATGTGAATCTTTAAATGCCCCACTCCACTAGAAAGAAATGTCACTTCGAGGAAGAATATTTTCCAGTAATATAAAGAGATAAGATACACAAATGATGGAAGTGAGTATTACAACTTACTGGAACTGGATATGTATAAATACATCAGTATCTTTAAGATTTCTTTCTGTACACTGCAGGTAACCTGGCAGAGGAGGCATATACCTAAACTGCTCAAAATATCATTTATAGGAACACATTTCTTTACATAATTCTTTTTTATGTAGAAGCCTAATTACTCAGTGGTTATTAGACAAGGAAAATAGAGTTCTTTTTAAATTTAGGACTAGAATCCAAGCCAAATTCCAGGGAAGGAAAATAAACATTTTACAGATGGAGACCTGCAATCTAACTGCACATTTAGGTAATACAAATGTCCAAGAAGAGGAGAGAAAAGCATGATGTTATGATTGAAGTCACCCAAATGAGAATTAAGAAATCTAAACCTGTCTTCAGACAAGACAGATTTGTCACAGTTGTGGAGAGACATTACATAGCTACATGAGAAAATGTATTCTTCAACTAACTTAACCTATTTAGGTGTGACAAACAACTAATACAAGGCAGTATTTTACACAAAAGCTGGGCATTCAGAGTGACATATCATACAAATAAAGTTTCTAACAATATAGCTACCACTATTATCCTAGTACCAGACAATTCTGGCAGTCAGAGCCAAGTAGGGTAGTTATGTACCAGTTGGCAAAAAATATTCTAATGGATAATCTTTTCAAGAACTCTAACCCATTTTTAAGCCAGAACTCTTTTAGAAAAGTGGTCAATTTTTCAAAGTTACTAAAGTGATCAGTGTTGCAGATGAATGCTTGATAGGAATTTTTGATGGATAAACAGGTAGTTCCCACAGATTTCAACAAATCTTTTATGTCCTTTGATTGCTTGAGTTTCAGTGGTGTTGGTCAGATTCCAGGCTCCATAGATATGCCAGTAGTTTTTGGAAACAGGACAGTCAAGTACTTTTGACACTTCTGTTTTGCTCCATGGATAGGTTCTCTGCTCTGTTATCTGTCATATAGCTCACCCTCACTGATGCTATTTTAGTGCAGAACTGTATATAATTTTTGTGATCTACTCTGCCTTATCCTTTTATTTAATAATTTCTTCCTTTTCTTCCTATTCCCACCAGTTGCTCCTGGTGGCAGAAAAATATGCTCTGGTAGGGATTATTCTAAATTTGACTGTTAGTTTGCTTCTTCTTTTAGCATTGTCAAATTTTGTCAGTTTTCTATAGAATCAGAGTGAAATTCTCTGGAAGATAATTTGGATGTAATATATAATTCTTTAACCTGAAAGACCAAAGTGTCAAGGACTAACATGACACTCTTGTCTTCATAGGAGACCATGCCACATCATCCCAGTTTCCCTGTCTAAGCCCCTCACATTCATGCATGAAAAGATTTCAGACAGGATGTCACAATTGGGATGAAAATTAATTCAAGGCTTTTGATACCTGTGCAAATCAAGGACATGGGTATCAAGAGGGAGGGAAGGAAAGGTGAGGAGGAGTGGGCTCTTTAAATACAGGATTGGAACTGCCTCCTTTTGCTCAAGAATAAATTTCTCTGCAAATTCTTACTCTATACTTTGACTACCAAAGTTGCTTTTCTGCCTACCTTGCACAAAACATCTGAGAATATTGGGAATCTCAAAAGAGCAAAGAGAATTATAGAATCTCCAGCCCAAGCTCCTGTCCAAAGCAGTTCATCTCAAGCTCCATGTTGTTCAGGGCTTCCTCCTTGAAACTTTGAAGGATGGAGCCTGCAAAACCACTGGGAGATCTGCTTCATTGCTTGGCTGTCCTCATGGAGAGACACTTTTCCCTCTGTCTGTTACAAATCTCCCATCTTCTTGTCCTTCCACACAAGGATACAAAAACTTGGCTGTGTACTCCTGATGACTTCTCTGATGAATCATCATCTATCTCTTCTCCTGATGCCAAACTGATTTTTGCCTTTTTGCTTTTACACCTGTTCCTTATATTCTGCATATATATTTGTAGCTCTGTAGCCTATTACTGTATAACTACAGAGATTCATAGCTAACATTTCACCCACTCTGTTAGACAGAAAGACAAAATAAATTCCCTAAAGACTCCAACCCTGGGGGACCAAGGTTAAAATGGCTTCTTGAGAAACTTCCTCATAAACTAAGTTTAGTTAGTATCTAAAAGGTAGGTCACAGAAAAGGGTCAAAGCAGGAGATAATTGCCTCATCACCCATGTATCTAGTTGAGGATTCTTGTCACTTATGCTAATTTGCTAAACATCTAATATTGTGCCCACTTTATGTTACAATGTGCCTCTTTGGCGGATTTTCGGCGTGTTGTGCACCATAAAGCATCCCCATAAGGGATCCCCATAAGGGATCCCCATAAAGGATCCCCATAAAGGTAACAGTTTTTTATCACCTAACTGTGTCTGGTTCAGGATTTTAAGACTAGGGAAAGGCAGCCCCTCGTTATTCCCATTGTCATCTTCTTGTCCTTCCACACATGGCTGCAGAAATGACTTCTCTGATGACTCATCATGTGTCTCTTTTCCAAGCTGATTCCTGTTTAGCTTCCAGTGCACCAGCATGCCCAGGTCCTTTTCCACAGAGCTGGTCCTCAGCCTGTCAGTGGCATTCCAGAGAGTTACCCATCACTGGTACAGTACTTTGTGTTTGCTCTTGTTTAAATTCCCAGTGGAATTTAAATTCCTACTGGAATTCCTCCAGTGTGTGAGGCTCATTTTAAACGGTCACACTATTTTTTTGAGAATTTAGATAGATTCCTAGAAGTTGCTATGATCCACAAACTTGACAAGGGCAATGGCATTGGTAAATCCATTAAATAGGACAGGGCCCAGGACAGATCTCTCAGGATCTTCATTCACAGCCAGTCTCAAGGTAGTGTATGACCCCATAAGTGCTGCCCTAAGGCAAATATCAGTTTCCCACCTCTATAGTCGTGTGCTCATCTAGCCTGTCACATCCCAAACTGGCTAAAAGATGCCATGGGAAGCAGAATATCAAGACAGACAATATCTGCTACTCAGCCCTCCTCTGCAGATCTCATCGCTGGTAAATTAGTTGCAATAATCTAACATTGATAAGTACTAATCACCTTCTTCCATACGTGTTTGCCTTGAAGAATTTTGCCTAACAGCATGGGTAAGCAGAGACAAAGTCAAAATATAGTTTAACTAGATTACAATATTTGTTTCTCTAAAGTCACCCAATAACAATTTAAAAAAAAAAAAAATTAAAAATCTATAATACAGACTTTCTATCCAGCAAAAAAAAGTACAGGTTTTAAATTGCCACATGTTCTGCATTTATGGAGCACAGAATTCTGGCAGAATCACGCATCACAAGGGAACAGTTGGCACATTCCAGTGTGCCTTTGCCATTGACAAAATTAATTTGTACTATTGTCAATAAAGGCACATACTGTCATACATGAAATAAAGCAAATGTTGGGGGTTTTCCCCAACTTTTTACAAGAGCATTTGAAACATTTCTAAGCCCTAAATGTAATACCTGCTCCTGTAATCTGAACTGGCATGTAACAAACCATGCACATGTGTCAGCATCCAAACCAGTTGCAGAAAAACAGACTGGGTGTCATGAAGCAGGAAGTGCTGATGATGGAATACATTGCTTGAAAAGTATGTGATAACATTTCTTGACATAAAAAACATCAGTCTTTAACGTCTTCATTGGCAATGTTCACATATTTTTTACTAATAATCCACAGAAATGGACTCTTCTGTGTAGCAGAGAGGTATTTTTAATTCTTTATTGCACAGAAAATACCTGGTTTAAAATGTATGTCAGTAAGGCAGTCAGCAATATTTAAAGAGGTAAATTTTCAACACGAGGAGGTGCTGTTGACACTCACACCCCTGGTGCAGATCCAGTCATGCATCAAGACACAGACTGATATATTTGATAAAAAATTCTGAGATGAGCATTAATCTACACATTCCAGGATGAAATCCTGCCTCTGTGCAAGGGAACTTGTGCTGTGTTATACAGTTCATAACTCTGAAGAATAGGCAAAGCACATTGTGCACAAATATGTTTCTGTAAGACATATGTTATCAGAATTCACACACAAATATTTATGAATGGCACTCAAAAAGTCAGTGTGTAGCATTGCACAGACTAGTATTAATAGCCTAACAAGCACTGCAAGAGCAAGAAGCCTAAGAATTAAACAGATTAAGCATTAATTCAGTTTTTGTTTTGGTAGGGAATATTCTATCACAGATTTGCATTAATTTGATTCACTTACAGAGTATTTGAAAAATCAATTCATTATGCTGTAAACACAGAGCTTCCAGGCAACCCAGATTTTGTAAATATAAGTATGTTGAATCAAAGCATTTGTTCTTTAAATCATGCAGGTCTTCTAAGCAGGTTGGTGATACTGTCACATAATGGTTATATAAAGCAGTAGATAGAGCAAGTTTTCAGATATCCATGACTGACAAATCTATTCTATTATTTAGAACAATTCTAAGAAAAACACATTATTTTCAGATGTGAAGGGCAAATATAACTCCAAGTATCTTTGGCACACTAATATACAAAGATATTGGCCCAACAGATACAAGACAGCAAAAGTAAATAATTAAAATGAATGAAAAGATGACTCTGATAAGCCATAGAACCTCATTATGACTATACACTGCAAGGGATAAATAAAGTCTCATTTTTACAGAGGAAATATTAAAAGAAAAAAAAGAGAAGGAAAACTTACAATTTTTATAGGAAATGTTGACATTGTACTGCCCTCAGACTCCCATTCTTCTCCAAAAATGGTACATCATATTCAGAATATTCTTCCAGTGCTGGTTCTTATCTCCCATCATGAAAAGTGAAGGCAGTTACACTGCAGGAGCTCCTAGTCACTGCTCTCCTTGGGAAATACAGTTAAAAGCATGACTTCTTGAAGTAAACGACCTCTAGAAAAAAAGAATTCATTAACTTTTCAGTATTTGGTTTGTCCATGTTTGAGTTTTTAAATTAAATGTAGTTTTTTTAAAAACACACATTTTTAAAGTAGTGTTTATATAATTTGGTCAGCTTTTCAACTAATGCAGTTGACATTGTTAAGTTGCTATTTGCTCTAGTCTTTTGATCACACCGCTGTGAAAAATGTTTGAACAAGGGAATCTTGATGTTGTTTTAATCTATCAGCTTCACAAATTAAGCCCACTTAAGTCTTTCCACCCAAGGAGACTGATGCCTAGAGAGACAACCTGGAACAGAGGCTAGACAGAGTTAAAGGAATAAAGTAGCTATTTCTAAAAGCCCTTTAAAGGATACACCCTGGGCACTACAAGAGCCTGCCTGGGCTCTGCCCAAGATGGACCCAAGATGGACAGTGTGTCACAAGTTTTCACACTTTTATAAGTTTTGGTGCATTTATATATTGGGGTAAATTGTTCAATTACAGCTTCAGGTTATGAAGTCCCATCCTACCAGATTGTTCTCCTTAATCCACTGTTGTTTATACTTTTTGGGCCTGAAACTGCAACAGTGTCCTTGGTTCTCAGACTGGAAAAGAATTGTTTTGTCTAATTAAACTGGGAAGAGAACTTTATATGAAGTTTCAGGGTTATGTACTAATGCAGTACAGAATCTAGAAAATATGAAAGCTGAAATCTAAGGCATCAAGACAGCAACAATTTTTATTTTAAAATGCCAAGCAGGGTAGTGGAGTCTCTCTTCACTTGTGCATTGGTGTTCTGTCCTTACCTTGCTCTGTCTGGTGGAACATGAGCACATAAAGCCCAGAAAAATTTGATCAGACAGACTAGGATTCACAGTGGGATCCCACTGAGCTCTTCCTTTCTCACAGTAAACTTCCCAATGGAATTTCCAGCTGAAGAAGACAGACTGTTCTACACACCAGAAATTACATCAAAGGGGGAAACACTACTTCAGATCGGCACCTTTAGCATTTATATAGTCAAATAATTTCAAACAGCCAATTTACTAAACACAAATTTATCTTCAAAACACCTTGCTGAGGTCAAGACACTCCATTGTCCTTCAGTGAGGGACAGTTGTGTTCTGTGACACACCTGCTGTCACCCACTGAGTCCTGGGCAGAGCATTTTCTAATAGAGAGGGAAAGGAGTGAAAAGAAAAAGTGCTTGCCCTTGTTCTGACTCCCACAGATCTTGCTGCCTTTCCACTGCTGAGGGCCAGTTTGTTTTTCTGCCCACTGTGCATCTTGTCTCATGCAGCTTAGCTGTTCATGATAGATTAGACCTCCTGGGACCATCTTATCAAGAATATTCTTTTTAGAAAAACTTAATTTTTCAAATCAAGAGTATATGGAGGGACTTTTGGATGACACATTCACTAATGTTATGGCTGAATCATTCATGGGCTCTTTTAGTTGTTTCTGAGCCTGTGCCTAAAACTGCAGTAATCTGTTTCTAAACTAGAAAAGAGCTTTTTATCTCTTGCTTGTTTTTGTCATTTAGGAAAGTATTTGTTGTAATTTTGTACCTTTTTATAGAAAATTCTGACAACTCTAGTATTTGGAGAACTAGCTAAAAGGGTTTGGTGATTTTTGCAGAATGTCTGTATAAAGAGATGATAACTCATTTTGAACAAGAATTTCAACATTGCATTTAAAAGTAGTTATTCGAGTTTCATTCTTTTTCTGAGATTGAATGCTCACAGCTGAACTTTTTAGTTGCAGTAATTCCATCTTTCATCATTTTATCATGCATCTTAGGATGCTTGTTTCTTAACTCTTGGCATCTGAAATCAGAGGCTCTTATTTCAGTTTTGAAAAATATCATTTTCACCTGCTACTGCTCTTCCAGAAAGTTGGAAATAGGAAATCAAAGTACTTAAATTTAAAATAAAAAAATAAAAAAATAAAAGGAAATAAAATGAGAACTTGAATTATTATTTTTTAAACCTCATTTTAAAACCAGTTTCATTATAGACCACAAAAGTAATGGCATGGGGCTTGCCAGATGAAACCCTCATGCATTCATTTATTCTATAATACAGAATTTTCTGAACTTGCAAGTGAATACTTACACTGCTGACCTTGCAGAAGTTCTGAAGAAGACAGCAGGACATCTAACAGTCAGTGTAAGTAGGCATTTTTGTGTTATGTTAGGATGAAAATTTCCAGCCCAATGGCATTGCAGTCTTGTCCTGGGCACCTTCAAGCCAAGGTTCTCATGTCCTGCAGGCACAAAGAGACATCTGGAAAGGGGTGGACACAGGATAAGGATCTAACAGAGATTTAAAATATTTGCCATTCTGAAGTTGTTAATCCCATTAGATTCTACAAGGAAAACTCACATCTAGAAAGCAAACTCTGTTAAAAAGACTCAAACCTCAGACTAGCACAGCTAAACACTGTAATAATGTAAATAACAGCAATTTAATGATAAGAAAAGTGCACTGACATGGAACACTGTTGTAGGAAAGAAGGAGCAATACCTGTGACAAGGCCCAATACTGATAAAAACAAAAATGTCATAGGATTAGATAATTGCTTTGCCTGACTTCATACTTCCAGAAACAGGCTAATGAAGCAGGTGCCTACTTCTAAAGCTGGATTTTTTAAAATAATACCATATTTTTACCTTGTATATGTAGGCAAAATATATAAATATACTTTAAATTTGGGAAATTATTTCAAGAGCATTAAAAGTCTCATTCTTCTTAGATGTGTATTGGATGAATTCATTTAAATAAAGTTATGACAATTCTGAGGTACTTGAAGGCTGATGAAAGAGACAGCCTGGTTTGGAAAAGAAATGTATTTTTTAACTTGATGTAGCCTTTAAATCATGATGTTTCTCACACAGGCTAGAGAGACAGTTGAAAACATGAATGAGATACAGAGGCTCGAATTTTTTTTTTTCTACAGAGTTAAATAACAATGTCTATTTCTTCATTGAAGATGAAAAGTGGAATTTTGAGCAGAAAACATATTTCAAAACCTAATTCTGAGTTTTGAGGAATAGAAGCATCCAAAGCCAATTACTATACTTTTAATGACAGTTAGTTAAAAGGAGCTAAAAGGGCTAGCACAGTTGGGGCCAGTGAGAGGAGGAAATTAGGGACACACATCTCCCTAGTCAGCTTCCACACTAGGAACAGCTCACACAGTTATTTCAGATCAAAAAGCTGAGAAGCAAAACAGGGTGTTTCAGCTCCCAAATGCATACTTTTGATTACACAACAGAAACCTTTCAATTAGCTGTTAGAATGGCCCATCAGAAGAATTTGACAGCTCTAAATCAATAAGCTGACCCTAGGACTTCTTTTTTTTTTATTTCCCTTCAGGCTAACAGGAAAGGAAAATAATAGCATTCAAGGGGAGAGAAAGTACAGCAACATAAACCATCTGCACAGTATAAACAGAACAATGGTGACACAGGTTTTTCAGTACCTTTCTGTAGCTGCTCTTCCTTGACCTTTCTCCACCTTATTGCACTGCATTTAAATGAACAGAAACTATCCTGTGTTAAAATCAAAGTCAAAAGCAGGTTATTTTATGTCTCTGCCCATGGCAGGGAGCTGGAACTAGATGATCTTTCAAATCTCTTCTCACACTGTCAGTGATTCTATGATTTTTCAGCTGTTTTCCTGTATCTTCTCACTGTGGTCATCTTCTAACTAAAATTCTTTTCTGTATGTATGTTCCAGCTTTTTTTCTCTATTCCTTTTCTTCTTTAAACCAGAATGAGATTTGGCTGAAATAAAGCAGTTATTAGCAGTTGCCTAAGCCCTATGGATCTTAGAGATTGTACTGTTATCTCCCCACAGTTGTTCCTCTTCTGTCAGCACAGAATTCCAAGCAAGCTGGAGGCCTTCCTGTGTGTCTCACAGCTTTAAAAGGTAAAATTTATTCAACATCATGAAATTAAACAAAAATGTGTCCAAAACAGAAAGTATAGTTTTTTCACTTTTCTTCCATCATTTCAGTGTCTCTTGACTATAAGTAAATTAATCACATTCTGCAAAATGTTTCTCTGCCCTCCTTCTAGTCCATCCAAAGCTAGCAATTCATAACAGGGGCAGCTAGGAAAGCAATTCAGGAATTAAAGTGAGAACCTGTGCTAGAGCCACTAGAAAGTGATAGACATAGGGATAAAAAAGTGCAAAATCTGGGTAAAATCTAAGCTGAGTATCAGAAGGCCCCCTCTTTTCCCCACACCACAAACAACACACCAAAGAACAGGGGAAGGGACAGCCATGCCAGTGGGGAGCACATGGCACAGGGTGTGGCTGTAGGGGACCAGCAGGACACCCTGCCCAGGAAGGAGGTTATGGCAGCATCAGGCTGTGCAACTCTCCAAAATCCAGAGAGGCAAAGAGCAGTAAGAGAGAGTAAGGAGAGTCTTCTCTCTTGAAAATCCTCTCTAAGGAATGTAGCTTTTATGTGATCAGACAAAAGTACAGACTTCCTAATTTGGAGACAAGGACACCCAGGAGGATGTGAGAAAAAGTCAAGGCAAGCCTTGATCTTGAATTTTGGACCAGCCTCCTGCAAAAAGCTGCTCAGCCTTTGTGTGCACAAATGAGGACTCTAAATACAACTTCCTCATGAGGGGAAGAGGAGGGACAGGCACTGATCTCTTCTCTGTGGTGCCCCTTGACAGCACCTGAGGGAATGGCCAGAGGTTGTGTCAGGGAAGATTAAGTTGGATACCAAGAAAACATTCTTCACTCAGAGGGTGATTGGGCACTGGGAACAGCTCCCCAGGGCAGCAGTCACAGCCCCAAGCCTGACAGAGCTCAGGAAGCATTTGGACAATGGTCTCAGGTGTGACTCTTGGGAAAGGTCCTGTGCAGTGCCAAGAGCTGGACTCACTGGTTCTAGAGGGTCCCTTCCAAATAAGCTTATTCTGTGTTTCTGTGATTCCATGAATCTGTGATTCTGTGGATCTGTGAATGTATAGTAGGTTTTAATTTTTTTTTGCTTACAACTCCAAGCTGTGTCCAATTGCATGTCACCTTCATTAAGTCCCAACTTCACCCTTTCATGTTTCTTCAGTAAACTTCCCTGATCAGGGAAGGCAGGAATAGAATCCAGAGCCCTCCTTTTGTGAGTATGAGCTGAGAGCATAGGAGAACTGACATGATGCACACCTGTACAGCACAGCCAGGACATGAACCTGCTTCAAATGTCATGCCAGCAAACCAAGCAGCTCCTGCACCTGCACCAGCTTTGTGGAGCCACTGGCTGTGCACAGCCCACTCCACAAACACTCCAAAATCCATCAGCAGCCAAATGCTCACAGTGGTTCATCAGTGCCTTGCAACCTCCAGGTTAAATTATATGCACTGCTCCAAGGGAGAGGAGAGAAAGATAAATACCATAGGGGATTCCTATCTTAGGCCAGGAATTTCAAATGAGCCATAAGGATTATTTTCTTTTTAATGTACGTTTTCAAGTTTGAAGGTATGGGAGAATAAGTATTAGGGCCACAGAAGATTTCCTTCTTGAGCTCATTTAGTGATAACAGTGCTATTCAGCTCTCACTGATAGGTTCTACATATAAAAAATATTTAAAATCTCGTTAGAGTGTGCCAACATAGTGCTATGACATATCCTAGATTTCACAGTCTAAAATTACAAGCAGACTTGCCAAAAATAAATGTGAGCATGAGACAAAAGGCAGAGTATGCAGGAAGAAAGAACATTGTCAAAAAAATCCCATAAAAGCAATGCATTATACTATAGGACTTAAGCATCACAGCCCCATGAAATGAAAAAATTCAATTGATTTACTCTCAGCTCCATGATTGGGCTCCTTTATCAAATGCCTTTGAAAGTAAGACCTCCTGCTGGGATTTTTATATTAAGCAGGAGGAAAAAACACGTTCCATTGTCAGGGTTGTTGCAAGGATGTAATCAAAGGTTTGACATCCCAGCTCACAGACACCAAGCAACTTGGAAAAAAATCACCATACTTAATAGTTACCATTCTTCTTTTCTAATAGAAGATTGAATATTTTCTTTAAAGCTCAATGACATCAAGGGTAGATAACATTAAAGCAAATTGCTGCTCCTCTAACTACTCATTTTCCTCATCATTGTGATAAAGTGATAATTGCCTGGTGATTGCTTATTGTAAAGGCAAGCTTTTGCTACTTACAAATTTCCTCTTTAGGTCACTGTTCTGACAAGCAGATTCATTTGCAACATGAACCATGAACCTGAGCCAATTGTTTCTTTTCAGTTGTATTGAAAATTAATATCAGAGTAACAGAAGGAATAGCGGTTGAGGAGGAAATTTCCATGGGCATCAGGTATTTTGGGAAGCTACCACATTACCTAAATGAATGGCTGCCACCATCCACCTCTGCTCAAATCCAGAACACCATGTAATCAGTATGAAAAACAGAATTATCTGCTTGATCAGCTGATTAAGATGCACCAGTTCAGAGAGGGGAAACATTTACCAAAGGTTTCCTGTTCCTGAAAATTCTTGGATTTGTGTTTTCAATATCAAGTCATTTTGGGAAATAGAGTTAGCACATCACATTTATTTCCACTTTTTACATTGACTGACATGGACTTACTGTGTAGGCAGAGTAGACAAGATGGGACAAAATCTTAGTTTCTATTACATATTATTATCATTGTTTTCAATTATTATTGTATAGTTTATTGTTATATATTATATGTAATCTTACATATTGTTTTATTTCTTGTATTAATGTATAGTTATTGTATTAATAGAAAATATATGTACTGCATTTTTATATTTTATCTATTTTATTATGCAATATGATTATTATATATTAGTTTAGATTAGATATTAGAAAAAAGCTCTTTTGTGTGAGCATGGTAATGTTCTGGCACAGGTTTTACAGAGCAGCTGTGGATGCCCCACCCCTGCAAGTATTCAAGGCCATGTTGTACAGGGTTTGGACCAACCTGTGGCAGGCATCTCCCCATGGCAGGGTGTTGGAATGAGATGATATTGAAGGTCCTTTCCAATCCAAGCCATTCCATAATTATATGCAAAAAAAATATGAACAGTATTTTCCATATGCAAAGTTCCAACAGTGACTGTTTGTTTATGATTCTGGGGTATTTTTGCAGAAGGCAAAAGGAAAGGAAAGAAGTGAGAGAAAGCACACACATAAAACCTTTTCCTTTAAGAGGCCTTATGTGATGGGAACAAAAAAATTGCAGCTGCATCCAGCAGAAGTCTAAAAATACCTGCAGGTGCAGTAGTAAAATAATCTGAAAAGAAAAACAACTATATGTATATACTGCTACATTGAATATATTCTTTGACTAGCAGGAAATCTGCTCAACATTGAACAATTTCTGGCAACTACAAGCTGATATGAGATGGATATAACTTAGTCACTGAATCAGAAGTATTTGCCTGCTGTGGTAGAGTCTCCCATTGGCTGGACAGATGTGCCAAAGGGTGTTTGGGCTCAGGTCCCAGCTCACCTGGACTGCTGTACCCACACCAGCTGTTGTGGTCCTGGGAATCCCTACAGTGAGCAGGGACTGCAGAAGGGCACTGAACCACATCTGAACAGACAAGCCCAAGTCACAGAAATTGACCTCACTGGGCAAGTCCTCCTTGAGCAGACTGTTCAGGATGCTACTTTTGCCAGCTCCACAAAAGCCTTCAGCCACCATCATGAGCTTCAAGCCACCATCATGGCTTCACTAGGTCATAGAACCACAGAGTAAGCTGAGTTGGAAGGGAGACACAAGAACCATCAAAGTCCAGTTCCTGGCCCTGCACAGGGCAAACAATCTCACCTTGTGCCTGAGAGCAATGTCCAAACACTTCTTGAGCTCTGGCAGCCTTAGGGCTGTGACCATTCCCTGGGGAGCCTGTTCCAGTCCCTGACCATCCTCTGGGGGAAGAACTCTTTCCTAATATCACACTTAAACCTTCCCTGACACTAATTCAGACCATTGCCTTAGATCAGAGTCTGCCCCTGCACTTCCCCTCATGAGCAAGGGGAATTTGTAACTGCAGTGAGATCTCCCTCAGTCTTCTCCAGGCTGAACAGACCAAATGACCTCAGCCATTCCTCTTACAGCTTCCCCTCAAGGCCCTTCACCAACTTCACAGCTGTCTTTTGGATGCTCTCTAATAGCTTTATATCTTTTTTATATCGTGATGCTGAAAATTGGGTAGGATGATAATCAATGTTCTACAAGATATTTTCACAGATGTGTCAAATGCTCAGGCAGCTGCTTCTCCTGTAGTAATACACAGCAATATACTTCATGAAAGGATTGATATTAAAAACAATTCCAAAGGGTAAAATATTTTTTTAAATATTTGGAAGCAGGTAAGATCTGCACCAAAAAATATAAATCTTCCCATTATTCACCTTGAAGGAAAGAAAAACATACAAAACTATAAGTGGACAAAGTGTTGGCTTATTATATCTTGTGGTGAGAAAAACTAGAAAATTTTGAGGTCTGAGTGTTCTAGTGTCATGATAACCAAGAGTCACTAACTTCTTTTTTATCCTAGAACATACTGCATTCCAAAACAGTGGTTGAAATCCCAGTTGAATATGAATAGTTTACAGCCATAATTTGGTCTTAAATTGATAAAACAATTTCTTGATTTGTTCTTCTACAAAATGTATATATACATATACACACACCCACATACTGCATTTTGACAGCATCTGAGAAAACAGCTGGATTACCATACTAGGTTGGATTAGCAGCATACATAAGAAGTAGAACAAGATTTAGAATATTAAACCTTTATTCAGTGCATTATCCTTTTTGTAAATTCATAAACAATACATGGTGGTCATTTGCTCACAAGTCAGATTCAAACCAGATCAAACAGGATTGAAATAGATAAAAACAATTCAAATTATTAAAACAAATTCCAGGAATTCCCCAAGACCTGCTGTTTTCTTTGTATTTCTACACAGATGGAGAAATGCTGCATTGTGTCTGGAATGCAGCAACACACACAGCCCCATGTCCAAACACATGGATTCAAAAAAAGAGGAAAGAAAAAGAGTCAGAAGTATCAACTAAGGGAACTCAGTCTCAGATTATAAAGGAGGTAAGAGAGTGACATAGTGGAAATAGCAATCAGTTGGAGGGAGGCAGTAACACATTGATGAGAAAAGGTTCTGAGGTCTGAAAAGAAAGCCAGAGACTGAAATGTTATGTTTGTGGTATGAAACAAGTTATTTCTCCTCTGTGGTTAGCTGAAGTTCGACTTCCTCTTTCCATTATGAAAGAATATATGAACATTTTGAGTTACCCACAAGGCTCAGACTAAAAAAAAAACCAAAAACCTGAAGAGTATGTGTTTTTTCCCAGACCCATGGATCAGCTCATTCCAAAATAAATTCTCTGATATTGGATACTGGGGATACAGTCCAAACTCAAGACACCAGAGCAATGTCTCACTCTTAACATTCTAGATTTGTACCAGAACTCAAATACTGAGATTAACTGAAGTGAAAGGGAAATTATTTTAAGCAATGTAGTAATTTTTTTGAAAGTACACTTAACTTTCAAACAAATAACAAGAAAAAATAGCAACCAGAAACTATCTTTTCCTTGAGAATGGTGGAGAAAAACAGAAATTTCACACAGGAAGTTCATCAGTGGCTCCAGAAAATGTCATGCTACAGGTGGTATAAATGTAAATGAACACTTGGTAGTCTGGAAGAGGAACACAGTGTTTGGGGTTTTTTCCTTTCTTTCTTTCTTTCTTTCTTTCTTTCTTTCTTTCTTTGTTTCTTTCTTTCTTTCTTTGTTACTTTTTTTTTTTTTTTTTTTTTTAACTCTACAGATTTATTTAGCATTCTGAGACTGCTGTCTTTAGTTACAAAGTTAAGGGTGCCTGGAGGGACACTCCACAGTTAATAGTTTCATCCAGATGATTCAGTATCTGATGGTTTCAGCAAGTTTAGAAGACTCTTTGCCAATTCCCACAGTGTTTCTCTTTCTATCACCTCTCATGCTTTATGTTCCCTGTTCTCTTCAGTCCCTAAGTCTCCAACAGAGCCATATATTCCTAACTCCATACATGTTGCCTTTTTATCCCTGTCCATGTCCATCCTGAAGCTGGTTCAAGCTGTGATTCTCTGCTCAGAAAGAAAACCACACTCTCCTCCTCTTCCCTCAGACTGTCCCCTCTTCTTCAGGTGTGTTCTTAACTTACACTCCAGATGAAAGAGGAGCCATCTGTATGATGAAAATCAGTAAGACTGATCACTCTTTTCTACTGTCTTTCTGAATCCTGATTTTTGTAGTGAGTAATTTTTACAATCTATGTCTCAATCTACATTTCAATTTTCTACAGAGACCCTCAAGCTATCTCAAAACATGCTGCTTCAGGTCTCAAGACTGTTGCCCTCTTCTACTCCTAGGAAATTGAATCAATCCTGGAAAAGTGTATATGCAGCTATGTTACTTTTACATTAACCTTTTTATAGAGCTTCACCTTTCCTATATAAATTTTTGACTTGCAGGGAAAAGCAATTATCTACTGTACACTAACTACAGTGCTGTAACTATTTCCCAGATATCTCTAAATGGAGCCCATCAATCAACTGCACTTTGATTTTCCACTGCTGAGAGTGTAAACTGTTCTCATCAGGTAATTTCTAAATGCATAATCAAGGTAGCATGCACTCATGTCATGATATATCACTTATAGCAGCCTATAAATGTCTTCATTTACTTTTAAATTTGTTTAGCATAATCAAAATATAAAAGGCCATGCATGGATTTTAGACAACTTTAAAGGCTTCAGTTTTGTATTACTTGTTTAATTTTCATAATTACCACACATCTGTCCACTCCATTTGAAGGACCAAGCCCATAAAGCTATCATGCATTAGTATGCTGAGGTTGCTTGCATGTCTCGTGAGCAAAAACCTTATGATAAGCAAGATTAAATAATTATTTACTTCATCAGCTCTTTCACACATCTCTAGATTGCTTGTAGATCCTCTAGCAGGACTTTTTTTCCATAAAATTCCCTCAGCACACACTGAAATCATGTTTACTAGCCATTCTTGGAGTTGGCAATTCATAAAGGTTTCATTCTAAATAAATAAATAAATAAATACACACACACACAGCATACACACACAAGGTGGTAAAACAGCATATTTTGAAAATAATTTTTTGAAAAATGAAAACACTGATGTATGTTTCTATTCTGCTATAGAGTATCCTTAATGCACAATGATTCAATTTTGGAATGAATTTAACAACTGCTCTCTCATATGCTCACAAATCATAGTTTGTATCTCTCTTGCATTTCTTTCCTGATAAGACTAAATAAGTCAGCTGAAAAGCTCTGTCTTCAAAACTGTTAGCAGAGCAATTACCACTTTTTAAAAAAAATAAAATATGTTCTTGGGATACACAATTCCTTTCTTCTCCTTGTATCAGTTTTGAACAGACAGCATTTCATATGCATTTCTTCATTTATTCAAGGATGATGCACATTATACAAGGATTGCAAAAATCAGAATTAATTAGCAGCAAGATGGAAGCTGCCAGTGTGATTGCACTTTTTAAATGCTTCATTTGAATTTATTTAAAGTTTCATCTTCATTCAGTTCCTGTTTTGTCTTTGCCCTTGGGACTATTGAAGCCACTATTTTTCCTCATTACAACACTGTCCTTAAGTATAAAAAGATAGTTTTAATATTCCTTTGAAAAAATACTTCAAGAAAATTGGTGAGGCTTTTTAAGGGACACTTATTTAGGTTACCAGCCCCCTACACTTGCAGTAAGTCACTGACAAATAGTTCTTGTTGATCTACCAGCCATAATACTGTTCCATTTCTGCACCAAAGTAAATTCTGCATGCATTTGGTTCTCTAACCAATGAGAATTAATTTTATTGCTTCCTGTATACAAAAAACACCAAGAATAGAAGTTCTTTAAATACAAAACTCAAAAATACCAAAGCTGGTGGTTTGGTTTGCATTTTTCATGTTTTCTCTTTTAAACATTTCCAATGAAGACTTCCCATTCTCTTAACTCCTTCCAGGGGAACTCATCCTGCTTTAAATGTTCAAAATACTTTTTTTTCTCACAGGAACACCCCAGGCCACTGAGGGGCCACAGAAATGTTGGACACAGTAAGGAAACTTAGGCTGACCAAAGTCAAGGAGCAAAGGGCAAGGGGCAAGGG
Source organism: Muscicapa striata striata (assembly GCA_030060385.1). Lineage (NCBI taxonomy): Eukaryota > Metazoa > Chordata > Aves > Passeriformes > Muscicapidae > Muscicapa > Muscicapa striata. The sequence goes on from JAREIS010000011.1 coordinate 4,061,216, forward strand.
ACAAGGGGCAAGGTTGATGACCTTGTTCCACAGGGATCTAGAATGTGCTCTAGTCCCCTCTTTGCATTGCACCAGTGGAAAACAGGGAGCTTGGCCCCAAAGGAAGCCACACGAGCCAGACTTGTTATAAAGAAAATTACAGGCTCTGAAAAATGCTTGTCTGCTACAACAGGAACTCAGTTCATGACATAAGCTGCTCTTTGAGGCAGATCACCACACCTCACTGCATACACAGTTTTCATCCATTAGCTCCTCCATCCTTCCAGTCTTCCTGCTGTTTGATGCTCTTCCTTTTTTCCTTCCCACACAACTCATTTCATCCCAGATAACAGCATTTGTCATGCCCACTCTGTTATTCCAGTGTTTTCTTCCTCCTGTGCCACTTCCAGCAGTGATTCACAAGCTCACAAATTATTCTGTCATTACTTGTATTTGTTTATGAAACTTCCAACAGATGGGTAATGGTCTTCCAAAATAATAGTTACCTCCAGGCACACATATTGACAAAGTAAAATGAAATGCTTTTGTTTATACCCTGTGCTCCTCTTTGTGATACATGAAAAGTGACTTAAATGATTTCTGAAAGTCTTTTTGACTCAACTGCTATTCCTCAGTGGAGTCAGTTTCCCACAGCCTTACAGACCTTGCTCTCTGCAGTCTCCCAGTCAAACCCTGGAAGCCAAGATTCAGTATTTCTGGTATTATGTTTTCATCTTAGAAACAGTCAGAAAACACCTTTATGATGTATAAAAAAGTTACTAAAAATGCTGCACTACTCTAACTGCAAGAAGATAGTCATGAAAGACAGGGAAAAAAAAGGACAGATTTGTAAACTAATGGGATAAAATTTAGTGTTTGGAAATAAGCTCCAAAAGACCAACAATAAATTTAGAAGCTCCATAATTCTAATTCTACTCATCACATACTTTCTCTGATTTTTTTTTTTTTTTTTTTGCCTAAGCATATTCTAGGTCTAATGATCTCCTTTTCTCATACGTGCCTTTGTTATATATTAATACTTTGTGTCTACATGAACCCAAAAGGAACAGAAGGGCAAACTCACTATGAAATTACTAAAAATATTCTACTCTTGCTTAATGTCTTGCCTTTTAGTTAGAATAAAATGCAAACACACATATGCCTTTTATAATTATTTTCCTGGCTTGCCTGTTTTGAGTAACCGTATCTCCCTCTAGGGCATTTAAGACTTATGCAAGACTGATTTGTTGCTGAATAGAAACATCCCTGGGCAAATTATAAGGATTAAACAAGAAATATTATGTCAACTTGACTTGTGAAAATATGGATGTTACTATGGTTACTCAGCTTTTTGTAGAACTCATCATTAAAATATCCCATAAGTTCAAGTCTCATCACATAAGAATCTCAGGAAGGCAGCGTAACTTTGAAAGGTAGATTCTGGATTTTTTTTAGAGTAGTAATGGATTTCAAATTTTTTTTGATGTAATGAACCTGACTTTGAGGAAGAAAATCTCATCACCATTGCAAGGAATGCAAGGGTTGCACATTTCTTTGATGATTTTATTTTTTTGTACATCACTTATTTTAAAAGTGGCTAACTAAAAGTTTTGTTCAATTCATAATAAATTCAGTAGAAGCTCTGAATTAATCACATACTTATGGTGCTGTAATACCTTTTTTCCTGTGAGTATCCTCTTTTATGACTGCCTAAAATTTCAAAGAACAAGCATGGTTCTCCTAACAGTCAAAGTTCCAAAACACTAATTAAAATGTTTACATCATTGTAATATTTATTAAACCAGAAGGTTAGTAACCAATAAAACAGTTGCTAAATGCTTTTTATGAGGTATTTTATAACAGTTAAATCCCTTTTGATTTGAAAAGAAGCACATAAACAAATTTAAGAGCAAGACTCATTTGTACCCTCCAGCAGTCCCTGAATCAGGTTTTCTCAGAATATTAAACTTGCAAGTCACTGCAACACAATACCTGACACACCTGACTGCATAATTCCCTATTCTTCCTTCCTGATCTCTCATTTAGATTCTTTTTACTTGTTCTTTAACATTTTGGTGTTCATTTCTTCAGCAATTCAGTGTTTGCTTCTTTAAAGAGTGTCAGCAAACTCACTATCAGAAGAGACTGAGCTGTACATCCAGACAAGCATAGAAATGATCAGAACTTAGCTGTAAAAGACTAAATCACAACTGTAGAAAACGTAAAACTCTTTAGCTATTCCAAGAAAGTGCTAGGTATGCTCTGCCCCTGGCATTAAAGAACAGTTTTTGATATTCAAAATACATGCACCTCAGAAATCAAGGACCAACAAGAAAGAAAAAGACTGTAATATAAAAAGCATTCCACAAATATTCTAGTTATGCAGGCATCACATAGAATAGACACTGAAACACATACAGCCAAGTTCTGGAGATCAAAGAATATATTTATTGTCTTGTTTATTAAGGTGAATTTAAATTTCTCAGCAGTGATCAAATTTCAAAGATCAAATTGCAGGAATGAGCCTTGTAGCTGTGAGATGCGTGTGTGGTGAAGGGATCTCCATGACATATGTCCTGAGATAAGCAGTGAAGGGATTTCCCCAAGGCAGGCTGATGGGGTAATAAGTTATCAGACCATGATCACTGCCATTACCTCTTGGAATAGGGAGTGACACCAACATGCCACAGTTCTATTCTGCCCCTGCACAAGACCCACACACTTTGTATTCTCTTCTTTGTAATTGTCATTTACATATAATGTTCTAACCCCCCATTCATGACATCAGTAACAGGACATTTGACTACAGTCTCACCTCTACTTCTCCCAAAAGTATAAACTGACATTTGAAATCCTCCGTGGTGAAGGAGGAAACAACTCTTGCAGATAAATTGACATATTTGCTCCTCTCTCTTACACAAAACAGTGACACCTCTGGTATGATTTGTACCCTTTTAACTTGGGGACAGTTCTACAGAGAGCTAGACACTGATATTTTGCAGATCTATGCATTTATCACATTATCTAGAACAATTTATTGCTGCAATAATGAGAATCTAGAATCTGTTGCTTGCAATAAACCACACTATTGGTGAATCTGTGATCATGAATGAGATCAGACAGAATGTAACCCTCATCATTGCTTCTTCTGGGATCTCATTATGTGCAACCATATTTATAGTGCCATGTGTGGCATTGAAATTCAGCCCAGCTGCAGTGAGTACCTCTGAAATCTGAGGAGCAGCTGGAAAGCAAGGGGGGTTATTTTCTGTCAAAGTTCTATCCTCCTACCACAACATTCATTGGCATTATTCTGGCTCACCACTGGATCTCTGAAGTTCCCAGGCTATGGGAATCACATTGCAGAGTACAATAGTAGCTTCTGAATATTATAGCAAATACACTTCAAGAAAATATAAGATAAAAATAATGAAAATGGTTGAGTGTGTTAAACAATATCATCACAGGAAAATCCAAGAACATAATGCACTGTACATAATTACTATGCTGGGATGTCACATTAATGACCATACTCTACATTGAAAGATAATTTTCCTAAGACTCATATCTGCATTCTGCCATTTTTGAGTTCCTGGTAGGACTATTCACAGTGCATATGTGCTTAAAACTGACATATTCTGAACATTAGGTGTTCTTTTAATGATGTTTGTTACATACAGCAGAATACAAGATTTCAGATTTAAAACATGTTTCCTAGCTCATCCCACTATATAGATTAATGAATTAAGCCAGTCTTGCAGAAAGTTAGAGGGAAACACAGAAGGAAAAAAAGGGTTTATTTTAAGATCAAGCAAAAAAAGGTGTGTCATATTTTCTTGTATACCTAATGAATAAATATATATAGTGGGTTACTTACCAAAGTACAAGTCATTTTCCATGTGTTCCAAGGGTAGGGAGGAAGAGGGCAAGGAAGCTGACTAAGGAGAAGAGAAAGTTTATTGAGTCACAACAAATTTGCAGCTTAAAAAGAAAAGCATACTGTCTAAATAAGGAATGCATCTCGCAAGCCAATGGCAGAAACTCTTCACAAAGATGCAAAATACCAAAAAGAAAGCTTTTACTCCTAACAGGGAGTTAATTTAGGAAGCTAATTTAAAAGAGTTTATATTTCTTTGTAGGGGTATTGCAGCAGGTAATCAACTCCTCAAAAAGATTGAGGACAAATATTCATTTCTGGAGATGCTTGTTTTGTCACATTTCACAGTTCTCAAGAATTTTTTTTTATTTTTTTGAGAAATTCTCAGAAGATAATGAGAATGCTTGCTGTACACAGAATTTATCTGCCCTTTATTGGCTTTTTGAGTCATCCTTCTCCAAGGCTTCTCAAGAAAATTTATATAAAACATAGCAAAAAGAAATTAGTGTCAGAGGTAGAAGAATGTACTGCATATTATGGGTAGAAAGTAGAGGATATTGTGACTTACTATTGAATATCATAACAGATAGGAGAACAAATTAATAAATTCAAAACAAGCTTGTTTCTTTATGTATCATAAAAACAGATTATTTCTTAAAGGGTGGATTTACTATCTCTAGATTCAGACAGCCTGCCTTGCCAAAGAAAAATGTAACATTCTCTGAAGGATACTTGATAGAAATGGGCCACAGAATTACTGCTGCTGCTAATAATTCTAATAATAAGAATAGCAGAACATGAACACAAATTGAAAAAGAACCTGAAAATATGATGTTGCTACAGACAGCATCTATAAAAAGTTCAAGTTAAACCATGAGAGAGACAGAAAGACAAGTGTAATTAGCCCACCATGCAATTTTAAAGCTAGGCAGAAGAAAGACATGAAATATGGTTTGTCCTGAGATTTTTGTCTTCGTATGCCAAAACCACTTATAACTGAAGTAAATTTCTTTTTGCCTCAATAAATAACTCTTATTATTTATTTTAAGAGTTGTTGAGGCACTCCAACCAAATCTGAAAAATCAGTCATAACTGACTATTTGATGATATGTTACAATAGGTCCTTTTGAATTCTTCCATTGTAGAAGAGAAGGTACAAGGAACAGAGAAACAGTCCAGAAGGAATAAACCCCAGAACTATCAAAGAAATAATATATTAGACAGAAATTAGAAAAAATTAGATAATGATCTCCAGGGAAATAAGTGGAAATACAGAGAGAAAAGAGGTGAAAAAAAAAAAAAAAAGTCCTGGCCAGACCAGATAATTACCTCCAGTTTAGCAAGGCAGAAAAGGGAAAAGAGGGGAGAAACTAAGATGTTTTCTTGACAGTACCCTTCCTCCAGCTATGTGATAATCAGTGAGGCCAAGCAGACAATCATTTAGTGCTACAAAGACAAGCTTGGCATTTGGCCAAGCCACTCTAACTCATCACAGGCTAGATCAGACTTTCTCTAAAAGCCAATATCTTTTATTTCCAGTCAGACAGAAAGCCATGTACCCTTGCCTTAAAATGGGTTCTGTGCTCTGGAGGCAGAGACAAACAAATGGAACCTATGGATCCTAAGGAACCATAAAAGCAAATATCAGATTTTAGCTGAAGGAAGATCCAAATGGTAGAGTCCAAAAATTGACTAAACTGTGGAAATGCATAGAGAAGAGGGAAACAAAAATTGAAACACTATTGAAAGGTGAGGAATGAGGCAAAAGGGAAGAGAGAAAGAATGAAGTTAGAAAGATTGTGGGAAGGACAGTCTGAAGGACTCTTGATAGAGTGGGGTGGGGAGGAGGAAAGAGAGAGGGAGAGGCAAGGAAATAGGGAGAAGATGGGATAAGTAAGGGAAAACGACATAACACATGGACCTTTGGATTTTCCACTCATTTTTGTCTTCTGATCCCTCATCTTGCACTGATCTGACTGAACAACTTTCTGAAAAGTCCTTGGAGAGAGTGTGAGAAATTGTGGCTGTGTGTGCTGCCTTCAGTGATCTTCAGCATCCCCAGTCAGCTGCTAAAGCTCCTATCACAGTTTCAGAGAGAGGAGACCAAATGCTCTTTCAATGTGGGTCATGGAGAGTGTGAAAAGACACTGCATTTCCAAGTCTGAGCAGAAGACATAATCTTTCTTCTGACTGCCTAGAAGGTTGTAAATTTGAATGTATTTTCATTGCTTACTTAGTAAAACTGTATGTGTATTAACCCTTGTTTTGCTCGTGTCTAACAACACAAGTGCATGCAAAAATACATTCTGTTGGATTTATTTTGATTAAGGTGCACAGTATTTGCCATTAGCCAAAAAACAGACCTTAATATCAAGTAAAAAAATTGAGTTTGTCAGCAGAGCAAAGAGTCAAAGAGATGTAAGAATAACTTCCTTCAAGCTCAATCACCACTGTCATAATAAATACCTTGTTTCATTGACAAGTTCTGTAACTTGAGAAATACTGTAATACTCTATCTTGAATCTTCTTATTGGCAACATTTTTAAAAATTTTGACAGTGTTTTTTTTTATTTCACGCATCTGTGAATTCACTATTACAAGCTTAGTAAAGAAGTGTTTTAGTCCTTCATCTCATTTGTAATTAAGCTTAAATCATTATTTAAGCTTGAAAAGCATCAGGGACACCATTACATCTTACCTGATTCTAGGTTTGCTTCAGGTGGGACTCTCTTTAAATGAGAGATGCATAAATCTAGAGAATGATTGAGTAAATGTGTGGAGCAAATTTCAGAGGTCTACATTGGAACATGGACCTCAGAGGAGCATAGAGTGACTGAACAAATTGTTTGGACAAGTGGATAATTTAAAGTAAACAGATGATGAACAGCATATATCTTCAAAAAAAGTCTGCCTGAAATATTTCATCAATATCTGTAAGAAAAAAATACCCACAGCTGTAAATCAGCCACCAGACAATGCACAACTACTGAATAAAACTTTCCAAACACATTTGAACTTGTAATAGGACCTACTTCATTGTATTATGACACACAGCCCACCAAAAAGAGAAAAGGTGCCACCAGAACAGACAGCATCATCAAATCATTAAGTTTGGAAAAGTCCTCTGAGATAAAGGAGTCAACCATTAACTCAGTACTGCCAAGTCCATCACCATACCATGTCCCTAAGCAGCACAGCTGCACAGGTTTTGAACCCTTCCAGGGACAGTTCTTTCACTGTTTCCCCAAGGCACCTGTTTCAGTGCTTGTCCACCCTTTCAGTGAGGCAATTTTTCCTGATATCTGAACTAAACCTCCCCTGGTGTAGCTAGAGGCCATTTCCTCTTGTCCAATCACTTGTTAATTGGGAGAACAGCCCAACCCTCACCAATAGCTACACCTCCTTGTCAAGTGGTTGTAGAGAGTGGAAAGGTTTCATTTGAGCCTCCTTTTCCCCAGGTCAAACACCTCCAGCTCCCTCAAGTACACCTCATCAGACTTGCCCTCCAGACTTTTCCTCCCCAGCTATGTCACCCTTTTGGCACCTAAAGCCACGGTTTAATAAAAGCATAAACAAAGTTAAAGAGACACTGAATATTCTGCATGGAATACTAACTTTGATTATATGCATAATAATTATATTTATTATGTAAAGTTGTGGAGGATGCCTTTTACATCTATGTTGAAAAATAAAGTAGCACGATTTAATTAAGAAAATTATGAATTATTAAGAAAAAATGTTTTTGTCCTGCACAGAGACATAATTCTTAGCAAAAAGTAAACAGAAAGGTGATCAGATAATTAAATCCCAATCAGATTGATCTAGAATAGCAAAAATCCTTACTGTCAGTAGATCAAATTTTGAAGACAAGAAATATAGAAAGACCTCAAAGTTATGAGCACATCATGCACTGATCAAATAAGTGTTAAGCAACAAGACATCTAAACAAAAGTAAAGGAAAGCAAGTAAAGTAAAGGAAAAGTAAAGGAAAAGTAGGGAGAACTTACCATAAAAGTAATGTCACAACTAACAGTGTCAAAACCAGGAGAGCCACTGAAAATTACTTCTCTCCTATAGATACAGAAAAAGCAGCCCTTCCATCCAAAGGCCTTAGCTGCCAAAATCAAAGAAAATATAAGAAACAAAAATAATTTTTTTTTTTCCAGATAAAACCTTGAAGGTGCTATTCAGGTTAATAACTGTATAACCTGTCACTCGACCACAGTAAGAATGGAAATTAGTACATTCATCAGCTATGACAGTGGGGCAGAACAAACACCAAAACAATAGAAATTTACTAGCTAATGTCCATGAATTACAGGTCCTTCATCACATAAAAGTGGGCACTCCATTCACCTGGAAATGCAACAGTGTGTAAGAATATAATTTGTGCAGATGTCATAATTCAGAGCACTACTGTAGCAAAATTGAATTATGAAGTTGGATTAGAAAAATCAGTGGCTAGGAGAACAGAAAAAGCAAGCATGTTTGAGAGAGAAGCTCTTGGCAGAGTTTAACTACATAAGAGTTACAATCCTGAAAATCCTCATTATTTAGTTACTTTCCATAGAAACAGCTTAATTAACACTTATGAAAAACATCTCAGTATTTTGACATATCTCTGCTCCCTCTCCTACTAGACTGCTTCTTAGATCAAGGTCCTGCCTAAAGATGCCAGGACCCAAGCAGTCTAGCCCAGGACATTTCAGTATCTGCACCTCTGCCCCATCTAATCCTGACATCCCAGCAGCATTGGGACTCCAATCAGAGTAAGGGTTTCAGGCCTTCCCACCTCCTTACCCCACTGATGGAAGCAAGGAAATCTTTAAAATCATAGCTATGTTTTCTGGTTTTCCCCAGAAAAAGCAGAAGATGAAGATTTTCAAAACTAACCCAAAACTTTCTTCAGCTCTATGCTCACAGAGCAGATTCCAGATGCTGGACTGTGCTGAAGCACAATGTAAGTGTTTTCAGGGTGTCAGAATTTCCCCATGCAAAAATGGAACTCACTAAAAAATGCTGATTTTTTAGTTGCTCTCCAAGCAACTCACTTTCAGATCAGATGCATTTTTCTGTTGAAAGATGTATTTTTTCACAAATAAACAGTTGTCATGTTCAGTTGGGGTAGTGGAAAACAGCTTATGAGCAGATATTCTGTGTCAAAACCAAACAGCATGTTTTCCTGAATACTGTTTTAAAAGAATTAATCTGAAGCTTTTCTATTAATATTAATGAACTCTGTTCATTTAAATACCCTGTAAAAAGAGAGAATGGACATTATCAGTGTATGAATAGTCAGCAAGACTTACAAATTGCAGAAGCCCTGAGGAAATTCTTATTCTAAATGAGTCAATGTGTGATTCAAAGTGACACATCAGGGAAGCATATTCCATTTTATGTTGCTTATGATGGATTATAATTTGTTTGCCAGGGATCCTGTGTTTTCATTGTTAGCAAGTGTGCATCTACTGCTTCAGCACTCTAAGGTACCAGCTTCAAATAGTGTGAAATTAAGGTATTTATGTCTACTATGCCAATACAATGGAGGAAATTGATAATATAGGTCAGTTTATATCAGCTAAATCAGAGGTATGGGTTTTTAAAAGGCAAAACATTCTTTTATTAACACAAATACCACACACATATCAAAGTCCTGTGTGTCTTTGGTTATGGTAGAGGCTAGGTACCAAGAGTACAATAGAATGTATTTATTCTGCTAAATTCGGTGTCAGACTGCCATTAAAAAATGAAATAACACCTTGAAACAGAGACAGGTCATGTCTTCTCAGTTTTGGAGCTGCCATCATTTTTTGAGTCCTTGAACAGCACTCATGAGAAGTAAAGCTCATTGTTGTCCTCATATAGTCTTGTGTTTATGGAAGACCTTTTCCCCCTCTCTTTAATTCCAAGTCTTTGATAAATTTTACTAGTTGATGAAATAATAGAGAGTCCTGCAATAAAATGAATCTCTAGTCTGCATAATTTCCACCTGGGTTTAATGTCACCCAGACTTAGCTTCCCACTCCTTCCACTGCTCTCCTTTCTTTCACCCTCATCACATCCTCACAGTCACAGACCCAAAGGACACCATCCTTAAACAAGTGGGGGAACAGAGAACAAACATCCACTCATCACCTCTCAATCTTTCCTTTAGACTCATTGATATTCCAGTTATCTATGGTCAGTATCTTCACATCCTCATTTAGTTAAAACTGCTTGTCAGGGGACTCACTCTGTAGAGATTGTTCTTTGAAGTTTGCATGATAAAACCTCAAATGCTGACTGAGGCATCAGATGTATGAAAACAGTACATCCAACTTAGTACCCTCACGGAAAATTCCTTGCATCTCTATTGCTTCCTCAAAATGAGGTTTAACACACATTCAAACACACATTTCAGAATGATATCTCAAGTTCATGTATAATCCCTTATTGAAATCTCTCCCAGAAAAGGGTGGGAAAATCCTGGATGTAATTTAATATTAATATCATTATCAGTACCAGTACAGTCACCATAACTGTCAGTACACAGGGCACACTTTGCTAAACTGAATTATTGATTGATTGATTGATTGATTGATTGACAAAATCTTGCAGAGAAACTGCTAGAAAAGAAAAGCTAAACTTGGGAAGAGAGCATAATCTGAGTTGTCATTTAGCACATTAGAAGTTGATACAGATAAGTTCAGAAAAAAGGTGACTCCATTCAGTTTTCTGACTCACCCTACCTATAGCCTACTATAAGAGAGTCGTATGTTTACTACCCTCATTAAAAAAATCTCTTTAAGTGGTTAGAAATAATTTGACTTCCTTTGCATTCACTATGATACTGGTTTTGTTGTGTCTTCTCGGCTTGAAATACTACTAACTACCTCTAAGTACTTCTATTGGCTGGAATAACTACACAGATTGAGCCTGTCATCATGGAACTCTAAAATCAGGGATTTGATCAAGAATGAGGATTCTCAAGAAATTTGTCTCTGAAGATTTAAATATTATGTGTGTTGAGCATCTCAGACACTCATCAGCACCTGATGTAGTCAGGAGCACATCTAGCATAATGTTTCCCACAGGACCTCTATTATCTCACCAGAATTCAGCTCATTTACATCAAAACCCTGCTGTCTCTTCCTCTCCACTGCTACTTCAGAAAACCAGTGGAGAAATCATTAATAGGAATTTTTTTCCTAAGACTAACTGATAAGGACAGGAAGTATGAAGAATGCAAATGTCACTCCTGAAGAACTCTTAGGAGATGCACTCATCTAAGAGCTACCTCAGCAGAATGTTAAGAGACCCTCAGTGTTTTTCAAATGACACTGTCAGCAGAATTACACAGAAGCAATCCATACAAAGCCCATGTCTAATACACTCTGGAGCTCCAGAGATGAAATTATTTAAGCTCATAAGAGATGAAATTATTTAAGCTCATATGCTAGTCCTGAAAAACATGTGAGAAGACACATATCTTCTCTGCAACAGGCAGAATTGTACACATTTATCAGTAGGTTTAAAAAAGCTCTCTGACAGCTGTACAGGAGTTGCAAATTTTATAAAATATGTCTTCTTAGCTAATCCTACTGCTGTGAACTATGGCACAGTGGCTGAGCTAGTGAATGCTCCCACAAGAATAAGGGAAAGGAAAACAGTGCATAAACTTTGGAGTCCTTACTAGATGAAAATAAATAATGTGTAGCCTGTAGCAATCAGCAATCAGACACTCATACCTGCAGTTCCCAGAAATTTGTTTAGAAAGAGGATATACTTTCTAGGGACATAACTGTGTGCTGGTAGGAAGAGAATGGCAAGTGTGATTTCTCAGAGAAGGTACTAAATTTTCCCCAAGAACTGGAAAATACACAAGGAAGTGCTGAGTGCTGAAATTGCTTGAATTTCTTTCTATATTTATTTAATGACTTACAGCTTTTTTCAGAATTCAGGTTATATGCTTCAAGCAGACTTCAAAATACTTGTTGTAAGGTATATGTGGTAATCATACCTATCTCATAGATTTTACCTGAAATTTGTGACTATTGAGTTCAACTCCATAGTAACATAATAGGACAGTGGGTGATTGATCGGTTTGGTTCTGACTTTGTGTGGTCACAAATTACCTTCTTATTTTAGTCATAATCTTCAGAGGTTATAAAAAAAAAAAGGGTTTTTTGAGACAGAAAATTATTACAGGTAAAAATGTTTCACTGTTCACTTGAGAGAGAGAGAGAGAAACAGAGAAACAGAGGGAGAATGCAGATTAACACTGCACATTCATTTCAGAAGAATGTGTATTACCACAAGAGAATGGCTCATTTTCTTCTGTGCCATCCAGTCTTTGCTCAAGGAATCATATCATGTACCACAGATGTGTTGCTCACTTTGGAGATTAACATCTCAGCCATCTCTCCATTCTAAATATTATTTTACCATAAACAGAAATACAGCAGTTAGGAAATTTCCAGCATTTTTTTCTGAACTTCCAAGCCAGAATCCCCTAATCTTAAAGACCATCAGATGATGAAAGATTATGGAACAAGAAAGATCCAGGACAATTTACCTTGCCCTAAAAGTCCAACATAAAAATCAGCAAAAAACAGTCTCTACATCTTCTCAGAGAGTAAACCATTCTACCTATTGCCTCAATAACAATGACCCACTGGTTTCCTTTGTTACTCTTACACTTTCTAAAATCCATATAATTTCCACATATAATTTCCACCACAACTTTCCTCTTCCTTGTTTCACAGCCCATATAAACTAGGTCAAAACAGTCAGATAAAGATGGAATAAAAAAACTTGTTTGTGACATTGGAAGACACAGAAAATTATAATATTTTCCTTTTTTACACTTGCTGGCTATAATTAATTGTAATAAGGAATATATTTAACATTAGATTTTGAAGGAAGTCATGTTTTGCTAATCTTCATATTTTGTTTCCCATTATAGTCCTGTAAAAATAAAGGTTATTTAAGAAGAACATATGGGTTTCCAAAAAAAGCAGATAAATGATACTTCCAAGCAACTAATTCAATCAAAATCCACAGAGGCCTGAAAATGAGCATCTAAAATTTGAATGGCCTAGGGGACTACTGAGGTAACATTTTCTTTATAATGTCATTGCCTTGTTCCCCTTTGAACTGAAATAAGAGGAGGGAAAAAGATGTGGCACATTTTGAAATATTTTCTTATATTGCATTAGCAACTACCCTTTTCATTTAGCATTTTTCTTTTAAATTGTTAATATTGATTTTTTTACACACAATCCAGTACAACAATCACTTGTGGAAGACTTTGTTCATAATTGCAGTGACTTCTGTATTGTACTAGGAAGATGAATATTGATGTCACTGCCTTGAGAATTTATAATGTAATGAAACACTGCTGTACAGCACAGACTGTTCACCAGCCTCAGTCAGTTTGAGCAATGCCTGTTAGAATACTTGAGTGATTTTCTTACTAGTAAATGGTATTTTTACAGGGACAACATCACTCTGTAAGCACATGTGTTTTTCTCTATTGTGACATATGAACAGGGACATGAGTAATTCTCTGTAGAATTAATTTTAGCTTTGCAGCATGCTGCAGACTAATACCACAGTAAATACAGAAATATGTGGAAAAAGGCATTAAGCAACATGATTCTGGAATGTTTTTTGCATTTTCTGAGGTTTGCAAGTGGTAAGTGTTGGCTTTAATTACAATATTTAAATTCAATAGAGACAAATACCTGAAGCAATTTAAAGAGATTATTACTCTGTATTATTAATATTATTATTACTTATATAGCAGCAAATTAGTTGCTTATCACAGTACTGATGACAGAGGTAAGCAGAAAACAGCAACTAAATCCTGTGATTTTATGAATAGTGATCATTCAACTATATAAAAAAACAATTAAAAATCAACAGGTGTACAAACAGTTTTGCATTTTCTTGACCAAATTGTGTGACTCATTGTTTGTGGATGGTGAAGAATATTAAGCAGCTGCTCTTCAGGAGAATCATGGACAGAAGGGGAGGCATAGTCTAAAAGGATTTAGGGCAAACCAACATTCTCACAGAAAATGGAGAGCTGGACTTGAGAGGCACAAGGAAGAGGAAAAACCCTCTAATTTTCATTCAATCCAATCTCATTTGGGAAACAGAGCAAGAGAAGTTTTGGATTTATTGGCTAACAAAAAAGTGGAGCTCTCAATCTATACCTACACATCATGGTTTGAAGGAACCCCAGAATTTTTCATCTTTCGGTCTGAAAACATTAGTTCCTCTCCTACATTTCCTTTCTTTTCAGGTCTTGGGCAATTGGAGTCCCAGATGTTTAATTTTAGATTATTTTTCCCATTGTTCATGGTGACTGTATGTCTTGGGTTACAATGTAAGATGTAATCAAAAGCATGTATTCTATTACATATACATAAGATGTTAAAATAGGTGGGGCAGTGTTCTTGTCTTGATCTTCTCCATGACTCAGCCCTGATAACACTCTCTGGGGAAGCAGCAGCCACTTTGTGGGGGACCATTTCCATTACAGGCCATCAGGGTCTCACTGCATGACTCATAGAATTACATCATCCCATGGTGAGATGATCTGCCCTGGGGGAGGAACCAAACATTCCTACCTGCCTATAATCTGAGGGTTGGAACACCACGTGGCACTACCACTGGATTCCCAGAGGACAAGAGCTTGATAACCACCACTGGACCTCCAGAGAAGGACCAGACCTTTCTCCAGGATCACCACTTTGGCAAAACCATGCCCATCACTCCAGCAGGACTGTTACCACCACCCTGACCAACAGGGTGTCAGGTCGTATTCAGACTTTATCAGTTTAAAGTCAGTGTTTCTGTATTATTAACTTTATTTTAATTTTCCTATTAGATTGTGGTTCTGACTTGGAATGTCCCACTGGTTTGCTCTCAAACTAGTAGTCTGAAGCAGAAAACGCCAATGAAGAGGTAAGTCAGTTGTTTTGGAAACACCATCTGGTATTCATGAAGCTGCCTTCTTAAATATGGACTATTCTCCCTCATATTGGTGAAAAGCATTCCACTCACTTGACTTAAAAATGAGCAGCCCCAGAGTTACATCAGGTCCATGGTCTTGCAATATTACATTTCCAAATCTTTAATCACTGGAAAACACAACAGATTATTCTGTTCAAGGCAGTTCTTGCCCTAAAACATCTGTTTATTAGAAGTCTCAATTATTTAGATCTTTCTTATATCATGTGCAAGAGCAGGTAAATTGCGTGATTATTAGCAATTCCTATTATTCCAATAATTAGCACTATTATTTGCACTCCAGATCTCCATTTCTCAATTTATAATTGCTGGCCTCAAGGGCTTCATCAGCTCTGTTACAGATGTAGTGAAAGCACATTCACACTCACAGCCCCAACTTCCCATTCCTTCTGCATTCTGGGCTGCTGGAGGAGCATCAGGGCACACCCTCACCACACCAAGAGGAAAGTTGTCTTATGGCTCTCTCCAATGTACACATACATGATATCTGAATGACAACTATGAACTAATGTTTAAAATGTAAAACAAACGTTTATGTCAGGATATTATGTTTCAAATTTATCACAACATCATTAACACTACTACAGATGGGATTTAGGTTGTGGGAGGTTTCGAATGAGGGTTATGAATCTTCCTTGTAATTTGAGGCACAGAGCTTTTGGGGGTGGATAGAGGTTATAGGAAAATATTCACTGTTCAAGAAATTATTCTTTTGGTCCAGCTGTACTCCCAAGTAATGCAGTTAAAACATTTCCCTGCTGAAAAACAAACACTCTAAAAAATCAAAACCTTTAGTTCCATGAATTTCTGTACTAATGTAACTAAGTATCATACATTTCTGTACTAAATCTGAGTACACAAAAGTAAATATTTCATTTCTGTTTTAATAATGCTTCTAAATATGATCACATATCAGTCATCTCATATTTTCCTAATAAGGAAAATGCAGAGTTTAATGTTAATGGTAAGGTTTTTCCCTCAGTATTATGCTCTGAAAATGTATATCTGAAAGATGTGTGTTGATACATGTAAATGTTTATCTGAGCAACACTTATTAGAGAATTGTTTTCTCTCATTATCATGATTGAGTCCAAACCATCAGTGAAACCTAATTTCTATTCTTTTCAGCAAATGTTAAAGGGCAAAATGGTTGCTTGTCAGTCACCATTATATTTATTTCTGACAATGCAGACTGGAAAATTATGGTAATAAGAAATGAGACATTTTTATGAATACCTAGAAAAAGCATTTTTAATGCAAAGCCATAGATTTGTTTAGTGGAAAACTGAGATTGAAGCTCCTTGCAATCTGATTCTTCTCATGAACTGTTTCCATTGGTTTAATGAAAAATATTTTACAAGATTTTAGATACCAAAGGGAAAATAAATGAGTTGATGTCTAACCTTTCATTGTAACTGGAAATATCATTTATAGAGATGTTATTTCATTTCATTTGCCTAACAAACAAGGTCTTATCTTCTTAATAGCTTGTGAAAGAGTCTTTTTCTTTCTTTTTTAAAGGTCAAACACAAATAAAATTATATACTCGGTTACTCATCAGTACTTTTCTACAACATGGACAAATTCTTAAGTGCAACTAAAAAACCGTCTTTTTTATTTGGGGAAAAAAAACATATTTTAGAGATTGTTTTAAAATTAACCACTCTTAACTACTGTTACTGCCCACTGTTCCTCAAAATAGTTTCTCTTCTCCAGGTAAACAATGGCATTTTGGTTGTTCCATAGCTAAGGAATTGTAAATTCACCCTTTCCAGCCTCTTTTTCCAGGGTAATCATCAGTCCAGAGAATGTGCACAGGCTGGACTGGCTGAGTGCAGTATTTTCAGACTTCCTGTGGAAAGAAGAACTTTTAGTATAAAGGAAGGTGTTGTGGAAAGGTTATCACTGAGTGTGACAGATTGCAGGTGTGTCCTCCTTTTCCTGGAAATTTCCTTCATAGACACCATTGACATTGCCCTTCACAAGCTACATAAAATAAATAAAGGCATAAAATGTCTGAATTGTAGCTCTCTATACATCTTCATGTTTTCACAAACATTTTAATCTGGTTTCATAAGCAAAGGCAGCAGAAAGAAAGCTTACATTTAGCAAAAACCCCCCTGAGTCTCCATAAGGATTAAGGAGGTTCTGAGAGGAGCTGTTATTCTGTAGTTTTGTATTCACTATTCCACTTAGTAAAATTTCAGGAAAAGACTGTAATCTTCCAAAAAACTGAATTCAAATTATTTAAAATTCTTCACACACACACACAAAAGATACAATGTAATTCTGGAGGCTTATCAAAGCATGACATGACAAACCAAGTATAGGAGAAGACTCAAAGAATAATGCCTGGTACATTATCCTGTTCAGTGATGGAAATAATTCCATTTTACAGTTAATGCTATACAGTTTTCTGTATGTATTTTGGGATTATAACTACACTGCAGGCAGTAAAAGTATACACTATCTCTTTCTTCCTTCAAATTCTTAGTAAAGTAACAAGTTCAAATGTGTTCACAGATATTTGTGTTTCTAATTGGATTTCTTCTAGGCCACCTACTCAGAACAACACAATTGAGATGCCTGCAGCAGCCACATCATGGGTATACATTGCATAAACAGCACTGGGAGTTCAATAAAGAGCTGAATCACACAACAGGTTTCTCAAACAGGAGCCTTCATTTGATAAAGGTGAAAAATTTAATCCCTCAATTTCCAAATTGTTTTTCTTTTTGAAACACTAGAAGATAAGTGATTGAGATGAGGACAGAAGGGAGCAGATCAATTTTTGCTTTCACTTTAGTATTTATCTAGGTATTGGTTCTAAAATATGCTAAATAAATGTAACAATACAAATTGCAGATTATTATATGCAACACTCACAGTAAATAATATGAGATTACAACAAACAGTGGGTATAAAATGGACTAGAATGAGACAAAATATACTGCTGCAGTAAAAAAAAGTCCAGTACAGTGAGAAGGCTCTGAAATCAAAAGTCCTTTAATAGCATGATGTTGTTTGAACAGCTAAAATGGATTACAATCCCTCTGGGTAGGTGTGTACTTTAGCATCCTGCATTGTGTTAAAAAGATAAAAATTCAAGAAGCAACTGCCATCAAGAGAAAACCTTCAAATAGATTTTCTCTGCTGGCAAAATTACCACTTATATTTTCCACTTTACAAAGAAACACAAAGCTGTGGGTTTGTATTAGAATAGATTTTTATTCACACCAAGAGGACTGGATAGCTAGATAAATAGATTGCAGTAGACAAACACTAAAACTTTATGTACATGCACATGCCTTAGTTGCATCAAAGGTCAAAAAAAAGCTACTGTGTGAGGCCTCTAAGAGTATAAAAGTAAAAGTTAAGATTTCCTGTCAAATGTGTTTGCCATAGGAAGTGGTGCTATCTGTAGGTGTTATGCTGATTATCCTAGTAGCCTAAATTCTCTAGGACCTCTGTTAAACAGAGCTCCCTCAGATGTTTCATGTTAAAGCAATCCCCTGATTTGCCATCTGGGAACTAGTCTGAGCTAGTTCATGTCTCTTAGAAATATAAGTTTAATTTTGCTGGCCCTCTCAAAACAGAAACAGAATGCAGAAGAGGGGCAGACAAATGGGTGAGGGTAAAAGACAAGGGAGGAGAAAATTTAGAATCAAGATTTACAGATCCTTCAGTGTCACTCCTTGAGGATTGCTGCTAGCAAGGAGCTACCTCCTTTCCAGCAGAGGATACCAGTCTGCATAACTCTAAGTGGCAGTAGATGTGGTCAACCCGGCTTACCAAGTCTTCCTTTGTGTACATGGACTGCCATGTGTACTACAAGATTTTCTTATGCATAATTTAATTTATAAATTACAATTTAATCAATTGTCATCTCCTTTTCACAACAAAAAAAGGCAATTCCCTTATTCAGAAACAAGTCCCACATGAGATGTTTCTAAACCCAGAAGTGCCAGTTCATCTCAGTGAAACATTTAAGATCTTTTAAAAGGGCAAATGTACTTTCCCCCATTTACATTCTGGGAAATTGTCTAATCAATTAAAAAATGACACCCTGCATGGGCATTTTCACAGAGAACATTTTAAACTGTGAAATCTTCTAAGAAACTGAAAACAAAACCTTAATACAAAAACGAGTCAGATGCAGACCCTGCCTACACATGTCATGGAGGGGGGAATCACCCTGGCTTTGTCTTGCTGCTCAATGCCTGAGCAAAGGTTTTGCTCCAGGAGTATTGAGTTGGGGCTGTGTAAAAAGCATCAATATCTCCAGATACAGACAGCACAGCACTGCAGGGAGATACATCAGGCTCCCTCCACCAGTCCATGTCTTCTGAGGAGCACTGAGGAGGAAGGAGAAGACAAGGGCCCAGTTGTTTCAGCAAATGGTAAGCTGCCAATGTGCTTCTCACATTCATGATCTGCAGTAATATAAAATTACTTTCCTTTTTAAGGAAAAAAAACCTCCTAAATACCCCTGTACTTATACCTGCACTTGTGAGTGATATCTTTAGCATCCAAGGCAGATGGGCTCTGTTAGACAGGAGCAGTGAGGCCCCACAGACTCTTAGGATGCTCCATGCAACAACATTTGTACATTGGCTCCATCAGTCCACCCTTTCAAATGTCTCATGCATTTTCTTGCCTCTGCTCTATTAGGCACTATTACACATTATTTTCTGCATTCTCTTTTAAAATTCATCTTATTGCTTACTAATCCTTCTAATAAAAAGCCCCAAAACAGCCCCATCATGTTCCTTTCTCTTTCACATGAGTGTGGTTTCCTTCCACATCAGTTTTTGTTCTTCTCTGCACCACCTACAAAACCTTTCTGTGCAGTCTCTCTGTCACTCTGGGCACATGCTGTCTGTCCTGCAGGACCTTGGTCTCACACAGTGAACTGAGTAGAAGGAGAGGGAGCATCCACAACTGCAGGGAAAGGAAAGGCTGCTCTGTCCCTGGAGCCCAGGAGGGCTGATGCACAGATTATCCAGTTGGATGTTGTGGATATCCACGTACACAGGAAAAACCTGTGAAGTACTTCCAATACACTTAGGCAAGAAGACTCAGGAAATACTGAAATTTCCAAGCTCTTAATAGAGTTCTGCCAGGTACTTGTACAATGACAAACACCTAGGCTAATCATATGGTCAAATGTGAGCCCATTTCCTAGAGATGGTGAAAATAGGTGATTCTGTTGATTCCTATTTTCAACACTTCTTCAAATCACAGATATGCTTGAGGTGCCTCACAAATAACTGCTTAATATTTTTAAGAGTGTGGGGGATTTAAAAGCTAATTTTGTTTTGCTGAAGCCTTCCAAAACTGTTTTTACCTGTCAAATTTTGGGCAACATTCCATATCTACACTAGCTCTAAGTGAGACTCTGATAGCTCTGCACCTGGTGCACTTTCCTCCAGTAGCACAAGTATACTAGTCTCTAGTTAATTTGGTTAAGGAGCTGTTTGCATTTTTTTTTTCCAAAATTTTAATGTGAGGAATATATTGGGATAGTTTTTTCAGTCCATTAAAAGTTTTTAATATCATTAACTTGGCCAAGAAAGAAAGAAAAAGTTAATTTCCATAGGAGTTGAAAATATGATGGAGATACAATTTATTTTCTAAATAAAGAAAATATTATGCCTTTGGATGTAAAAAATGGCTCATTCTTCCATTAGTACAACACTTCAGCTTTTAATGCTACTATTACACTTACCCTGGATTCTGGCATACATAGTAAGAGACCTGAAACCTTTAAAATTACTTGCTGTTGAACTGAGTTGGCTTTTAAAACCATCAAAACTGTGTAAATTGCAATGCAATACAAGAAAACTGGGAAAATGGGATGGAAGTGCTGTGAACAGAAACTGATGTTGTACTCCTGCCATCTTGTGGCTCTGTTGCACAGAGTCCAAAGAACATAAACTCATTCTTTTCTATACTTCAGCTAAGTTCCAGTATTAGCTCTCCTAGTCCTTGCCTGTGGTGCAAGATTGCCAGTGGCAGTTGTGCACACATGAGCAGTTCAGATAAAACATAGCCATGTATCAAAATAAAAAAAAAAAAAAACACTATGTATCAGGACAACATACCTAGAAAGTGAAAGAAATTTTTACTTTGTTGACCTCTTTGCTACCCTGGGCTGCAGCCGTGCTTTCCCAAATGAAAGAAAAATACATTTTATTACATTTACAGAAACATGAGTATAACTAATATATACATTTACCTATATATAAAAGGTATTTAAATGGATTTTTCTCCTAGAAATGCATACATTTGTACCTATATGTACCATTCAAAATGCGTGCATTTAAATACCTGTGATTCTTAGTTGGTCCTGAAGATGTCAGAATATAAAGTACCTAAAGCCTTACTTATTTCAATTTCACTTCTTCCTTAGAGAATCAAGACATATGATTACTTTCTCCACAAGTGCTGCTTCCAGGAGCTGCCCCATCAACTCAGACAATCTGACCTGAATGCAAACCATTTAACTCAATTCAACAAACCCCCATCTTTCCATTCAGATAGATTCAGTCTGAAATGAAATATTGAGCTTGTTTTCCCCATTGGAAATCAAAACATTGCAACAGAATTGAGACCTAAGCACTGAAAATATAAATTTTGCAGACTTTGGTTTGTTCAGCTCATTGTGGTCACGCTCAGTTTACATTAGAAAGCCTTAATCAGATCTAATTAAAAGCCACCAGCTGATCTATTCAGTATGAACAGAAACTGCTGGCTTCCTTTGTTTTACCTTGGAGCCCAAACACACAAACCACCAGTTTTTCTCTGTCCTGAGAAACTTCAAGCCTGACCTTGAGAATTTCAAGCCTGACCACATAAAACCAAGGCTTACATAGTTCATCTGTCACCAGTTCCATAGAGCTAATACACACACCCACACAAAAAACAGAAAGAAATTAGTGTGAGCAATGGGTGGTCAGGTTCTTGGGGTCCCCCATGACTTCTTGAAAAGAGGCCATGATATGGCAATTTAGCAGATAGTAGCCTAAAAGGATAGTAGCCTAAAGGATAGTACCCTAAAATTCCTTTTGCAAAGAAGGAGAAAAAGTGCTTGCCATTCCATCCTGGCCATATCCTATGACAATATATTAAATGTTCTTAATTTTTATGCAAAAGGACTGGCACATTAGAGCACTGCCAAGACCACTTAGCTATAGATAGCCCTTTCTCTTCCTGATGGAAAAGGAAAACTATATTTGGAGAGAAAAGATTGAATCAGAATCTTCAGGAGACTCTTAACTCGTAACACCATTCAAGAATTTTTACCATGGTAAAGAAATTACAGCTGTTCACTGAGAGGATATTGCTAATTCACTGAATATTCTTTGGTGCCAAGTGGCACAAATAGTTAGCAACTGTGGTAATTTCTCACACACAGCTGGGATGAGTGGTTAAAATGGAAATTGAAAAATCTATTTGACTCCTTGACTCTGTACAGGAGTGCTTTACCAACAGTGAAAACAGTCCCAACACAGGGACTGTACTGACTCATGTGATTGGAAAATACAGATCAAAGACCCCCATTCCACTATCATTTTAACAAAGCAGCTGCCTGGGACTGGAAAACTTTAGTCCCTTTTTATAATCACCATAACTGTGAGTGTTCAGTGTGAAAGAGCTTCTCACTTTGATCACCCTGAGCTTTATCATATACAGATAAGCATCTTTACTATATTGTAACCCTCAGCACTAACTAACAGATGATTGTTAGTAAAAAAAAAAAAAAAAAAATTAAAAAAAAAAAAAAAAAAAAAAAAAAAAGAAAAAAAGAGTCTTACTTTAAAAGTTTGTCGTGCCCAGGCAAAGAGACTCTTTTTTAGAGATTATAGATCTGTATAACTTGTAAAAGACCTCTGGAGGCTGCTCAAAGGATAAACTCTGAGCTGGTTGCTTAGTTGAATTATGGACACCTCCAAGGCTGGAGATTACACAATCTCTTTAGAACATCTGCTCTATTATTTGAATAAACTTATTGCAAAAAACCAAAGAAATTCTAGTATCTCATGGAGTTTCCTGTACTGCTCTTTATGCCCTTTATCTCTCAGCCTTTCACTGTTAACTGAAATAAGACTCTGGCTCCATCCTCATTATACTTGCTCATTCACTATATGAAAGCAGCAATTAAAATCCCCATCTCAACCTTTTTATCTCCACACAGAACAAAGTCAGCACTTGGTACACCACATGTCCCAGCCCACTCTTCATTCCAGTTGCCCTCTAGGGAACTTTCTCCAGTGTGCCTGTGTCGTTCTTGTACTGGGGCAGCCCCAAACAGGCCACAGGAGTCCAGCCCAAAAGCAAACCAGGAGGGAATGACCACAGTCCCTTCTCTGAGCCTGCTGACTACACTTTTGCCAATACAGTGGATTTGGGCAGTTCTTTCTTTCATTGCACTTTGCTCATTCATGCTCAACCTGTGAACCCCTTTCCTGGCAGTCAGAAACCCAGCACCAAGATGAGGGTTCCTTCATTTCACCAGTCTGACAAGGCCCCTCTGCATCCACCCACCCTGTATTTTCACTATCCAATCTATATTTCACCAGCTGGCTACCATAGATAGCAGATTCTGGTTGGTGTCTAAGAATCCTGAGGTTGAGCAATCAGAGTGCAAACCATTTTTGTGCAGCCTTTCTGTCCCTGGGATATCAGTTCAGTTAGGAATTATATCTTGAAACTTGATATTAATACTATAAAATATTCTTTGCAAATGATGAAGAAAAAAAATTACTGATGATTATCAGAGAAGATGCAATTTTCAAGTCTTTGTTCAAAAATATTTAGAAGGTTAATACATGTGTCTTCAGATTTCTGAAGAATAACTCTCCTAAAATATTTGACAGGTAATAATGTGGCACCATTCTCAGTAAGACACCTTAAAAGTATCTCACTGAATCACATTTTGTCCCTGCCTGTGACACAGAGACTCATCAGCTGATCAGAAACGCTTTTAAATTATTTTCTCAGATGTTTACAAATTATGAGTTTCTCACTAAATACCTGGATAAAAATCAAGCTCCAGACAACCTGAAGTTGGCATCCAAGATTGAAACACTTTAAACCTAAAATCATATTGTACCTCAGTTTCCCCTCTGTAAAACACAAGCTGATATTTTTGCATCTCTCTAGATGTATGTCTCTCTAGACATATAGTATACTAAACAAATTTATTATAATAATCAAGATAACACTTATTATTTAGTCTTCAAAGAAGCCTAATTAGAGTAAATATTGCAGTGAATCACCCTGTGATATTAATAAAACATTAAATAAGTTCTCACTAACTAAGCATAAATTTGAAACAGTAAGAAATAAACAGAATACCTCAAAGAATATATGCATAAGGTTCTTGCTCAGTGGTAAGGTTTCCCACACAGAAAACCTTACTTTTTGCTTCTTTTATGCTCAAGATACTTGACCTTGCAGCAGGTTCCTTTTTACATAAAAGACATTAGATTTTTAATATTTAAATTTCAGATTATCCCCTTCAATCTAGTCACTGATTGAATTATAAATACAGGATAGTTTTGACAACTTTGCAATAATCAGCATATTTTTACAGTGATATTGACATCAAATTTGAAACTTTTTCTTCAGCTCTAGAATAGGGAAACCTCACAATTGCAGCTTATCAGTAACACCTCATAACTATAAGAGTTCCAAATAAATCACTCCATTTGGTTCAGCATTTTTTTGTCTCACAAGATTGCTACATTTTAAAGCTCCTATCACTGGGATAGACTACAGGCATCAATCAGAAAAAAATGAAGTGTATTAAGTGAATTGCTCTATTTTCATGGAAACTTGGTTGTTGCTACTGTGTATTTCAGCAGACAAAAGTAATCACTCAGATGCAAAGATAATTGTAGTAGGTGAACCAAAGGTAGAAATCTGTATTTATGTGACCGTGTCTATGTTGAGCTCCAAGAAAGACTGCCTGTAGCTTTATGGTAAAGGGAACTTTTGTGTACTAATAACACCAGAAGTTGATTTTTTGAGACTGAATTTTCATCAGCTTATGAAAAAGGCAAAAGACTTTCAGGTTCAAAAATAATCTTTCATATGCCAGAACTATATGTGGTGTGCCTTGGCTCCAATCCAGCTCCCCAAACTGCCTTTTACTGATACTTTACTTATGATTAAGTCTTTACTCACTTGTTGTACAGACTGTTTAGCATTTGAAGGGAAATTTTATTGAAAAGGCTGCTCCTGTGGTTCAGACACTTTTTTCTTTTTTCAAATTACTAATTACTATGGGGGAAATCCTTCCTACACTGATTACTGAACATTCAAAAGAACAGTGGAGGACTAACCAGAAATATCCATCTCATTCCAAAGTTAATCTGGCCCTATGATCCAAATGTAAACTTTCAGACCAGCTATCACAGGTTCAGCTCTTAAAGCTGTCCTCAAATACAACTGATGCATCTTCATGGCCACTTATTATCATAATTAACTAAAATAAAACTTTTGGATGGAAGATGACCAACTGACAAAATTTTGCTTTTACTGACCATAGACTGACAAAATTATAAGAAAATAAACTGAAGTTTTATGACTAAAATTGTGAGGATTTTTTTTTATAACAGTTGATGACTTACTATATGGAACAAAACTGCCAACACAAAAAGTTTTTGCTAAAAGGGAGATCCCATTTTTAAATTGTTAAAAGAAATATTTTTCTTAGCAAGAAAAATCATCAAAATTCAATCTATTTAAAAATTCTGGGGAGATGCTATACTGGTGACTTTCAACAGAAAAGCACCTGAGCAAGAGAATTCTGTTTCAATAACCAGACACTAAAGAGGAATGCTAAGCTTGGAAAGAAAAGGTACTGTTGAATTATTAAAGATGAGGAAGAAGATAAATCTCAGTATGTGGACAGACAGTCCTAGGAGGGGCTGGAAAGTGACCCTTCACTGGCAAGAAGCAACATCCTCTGCTTTTTAAAAATTATACTCTGAGCAATCCTGACATTTTGGTGCAGGCCTTTTCTCCCCAAAAATATTTAATCAGAGCTGCCCCCAAATTACTCTTCTTTAGTGTATGGAGCAGAGCTATGAGCACCTGTGTAGTTCTGCAGGGGGCTTTTATATTCAAAAATGTTTTAAAGCAATTTAGCTAATGATACTTGAAAAATTATCAATAATTTATAAAGCTGAAAAGAACTGGTAGTATCAGTGTAGGAAGAAAAAAAAATCTTTTGGGTTTAGAGAATAGAGGAATACTGAATATTAGGGGTGCTGGCTACAGCACTACTGATTAGACTGTGCAGGAACTCAATTCACTGTGGTTACTAGATGTGGATGCATTGCTCACACCTTGTCATAAGAGATGCAAGGTGCTTGGAAATCCCCAGTAGAAGCACTGACAGCACAGTTTGCAGATTGAAGAGACTTTCCTGTGACTCCTTCAGCCAAGAGCTATTACTGCAGAAATGTGGATATCATCTTGGATATCATATGTGTGACATCCCTGCCCACAGTTACAGCACCAGGCACCCAGCAGGGCCTGGCATCTTACTCAAGTTGCCTAATGGAAATGCATAGCAGGACCAAGTTAGTTTTTTTTTATTCTCTTAAAAGCGACAGGAAGAA
The DNA here is from genome assembly GCA_030060385.1 of Muscicapa striata striata. Classification (NCBI taxonomy): domain Eukaryota; kingdom Metazoa; phylum Chordata; class Aves; order Passeriformes; family Muscicapidae; genus Muscicapa; species Muscicapa striata. The sequence continues at coordinate 4,087,724 of JAREIS010000011.1, forward strand.
ATGCAAATTAAAATTTATGCAGTAATAGTTGTCCAAGTGCCCAATGAGCACTTATTGATAGAAAGATTTGTGTCATACAGTCACACCCACAAGGTAATTAATTGCATCTTAATGTAGGTCTGTAAGAAAGTAAGGCTGAATCAAGAACTGGCAGGGACTATCTTTACCTATTATTTTTAGAAATTAGGTAAAACAAGTCTTGCTCAGTACAACCAGATATCTGTTAGACTGCCTAATATAAAACCTAATATGAAACCTAATATATTTCTTCAGTGATCAGAACATTTCCATTTGTTTGTTACTATTCTGCAGTGATCAGTGCCCTCTTCTCGAACATCATTTCTATTGCTGTATTAAAATTTTATAGGACATTTTACAATTTTATTCTTTCTGAGATATCAAAAAAATATCTAAAATCTCTTACTATAAACGGATTGTAAATGAACACTTTGAGATGTGAGGCAGAGCTCTGACAAGTGACAGATGCTTCTTAATTTTTCATTTTTAGTCATTCCAGGATGACCAAAAATTCAACAAACACTAATAAGTGTTTGTTTTTGTTTGACAATAAAATGTTCTTGAAAATCCATATATTGCCACTTTCTGTCTTGATAAAAATTGATATTACTTTCATTGGAAAAACCTTAAAGACAGTTTTTTTCTAGCTTCTCAAATATTTCCTATTCTTTGAAGTAGAGCTGGTAAATCTCAAAGGGTTGTTATTTTTTTTTTTCAATTCTGGTGAGTATTTGCTTCTTTTTACAGTCAGGAGTTTATATGTGAAAAAAACCAAAACTTATAAAGAGGAAGAAAACAACTCTAGTAATATTTTCCAAGACTGATGGGGAAAGGGAACATTTGGGTATAGAAAGGGTTAGGGATTTTTCATACTTTCTGTTCTTAATTTTTTCAAGCCTTCTTTAAAAGATAAGTATATAAACATTACATGTCTACTAGATGTCAGTGTTAATTGTTTTAGTTTCAGCACAAACAAGATTTAAAGAGTGAAAAAATAATAAGCATTTACATCCAATTTAAATAAGGACTTTGAAAAGCACTACACTAAAATTCACAATACAACTACATTGCTGCATTTATTGTTTGCAGTTTTTTTCTGTTTTCCCTCAGGAATTTAATGCCTATGCTTTTAATGCCTATTTAATGCCTATGTAACCTGTTATTTAATCTTGCAGTTCAAAGCTTTTCACTTTGTCTGTACTATCAAGGTTATGCATAACAGAAGTGAAAAATCTGATTAATACTACTATCAGGACTCTGTACTAATATCTTCTATCCAGAGAAGTCACAGGTTATTTCCAGGCTGATGTCATTTGTAGAAAAAAAAAAAAAAAGCATTTTTGAAATCCTGACATGATTTGGAAATTTATAATCGAAAATGCATCCTCTGTGTTAAGATTTTTATACTGTGTGGCCGTTTTTGCCTCCTTCATTTTGTGAAATACCTCAGGACCCTGATGACAGGCATGGCATAAGCAAAAGGTCAAAATTGTCATATAAAAATGCATACTTCAGAGGTTTGCACCTAAAAGAGGTGAATCAAAACCATATTGCCTGCCTAAACAGAAATTATTGCTGTCCTGACATTCATCCACAGTACTTATTTGTGCTATGAAAATTTGCCTTCTACAGCATATGTTTCCCCAGCTCAGAGGCTCTGTAGAGAGGCCAGGGCAAGGCTGTACCAGGGTCAAATATCCCAGTTCAAGCAGGGGAAGAAGGCTGAGCTTATACAAAGTTCCTGGAGCCCCAGGTGTGGGTGGAAGCCCCAGGTGAGGCTGGGCAGGGTTTTATGGTTCATTAGTGCCTTTATTATATAAAGCCCTGATAATGATGAGTCAAAAGGAGCACAGCCATGCCAGGCTGCAGGTTCTTGGTTTTACCAGTACATAAATACAACCTAAATATTGGCATGATTGTCCTCAACTACAGCAAGACAGAAACAGTCATTTCTAACCAAAGAGACACAGGAAGCACAAAAGACACTTCTTGAATTCAAGAATAATACTTCTATAAGCAGCAACTTCTGATTTGTCTATCAAAAGCTGTATCACAGAAACCAGGAGAGAAATAGGTTTTAAAGACACCATCTAATCAATTCACCTGCCCTAAATGCTGTAGAACTGCTGCTACATTATTCCTAGCACCTGATCTGAAAAATCTCAACAAAGTCCTGTTGGAAATTATTTTGTGTTTTGTGTAGGCTTCTTAACTCCAAGAGTTTACATCAGAGTCTATTATTTCTTATCATAACAATCAAGAACACAGAGAACAGATTATTTTTTCCTCTCTCTTCTGGTTTTCACAACTGATGAACTGCTACCTCTCTCATTTCCTTCCTGATTAAACAACTCCAGATCCTTCACCATTTCCTTATAGGTCACATATTTTAGGAGGTGGACTATTCTTGCTGCCTATTTCTAAATTTTCTCCAATTGTTCTGTATTGTTTGTGTAGCATGAGGATTAAAATAAATACTCTGGTTTGATAAACACATGGTAAATATACCAGCAAGTTGACCTGGAAGGCACAATCTGGAATTTGTCTTTATTGTATAACACCATTTTCCACATTTTTTCTCAAGTTTATCAGGAACACTTTGAATTTTAATTCTGTCTTCTAGTGTTGTTAGTGTTATCTGTAAATTTAAGTCATGCTCCCTATTTCTTCATCATAGACACTAATGAAAATTTATTCTCCTCTTCTGGTGAAGAATTACTAATTGATACTCTGTAAGAACAATTTTCGACTCTACAGCAGTTTCATCTAGATAATTTTTCTACAGTTTACTTGCAACAATGTAATGTAAGAAAGTGTCAAAAGATGCAAAATCAAGCATCTTTCCTAGCACAAAACCAAGTTCACTTTGGTTAATGAAACTGCTTGATGCAATTTGTCCTTAATGAATGTACACTTGTAGGGGTTTATTAATTCCTTGTTTCATTATTTGTTTCAATGTTTTTGGTAATAAAAGATAAGTCTATAACTAGATTCCCTTTGTGATGTGTCTATTCTCCTGCAGACTTTTTTAGTATTACCTGTTCCCTAAAGGTTTACAAAGAAAACTGTGAATGTCTCTAAGACACATTTCCCCAGATACTAAAGCCCATGGATAGTTGAAAGAAGACAAAGGCAACACTCCCTAAAGATCAGGGCCCTTAAAGCAGTACAAGGAGTTATGCTTGCTCCTACAGAAGCTGTTCACTAAGTATTTTGTGTATTATCTCATTCCTGTTTGACTCTTTTCCAACACAGTTGTGTGTGGCAGATCTAGCAGATGCTGCCAGAAGTATCTCAGCCACTGTCTTCAAGAAAAAGTTAAAGGAAGTCAGTCATCTTCCTTATTGTATTCGTCAAGATCTCTGAAACACTTTCCTTCTTGACTGAAAGACAGTTTCTGCAGGGAATCAAAATATGAGGTAGCATAAGTTAAACCTATATGCCATACTTTTAGATGTCCATTTTATAGATAATATTTAAATTTTTGGAGGAATAAATTAAAGCAAATGCATCTTTAGCAACAATAATCGAAACCAAATTATCACCTATATAAAAGTCCTTTGAAAGCTAAGGACACACAATTATTTTCATTTTTTCCACTCCCAGCAGAGAGGCTAACATGCCTATCCATGCTCTAGAGGGAAGAAAATAAGAAACCTGTCAAGAAAAACTGAGAAACTTGATGTTAAACTTTCTGCTATAACCTGGAACATCACCAACAAATATCCATCTCCAGGTCAAGACAGTCACATTGAAGCAAAGGTTGAGTTGAAATGTGCCTGGAATACTTTCCCAGGACAAACATTCTCTTCACCAGTTCATCAGCTCTGCCTACACTAAGAGCTTCCACATGCAAAGAGTCACTGTAGAGGTGTTTCAGCTGCTCTTCAGGATGAGACCCAGTGTTTGGGGGGGGTTTAAGGAAAAGCAGATACAGAGAAAAATGAAGTAAACGTGCTCTAACATGCTTCAGTTCACTCATGACCATCCAGATTTTCAGCTTGATCTGTCGATTAAGATTGCAGCACACATGAGTTCATCTGCTCAGACCGAGCTTTTCAATGAAATTTTATCTGTCCTGCATTTAAAAACACATTTTCTTTTTCTGCTTTTAGCTTTTAGCAGTAACGTCCCAATTTAGTTCTTGGAACCAAAAAAACAGCTCCATATTAAAGGTGTTACAATGTCAGTCACAAATGCTGCTTTAAACAGCACTATTTTAATTGCTTTCTACTACTCTTCCCAATGTGTCCTCTAGTATTCACATTTGTTGAATTCTGGAAATTCTTCAGAAACCAAATTTCCAGAGACAGTTTTGACAGTCTTCATAGGCACACAAATGTTGACAGCAGAGGGAATGAGATAGAACCATAAAATCCTTTAGGTTGGAAAAGACCTTCAAGGTCATTGAGTAAACCCATCATCACATGTTCACTGCTAATCCATGTCCTGGAGTGCCACATTTATGTCTCTTTCAAACTCCTCTAGAGATGGTGACAAACACTTCTTCTAGTGCTTGATTTCTTCTTTTAGTGAAGAACTTTTTTCTGGAATCCAACCTAAATCTCTGCTGGCACAACTCTTGTCCTGTCACTTGTTAAGTGGGAAAAGAGCCCAACCCTGTCATGGCTGTACCCTCCTGTCAGGGGGTTGTGGGGGGTGAGAAGGTTTCCCCCAACCCTCCTTTTCTCCATGATGAGAGCCCTTATCTCCCTCAGCTGCTCCTCATCAGACTTGTGCTCCAGCTCTGTCCCTTTCTCTGGACACTCCATGTCCAATGTCCTTCTTGTAGCGAGGGGCCCAAAACTGAATGCAGGATTTGAGACATGGCCTTACCAGTGCCCAGCACAGGGGGACAATCATTGCCCTGGTCCTGCCTTGCTATCACTGAAACAGGCCAGGGTGACATTGGGTACCTGGGCCACCTGAGCACACTTGGGCTCACCTTCAGCTGCTGTAACCAACACCCCCAGGTCCTTTTCCTGCTTTCCAGCCACTCTGTCCCTAACCCATGGCACTCCCTGGGGTTGTTGTGACCTAAGGGCAGGACCTGGTAATTGGCCTGGCTGAACCTCAGGGCACTGGCCTCAGCCCATAGATCCAGCCTGATCCCCCTGCAGATCCTTCCTGCCCTCCAGCAGATCAACAGTCCTGCCTAGCTAAGCATAATCTGCAAACTGACTGGGGATGCACCCGATTCCCTCACCCAAATCACTGATAAAGTTATGAAACAGGGTTTTCCCCAATACTGAGCCCTGGGGGCACCATTTGTGACCAGTAGCCAACTGGATTTCTCTCCCTTCACCACCACTCCCTGGGCCTGGCCATCCAGACAGTTGTTAACTCAGTGAAGAATTCACCTGTCCAAGCCATGAGCAGCCAGTTTCTCCAGGGAAATGCTGTGGGAAATGGTGTCAAAGGCTTTATTACAGGTAAATCAACATCCTCATGCTTTCCTTCATTTACTGAGCAGGTCACCTTCTCGTAGAAAGACACTGGGCTGGTCAGGCAGGACCTGCCTTTCACAAACAGTGCTGATCTGCTGGGTGTCCTGCACATGCTGTGATTGCACTCAAGATGCTCTGCTCCATGACCTTCCCCAGCACTGAGGTCAGGCTGACAGCCCTGTAGTTGCCCCTATACTCCTTCCAGCCCTTCTTGTAGATAAATGACATATCTGTTAATTTCCAGTCAACTGAGACCTTTCTGTGTTAGCCAGGACTGCTGGTAAATGACTGAAAGTGTCTTGGATAAAGAGCTCAGGAAGCCAAGAAGAGTGAGTGAGATCGAAAAGAGATTTTCTTTATTGTTTCTGATGAAGATTTTTGGAAAAGGAAAAGAAGGTACTGACAATGAGGAAAAGAGTTTGAAAGTAAGAAGTCAACTCTTACATGGAAATGGTTCCATTCTTCCCCACTGTGCAGTTCAGTGCCACCCCCCCAGGTTTAGGCAGAGGGAACGTGAGTGTCAGAGTGAGCACATCAGCAGATACACGTGTGGGATGATAAAGTCCTGATCTTCACAACAGGGCTGAGATCAGAAATCTGCTGAGATGCAGAAAGTCACTTTCAAACACTCTTCTAGAATTACCCTTGTTCAGTGGGAATCCCCATTCAATGTATAGAATCAACTGAGAATTGCCAGGATGAATCATAGCAGTTGTTCAACCTGCTCTAGCCAAAACCAGAGATGTTGTTCCAGACACCTTGGTCTTAAAATCACTAAAAAAATATGTTGCTTTTTAAGTCAAAGCTTTCATTTGTCATTATTATTTTAAGTCTGCTCTGTGTAAGCCATGTTGCTCCATCATAGCCCTAAGACTGCAGTAATAGCAAGGGGATACATTTATTCATAAATATATATGAAATTATTAACTCTTCTTAAATTGATGCCTGCAGTTTGGTGCCAAATTTGATTTAGATTCTTTTATTTTTGAGGTAAAAGCATGAAGATCTGCAAAAATTAACATAAGCAGATTTCAAGAGATGAAAACATATGAGTCAGAATGACCATTAAACAGTATTCATATGTATCAGACAGTGAAACAGCTCCACCCTGGGATGAAAGAAAGAGCTGGAGCAATAAAGGAATTTAATAGCATGTAGTTATCCAAATGGAAAAAAAGTCCTCTCACCACCTTCTCTCTCCATCTGTGATTTAGTGGCCTTAAAATACAAAAAAAAATTACTCATTACAGCTGTAGGTCCCAAGAAGGAAACAAATTGACAGCCAAAAATGAGATGTAAATGTTCTTTAGGCAATAGCCTTTCTCAAGGGTTTGTTACAAGGGATCTAAAAAATAATTTCACTGTCTTCTGTGCATCACAGTGATCCCCATGGATTCTGCAGAAATTCAGGTTCTGATCATACAAACAGATTTACCCTACCTTAAATTTTTGAATAGTCCATTAGGTTTGCTGAAATTCCTCTTTCACATGAAGCCAAGCACTGTTATCAGGATTTCTGTGACTACAGGAAAGTTTCCAAAGCTCATTAAAGTATTTTTTTCAAAAGCAGGTTTCTGAGTAGGGCACTAGGAATGAAAGTGAAATGTAGGACACTTCATGTCATGTTGAGGAGAGCTATAAACACATTGATTATTGCTGAAATGCCTCATATTTTATCTGGACATGCTCCTGAAATAAAATATGAAGTGTATTCAAGAAATTAATAGTGAACTAATAAAATAATAACAATAATAAAATAATAATATTAGTGAAGTAATTTTTTAAAAGTATCATTACTTTTACTACTATTAATGCTTCACAAAAAGAGAATAGATGTGCTGCACTGTCTCCTGATATGTTGAACAGAGCAGTTCTCACTTCTGTGTGCACAATCACTACAGTGGGCTTGTAGACCAGGAGAAATGAGGGGAAGGCATCACTTTGTCCTCTCTGAGAGCAGAAGACAAGTTTGGGAACATACTCTTCCCCTGTGGCTGGTAAGAACCCTGAGTAATTTCATATTAACACACAAAGTTTCAGCATGAAAGTGTAAAAGCGAGAGGTTTTAGATTTTCCTTGTAACATTCCCAAAAGAATTATCAAACCATCCCCACACCAGTGAGATTCTCAGCTTAAAATTACTTCAGGCTACTACAAAAGTCTGATTCATTTCTTGAATAGAAACATGAAAAAGTGACTCTTCTCATGTAAGACCCTATATTCTTTCAGTTTAGACTTGTTTGCCATTCTGGGACTTGATTTTTAATTTTGAATAAAAGGTATTGCTTGGGTTCCAAATTTAATTAAAATAAAAAAAAAAAAAATTAAATGCCAGATGAGGTTTTCTACTTCAAATAGAGAAATCCATCTCAATATCAGTTCTCTAGCTGTTGAGACATCGAAAAATTAAAAATAAATAACAGTTGCATGTGACAAAAAGTAAGATTATAAAAGATTTCCAATTGAATTTAACAGTATGTTTTCACAGTGTCTCTGAGTAAGTCCATGTATCATACCAAGGTACATATATATAATATATTTATATAAACTCTTTGTTCTTAAAAATAGTTCATATTTTCTGTCTTCATATCTTTGGATCCAGAGTTTTCCAAAGTCACAATTAGGCAAGTGAGAGTCTTCAATAGATACACTATGATATATATATATATATAGGAACAGCATGAATAAATCAATTCATTCTCTCCAATCAATCATTATTAATTTTACATAATATTCACACAAAATAAAACCTGCTATTCTTATGGTACATGTCCCATGGGCTTCAATATTAAGATCACAAGATATAAGTTAATATGGGTTTGAATAACCAACTATTTTTAGGAATCCACTTAATTAATGCGTAACCATTGTTTGTTATTAATGCCACATTATACCCTGAAAGAAAATTGGATTCCTACTCCATCAATATATATATTCCAGATGATAATACATTTCTTTCTATTTAGCTTTATTTTATATAGTTTCTTAGCAAATCTATTCCAAAGGAAAAGTCTGGGAAGCTCATACTGCTTTTAAAATGTAAGTGAGAGCATGTATGCCAACCCAAAAGTTTTTATTGTTGTGACTTTAAATTAAATATGACACATGTGTTTGGTATTTAATGGACAAATTACCTTATGTAGCCGCCTACCCCCCAGAAGAAAGCAAGCATCCCAGATTTCTATTGATGTAATTGAGTGGAATGAAGCATCTTTCCTTTCCCAAGTCCTTCTAGGTCACCCTAGCCCACAAGCTAATCTCTTCACTCTCATGACCAGTAGCAGGACTTAAAGAAATGGCTGGAGCTGAGTCAGGGAAGGTTTGGGCTGGATATGAGGAAAAGGTTCTTCACCTTTGGTGCTGGGCACTGGAACTCCCTGCTCAGGGAAGTGATCACTGCACCAAACCTGACAAAGCCCCAGAAGAACTTGGACAATGCTGTTGGGCACATGGTAGGATTCTTGGGGTAACCTGTGCAGAGTCAGAAGTTGGACTCTATGATCGTGATGGGCCCCTTCTAACTCAGAATATTCTATGATTCTTTGATCCTAACTTCTGCTGAAATCCAAGTTAAACATTTCTTTTAAAAATAGTTACTCTTTTTTTTCCCCTGTGCACGTGCATGTATCAGAAGTCAGTCAGAATATAGCAATTTTGTTTCACAGAAGAAATGCTGTGGCTAAAACAGAGTCCTGTTTTTAAAAAGTCTGATAAAATTGAGTGGCATTTCCTGTTTGAAAGAGGGCAGCAACAGAACCTTTCAGGAGTGTGCAATGCCAGAAACACCCAAGTGGTGCAACTGCTTTCACAGATCAGTGCTCTGAGCTGTGGGCTATGGGGTAACCTTTGTTTACAGCTCAGAATGTAAGAAAAGCTGTTCCCTGCACTCAACAATCATGTTTTCTTACCTATTTTACCAGGCAGTAGGAAAGCAACATAAGAGTAGGTCCTTAGTGGCACATCTAAGTAAAGGTATAATGTGTACTTCTGCAAATCTGTGAGGAAATTCCTTCCCTATCCACCCTCTTATACCTGTGGCATTGCTAGATCATGGCAGCAGACAAGTGGGCAGTAAATCCAGTCTACTAACTCCAAACAAAGCTGATAATCTGAACATGGCAAGCCTTTAAGGGCTCAAATATGGTTATCATAATTTGACTTCTTCATATAAATATCCACAGAAAGTTTTTATGTTTAGATCAAGATAAATGTTCTTGCATTGCAGTCTGTAAATAAGGAATTAATCAGTAAACTGCAATCACTGCCTGCCAAGAAAGCCCTCACCATGCCAGAAGATGTCCAGCCTCTCCCCTTATTTACAGCCTTTGGCAAATAGAGGTCATTACAGGTACATTTACTCAGATTATTTATTTGAGCCAGCTGTAGATAAAGCTGAAAATTCATAAAGTCCATTTAGTAGCCTTCATAAATGGTTTTCAGATGTTTTCTCTACTTTTTAACCATGGAATCTTAGAGATTTACTTGAATCATGTTACAGTAAATTCATGTATTCATCTGCAACATCGTATGTTTAAAATACATCAATTTTGTAAATACACACCTGAAATCTTTTAGCATAACTCTATAAAAACACTGGAATTGTGTTCATGTTGCTGAAGCTGGTATTCAACTTTAAAGTTGGTAATCAACTGGATCTCAATTACTATATCTACTTAACCCCCTGCTCCAGGAGGATGCTGAGATTAGTGCACTTCCTTGGGCTTCTCTGGTTAATCTATGACTTGGCCTGGGCTCTAGGAATAGGATTCATCTGAAAAAATGTAGTGTCTAGCATAAGTAGACCTGAGCATCTGAGGCAAATGTATAGGTTTATATACATTATATATGTGCAGTAAATCTTGAGCAAGAACTGACCTTTTCCATGCATCCAGACCTCCTTGGTTCTAGCTTTCATATGAAATAGTTGAACTCTGCCCTAGACATCTCTTATTGAGAGCTTTAAATATCCAGTATCCTGTGTTGGCAAACATCTGGAAATCTGTGAGATCACCATCTGCTGCAACAGGGCAAATGAATTAACATACCAATGACTATCAGTTGCTTAAACCAGTAAAATTAGGACAGCAGTAAATGTAAAATAAAACCATCTACCTGTAAGATGATGTAGAGAAGACAAAAAATAGATGTATCTCGACAAGCTAGTTTTTAGAATTCTTTTTTAAATGTCTGTTTTTTTTCAAAAATAAAGCATCCAAATGCCCAGGCAACATAGGTTATGCACAAAAGTCTATGCAGTATGATAAATGGTGTGTCTGTGAGTAAATGGACACACATCCTTACACAGTAATTAAATAAAATCTAAAACAAGAATGAGTGTAAGTTTATGAATAAGTGAAAGTACACAAAGTTAGGCACATGTAAACTTATTTTGTGTTGTGTGAATCATTCTTGACATATGACTGTAACGGCAGCCTTCGTTAGAAAGGGGAACAGCAAAAACTTCTAAGAAATGAAGTGGGAATGCTTCCTAACGTTCAGTGGTTTGGCATTCTTGGTTTAAGAAGGTGAAGAAGTCATAAACAGAGCCTGCGTGCATTTCATGAGTCACTTCAGAAATTAAAATTTTGTGCACGAAGCTATATCACTTGGAAAAGAGTGTATCTATGTGGAGGATAAGAAAATACTAGACACACTTCTTGTTATTAGTTTTGGGCTGTGTTTTATAAATGTTCATCCTTCAAAGGCTGAAATTTCAGAAAAACACGTAACATTTAATAGCTGAAGATTTTCTTTTTATGCTAGAAATGTAGATTCACCCTATAGAAAGGGGTTTTAGGATCTTGGGCAGTAAGTGTGTGAGCACGTGTGTCAGTGAGTTGTAACCTTGTATATTTTCTGGAATCATAAATTTATTTACTGATCCTCCATTTGATGTTGTATTATTTTTTCTGAAAATCATTCATTGACACATTTAGCATACTGAGCACCTAGAGCAAAGATCACCATTGGCTGGGGTGGAGATGGAAGAGATAAGTGCATGTGCATCGTACATTGTACATGTACACACATGTACATGTGCATGTACACACTTACAGTGATTACATTCAACCTCCAAGAGCAGACTGAGCAAGGTCTTTACATGTCCTAGGAGGAATGGACTCTTACTTGCAACCAGCTTCTCCATCTCAAACTATCTTCCTTCAGGTTGAGGGGTTTTACAGCTACTGATCTGTCTCACCTCTCCCAACTAGATCATCCCTTTCTATCTCACCAGCTCTGCTTTGGCAGCAAACTTCCTGGCCAAATGAGTGCTCTTTTGCATGCTGAAAACTGGAAATTCATAGCAATTTATCACTTTGTAGCATCCAATGCACAGCAGCACAGTTGTCCAATGTTTTAAATTATAAGGAGAGACTATGTCCCACTAAGTTTCACTTGTGCTTAGTAGCTGATAGCTACTACATGGAGCTGAAGTGACAGAGGTAAATGTGCTGGCTGATACCAGATCTTCCTTGTTCTGCTCTGCCTCCTGCTCTTCCTGCAGGATAGGAGAATGCAGGGAAAAGCAGCACAAGTTAAAAGAATGAAGTTGTGCAGGTTGTACATTTTGCTGGGCAGAGTGTTGGGTTCTTGGGTGTTTTCCTTAGCAAACTCAGACTCAAGAATTCTGCAATAATGTCATAGTTCCAGTTTTCACTCAGGGAAGCTTGCAAGCCCTCAGAGCTGCACACAAAGTGAAAAAATTATCCTAAAACAGAGAATACATGAAACAACAGGGGAAAAAAATGTTTTACCACTTTTAAGTCAATACGCTGGCATTTTGCTTCTAACCAGAGCTTTTGCACTTGGAGATGTCATAGCTGGTCAAGAATCCAGCAACACAGTGCAGTGTTATGACGACCATCAGCCTCAAGAAAACATTTCTGTGTCAAAGGACTTTCACTAAGTAGGGAGCAGCATTTCCCCTGGTTTCCTGCCACCTCATCTCTCCCTATGAGCTCTGCTCTCTGAGGCTTCTGGCCCCAGACTGTCACTTCCCTTCTACTAGCTATGCCTCAGGGCTAAACTCCCCTAAATTAAAGCCTCAGGACCCAACTGCCCTGAATTAAAGTAGGACTTCTAAGATCCCTTAGCAAAAAACTCCAGCAGTTCTGGAGGAGCTGGAATTTCAGTCTCTGCTGAAGCCAGACATTCTCCTGGGCTCTGCACTTCGTAACAGGGATCACCACTCTTTGTGTGACAGAGATTCTCTAGGTTGAAATACCTACCCACAATTTGATGGGTGCTAGAAGCAGCCACTGATTAGCCCAGACCTCCAACTGCATCACATTTGAGGAATTTCACTTCACTTCACTGCAAAGAACCCTGTATGTCCAGGTTAGCCATTCTTAGGCTGAGGAAGCTTGAAATACTGGAATATTCACAGAACCACAACATACATGGATGTAGACAGACAGACAGACAGACAGACAGAGATGATAGATAGATAGATAGATAGATAGATAGATAGATAGATAGATAGATAGATAGATAGATAGATTAGACAGACAGACAGACAGACAGACAGATAGATAGATAGACAGATAGATAGATAGATAGATAGATAGATAGATAGATAGATAGATAGATAGATAGATACTCTGCCACACTGTCAGCCAGTTTATTATGTATAATGCTACTTCCCTGCTCATATGTGTTTGCTCATATGTGTTGAGGCAAGCTCTGGTCTGGGGTATTTTAATTTGTTTTTTTCTAGTTGCAAAACTGTAGATGATCCAGATCCTACCATTAATACACGAGTGTTTAACCCAACACAGTGTGAGGAAGGGCTCACCATGTCCTTTTTTAAAGAGACCATGCTGGTACATGCAGCTGTAACTTTTCTCAGTGCAGAGATTTGTTGCTTTCTTTCAAACAAGACATATTCCTTCATCCCTCCCTCCAACAGAGAAGAAATCTGTTGAGGCTATGACTCAAAATAAAAGTGATGGCCCCACTGAAGTCTACTGCCTCTCCTTTGAAGACCATGTAAGATGTGATGCAATAACATGATTTTTAGGTACATAATTGCTAGCTGGTTTCACAAGACAACCTGATGCTGGCACCACATGCTGTTATACCCTCAAGGCTTGATTATTCCAGCTCTGCCACTGCCACTTGGAGAAGGCTGTGATTAGGAGCCCTAGAGCTCCTCATGGCAATGAAACACCCCATTCTCCCTGCAGCCACGAGCTCCCAGGGTGCCAGCCCAGAAAAGGTAGAGCCCATTTTTCCTTTCTTTTAGAAAGCTGGATAGAAGAGTTACAGTGATAGTGGTTACAGTGACATCTTCCCTGCCCAATGAGTTTCAGCTCCCAGCTACGACTTAAGTGTGACACTCTCCTGCCTGAAAATCTTTCTCAGAGATGTGTTACCTCCCTGAAACCAGCCCTCTCCACTTGTTTATGTGCTGCTTCTGTTTTACTTACCTACTCACCCATTTCTTGACTGCAGAGTGCTTGTATCTAATGAAAATTTTTAATGGCTGTTATTCAGCAAATGAGTTTTAAAGTTATTTGGTTTCTTACTATTGCTACTGCTACTTTATTAACAAACCTTACTGATGTTTGTTAATACACCTTGTTAACATTTAAAGAGAAAATGCAATTGTGAAACAATTCATAAAGTTATTCAGTTTTCCTAGGAACACAGAAGAGCATAGAATACACCTAAACATGGAATTTTTCGTTCAGCATCCCTCTCTCCCTTTGACACAAATATACTTACTACCATATTACTAGGTAATCTTTTTTCTTTCATTAATCTCATGTTTCTGTAGTACCAACCAATGTTGTCATTAAGGGTATCCTGGGACAAAAATATTCATCACTGAGAAAAAAGCACAAAATCCCGTGTACTTTACAGAAAGAAAGATCATTGATTGAAGACTAACTTCTTCAGAATTTTTTGAACTTGTGTGTAGCTTGTAAAAATTCCCCACCCACATTATTCTCTTTGAAGATCTCACAGAGCTTCTCCTTCCACTTCTTGCCATAAAACTGTCAGCTGAGTGTTTCATGGTGTGATAAAGCTCTCTATCAGACAGGAAATTGACCTAAGTCATTTTCCTGTGAGTATAAAAGAAGCAGATCAAACTCCATTAACCCTTTCAGTACATGTTATATTTACACACTTGTAACCTTGCATGTCTTAGAACAAAGAAAAACAATCTCAGTAGGAAACAACAGTGACTGTGGGGAGGGTTTTTTTTCTTTATGAACTTTTAGTTCTACTATTGGGTCATTTATTTATCCACAGAAGATATTTGTGGCTGTTTTCATGTTCTTTACAACATTGCTTTTTCTAGCACCTATAAAATATTTTTCTCATACAAAACTTCAAGCATACTCTCTCAGCCTAGAAAATTTACATCTGTTCTTCTTCTTGATTTGGCAGCCTAGTATGTTGTTGAAACAGAGTTGTGCCATGAACTCAGATCCAGCTCTAAATTATCAATGTGTAGTAGATATTTCTGATTTAGTTCTTGCTGAAGTCTTTTGCTGGATGGTTAGAGATGGGCAGGCTGCAAGAGATTAGGAGCTGTGAATAAAACAATGCAAATTCATAATCCTTATCTAATTTTTCCTGGACATCTAGACAAAGAGAAATTCTGGAGCTGTGGAATTCTTAATGATTCTTAATGTTCTGCAGATAATGGTTTATCAAAATAGACTCTCACTTGGAAGTATCCTGATATTCCATGTGGATGAAATTTGTGGTACGAATGGGAGAAACAAGGCAGAGATTTTTAGTTTACATCATAATAAGAGGTGAGCAGAGATCATAAACTCAAGATTCAAAACCCAAAATATGTACCATTAACTTCATTTATCAGAATGTTTTATCTACCACCTGTGAGTTTTGCATTCTTTTCCAAGAAATCCTTTATCTCTGCTACATTCTACCCAGGCTCTGCTGTTGGAACCATTGAATAACACCTGGAATAACATTGAATAACAGGCTGGAAGGAACTTCAATTACAAGACCAACCTTACCTTGCTGCATCTGACCATGGGGCAAAGTGAGTAAACACAACCACCAAAGAGAGCACAGATGCAGCTCAGGAAGGAACAGCAGGCAAATCATCTTCAAAGACAAAATAGTTCATCTTTCAGGGAAAGGATCTTTGACCTTCCAGTAGCACTCAGAAAAAGCTGTAGATAGCCCCTAAAATATTGTCAACCCTTCTCTTGTGAGGAAACAAGACTTGCCATTCTTTTGTTTTGTACTCAGTCTTACATTCTCATAACTTCTGAACTGCTCTTCTACTTCCCACACTCTTGCTGAGGATATGTCACCAAGTGCTTTTGGAATACAATAATAATATTTCAGTAAGTCCAAACATTTAGTGATTATTTTTGAAGCCAGATGTCAATTGGTCCAATTTTGCATCTTAAATTACTTATTTGAGGAAATGTGGGAAGAAGAGAATACACCATTTCTTTCACAGCACTAACCTGGCTTATGCAAAAAAACCACAATTACAACCCTCAGAAATACAATAAAACTCCTGAAAAAATAAATTCCACAGACTTGCTTCAGCTTAAGTGATCAATAATCTATAGAAACCTTCTTCTGATTCTCAAAAATTTAATTCTGACTTTTCAGAAGGAAGTAAGGACTGAAGAATTTGATACCTGGTCTGCCTTTGGGAGCATTTATGTGTGACCTACACATTTTTCTGTATAAGTTGCATAAAAATCATACAATTACTGTTCTGACTATTCAGGGTACTTATTCTCAAATGGCACACAAGGAGGGCATACAGTAGTAAATGGCCTACAGATAGAAGGAGGTTCCACAACAATGAAGGCAGTATGAGTTTTCTGTTTTCCCCTTCTCTCTGAAAATATAAGTGCAACAGCTGGGCTCAGATGAGAGAAAAAACTCTCTTTTATTTTTGGGTTGAAGCTTAGCTGTGATCCCAGCTAAGACACATACAGGATGTTTTAGCTTAGTGAGGGACCTAAGGGGCTTGTGAAGGTCATTTCTCCAAGCTGGAGTCATGTTGTCCCATGCCTACCAAGACCGAGGGTAAAAAAAGCAGTAGAAACATAAAACTTCCTTGCTTAAGGTTATATACGTATTTTTGTGGTCCCAGCTTGGACTAAACACACTTTTGAGGTGATTATCTTCCTCAGTCATACTTTCAAGGCCTAATGCAATTGGAGACTATATTATACAGCTGAACAGGAAAGCTCCAGTAAGTTCTTAATGAGGAGACACATGGAAATCCAACTTTTCTGAACTCTGCTACAAAAGCATCTTTTGCTATTGCATTTTTCAGACAGTGCTTCCCTCTCCTCACTCCTTTTTCCTCCTGCCAAGCCCAGTAGGATTTCTCCTCTGCCTGTTCTATATTGTCCCTACCTTCCTAGAAACAAAGTGGAAAAAGCATGGATGATAAACATAATGAAAAATAAAGGACTGAATCACAGTCTCCTAGAAATTAAAATTACTGAAAGCCTGGCTCTCCCTTAAGAATGAAAGGCTGAAATAAAGAAAACATCCAGAAACTATGCAAGCTCCAACTGTAAGCTGAAGACTCTGTAAAAAAAATGACATTATTATATAAATGCAAGCATTATTCTTTGATGTCTGGATACAATTCAAAGCACCTAAAAATTACATAGAGTATTTAGGCATTAAAAACCATATTTTTAATTATACCTGAATTCTATTCAGTCACATTTTCACATTATCCAGGATGCATTAAAATGTGTGTTTTATGAGCATAGCCCATTCTGCCATGTAAAATTAATCTCAAATGCAATTCACATTAACATCTATTCCCTTCTTGTATTAAAAACTGATTACTAGTTCCAGTTTTCATTGCTTTCTGGGACTGAGTCTTTCCTTTAAAGAAGTAGAAGCAACCTGTTTTCCTTAGGATGCAGCACTTCAAGCAGTTTTCTCCATCACTGCTGTGTCGTTCCAGGGCTTGAGCATGGGGACTTTGGAGTCCATGTTCAAATTCTGATGGCCAATTTTTTCACTGGAAAACACCCTCCAAGCTGCACTCCACCATCTGCACAACCTACTTATTGCTCTGGTGTTTCCTCCTGGATTTCTCACTGTCCATTTGACATGAGTGCAGGAGGATCACAGGGTTTTCCTGAGCCTGCACACCTCCTGGGGCACTGGCTCTAGCTCTAGGTCCTCAGAAAAGACAAGTTCTAAGTAGGAACATCTTGCAGAACATCTTGCTTTTGTGGCAGCTTTAGAAAGCAACATCTCCATTGCAAGGGCAAGAAGACAGACAAGAAAGGGAAGGCACTGTTCATCACTTTTAAAGCTGCACCAGAAAAGGAAGATGGATTTGACCAATCACGTTCTGTCTCCTTTTCAGCTCATCAGTACAATTTCACTATCACAGTAAGAGAGTAACTTAAAAAGTAACTTGGGCAGAATTTTGGTGTCCACAAGAAAAACATGTTTTCCAGTAAAAGCAACTCAGTGTTCTTTAAGACCCAGGATTGCACAACCTGAAATGCCAGAAACTGTGGAAAAGGAGTAGAGAAGAATGGGGGGAGATGATTTTAAAAAGCTTCAAACATCCATCTCAAATGCTGAATATGAGAATATATGAATATCAAAATATGCAGTGTGACAAGAACTGATTAAACCATATAGAATTCTTTTGGCTAACTGAAATGGTAACTTTTAAGGAACTTTTGTTCAAAAATATCTTTTCTAATAAGTGTCAAAATATCCATGGAAGTATTAAAAGGGTTCTGAAAATAAAAATGTACAGGCAGCTTTTATTTACAAAGAAAAGTTTTTAGCAATTTTGGAATTTTCAATGGAAAAAGCCTCATTAAAGAACAACTTATTTCAAAAGGAAGAAGATGAGTCTGGACAGTCTGAAAAAAATTGCAGCTAATTAAAAGAGAAGCTTGCTACATCTAGATTTTTATTACCTTTTCCAGTGACCCATATTTTAAAGCTCTGCAGTTACTCATGAAGAAACTCTATTTGAAAATGGTGCTTCTGACATTAAGCAGCTTTAATTAAACCTAACATTTCCATCTCCTCCACTGCCTATTTTCTACCAGAGTCCAAGCTGTGATTTGCTCCTGTCTCTGGTAATTTATTTTGAGCCTGAGCCACTATCTCAGGTGAAGTTAGTGCAGAGTGTCATGGGTCTGACCAGTGTCATACTCAGCTCAAACTCACCTTGAGTCCCATAATTTTGGACAAGTTTATTCCTTGTATGAATATACTGCTCACAGCATCTTGCCTTGTGGTCCAGGAGATTCATGTTTATATGTAACCTGGACTTCAGGGTTTTTTACATTCTTGCAAGGTGATATTGCTTTGGGCCTCAGAGTAGACACTGGAATCATATGAACACACCTGAAAATACAAAGGGTGTTTATCCTCTCCCCAGAAATTATGCTGTGCCATACCCAAGTGCAGAACCACGTTGATAATTGCTGAAAAGTACAAAATAGAGTTTAGGGAGTGAAACCCAGGGGAGCAGGAAGAGAGCTTGGGGCAGCCTCAGCAGCACCCCAGACCACAGGAATGCCACCAGGCCACCTCACAGCATCTGTGGTCTGGGCATTTGGAGCTGCTTTTCTGCCTGCCTTCAAACAAATGCACACACAGAGCCCTAAACAGTCTAACCCTAATTAGGCACCAATGCCTGGTTGATAGTTATCCTGCTAAATTACCTGTGCATATTGTTCTTAATAACATTAGGATTTTGTATGTTGTTTAACCCAAAATTCTCTGTCAATCAATGTATCAAGTGGTGTTTTCATGCATTTAAAATAATCCCTCACAAACCTGGTCATTTTGTGAGTGGCAAAATGAACAAAATCTTATTGCCTATAGATTTGTAGAATCATGGTATTTAATAAGAGTTTAACTCCAATTACCATTCTTGCCACAAATGGGCATTTTAATAAGGTCTTTTCCAAACTCCTCATTTATTTTCACAGAAATTATGGGAGCTTTGTATCCTTGAGATACCCTTCATCATCAAATGTGTTCAAAATAATTCATGAATTCAAATTATTTGAGAGGAGACCAACAGATATGCACACAGACATACACTAATTCTCTAAGTCTCATCTCCTCAGGAATACAGGGTTTTATTTATACTGAAATCAAGCAAATATGCAAGTTCAAAAAAAAAGAATTTGAGGCAAAAATTAAGAAATTGTCTTGTGTTTCCAAGAGCTGCTTTGCCTGGGATGTGTCAGGGAAATATCACTGCTCCAGCCATGGCTTCAAACTCATCTCTATAACCATGGAAGCCAAACCCTATCCCATTTGTAATGAGCAATGAGGGGCTGGTGGAACCATAGAAGTGCAGAACTGAGGCCAAACACCAGAAACTTATGTGGGCTTACTGGGGGAAATGAAGACATTTGTAATTACACGCTTGGAACAAAGAGAACAACAGTATGTTTAAGATGGGATTTGACAGAGTTTTTTCCTGACATTTCAGTGGCTGACAAATGGAACTATTGCATTTCAGCCATCTTAGTGAGTTCTGAATGACAATACTTTTAAAAACATCATAGAACTTCCAAAGCTCCAGACAAAAAATCATGTATTCACAGTGAAAATGTATTAATTTTGAAAATATACAACCCTCATTGGCTGAGAAAAATCAGGCAGTAGCAGCCACCATTTTTGCTGCTGGAAATTAAAATAAACTGGATTTTTCAGGGAGTATGTTCAGAACCTAAGAAATGGATAATACTGTAATTCCTGTCAATTTAAACCAACCTGTTTTTCCAGTCATCTGCCGTAATCTTTCAAGGGTGTTAAAAAACACAATATAATTTTAGTAACAGGCTTCCTCAGTGCACTGGCTTACAGTCTTGCTCATACACCTTAATTTCACTAAAGTATATCCCTGGTTTTAGAGGTTTTGCAGCTGTTCCAGCTGCAGCTGTCCAGTCAGTCTCTCTGAACATTGCCTGAGGTTCATTTTTTTTCTGCCTAGATCTGCCAGGGTTAATTGTATCATAAAAAGTCCATGCAGGACAGCCCTGGATGTAAAAGTAATACTGAGAAAAGTAAGAAACACCTCAAGTAAGAAGCCCCTCTTCAGTCAGAAGGCACTGGCATGAACTCTCTCCCACAACATACCCACAACCTGCTTAGTGCACCAGCACCACTGAACAATCATTGTGTTTATTATTATTATTACTCAATTCAAAGACTGATGTGAAGATGTCTGAGGGAAGGAAAGTACATGGGCATTTTTTAAAAATCCTCAATTTGATTGGAGTTTTCTGTTTTCCTTGGGGTTTCTCTACTTTTTTTTCTCCTTCTTCTTTTTTTTTTTTTTTTTTAAGCACTGTTCTAAGAAGAGGAAAGCGGGGGATTTACTAAAAGCAAGGCAAGTCGGTTAGTTATGAGTCACCTTCATGACTTATAAAGGGTCTCAAGTTGCTTGGAGAAGGGTTTCTTCACCTAACTCATGCTGAAGGGATATCAGGAGACCAGCCAAACCAACACATCTCTGGGGCAACTGCTCCTGCCTTATTTTTCATTTACCTTCTTTCTCTGTCTCTCTCTGTTGCTCTCTCTCTCTCTCTCTAAAAAGAAAAAAAACAAGCCAAGCTGAGTGATCTTGGTTAACCTGTGAGATGGAACAAAGGAAGTCTGTGGCCTTCTTGCTGCATTGGTTTTCTTGTATCTCTGTGTAAAGACACTGCCTCATAGCAGGTAGGTTTTTCAGCTTGGTTCTTTGGTGTTTGTTTATTTTTGCATGAACAGTTTTTTTTAAAAATGAGAAGCTCAAAGAGATGGGACCAGTCCCAGGGTGGGGCTCCCAGGGCAGGGCTAAGAGGAATCTGGAGCCAGGGAGGATGAGCTCCCAACACCTGCACACCTGCAGAAATACTCCAGCAGGCATCCTGGTGGAATATGCCTCCATCCACCCAGACTCACACAGCCTCCAGAGAGTGCAAAGGCAGTCCCCTGGCTGTCTTTAACCTCACCTTCATGGTGACCTCATTTATCTGCTGTGCTGCTTGTTAGCTCGTGCTCTCCTCCTTTTGTTCTGAGCTCAGCAGTTTAGAAGACCATACAACATGGAATAGAGTTTCTACAGCATTTCATTGCCTACTTGGAAGAGTTTCATGATTCACCTGCAGTTGTTGTCTTGCCTACAGCTTGCCAGAGGAATTTTGAGGCTTGGAAAAGTAACTGTATAAACTAGTGTGACTTTTTAATTTTGACAAAGAAGTAGTTTTTGATAATCTGCCAAGCTTTTAATAAATAAGCAGCAGAGAAATGTCTTCTTTAAAAATATACCCATTAGACTTGTATCATTTGCTATGGTTTGTTTTAATTCTTTGTAAAATTAACTTGATTCAAATGCCTATATAAGAATTCAACATAGCTTCCTTGAAATCCCCAATCATATCAACAAAACAGGAGCTCCATGCTCAGCATTAATATCTGTGTGGCAAAAACTCCAAGGTTTTATTTGATGATAAAAATTTGCTTTGGATTCAAATTTTGGCAGCAAATATCTAAGATTAATCATTTATTCTACTAGCTCTTCAATATGAAAATTTTTAATTTACAAAGAAGCAAAAAAAAAAAAAAATTAGTATTTAAAAAAATATTATCCAGCTACTTGAGCCACAAAGTGGAGGCATGTTTTATTATACACGAAAGTTTTTGGAAGAAGAAAGCTTTTTCTATTTACATACACATCATTGGAGCTCTCTCAGTATCTTAAAAACCTGAATTATTTTTTTTTAATATATTTTTAAAAGAATAGCTTTACTTTCTGAGAAATTAGATGAGAAGACTTAAAAACCTGCTGAAAATGTAAATAGAGTATATGAAAATGGATGGTTGGGTATTGTTTATATATAGCAGCCTTTTGTAGGTGATTAAAACATTAATAGGATTGTTAATTGTATTAACTCTAATTCTCTTTCAGTCAAAATTAGATTTCTGCTATTCGAAGCTAAAAAATTTGGAAACTAGTACATTCCATTTTGGTCTTAATTTTTAACAAAAAAATGGGTTATTCCATGACTGAAGGGCAACAAGGATTCAAAAGACACTCTCATATACTAACAACACATCAGGCTTAGGGTCAATCACAGTCTGGTTCCTCCAACAAGACTGCTCATGTATGAGCACTGCAGATTTCTGGCCTTGGTGAAATGCCTTTCCTCCCACCAGTAAAGGGCTTTGTAGAGGTGACAGCACAACCCTAAGCACCATCAGATAAAGCTCCCAAAAGGCAAGTTCTAGATTCTTTTTGCTGTTTGGAGAACACCTTTTTTCTTTCTAAACTGGCCACTGAATTTTGCAGAGTTGGCATTACTTTCCAAAGCTGCACATGCTTTTCATTATATATGTATACATATATATACATGGAAATACTACCAAAGCTTGCATGTCTTCTTCCTATCAACCCAGGCACAAAAGGTTGAATTTTATTCCATATTTGTGACAAAGGAGCACCTCCAGTTGGGCAATAAATAATTAAGAATTAGGTTATTTGGAACTGGAGATGCAAAACTGGCTAAGATTCACATAACCAGATTAACAAGCCAGTAATCCTTTAGTGGAGACTACCATTAGTCCCTTCAGAACCTTGAGGTACCATAGAAAGAAGTCCAAATGTACAGGTGGGAAATTTGTCACAGTTTAACTGACTACTTTGAACCACACTTGTGATGATATTGCTGAAGGGAATCTGACTTTTTAAATGGACAGCTTCCATGGGGGCAGTAGCAGTGGAAGCAGATATATGTCTGCAAATGAAAATAAAACACACAGCAGATACAAGTCTGCAAATGAAAATAAAACACACACCTATCTGAGGTCACTGCAACAGGTGAAGGAACAGAGAAGCAGATGAGTGGATGGGACCTAATGACCAGAGGTCAGCAGATAAGATAGGAAGGATAAATGTTTTATTCTGATTATAGGGGAAGAAAGACAGTGCTGGAAAAGGGAAGAGGAAAGTCACACCTGATCTTATGAGCTTTTCCTTTATAAATGTTGCAAGGGAAATAACAGGGGATTTTATTTCATTATATTTAAACATGAGTAGAAGGTCACTGTTTCCAGTGATGTCAAGGCCACATTTTAGAGCTGTTTGAGAAGACAGCAGGGAGCAATGCAGGTATTTGCTCATGTGAAGGAAACCTGACAGCTGTACAAAAGGCTGTTATAAAGATTCAGCAGGAGGAAACACGTGTCATTTCTCACCACTTCCTGATAAAGCATGATTTGTATTTCTGCCTTTAGCACACAGAAGCCAAACAGTTTGCAGTGTTGGAGGTGCTATGCAGTTTTTCAATCCAAAACTGAAATGCAGGTATAGCAGCCTAGGCAAAACTACTCCATTACATAAATCCAAGATCATGGCAGTAGAAAAGCCCTGGGGTAAATTCTCATCTGTGGTTATGGCCTTGTCCTTTTGCTGGGAAGGGCTGGCTCTGGAGTAAAGCTGCAGAGACCAAGTGCTGCCCAAAGCCTTTCAATTCTGTCATTGCTCAACAATACTGCTGGAACTGAGCATGGGCAAGAACAGCACTCATCCAATTTCTTTAGAGAAACAATTATCAGATTATTCAAGTGATCAGTCTCAAAACAATCCCTTCTCCAAGTCTGAACACAGGTAGACTGAAAAATACTGTCAACCACAAATGGCTGCTGCAAACCACAGATAAATACATTTGCTTTTTAGCAAAACCCATTTAAGACGTGCAATAATTAGAGTTTGGAAGCATGGTGTAAAGAATAGCAACCTGGAATACATTTAAGACAGTGCAAATTAATAAATATATTCTACAAGTATTCTAGGGGCAGTAGACTTGGATGTGACAGAAGCTTTTGGTGTGAAAGCTCTTGTTCTACTGCCTAAAGTGATCCTTATCCAAAGCTTAATTAAGACAAATTTAAAATTTCCACAAAAGGAACTGATGTTTTGCATTGAGCCCTTCATACACAAGTATGCCCACTGGGTGACACCAAGTGAATAAGAATTTAAAGACTTAGAGACATTAAAAGCACAACAATTGAATTCAAGAATAATTTAGTTTAAAAAGATTCTCTAAAGGTCATCAAACTCAAAGCCCTGCTCAAAGAAGGTTGAATGCAGAATGAATTCAGGTAAGAAAATAGTGTTTTATTGACAGGGATTACTGGTTTGCTTCCTTCTAAAAACAAAAAATAACCCGGAAAATTGATACCTTAACTTGGATCTTTTATCCTCCTCCTCTGGCCTGTGTCCCTCACCCTCCACACACATACCATGAGCAGACACACAACATTTTATCACAGGTTTGAAAACTGTTCACTTCACTGCCCACAAATGCAAATCTTACACCACAGCTCTCTTTGCCCAGCTTCAGTAGGAGTTTACCCTGAACGCTCACCAGAGCTCTGAATCATCACTTTGAACCTGAGGTTTGGAAATTTCTAAACTGCTTTTTTTCTGCCTACCAAAATTTTACATTCAGCTTGGAATTTTTGCTAGCCACTCACATATTGCAGCCATGTACGAGGCTGGTTTCATTTAAAGTGGCACAAAGTGAAAGGTAATTTCCCTAAAATCTCTAAATTAGATCACATTCTTACTATGACATTTTAACTTCCTCTTAAAACATGTGTTGGTAGCAGTAGGGAAGTTATAAAAGTACATCAGTTTCTTTAAATTTACATACAAAAAGTGATCTCCAAAACTGCCTCATATAAAGTGTCTCATTTCTCATATGGGCTTTCTTGTTACTTTTTGATTAAACAACAGAAAGGTGGCTGTTGTTTTTTTAAGTGGTTACTGGGAGACTAAAGAGAAAACAAACAAGATTCAGCTATTTATGAACTCTGCACAGGAGCTGATACTTTATTTCAGAAGGATGGACAAAGAAAAATATATTTCAATCAAGACATATATAGCACAGAACTAAATGGGCATTACTTAGGCCTTTTTAAAACTGCTTGGAAAGACTATCTCAACAATTCAACCCTTATTACTGATGTAAGTAACTGAAAATTGTAAAAATAAATGACGTAGATTAATATATAATGATTATTCTCTACCCTTGCTTTTACTGAGTGTATTTCTATTTCATTATGTGATTTCTTTGCAGATTTTTGAAATTGCTGATTTCTAAAATATCTCCTTGTTTGTTTCCAGAGGAGAACTGATAGTTGGCTGAAAGAAGTATAAAAGTGTTCAACTTTGGTCAAAAAGATTCAGCACATTAATTTTATGGTCAAAGCATCAGTTAATGGACTGGTTGATATTATGAAGCAATTAGCAAACTGTTCAACACAGACAATCATATTCATTAATCTCATTCTAACCTACTGGTATGAGGGTGCAGGAGCCCTGCATACGGATTCTAGACCAGCAGCTAAATCTGTCCAACAGGTTTACTTTCTGCTCATTTATACCAGAATCCAAAGGAATATTTGTTGGCTAAGATTAAACTATAATTGTGTTTTAGCTGTTTCTCACATCCTGCTAAAGAGTCAGCTCTCCTGAGAGGCATTTTTTCTTAGTTAAATCAGAATAAATCAAGTCATTTTTGGTTTTGTTTTTTTGGGAGTTGAAAACATTTTGAGGAGTTAGGCTTATATTATATAGTCTTCATCAACTGATATCTAAAGGGATGCTAAATTAAGCAAGACCATGCTGCAATCTGTATTCTTCCAGCTCACAGCAAGCACAATGCACTTGCTGCTCAATGCACTCTGGTTCTCTCTAGCTAAAAGAATTGCAAGTTTGGATTTAAAGGTACAGCAGAGGGTTCCTGTGTGTTTAACTGCAATAATTCCCTCTCTGATGTCTCTCCATCCTCTGCCACAGTTTCTTGATATGTTTTTTTTTTTCTTTTTTCTTCTTTTTCTTTAGGTATGTCAAGGGGAAAACCCAGTGCTTTGAGCTCTCTCTGTCTCATCCTGCAGCCTCTGGAGCTCTTCTGTGGCTGTATGTTGTTAATGCTAATCGTGATAGGGGTTTTTACCTATGACTGACTCCTACATGTTAGCATTAGCACCGTACCATGCCTCTTACCAGAATTCACACAGAACAAACTGCTGCTGTGGGAGGAGAACAGAAATCATGAATTAGTCAGTGCTATGCTGGGAAAAACCTCTGCTCTACGTGTAAAAAGCCAAGTTGTTCTGCATACAGGCATGCTTGCTAGAATGCTTGCTAGGTACAGAGTCTGGAAAATCATTGAATAGCAGCTTTGTGTATTAGCAAGTCCTTACTAAGATGTCAAATGTGTAACATTTTGAACACAACAAGCTGGGTTTTGCTTTATCACTTTTTAGCCCTTTTGGTTTTACCTCCTACACAAATATTTCATTTCTTCATTTTTAATTAGTAAAGAAAAATGATGGATTAAACTTTTGGCATGTACAACTTCTATTAATTTCTACAGAATTTTATTATGAGAGAAAAACTGACAGAAAATGTTTCTTTGAGATTTCATTGTCAGTTCTTTAGGAGAAATGGGTCAATGGGTCATTAGGAGAAAATGAAAATATCTTTCGTTTACTTTAGGATTACCTGTGCATTTCAAACTTTTAGAAGTCTTAGAAAATTGTAGAGAAACAGGAAAGTACTGTTTTATTTATTTTGTGGAAGGTCAAAATAGTTCCTGAATATCCACAGTTATGAAACCTCAGTGACAGAACCAGTTCTTAAAACTCTCTCTTACCTTGACTTAAATTTATCTGGGTAATAGTTTAGCTATGAAAATTTATTTGCTGGTAGAACAAAAGGGAAAACTAAAAAACTGAAAGTACTCACCATTAATTAAGAAATATGGTTAATGTTTGTGCTGTATCAATATAAACACCTCTTTCTGTTATCAGTGTTCTGCCTGTGAATTCTCAGTGCAAGGAACAATCACAGAGTACTCAAGATCACAGAAACTTAAAAATCAATGGTCTCATAAAAAAGTGTCCTACACAAAGAGTCTCACTGAATGTGATTTTTACACTCAGACAGAACAGCTGCACAGCATAAATGTTTTCCAAACCAGGCTCTAGGTTAAGTGGCTTCTCCAGGATGCACACAGCTGGAGGGACATAACCACCAAAAAGGAAAAGCCACTTTTATCCCTTCCAAAGTCAGAGCCACAGCTCTGAGAGGTAATTCTCAAAGTGGTGCAGCATATTGTGGTAAACAAAAGCATACTCCTATTAACTTTCCAGAGAAAATGGCTTTAAAAGCAGGAAGAAAACTGCAGCAAAAGAGAGGAGAGTAGAGAGAAAATCTCATTTCTCAGGTGACCCTGAAGCTCAGTTTGATTTCCCTGTCCATTTGATGCCACATTCAGAAGCACTTCCACTGGTTTGCTGAAGCAAAGATGATCCTAGAATGGCTATCCTGAATAGACACATGTCAACAGAAGGTATCTTAAGGAAGAAAACAGATCTTTCTGCTCACCATCCTGATTCAGACAGACCACAAAAATCAAGTATTTGTTCCCTCACATTTTCTCTCTTTAAAATGTAACTTGCAAACTTAAGAAATAGATAGCAATTATAAATATGGTCCAATATTAGATCAATTATGTATATTCTTTCTGCATAGCTGATTCCCCAGAAAAGCAGATCTAGTTAGGTTGTGGATATTATATTAGCAGATACTAAAATAATAAGTTTTATTTTCACTCTGGAAAAATGTTAATGCTGTCCATGACTGGGGTTAAGCCTTGTGAAAAACCACAGCATGATAGCATTACCATTTTCAGATGGTTGGTGTTCTGCAAGAAATACCCACTGTCAACCCTTCTCATCAAATGCCTTTATGCTGCCCAGTTCCTGTGTCTGTAAATACTAATAAAATAAATGTAGTGATTTCACTGGCTTCAAACATAACAAAGTACTGCGCTGAGAGGGATAGTGCTAGATAAGTTACCAAAAAGCAGTAGAATATAGAATATTACTCCTTGCCAGAAGTTAAAATAGAAAGGGAAAATTATTCTGGCTGCTGCCATGAAAGGACTTCATGTCTACTGATGATTGGGTGTTTTCATCACTTGCATGTGCTCTATTTCCCACGGAAGACCTTTACTGACTGGTAAGAAAAAAAAATAACTCTTTCTTAGCATTTAATTCCTTCTGTTATGAAATAAATCTTATTATATCCTAATTGCCTTTTCTATCTCCAAAATCCATGATAACATGAAATACAGAATATTTCTTCAGAAAAAAAATTTCTCAGTTATATTTGTCAGCTGGAACTGCTCAACCTTCCTACTGCCACCCTTTAGGATCAAGGTACCATGTAGTTTTAACCTTAATACAGTTTCCCCTTTTTTTTTGATAAAACCAGTAAACAAAAGGGAAAAATCAGAAGTTTCAACTCTTTCAAACAAGATACAAAAGGAGTAACAACTTTAATGTGAGAAACCATGAAGCTACTACTGAGATGTGCAACAAGGAGGAAGGCTTCACTTCCTGCTTTTTCCCCTATCATAAAATCCTGGAATGAGTTGGGTTGAAGGGACCTTAAAGATCATCCAACACCTCTGCCAAAGGCAGGGACACCTTCCACTAGTCCAGGATGCACCAAGCTCCATTTCCAAGGCTGAGGTACCCACAAGTTCTCTGAATGACATGTTCCAGTGTCTCACCACTTTCACCATAAAAATTTCTTATTTATTCCTTATCAGAATCTGGCCAGTATCATCTTCTGCTCATGTATGTTGGCCTAAGTGACCTGGTGCTCCTCTTTTTCCACTTTTCAGCATTGTGTCTTCCTAGATTCTTCCTTAGATGGTTCTGCAGCTCTTTTGCTGAGTAAAAACTGCCTATTTACAAACAGAAATTTAATTGAAAAAATAGCCAAGAAGGGGAATGGGCTAAATTCTGCAGTGTCTTTTGCCCATCTATCCACCCCTAATCCCCTGCAGTTTCCTGTAGCGTTCAGTATAGAAAATAACATCTACTTTCTTGTCTCTTTGAACAGATCAATGACAGTGTCTTCTGACTTTTTCCAATGGAGAAGATTGGCCAGGCCCCAGGGTAGGCAGGAGTGCACAAATATCCAGAATCCACACTCAGCCAGAGCTTTGCCATACTCATTTTGGAATTTTACATAACCCCATAGCTTTAAATTTGGTACAATGATAGTTGCAGGTTTGGAGCACAGCTCCCAACAGCCAGTCAGGCTGGAACCACCCTGCAGTTCAGCTGAAGTTCAGAAAAAGAAAACCTAAGTCAAAAAGAGAAAGGAAGCATCACTCTAATCCAGCTACTGCAACTAATCCAGCAGCTAATCTAATCCAGCCCTGTCAGCAGACAATTTCAGCATTTTATGCACCAACAGTTAATGGTAAAATAAATGGCCTTGAGTTCAGGGTCCTATCTCCCTGCTGCTCTGTAGCTGTGGGGGGAACTGAGCACTGCTTCCATTTGTTCTCACGTTCATACAAGAAATGTTCAGGACTTTCCTGGCAGTGACATCACTTAACAGAGATCAGGCAGGTAGTACTCAAAACACTGTATGAGCCACCCCCCTCACAAAACACAGATGTTCTTCTCTGCACTTGTGGCTCTGAATCCCATCTTGGAAGAGCAGACTTGAATCTACATTCCCATTTTAAAATGTGATATGGTGAGGAAGAAATGAACACTATTGCCCAGTTCTCCTAACTGTTGGTGTGCTCTGTGAGAATCCTGGTGCTTTTCAAAGGCATCCTCCAGCTGCATCTCTCCCTAAGGAAAACCTGTCTTCTGGACCCCAAGGAGGTCAAGGTGTGAGATTAGCAGAGTTCTGTAGAAGTTTGAGCTTCCACCTTTTTATGCACAGACCTCCAGGGAAGGGTCTGCTACAGACCTCAACAGCATTTTCAATATTGTCATGCACTTGCAAAAGTCCCTTTTATGGAGACTCACCTGTGGGGTGACTGACCTGCTCCTCCAACCAAAAAAACCTCAAACCCCAAACATAAACAAACAATCCCTCTCCCCAGCCCCCAAGAAAGGAACATACCAGAAATGCTCTGAAATTCCAGCTGGAGTTAAAAAAGGTATATTCCTAAGGGATAGCAGCACTCTCAGCTTCCTCTGCAGCTGGTAGAATCCAGGGGGAATTCTGGATATCCAAAATAGCAAGCAGACTTCAGGGGACTCTCTGGGTTGTAACAGAACAAGCTTAAGATTCAAAACAGACCACCTGGACTGGATCCCAAAATTCAGATGGCAAAATATCACCAGTCTTGGGTTAACCAAAGATGACAAGTAGTGCACTAAACAACAAACAAAAATCAACCCAACAACCAAGCAAAACTAAAAGAAAGCCCCAACAAAACCCCAAAAACAACACAAACAGCAAATTTTTGTTTCTTAAGACAAGAACCAATGCCTGCTTCTTCAACAGCACCAGAACAACAGGTCCAAAGCCAAAGTACACTTTGCCAAGTTCAATTTAATTAAAGTATATAGAGTGTGTAAATGCATATGTGTACTTTGAAGGTAAACTCCAAATCAACAATCTTATTTTAAAAAATAAGCATCTGGTACCATTATAAAAAGTCCTCTGCAATGTTAATCAAGAAGAAAAAAACCCATCAGTTTTCCAAGTATCCTGAGAAGGCATGGGTTATACCTAATGTTTATATAGCTATGTTTACTGAACTACTACCCTGTTCTCACAAAACTGTGGTGTCAACTGATTAGGAACCATGAGATGCAGTTAATGGCAAAAATAATTAGGGTAAAATTCAGAGAAAATATTTGCACTTCAAAAAGTAATAAAAATTTCCTCTGATATAATGAGAACAGTTCTAATGAGTTAGGGATGAAAATACAAAAAGTCAGAAAACATCATCTAACAAAACCCCCTTGTGAAATTTAATTGATCACCATATTTAAATACCAAAGAAAGAAAATGCATAATAAATCTTACTACACTGGGGATGCAAGTAATGAACTACATTCTTGGTATTATTCTGGAAAATGATCTTTAACTGCACTTGTGCAGCAGAAAGAAATCATTAAACTCCAAGAACTTTCAGGCTTTTACATTCTGCTATGTTTGTACTGGTAAAGCAATGGCAATTACACCTTTATACACCTTTAAGGGTATCTTTTTAAGATATTATTTGTCTCAACTTTCAGTTGTAGTAGGCAACAACATATGGATGGACACATGCAATTACTGTTAACAAGGTGAGGACAGGGACAACTTGCAAGTTATTGCAGATAAAAAATTATCTTCTCGCCCCCTGCCCTTTATTTCTTTAAAGAAATCTTTAAAGTGGACTGAAACATCTTGTGGTTATCTGTGTCCATACTTATCTATGATTTAGGTCACAGAATTCAAATTAATTACCCAAAACGTTTCTGTATGAGTCACAAACAAGTCATGTAAAAATACACATTTTATTATGTACATTTAGAGGTTCAACTTAATTTAAATTGATACAGTTTTTCCTTCTTCAGTTCCATCTTTTGCCTCAGGACATTGTGCTGCTGCTTCCAAATATTCTTCTTCAGTGACCTGCAGAAAGATACCAATTTTGTTATATTTTTTAAAATTATTTCACTCTCCTTGATCCTGAAAATCCTCCCCTCATACTGTCAGTGTAACAAGAAAGGACAACCTACAAAGACTATTATCTTCTCCAAAATTAAACAACCTGAAGGACAAGAATATTTAAACTAAGTTCAGGGAAGATGCCATGGGGCAGGCTCAGAACATATCCTTGGCTAACAAGTTTCAGAAGACATGAAGTATTTATTTTTCTGTCTCTTGCCAAACAAGTATAAAAATATTGATCTGAAGGCTCTAAAACACTTGCTTATTAATTCTTACAAAGACTTCCTATGTTTAAACATGTCTTGATAGTGGTTATTTGGTTATATGTGAGTTATAATATTTTATAGTTCCACTTATCTTAAAATATTTTTAATTGGACAAATCATATCAATCAAATAGTAAATGATGTTTTTTAAATGGCACAATGCATTTTAGTAACAGACCTCAGAAGCAAGTAACCATGACCTCTAATAAGCAAATAGTTAGATTTCTGATTTCCTTTCACCTGTGAATATTTCCATTCCTAAAGACATGTTCTTGAGTGTACTAATCATTCAAATTGTCCTCAATTAGAAGATACCTTTGAATTTGGTAACCTCTACTTTACCACTAGTGAGACTTACCAGCCTCTTTGATCTTTCCAGGAGTTTGTGCCACACAGTGTGGTGAGCCTGTGTGAAAAATCATTATATGATGTTAACAGAGGTAAAAAAGAATATTATCATAGAATAGATTCTGACAAATGTATAGAAATGATGACACAAAATAATAATAACACCCAGTTCAAATGCCACAGCTTACAATTTTGGTGTCAAATTTGCCCATATTCATGTGAGGGACTTGAATAAATATCCACTCATCACATGCCCCATCCCTGGGAGTGTTCATGGCCAGACTGAATGGAGCTCTGAGCTTGGTCCAGTGGAAGGTGCCCTTGATCATGGAAGGGGAACTGGAACTGCATGAACTTTAAGGTCCCTTCTAACCCAAACCATTCCACGGTTCTATGATTCATCCACTGTGTGGAATCCTTGAGGAGTTAATTGGCAAAAATGGGAATTATGCTTAGGAAGGGAACACAGAGATGAGCTGAGGAACCCCTGAAAACTTCTCCAACTAAGACAACAGCACATGTAAGTCAACAGGAATGGGAATAAAGACTCCTGCTTCCACCTTCAGTTCTGCAAAGCCTTTGCTTAAGGTTCATTAGTGCAAGGACTTTTCTTTGATGTTGCTACATTTTATTTCGGTGTCATGAAATTCTTTGAATGGTATATTTATCATGAGTATAAACACAAAGTTCTGCTCTTTTAAGCACTATCAGTAGCCTTGATGTCAGAAGACAGGCAGGCACAAGCAGAATGAAATATCCATGCAGAAATTATACAACCAAAACAACACTTTCCATACCGAAAAATAACATCATGGGCCCTCTCATGCAAGCTTTGTACCTCTGACTGCACATTCACAACAGGTTCAGGTAAATGAACCCCAAATATCCAACACAGCCTTGATCAGGGGCTCTCCCCTTCTACAGCTCTCAACTATGAATTTCATTTAGCTACCAATATAGCACCTAATAAAGATGGAAACAAAGGCAAAATGTTCTAACTTAAAGAAGGAAAATCTGAAATTGATTACTTACCTTCAAATGGAATGGCAAGGACACACCCTGGAATCTCCTTATCAATTCAGACTGGTCAGTCTGAAGATTGTGGGCTGCTGTTATCTCATACTGGAAACAAAAACTTGTCCTTGGAATATGAGGACCTTCACTAACATCTACAAAGTCACCAAACCTGGAGGGATGAAGAAAAACCCAGCTTATATATCAAATATATTTGGAGCAAAATAAAAGGAGGTTAGGTTTTATTTTTGATTAGCAAATTCCAATCAACAGAAAGAAAATCCACACAAATCCCTAAACAAATCTCCAGCTCAGCATTTTTAAGTTTCCTAAACCAAAATTACAGATCACACGATTTCCTTAAATGAACTTAGGAAATTTAAACCTCAAGCCTAGGAAAGGATATTAAGTTTAAAAAAATCTTTGATGCCATGTTGGCTCTAAAACTGGGATAACTGTCATTCACTAGAAATACATTTGTCTTCAAGACTGCCTGTTTTCCACAGTCCAGTGTTTACAACCTGCACAGTTATTTCCCTTTCCAGCTCCTGGAAAACTGCAAATCAATTAAGAAAAGAGAAACAGCATAGTACAGCAAAGAAATACTGAGAATGAACCTCTCCCAGAAAGCAATAGGTAAGCCTATTTTCCCCTTTATTGAGCAGATCAGAGTGGGAGGAAGGAAAGAACAACACAACATTTTTCTAAAATGTCAAGAACCACCTCTGCAAAGCCATCCGGTCCTTTAGATAGATGTGGATTACAAAAACAAATTAGGAACTCTTTAGACATCTACAAAACTGAACAGCCTAAGATAGAGAGTTGCCTGAGATACAATATAAGCTTCCTGCCTCCAGACCAAGAACTCTGTATCTTACACTGTATCCCCAGAATTCTGTTCTATTCTCATCTCCACCACTACAAAACCAGCTTGCAAGTTAGGAAGGTATTGACAACTTTGAAAGAAAAATCCCTTATACAATGCTAACTCTTATTTTCAAACCAGTATTTGGTTGTATTTTATTTAGCCTGTCAAGCTCTAGAGAATTATTTAGTTTCATGTAAAAGTACTGAAAGCAGCAAGATTTCTCTGGCACTTACCACTCTCGATGTAGCAAGAAATAGAAACATAGAAAAATAATGGCTGTACTAAGAAAACCAAGCAAACAAACCACTCAAAGCAACTTAAGACAGACCACAGACATCAATGAATACAAGTGATCTTTAAATTTAAAATCATCACAAGTAACTTAACTTGCTCTTCTCATTTGCAGAGTACTTGCAATATACTCAAATGTTACAGTTAATCATTACAGAATGGGAGTTCAGTTTTGCTCACCTATGTAATGGTACAATTCCTTCCATATTCTGGGAAGCTTTTCTTTCTATCATCTCCATTTTGTATCTGGACAAGAAAAAAAAATTGTATTAAAAATCCTTACCTTTAACTCCTAGTTCTTACAAGAACACTTCAGAAATTAATTTAATTCATTTAAAATTCCTAAAAATCATGCTTGTATTTATGTGAGCTTTGAGATTGGTTTAAATTCTTAATGACAACACATACATAACACAATTAACAGATCTGTTAGTTAACCTCAGCTCAAGAAAAAATTATAGAGATTTTACTGAGCACTACTGAAAGGCACTTCAAAAATAATGCAACATCAGATTAGGTGGTTTTTGAAGGTCCCTTCCCATTGAAACATCTATTCCAGTCTATTCTGTGTATATTTTATAGGAGGGCCATGCTGCCACAGCAGAGTTTTATTCAGAAAGACACAATGGACCTATTGCTGCAAATAAGAGTCTTTCAGGTCACCTGTAAGACTATGAGACACCATGACACCACCTAAACTGATTTTATGCAATGTGTAGCCCTCAACAGCTCTCTTCTCTGTGCTTTCTATACACAATACCTAAATATTCAAATGTCAGCTCCCACCTGCTGCCAATGCAGCCAACAAAGTGGAGCTGATGATCCACGTCACACTGAAAACACCTTCAGCATAAAGCCAAAAAATTTGCTATTTTGCAACTTTAGCTTCATCGTAGCTTAATTTTGATTCACAAAATGATAAATTATTTATCATTTTCTCCCTACATCTCTCCAGCTGCCAAAAAGCTGTGGACCAGGAACATGGCTGAGGTACTTTTTTCAGCAAAGACAGGGCATTTTGATCAAACCTTTTTTTATAGCACAGACCAAAGCATTTTACCCATTTTCCCCCTGCAGAGTTCAAAAACTGCATTTCATCAAATCTTCATTTGAAGATACCAGGACACAAAAAAATGTAAATTCCTTTAAATATGGAAGCCTTTCTGCAAAGGCTATGATGTCAAGGCTAACCACCAGAGTTTCAATTTAATAGTAGAGGAATCTTGAAGCTTGCTAGAACAAAAGAAGTCTCAGTCTTTCAGTTTGTCACAAAAATACATCCAGTAAAAGTGCCTGGTGCTGGCCTCTGGAAAGAACAATAAGAACTAAGTAAGTTGGTGGAAAGAGAATGGAGGCAGGCTCAAGTGCCTTCTAACTTCACCTGTCACATCTTATTTTAGATTTATAAAACCAAGCAGAGATTTGACTTGATTTCTAATTGCTTCTTCGAAAGAAAGGCAAATTCAGACACTCACTTATTATGCTGAAACATTTCACGTGCTACTTTTGCTTCAACATGCAGTGTTTCAAAGGGCAAGTCTTGATGGATTAGCTTTTTGGCATCCCTTGTAAGAGAACAGAAGTTGTCCTAAAAAAAGGGCATAAAAAGTGTAACCACCTTTTCACAGCTGTAGTGAAGAGATAAAGCACAGCAAATATTTGTCAAAACAACAAAGATCATCTACTAAAACTCTAAATACAGCAATTTTACTGTAGGAGTGTCTTACTATTATCATAAGATCACAGATCATCACTGTTTTAATGGACAGATTCAATGCTCAGTCAAATCAATAGGCATTTGTCCATCACAAACAATATATGTTAATTAAACTGCTCAGGTTTTCCCTAGATGGTACTACATACATAGTCTTGCTACTGTTAAATACTCATCTGTATATCTTGTTTCCACCCTCCAAGAGTGGTGTCTTCACTCACAAATTAGTTGTGATACATCAAAATGAAAAAAAAGGTATTGAATATTTAATAAATAAAAATTGGTCACCTTGGACCAGAATCTGAAGTTCTGCATAATTCAGATTTACTCATAAATAAAAAATTGTTATGAGGTGAAATTACATATAAAATGTCATGTAGAAAATATTTCTAACTAAATTACTTCAGCTACAAGATCATCTTGAAGAAAAATTCATTGTACCAATATTGCTGTGCTAGCCATACACTTCTGCTAGTTTTTGGGCACAGGAACAAGAATGGGCATGAAATGGGTAAAACGATTGTGATCTCAAATGGTTCTGTGATTTAGAGTATTCAGATTATTAGATTTACTGCAGAATATGAAATATAAGCAAGCTAGTAAGGAGAGCTGCAGCTGAATGTGCTCACAGATTTTACTCAACAACAAACTGATTCTGCTATAAACCACCAGAAAATATATATTTTATACACACTTTCATTTTCAGAGACTACTCACATAAAGACTGAGGCTGCATCTACATCACCAGGCAAGAGCAGCTGAGGAGGAACAGATCTGTACAGTAAAAAAATGGCACTGAGGTCCCAATAGCCCCATCAACTGTTTCTGAACTTGTACTTCAGATTAGAATTTTCTCTAGCTCCACAGCCCTGAAGCCTGAAAGGATGTGGAAGACAGCACAAGGTCTGAAAGGAAATCTGTGAGCACTGCCATAGTACCAGAGTGTGGTAAATGCAGAGATCAGCTCCCAAAGACTACTCCAAATGTGCATTAAAAAAGAGAAAAAAAACTCTGTCCCTTCTCCCTTATTAAAAAAGAACAACTGGACAAGAACACAAGCTATAAAACTTTTGGGGTTTAAGTTTGAAAAGTGCTTACCTTTGTTGGTTTCCAGTCATTCAGTTTATTGTCCAAAACTACATCATAACAGAAAGCTCCAGAGATCACTGCAATTCCAAAGAGAAAAGCATTCATGTTTGTAACAAATTATGTATTTCACAATCATACTATATTGTTTCAACAAAATGAATGAGAAAAAAAAAGAAAAACAGGATTATCTCTAGAAATTCATCATAAAACAAAAATTTCCAGCTCTGATTATACTATAAAATGGCAGATTGAACTTGTGCTGTTCTAATTTCATTTCACTGAATGAGAAAGTAATTTGAAAGGAGATTTAATGCAATGGCAGTATAATAGAATCCCAACAAAGAGGGGAA
Source organism: Muscicapa striata striata (assembly GCA_030060385.1). Classification (NCBI taxonomy): domain Eukaryota; kingdom Metazoa; phylum Chordata; class Aves; order Passeriformes; family Muscicapidae; genus Muscicapa; species Muscicapa striata. Next base: position 4,125,637 of record JAREIS010000011.1, read on the forward strand.
AAATACAATGCTTCACAAAACTGCATCCAACACTGCAGAGAAAAACCAAAACCACTCACTTTAAAAATACTTCATTATTTTTTAATTGTATGTCTCATACAACAAATGCAAGCTATTAAATTATAAAGAGGAATTTGTTGCATAGAGAAATCAGACAATATTAGAGCTGTTTATCCATGACACAAATTTCTGGTAAAGGCACCACAAATTTCTCTGACAGTTGCTAGAACACTCTTTTTTGTATACTGAGTTATGGCTATTAAGATGTCAAATCTATGAACCCAGTAAGATCACACTATTTCTATACATGCAGTATAATGAGAAAGCTGAGTATATTCAGGATTATTCCAAACTCTGGTAGAACTGAAATATTTACCTGTACTTATCAATCACAATGCTAAATGTAAAAATTGCTAAAAAGAGAAGCAGTTATAGCACTCCACATGACCACCAACTGACCTTCTTATATATTAAATGCATAACTATGCAGGTTTTTTTATTGAAATAACTTCTCTTGTGCATTTTTCACTTTTCTAAATCTTAAATCAGATCACAGGTGAGCATAAGTTGTTACTAAGCTTGTCTGTACCTCAATAATCCTCCAATTTGGTGTAGATAATGTCATTTTTAGTAACTCAAGTGCTGGACAAGGTTATGCAGTTATTAGAGCAAATTCCACAGACACACGTTGCATCACCTCCAGAAACCTTGCTCATGTCACTTCACAATACAGAGGCTTAGTTACTCATTTCAGCTGTGAAATCTTAGTGGGCTGAAACCCAGTGGCCACACAGACCAATTTTCTGAATGTTGATAAGAAAATTGTTTTTAGTGTGGCTATTAAAAATTAAAGGCAACTACAACAGCATGTAATATACCTATCAGTGCTAAGTACCACCAATCATTGGAAAAAGAGCCTCTGATTTTTTCTAAGTTCAGTTATTAAGCATTCACTTGAGAAGGAGCAAAAGACAATCAATATAAAACACTTTTATCACCTGGCACTTCTGGAGATTTAACTAGGGTGACTGAGTATTCATCCTTGAACGCCCGCTTCAGCACACACGCCATGATCATGGCACAGGAACGCCAATATGCCTGCAAAGACAGTTTCAGAACATAGATTTATTGCCTAGAAGCTAATTATTAAAATAAAAAATATCCAAAACTTAACTGGATGATGGACAAACCCAGCTGCCAACTGAAGCATTCCACCCCTGGAAGTGTTCAAGGCCAGGTTGGACAGGGCTATGAGCAACCTCGTCTAGTGGAAGATGTCCCTCTCCATGGCAGGGGGTGGAACTAGATGAGTTTCTAATGTCCCTTCCAACCCAAGCTTTTCCACAATTCTATGACTACTTTCTTTAGTATTCAAACTTCTATTTGGAGATGATTCTCCAAGCAGAACCAAATTTAAAAAATCTAAACTGCATTTAGAATGCAAGCCAGATGTAACCCCGGAGATATTTAAATCTGAAATAATAGAATAATACACCAATTGAAAGGAAAGCCAACAATTCACCTAGCCCACACACTGGTCCAGCTAATGACAGCCATGATGCACCATTAAAAAGACATTAAAAATGTCTGAACTTTAAAGACAACAAAATTCAAGGAGGCAGACAGGCATGGAACTGAAAGGTGCACACAGAATCAAGTGGTCATAATCAAGGCCACCTGCCATGAGAGAAGGTACAGATGGAACAACTAATAACAGATAATAACTTACCTTGTTTACTTCCTCTGGATCTTCATCTTTGAAGGTAAGGAACTGAATTTCACATGACTTCATCAGGGGTCTGTACATGTCCCAGATTTCACCATCCACAACAGCCAGAACAGACTTCTTGCAAACCCATTCACTTAAATCTAAAGAAAAAAAAAAAAAAAAAAAAAAAAAAAAAAAAAAAACCAACCCTAAAGCATTAATTTCTCAGGATCAGCAGTTCAGACTGCTGCATTTCTAACAACTGCAAGTTTCATATTTGTAAATGACTTGGAAGGACAAACTATGAAAAAAGCCTCCAAAAATTAACTGTTTCTATTTCAACTGGCAGCACGACATTCAACACGAGGGGCTAGTTCAGAAGTCCATCCACTTACGCATGGCACAGTTGTATGGTGTAGACAGAGCCTTGTTCATGACAAACACACTGCCAGAGTGCAACTTCCCAGTGTATTTCACCTCAATTTTCTCAATCCGTGGGTGAAGAGACAATTGTCTCTCCTTCTCTTTGGTGAAGAGCTCATTACGCATCCGAACCACCTCATCGGGTGTCAGCCGAGACAAAGCTGGTGTGGAGATGTACCCTGGGGGCAGGAGAGATACTGGGTAAGAAATAACCCTGTGGAGTATGCAATCCTGGGGTGGATCCAGCAGAGCATCCCTCTTCTGAGGAAAGGCTGAGGGAGCTGGGGCTGTTCAGCCTCAAGAAGAGGTGGCTGAGAGGGAACCTAATCAGTGTCTGTCAGTGCCTGCAGGGAGGGGTCAGAGCATGGACCAGGCTCTGCTCAGTGGGGTCAGCAATGGGACAAGAGGCAAGGGGCAGGAATGGATGCACAGAAGTTCCACATGAACATGAGGAAGAACTTTCCTGTGCAGTGACCAGGCACTGGAACAGATCACCCAGAGAGGGTGTTGAGTGTCCCTCACTGGAGATATTTCAGACCCATCTGAATGCAATCCTGTGCCATGGGCTCTGGGATAATCCTGCCTGAGCAAAGAGATTGGACTAGATGACCCACTGTGGTCCCTTCCAACCTCAACACTCTGTGATCCTTTCTGAGTTTTCAAAGCCTCTTTATAAGGTGTTGGTTTCTGCAACACTACCAATCACCCACCTGTCTGTCTCAATATATGCAAAGTAGCACTTCTGCAGCTCCAGCAAGTGACCACACTTAAGTCCCTGCACTGCCTGCAGAAAGTCTCAACAGGAGACTCCGAGGCAACAAAAGGGATCAAAAAGATGATGAGGGGTCTCGAGCATCTCTCTTATGAGGAGAGACCACGGGAGCTGAGCCTGTTTAGTTTGGAGAGGAGAAGACTGAGAGGGGATCTCATTAATGCATGTATGCATCTCAAAGGTGCCAAGTGGTTGGTGCCAGACTCCCTTCAGTGGGGACCAGCAATGGCCATAAACTAAAACACAAGAAGTTTCACTTCAACATGAGGAAGAACTTTTTTCCATGGAGAGGGGCAGAGCACTGGAATAAGCTGCTCTGGGCAGGTGCGGAGTCGCTCTCCCTGGAGACATTCCAAATCCACCTGGACACGTTCCTGTGCCACCTGCTCGTGGCGACCCTGCCCTGGCAGGGGGAGTGGACTGGATGATCTCAAAAATCCCTTCCAACCCCAATGCAAAGGTTAATGTCTGTTCCCCGCGGCCTAATAAGGGCACCTCAGCCCCTGAAAGCACCGCCGCAGTACGAGCCCGAGCTCGGCCCGGCGCCGCACTCACGGCTCCCTGCTCCCCCCGCAGTCTCGGCTCCCTCCCGCAGTCCCATCTCCCTGCGGCACTCACGGCTCCCGGCCCGCAGCCCGCGGCCGGCCCACGGCCCCGCCATGCTCTCTCGGCCCGGTGCCTCCTCCGCGGGCTCCGCCGGAAACTGCGGCGGCAGCGCCGGGTTCCGCAGCCGCTCCGCGCGCGGCCGCCGGGCGGCAGGAGCGTCCCGGGCCTGGCTGCCAGCGCTGCCCTCAGCGGCCCCGGCACAGCTCGGGGTCACCGCGTGTATCCATCCTGTGAATGTATCCTGTGAATGTGTTCTCTGAATGTATTCAGTGTTGGAAGGGACCCTCAACGACCATCAGCTCGTCCTGGTGGGTGAAGGCTGGCCATGCCCCGGCCATGGCTGGGAGCCCAGAGCCCCCCGTGTGCTGGGCTGCACCCAGAGCCCCGTGGGCAGCAGGGCAGGGAGGGGATTCTGCCCCTCTGCCCCTCTGCTGAGACCCCACCTGCAGGGCTGCACCAGCTCTGGGCTCCAGCACAGCAAGGACAGGGACCTGCTGGAGCCAGCCCGGAGGAGGCACCAAGTTTATCAAACGCATGGAGAGCCTCTGCTATGAGGAAAGCCTGAGAGAACTGGCGCTGTTCATCCTGGAAAAGAGAGATAGCTTTAGGGCAGCTTAATTGCAGCCTTACAGCATCTGAAGAAAACTTACAGAAAAGAGAAGCAAGGCTATTCACCAGAGCTTGTAGTGATGGAAGAAGGAAAAATGGCCTCGATTGAAAAAGAATAGGTTTAGATTAGATATAAGGAAAAAATTCTTCCCTGCAAGGGTGGTGAGGCCCTGGCACAGGTTGCCCAGAGAAACTGGCTGCCTCATCCCTGGAAGTGTTCATAGCCAGGCTGGATAGGGCTTGGAGCAATCTGGTCTAGTGAATGGTGTCAATGTCCATGGCAAGAGGTTGAAATGAGATGATCTTCCAGGTCCTTTCCAACACAAATAATTCTGTGAATCCATGACTATGATTGCTGTCCAGCTCCCTACCCTGCACAGGACAACCCCAGGCATCCCACCACTTGAGACAGAGGTTGTGGAATCACACCATGTTTCCTCAGAGAAGTTCTGGAGTCTCCCTCACTGGAGATATTCCACAACCATCTGGACACAGTCCTGTGCCATGTGCTCTGACAGTACTGGCACTGTGACCAGTGTCCTGGAGCATACTTCTGAGCATTATTTTAGGCAGGAACATCATCCTAGAATGTTGTACCACAACCATTTGCTGCCTTCTCCCCTTCACTATCACTGCCCACCTGCTCTGAGTTTGCATGGCTAGGTTTTGGAAAGTGAAGCAGGGGAGCACCCCAGTATTTTTATGTGAGAAGCTGCCAGAAGTTCTCCAGGTGTCCAGCAGAGCCAGTGCCAGCTGGATCTAAGGCACACCCACTGCTGGCCAAGGTAAACCATCAGCAACAGTGGACGTGCTCAGATTTAACAAGGGAAAAAAGTTACTCTTCAGCAGCAATTGTAGGCAGATAAGGAAGGACTGAGATTGTGTGAGAGGAATAGCCCTGGAGACCCCAAGGTCAGTGCAGATGGAGAGAACGTGCTCCAGACACCAGAGCAAAGGTTCCACTGCCCAAACTGGAAAAGTGTGAGTCTTCCTCATGAGGAGCGGGCAGCAGCAGAGACAATGTGTGACAAACTGACTGCAGCCCTAATTCCCCATCCTCCTACACCACTGAGGAGGGGAGGAGGAAGAGAAATCAGGAGTGAAGTTGAACCCAGGGAACAAGGGGGAGATGAAGGAAGACTTGGTTTTATTTCTCACTTCCCTACTCTGATTTGTCAATAAATTAAATGAACTTTCCTCAGTTTAGTCTGGTTTGTTGGTGACAGTAATTTGTGAGTGATCTCTCAATCTGCAAGCCTTTCATTGTACTTTCCCTGTCCAGTTGAGAGAGGAGTGATAGAGTGGTTTTTTGGTGTCCAGCCAAGGCCAACCCCTCACAGCTCCCAACCGTCCTTCCTCCCCAAAAGATTGAACACAAGCAGAAAATAGCTGCTGCCTATGTAGGAAAACCATGGTTCACATTGAAACAATAAATTTATGAAATAATTCAAGAGTTCATTTTGGTGCTGGCAATGGTATAAATGGCCATCATGAAGCCAGAGTCAGATAGTTACACTGACTTAGTGTCCTTAAGAGCTAAAGCAATTAAAGTAATTAATTAAAGTAATTAAAGTCAGCATCAAAAAAATAAAAGACATGGAATTTTCCACTGCAGAAACACATCTGTGGAGCAGTGGGACAGCTGGCATTGGCTTCCCTCTTCACCTGGGCTCTCATCCATTAACCAGGGGTGTGAGTATGGTAGCTGTTTGTGCCCTTCGTTACATTATTTGGTAGGTTAAGAATTTCAGCAAGGCAGTCATCCTGCTTCCTCAGTTTTAAATTGAGTTTAATGCAAGTTGCTTTGAATTATGCTAATATTTGTGTAATTACAGCTCAGCTACACCATTTCTCCTATTAACTCAAGGCATCATGTGCAGTCAATGACCACATGACATCATCATTTTGGTTTAAATGGTTAAAAAAACATAAGGTTACGAGCATAGGGTATAAAAAGAACACTTATTCTATAAGAAGATAAATGCAGAATGCTCAGCAAATGAGAGACAGAAACAACCCTGTTCTGTCACTCTGAGGGAATATTGAACAACAGGAGTAAAATCCTACTTAGTACTGCACACTTTATTATACATATCTGTTTTAAACTGGCACTTCCTAATCTCTAAACCTTTTTTTGTACAAGTACTTGCAACTTTTTATTCAGCTGAATCTTCAGAAAAGTGGTGGTAGGATATCTGCTCCCTCCTTTTACTTATTTGGTGTAGCTCTGGAGGCACAATGTAGATTTTAAAAAACCTGGGATTAGTAACACACTGAAGACTATAGAGAGGAGCAAGATCATCTGCCCTTGGGTAATTCTTGGCTGACAGTGCAAAGCTGTACCCTCAGAGAAAACCAAAATATATCCAAAGGTGCTGAAAATTTCATCCAGGGTTCATTGACAGCAGCTTTGTGTAGGATTTAGGAGTGATGGCTGATGAAAAACTGAACATGAGCCAGCAGTGAGTGCTCATAGCCCAGAAAGCCAATTGTGTCCTGGGCTGCATCCAAAGGAGCATGGGCAGCTACTGATCCCCCAATGCCCAAAGAAAAATGAAGAAGAGATGGCTAACAGAGCTGTCCAAGAATAATTACAACCTCCCAGTCTTCACAAAGCCCTTTAACTTAAAGGAAAACCATGTCTATTATTTTATAATGGTCAGAAAATACACGGTTTCCCTCTGAAACAACAGGAACCCTGTAATTGCTCTTATGCCATGGTATGTGACCCAATAGAAGTGTGTAAGCAACAAACCATGGTCGTTTATCACCCTCATAGTCCCAAAGCCAGCTCTGAGCTCACTTAAAGATTGCTTCAAAAGTAAAATTGGCTTATAAATTCATGCATCTCCCTTTGCCAATCTTGGCTGTTTCTCACTGCTCATCCTCTAGGTAAAGAACTGTAGCAGCACTGTACAAGGCACTGAATGCAAGGTCGCTGAAGTGATACAAATTACAGGATCAGTGCTGCTGAAAGATAATGTTTTATTCACATGATTCACATTATTTCTTATACTGATTTCTATGCACGAGCACGTGAGATCAGTAATCCATGGCCAGAAGCAGCAACACCCTTGTAAGACAACATGCAGTGTAACTACATCTTAAGAGGTGTATTCTTCATAACACAATAGAATTATAGAACCATGGAATCATTAAAGTTGGAAAATACCTCCTAGACCATCAAGTCCAATCTTTAACTGAATACCACCATGTCTACTAAACTGTATTGCAAAGTACCAAATCTATTAATTTTCTGAACACTTCCACCATTTCCCTGTGCAGCCTGTTTCTATGCTTTATAACCCTTTCTGTGACAAAAGTTTTCCTAATATCCAACTTGAACCTCCCCTGTCATGACTTAAGATCATTTTCTCCTGTCCCATCACTTGTTACTTGGGAGTAGAGACCAACCTGGCTACACCATCCTGTGAAGTATTTGCAGAGAATAAGGTCTCACCTGAGCCTTCTTTTCTCCAGACCAAAAAACTCCAGGTTCTTCAGCCACTCCTCATCAGACTCGATCTCCAAACCCTTCCCCAGCTTTGTTGCCCTTCTGGACACATTCCAGCACATCAACATCCTTCTGGAATTAAGGAGCCAAGAACAGAACACAGGATTTGAGATGTGGCCACATCAGTGCTGAGTGCAGGGAAGGGTCGCTGCCCTCATCCTGCTGGCCATACTTTTTCTGACAGGTGCCATTGGCTTTCCTGGCCACCTGGGCATGTGCTGGCTCATGTTCAGCTGCTGTAACCAGAACCCCCAGGTCCTTTTCCTGCTTTCCAGCCACTCTGCCCTAGCCTGTCCTGCAGGGGGTTGTTGTGACCTAAGGGCAGGACCTGGTAATTTGCCTTGTTGAACCTCAGGACACTGGCCTCAGCCCATTGATCCAGCCTGTCCAGCTCCCTCTTGCAGACCCTTCCAGCCCTCCAGCAGATCAACACTCCCACCCAACTTGGTGTTGTTTGCAACTGACTGGGGATGCACTCAATCCCCTTGTCCAGATCATTATAGAGATATGAAATAGGGTTTTCCCCAATACTGAGCCCTGGGAACACCACTTGTAACCAGTTGCCAACTGGATTTAATACCAGTCACCAGAACCTTCTGGGCTCTGCCACCCAGAGAGTTCTCTCTGCCATCCAATTTTTTTTTTTTTCACCTAGTGAGCAGTAAAGCATTATGAACACTGTAGCAAAATAATTCTAAATTCTCCACCAGCAGCATTGTGGCTAATGCATTGTCTGCTGTTTCTTAGGCTGAATTGTGTCCTACAATGCCCTCCCATGTGATGGATCTTTTTTAGAAATGTACCTTTGATTGCTACTGAGCTGCCTACTCAGTGGCAGTAATCTTGCAAGCTCAGTTGAAAAAAATAAAAAAGAAAAAGGCATTGATTCTGTAGTTCTCAAGTCAAAGATAAAATCATACAAGACATTCCAGAAAGTGAAGGTGGGGTGTAGGGGGTTTCACTGAAAAAAGCTACTGAGAACAACTAATTTGTATTGCTCTTTACTTGTTCTACCCTCACATTTTGTGGCCTTCTTGGTTCAAGTTTGGCAGTCCCATTAGGTATGAAATAATTTAACAGTCTAATAGCAACACAGTGTTTTATCACAGTACTCTAGTCCATTGCATTACAGCCAGGCAACTAATCCATGGCATGCTCTGTCTTTAAACACCCATCAATGACAGCTTGGAGAAAAAAAAACCCATATCTGAAAATGTATTTTTGCTTCTTTTCTCAAAACTATACTTGCTCACATTTTTTAGTTTCAAAGTACAAAACAAGCAGATAATCAGTGAGATAAATCAGGTTTTTTCCCCAGATGTGAGTTAAAACAATTCACATGAAGCAGCTATAAAAAATAATAAAATGCCACAGAAGTCAAGAGGAGACAAGGCCTTCTGTAACCAGGGGAGTGATCAGCCACTAAAGCAATACCCCAGGACATTGTAAAAACCAAGTGTGGTGATAACTAAAATTGCAAAGGAAAAAAAAGTGTCCCTTAAATTGGAAATATCAGCCTGTCCACACACTTACACATGGCTGCTGATTATCCTTTACACCAAAGGGCAAGACTTTCAAGCTGATAGATTCAATGTATTGCAGGCTGGCAGTCAAAGCTGCACAAAAAATACAAAGCACATCAATCAATGGATTTCAGAAAAAATATTTGCGACGTGGATTATAAAATATGCATATTGGCAATTTAACTAAATTAAATTGAATCTGTTTTAGCAGTTTCACAAAATAGTTTTCTGTCAACTTGTCCCACAGCTATGCCTGGAATCACACCAGAATTGTCACTACAGCTGTGTGCTACTGTATTCAGCATTTATTAGAGCAAATATATGTGACAGCAATTAAGTGTGCTTAGAAAAAAGGTGTGTGCAGAGATCTTACGCACAGGCTATGGTAACAAATCTCAAATGGCATCTCTGATCACCTCAAACATAACATTTCTCTTCTTAGAAATATGAAAAAATTTGTTTATTCTTTGTCAGATAAGGGAAAATATTCAAAGCTGTCCTCTTGATCAAAGCCTGCACCACATAAGTTCCAATAACAATAAGCTCTCAACTGTCCATATAAAGAATGATAGGCATGCTTATGCTCAGGAATGCTTTTTTTCCTGTGTCTTTCATTTTCTCCCTTTGTGTCTCCATATTCCACATCTTCCCCACTGCTACTCTTTTCATTATCAGGCACAATTACCAGCAAACTTGCTGGTTATATTCTATTATAGATGAACCAAGAGACACTAAAACATTTGAAGAGCAGTCATGGTAGGAAAGCACAGGAAGAAAAAGGAAAAGCAGCACAGAACTGTAATTCTTTATGCTTTCACTGGTGTTTCATTCTGCAAACAAGAGAACAGCCAGTCCCAGATCATCACACGTCTATACTACCTGCTTATCAATAGGATAAAAAATGTGCTTTCTTACATGGAATGAGAGTTGCATTATTTAATCTACTTAAACTCAATTAGTAAACTTGAGATATGCCTGAATGTGGCATACTAGGAAAACACTGTCTTTCATTAAACTTTTTCTAAAGTTATTTTTAATGGCAGTGCAAGGATGAACCTTCATTATCTCTCCTTCAACTATCTTCTAGTCTGGCATGTGTAAGCCATAATAAAGAAGAAATTCCATAGAAATTAGGATCTTACTCTTCAAGGTGCTAATTAAACAGCCAGCTCTCTTCATGTACTGCACTGCTTTTGCCCCTCCTCTGTGTAGGTTTCTGAGAAGAGGAATCAGTCATTTTGCTAATCTTTCTTGCTAATCTGTGATAAGTGTTTGAGTATCTACATTGCAACACCTTTGCAACCAAATTTAGCAGATCTAATTTGTTACACTGATTTTTTGTTGCTGTTATTTTACATCAAAGCTGTTCTAGAAATCAGCATGCAAATGGTAGAAGAACAAGTTTGGAGACATTTTGTTTCCCCTGCAAAATAAAACATATTTTGAGTGGAGAAGTCACCAAAAGGAGGATTTTCTTAATACAACCTAATTTCTCTTTATTCATTTTCAGTATCTTATAGCTAGGAAAGATAAAATGTTTTCCAAGTAAAGAGTCAGAGGCTTATGGTATTTCACAGAATGTTTACAATTTATTTTTCAAATCAGTTTTTTCTGTTAGGTGTGGAGAACAGAGCTCTTTGACAGTGTTTAAGGGACTGAAGTGGTTCGTGCCTTAAACATTGTTATGAAGGAGTTTTGCCCATTATAGCAAAAACTGTATAAAGAAGCTACAAACATAGAAGCCCACCCCTCCTTGAAGATTCCTGACTGGGACTTTGGACTGTGAGTTAAGCTGCCTAGATAAAATAAAGCAATATTATGTTCAATCATCTCAAGTCTAGGGAGAAACAAACGAGGCTGAGGAAAGGGAATGCATCCACAAGAAAGCCAAACCCAGCAGAGAATCATCCCTGGCTGGGTTTGGGGTGGGGGAGACCACAGCCCACAGGAGCCAGGTTTGCACAGACTCCCCCAAAATGAGGCTGGGGGAGGAGGTTTTGGATGTGTGGTGTGACTCTGGTCAGAGGCAGTGAACACCCATCCTCCCTCACACAAACCAGCCCAGCTGTGAAACCCCCTCACCACAGGACACATCCATGGGACATTCCTGTGAGAGGCAGCTCAGGGGGGATCACAATCCATCAAAGATCCCCAAAATGCTCCCCAGAGTAATTCCTGAGGTCTTGTACCACAGCACTGCACGTGATGCAAAATAATGCAACAGATCCAGAGTCTGCTGCAAGAGACTGACCCCCCTCTGGGAGAGGTACCTGGGCATTCCCAGCTGGCCTGGCCTGATTATATATTAATCCATTGGATTCTGTGCTTTTAGGGAGGGGACCTTTACCATCAACAAGACCAACTGGGGAGGATCAACAGAACATCATTGAGATTCATGCAGTGGTGATATTTTCTTTGATCTGTCTCAGTCACTCTCTTTCTGCCCCATCACCTCTTTTATATTTCTTTCTTTCTCTCCCCCCACCCCCCCTCTTATATTTACTATTAAATAAACCCCATAATATTGACTTTGGCATATGGTCTTGTTTGCACCTTAATTCGAGCAGAGGCATTTCTAATAACTCTAAAAACTGCACTGTAACACAGTGATGTGCAATAATAAGAGGCAAACTCTTCTTATTAGAACAGATTATTATCAGCACTTCACATTTGCAATAGAAGGTTTCATCAAAAAGAGGAAGAATTCCATTGCAATATAAGAATGTAGATTTATCTAAAATATTTTCTAATAAAATGAGGGCAGTCTTTCATTTAATTAATTCTTGGGATTGTTACAAAATGTCCAAATCTTGAAATTATGTTGCAGTTGCATTCAATTTTTCAAGGCCTTTCTATACAAAGAGCTGAACTAGAACAGCTATTACAAAATAAGATAGCTATTCTTGACTGGCATTTTGTGTGCAGATGTTAATTATAGACTATTTTTATTATTCTAAAAAGGAGTGTCTATGGAAAGTTCTCCAAGAATAAGTGCTAAACTGAGCATCTCAAACAAATTCTTCCATTTTTGGACTCTGTTATTTAATGAAAACATTTCTATTACATTCGACTTCAAAAGATAAAATAATATGGACAGCAGTCTTGTGCTCTTCTAACAAAGCACTTAACAGTATTTCTAAGAATACCATTGTTGAGCAAAGCACATAGAGAAAAAGTGTATGTATTAAATAAACTAAGTATGTAGTATGATAAATATGTAATATGTAAATATGTATGAACTGACATATGTATTACAACCACTTTTCCAATAACTCTGTAAATGCCTTCAAAATACTGATATTTAATTGCTGGTGTTTCCTGCAGTTGTATAAAGCAAGCAGAGAAACCATGATCTAGTAATTGCTGAAATAAAAGAAGGGAATGGAAAGAAAATATGAACTGTACTAGAAGTAGTCAGAGAAATGTGGGAGAAACAAGGAATTTGCTTCACTTGCAAGAGAAATGAAACAGTGAACAGAAAAAAGGAACTTTAGTCTGACCTCGTGCTTGTATAAAACCTTTTCATTTAAATGGGTTGACTATAGTATAAGAGCTGTGTTAATGAATCACAGAAAGCTTTAGGTTGGAACCTTAAAGTCTATCTCATTCCCACCCCCTGCCATGTGCAGGGACACCTTTCACTAGACCAGGTCGCTCAAAGCCCCATCCAGCCTGGCCTTGAACACTTCCAGGGATGGGGCAGCCACAGCTGCTCTGGGCAACCTGTGTCATCATGCTCACTGTCAAGAATTTATTCTATATGTGTAACCTAAATTTTCCCTCTTTCACTTTGAACTCATTACTCCTTGTCCTGTCACTACATTTTCTGATGAAGAGTCCCTCTCCTGCCTGCCTTCAGATACTGGGAAGCTGCATGTTAGCTGTTCATCAACCATCAGTATTAATAACATCCTATCACCCATCCTTTAATTTAATTCCATACTGCAATTTCTTAACATTCTCCAATTTATAACCTTTCCACTATATATTTAAATGTTACATCAAGACAACATTTTCATCATTTTCTGACTAAATAGTAAAGCAGTCCTACTGAAATCAATGAGCCTTTGGACATGCCTAAAGCTATGATGTGCTGGGACACACAAAAAACTTTTCTGTTTTCAATGGGACATTTTTGATTTTATTAAATGCATGTCATCATACCAGTAATATATACTGGACATACATACATACATATATGTATGCAGATTTTTAAAAAGAAATATTACTTGTGTCCTGTATACAATTTATCCACGTGAAAAATCAGCTAAGAAGATTTTGCCATGGAGCCTCATGGCATCCTACTTTCTTGCTCTCCATTAAAATAGCTGTTAGAGATTTTATTTATAAATGATCTTCACTCATTTTGTTGCCCTCTAACAAAATATAGCCGACAGTGCTGCTCTGATTATCAAAAAAAAAAAAAAAAAAAACACCCAAAAAAACCCCACAGTTTGTGATACTTTTCTTGTTATAGAACTGCTTTACATCAGTGGTAATGCATTTTTAAGATGTCATTGGAAACTATTCAGATACGCTATTAACTGTTGCGATGAGTGATTTTCCTTGATTCATAAATGTAAAGGACCATTACACCACCTGTATATTTAACCAAAAATGCTTCCAGTCTGGTATAGAATAATAACATAAAAGGTTTTGAAGATCACCGTGAGACCCATCTCCTGCTGTAGGGGGGATTCTGTCCAGTCCAGCTGTACAGACAGGCACAAGGAGTCACTGTGACTTCTTCCGCCTTAAAACAGCGCCTCATCCTCACATTACTTTTTTGTTAGCCGGAATATCCAAATGTTTGTTCCGTGATTTCACCCGATTATCCCCACTTCCCCCCTGGGGAAACGCGCCAACAGGGACAACGCTCTTCTTTGAGAAATGAAACCTTTTCCTAACGAAAAGTTTATTCTGTTGCAACACATGTCCTTGAGCTTACGAAGATGTCCCAGCTTAAAAACAAACAAACAGATGAACGAAGCGGAGAGGAGAGCCGCTGGATCCAACACAAAGCAGCCCCCGGGATGCGCGGGGGCTCTGCGGGGGCGGCGGAGGAGAGGGATGCTCCGGAACCTCTGCCCGCTCCGAGGCGGGCGGGCGGCCAGGGCACATCCCCCGCGCTCGGATCGAGCGGGGAGCCGCCTCCTCGGACACGTTAAAAGTTTGGGGCGGCTCCGGGCTCCGAGGAGACGGAGCACGTCCGCTGGCCGCGGCAGCTCGGCGGGCGCTGAGCCCCCGGCCCGGGGGCACCGCCCCGCGAAGATGGCGAGCCGCAGCCTGCGCCTGCTGCTGCTCCTCGGCCTGGGGCTCCTGAGCTGTAAGTGCCTGCCTCCCCGTCCCGCCATCCTGGGCAGCTCCCCGACCCGCTACGGGCTGCGGGGGGACGGTGCCCGCGAAATCTCCGTGCCCGTGCCCAGGGGGATGGATCCTGGAGGTGCCGCTTCCCCTCCCGCATCCCGCAGCGAAGTCGCGATTCCCGGAGCGAAACGCGAAGGAGCGCATCCCCCGCCAAGCCGGGGACTGTGCGCTGAATCTTTCCATGTGTCTCTTGTTTCCGGGCAGATGTGACCTGCTCAAGGCCCGCCTGCTCGGGTGCGAGTCAGCGGCTCCCTGCCGCCGTGCAAACTTTAGGATGCGGGCTGCACAGTTTGTTTATCCCTTTAGGATAAGGGCTGCACAGTTGGTTTTTCTCTCTTTAGGATGCGGGCTGCACAGTTTGTTTTCTCCCTTTAGGATGTGGGCTGCACAGTTTCTTTTGGTTTTTCTCTCAGTTTGTTTTTAGGATGTGGGCTGCAGTTTGTTTATCCCAGGATTTCAGTTGGTTTTCTCCTTTAGGATGGGCTGCACAGTTTCTTTTTCCCTTTAGGATGCGGGCTGCACAGTTTGTTTTCCTGGTTGCCTTTATAAGGTGAATGAACGAGGGGCGGGAGCGTGTTTTCTGTTGCCAGCTCTGGATGCTGCGTCTTCTGAGCAGACTTGAGTTTCCAGTATTTCCTTAAAAACAAAGGGGTAAGGTTAGAATAAGTTGGACAAAGATTCCCCAGACAGAAATTACGCATAAATGATAGGGAAAAGCAGATTGTGGGGCCACACACCTGCAGAGAACCGCTGAATTAACAGTGTAAGTGCCAGTCGTGATAAGGCTGTCACCTTCAGATCACGTCTTACAGTGCTTCTTGTGTCTTACTGAAGTTTTGGGGAAAGGGCTGTACATTAAAATAGTGTTTTGGAAAGACTTATGTAGCACAGTCTTGCAATGATATGCCCACCTGGGACCAGCCCAGCATGGGTTCTCAATACACTGTAGATGTGGAACATCCATAGTGTGATGCTGGGTGTATTTTGAGGTTTACCTTTCATTCCTCTTAACAGAACATTACCTAACAGAAAGCTCTGTATGTGTAAACTCCCTTCTTTTTCCAGAGTTCTGCAGTGGAGAGACTTGAAGTTATGCATGTCTGCTATGTCTTTGGCTTGGAAATTTTTCTTTTCCTCTCTTTTTTCTCCTACAAGACCTTATGGAAATGTTGGCCTGTTAAATGAATAGCTAGTGCAGAAACTATCTTTCACATAGTAACTAATAATAATAATAATAATTTTTTTTAAACTTCATTTCTTCTTAATTGCATGCTATATCTGAGCAGGTGAAACTGGTGTGTTTTTTTTTTTTTTTTTGTGTTCAGGCTGCTCAGCCTTCTGGTTGTCTGTTGGCAGTGCTGGCTTTGACTGTGAAGGAGATAGAGGGTGCAACACAGTGCAGCAAAGTCTGGTGCCTACATTTTTATCAGACTTGGAGGTTTCTTCTTGGTGGGCTTTTTTTTTTTTCCTTCCTGTCCCAATTCCAAAGAAACATTAGGTGGAAAGCAAGTTTACAAGCAAGGTGCTGATAAGAAGTCTTTTCATGAAGAAAGTGACTATAGGTGCGTGGGTGTGCAAATGCCTATTGTTTGTGAGAGCCAGAGGAAATCCAGGCAGAAATCCAGGCAACCAGAAGTCTGCTGCTGCTCCCATGGCTGCAGTGTGTTCACATGAACAGCAAAGCTGAGTAATTCTGGTGTCCAAGTCAGGCAAATGGGCTGAGCAGTCTCTTATGTGGGACCCACGTGCTCTGGAGATGGTGGGGAACGGGCAGAAATTAGTGAGGAAGAGGAAATAGTGGTTGATACCTCAAAAGCAGCATAGGGGTTGCCCTCTACTCCCAGGCAACCAGCAACTTGGCAAGAGGACACAGCCTCAGGCTGAGTCAGGGAAGGACATCAGGAAGAACATGGGAAAGGTTGTAAAGCATTGGAGTAGGCTCACATGGTCACCATCCCTGGAAGTGTTCAAGAAAAACTGGACGTGGCAATCAATGCTCTGGTCTAGTTGTGAAGGTGGTGATTGGTCAAAGGCTGGACTCAATGATCTTAGAAGTCTTTTCCAGCCTAAATGATCCTGCAATTCTGTGGTTATATTCTGGAGCAGGTGTAGAGAACTTTCTTGGTAGTTGAGCTGCAGAAATGAAAAGCTGTGTAAGTTGGTCACAGGGCATCAGCATAGCAAAGGTAGATGAGGTTAGGATTGTTTTCATTGAGAACTTCCTAGAAATATTCATGACCTGCAGAAATTGTAGTTTCTGTGAGCTAATCTTCCCTTCCACCTTTAATTGAGGGGAAAGTAAGGGAGCTGGGGGTGTTTAATCATGTTCTCTCTCAGCACAAGCTTCTGGAACTGACATCTGAAAGTTGTAAAAGGTGCCACAGCATAAGACTTGTGAGCTCTGTTGGCAAGACAGAATATGTACAGAAATTATTGTTATAAACTATCATGGCTTCATGGGAGGAGGTAGTATGTACTGACCAAATGGCCTTTCTGTGAAGCATCTAGGTGGGATTTTTCTTAATATTAGTGCACATTGAAATGAGACTTCAGCTGGTGATGCTGGAAGCAAATGCAATATAATGTGTGTGTGTGAGGACAATGCAGAGGCAATAAATAGTAGTCTTACCTAAATATTTAATGGAGCTTACTGGGGTAGTTCGAGAAGTAAATAAGGTGATATTTTTTTGTTTATTTTTGCTTAAGAAAACCCCACTCCTTATTCCTCAGAAATCTTTCACTCAGATATAGAGATTCTAGACCAAAGATGACTTTTGTTTCTTTCTCCCCCAACCCTGACAAGAGAACATAAAGCTGACTGCATTGCTGTAAGAATTGACAGTGGAAGTGTTTAAACTATGCTTTCTTGACCATATGTGATGCACAACTGATGTACTCAAAATCGAGACTATTGTCAACCCTCAGTCTTTTGTTGAACCCTCTTTGTTTGCTGGATTAGCTTGGTAGGAACTGGTTTCTAAATTAGGCCATATTCAAGTGAGATGGGATTTCTTAGATTTATAAAACTGCATACTTCTCTCTAATAGCTGTTCAGCATGATGCCATAAAGCAGACAGCCTGGTTTTGGAGGAGGGCTGGGGGAAGAGGCATCAATTGAATGTTCATTCTCTTGCTGGTTAAGGTGAGAAGCAGTATTTCCTTGCTAAAGGCTGCTCAAGGTTTAGAAACATGCACAGACTCTTAGGCACTCCAACATAAGCTATAGGAGGAGAATAAACTGCTAATATATAAACAAATAAATGAAAACTAAGTACAAAAAAGCAATGTTTGTTTCTAGTCTTCAGCCTAACATTTTTCATTTATGACTGTGGTGAAACTGCACAAGATACTGTGATACGTCTAAAACTAATACAAATTGACATGGTGGGAAAGACTATTTCTGTCTTTAGAAGGGATGCATGCTTTCCTCTGGCTTATTTAATAACCTTTACAATTTCACCCTCTTGCTTAGATCCTCAGGGCTCAGAAGAAACTTGCTGTGAGTTACTGTGTCTCTCAGAAATCATGTCTTTTGCTGCATTTCAGCAAGTCATGCTGTTTTCCTTAAAGGTGAGCATGCTGCTTAGAAGGGGCTCTGTATTCCTGAGAGGGCTCAGCCAGAAGTGTTGCTGTGTCTAGCAGAGAGGAGGCAGAGAGATCTCCTCCTTGGCTGGCCCCAGGTATCATCCTAGGTTTCTGGCCCCAGACTACTACTGGAGGTATAAAAGAGAAAATGAGGGTGGCTGTCTTCCCTCACTGTATTCAGGAGACAAGAAACATGCCTAGAAATGTTACATCAAGACAGTTACAATTCCTTGTTTCTTTTTTAAGGTGGATGTATGCAAGAGGAGGGGCTTGCTTTTGTTATTGCTTGGTCTATGAGGGGTCCTGTTTTCTCAGTTTTAAAGTTGCAACAATTCTTTGCTCATGTCGTGGGATGCATGTTTCTGGTAATTGTAAATATCATAGGGCATCTGGCATTGATAATGAGAGTTAAAACTACCACTGTGATTAGGAGATCTAATTGAGCCTGGATGAGGTCTTCCATTGGCTATTTAACTGAATTACCCAAAGATATTTATGTGATTGTTTCCTGTATTACACCTGCAATTCCTGCTGCAGCCTGTTTTGCTAGCTGCCAGGTTCTACTTCAGAAACTGGCTGATGCCAGTGCAAATTATTTGGTGAGAATACAGAAGTAGTTGAATTTTGGCATCATCTTTTCAATTGATTGATTTAACAGAACACATGGTTTATTTTTATGCCCTAGAGCTACCAAACTTGTCTGTGTTCGCTGACTAACTCCAAATGTTATTTGGGGTGTGTGCAACCTGTTTTTAAAGGAGCTAAAAACATTAGAGCAGGCACTTACCCTTCCTCCAAGGGTGCCCCAGGTGCTTTAGTTTCTTCTCAAGTGGCAATCACCAGCAAGTTCTCTTGTGAAATATGGGAGAATCTAATCTTCTTGTGCATCTGATACTAAGAAAATTCAGTTTCCTCATAAATTCACATGAGTAAATAATAGTTGTATTTCTTCACTGAAAACTGTGACATGCAGTAGCAGTAGGCAAGCTTCCTTTGTTTGAGGGGGAGTAGATCTGGGTTGGTGGTGCCTTTAAAGAGCCAGGAACAACTAATAATACAGTTCTGCAACTGAGATGTAAAAGTTTCCATCTGGTATGATCTACTTAGAATCCATCAACACTCAAAATACAATCTTTGTGTTGGAGCATTTCTGAAGACTCTTGCTGCCTGCACATGCTGAACCCTTTTAGGAACACTTTTCTTAAGGCTTAATGTCACACTTTTCCTTAAAAATACTAGAGGTGACTCCAGTGCAAATGCTAATGTAAAGGAAGGTTACTCAGAAATGTACACACAGCCAGAAATGTCCACATTGCAATATAAATATCTTGTATATTAAAGCAATTGAAGCACAAGGTAGACATTTGTATTTGTCCTTGCAGACTGTTTGCCAGAGCCATATGGAATGGCTAGACTCCCTTAAAGTTCACTTGAAGTTATATAATGATACCAAGCAAAACAAAATTTGCATAAAATAGTGTCCTTGTGGATGTGTACAATGAGCTGTTTTATTGCTGGTATTTCTTGTTGTGCTGGGGTTTTTTTCTCCACCATTATAACTTTGTGGCAGTATTGCATACATGTGAGGAAAGAGATGGTTTATAAATTCTTACTGTCTAGTTAAGTGGCTAGTTCAGTTCTAGTTCAGTACCATGAGGTGAGCAAATTAATGGAAACTGAGGGAAATGTTATGTGGAAGCTGTTTGAAGTCATTCATTCTATTCTGGTTAGCTCACCCCCTCTCCCACCACTCCCACCCCACTTTTGTTAAGCTAACTTGGTTACAGTTTTACTTTCTGGCATGTCTTCTCCCATCCCAAATACCTTTGAAAGAACCATCAGTTTTAGCAAAACATTTCTGCAGAAAAGCCTGTCATGTTTTCCTCAAAGCACTGAGATTGTGCTGTAATTCCACTTTAGGAAGCTTAAAGCAAATATTATGGTGTCTTGTAATCAAGACAAATTATTTTTTTCCTTCATCTAAATGCTGGGGTGTTTTTAGAGAATGGAGTATGTATTGCAAAGAATGAGACAGCAGATGAGGCTATAGAAGCATTTGGGTGATTGCCAGTGCTTGTGTTCACCTGTATTTCCAAAGTCACTTTTTCCCTGGAGGACTCCAATTAGTTATGTCACCTTTTTGCTCACAATATATCATCAAGCACTCAAGTTCTTACATAAAATTTCTTAAGCCAGGCAGAAAGTAAGTTTGGCAGCTGAACATCTGGTCCTGTTCACTTGTTGGCTTCTAACACAGTGGGAGGTGAAGGAGCTTTTGGAGAAAGAAGAGGAAAATGACAATTTCTGAACAAGAGCAAGTCATGTAGCAGTCATAGTTGTTGAACTACTAGTAAGTCTGTAAACTTTTCTGGTTAATAAAAATTAAAGCAGGCATCCAGTTTCTCCCAAGGATTATTTGCAGGGGAAAACATGGGAAAAAAATTGAATTATTGCTTTTTAAAAGTTCAAAACTTAGCAGTTTTTAGTAAGAGCAGGGAAAATAAAACCTGAATTGAAATAGCTACAATTTGATTCTGATTGTTTAAAGAGGTCAGATTTGAGCTGGAAGGAGCAGACCCTATGAGTAGAAGTTTCAATAGATGTATTTCATAGCTCTTAGGTGGATTAACATCTTAAGGATTGAAAATGCTTTTGACCCCATCCAAACCACTGGATCAGATTCAAAGGGGAACAAAACATATTATTGTCTGGATGGAAAAAATGATGTATTATAGGGTTGTTTTGTTACTAGATAATTTTAACAAAACAGGCTATTTTTTTCACAAACTTCTAATATATTATTTGGAGATAATGACGGAAAATTCCTGAGGAATTACACTTGCTCCAATTAATATAACATAGAAACCAAAATGATGGTATCTCAGCCTGCAGAAAGTGCCCAACATGAACTGGGAGACAATCTTGGGGGTGTTATGCTAAGGACTTGTGCATGTTTGTTAGAGATGGACAAGTATTTGTGCTTGGCACACTTGTAAAAATAGGAGGAAAAGAGATGCAGAAAAACAGCATTTGAATGCCTATTATGTGAGTGAGACAGCAGTTTTGCCACTAGAATATATAGATAGTACTTGTCTCTGGAGGCCCTGGCTCATAACTGAAGCCTTCCAGTAGCTGGCAAAAACAAGTGAAAAATGTTGGAGGTTAGGATTTTTCCTTTTATTTTTTTCTTCTTTCTCTCAGGGAATTTTCTTCCATTTGTTACCTAAGAGATTATAGAAATGATACTTATGAAAGATGTGGCTGAGAGGAGGAGAGGGAAGGGTGCAGCTGGCCACCCTCTTAGCTGGGGGATTTCTCTTGGGGACATCAGCTAATGCTGTTTGAATTACATGATACAGAGATTTTCTGGAATGTATTAGGCATAAAGACTAAATTGAATTATTCTCTGTGTTCAATGAAGTGTTGTTGACAGCTCAGGGGTATTTGCAGAAGTTACAGTACAGAACTTCTGTACAGAAGTTACTGTACTTACAGCACTTGTCTTCAGACTCTTTCAATAAATAATGTTTTGGGGGATAAAAAGTCATCTGGGAAACTCTGTCAAATGGGAATCAGCAATATTTGTATAGACTGACTAAAACTGTTTTCAGCTCTGCTTTTTCCCTGCCACTGCACACTGTTTCTTATTCCATTTTTGTTCCAGTTGTATCTCTAGCTGAGTCCTCAAAACAGGAACAATCACACAGTTACTACTCACTTTCCAGTTGTGTTTAAATTCTTAGCCACCTTCCTAATGGGTTAGAAGAGAGGGAAAACAGTGCTACAGAGACTTTGCCCAGTTGCTGAAAAACATTTGTTTTCTAAAATAAGTAGATCTTGGGAGAACTGATTTTTGTAAGAGAATGAAATGATGCCTCTATAAGCATTTGCACATATTTAAAGTTTATTCAAAGCTATGTGAACAGAGAAAGAGAAGGGGGACAGCCAGTTGTATGTACAGACTTTCAGGTGCAGAATGAATTTCCTGAGCTAACTATTTGAATAGTATGTTCAGTGTAGATATATTAGTAACTTAAACACCCTCAGTTTTGGAGTGGGACTAATCAGTTTTGAAACAGGAAAAATTATCTACTGCTTTGTGTTGCTGTTAAAGCTGCAATCCTGCATCTATATGCTGTGTTTGAATCCCCTGTATCTTTATGGAGACCTGTTGAAATCTTGCATGTAAAAAAAATCTAATTATTTTAGATTCCTGGTTGTACTGACTGAAGGGTAGACAGTTCATTCTTAAGCTGCCTCTGCTGTGGGATGGGATACATGTGCTGGGTGGACACACAGTCTACAAGGAGGTTTTATGGCTAAATGGGACAAGAGGCTTTGTTATAAAATTAGACTGCTTAAGTAGAAAGTATGTGTAGACTTGGCTATGATGAGTTGCATTTCATATCAGTAAACTCTTAAGCAGATAATCTTTCCCATATAAGAGTAAATAATTTTGTCCTGCAAAGAACCTATTCCATTTCTGCCCTAAAACAACACCTGGCACTGATAAACACAAACAATAAAAACTCACAGGCTTATTTTTCAAGGTTCTTTAAGCAAAATTGTTGCCCTTTGACTGAGTTGGTGATGAATTTTTCTTTGGGAAGAGCAAATTATTTTTCAACAAGCCATCTTGTTCCCTTTCTTGATTTCTTGGCCACTCACAGCCCTGCTGATGCTCTGTACCATCCAGGCTCATTGCAATACATTCAGCCTGCAACAGCAGTGGGAATAAATCTGTAGATGTACCTAGATCCTCTTATTAAAATAAAATTGTTTTGTGAATTTAGCACTGAACTCTGAAGACCTTATTTTGTGTTCAGGTTCCTTGTGATCACAGTGTTTATGCTGATGTGCATCTGCCTGAATAAGCTTCTTCCCAGTATAGTCCTTGGACTGTTTTTCAGTCAAAGTGGTATTATTTTTGTCTTTAAATATAATCAGGACCAGGGCAATGATTGTCCCCCTGTCCTGGGCACTGGTGAGGTCACACCTCAAATCATGTGTCCAGTTCTGGGGCCACTCTGCAAGAAATATATGGAAGTGCTGGAGCATGTCCAGAAAAGGGCAACAAAGCTCAGGAAGAGTCTGGAGTGCAAGTCTGATGAGGAGCAGCTGAGAGAGCTGGGAATTTTCAGCCTGGAGAAAAGGAGACTCGGGGGCAACTTCTTTCTCTACAACTCCCTAAAAGGAGGGTGTAGCCAGGTGAGGTCAGGCTCTTCTCCCTGGGAACAATGGACAGGACAACAGGAGATGGCCTCAAAATGTGTCAGGGAACATTCAGGTTGGACATTGGGAAGAAATTCTTCTTGAGAAGAGATGTCAAGCATTGGCATGAGGTGCCCAGGGAGGTGGTGGAGTCCACCATCTCTGTAGGTGTCCAGGGAATGACTGGACAAGGCACTCAGTGCTCTGGTCTGAGAGACAAGGTAGGGATTGATCACAGGCTGGACTTGATGCCTTGGAGGTCTTCTCCAGCCTTAATGATTCTGTGACTTCTAAAGGAAACTTTAAGCAATAATTGTGCTACTCGAGTTTCTGGAGCATAAATATGCCATGAGCAGTTCATTATAAAGGGAATATAGGCAGAAGTGGGCAAAGTAGATGACAAGGCAGTAGCTTAAAGCAGCATGTGCTTATATGGCAGGCATGGCTTAATAAAATATGTTGGTCTATTGACTCTAACAAGTATTCTAGAGATACAATGTTGATTTATTCTAATCAACCTTCTCCCTTGAGTGTGAAAAACATCTTCTGTTTGCTGTAGCTTCTCTTGGCATGTGTTAGCCTTAATGGAATTAGAGAGGCTTCAGTCTCATTCAATTGTGCCAGAAGATGTTTCTATAAAATTTGGTATTAAACAACTAAATTGATGATATTGTATGTGTTGTAGAGGTATTGCAGGCAGCCATTTTAACCATCAGGCTATTAAGCATGGAAATTGTGCTGGAGATAGTACTGACCCAGGGGGCAGAATCCTTAATTACATATTGTTCACTCTAAAAAAAAAAAAAAAAAAAACAACATGGCTTTAAAAAATATTTTTATTGTGTTTTTGCAGAATTGCAGGATTGCTGACATCTTTTTTTTGTTTGTTTTGTTTCATTTTTGTCTCAGTTTGAGACAATTTAAAGGAGAACACCCTGGAATGAGTTGCCTCCTCAAAAGGATTCCAACAATCCAGCAATAGGAAATGAACACTAATAGATGAAAATGAAAAAAATACACAACAGTTTATTAACAAACAGAATGCCTGCAGGACAGGAAAAAAAGTAAATAA
The DNA here is from genome assembly GCA_030060385.1 of Muscicapa striata striata. Taxonomy (NCBI): domain Eukaryota; kingdom Metazoa; phylum Chordata; class Aves; order Passeriformes; family Muscicapidae; genus Muscicapa; species Muscicapa striata. The sequence goes on from JAREIS010000011.1 coordinate 4,150,027, forward strand.
CTTCTAGGTGTCAAACTGTTTGACTTCACCTCCTACACACTGGAACAAAGACCCAAAATGCCAGAGATTGCCTGTTCTGAACATGCAGTGCAGGATGGTGTCAGCTCCCTCTTGGGAAGGCAGGAGCTTTCAGGGAGCAGTTCCAGCAGCACATGGTGGCTCATGTGGCATCAACCTTGACCCCATGACAAGGTACAGCAGCTCATGGCAGGTAAAGCAGCTGGGCTGGAGCCTTTCAGTGTGTTTTCTTCCCAGCTCAGCGTGGTTCACTGCAGCTTGTGTCGGAAAAAAACCAAAAACCAAACCAGCCCAGCAAAACCCACACTATGCAGAGCCATGAGAAACCTGCCCAGGGAGCTTTTAAAAACACTTGTGCAAAAGCAAAAGTCTTCATCCCCCTGGTCCCCCACATGCTCCAGGTCTTGGGCTACAGGGTCTTAAAGATAAAATACCCATTTTGGGGCACAGAGCAGAGGATTGTGGAATACACTATCATAATAAATAACTCTAAGACAATTCTTGCAACAGTGAAACAGTTTAGTGTAAGTACTTGCAGACAAGATCATCAAATCCCATTACAGGAAGGCACAAACCACTGAACTGTGAGTATTGGCTCAGGTACTGAGCTTTCCCTTCTTCTGATTCAAATCTACAAAGTGTTTCATCAGGGAAATACTCTTGAGGATGTGGCTCCTAAAACGTCTTTCCTGTGGAAAGCTGTGATGGTCACTGAGTTAAAATTTATGCTTGATTTAAAAATAAATAAGACATAAAGTTTGTTTATCCCTGTTTCCTGTGTAACTTTCCAGTGCTGTTCTAACGTGGTCTAATCTGAATACCTGTATGTTGCTTTGCTTGTGTAGCTTTTACTGTAATGAAGACTGTAGTGTTTTGTAGTTGGGTTTTAAAATTTTCTTTGTCCTCTTTAAGGAAAACTTGGCACTTCTTGTACTGTGACCTATTGTTCCTAGCTCTACCTTCCGGAGGATTTCTTCTAATCAACCTTCTCCCTTGAGTGTGAAAAACATCTTCTGTTTGCTGTAGCTTCTCTTGGCATGTGTTAGCTTTAATGGAATTAGAGAGGCTTCAGTCTCGTTCAAATGTGCCAGAAGATGTTTCTATAAAATTTGGTATTAAACAGCTAAATTATCCATTAAAGGCTGTAGAATTAAAGTTAAAAATATCCATTCATACTACAAACTACAGTGCTGATTGAAGGTACTGGTCATCAAACATGACTGTTAGTTGCTTCTGTCAGAAAGGGGTTATTGAGCAACCTTGGCAATGTAAAAGAATTTGTGAAGGAAAATGGGATGAGAAATTTGGCCATTGCTTTTGCATTGTTAGGAAGGGTTCACCATATTATTTTAGCTGTGAGAACTGGTCATCATGTTCCCTGCTCTTATTAGCAAAGAATCTGGTCTTTAGTCTGGAGGACAAAAAGTTTAAAAACTAAGTTCAGTGCTGTCTATTGCTCTATAGGATGCAGTCCTAAAATTCATGGTTCAAGTGACATTTACACAAGTGAAGCCACCACCCCCAGTTACTGGAAACATCTCAGAAATCCTGAATTCACAAAACATTGCACAAGACTCTTGCTGAATATTTAAAGAACATCCTACCAGTGTTGGAAGAACTTTTTTTTTGTTTTGTTTTTAATGGGCATGCTAAATAGAATGAAGTCATGGTAGTGTGTCCCAAAGTCAGCAAAATTTGAATGAAAAAAGCATATGTAAAGTTCTTTTTAAAAACTCACCTCAAGGAGTTGCATGCATTGCATATAGAAGTATATTCTAGGTCAATATTTGCTTTAGAGAGAATGGGGTTTTTAAAAAATTTAAAGTATTTCAGATGTTTTTTCTCCTTCACTGGGGGGACATTGTGGGATATAAAGTGACAATGCTGACTTGGTTTTGGTCATTATACTTTGCTGCAAATGAGACATTAGTCTGTGGCCAAATTAGCTATTTGCCATGTTTGCTGTGCACAATTCTGGTTAGTTAGTTACTCCTATACCTTTAGAAGCCAGAACTTAATACAGTGTTATATGTACTCATCCTCTGCAGTATGTTTTGTAGAAATATTGAGATTGATCACAAAAGTGTTGAGAAGGTCTGTTTGAGAGGGACTGAGGATGGCAGACAGGTTGAAACTGGATGATCTTTAAGGTTTTTTTCAACCCAAATCATTATATTATTCTGTGATGCACAATAAATTTGGTTCCAGCTTAAATTAAAAGGACTAACTATAAGGTGAGACATTTCCTCACTTTACCAATGTATTTACTTAGAACAAGTTTAAATTATACTGCCAAGTTGTTTCTCCTAAACATCTGGAAACATGCTTCAGAAGTAAGGGAACTTGTCTGACTTCACTGGTTCTAATGAGCAAGGACTCCAGTTTTATATGGAGTTTACTGGAATTGTAACTAATACTGGTTGATACAGTTTGAAAGTAAACTAAATCTTCTTTCAGGATTTTAATATAAATAATGGGTGTATTTATAGGTTTATAAATGAGGTGACTTTATGAAAGTGTTTATTCTTTCCAAATTGTTTGGCAGTTCCAGCAAAAGTCACTTAAAGTTTGTAGGACGCTTCAGAGATCTTTATCACAAATTGGGGACCAGAATGGTTGTGTTCATTTGGGGAGATGTGGGGTATTATTTATTTCTTGTGGTTTCCCAATTCTCTTGTGTTTCAGAGCTGATTTTACAGTTGATATAAATCAATCTTGGTGCTACTGACTTCAGAGGAGCACGCTGGTTTGCACTGGGTACCAAGCTTTGTTTTGCAAATTTAATAACATTATGCAGTTTCTCTAGGTTTTTGCACAGGGAAGTGTTTCTGGTGGATTGTTACCCCTGGAAATGCAAAGGGCAATCTGTTTGTTCAGCTTTGCACTGTGTGATATGAGGGGGGTGGGACAGCAGTGGTAAGGGGCTCCTGCACCAATGGTCTATTCACATAATCTTTTGAAACTTGATGGCACTAAACACACGTCCTCAGCGTCCTGATGCAGCTTAAAACAAGCAGCAGCTGAAGCAGCTATAGGCTCTCACTGCCTTTACAAGCTGCCTTTGAGCTGCCAATGAGTTGCTGTGGAAACCAGTGCTGAGCAGGACCAGGAGATGGCTGGAAAATAGGCTTTTTTGAGAGCCCAACTAGTTTAAACCCCCATCCCCCCTTTGCAGAGGCTCCCTCTGAATTGCCATGGAGACAAGAGGAGTACTGGTGTTTTGAGACTTGTGAAAGTGCGAGCTATAAATATTTATTTGGCTAACAGCATATGCTTTCTGTGATGTCTCTGTTGGAATAAACTCCATGCTGCATTGAACCTTTGCAAGTTGTGCACTCTGTGCATTTAAACCCTTCCTCTCTCCTGCGTGAGTAGAAAAGAAGGCAATATAAACACTGAAGGGAATTAAATTTTACATGTTCATTATTAATTATAGAACATTAAATTATAGTTTTTTCCTCATCATTTCCCCCTCTCATGCAGTACTCTTTCAGTGTTGTGGACTACTGAAAGCACTTCAGAGGCTGTTGAGTTTATCTAAATTTGTTGTACTTTTGTGTTCAGTTTTTCAGAAAGGCTGACCTAAATAATCTCTTGCTTTCTTGCCCTCTGCCACTTGTTTTTTTTTCCTTTCCACTTTTTTTTTCTGTAGAAGCACTTCAAGTTTTGTGTTTCCTGAGCCACCTGTCCTTGGGGCTCTGAAATGAAATTAATCATTAAAGTGACCTTAAATTCTTAGGACTCCTACTGATAATTTTGGATAATTGGCTCTGAAAACTTCAGTCTTTTGTTACTTTTGCTTTCAAGATTTTTTTTCTTTTTCTTAACTTGAAAGTTAAGAATAAAGACACCATGACGGATGTGCTGGCTTTCCAGAATTCACTAAACAGTACCCACAAAGCTGAGGATTAAGTCATTCTTAGGTTTGCATTATAAATAAAAGTCTCTTGCTTGGTCTGATCTGCAGTTGTGGCATTTACCACAGGAACTTCTTGTCCCTGTGAGACTCAAATCATTCAACACCAACTGTTACTACAGGTAGAAATCCTGCTCTTAGTCACTTTCTGGAAAAGCTTATCTTCCCTGTTTAAACAACTCCCAGCTGAATGAAAATGCTGTTCTGCAATCTGTTTCTCATGTGATTTCCACTATAAACACAGTTACTGAAGCTACCTAAAACCTACTTTCTGTAAAGATGAGTGGAAAGGATTGTTTTTCAGTTTATGCTATATCTAAGTAAAATAATAGTTTTTGTATTTGGCTCTGAAACTCTGGATATGTAATTCGTAAATCCACACATAGTTCCTGTTCATTTTCTAATTGTGTCCAGATTCTTGGCTGCTTTTTTTTTTTACTGGGGAGAAGGGAAGGAAAACAGTTCAACAAAGGCTTTGCCAGTTGTTAAAGACTGCAGTGGCTTTGAAACATACATAGCAGTTGTGAGAATTCACTGATTTTTTTAAGAAAATTATATAGTGATGGCTCTAGAAGAATTTAAATGTATTTAAAGTTTGTTCAAATCTTTTGAAAGCTATGTGAACAGAGAATGAGGGGGACAGCCAGTTCTTGGATATATGAACTTTCAGATGCAGAACATTTTACCTGAGTTAACCCTATTTCCAGGCATGCTGTTTAAAATAGTATGTCCAGTGTAGATATGTTAATAACTTAAACACTTTCAGTTTTTGAACTGGATTAATCACCTGAAAACAGGAAAAATTATCTACTGTACTATGTTGCAATAAAGGAAAGTATTTCAAACTGGGCAGCCATTTAAAATCTGTCACTTTAGCTTAAGTTTTGGTTGGTTGTGGTTGGGGGTTTTGGTTCTTGGTTGGTTTGCTTTGGGGTTTTGGTTTCTTTTTCCTCTGAAACTAGTACTTTTCAGGGGAGGAACCTCCCTAAAGTGAATTTTAGGGTGGCACCTTGCTTTGTTGCAGCAGAAGACCTGTGGGCAGGAGACATTAAAATTCAATGGGTTTGTCTTACATGAGTGTCTGTAGATACATTTTTTTAAATAATTTGCTTGCTTTTGTTCCTGAGATCTTTTATTTTAAAAGGTGAAGAGTCTGCTGACTTCCCAGCAAAATCTTTAAAGTCTGTGTCATACACCTAATTGACTTACCATCCAGATGCTGGCCTCATTGTCTCAAATGTATACCCCTGCTCAGGAGAGCAGCTGGGAGTGCAGGATTAGACAAGGCAGAAAGTTGGGCAGAGGGGAACCTGATGAGATTCAGAAAAGGCAAGTGTAGAGTCCCAGATATGAGTAGAGGTTGATCTTCTGGGAAGCAGCTGTGTGGAAAGGACTTGGGGGTCTTGGTGGACAAGCAGCTGTTCCTGTTGTCCCCTTAGAGCCTGTTCTGTCCATGGTCTCTGCCCCTCTCATGAGTCTGAGCTGTCCCTGTACATGTCAAGGTTCCCTGGACACATACAGCTCCTGTGGTAATTCTTCATCCTGTGTCAGAAAATGGGTTTGTAACATAAAACCTGGACAATGTTGAGGCATAAATAAAAATTGAATTGGATCCTCACTGAAGGCCGATGGGAACCTGGGGATGCAATGGGAATTGCATTGCCAGCAAGTCAAAGGAGATGATCCTGCCCCTCTGCTCAGCCCTGGGGAGGCACATCTGGAGTGCTGTGTCCAGTTTTGGGCTCCTCTGGACAGGAGAGGCATGGAGCTCCTGGAGTGGGTCCAGTGGAGGTTGAAGAGAAGATGAAGGGATGGAGCATCCCTCTTATGAGGAAAGGCTGAGGGAGCTGGGGCTGTTCAGCCTCAAGAAGAGATGAGTGAGAGGGGACCTCATCAGTGTCTGTCAGTGTCTGCAGGGAGGGGTCAGAGCAGGGACCAGGCTCTGCTCAGTGGGGTGAGCAATGGGACAAGAGGCAAGGAGCAGGAATGGATGCACCTGATCATGAGGAAGAACTTTCCTGTGCAGTGACCAAGCACTGGAACAGATCACCCAGAGAGGGTGTGGAGTCTCCCTCACTGGAGATATTTCAGAACCAACTGCACACAGTCCTGTGCCATGGGCTCTGGGATGATCCTGCTTGAGCACGGAGGTTGGACCAGATGACCCACTGTGGTCCCTTCCAACTTGACCCATCCTGGGATTCTGTGAATGCATACAAATATACAAATATCTTTAAAGGGTGTGTGTCAAGAGCATGATATTCTCTTCAGTGGTGTCTAGAGGCAGGACAAGAGGTCACAAACTGGAAAACAGGGAGCTTCATCTGAATAAAGAAAAACTTGTTACTCTGAAGGTGACAGAACACTAGCACAGGTTGCCCAGAGAGACAGTGGAGTCTTTTTTTCTGGAGATATTCCAGACTCTGCAGCCTGCTCTAGGTGACTGAGATAGCAGGGGGTTTGGACTAGATGGTCTCCAAATGTCTCTTCTGTCAGGAAAATTCCACAAATGCCAGAGGTTTGTGTCCAAAAAGGAGACAGAGGAGTCCTTCAACTTTATTTGAATAAAGGAAGAGAGTCCACTGGGGCACACACACACAGGGTTTTCTCTCTCCAAGTTTCAGTGGGCACAGCCTCCTTTTATCCTAAATTCCCAGCCACATGCTGCCCTCCTCCTTTCCCCAGTGGCTGAGGTACTAGGAAGGTACAGCCTTCCCAAATCTCCTATCACATATTCCTCTCTTGAACGTGGTTTTTACCCCAAAGTTCAGAAACTTGGGCTTGTGCAGACCCACTTACCTGTTTCAGGAGCCAAGGTGTCAGGGCTCTGCAACAAACCTGCTGCCCAAATTTAGTACAGACATTAAGACTCATTTCAAAGATGTAACCCCCATACCTTCACCCATCAAATTGTTTATGAAGACATTAGCTTTCCTCTCACTTCCAATCCAAACCATTCTGTGATTCAATCCATTCTGAGCCTGGGCTAGAAGCAGGGAAAATCCTTTTGGGTTTTGGGGAATGTCTTTGGTTTTGTGTGTGTCAGATAGTCAGCTGCAAAGATGGAATTTTAGTGTTGTAATAGCTGCTCTTCCAAAAGAGAAGCCAAAGCAAATACTGGATTTAATTGTTTACATCCTTCTGCCCCTGCTCTTTCCTTCCCCCAAAAATCTAGTCCATTTCATTACAAATAAAAAAATCTATCAGGTATTAGGTTTGTATAAAGTAAGGGGAGGAAAGCTCCCTACAGCTGTATTTAAGTCATGCAGTTTCCAAAACATGACTGCTGACAACTATGGCATAAGTGGTTGTGTAGCTGAGAAGCCCTTCAAGTTCTTTTTGTGGTTTAGACCCCTTTAGCTGTCCAGCCAGAACCTGTGCCTTCTCCCCTAGGTTCTCATCCTTTATCCAGTACACCATGCTTATTAAATACAAACTTGCTCCTCACATCTGGCTTTACATGGGCTTATTGTTCTTATCCTGCAGACCCTCCATTCACACTCCTTCATTTGTTTTCTATGGCTGAAGATATGCAAGGGTTTTATTTGTGAATCAGATAACCTCTGCCCAAAGTAAATCTTGTTCTGTTACTATTCTTTAAGATTCAAGAAGTTTTTAAGGTAACTGAGTGACTGAAATTGAGTTTCTTTTGCTTATTTTTCCCCCAGTGATGTGGAATAATTTCCTCCAGCTCCTGTTCAAAATTTGAGGCCTTAATGCCATGTTTATGTTGTTAACTTAATCACAGAACTGTTTGGATTTAAGAGACCTTGCAGGAGACAGAAATGTCATGGTTTATGGCTTAAACACCTTTATGAAGGACTTTTTGCCTATTGTAGCAAAGGTGCATAACAAGACTGCACCACTGAAGCCCACCCTGGATGGGCCTCCTGGCTGAAATCTGAACTCTGAGTTAAACACCTAAGGCAAATTGAGATAAAATGACATTATTGTTTGAAGCATCTGGAAGAGCATCCACGACAGAGCCCAAATCACCAATCTCAGAGGTGGGTTAAGGCGTGGGTCTGAGCCCTGGGTGCCTGTCAACCACTGTCAGAGCCACCATGGTCCAGCCTGCTGATGCCATTCTAAAAAGGGTTGGTAGCCTTTGGGTTGTAGCAGCCACATTTTGGACTAAGAAGAATGGGTTTGGCATTTTTTGATAATTCATAACTAATCCTGTCCAAAGGTAGGCAGCTCCCCTTTCCCCTTTTATGGGCTGTGAGGACTGTGGGCTATTTCTGCTAGGAAGTATGGCAAAAAGTGAGCCAAAACAGGTGTGCTTAAATGGTGTGACAGTGGCAAAACTCTGGGTATCATCTGAGTGCCTTGTGGTAGGTAGTTCCATGGCTTACAAGTTTGCATCAGCAGCTAATCGTGTCACTGAGGCTTTACCCTGAAATGGTCACGTCTGAAGGATGCTAACTCCAAACAGATGTCTGGTTTCCTATTCTCTCTCAGGGACTTCAGAAAGAGAATTGGCTTTATTCTTGAGATGTTGGACTTCCTAAATTTACAGTATCCTCAGAAACCCTTTGTTAAACTTTGCTTTAGACCACCTGTTGTTTAGAACTTGGCAAAACAAACGCAGGGCTGCTTTTTCTCTTGTACTTATAGCTTAGTTTTGGTTCTGTTCTCCAGAACACATTTCCTCCAGGCACACTGTTTCTTTTGATTTGATTTGACTAATATATTTTTCCTTAATGATTCATCCAGCTAGCAGTTTCAGTTTACAGCTGTGAGTGTTTATCAGATGGAAAGTGTGGGTTTCTTTTGGAGTTTATTTCTAAATAAGCAGCTTTTTTTTTTTTTTTTTGACCTTTAAAAAGCAGCCTGAATAAAAAGTTTACTGGCATAGTAATATGTCATCTTTTCACTGTTGCTTTTTATATGGTGAATTAAAATCCAAAGATGAAGACTTGGATTCTGAATACTTGGCAAAGGCATTTCTTGAAGGAAGTCTAAGGGAAGAGATGCTCTAGCTTTAAAGGCCTCTTCTATCTTTCTACTTGATCAATATAGTTTTAATATAGTCAGCTGTCTCTGCACCACCTTACATTACTGTTTGAACTCTACAGCTTCTTGAAAAGGGTCATGCATATGTGTGGTTTGGATGTGTGAGGAGGAGGGCTGTGTGTATGTTGAACTTTTCCTTTCTCCCCCTCTTTCTCATATTTTCTACTTAATTGTATTGTATAATAGAATCTTCATGTATTCTAACTGCCAATAAAAAGCATGCAAAGTAATTCTGCTAGGGCTTCCATAGTGGAAAGTAAATACCATGGTCCTGCCCCAGTAGTCATAAAATGTGTTTTCCTTTTGTGGCTTCATATTCTGTGAATATTTTGATCATGACAGTAAGCTGCATGACACCTGTATTAATGAGCAGGAGAGAAATTTCCAGACCCATGAAACAGTGAATGTAATACAGTGATGAATGCCATGTACTTGAGCTGCTTTGTGTCCAGACAGAAGAGGCTGATATGTCAATCATTTATAAATTATTTTATCCACACACTGGAGACCTAGAAAGGCTTTCTTTTGAAATGTTATCAAGCCTTAGCTGCTGTCAGAGTCTCAGAATAAAATGCTCTTCCCCATCATGAAGGAAGATGTTATTTCAGTAGATAAATGTGATTTGTTAACTATTGGCATCTAGAATATGGGAGAAGAGGGGTATTGTTCTAGAAACGTGGTTTGGGTAAAAGTCACAGGTTAATTTTTTTCCCATAAATCTAAATAGGATCTTATAGGTTAAAAAGAAAATTATTGACTGACTTCAGGCTATTCTAGACCAAGCCTAAAAAAAGACAAGAGCTGGGCTGTGTGTGGACTTGCAGGAGTAATGATTGCTTTGGGAGTGGCTGGAGAAATTGTTTCCTCCTGCAGTTTCAACAACGTGTGAGGGGGCTTATATAGAAGATTTTTAATATTTCTTTCTTTAAAGTTCAGTAGGAAAGCTTTCTTGGAGGGGTGGAAAAAATTTCTAAGTGTTATTTGTAGTGCAAATATTGTTTTGCTATTTCAGTATTCTTGGAGTACGTAAATGTCATTGCTAGAATTCTTCATGTCTTACTTATTTCATATATGAACTTCTGATTGTAACTCTTTTTGGGGTAACATGAAGTTGATAAAATTGAAGCATATTACAGACAGGATAGCTACAAACAGTTTGGATCTTTTGGTAATGTGCATGCATGAAAATTCACTTTACACTATCAGGAGTGAGGCTGTGTTCTTTTAGACACAAGAATTGTTGGCCATGTATTTTGAAGGGGATGTGAGATAGTTCGAAAGCACCACAGAGAATCCATGTTGGAGCAGGCTCCTGGCAGAAACTGTGACCTACAGAAAGCAGCCCATGCTGGAATAGGGGAGAGTGTGCAGAGGAAGGAGCAGCAGAGAGGAGCTCATTCACACAACTACTGCATTTACTCTGTTTTGAACTAGCAGTACACTTAATTATTTTTCCTAAATTTAGTCTGTTTTGCCTGTGATGGTAACTGCTAACTAAACTCCCTGTCTATCTCTTGACCCATGAGCTTTTTAATCTTATTTCTCCCTGGTCATGTTGAGGAGGAGGAGTGAGAGAGCAGCTATGTGGGTGTCCATCAACCCACCACAATATACAGTGAATGAATAATTGAACTCTGGCTACAGTGCCAGGGTCTCTGATACCAATTCTGAGTGTTGCTCCATGACTCAGAGGCAGTGGTTATAGATACTGGTAGAACTGTAATTTGTATTTTTAAAGGATGCTGGGAAAAGCCCTAGAAAATTAAGGAGGAAAAACCCATAGGAACAGAATGAATGAAGAATTCCCTCTGTTGAGCCAGACTTAAACCATGAGGAAAGATCTTTGAGAAGAAACTGTGCTAGAGTACTATGGTGTATGGGATCAGTGCTGTTTAATGTCTTCATTATTGACATAGACAAAGGGATTGAGCACAAACTCAGCAGATTTGCAGATGACACCAAGATGAGTGGTGCTGTTGCCACTTTTGAAGGATGGGATTGTCATCCAGAAGGACCTGGACTAGCTCAAGTAGTGGCCTGTGGGAATGTCATGAGGTTTGAAAAGACTGAATTCAAAGTGCTGTGCCTGAATCAGGGCAACCCCTGGTATCAATCCAAGCTGGGGATTAACAGATCCAGAGCAGCCCTGGAGAAGGACTTGGAGGTGCTCTGGGTGAGAGGCTGGACATGTCCCAGCCTGGATAGGGCTCTGAGCAGCCTGCTCATGTTGAAGATGTTCCTGCTCATTTGCAGGGAGCTTGAACTACATGACCTTTAAAGATCCCTTCCAACACAAACCATTCTGAGATTCTATTATGGTATCTTCAAACAAAGAAAACAGCATGCTAACTTTGAGCATTGAAAGCCCAAATGGACTCACTCAAGGCAGAAGTGAGACACTAACTTCAAGAGAAGTAATCAACTGTTAAAAGAAAGCCATGAGAATCCAGAGATTGTTAATTTGTTTGTGTCTTCAGGTCAAAACTATATAGTCATCTGCGAGGGTGCAACTCTTCCCCCATTAAGCAGGGAAAAGGAAAATTAATTATTTAGGGATGGGCAGAGGAGGTCTGTGTGCTTAAGGAAGTCTAATCTTGCTATTTTCCTAGTTTCTATCAGTCAAAAGAAGATTGTTTTCAACCAAGGTAAGTTTCTAAAAGTTGATGGAAACAGGTTCTCAATTCTTGTCCATACCCACCACAGAAATTGTTCCGTTGGCTGACGGAGATGGAGGAAATGGACTGCATTAGAAATGGCCACGCTGTCTTCAAAAGCAGTCTTAAACCAAGGGAACTTGAGATGCTTTTAAGGAAAAAAATAAGGATTTCTGTGTAAAGAATTGTGTTCAGCTGTTGTTAAGCACTTGCTAGACTGATGTGGATTAATTGTAACACTAGTGACCAGCTCCTGGTAGCTGGGTGGGGGTTGATGTAGGTCTGGTGGTTATTTCACTTGTTCTCTCTGGAATGTCAGTGTTCCCAATACATGAGTGTGAGGAACCAATTTAATTTTGAGTTCTGTCTCAATATTATTTGAAATTACCAGGGGTGTGGGGGGAGAGCCTGTACAAGTGCTACTTGCAGGAGGTGGCTAGGAGAAGATGGAAAGCCCTGTCTCTCAGGAGGCTTTGCCTGGCAGCCATCTCACATCTCACGTGTGATAGGCAGTCAGGAGACCACTAAGGACACTGACCTCCAGAGAGGTTCTGCAGTCAGCTGGTGAAAGGAAAATGGACTGCAGTGGAATGTTGGATTGGGCCAATGGTCTCCTGTCAGCATTGCAGACCTTGGGAGGAGCCAGGGTGTATAAAAGTAACTGTGTCACAACCTTTTGTCATTTGCCCTGACTAGATCGTTCTTTTGCTCCCACTTTTGCCTTCACTGGCTCTTGCTTGCCCTCACTCCCTTGCTCTCCCTCCCCCTGGCTGGACACTTGCTGTGTCCTGCCCTCCCACTTCATGCTCCAGCTGTCACCTGTCCTGCCCACCTGCATTCCTGCCCTATTTGCTTGTTCCTGCCTGCCAGCTGTGGCTGACCCAGCCTGTCCCACCATCTCCACCATGGCCCCGTCCAGTTCTGCAGCTCCTGCCCCAGCACCCACTCCCTGGTGTCTGGCTGCCAGTGGTGCAGGAGCTGTGCCTTTGCTCTGGGAGCTGCAGAGGCTCTCCTGGCAGGGCACAGCTCACACCTCCTGCCAGCTGGACATCACAGCACACTGAAGTTCTGCTGGTAATGCCCCTTTTTTCTCTCCGTTGCCCCCTCTCTCTTTCTCTGCCCGTTCTTTTTCTTTCTCCTCACTCCTTTTCTGTCCTTTCTATTCTTCCTTACTAGGGCAACATCCTTTTCATTACCAAGAAATGGTTCTCACATATAATACTTGCTTCATTTCACCTAATTCCATCTTCAGCCATCTATTTTAAAATAACCCCCTGCAGTTCCCCCTTAATGGAACATGACAATGATATATCCAAGAGTGTACGGGGATTTTTTCTTTCTTTAAGTTTTTAAGTTAAAACTAGATAAATCTTCCTTTCCATTTCAACAAGAATTTGAGATAATTACCAATTACTGTACATATTTTTTACCCTGTAGAATCTAAGTGGTATTCTTCAGCAAACATGCATGTCGTGTCATAAGAATATAGAGGCAAATACACTAATGGATTAATAGATGTCTCCCCAGTTATAAACAGACTGAGTCATTACCCCAGTATAAAACATTTACTGTTTATATGGGACTTCTTACATGTAAATATCATTGTGCTAATGTAAAAAAGAAATATTACTTATTTTTTACAGATGCCAGAGCCTGGAGAAAAAAGATGAACTGTTCAAGGCTAGCCCTCATCTAGCTCTTACTTTGTACTCTTTCTCATAGGAAATGTCTAACTTGTACAGTGTGAGGAGGTCTCAAAAATATTGCTTGTAGCTGCTGAATTACAGATAAAATCATAAATTTTTATCACTGAATTGTCTTTTTCTGCTGTCCCCTTGCAGATCCTGATGTGTCTGGAATCTCCATTGAAACAGATATCAAAAATGTAAAAGCAGAGGAGTTTAAGGGTACAGTATGAGCATTGTTGTGATCATTTTTAATATATACATAATGCATGTAAACCATGTATACAGAAGCTGTGCAGCTATTGAGGTTGTCTTCCCCTTTCCTGAGGGGTCTTTAGCCTGCTCTCCACTGATTCTGTGTTATCTTGGTCTTGTCCTCATTTTCTCTTACTTGAGGTGGGGCTGAACTGGGTGCTCCCCAGAGATCACTTTCAACATCACCTGTTCTGTGGTTCTATGACTTGTTTGTCAGTCCTGTAACTTCTGTCTGGTTTCCTTCCACACAATATTATAGGAGGTGATGGAAAGGAGAAACATTAAATATCTTACAGGACAGAAAAGTGAGGGACTAGAGAGAACAGATATAAGACAGCTAATTAAAAGTAACAACAATTTAATGGCTATTTACATAGTTATATATGTACATGTCATATATAAAATGGCAAATTACTTCCAATAATGGGGTGGAGAACTTAGAGAGGCAAAGAGGAAAACTTGTTTGCTGGGTGGATGAGAAAGGGGTATACTGTGCTATGAGGTTTGTGGGTTATGTGGGTTTGTTTTTTGAATTTGGTTGGAGTAGAGAGAGGTGGGACTTTGGGATAGAAAAAACTGTTCTCTGAGCTTTAAACCTTATTCATCTTCTTGAGGTCTTTAAAGATGTACTTCTTTAAGTATTCTTCTCTTGACAGAATACATTTAGAGCTCAAGGCAGGCAAAAGCTGAGAGAAATGCTTCAGGTATTACTAAAGCTTGATTAGGTTCTGGTTTTTTATATGGTATATGGCTTGCATTTTGTTTTTGTTCTTTTGTTATTTTGTTATCTATACATTGAATTAAATCAGTTTAGCACAGCCCAGATGCCAAACCAAGTTCTCCATGCATAGCAGCACTGGTAGGGCTGATAGATGTAGTTATTCCACGGGGTGCAGCTGTCTGAAATGCATTTTCCTTTTCTCCTCTAACACCTGTTGCTGTAGAGGAAGATGGTCAGGCCCTGGGACAGGCTCCCCAGGGAAGTGGTCTTGGCACCAAGCTCAGGGAGAGTCTAGCTGACACTCCCAGCTTAGCTTTAGGTAGTTCTGCAAGGAGCAGAGAGTGGGGCTCACTGATCCTTAGGGTTCCTTCCAACTTGAGATATTCTGCAATTCTACCAATGATAGCCTCCAGACCAGATGTAAATCCAAATGAAGCATTGTGCAGATCTCTCCAAGATTCCAGAGGGCTTTTGCAGACCTGGCAGCACCAGTGCTGATGCACAATATCCTGTGGGCCTGCCTTACTGCAAGTCAAGTACACCTGCTCTGGAAAATACCTCTCTCTGGAAAAAGTGGGAGATGGGAGCTATAACTAAGGATGATTTTATCATGTTGTCTCTGTTCTGTGCACACTCCCTTTCTTCCATCCATTCCTTTTCTCCAAATAAGATTAGTGGGTGGGCATCAGTGCTAGGGTTTTTTTTTCTGAAACAAAAACGTGTGGCATGCAAGAAAGGGGCAGCTCATTCAGGACAGAGGTGACTTGTTCAGCTGAGAACACTTCAGCTGAGCTGTCCCTGTGTCAGCTAATAGAGACCAGCTCACTTGACAAGCCAGCTGTCACAGGGCCAGTAGCAAAAGCAAGTTGAGCTTGAATGATGGTTTTTCTTTGTTAGAAGAATACAAAAACAAAATGGAAAGGAAACTAGCAAATCTTAAGATTCAGGAAGCCTCCACCCATCCACTCAACCTGAAGTCAGGAACCTAAGACTTCCTGAGTGCACAGTATGTTTTTCAAAAAGGCCAGTGCATGTGTAACATGTTTCTGGCAAGAATGACCTCCTACCTCAATTTTTCTTTCAAGTCTGGATATTTTTTTCTTCTGTGAGATATCACCAAGGCTACCAGTCTGGGTTTTTGTTTCTTTTCAGAGCAGACCTAGGAAATTAGACTCTGAAAGCAAGGGAGTAGATCTGTCAATAGCTCTTAATTGCCTTCTAGCCTCATTTGTTTAGACTGGAAAGGAGGATGATGGTTGATTATGTTTGAGCTGTCTGTGTTTGTGTCATGAAAGCTAGACCTTGTCAAAACTATAAAGGCTTTTGCTCCTGATACTGTGGCCTATGTTGAATAATGATTGGCTTACAGGTAGCAAGGTCTATATTGCATTTGTTTCTTTAACCATCTTGCTGGAATATTTTCCATCTCCATTAAGTTATATATTTAAAGAGAAAAACTATTGATACTGAATTAAGAATGGTAATTCAAAAAGTATGTTGATAACAGGGTCAGAGTTATCACCCCTTTTTTTAGGGGGGATCTGCTCAAAAAATGTTTAAACTAAAATGAGGATAGTAATAAAGAATATAATTGATGAACTAGATATTCCCATGTTGGATGGGGAAAGTAATAAATCCTATCCAGCATGGGAATATCTAGTCCCCAGCATCTCAAGTTTGACCCAAAGGCCACTGAAGTGCAGGAAAATTACTGGTTTCTTTTTCCCCACTGTGTTTGTGTAAATCTGGAGGAGCATCACTTTGAGAAGTAGATCTGGCTATTGCTGACTGTACAAGTTCTTTTGAAGGGAGAACATGAATTTCATGGAGCCTGGACGTGTACCAACATAACACTAAAATGTCTAATTTTCCCTTTTGTCTTTTTTTTTCTTCCCTCTAGAGGCTATTCTTAGTTGTAAACACAAATTTTCAAAAGGGATGAGTTTAAGAATAGAGTGGAAGAAAATCCAACCTCAAGGAGTCTCATTTGTCTACTACAATAGCGAATTTACAGGTACAGTACTACAAATGGAGGGTTTAACACCATTCTCTAGCAAAACTATTGACTCTTTCTGGGGGAACAACACCAAGGATATGACTGAACAAGAAGGCTCTTGACTGTTCATATAGAAGAGCTGTCCTTTTGAGAAAAAGAATTCTTGTCTGGGAAAAAAAAATGCATTGCTTTATAAAATCGTCAGTTATTAGTTGCCTTTTAATGAAGTTAAATATAATAAAATTCAAGACTAAGAAAAATGGTACTGCAGATTCCTGGGGATTTTTCAACAATAAAATTACATGTGGATGTAAGCTCCCCTAAACTACTGCAGGCTCTGCACTCCTATCCTGAAAAGAGGTTTCTGAAGCTTCCTGTAAAGCAGGAGGCTTAGATATGAATAATGCAGCATTTTTATATACATAAAATATAAACTCAGCTGTATATTTTAAATTATTTGTATTTGTTTCAGAAGCAGAGTTTCTCTTTGTGTGTTCTGAAAAGGACTTACCTCAGCTTTGTGTGTTGGAGAACGTATGGGTCTCTGTTAATTGTACACAATAACGGAAGGTTGAGAAGTAAAATAAAAGCACAGAAATTTTGTTAGTTTGTAGAACTTGCAAATGTGTTGACCTTGTTGATGAACTTGGCTTTTTTCCTGCATATATTTAATTTAGAGAAATGCTGGAACTCGTGGTTCTGTATGTGCATATAATTTGAATTTCATAATAAGTTGTAGAATCAAAAAAAACATACTTGTAAGAAGTCTGATGGCAATATCTTTGCTAAATCCATCAACTTTTTCTTGCCAAGTTAAAATGTCAAATACTCTGTTGTGGTCTCGCTCACAACTTTGTCTTTAAGGTAATTAAGTTTCTGATTGCCATGTCACTAGTAGAAAAGGATGTCTTTCAGTCACCTCACTACTGCTACACATATTTTCTTGAAACATCTGCAGAAAAATGTATTCCATCTTCCAACTGGATAATGTATGGAGGTTTTTTGAATTGAGGGTGTTTTTTTTTTACTAAATGGAAGGTTCATACTGTCTTGAGAAGGGGATTACATACTGCTCTTTGCTGATAGGTAACTAACACTAAGCAAATGAGCAATAGTTTCACGTACAATATGCCATAAAATATCAATAAATTGTACATTATTTCAGAATAAGCCGAAGAGCCATCAATATTTGCTTCAGACTAAAAGAGGGGAAATTTAGGTTAGATATACAGAGAAAATATACAAAGGAAATTCTTCCCTGTGAGGGTGGTAAGGCTGTGGCACAGGTTGCCCACAGAGGCTGTGGGTGCCCCATCCCTGGAAGTGTCCTAGGCCAGGTTGGATGGGGCTTGGAACAACCTGGTCTAGTGGAAGGTGTCCCTGCCCATGGCAGTGGGGGTGGAACAAGATGATCTTGAAGGTCCCTTGCAATCCAAACCATTCTGTGATTCTGTAAGCAAAAAGCAGAAACCTCTCTGTTCTGTCTGTTCTCCCTAAAGGTGATCTTCGAGGCCGAGCAGAGATGCTGAATACAGGAATCCGAATTAGGAATGTGACAAGAAGGGATTCTGGGACCTACCGCTGTGAAATCAGTGCCAAGAGTGAAGAGGGGCAGCACCTGGGAGAGGCTACTATTACTCTCACAGTATTGGGTACAAACTTTATTACTTAGGCTTTTTAAAGAAACTGGATGATGGAGTGTTGGGATGTTGAAGGTAGAGTTGCCCAGTGAGAGGCTGCTGGGTTTCTGGGTGTCCTTCAGGCTGTGTTTATAAACACACTTGCACATGAACATTTTACAGCATCATGAAACAGCTTGGCAAAAAGTCAGACTTGCAGTAGAAAGGGACAGCTAGGGTTTTATTGCATCAAAGTGAGTTTCAGTTCTCAAAACTGAAGTCACTCAGTGACTGAGAATCTGGAGAAGATGATCATGGTGTTTGGCACTGGAAAGTCAGCATCTGTCAACACTTATCAAATATTCATAAGCAGAAGTTCGTTCCAATATGCTACAGTCTCCTTCTGGTTTTGGAAGGAGAGAGTTTTTGTGCAATGACAGCCAGAGAGCTGGCAATCAGTGGACTTTATTTACAGAAGAGATGGTGGTGCCTGCTGGGAAGCAGTTGTTGTTCTTTGTGGGTCTTTGTTTTCTCTGCCAGTTAGGGAGTGGATGGAAAAATGAATACTGAGCACATTGTTGCCACATTGGGTTTGGTATTTGTCCCACAGCATGAGTAGTAGAGGCCAATAGTTTTCCTTTTTTAGCTATACAGAGACAAAGGAAAATACTTGTTTTGGTAGATTCTATATTTGTCCTATTAAAAATTATAATAATTGATCTTTTAAAATTATATATTAAGTTTCTAAGTTAAAGGATGATAAATGCGTGAACTTCTGATTAGTGCAAACAGTGGGGGAATCCCAGTTATTCCTTGTTTCTTCTACTTTCTGAACAACTTTCCTGTTTTAAATATGGCTTTTTAATTTAAGGTTGAAATCTTCGAGGCCAAAGGAAAAAGGGCAAAAAAAGGGGAGTCATGTTGCTTACAAAACTTTTTGAAAGTTAATGCGAATTCGTATTTCACTTGGTTTTCTTTATGTCTGCTTTTTATCTAAAGATCAACCAAGAAACTCTTAATACTAGTTAAGGTGTCAGTTGTTCTTTTAATGTTCCATTGATGCCTCTTCAGCATTATTTTACTTCTACATAATGTTAAGTACCAAAAAATAAAAAATTAAATTATTTTCTGTTCACATATTAAAAATCAAAAAAAGAGATGTTCATTTTCACAGGAGAAGGAAGAAACAGTTCTGCATCTGTGTGGGGGAATGTTGATTTTAATTTAAACTGGAATGTAGTAACCAATTGGTTTTGGTCCTCAGACTGGGGTTTACAAAGTGCCTATGATGACTGCTGATGGCTCAGGCAATCTTTCTGACAATCACTTCTCAAAAATTGACTCCTTTTAATACAAAACCTCTTTTTTCCTCTTCCTCACTTCACTTTTTAAGTACTAGGGCAGGGAAGGGGGCAATTGCTGGACTACAGATTCTAAGTTAGCCCATCTCTGTCTGTGAGCAAGAGGTTCCATACAAGAAACTAAGTGAAACAAACTCTCTGGGTTGGATGAAAGTGCACAGCTTGGAGACAGGATGACACAGCATATGGTGGGGGGAGGCTGGCAGTGAGCAGCTCTTTCATTTTTAGCAACTCATAAATTTTGCTGTGCTCTCAGTAGCAGGGTTGTGCCTTCTAGCCCTTCTGCACCTCATCTCATTGATGTGGTAGTTATCAAATGTGCACAAGTGCTCATCTCCTCACAGTGACTGTCAGCCTGTTGTCATGTTGTCATGATCCCATTAATAAAGTTCTTAGAAATGTCCCTGCTGGAATTAAGGTGCAAATGAGACCATATGCCAGTGTCAATAGTGTGGGGTTTCTTTAATAGTAAATATATGTGTGAGAGAGGGAGAGAGAAATAGGAAATAGGTGGGAGGGACAGAAAGAGATTAACAGGGACAGAATAAGGAAAATACCACCACTGTGGATTCCAATGACGTTTCCACTCCAATTCCAATGTCAGTTCCAATGATTTATCCACTTCAGCTGGTCTTCTTGGTGGTGAAGTTCCCCCCAGAAAACACAGAGTCTGATGGGTTAATTTACACTCGGGCTGGGCAGGAAAATCCAGACACCTGCCTTGGGTGGGGGGTGAGTTTGCCATTGTCTCTTACAGCAGACTCTGGGTTTGTTGCATCACGTGCAGTCCTGTGGTGCAAGGCTTCAGGAATTAATCAGGGGGGCACTTTGGGGGGTCTTTGATGGATTAAGGCACCCCCTCAGCTGACTCTCACATGAATATCCCGTGGATGTGTCTTGTGGAATTGGGGGCTCCACAGCTGGGCCAGTTTGTGTAAGGGAGGATGGGTTCACTGCCCCTGAGCAGAGGTCACAACATGCCCAAACTTCCTCTCCCCACCTCAGCTAGGGGAGAAATCTGTGCAAACCTGCCCCCAGCAAATGGGTCTGGGGGCTATGGCCTCCCCACCCCAAAGCAATCCAGAGAAGATTCTTAGCATGGCTTCTGGGTTTGGCTCACATTCATTTCCTTTTTGACTTGTTTGTTTCAGGTGATTGAAGAATGGGTTTTCCCTTTATGTAATCTCATCAGTCTGACTTTCAATCCAAATTTCCAGTCAGGCTTCTTTGGCTGTAGCTTCTTTATACAGTTTTTGTTGTAATGGGCAAAACTTTATATCAGTGTTTGAGGCATGAACTACTTCAGTCTCTGACACATGTGGACAGTATAAGAACATGTGTAACAAGTGCAATTTCACTGTCCAGTTGCTCCAACCACTCCAGTGTGTGAGGTGCCCAGCTCTGCCATGACAGGAACTGTGGTGCAGATGAGCTGCAAGGAAACTGAGGGCTCCCCTCCATCTGAGTACCAGTGGTACAAGAATGGTGTTGCCTTGCTGGAGAAGACAGGAACAGGCAGTGCTAGAGCAGCAAACACAACTTACACCATGAATAAAAAGTCTGGCACTCTGGTAAGTGTAATAAACAATTCTGTTATAGATAGCTATCAAGGAGACTAAATTTACTGTTCAGTACAATGATGCACAGGAGTCTAAATCCAGAAATTCACAAGGTCTTTGTTGGAGGTCAATGTCGTGCTGAAATGTGCTGAGAAATGTAGAAGGTACCTTCTGTCTCAAACCAGTGACAAGCCATAGATATTGAGTGATACAGACAAATTGGGTGAGGTGCAAGGCTGCAGTAGTGATAACTGCTAATCTAGAAATACATGATAAATTTTACCTTGTCAGTTGGTAAAAACTAGTACCAGGCGAGAATGAGGTTTCAGTATGGCAACAGAGCTATATTTGACAGAACCTTAAAATTTGGAATAGTGGCTTCATACACTTCGGGGGAGTGCAGCATTCAGGGCAGTACAGAATCTCTGCAATCCAATGCCATTTACAAGCTCCCATCCAGGACCTGTGAAGACAGTGGGAATTGTCTGGGGCCAAAAGTAAGCTTAGTTCTTCATTTCAGTTGTAGTTTGTTTTGTGGGTTGTGGTGTTGGGTTTTTTTTTTCCTTCAGAACTTGCTGTGTCTCTCTGATTCTTCCCCCATTAGCTGCTCCTTCAAAAGAACTTGATGCTACTTAGGCAGCTGAGATTTTTCAGAAGTAAAGAGTTCTAAGAATACTACTCTTGTGCAAAATCAAAATGGAAACTGAAGTATGACTAATCATTCAGATGTTCTGAGGATCCTTCAGCACATTACGGAAATGAGATGGACTACTCAAACTTACTAATCACTTCTGAAAATATCGAAGTATGACATACACTAAAAAGAAACAAGTCTAATGATTAAAAAAAATAGAAACACTGGAATTGATATGAGGTCAGGCTTTATCTGTCTCTTTATTATGGGTCAAGTGATAGCTTTAGACAAGCCCTGCCTTAGGCTTAGATTTTTGGCAGCACCTCTACTTAGGTGACCTGCACCTAAATCACTCTGGCTCGCAAGTTCTTAAGAATGGACAGTTATAAAATGAGTTACTTACTGAATTGGCAGAAGGTAACAGAAAAGAGGACTTAAACAGTTACTTATTACACAGTATAAAATAAAAGAACTGCTAGTAGCTAACATAAAACAGTGCATGACATATTATATATTACAGCTATAATTATTGTATTACAGCTATATTACAGCTAGCAAAGAAGTAGTATAGATGAGGAGTCAATGTAACCTACCACTGAATTGCTGATGGCATACACAGAGTCCTTTCACTCAGCCCCCAGGAGAGTGACCACAAAGTGGTGTCCTGACTTTGGGGAAAAGCTCCTACACATTTCCAGGGAATATGCAGAAGATTTCTGCTTTGTGAAAATATGGTATACCTTTTATAATTTGTAAAGTGACCTGTACGTCAGTCAGAAATTCCAGCTTGTCTTTTCATATCTGTTTCCACAGCAAGATATTTACTGTCAGCTGAAAGCATCAATCCCATGGTGATGAAATAATTCACTACAAGACAAACTGTCCTGATTGAGTTACTTCACCAAGGCTCATGTGAGAGCAAGATACTCTGAGTTCTTGCACCAACTAACAAACAGCAGATAATCTCTTCTGTGGCAGGGGAGGTGTCCTGCTACATCTCATTCCTCATTTTAATTTTTACAGTAGTAATATTTGATACATAGTGTGGTTTAGCATTTTTCTGTTGCAAGAAGACATAAAGTGCATTTTTGGAGGGTTGAGAACCACCCAAACAACTCTTTACTTCTGAAAAATTTCAGCTGACAATGCATCAGAAGTACTATGTGTCAGGTTTTTTTGAAGGATCAGTTAATGAGATTGTTGTTTTGATTAAATGAACAAACTGTTTGATTTCAGGTATTCTGAAATTAGAGTGTATCTAAAAAAGTAGATATTATTGGAAAGTTCTGATCCACTAAAAATTAATTTCCTTGTAGATGCACTCCACTTAGTTAAATGTCCATTTAAAGGAACCTCTTAGGCAACAAGTAGAAGTAGAAGGACCAGGGAATGTGACTAGGGAGCTGTTACAAGGATGTAATGGACCAGAATTTCTTACTTGCCCTCAGGGTTTATTTGGTTTTGTTTGTTTAAAACATGTCAAAATTTCTATCCTACACGATTTTTTTCCCCTGTTCTGATAATGGCTTTGGACTCTTTCTTAACAGCTGTTTAATACAGTTACAAAGAATGACACTGGAGAATATTTCTGTGAAGCCTCCAATGGGATTGGATTATCTCAGAAATGCTCAGTGAAGCGAATGCAAGTTGGTATGTGTTAAAGAAAAGAATTGTGGAAAACAGTCTTGCAGTAGGATTTATGTAATTGCATAGTGCAACTAAGAAGCTAAGACCAGATTGAATTAATTTTTTTTTATTTGGTTATGTCATTTGGGGGAAGTAGAAATAATACATTCCTTATCACAGTAATTAGCTTTTAGATTGCTAAACACTGAACTTCACAGAAAAGCATCAACCATATGAAATGTTAATATTTCCAAATGCTTTTGTAGAAGGCTGCAGAAGAGTGTGCCAGTCCACTGGAGTGTTTTCTTTACATAAAGACTCCCTTTTGGGATTCATTCATGGGAAATCTTAATGTAACAGTCCGTAATATCTCAAAATGTGTGAAAGTTTTTGCAAAATATACAACTGGTTCTTGCAGATATCACGGGAAAGCAAGTGGTAACAAATGCCAAGAACTACTGTAGAGAAGATCCTGTCCAAGTGTTCTATAAAGCAGCACACAGAACTGCAAAGTTCCATATGGTGCTTTCTTGGAACTTACCAGAAAATCACTGTGTCATGGGTTTTAATGCATTCCTGGTAATTATGAGCAAATGTTCCTCAAGCTACTGAGATAGAATTGCTGTGAAAATACACACTAAGTCCTAAATTGCTCTCAGCCCAAATTGTACAAAAATTTATAAGTTTTGGGCTAAAAATCTCAACTTTGTATTAACATATGCCTAAAGTTGGAATCCAAATAAGTAATTGGAAGCACAACAAAAACCTATGAAAATGTTTCTGCTTGTTGATGCTTTTGTTTTTTTTCTAATGGAAGATAATCTGAAGCTCTTGGTGATTGTATTAGGATATGGATGTGGTCCTTGTCCTGGTTAAACTCAAACCATCACCTTCAAAATAAAAATGGCCAAATGTTTCAGTAGCCTGGTGAAGAGTTTAACTTCAGGCAACCCAGCTTTATTATGTTGTATTTTAAAAGCCTCACTATTTAAAAAATCATTGCATTTCAAATAACTCATTTGAAGAGTTCTTTAGAAGTGGAACCCAAGTGCCATCAGCTGTTTCAGTTGTGTTAAGCAAATTAACTGTATGAAAAAAATTTGTTTTAACACAAAGATTTAAAGATATTTTTCCTCAGAGGCATATAACTTGGGTAATACTCATCTGGGGTAGATATGATGAGGAGTATGTATCCCTAGGTCCTTCTTATTCTTTTCTTACTTTTGACCCAAACTAAGCAGTTGGTGGGTACCAAGTTTCTGTTAAAGTGGCTGTGGCACATTAGTGCTTTTTTACTGCTTAAATACATGTAAGTGTTACTAATTAACTTAATGCATCTTCGGCCAAAGACCACCTATAGATACAAAAATGCCTGTGGTAATTAGGGGAAAATCCAGCCAGTGTAAATTTTTACAATTTAGAACATAGGACTTCTGCTTTCTAATTACAGATGACCTTAATGTAAGTGGCATCATTGTGGCTGTAGTATTTGTGGCTCTGGTGATGGTACTGTGTGGCCTAGGAGTATTCTATGCCCAAAAAAAGGGCTACTTTGCAAGTAAGTAGAATAAAATCACTCCTTCCTTGTGTCAAAAAAGACAAGGTTCCTTCCTACCCAAACCATTCCATAATTTTATGATTCTGATGACATGTCCCCCTTTCCATGAAGGCTCTAACTCCATGGTACTAAAACTGGGGAGTATTAGAAAAGGAACATTTTGTGCAGACATTTTTATTCTGCCAACATCTACTTCAAAAGGTACTTTGAAAATGACATGGAGATGTTTATGCAGTTGCTTAAGGCTACCAAACAACAACCTAGAGAAAGCAATGAGCCAGACCCTGGTTCCTGGAACCTCTCCACACTAGTTTTGATAAGGAATGCCTAAGAAAGACAACATAAAAATAAATCAGTTTTAGTCTACAGCACCTGATCAGCTAATTTCTGATGATAGGGAAACTAAATTAACTGTCTTGTTCCTCTGGGTCATGGAAAAACTTTGCTTTTAGGGATTGCTGCATAAAGCTTGACACCCAGCAACCTTTTCTGTAGCCTTTACATTGGTACCTGTAGGGATGAGCACAGCAACACAGGATGCCAAACATTGGGATCTGAAAAGGTCAGCTGCCTGAAATTACCAGAGGCTACAGAGATGCTCCTTAGAGCACCTTCCCTTGGAGCTTCATTTACCTTTGAAAGCAACCTAATCTTTCTTCTGTCTAAACTCATTACACCAAAAAGAGGCATTTGGTTCAGAAACTCCTTCTAGAAACTGAATATTCTAGGAATGACTATTTCAAAGAACTTTAAATCAGTTAAGGAAACTGTTCTTGTGCTAATTCTTTTTTTTTCCTTTCTTTTTCAGAGGAGAGCTCTTCCCAGTAAGTATCTTGATGCAAGTAGTACTTAAATCATTGCAAATCTCCTTTGCATTTCAGATGATTTAGTAACTGTAATGATTTTTACAGCCTTTCTAACATCATGTGCAATAGCTTTCTTGACACTGAGATAAAGGTGATCCTAACTAACTGGTTTCCTTATTAGAAACCATTGTGCTGGTCAGAAAGTGAATCATTACATTACTGTTGTAAATATGAAGATGGGTATTTTTATATAGTTACAGCTTACACCCTTAACTCAGCTATAGGCATTCATGTGTCTCCTCTTCAAACTAGACAAAAGAGAATCAGAACCAATTTGAACTGCTCTCATATCCATATCTACAGGTTATTTCAGGAAGTGTTTTGTAAAAATATAACTGGTGGAAACTTTCTGCCAGTGCCTGGTCTATTCCTTTCATAGGGATTTATTTCACTCAAATTTCTTAGTAGCAAGTCAGAATTCCTCAAGTTATTTTAGTTCTGGCCATGAGCTAGACAAAAAGTGTAACTGGAAGACTTGAAAAGACAAGCTAGAGAAGGTGTTTGGTTTATGAGATAATGACTGATATCTAAAAGCATTCAATGGATTTATTATTGTAAGTTTTTTCTAAGAGGAGGGAAAAAAACCCCTGAAGGTTTCTGGAAATCTGGAAAAATGCATTCATATATAAGGCTCCCAAAGGGGTAAACTCAACACTGGGAAAGTCACTATTTAACCTGTATTCCTTTCCTGCTCTGTTAACAGAAAGAAGACGAACTATCAATCTACAAGTGAAAAGGCAAGCCTTTTATGTTCATTAATGTGTTTTAAAAGCTTTAGATATCTTCAGAGTTTCTTAGATCTGTAATGTCTTTGCACAGTACATGAACTCCTCACTCCTGTCGTGCCATACCTGGCACCAGTACCTGGAGACACTTTATCTCTGCTTTTACAGCTTCCTATTGCATAGCCCCAAGTGCCACACAACTACAGCACCTTGCTCCATGCTTTGCATCTTCTTGTACATGTTGATTAACTGAGACACAGTCCAAGACAGCAATGAGAGAAAGATTGGGCCCTAACTCTTCTAAGAATAATGTGGAAATTAAATATGGAGGTGGAATTAGTGGGAACTAAATATGGAAGCTGAACTTACTACTTCCATTTACTACTTCTACCCCCACCTTCTTGAGTGGGCTCAAGGGCTTTAACTACATTTCCATTGCTCCAGCTTTTCAGATTAGTGCAAAAGGAATAGAGTTCTAAGTAAAACTTCAACTAGGAGTGACTTAATATCACCATTTACAGTTAAGGATATTAGGAGTTTAAGTAGCATGAGTAATACATGCTACTTAAAGCATGTATTAGACAAAGCATGATGTAACCTTAAAAGATCCCCAAACACCACCATTTCCTTAATCAAAACAAAACACACTGAATTGCATAAGATTATTCCTTGACCTAGTATGTATGTATATAAGAAACTTCCTGAGACCAGCTCCCTGTTTGCTCTGAGTGAGAGGGATAAAGCTTTGAATAGCTATGGTATCTGTTTATCATTATTAATGCACTTAAAAATCAGATGCTGAACAGAGCTGTTTGATACCTGTATTTATGAATAGGTTACTACTTCTGTGTAGAGTGCATTTTGTAGACCTCCCATCCCAGAAAAGAATAAACATTTACTAACAGTGCATCAGACACATTTCTTGTCAAGCTCAATGCCTTAGTTTCTTCTGAAATGTACACTAAATATTAACCTGCTTTAAAATCTTTGAACTATTATTAATGTAACCTTGTTTGCTTCATTTAGGATTTCAAGCATACCAAGTCCTTTGTTATTTAGAAGATTTCAGCCTCTGTGAGGGACATCAAATGACTACTTGTTATACAAAAGTACCAGTGTCCTGGTTTCACTGGGATAATATTCTTCATAGTAGCTGTGTTTTGGATTTAATATGAGAATAAAGTTGATAACACACTGATGTTTTAGTTGCTGCTGAGTAGTGCTTTCTCCAAGTCAAGGAGTCCTCAGATTCCCATGGTCTTCCAGTGAGGAGGTGCAAAAGATGCAGGGACAGCTCAGGTGGGACAGCTGATCTGAGCTATCCAAAGGAATATGCATAGAATCACAGAATCATAGAATAAACTAAGTTGGAAGAGACCCATCAGGATCATGAAGTCCAGCTCCTGGGACACCCCAAAATCACACCATGTGCCTGAGAACACTTTGGAGCTCAAACAGGCTAGGTGCTTGGTGATCACCTCCACAACAGAACATCATGCCCAGTATTTAAATTGGGGAAGTTGGTCAACTGCTGCTGAGGAACAGGCTGGGCATTGGTCAGTGGGTGGTGAGAAACTGTTGTGCATCACTTGTCTTTCTTGGGCTTAACTCTTCTCTCTCCTTTTTTACTCTATTGTTGTTATTATTATCATTAGTATTATTAGTATCTTATTTATTTTGTTTCAATTATTAAACTGTTGTTCTCTCAACCCACTGGTTTTACTTTTCTTTTCCCAGTTCTCCCACTGGGCTGGGGTGGGGACAGTGAGCAAGCAGCCACATGGAATGAGCTGCTGGCAGTCCTTTTTGGCACCCAACATGGGACTCAAAAGGTTGAGATAAAAACAGATCTGACCAGAGCATGTTAAACAGGTTTGTTATAATCCTTCATTGTATTGGTTTAATAGTTGCTGGTCACCATAATGATTAATTTGCTCTGCTGTTCTGTGTTGTACTGGCTTGTGGTATGATGGAACAGCTGGTCATGAGCCTGCCTGGTGTGTGTCCCTGCCGTCCTTTGGGAGCCATCTGGTGGAAACTATCCACAGTTACATCTACTGCCTTTTACCCTCAGAGAGCCAGCCCATGGGAAAAACACCTTCCTTCCCCTCCAGGATGATTACAGTAGCATTTGAGAATTTTAAAGACTTTGCATATCCTGTGACTACTCTTGAAACCAACCTGGTCCTTTTGGCAACTATCAGTATATTGTGGCATATGGTTCAGGCCTTCTTTAGGGTTAAGAAATGATCTGTGGCTACCAAAACCCCACCAACACATACTACTGAAGCCTACACAGACTTCAGTGACAGGCCAACAAGAGGCAACCACTCAATCCTAATTCCTGAGAGACCTGCAGGGCATACGTAAATATTCCAGCTCTTGTCCTGATGAGCTGTACTACCACCTGGCTGCTCCAATGCTGGCATAATGGGGCTAATGGATTGGGATCAGAAGGTAGGAATCACCTTTTAAGAAGGCAGGCATTGACAAGGTGATTGCAAGAGAGACACAAGTCCTCAGCCTCTGGAAGTGACTCCTGTCAAGTCTGAAGGAAAGGTAACCTTCCAACAAGAATGATGTTACATGTCACCATGCAAGTGGAAAGATACCCAATACTTGAGGGAATTAGCTGTGCTAGAGGTTCTTTATTTTTGCCTATCTGGACAATACAAGGTTCCCCACAGATCCAGACCAATTCATCTGCACATGACCCATGTGGTGGAAGTTTGTAGAGTCTACCAAGAGTATACACCAACCCTCTGGCAACATTAACTGGAAGGACATCACACCACCATCTGTGGATGCAGTGGCTTGCAGTCTCTGGGAATTTGAACACAACCTCTCTACTTCTCTCATCTCATCTGTGGAGAAACTATCAGATAAACTGTCCAAGGAGTTTCAGCAGTTCAAAGAGGATATGTTTTGTTCCCCACTTCTACAGACTCATGCTAATGGCATAAGTGTTGACTCAAGAGGGAGGATGTGGAAGGTACACACCATGGGATACCCTGTGGGCTTAGCTGAGAGACAACAGAGGGGGCATGAAAAATTGACCTTGATCAAGAATCTACCCCAACCCCAGAGACATGGGTATATGAATTGTAAGGAAAACAATCCCAAATGGGGGTTCTTCCAGGAAAGCTGCTAGCCCTGTCTCCAGTGGATGGTTTCCCAGGCAGAGTGGAAGGGCTGAATTTACTCCTGATCCTATGGAAAGAAATTCTAATCCATTTCTTCAAAAAGTAAGCTCTCTTAGATGTTGTGGGTTTTTTAAAAATAGATATTCCAGACTAGTCTGATTGTAAGCTCTCTTCATCAAGCGACTCAGAAGAATGATTTCACATGGGGCCCTGAGCAACACCAAGCTTTTGAACAGATATAGAAATACTTGGAAAATACTATAGAAATACTTGGAAAACACTCACAGACACTTGGGCCAAAGAATATGGCATTTAGTGGGTATATTGTATCATGTACCAGCTGAGAAAACCAGATGATCCAATGGACTGTTAGACTACACTGAGAGCAATGGGCAGGGAACCTTCAAACACTGGGCTGCACATTGGCAAAGGCCACCTGGTGAGTCAGCCAAGATTTGCCAAGTGGGCTGGCCAATCAAAACTTTTATTGTAGAAGGCAATAAAGTCCTCATAGTGCACATGAAAAATGTGGTGCAAAGACAGTCTGGGTTATTCCTGCCTTGGGCAAAGGCAAACTCAGGTGTTTTTGAGCAAATTGTTTTTGCTCAAGGACCTGGAAACACTTGAAAAGATGGTAGGATGGGAAAGTCTGGTTTGTGCAGAGTGGATTTGATTGAATAGCCAGTGAACGTTACAAGCTGGGAACAGTGTGGCTGGATAGTATACAGGCAGAAAGGGACCTGGGGGTGCTGGTTGACAGCCGGCTGAATATGAGCCAGCAATGTGCCTGGGTGGCCAAGAAGGCCAATGGCATGCTGGCCTGTATTAGGAATTGTATGGCCAGCAGCAGCAGGGAGGTCATTCTTCCCCTGTACTCAGCACTGGTGAGACCACATCTTGAGTACTGTGTCCAATTCTGGGGCCCTCAGTTTAGGAAGGACGTTGATATGCTAGAACGTGTCCAGAGGAGGGCAACAAGGCTGGTGAAGGGCTTGGAACACAAGCCTTATGAGGAACGTTTGAAGGAGCTAGGGTTGTTTAGCCTGGAAAAGAGGAGGCTTAGAGGTGACCTTATTGCTCTCTACAACTTGCTGAAGGGAGGCTGTAGACAGGTGGGGGTCAGTCTCTTCCACCAGGCAGCAACTGACAAAACCAGAGGACACAGTCTCAAGCTATGTCAGGGAAGGTATAGGTTGGATATTAGGAAGAAATTTTTCACCGAAAGAATAATAAAGCACTGGAATGCTCTTCCCAGAGAGGTAGTGGAATCATCATCTCTGGAAGTGTTCAAGAAAAGGCTGGACATGGCACTTAGTGCCATGTTATAGTCAATACTCTGAGTCGAGGTGTTAGGACATAGGTTGGACTCGATGATCTTGGAGGTCTCTTCCAACCTCAGTATTCTGTGATTCTGTGTGATTCTGTGAATTGTGTGGTGTTAATTGCTGTATAATGATGTAAATTAGCACTTCTATGCCAGCTGTGTGCCCACCACTGCACTGGGCACCTCATGGTGCCTGCCTCCAGCCCTCCAGCGTTGGGGATCTGAACCCAGCTCCCCTTCAACTGCCACGTTAAGAATCAACTTTGATGTAACTGGACAAGCAGAGCAACATACAACAGCCCAACACCAGACATCCTCTTTCCTGCCCTGAAAGACTGTTATAAGCCAAAAGTCATGGACTAAATGAATTCAGCAGACTTCTATGGGGATTGTCTATAGAAAAATGAACTGGTATCTGTGCATCTGTAAAAAGACAGGACAGGTGGTGGTGTATCAGAGAGTGTGGATCTGGCATGACAGAAATGGTATGGAATAAGCAGCTGATACTTTCCAGGTTTCAGTTAGGAGTTAATTTTCTTCCTAGTAGCTGGTACAGAGCTGGTTTTTTTAAATTAGTATAAGAATAATGTCAATAACACACTAATGTTTCAGTTGCTGCTCTGCAGTACTTACCCTGAGTCAAGAGACTTTTCTGATGCTCTACCAGTGAGGTGCTCAAGCCATGAGGGAAGAGGGGCAGGACCCTGACCTGAACTGGCCAAAGGGATATATAACATCATGCCTAGTATACAAACTGGGGGAAGTTGGCTGGGAGGGGCCATTTGCTGCTGGGGAACAGGCTGGGCATCAGTCAGCAGGCAGTGATGAGCACTTGTGCTGGGCATCACTTGTGCTTCTCAGGTTCTCTCTCTCCTTCCTTCATTATACTTTGGTTCAATTATTTAACTGCTTGATCTCAACCCATGAGTTTTATTTCCAATTCCCTTCGCTACAGTAGGAGGAGGGGACACAGAGTGAGCCAGAGACTATGGGATGTTTAGTTGCCAGCTGGGGTTAAACCACACCACCAAGGGATCTTTTGACCTCTGCTCTGTAAATATTATTCCCATGTCTTACATGCTGAAAGTAGAAACTGCCAGTATTTAGTCAACCTAGCTGTAATGGCATTTCAAAAAAAAAAACAGCCCCCAAAAAACCTGAAAGACAAATTAACTTGTATATTCAATTTAGTTCTGTGTGAAAGCTTCCCATTTTGTTCATATGTTCATGCAGCAGTACAAGATTCACTCTTGCAGCTTGGAACAATATATTCAAATAACCTTCATAGATGACCTCACTACTTGTGTCTCAGCCATTGTCAGGGACTCAATTTCTCTGCAATTCTGACTTACCAGGACTTAGAGATGATTTTGGTAAATCTGATACAATTTCAAAGTGTGTAGCTGTGCAGAAGTAAACTCACTATGCTGACAAAATAAATCTTCCTGTAACTAAAGCTCAAGCAGTGTTTTAGTGTTTAATGTGTAAATCTCTCTCTCTGTGTAGACTGCATATGTAGTTTCATTCTGAAGAAAAATCATATCAATACAATTCAAACTGTAGTATGTAGACTCTAACTGTTGAAGTGTTTATGTAGTTTCTCAGATAATAATTACTATAAATAAACAGCTCCTCAGATGCTGGAGTGCTTGTGTCAGTAGTTGAGTCGCAGAAATTCACACCTTACAACCTCTTTCACAGATTTCAGTTTCTTCTGGAAGATTAACTTAATTACCTTTGTGTTCATTGATGCAGTGTAGAATCAGGGCATTTGTACCTATGCTTTTGGCTGTGCAGCTCCATCACTACTGTAGGGATTTGCTGCAGGCTTAAGGCTCAAGGCTCATGGAGTTTTTTTTCTGCAGAAGCTTTTTAGATACTCAAAAGAACAAAGAGCTCCTTCCTGTACCTCATTACAAGTGTCGTAATATCTAGGCATTAAAACATAGCACACAAAGGAGTTTTGCAGCTAACACTGAGCAGCATTACTCAGCTGCCTCTGCCATGTAAGAGTTGATGATTACAGCCAGCTATGCTCAGCATGCAGTTAAGAGCTTCTTCACACCACTGAAATCAAACAAGCATTACATTTATTAAATTACAACTGGTGCCATGCTCAGCAACTCCATGGCTGTTCACTTCTGCTTGGTGTACAAGTTGCAGAGATCACTTCGGAGCCTCCTCAAACTTGGGCTCTACAGGAGGAATGGGAAAGAGAAAATTCCTATTAGTCTCTTTTTATTCCATCTTCAAATACCACAATTAATTTGTAATTCAAAGAAAACTAACCATTACATTGGCAAGCTAAAGCAGTACATTGCAGCAGCAGTAAACAGCAACTAGGCTGGAGACAACTCTTTTTCAATTTGCAGAAGTTATGTATAAAAGATAAGCCTCAGTAATATTCTTGCCAAAACATTTTCAAGTGTGTTCCTAGTCTAAATTAGAACCCCCAGACAGTCTGATCAGAACTACAAGTTGTTAACTATGGTGGCTTGGTCTTGCTGGCTGGCTGCCAGAGACCCACCAAGCCTCATGCTGTGTGCCCTTCCATGCTGAAACAAACTTACAGCAGTTGAACACAGGTCATATCCAAATAACTGAAGAAAAAGGCTTAATATAATTTAGCCACAAAACATTCATAAGTAAGAAAGTTAAGTCCTATGTTCATTTTCTGAAATGAAATTTTCCTCTGGTTTTCCAGAGGAGCTTACAAAATCAAAAAAGTCACAGTCAGGACGATGTTAAGACTAACTGATATTCACATTACAGTCTGCTGATCTTTTTGGCAAGGTGAAAAAAACACAGACCCTAGGCTATTTCTATTTGAGCTGTTTCTTTGGGGCTCTGAAGGACAATTAAAATAGCCTGATGTGACTGCAAGCTTTGTTAATGTGTAAGTGTAAGGAAGACCACATCTCTGCTAGAAAAGGCAAATAATCAAAATAGAAGTCACATGGAAACAGATGTGAACTGTGCAAAAGTATAAGATTCCCATGGGCATTTTACACAAAATTAATGGTACAAATACAAACCGAGGGGGAATTAAAAAAAACTATGAGTGAACATGTCTCTACTTGGTATCAGAATTCAGTAAGATTGTTAACTCACCCTCAAACTTAAATTCTGGAAACTTGGTGAGATCTCCCTCACCATATGCCCGTTGGAGTCTTGCAAGGGATTCATTCATGTCTTTCTGAAACTCAGGTCCTGCATCAACAGGCCCTCCAGCTTGCCTAATAAACATTAAAAATTGTGATTAATAACTCAGTTCAAACATTTCACGTGGAAAATTCTACATTTTCAAGCCCATTTATGAATTAAAACCTTTTCAACAACCAACCAAAGGAAATAATTTAAAATATTTCCAAAACCCAAGATCTAACACCTTAGGGCCTCCTTACCTTATACATAAACAAGATTCTCAGAGTAAAGGTTTTCTGCTATCAGTGATGAAAACCCAACTTATCAGGGATGAAAATCCAAGCCTTTTGAGACAAAAGGTGGTCTTATGAGGCAAAACCACTGATGACTGTGGAGGCTCTCAGGGCTTTTAGTTTTGTTTGTTCAAGGTGTGAACTAACAAAATCATCATTTTCACCTCTTCTATCTCTGAATTAGTTATCTCAATTAGTAAAGTTTAACTGTTCTTGGCAAGAGAAAGCATTTTGAATGGGGAAGAGGCAACAAACTCCACCACAACAGGAACTTCTTGGGATTCAAACATCAGATAACTAAAATAGTAACTCTTTGGATTGCCAGCACTCAGTTGTACCAGCACAGGATCCATGCTAAGAATTGGTAAAACCACAAAACATCTGTCTCCCTACATAGATGGGTTTGTAGATAAGGATACACACATCCTCCATATGAAGAGCTAAGAAGCATCTTATTCCTTCCCAGGAATACTTCCCAAGAATAAATTACACAGAATTACTATAGTTTCAGTTTCCTGGGCAGTAGTTCATCCAAACATTACAAGAACCTAAGATTCCACTTGAAGGAGAACCATCCTGATAATTTTATTCATTCTCAATTGCTTTTGGAGGCTATTTCCATTCAGCTTCTGGAAACAAGACTACAAAATACTGTTTTCCCCAGCCAAAAAAAGAAAGAAAAGGTTTGTTTGACTTTTTTCTTCCTATTTATAGAGCATGTAGATGGAAAAAAATTAACATTCATGAACTGTGCAAGAGAACTTAAATGTGTGTCTTAACTGTCCAAGAAGAATGACATCAGATTTTTTTTTTCTTTTTTAAGGGAAAAAAGTTGATATTTTCAAATAGATATGCAATAACGAGCTTTCCCACTAAACCATCACTAAGTGTTGCAGGAAAACACACCTTAAATATTTACATACCAGCCTACAAAGCTATCAAACTGTCCAAAATCAAACACTTCATGCCTGATGTTTTTATGCCAAAGTCAAGATTTTCCCTTTTTGCCATCAGCCCCCTCCTTAAGAAAGCTTCCTTTACTTACTTGCTCTTCGTGTTGTACTCTCTGATCTTGTCCAAGAAGAGCTTCTGGACCGGGTCGAGTTCTTTGGTCTTGTTGAAGACAATCGCAGAGAGCCCGATGTTCCTGCGCACGTGAACGGACACAGCGGAGCGGAAAAGGGAGGAAAGCCGCAAGATCTGCCGCAGGATCATGATGGCACCGCTGCTTCAACCCTTAATAAAATACGGAATAAAGAATTAGTCACAGCGATATAATAAATGAATTTTTTAAAAAGCAGGAAAAAATAGTTTGGAGCTGAATTCAGAAAAGTATTTAAAAGAGATTTCCTTTATTAAGATATTAATAAGTGCATAAAGGATAAAGAAAAATGTACTTTGGAGCTGAACTTTAAAGCAGAGAGGTATTCAAAGGTTATTTAAAAGAGCATTGGGGGGGAGGGGAAATTCCAGCAGTCATTGAACCCGAGGGCACTGCGATCCCATGGGTGCAGCTCCGTACGGAACCGCGACAAAACAACCCAGACAAACCGTGAATTTCCCTCTGCGCGTTGTTTAAATAGGAAAAAAGGTGACAATCTCAACCCAGCACAGCTCCCCCGAGTCACCTTGGCCGAACCACCGCCTCCGCTCGGCCCCTCGCGGTGCGCGCCGGGAACCACCCGCCCAGCCCCCGCTCCCCGCGCACCCCCGCGGCTCCCCCATCCCCACACACCGCCCGGCCCCGCTCAGCGCCGCCGGGACCTGGCGCACAGCGGGCAGAGCCCCGGGACAGCCCAGCACGCACCGCGCCCGCACAGAACCGCTTCCAAGGGACGGGAAGCGCCTCAGGCCTTCCGGGGCCGCGGGGGCCGCCGGGAGCCGTAGTTCCCGCGCGGGGGCCGCCGGGAGCCGTAGTTCGTGCGGGGGCGCGGCGGTGTCGCGCGCTTTCCCCGCGCTGGGCCTGCGCGCCGCCCCGAGCCTGGCGCAGCCCGCTCCTGGACCCGCTCCCGGAGCCGGTCTGGGCCCGCAGCTGGGGCACTTCCCGGACGCGGACGGACGGCGGGACGTGTCGGTGCGGCGGGCGGACGGACGGACGGACAGTGGCGGCGGGTGAGTGCGGCCCGGCCCGTGTTTTGTTTCCGTTTCTCCCCCGGCGGCTCCGCGGTCCTATTTCCGTTTCGGGTTCAAACAACGACGCGGAGGCGCCGCGGGAAGCGGGGCCCACGGGAAGGTGGCGCCTCGGCCGTGGCGGGGAAGGGCCCTCGGGATCGAGGATCCGGTGCTCCCGCCGCGGGGCGCCCGAGGCCTCCCCGGCGTGGGGAAACTTATAACCCAGTTTTGGGTGAAAGCGTGACAGGATGTGGCGTCTCGTGGTTCTCGCCTTGCAGTGCTGAGAAGCCCTCGAGTGATGTGTCCGGCTCTGGGCCCCTCTTTGTGAGAAGGACATGGAGGGGCTGGAGCAGTCGAGAGCAAGACAGCGAGATGGGGAAGGGTCTGGAGCACAAGTGATGAGGAGGAGCGGGGGGGTCATCCCGGGGAAAAGGAGACCCTTTTCTCTCTTTACGATTCCCAGACAGGAGGTTGCAGCCAGGTGGAGATCGGGCTTAGCTCCTCCGCAAACCAGTTAAAGGAGTCTGAAGCTGTGCCAGAGGAGCTTTAGGTTGGACGCTAAGAGGAATTTTTTCCCTGAAAGGGTGATTAGACACTGGAACAGGCAGCCCAGGGAGGTGGTGTTATCACCATGCCTGGAGATGTCTAAGGAAAGACTGGATGTGGCACTTAGTGCCATGATCTAGTTGAAGTGGTATTCATTCGTGATGATCTCGAATGTCTTTTCCAGCCTAATTGATCCCATGATCATGCATAGTTTGCTTCCTAATGCTTGGCCAGGTCCATGCTGCTCCCAGTTTCGCTCTATTTTCTCACTTCAGGCTGTTAATTGGGAAGATAGTCGTATCAAATCTGGTGTGAGTTTCCCCCACCCTGCTAGTTCTCCACTATCTCCGTCATAAAACTGAACTGACTCATGAGTTGTAAAAGCTGATCTGTAAAGGACAGGCTATCTGCCTTGTTATCTGCTTTGTGTTGGCATTTATAATTTGGGTAATATGGATGGATAGGAACCGTGTGCTGCACACACCAGAGCTTCTCTGGGACACAGATGACTCCAGTGACTGGGCTCCAGTATCAGCTGATTGTGTGTATGAGCTCCAGAACTGGACCCCATTTCACAATTACCTGGTGGGATAGCAAATGTATTTCTGCTCAGAGAGTTTGTGCCCATTTCACAGTGGGCTCAGTCCTTGCTTAACTCCTTGTTTTCTAGGGGAAGGATAGATTTTAAACAGAACAAAGGGACTACTGTCCTTTCTGTAAAAGATACTGGAGTAGCTCTGGGCTGTCACACAAGGGAAAAAGGCTCTGTTGACAGGTGTCTTCTTGTATGTTAGTGGAGGTCAAATTTCTTCTTGGCTGACAGGTAAGTCTTAGAGCTTGTTAGGTTGTAGGAAAAAGTAGAAACAAGCAGAAATCAGCAGGCTGAACCTCCCAGGGATCAAACACAATTTTTATGCTCCTTTGAACAAATGCTGCTGTTGCAGTGTTCCTGCCACATGAGCCCTCCAGGCAGGCCAGTATCTTTGAGCCTTCTTGTCTCAGTAGCCTTCAGGGAAGGGTCAGGCAGCTCAGTCCCATCTGAACCTATGTTCACTTTCAAACTCTGCATCATCCTGTAGGAACAAACTGCTACACTTCATGTGAAATATTTATATCATAAGAAGTCTCTTTATGCTAGTGTAGGGAAGACTGAATAGTTTTCCCCTTTAGGCTTCTGTGAACTTTAATGAGTTTATGGGTTTACATTATGTTGTTATTCTTTATACCCATCTCCCTTCTTTGTGTTTGTGCTCAGCAGAACCATCTCTCTTCCTCTTTGTGCACCTGCTCTTTGTGACTGGATTCCTCTTTCCTACCCCATCAGAAATCCAAAAATATAGCAAAGCCTGAGAGATTCAACTATGAAGTGCCTTTGAAGAGGCAGTGAACAGTTACTAGTCCAGCTGTCAGTTTGGAGTCCAATCCGTAGGGGCTTCTAAGTGCCTTACCTAATTTTACCTAATTTCATACTGTTACTATGGGCAGTAATGTATTCTCACTCTGCATCACTCTTCATTTTTTAATATTTTCTGCCAGAAATCTATCAAGATGGTCAGTTTTTTCTGTGAGTTTGCACTGTTTTCTCAGTGAATAACATATGAATATGTCAAAAAACAGAAATCCCAGCCTCACCCCTTTGTGACCTTACTGGTAAACTCCATCACACAAAAAAAAAAAAAAAAAAAAAAGACAATTTACCTTTGTTTTGTGTTTTAAATCTGATTGCTAATACAGAAAAGACATTCACCTCTTTTTTATCATACCAGTTTGCTTCTTTGGGAGTTTTCAGTAAAGGACATTGCTCAAATCTGGGTTTTGAAATATTTTTTAACAGTCTGACAGATCACCTGTAACAATGGAGATGTCAGTACATTCAACTATTTAAACCTGTCTACATTCTTCAGAAGTTATGTTTCAGTCTTTCCCATTTATCATGAGAATAATATGCAAGATTAAGTGATACAGGAATTTGTGTCCTGGGGCCCTGTTCAGTGGGGATTTTCACAGAGCCAGATCTGTGAATGGGTTTTGGTTTGCTTCTAGGGGTGAGATATTGGTAAGATGATTTTTTACTTCCTAACCTGGGTAGCTTCTTACGGAATGAACCATGTGCAGCACTTATTTATTCACAACTGATCTTACAAAATAGGTTTTGAAGGAGGTGATGACTAGTTAGAATTTCTTTAGACAGTTTATGTAGCAGCTGTAAAACATAGTTGGTTCCCATTACTTCTGAGAAGTTTTAAAGATTAATAAATACATATACTTATTATCTTTCTTCAGTAGATACTCAGGCTAACAGTTGGATTTGGGATAAAGTAGTACCTGGGAAAGGATGATTCCAGGATGGAAATCTTGGTGACCTCTTCTGTTTTGGATATTTAAATAGTACTCATCTTTTGCTTTTCCTCCAGTGTTTTTTGGTTTTTTTTTCTCTATGCTTGTACTTCCTGCTTCTTTTGCTGTGAGTTCATGATATTATTTATTGTGAACTGTTAATATACTTGGGCCTGGTTTTTATCATATGTATTTCATATATGGTATATGTGTTTGTTAGTGAAAAATGGTAATACCAGACAAACAATGTCTTTATGGACCAAATGCTGTAATTCTGTATTTCCCACTTATGTTCCCAACAGTGTTGTACAGGGCATGAAAATCTGCAGTGTTAGTGAGAATGTCATCACAGAACAGCTTTTCTTTTCATTACTAACATCCTGCTTCAGTTTGGGACTTCACAAGATAGGTTTATTGTGCTCATGTCATCAGCTGTTCACCTGTGGGAGGCATGGGTGGAAAAATGGGGTAGTCAACAAACACTTTGTGGTTGACTTTATTTACCTATAAAGAAATAATGGATCTTCTCCCTAACTGCCACCTGCAGCATTTCATGTAAAATGCTGATTAAATTTATAAGCCTCTTCCAGCCATGCTAGAAAGGTAGTTTGAATTTTCAGATATTCTTTGCTGTAGGTGGCTTATAGCAACAACAACAAAAAATCCATTAGTTTGGGTGCCTCAAAGAAAATCAAGCTTTGAGTGCCATGCAAATGTATAATAGTCCCATGTTTGCTTCTAGAACATTTGTTTGAGGACAGGTATAGTAATATATCTTGTGAAATCTGTATTAGCTTTTGGATTTATTTTTTGGATGAATTATTGGCTTTAAAAGGCTATTCTGGTATTTGATTTTAAAAATGTGTGATAGGACATAAAACATTGTTTAGTCTTGTTGGTCTGTGATTTACACAAAAAAATTCTTTTCTGTTCATAGCTCTGTTCTTAAGACATTGCAGCCATGACTAAGAGAGAGGCAGAGGAGCTGATAGAAATTGAAATTGATGGAACTGAGAAACAGGAATGCACAGAAGAAAGGTATGTATGGTCTTTGCTTTTTGGGATCCTTAGGCAGCAATTAATTAGCTAATTATTTTTCTGTTTTTATCTAATTAAATGGCAGTTTTCCAAAAGTTAAAATGTAGCCATTATAGGAAATCAATATAGTGCTGTCATGTTCCTCAGCCTTAGTCATCTAAATCCCAAACTGCTTTGGTTATTTCTTGCTACGTTATTAGTACTTTACTTTTCCTATTTTTATGTCTGTAGTAGTATGTGCTGTGTGTGCTGCAAACCTTTCAGCTTCAGTGGATCCTTCTGTAATAGAGATGGACCTTTCTATATATCCAGTCCTTTGCTTTACTGATATACAGGATTTATACAGGATGGTTTGTTTTTAACAGAGCAGAAATGATGCTCAGTAAACTATACTGTTGTTAAGGCCATTGAAACCATACATACTGGGGTAGGGTACCCTCTGATTTAATTACCTCAACCTGGATTTTTAGTTTCTAATTTACACTACTGTGTTTGGAATCTCAGAGCATCAGTTAATGTGTAGGATAGTGTTGCAATCTGGTCTAAGCACAGAAGAGCAAAGAAAATTAATTATCTCTGTATAAAACAGATCGAACCCCAAAACTTGATTAAAACCAAGTAAGGTTGGATGTTGATACCCAAAAAATTGATATATTTTATTTAATACTTAAAGAGGTAAAGAGAAAGAAAGAAAACAAAGAAATAGGAAGAGAGGTGGAGGATGGGGTCAGGGAAAGTGACCAGTGTTGAGTAGAAGCATATCACCCTTCCAGGGGTCCCAGTGGTGTCTTGTTGCTTCCCTCCATCTGGTCTTCTTGGTGGTGAGGGTCCTCACTGAACAGTACAGAATCCCATGGGTTAATATACATTTGGGCAGGTGGGAACACACAGGTACCTCCCTGGGGAGGCAGTTAGACACTGTCCCTTGCAAGGCTGTGGATCTGTTACGTCATGTAGTATCACTGCAGGGTCTGGGGACCCCTTTGAGGGGCCTTTGGTGGGCCATGACACCCCCTCTGTTGTCCCTCACAAAGATGTGGCCTTGCAGGGTGGGAGGCCCCACAGCTGGGCCAGTCTGCCCAGTGGAGGGTGGGTGTTCACTGCATCTGCCACACACCCAAAACCTTCCCCCGTTTGGTGCAGGGATCTGTGCGAGCCTGGCAGGAGATAAACCTGGGGCTGTGGCTTCCACCCCAAAGGTGCTGGGCTTAATCCTCTTGTGAATGTATTCTTTTCCCCCAGCCCAGACTTGGGTCACTTTATCTTATCTCTGTTGCAGTTGAGGGCCTCAGTCAGGAGGCCCATTCAGGGTGCAGTGTTCTTCCATGCAGCTCGTTACCCACTTTTGCTATAATAGGCAGAACTCCAGATGTTTAAGCCATAAACCATAACATTTCAGTCTCTTGACATGTAAAAAGAACTGAGACTGGTTAGGTTAACTACTCTCTTCTGGAGAACTGATTCAAAGCCACTTACTGGTTTCTTATGTTCAAAGTTCCTTGTGTATTTTCACCACTTACAGACTAAATCTGTGTACATTCTGGTTTCCTTCTGTCTAAATGAAGAGCACCCAACTGTGTAAGGTCATTGTTATAGCGTGAGTCCCATAACAATGACATTTCCTAATGCCTGTGCCAGTGCTGTCATTGTAGTGCAGGACAGCCATGTCTTGTGACTCATAGTTCCTTCAAGGCTCTGTGTTGCTGTTCTTCCTTCTGTTGTCCCTTTTATGTGTTAAGCTTGTGGTGACTGTTGAAAAGACATGGAAAGTTGCTGTGTATGAGTGTGAGCATTTTTTTCCTTCTGTTTTCCCCGTCTGTTAAGTTTCTATCTTTGCTTTTAACTTGAATATTTTTAAATACAGTCCAGGCAAAGCAACTGAAATGAATTTACTCTACATGCAAGTTAACAATATGTAATATGCTAACCATAGCATACTCTCTTGAAAAAAGTGATCTGAATCTTGGTATTTACCTGAGCTTTTTATTGGTGACAGAGTGAAAGAAGAATTATACAACTGTAAAATTAATGAGAACCCAATTTAGTAATTGGCTCTTTACTCAAACTAATACTGCATGATATTAAGATTTCAGACTCAGTATTACTTTTTATCTAGTTTACTTCTTTTATTTAGCTTTCCTATACCTTCTCTGTTAACATGTAGGTAATGATTTATTATATTAATTTGCTATTTAAGCATTGTTGAGCAAACCTACACCACCGCAGAATTTGTGAGTCAGGCTATTGAC
Source organism: Muscicapa striata striata (assembly GCA_030060385.1). Taxonomy (NCBI): domain Eukaryota; kingdom Metazoa; phylum Chordata; class Aves; order Passeriformes; family Muscicapidae; genus Muscicapa; species Muscicapa striata. The sequence goes on from JAREIS010000011.1 coordinate 4,192,422, forward strand.
ATCAGTGAGCCCATTGGAAATCTTAAGAAGTTGCTGGAACCCAGATTACAGTGTTCCTTGGATGCACATGAAATTTGTCTGCAAGATATCCAGGTAAATTGAAAGGTTATGAAAGATTTAACTTTGTAATGGAGAAGTGTTTTACATACTTTTTCCCTTTTTTCCATTGTCTGTGGAATTCATGCTTCATGTGAAATATTAACTGTAATTAAGGGTTTAATTTCATGTCAGGCTCATTATCATCAGACCATTTAATATATACACACTAGTTCAGTGTGAATACAATCAAAATACTCTTGGAGTTCGTGTTGTGAGGTTAAGAAACCACCTTGGAAGTGAAAGAAGGATGAGGGTGATGACCATACTACTTTGTCTGGACGGAACCCACATCATTTGTTGCTGCTGGAACTTCCACAAGTCTAATAATGTTTTGAATCTAAATGAGAAGGTTTCGTTATTATTGAGGTATAGAGGTAGCAAAGCATTATTCAAGAAATCCCCCCTTGTTTTTACAGGCATTGCCGCATGTTATACAGTATAACTCTTTTGCATTTAGCTACATGTTTTATTTGAAGTTACAATCAGACAACTGATTGTAAACAACAGGAGAATATTTTATAAAGATAAGAATTTTTATGAAGGTGTTAAAAATTCAGAGAAGGAACTGTAGATAGTTTTCAGGTAGTGGCGGTACCTCCCTGTATTGCATTGCTTCTTTTAGGCCAGAAAATGTTCCTGTAGGCAAAAATATCTTAAACAGAACAGAGTGGCAAGTTTCAAATACGGTAACATTTTTTCTGTCATGTACTATGTCTACATTGTACTAAAAATATTTGCACACTTCAGAAAATTTGCTGCAAATGCCAAATGTTTCTAAACTTTAAAGGTGAGTAAGTTTATTTTAACTATGAGACTAATACACATTTTTAATTTTTTTATTTTTTTAATTTTCAATGCTTTTATCAAGCTGGACCCAGATCGAAGCCTTTTTGATCAAGGAGTAAAAACAGATGGAACAGTGCAACTCAGTGTGCAAGTAATATCTAGGCAAGGTAAGCAGTTACATTTGTTGTACAGACAAATTAATATTGCAGTAATACTTGTGAGCAAACCCAATCTCCTATTCTGAGCTGTAAAATTGAGAAAATCAATGAATGGTCACAGCTTTAATATAGATTAAACAGAAAGGATGCAAAGTGATATCCTTACAGTACGAAGTTACTCTGGCCATATGATGTTCTGTGAATCCTACTTTCATCAGCCAAACCATGGTCAAGGTTTTCCAACTCATGATAAAATAGAATTGTAAAGATTCTTTTTAATGTGAAAATATGTTTGATAAAAATCTCTTAAAATAAGTGTGGTTGTTGGCATTATAATGAAAATTGTATGTCACAAAAATAGAAATAATTTTGAAAAATCTTCTGTGCGATGTCAGAAAATTGCTGAGGCACCAGCTGGACAAAACACCTCAGAAGACAACAGAGAAGGTGGTGATAAAAACATTAGTGAATGTGTTCTTTTGTGCTACAGGATAGATACAGGGATATCTTGTTAGCTCTATGATCTAATATCTGAAACTACAGACATAAAGCAAAAACTTGAATAGCTGATGAAGCCTAAAATGTGAAGAATTTTCTAGGTTTCTTTTTAACTTGCTGTTTAACACACTGCCTGCTGCAGAGTACTGAAAGAAAGTGTTAACTGCTTTGTGTAGACCCCAGAGATATCAGGGAAATACTGTAAAGGCTGGAAGAAATGCCTTATGGTTGGAGTAAAGCTGGATACTTGTTCTGGATCCTTTTGGAAGTTGCTTTTTCTATTTGCTTTGGGGTTTTCTATTTGGTATATTTCTTGCAGACCAAAATACTTGTACTTTATGCTCACATGCTGAACACTCTGTTCAAGGTCTGTGAATAGATCACTTAAATAGAACAGGAAGTTGTAATACTGGGGGAAGAAGGAGGGACAGCTTTGTTACTCACCTTACTAAAGTATGTGCTCTATAATAGAGTCTGTCATTCTAATTTAGGACACTTGCAGAAATTTAATGACACTTTTGTGTCCTGCTTCTTTCCTGTGTTTGCTAACCCTACTAATCAGAAAGCTTTAAAACAGTGTTTCTGTCATATTTGCATTACTGTCTTTAAGTTTTGTGTTGTTTCCATGCTTAGGGATAGAGCCCAAGTTGAACATCCTGGAAATCGTGAAGCCTGTGGAGACTGTGGAGGTTGTGATCGATCCAGATGCTCATCATGCTGAGGCTGAAGCTCACCTTGTTGAGGAAGCTCAAGTGATAACCTTGGACGGAACAAAACACATTGCAACAATTTCAGATGAAACATCTGAGCAAGTGACGCGATGGGCTGCAGCCCTGGAAGGCTACCGGAAGGAGCAGGAGCGCCTTGGAATCCCTTATGGTAAGAGTGCACAGCTGGGGGTGGGTTCTGGTGTTCTGTGGGGGACCTCAGAGAAGGAAACATGTGGTATGGGTTAGTACAGTGCATGAGGGAATTGTAGAATTGTGGAATGGCTTGAGTTGGAAGGGACCTTAAAGACCATCTGGTTTCAATCCCCTGCCATTGGCAAGGTCAACTTCCACTAGACCAGACCAAGCACCATATCGCTTGGCCTAAAACCCATCCAGGGATGGGGCAGCCACAGCTTCTCTGGGCACTGTGCTAGGGCCTCCCCACACTCACAGGGAAGAATTTTTTCCTAGTGCCTGATCTAAAAACCAAGGAGAATTAAAATGAATGCTCATAATAGTTTCATTAAATAGTTTCATTAAATTCATTAAATGGGTGCTTTCTTGCCATAACTAATCTGTCAATGCAGTTTTAGAAAGCACTTTTGTTTCTGCCCTCTTTAAAAATGTGTATGGTAGTGATAAAGCTTTTCAGGTGTGTGTGGAAGACTCAGTACTGGGGCATTGCCTGTAAAGTTGCTGAAACAAATTGTTCATGGACTGGAGGATGCTGAATATTCTGTTAAATTAGATTTTGTATGAGAAGCTGTACTGGACTGGACTTCATTGTGAAGATGATTCAGAACTGAAAATAAATATTCTTCTAGATGATCTTCTTTTTTTGAGCTAGTGTTGTTACTTAGCAGGTTGCTCTTTTAATGTTAGCTTAAAAAAACATCTCTGAATGTCTGTTTAAGGTTGAACTCGAACTGTGGGATGTAGACCTATATCATGTTTGGGAGATTGTCCAGCTGAATTGCTTCTCATGACTGGCAGAAATGTACTGTCAAGGCATATTCAGAAAGCTGTTCTATATGAGCAGACCTGTAAAACTGGAATATATTTGGCAAGGGGGATGTTTGGAAGGATGTCTTTGCAGGACATGTAGCTTTCCAATATTTTAAGCATATTTTTGATAACAAAAGCAAAAGCTTTTTCATGGCTTTTTAATTTTCTCATTGGTAAGCATGTCAAAAATAGTTTTCCTCATGTTATGTCTGCTGATAATCAGGGATTTGATGTGGAATGTTTGAAAAAAAAAGTGAGGGATTATCAGAAGCAGACTAATACTTTTCATCATGCTCTCACATTAGTATTAGAAAAAAAATTATTTAAACCAATGTTGTTATGTTGAGTAATATTTTTAATAAACTTTAATAATGTTGATGCTTTAAGAAAAATCTATTATCCACAACTGTGACTTTAAAAGTTTAATGATTTTTGCAGCGTAGGACTGCAGATTTTTCAGGAAAATCGTATTAGTTCATTATGGCAGAGATCAGAGATCCATGGATTACAAATAACAGTGTTCTTTTTTAATATCAAAAAAATGTGCTAAATTACACTCCTAGAAAGAATAACATTTTAAATGTTTTCTTAGTAGACATTACAGGGGTTTGGGCTGAAGTAAGGTGCCCCGAGGTTCTACATTGTAATCCTAAATTATTTCTTGAATCTTTTCAGAAGACAGGATGTGTTAATGTTAAGAGCCAAGGCCAGTCAATAAATAATCATCCAGAAAAGTAATGCTTCATTGTCTTCATCCTTACAGGCTTCTCTGCTCTGCTGCAAATGGCAAACTAGCTTTTAGTAGGTCTTTAAAATGTTGTGGCTTTCTCTTTATATTATGGTTTGGGTGGGTTTTATTAGAGATTATAAATATTTTTCCGTTAAAAGTATTTCTGCTATTGGAATCCAAATATTTGGTAGCTAGAAGGAAGGAAAACAGTAATTGTTATGAGAAATAAACACAGAAAACAGAACAGCAGAAAGCTTGGAAACAACAGAAGTGGTTAGAGAAAGTAATGATTTTTGTTTTCTTGTGTTCTGTCAGTGAGAACAAATTAGCAGCTTTTTGGTGAAAGTTCACTGCTGCTGATGTTTGTAGATCAACCCTCTTGTGGTGTGTCTTTTGCCACAGGATTACATTGCATTGTTTTAGGCAGCATTAGTGACAGATGATACCATGTAGCTGTCCTTTGTTAACCAAAACTAAATTTGTAGCTGCTAGATAAATACTTATAGAATTAGGATACTTTGCTTTCTCTAATTCCTAATTTTTCTTAATTTTTCTTAATTTTTCTTAATTTTTCTTAATTTTTCTTAATTTTTCTTAATTTTTCTTAATTCTTAATTTTATTTATTTAAAACTTTAAAATAAAAAATTGTCAAGGTGTCATCTGCTTGGGATGTCAGAGTTTAAAAATACATAGTCACTCTGCTCCAGTGAAAAGTAGACGTCCCTCCTTTAGTTTCTAGTTCTTACCTGTTGACATATTTTAATATATTGTGTACAACATTAACATCCCAAAAGTTGATGCTCTGGCTGAAAAAAAGTTATGCAGAAGCAATCACTTGCCTCCAGCAGGCCAGTGCTCAGCCAGGCTCTATGCAAGGGATACTTCAAAACAAGTTGGTCCTCAAGTTTTATTGCTCAGTATTCCCTGTAGTGTGGAATGTCCCTTTGGTCAGTTGGGGTCAGCTGTCCCTCCTCAGTTTGTACCCCCTGCCTGCTCACTGGGATGGCTGAATGTGAAACAGAGCACTCCTTGCATTGGAGTCCAATAATCTTACCAGGTTCTTTTAGATACTCCATGTGCGGAGGCTTTAATATTGAATATCAAATTTACTTGAAAATCACTGATATTACATGGGATTTCTGGTTTAGTAGATTGATACAAGGTACATTAAAACCCAGTGCAAAGGTGAGATATACTTAGATGAATACAGCAATTGCAGAATATTGCACAATCCCAACAAGATTCCTGGTACAGGTGTCTATAATATACTCACCATCACAAGGTTAGGTGTCCTTAATGGCCAGGAAGGAGAACATGGGTTGCAACCAACTCAAGCCCATTGTTCTCTTTGAAATTCTCTTGCTAGTTTTGTGCTTTATGTTCTCTGTGTTGGGTTGAACCACATCTTCATGGCCTCTGCAAGCACTGCTCAGCAGCAGACAGAACATCTCACTGTTATTAACAGTGGTTTTGGTCAACAGCCTAAAGTACTACACAGTAGGGGCTTCTGGGAAGAAAATTAATCCATCCCAGTGGTGGTTTGTTTCAGCAGAAACTGCAACAATGTGAATGACTTTAGAATGTAGCATTTTGTCATAATCACAAACCGATCAACTTTTTTGAAGAGGAGTATCCTTCTGTGAGAGAGAGTTATTTTTTTTTTTTTTTTTGAAGCTAAAGACCTGTGGAAGAAGAAATTTTTGTTTATTTTCTTTTAATATGTCAGGCATAATTCTGATGTGAAAGTTTTCTCTAAAGAAAATGATTCTTTCACCCTTTCCATCACCCCACCAACCCACACCATTCCGTCACCATTTTAAGTGCAGTCACCAACTTTCCAGGCAGATTTGGTCTCGATAACTCTGCTTCTTGATGTTGTGCTTTTACTCTTATGGAAGTTATATCATCAAGGAGGAACCCTGCAGTGTATGATGGGGTGATTTGCAGTTTGATCCATCTTTTCCAGACCCAGTTCAGTGGTCGACAGACCAGGTGCTCCACTGGGTGGTGTGGGTGATGAAGGAGTTCAGCATGACTGACATCGACCTCAATGCACTCAGCATTCCGGGGAGGGACCTCTGCAACCTCAGCCAAGAAGATTTCTTCCAGCGTGTCCCACGGGGAGAAATCCTCTGGAGCCACCTGGAGCTGCTTCGAAAGTGTATGGCAGTTTGGTTTTTTGGGGTTTTTTTCAGAATTTTTTTTCTTGAACTATGAAATCAATTATGAGCAGTCATTTTTCCTTTACTCAGTGTTGGGGGTAAAAATGAGGGTAACAATACAAAATAAGAGGAAGTATTACAGTACTTGCTGCTATAAAACATTGTCTGCATACTAAACACTGGGGATCTTTTATCAAACCTCATAACTAGTAGAAGGTAGTGAGTGACTATTCCACCTTTGTTTTTTATAAAGCTTCATAGTTTGTGCATCTACTGAATTTGTTAGTTCTATAATTAAATCTTGATTGTGAGTTTATTAAATGTACATTTTTGTGTCATATTGAAGTGCAGATGATTAAGCACAGTAGGTGACATCTTAGATGGTACACAACACAGCTGCTGAGTGATGCATTGCATGTGCATAATGTGTGCATTTTGGATGTACCACACTTGGATGTAACCTGTCAGACTAAGAACTATTTCTATCTTCATTTACATAATATTGCTGAAGGGTTTTGGGAATGGAGAATGCATAAGGTAGTGGAAATTTGCTGTGTACACCCTTCTAAAAATTGAATGACAGATGTTAAAATGTATCCACTTGTAAGACCATGAACTGTACATGTCTCTTGCAGACTGATACCAAATTTTTATTTCTTTTCCTCTATGAAATAGGAAAGTTTTTGATCTTCAGATGACTTATTATTTGAGGGTTAAATATAAAGCTTCTGGGTTTTTTTCCAATTTGTAGATGTGTTGGCTAGCCAAGAACACTCTGGAGAAATAGCAACTGTTACAATTGATCAGCGTAAGTACTTCTGTCAGCATTAATTCCCATAATTCACTGTTTGCAGGTTTAGCAGTGTACTGTGGTTCAGCAGGATGATAGTACAACATCTAGAAAATCACTTGAGAAAGTATTTTTCCTTGGAGAAGGGAGGAGGATGTATTTTAAAGTTCAAAACATAATGTTTAATTTCTCTATGTTTTGTTACTGGCTGGAAGGTATGACCTATGGAAGTTTATAACTTTCATTTTGGATGGTAGATTTTCCACTTTATTGAAATAAGCTGTCTAGGACACATATTTGAGGATTTTAGTTGTTTCAGGGCTCTAGGTTATATGTTGCATTAATGAATGGATCTATTTAAATATTAATTTCAAATAAATAAGTGTTTCCAAAAACTGAAAGGTTCTGTGGAAGAGATTACTTGCTTAGAAACCAATATTAGAAATAATACATTAAAGTAACTTTCCAGTTATTTGAAGCTCATTCTTTCAGCTAAGCATGTCATCAATTATTTAAATGAATCCATTTTCAGAAGGCTTAAAAGCATCTTGTATGTTAAATAGACAGACTGTTTATTTCATCCTGTGGTAGTGTCTTGTTGAAGCCAGCTTGAGTGGGTCATCAGCATCCTCCTACACCATTGCAGTAGAAGGTGTTTGCAGTTTGAGTATCAGGCATGGAGGTTGTGCAGTGGCTGTGGAGAAAAGGGCATTAGGGCAGATCATGTGGGAGCAGCATGAAGATGAAAACAAGGGCTTGAGAGAGTTTGGGATCTGTTTGTGGAAACATGTAATACACATGATAATGACCTAAAGCTGGTGTTTTATCTGTAATGTGACACTTCTGCAGTGAGTCTAAAACTACAATTTTCATGTAAGAGGTAAAAAGGTCTTTATATTTAGCATTGTGACTTAATGCAGTGTGCCTTTTTAGCAAAGGACAAAAACTAGCTTCTAGATGTTATGATAATACAGGTAATAAATAAAATATGCCTATTTCTGTGTCAGCAATTTATAATTGATGTTCTGCAACATTCTCTGCTCTACAGCTGTGCAGATTATACCAGCGTCTGTACAGCCTGCTACCCCAACCACCATCAAAGTGATAAACAGCAGTGCAAAGGCAGCTAAAGTACAGAGAGCTCCAAGGATCTCCGGGGAAGATAGGAGTTCCCCTGGGAACAGAACAGGTATTGCCTCCATTATTTTTGCATGTTGATGCACTGAACGCTGACCCAGTAATTTGAATTACGGTTTGGTGTAACACGTCTTTGTAGCTCCAAATGTGAGCTTTGTAGGAGTCTGTGTGGTGTGAAGGGAGCCATAGGTACAAAAATCTGTGGTAAGCACAGGCGGCCCTGGCAGGTTGGTCTGTTCACACAAGCACCATCTCAACATGATGCTGAAATATTTCCATCCTGCAGTAAATAAAATGCATATATTTCCCCATCACTTAATAATCCATCCTGTCAACCCACTGTATAGCATTTATTCAAGCTTTTAACTTCTTAGTAGTTGCAGAAAGGGAAGAAAATAAACTCCCAGGTTGTAAAATGTAGCCTAGCTGCTACTAATACTGTCTGTTGCACTCCTCTGTTTTTCCCCAATCTGGTGACTTCAAAATTGATAAAGTTTCATATTTCTTGTTCAGTTAAATGAATGCATGTCTGGAAAACCGTGCACTAAATTTGCAGTTTTGTTTTGGAAATACTGTTATTTGTACATACTCTTTGATTAACTCCTTTATTTCTTCTTGCTGTCTTTTTTGTTCTGCTTCTGTTTAATGTTGTGAATTTTTCTGTTAAATCCTTCCTTCCTTTGAGTTTTTGTTTGTTTTAGAGTCTATAAAGGCCTCTGATGATGTCCTTCAGAATTTTAAGGCCAAGGTTTTATTGGCTGACATTAGTGAGGAATACTCTGTTTCTCTCTTTAGTCATCAGATTTACTCTCTGTATCTCATTGAGAATTTAGGAATTTAACTGCAGGTCCTTGAGTCAGAAAGAAATCTTAATCATTGAATGTGAAAGATGCTACATTGATGTAAGCTGAAGCTTTTGTGTTCCTTGTATTTCATGTTGAAGATTTGAGACCAAATGTTTTTTTTAAGAAACAGCTTCTATTACACTTACATATGTATGTGTGAAGAGGAATAAGCAGCTCTTGCTAAATCTGTTCTATTTCAAAGATAGATATGCATCTAAATTATTATATTGGGAGGTTGGGGTTTTTTTAAGTTCTAAGGGAAGATTTATGTGAAATCTTAATTAATTTTTTTCCTGTATTTATCTTTTTTTAATAAAAATGGATACTGATGACTTTGCAGGGAAGTGTTTGTGAAAGAATCATTAGAAAGGATTAGTTAAGTGGAAGTTTTCCTTCCATCATATAGTCTGTGCTGGTCTGTTTTAATATGTTGGTTGCATGTTTTTAGCCATGAGTGGAACATAAAAAGGACAAGTTGAAGTGAAACTTGTTATTCCTGTTTTAACAGGGAACAATGGCCAGATCCAGCTGTGGCAGTTTTTATTAGAACTTCTCACTGACAAAGATGCTCGGGACTGTATTTCTTGGGTCGGTGATGAAGGAGAGTTTAAATTGAATCAACCTGAACTGGTTGCACAGAAATGGGGACAGCGCAAGAACAAGCCCACAATGAACTATGAGAAGCTTAGTCGGGCTTTGAGGTAAGGAACTTGAGGAGCTCATGGGGTTTAATTTGCTTTCATTTGGCTACCTCATTTTTAATTAACATAATGCAAAACTTGCAGCTTTTTTGGTAAAGACATAACCAAATCTTCTGAAGCTGGTCCTTGCAATGAGATCCTGCTAGTCTTAGGGGAGAGATATTTGCTGGGCTTTTTGCCTTTGTTTTGGTTTTGGTTTTTTTTCATTTTTAAAGAAGCCAGTAGAATAACTTCTTGAAAATAGATTTTCAAGATCATTAATTTAGGTCCCTCACTTACAGAAATATGCCTCTTTTTTATTTATCTTCAATATTTATGCTTTTAGTAGCGTGCCAGACAGTATTGATTATTGGTGAAAGATACAGAATTATGTGAATTACTAACTTATTTTTATGTTCTATTCTCTATGTTCTTCTTGTTCTTGTTACATAATAAAGCAGATACTCCTCTGTACTTGTTAGTGGTTTTCTGTATGTAAGAACCTTTTCTAACTTCAGATATTCATTGTTTCATTTCATTGTTCTTATTGTGTGATCTTAAATTGAAAAATACAGTTGACAGTTATGTTTCAGCAGTCCCAATTTCAACTTCACAGTGATCTGAAGAAATTGAAGTGTTTCAATGTCTTAATTTCATTGTGATTTTTTAGTTTGACATTGATAAAAGGGACTTGTGTTGCTGATTCACTGTGAAGTACTTGAGGAAGGGGAAAAATGCAAGTACCTGAATTTTAGACTACTTTTCCTGGATATTTTAGTCTCTGGAATAATTTGAAAATTCATCCATGTTCTTTGAAATTGTTGAGAGTAAACTTCTGATTTCTTATTCTGATATCATTAAATATATTTCTCTTGATTTATTTTCAAGAAGAATGTTTTTTGCCTAATCCTGGAAATTATTCAAGCAGAAATTATTTTTGTATGAATGAAGTTGCATTTTGATTGAGGTCTGTGTTTTACGTACTAGCATTTTTGCTTGTGGATACATTTTGTTCGTTTGGTTGGGTTTTTTTTTTTGAAGTAAACCCCTCTAGTATTGTATAAAAATACCAACTTCTGTTTGAAAATATCTCTATAAGACATAATGGTAAATTATCATATTCTGGCTTTCTTTACCCTTTGAGGGAGGATTTAATTAGCACTTGACAGGCATGAGCTACACAGCCAAACTATATCCTTTTGTTTGTCTTAGAACTTCCTTAGACACAGTATTGTGGATGCCAGAATTATTTTATGTGTTTGACAGACAAGTGAAAAAATTAATGAAAAAAAAAATATTTAGAATGATATTAGGTATTGAAAGATGCAATTTCTAGGAGTTCCTGAGCCTCAGGTCACTAAAAGCAAGGAAAAGCATTGATAGATGCTTACTCTCATGCTTTTCCTTAGGTGTTAGGTTTCAGTCTGTTGGAGTTTATTCCTGTTCTAGATGGATCTTTAGTCTGGTCTTATATGCTGTTCTTGCATTATTTATATATTTATTAGAATGTTAATTTTTTAAATCACAGACTCTCTTGGGTTGGAGGGGCTGCAGAAGTTTTCTTGTTGAATCTCCTGCCCAAAATTGGACCTTTCCAGTACAGCTCTTCCCAGCCTGTATTGTTCCAATACCATTCCCATGTTTCCAACCTATGTATCTCTGAGTCTGTGTACTAAAGTCATATGTGAAAACCTTCTGATACATAAAAATTATGTAAACCATGCTGATGTTTTCAGGTTTCATCAACATCTCCACAGAAGATGCCAAAGGCAGCGAAGAACTTTGGAATAATGTTCTTATCAGTGTGATATTAAACACCAATTTGCATAAATTACTATTAGAAAAGTTTTGCATTTATATTTTAGTCACAGAATTACAGAAATCACATTCCTCAGAGTGGTGTCGTTTTGGCAGCTACATCAACATTGACATGTTTTCTAACAGTTTAGTGTCTGAAGGGATATTTGATGCTTCTTGCTGCTCCTGTGAGAAACACTGTTGCCAAGCTAAAGTTAAATAAATGATTGTGTGTTTTGTTTACTAATGTATTGAAATCACTGTGTCAATTATTGATTAATACAGGAAATTGTTGGTATTATTGAGAAATATGCTGCCTCTTCTGCCCAGCTGTAGGAAAAGCATATAGAAACTGGAGCAGAGGGGCAGAAAGGGAAGAGCAGCTTTTTTTGTTGTTATATGTATCTTGGTAAATGTTCTAAAAATCCAGGTCTGTTTTGTTAGCCAGTAGAGAGATGAGACTTGAAGAAAAATAATTCATCTCCTGTATTCTTCTGAAAGAAAGTTTCTGTATGTCTAGGAACATTCTGGTAACTTTGAGAACTTGCGTGGGTATTTAATTTTATTTATTTTTAGTTTTCTATACTTTTGAGTAGGCAAATGCTGTAATTAGAAATGCATTCAACATAATATTGAAAATACCCTTTTGCCACATTGACTGATTTTAATTTGAGTGTTTTAAGCATGAAATGTGGGAATCTTGTATGTTTTGGGCCTTCATCTAAACATGATCTAATTTCTTGCGGTCCTTTTACTTTCTGCTCATATCAGTAATGTGGATTAAATAATTCAAAGTATATTCAGTTTTTTAGAACATTTTTCTACAGCATTTTTTGAGACAGGGATGATTATATGGGATTGTAAATTAAATGTACAGAGTTAACTAACTTCAGAAAAAGTGATGAGCACTGCCACTTGACATATGCCATGGCCACATATTACAAACTTTGTTTTTCTGTGTGTGCTTCATATTGCCCCAAGTGAGCAGAGCTCAGTTTCTCTGTGTCCTCTGCCCCGTCATATTCAACAGGCAGAGTCTGCCTGGTGTTCCCACACACTATTTCACACACAGGGGACACACCAGGCTATTGCTCATCCTTCCCCAGTTCTGCCCAGTATTACAAGACTGCTTCAAAGCCAAAACATAAATTATCATCCCACCCTCGTGGTTACAGAGTTCATTCAACCCACTGTGACTAAACCTTGGTTAGAGGCTGAAAGTGCTGGACACCATTCCACAACAGTTCCTTCAGCTGGTGCTGAGATGTTTTGGAGGACAGGGCTGGCATGGAGAATTGCTGGGTGGAAGCTGTAGCAGCAGCCAAGAATAAGTGTAGAGAGAAGGAAACAGAGGAGTTGAGGGAGGCAGGTGGTAGTTAGAGGGGTAGAGTGAGGGGAAGGATGGAAAAGGAAGCTTTTTTATAATTGTATGTCATAAACTCATGAGAGCTTTAGCAAACAAACCTCAGTGGCTTTACCTCCAGAGCAATAATAAGCTGCTCTGACACTTCCTGTACTCCATGACAGACCTCTGTGGCTTCTTGCATGATCTCAGTATCCAGCATTAGTTTCTACACAGTCTGTCTTTCATCTGTCTTTGGTCCTGCTGCTTAGGTCTTGACCCTCAAAAGTAAGAAATTAAAAGGCTTTCTTTTCCAGAACTTGAGATGTCTGAAGAATTTGCTTGGATTCTTAATTACTTACCTCTTTTCCTCTAGAGCTAAGAGTCAGAAGTTTGACTTTTAATTGACTTAATTTTACTAGTGAAAAACAATCATCTTTGCTTTATGAACATGTCACAGGATTGAGTTTTAGACAGTCAAGAAATCTGTGTTCATTTGTTCTATATTTGGGTGATGGTTTTGAGGAAATTATATCGTGTGAGTTGTGTTGGTTGAGTTTTTTATTATTTTCCAAATTTATCACAAGGTTGTCAAGCTCATCAAATCCAAGTTACATCCCAGTCACTTAAGTTTCCTTAATGAGAAATGTGATACACATTCTATTGAAGCTTGTAGTGAGAGAAGAACAGCAACAAAACTACAAAATTCTAATCTCTGTTTTATTGGTGTGACCTAAACTGTCTCTGTAATGGGAGGGTTCATGTAGACCTTGTTATCTCACTGTATTTCTGCCCAATCTGATAATTCTTTTGTCACACAATATAAAAGACATTTATAGTTAGAGAACTCACTTTTAGTTGCAAATAAAGGCAAAGATGTAGTTTTGACAACGTATGAATTATAACCAAAAAAACCTAAAACAACAACAAAAAAACTAAACCAAAACAAAAAAAAACTAAACTGACAAAACACCAAAAATCCAACTTTATAGTTTTATTTCCATCTTTGAAGACAGTATGGAGAAAACAGCTGCTTTCATATCATAGAAATTGCTTGGTAATTTTCAACCTGTTTCCAGCATTAATTTTTTTCTTAAAAAAGCAAAGCAAAGAACAATAATAAGGGGAAAGACAGTATTTTCTGATTAAGGCAAAGCACTATATATAAGACATCTTCCCTGCCAAGCTGTTTTGAACTGCTCTAGGACTTATTTCTGAACTGGTGCCTCCAGTGGCCTGTAGAATAATTGCTGTATTTTGTTTCCCCTTAATATACCAAGGTACAGAGACAACTTTCAACACTTGTCTTTTCCCATAGAAGAAAACACCTAGACAATATCTTGAGATATGAAATTATAAGAATCTTGATGAGAAGAAGAAGAATATTTTAGCCTCTGGTGACCTTAAGTACATAATGAATGCATATGAAAATTACGGATGCTAAAATTCTCTGTTGCTGATTTCTGTTTTGCAGGTATTACTATGATGGTGACATGATCTGCAAGGTGCAAGGCAAGAGGTTTGTGTACAAATTTGTGTGTGACTTGAAGACTCTGATTGGGTACAGCGCAGCAGAGCTGAACCGCTTGGTCACGGAGTGCGAGCAGAAGAAACTGGCCAAGATGCAGCTCCATGGCATTGCACAGCCAGTTACAGCAGTGGCACTGGCTACAGCATCCCTGCAAGCAGAGAAAGATAATTAAGCACTGGGACCTGTAAGTGGGAGCCTGAGGATTTTCCTCTATATCAGAGCAGTTGGTGCTCTTACCTTGATGAGAATTGGAAACGTCTTTTGTTTCGTACATTGTAGAGCATGAGTTTCTATAAAGAACTCAGACTCGCATAAATTTGGATCTTTTAACAGCATATATTTTAATGTAAGTAAAGGGATCACCCCAACTTCTGCAGCTAGTGAGAGGTGGAGCCACTCAGCACTGTGACCACGGTTGTGCAAAGTAATTTCTGCAACACTTCTAGCAAAAATGAAGTTTCTGCAGTCCCCAGGCTGATCAGTTGTGTGAATGCAGCCTTTTCCAGTCTTTTGTTCTCTGCTGAGCTACCAAATGGCATTTGATGCTTTCAAAGTTTACAATATATTCGTTATTCTGTTAATCAAGTGGAGCTGAAAGATGTTAAATGTTATAAAGCATCAAGTTCTTAAAGTTGCTTCTGTGTTTAAAAGCAAAGGAAACTTAAGACTAGACTTAACTGGAGATCAGTGCTGAAGAAGGAGATCCAGGTTTAGATATGGCTTAGGTGAAAAGCCAATTATGAGTATTTCATTGTAATATACACATAATACACATAAATGAGGGCAAATACCTGTTTTGAAATACGTACTTGGTGTTAGCCATTTCACAGAAAGCAAAGGTGAACTTCTTCCCCTACTGCCATCCCCCATCAGGTAATTAAAAACTTGAAAAAACAGCCCTCACCCAAGGAGTAGATTGTTTTGGTGGGGAGTATTAATGCTATGTTCTGCAAGGTGCATATACCTGCATGGTAGTCAACCCTTAGTACCTGAAGACTTAAGTTAATCACAGTCAGGAGTCGCTGGTTAGGAAGAGAAAGCAAATTGGAAATAGTTTGACAGAAAACTCAAGTTTAATTTCCCAATCATTGTACAGTCTAACGTATATTAACTACAAAGAGGTACTTTTTATTTAAAATTAAATTCTTTTTGAACTTGAAGTGATATTTTTGAAGTTTCTTAAGCCAAATGCATGCTCCAGAGCTGGGTGCAATTTTAAGTCTGGATGATGAGTCAGAAATAGTTGGGATGTATCCTGAATTCTGAGCTACTCTGCTTCTTCCAAACTTACACATACAGTAAAAAGTAGGCTTCAGATTTTGAGTTTCCATACTGATGCCTGTTAGACTCCTTTTGATGTCTGAGACCAGTATGATTTGGGGGTTGCTTTTGCCTCTCTGTTAATAAACAGCATCATTACTATGTCACCATTGATGCTCACCAACTTCATAAATTAAACCCCTTCTGGTAACACTTAACAATTACAAGGGAAGACCTTTAATTCTGTTAGGGATTGAGCTACTCTTAAACCCTAAATCCAAAGCCCTTAAACAGTGAGGTTCTGAACATAAAGTGTCTGTGCTGAGCAGTGAGAGCACTGGGCTGCTGCTCTTGAGCTGAGCAGGAATGGTTACACTTGTAGGCAGGAGGCAGAGAATACAAAACTTGTGTGTATCCTAAAGATGTGTTTAGGACAAGGCTTTTTGTAGGTGGATGCTCATCCACAGATAGTTTTTGCTTGACTGGAAGTCTTGCATATAGTTCTAACTTGTGTTTTTTCATCATTGACATGATTATAAAACCAAAGGTTTTTTGCTGGATTCTTTTGGTAAACTCTTACTGTTGCTTTCATCCTTGAGTTCTTACAGCACTCCATCTGCTGAGCATGCTGATGTAATTTTGCTTTTCAAAATAATTGTAAGCCCTGAGCAAAAAATGTAAATATATCTGTCATGAAAGGTCAACATCACCCTTTTCTTGCTGTTACAGTTGATGTCACTGATTGGCAAGTGTTGGAGGTGGCTTGTGCAGGAGATGCAGGTTTGCTTACCAGGAATTATGTGAAGTTGGTATTTGAGAGCAGCAGCTCTGCATGTAACAACATTCTGTGACTAAACACAAGTCCAGTACAAGTCACTAGTTCTAGTTAGCAGAGTTCTTGAGGGGCCTTTTTAGTTAAAATACAGGATAAAAAGAAAAGAAGCTTAAAATGCCATCTTGCTAAATCAAACTGGACTGTGGGTAAACACAGAGCAAAACTGAGAAGTGGTGTCAATGCTTCATTCCCCCGCCTCTTCTTGTTACATGGTAAGTCCCATGGGGGAAACCTCTGCTCCCACCCTTTGTGATTATATCCTGTTGTTGCTTTGCAGCCTTTCAGTAGGAGCAATGGTCCTTGGGGTTCTTTGTTTTGGCTCCATCTGCTTTTCCACCATGTTCTAATTAGTGAAGAAAGAACCTTTCAAGCAGTATGAAATTGCTATCACACCCTCTCTAGTTGAGGGAGAGATCTGTGACTAACTTGATGTCTTCAGTAAAACAAAAGATGTAGAATATATTGTCAAAGGATTTTCTGTTGCTGCCAGAAGGAAAACATAGAGTATTCCCAATTTTTGTAAAACAGAAGGGGTTTTGCATACTTTTTACTCTTTAAATAAAGACACTTATACTCTGCTAATAATTACGTATTTCTTTTGTGGTTTGCTTTTTTTTTTTTTGTAATTTTACACGAAACAATTATTTTCTATTTTTACTCTGATAAAGTATTTGTGCATAAAATGTCAATATAGTAAAATAAAAATGTTATACAGCTAATTTGCCTTCTTAATTTTTCAGACATTTGTAATGTCTTTCAGGGACAAGCAGTTCAAAGTTGAATACCTGCCCTTTATTCTCTTTTCTCATAAAGTCAGAAGCTCAGAACAGAAAGAAGGCAAACTCAGCTTATATTCTGAAGATGCGTCTTTAACTCAATACTTGGCTATGTGTTTCTACTTTTAAACTAATTCAGTGTCCTTTATTTCTGTAGCAGCTCTTTTCTTCAACATCTTAATTGTAAATCAGAATGGTGCTTAGATTAAACAAATGATGAAACCTCAGTAGTAGGATGGAATGGAGTCCTGTGAAATGATCCAGTTTATGCTTTTATTAAAGTCAGAAAGGTTCATACTGACCTGTAACTTTGGACTTTTTCATTCCTGCAGGTGACCCCATTTACTTCATGAGGCTCTGCTAACAAAACTGCTAGTACTGTCCATGTTAAAAACCATTATAAAATTCTGATTGCACTGCTCTTACTTTATTTCTACTGAAACACAATTTAAAAATATTCTCATTATAATCCTGAACTCATCCATCTGGACTGCCAAATTCAAGACTGAAATATTTTGTCATCTTTAAACCTACTGCATCACTTGATTTCAAAATGTTTATGTTTAGCTTAGCAGCAACAACGTGTAATGGACTGAAAATACTAGTTTTAAGACATTTCAGTAACTTTTTGGACTTGATGATCTTAGAAGTCTTTTCCAACTTAAATGAATCTATGATTTTAAAGTTCATTTACAAGCGTCCAGTATCTCTTAATGGAGGACCTGTTACTTGGGTTTATAGCTGTTAGTATATTTATCCAATTTGAGTTTCTTTTGGGATTCCTATCATACAGAAATTGTTATTGAAACAATGTAGGGAATTACAGCTAACAGCTTGCAGTGTCTTTCTTAATCAAGGTAAGCTGGCATGGGACTCTACTGCCTGATCAAGAAAGTGTCATATGGTCCATTAACACAGATTTGTGGGGAATATTTTTACTGACTGGTCTGGGGTGTCTTGTTCTTCAAAATCTTGCATATTCTTAAAGGTTGTGGATTTAATATTGCCTTTTCAGGGCTGTTAAAATTAATTTTTTCCTTTGAAAAAGTAATTCTTAATATGAATGATGTTAAACAAGAAAGTAATTAAAGGAAAGGAATTAATGATTGACTGGTTTTAAGAGTTGTAATATGGAACGCCGTGCATTAGATGCATTATTACTCCATTACATTTTGCCTCATTATTTCATGATTGGAGCCTACAGAATCTAATCACTCACCAAACTGAAATTTTACCATCTTGTAATTTTAGAGTATTGACATCTTACCAATAGCTTGAAACAAAGGTTAAAAAATGCTGAGGAGGGAGAAACAAATTTTGAGGGTCTGATTTTAATGAAAATTGCCTTTTACTTGTGAAACTAGGGTTCTGAAAACCAAAATGAAAAGGTTCTAGTGGCAATTGTATCAGAAGAGGGTCTGGAAGCCACAGAGGAATTCTCATTTACTTTATAAAGACAGAGGAATCTGTTGTTTGTGGTTTGTGGCACACAATATCCATGTAACTTCTTTTTGTAGGTGGTGTCACTGTAACCAGCTGTGATGGGAAAGAAAGAATCCAAAGAAGTAATTGATCATAGTTTTAAGCAACTTACTTGTGCAGCTCCTTTAAAAAAAAAAAAAAATTAAGTCAGTTTAAGGGACAAGATAAATACAAAGAAATAATTGAAATCCTCATGTAAGTAGTTGTTACCAGAAAAAGCTAAAACTCTTTACAGAGCATTAGTTTTTCATAGTCCAGCAGTGCTTGACTTATAAAACAAGTACTGGACATAAAATAGTAAAAAAGAATCAGTTTATAGTAATTTTATGTTGCAGGACTTGAAATAGTTGTTCGGAAAAAACAGAAAATGCTTGTTTAGTTTAGCACAACTTTGGGTAGTGTGAAAACTTGTGGAAATATTTCATTTTGTCTATTGAATTGTTTCAGGTATTTGTTACTAATTGTCTAAATGAGCTCACATAATAAAAAACTTACACTGCCCATCCATAATAGATCTGAAATCTTAAGACACTTCTTTTTTTTTACCTTTTCAAACTGCCTTTTAAACTAAATATATTAAATTAGCATTTAGGAGTAGTATTTCTAGTCCTATGGGACCTACCTCTCAGAATTCACTAATTAAGGTAGAATACCCCCCAACTCAGTAGACAAAAATCAAATTCTGTGAATTATTTTGAGTATAATGAATTACTGATTATAATGGAAGTAAACATGGATGGCACTAAGAAACCTGTTTCTTAGAAGATGTATTGTTTATTTGAAATTCCTGCTGGTTAGGGAAACATAATTTAGGATGAAATAATGTGAATTACTGCTTCCCCCTTTACCCTGGTGAACTTTGGTTTTTCAATATTCTCATTTTCAAGGATGCTGCAGGAGTTGCTTCATAGGAAATGGTTTGCATAAACCTTCAGCTACAGAAGGCAATGAAAACTGATGTGTTTTATACAAATCTTGTCAGTGTGAAATTTGGAAAACATGCATGGAAAAAATAAGTCTGGAAGAGTGAGAATGCAAGAGATGAGATTTAATGATATTAAGTAGACATTAATTAGACACCTGCAGGGTGCAGTTCTTTAAACTACAGGGTTGGGATAGAAAAGATAATGTTTTTTTTCCTCCATGCAAACAATGTTTTATTCCAGATACTCAGAGCTGTGTTATTCCTACATCCTATGGCATGCCAGCCTGTTGGGCTTCAGAGAAAGTTCCCCATATTGAAATCTGTAGTGCCCACATTGATGTCCCCAGTGAGAGCAGTCAGAGGAGGTTAGGGACAGTCAGGATGCAAAACTCCTTGTGAAAGTCAGGTTGTTCCTGGCCCTTGCTGTGAAAAGAGCTCAGGGAGGCAGAACCAATGGGAAGCAGTTTGGCTAACAACCATAAAATTATAAGATGACCTGAACTGCCTAAAGTGAGATTTTACAAATGAGAAGAAAAAAAAAAAAAAAAAAAAAAAAAAAAGGCAAAAAAACCACCTGGGAGATAGCTACAGAGTAGAGCAGTTTTTATGGAGAAATTTGTGTCTTTCTTGCTCAACCAGTGGGTCAGTTACATCTGAAGGGTTACAAGCACTAAACACAAGTTCTGTGGAACTGAAGAGCTGGGCCAGTGCACCATGGCAAATTAGTATGTCCAGCTAGGAAAATAAAGTGTAATTCAGCCTTTTTTGCGATGGACAGCATGATGATATAGACTGGCCCCTTGCTGAAGGTTGCCCAGCTGCAGAAGCAGGAAAAACACAGGGAGCTGTCATTCCTGTGCCTGCTTGTGTCAGGATGGAAAAGCCTCAATTGTTTTAGGAAGTGGGTTTCAACAATCAGTTTAATTGTTACTCCTGTAATATTTTTTTCAAAAGCAGGGTAGTTCTTCAAGGGGAGACAGTAACCAGACAGAGCACAGTACTGTAGCTGGTTTAGGATACTAAACTGGCATTAAACTGGAAATAGCAATATGAATTCATTGTATTAAGACCAGACAGGTGGCAATAGAGTTTTGCCTCAGACCAGAAAGCAAACGACCATATTTGTACATAGAAAGAGGATAATGACCTTTGGCTGGGTGTTCTGCCAAGGTGATCAAGGGATGTTGTCCAAACTGATTGGTGTTGAGGGACTGAAAATATCCTGACAGAAAAATGCTGTTGCAAGTTTATAAAAATACATAAATACATATAGATATATACAGGGCAAGGGGTGTCCCTCCAAATTTGCTTGGTCAGATAGTATTATGTGCTTTTGACTTTGTGCAGTAGAGAAAACTGAAATGGGTGAGTGCTTTAATTTCTTGTTTATTCTAAAGACCTGTCTAAAGAGAGCAAATGGAGGGAAGAAATAAAACTTCTTCCTTAGAGTGCAAGGCTGCTCCAAAATGTCACTTGTCAAGCTGGAGGAGTTATTAAATAGACTGCACATAAATGCAAGTAAAGCACTGACATTGGCTGAAGGTGCAGGCAAGCCAGAGGGAGTGGAAACAGAGCCATCACTGACAAAAATGCAGGGAAGCAAAGAATCACCTGATTCAGCCAAAGTAGCTGTGAATAAAGTCAGTGGGGGCTGGAGCTGTGGGCTGGGAGCAGCCTGGTGTGCCAAGGGACTGTCTCCTCTTGGCTCCCTCTCTCCAGAGCCTTTCTAGCTAAACCAGATGGGGTCAGAGCAGTTCTTGGTTTTATTCTTACCAGCTGCTGACCAAAGTAACTGGCACTGATTATCCCCTTGGGCTGGGAAGTAAATAGATAAATGCAGTTTTTCCTTTTAGCGTTTTCATCACTGCACACCTAGAAACATGTCATCTCTCATTATCTGGATTTCAATGAAGGGGTCTGTAGAACCTACCCTTATTAAACTTTGGGTGTCCTATGCAGAATTGTTTTCAATATCAGCTAACAGATATGTCTTGTGAGCAGTGATCCTGGGGAGCAGCTTCTAACAGGCTGTTGTATTACAGTGTTAATCAATTAAGCATTTTAAATTATCCATTTAAGGACTTTGATCTTGAAGCCTCTGTCTGCTGGGGAATCTTGTAATTCATTTTTTTAACTGTGTTTGGCCTTGTGATTGCATAGGATGCCATGGTTTGACACTGGCCCAGTGCCAGGTACCCACGAGAGCTGCTCGCTCACCCTCCCCTGCCACAGCTGGGCTACCAGAAACCAGGCTGTGCCAAACCCATACATAGGAGCTCTTACTAGAACTGCTCTACTCTTTTCCATTGCTTGAGCTACTGATGACAATTTTGGTTCATCCAGGAACAAAAGAAGAGTTTGTTCACTGCAGAGAAACAAACTTCATACCAGCTCAGTATGACTTTCATAAATAATTTGGGAATTACTATTTACTGAAGCTATTTACTTTATTTAAGCACTTTGCTCCCTCCTTTTACTTGTATGACCTTTGAAAGCCTTCAATGAAGTGGAAGTACAGCAGGCAAAAGTATTCCTTTTTCCTGCCAGTGGTCTCAGGGAGTGTGCTAACTCAGCACCTGCCTTTATGCCAAGGGGCATTTGTGCCAAAAGAAGTCCAGAAGTCACTCTCTCCTGGGAAGCTCAGCTTTTTCCTTTCTTCCAAAAGTCATGCTGTGTGTGCAGACTGGTTTTCAGGAGATATTTTAATCATCTTTTAAACTAGCTTGTTTCTAGAAAATGCATTTATTCCCTACAACCTTCAGGGCAATCAGTTTTTGTATGGAAAAGAGAAGTTGCCCTTTGCAAGGCTTAACTTAGACAATGGAAAAATGTCTGTCACTTGCTGGAACTGCAAATCTTTAGTCATTAAACAAAATCTTAATTGAAACCCTGGTTGTAGTGGTTCAGCAAACCAATAATAGGTGTAAGAGAAGCAATGATAGATTACCAAGCAAGATCTCATACAGATTCCTTCCCAAAAGATGAGCTCAGCTGTACCTATGAAGATTTTTGGCTAAAAAAAATTAATAAATAGTCTCCTGCCCCAAGGAAAAGATATCTTTTTTCAGTGCTGATCTGAGTCTCAGAATTTCTTTACCTATCTTCCTCTTTGAGAAGGATTTTTCCTCCCACACATATCACACATTCAGAAATACAATATGCACTCTTTCTTGTTAAAGAAGAAATCCTGATACATTTTCCATTCATCTGCATATTCTAGAATTGTCCATGGTACTCTACAGCAATTCCTGATACCTTTCAGAAAGAAATACAATTGTACTTTATGCCTTGATCATATGAAACCCATTAGGTTCCTGCATAGTAATACACATTGGCAGCCTGTGACAACAATTATTATAAACATGTAGACTCAGTATTGTCTTGTAACTGCTTTGCCTTTTAATGAGGAATCTGTAGTTCCTCGTTAGTAGGAACTAACTAATAGTTAGTTAAATAGTAAATTAATAGTAGTTTAATAGTAAATTAAAATTACTATCACCAGAAGAACCAGGAAAAAAAAAATTCCCAGCAGCCAACTGCTGTCACTTCCAGCCCCCATAAGAGCTGATGCTGAAGCTTTATTCCTGTATGACTAAAAGAAAATTCCACTGTGCTCTGTCCCTCAGCTGCACTGCTGTGCTCCACTTTGCCCTTGATCATTTCATCTATGAAGAGTTTACAGTGATAAATAATTGAAATACAAGTTCATTGGTTATTAATTGGGGTAGTGCTCTTAAAGAGGGAGGTCATTGCTTGCTTTCAGATTATGGAAAGTTATCATTTTCTTAGAATTTTTTGGTTTCAGAAGAACTGAGGTGATTTTCTATGAACTGTAGGGGGGAACTTACTTTTGGATGGAAATAAACTTCTTAGAAACATGTCCTGCTCCACTACCAGCATTTCCCAGCTGATGTCACTCTGACAATAGATTCAAGCACACCAGAGATCACCAGCACTCTTTATAAAATCTAGTGATGTTCCTGAGCAGAGACAACATCCTAGGGCTGCAGAAGGGAGAAGCATTAGCACCCATGGCAGAGCTGAAGGCTGAGCATGGGCACCACTGGGAGGGGGCAGAACAGGTGTGGGAGGGGACAAGGACATGTCCCAGCAGCCTGGCAGCCCAGCCCTTCTGCAAGAAACAGGAATCTGAATTTGCAGCAAGTCTGGCACAACTGTGCTGAGAAGTATTGATAGATCATTTGTTTTTACTGGATTTTTGCAATGCTGCTTCACACTGTTTTGTCCCAAAGCCCAGCACAGAGCTTCCCATTTGCTGCTGTTGCACCTTCTCCCTTCCAAAGCTGCCTGGTTGGGTTCCACCTTTCTGGGCAGATGAACATCTCTCCTCCTCCTTTCCACCACCTCCAGGTGCTGGCTGTAAGCACAGAGCTTTTGCCTTCCTTGCAGGAGGCCAGATGTGTCTCCTGGGGCAGCAGGTAGTGAGTTCAATTAATCAGCTGAAAATGGCTGTTTTCAATCCAGGATTTTTCCAAGTATATGAAAATAACTCCCATCCTTCCCAAATAAGCACTTTGTTTGCCTGCTATGACAAGCTCTGGAAATGGTTTGTCATGGTTTGTGAGCTTTGAGCTGAATTAAAGTAAGATGGTTATCTGAAGTATGACTAAAATCATCCCTCTGCCCTCTTCCCTTGGAGGAAAGTGCCAGGCTGTAACATTCCTAGCAGCAAAGCCTCAGCAGACAGGAGTGCTCTCTGTGGTTTCCCACATGCTGCATCAACAGCACCCTCCTCTCCAGGATACTGATTTATTCTCTGGCATTTTCAATGGTGTGATTGAAGCATTTCTGCTGAATTAATGTGGCAGGGGGAGGGGTGGCAGCTGTGAAACTGCAGGGTCTGTGTCTCCTGTGTCACAGAGCTCTGCTCCCATGTATCTGCTGGAGAAGCACTCAGAACTGCCCTGGGACTGTGGGTGTTGCTGCAGCTTTCTCTCTGCTAACCTTGGGTTCCTTCAGTCTCTTGCTGGTAAAATCCTGGGTGCAGGTGCCTGACAGGATGGATGGAGGGTATATGTTCTCTTAAGTGCATATACAAATAACAGGGAAATTAGTAGAAGATTGCAGTATCAATAATTTGAATGAAAAATTATAACCTTTAAAATTCCTACTCATCTCTGCATACTTCCAGGTTCCTAATGAGCTGTGTCAAAAGATTTATGATCTTTTTACCTCTTCAAAAGCAAGGCCATTTTTATTAGGAAAAAAAAATTCTGTTATGTTAGGGGAGGCTGAGAAGGAACCACTCCCTGCTTTGCCCCCCTGCCTGCCTGCAGAGCTGAGCAGGAGCACCAGCACCACCAGGTCTTGCATCCCCACACCTTTTGTGTCCCCATCACCAGCCAGCCAGCAGCACTGACCCAAGTGGTGCCACCATTCTCAACACCTGGGCTTTGTGCTTCCCTGGAGGAGAAATGATGTGTCGTGGCTACTGGGCTGTGCATTTGTGAGGCAGCATGATCCAGCCTCGAATTCCACCAGGAAAACAGTGCCAGAGGACAATCAGAACTAGCAACAGTGCATCACAGAGTCTTTGGGAAACATGAGTGTGTTAAATATGCTGTGCTTCACAGGAAGGTTATCCATGGCAATAAACTCATCTGGGTTAAAAATTACATTGGGGCAGATAAAAAAATAAAGATTTCCTTGTAGGAAAACTTGCATACCAATTATATGTGACATAACATATGATTATATTTTTCTAATATTTGCTTAGAATCAATGCATTGTTTAAAACAATCCTTACAGTTGTTTTGATATGTTTATTTTCAGAATCAATTCAGTGTTTTGTCCCCAAGAGCTGCTGTACAAACTCAGCTAAGAAGATTGCATGGGGACAGAGACATGCACCTGCATCTGTCTGACAAACCCTTCTCAGCTTGGGTTTGCCACCCAAGCAACATCCCTGGGATCAGTGCCTGAGAGGTGGCTTAGTCCTGATGTTTAAAACTTTCTTTTCTCAGTTTACTGAAAGTGCAATTTTAAAAGGGAAATTAAGGATCAGCCAACACCAATGTGTGTCATTAGTATGTCACCACTGCCCATGTCTCTGGAATGCCTGCAGCTGCTAAAATTGCACTTGGGCTGCAATTACTGGACCAGTGGTGTTGACAGCAGGAGGGAAACCTTCTCACCTCCATCTTCATGAGAAGTGCTGTGTGGGTTGTGCCAGTGTGTTGGCACCAAGTCCTGCTCACTCTGCACTGGAGGGTGCCATGCTGTCACACCTACAGCAACTGGAAGAAAAAAACATCCTTCTGTCCTCAGATGCTTTCTCCTTCCCCCCTCCCCATTTTAAACCCAGGCTAATTTTTGTCACTATGAAATGTCACTGTAATGATGCTGGAACCTGCAGTTCAGCAGCCAGTGGCAGCTACTTCCTGCACTGAGAGTCAGAGCAGGAGGCTGGGTTGGTAGGTGCCCAGAGAGAAGTTCAAATGGGACAGCTATTTGCAGAGATTGATTCACTGAAGTGCCTCAATAAGCAGTAATTTAGAGACACAGGAGCCTAACGTTTTGTTTAATGAGACAGTCTCCTCCCCTTCCTTCAGCACCATATTGGTCCTCAATTCTGTAAAAGCTATGGTATTTTCCATTTTCAGAGGCTTCCCACCAGTGTCTGCAATCATGCTGAACCTCTCTGAAAGCTTGAGCTGCTGGTGTCAAGGTGAAGTTTATTTCTGTTCAACTGTGACAGGACAGTACAACACCAGTCTCCTGCTGCTTAAAAAATAGTGCACTACAGTAGCAATTATAGTTACTTCTACTGTGTAGCAAATTATTTTGATTAAGATCTTTTAGGATAATAATAACAATTACAAATTTAAATAATTAGTTTTATTTATATAAATATATTTGTGTTGCTATCCTTAGTAATGTGGAACTAAATCATACAAAGGTTCAAGTGCATGTAGATAATACTTTTGATACTTTTGGAACTAGAATTGGATCTAGCTGCATCCAGGCTTCTCTTTGAAGACTTTAACAAGCAAGGGGACACCCTGTGAGTCAATGGGAGGGTCCCCCTGATAAACTTTGTCTGAAGCTCCCATTCTGCCAGTAACAATAACAACTCTATTGAACTCTAAAAACAAAAGCAATATTCAGGCAAGATTATCCTTGTTTTCCTACAAGTCTATTATTTCTAACAAGTTTGATGGATGAAAGTCAGCAAGTCCCTGAAGCCTTCTGAGCTTTCACCTGCCTATGCTAAGAAGGGAAACCCAAATATTCTATCTTAGCAACCTGCTGCCATACCCCTGAGTAGAGGCTTCTTAGTAAAATCTTTGCTGATGCCTCCTAAAGGACATTGGGATAGCCTGGTCCCTTCATCTTTTGTCTTAAGAGTAAAAAGAAACTAAGGGCATAATGAAATATTCTCCTACACACACAAACCACAGATGTAATAACAATTATCATGCTGTGATACCTGCTTTGAAATTTCTTTATATTAGTGACAAGAAAGATACGAGTTATTTAGATGTAAAGGTTTGTAACCAGGATGAAATGAGCATTGATTGAATAATGCTTAAAAGATGGTAAATCACACGAAAACAGGACAATAAATAGGGGTTGCCAAAGAAATAACTCCCAACACCATTTCCTCCCTGCCGTGGTCTCAGGGAGCATTTCTGCAAACACAGCAGGTTCAGGCAGTGCCAAGGCTGATGGATGGAGGGACCTCAGCCTAAGAAGGGACTCTGCACCTGGGCAGAACTTGTATGGCTGATGCTGTGTGAAAGGTCTGTCCTGCCTTCACACACCTCCCAGCCCCGCTGGAAGGCACCCAGGTGGATGAAGGGACAGGGGCAGCGTCTGGTTTCGCATTAAGTGAAATTTTGGTGAAGAGGAATAAATCAGCTACAGAAGTAACTCCGAGAGAAGCTGCCCGGCACCTTCCTCTGTGCCAGGCAAAGCCGATTGATGGCTGGCTGCTAAGCGATTAGAAAGGCTGGCACACCTCTATGGATCAGATGAAGAACGGGAAAACCGTGGGAAGTTCCTTTTTGTCCTTCCTTGGGAAAAAAGCGGGAGGCGCCGGGAGCGGCAGCCGAGATCACGCCGCTGGAAAAGCTATCCCGAGCTGTCCCGAGCACCTGGAAAAGTTGTCCCGAGCACCTGGAAAAGCTATCCCAAGCTGTGGATGATACAACTGTCCCTGAAAAGGGCCTCTGGGATTCCATACCCTGAGCCAATGAAACTTTTCATGGGAGATGTTCCCTCCTACTGAAACCCCTGTTATCATTTAGGATTTCTATTGGTCTTTACTAGATGATTAGTCTTTTCTCATCTAGAATCTCAAAGTAATTGGATAGTTTTCAACTCATAATTTTACTGGTTAGAATTTCAATGCCCCTAAGCCCTATAAAAACCCCTTGCTATGCAATGTATTTGGATTTTGCTGGTAGAACCCTTTGGAGAAATAAAGCTCCCTTTGGAACCCGGGATCTCATTCCTAGCCAGCTGAGAAGCTGACCTTCAGTCTCGGGGGCCCTCGGAGCTATCCGAACCCCAAAGGTTCGGACCTAGAACCACCCTAGCCCCGGCAGCTACACCAAGCCGCTGGAAAAGCTATCCCGACCTGCTGGCAAAGCTATCCCGAGCCGTGGCTTTCAATCGCGGAGCTGAGATCAGCCCCGGGAGCTGATGGTGCTCCCTGCCCGGCAGGGATGGAGGGAGCAGCAGCGAGAGGCGATTCCCCTTGGGATTAACCCACTCAGCGCTGGGAACTCCGGAAAGTCTTGTCAATGATCAGGGCTTGAGAACAGACCAACCTACAGGCATCACTCCTCTCCCGAATCAGAGGAAAGGAAAAGGTAAGGATGTGTGAGGAGAGCAGCATGGAGCACTAAAGTCAGTGAAGAGGGAGGAGGAAGAAAAGATGCTCCAGGACCTGAATTTTTTCTGCAAACCATGGTGAAGATACAATACACCAAACTATTTTCCTGTAATTCATGAAGTGTATGATGCAGAGCTCACCTGCAGCCCGTGAGAATTGAGGAATGCAGATGCTGAAAAAGCTGTGATCTGACCTGAACAGAGAGAGAACTTTTGCCTTCAGAGATAGAAGGACTCTTTGCTTCTGTATTGGAACAGTTCACCCTTAAAAATTGCACCCCATAATCCAAAATGGCCATGAATGTGTTTGTGGGGAGACTGCCAGACCATGGGAGGGATTCTATGGGCAAGCAGGTGCTGGGCAGACTGCTTAGCCATGGAATTAAAACCATGGGAAACTGTTCCCTGTGGCATGGCAGGAGACACTCCTCTCCCTAAGTGAACTGAAGAAATACCCATTTTTAGAAGTAGTAAACTGACTCAAAATCTCAGGTTTTGTCTGTTTATATTGTCGGTGGGAAGGAAGGAGGGGCTGGGGGGAGGAAAGATGTTCTAAGGGTTAATTTTTGTTCTTATTATTCCTCTTTTAATTCTGCTAATTAAGTTTTCTTTATACCTTCTGAAGTTTTGAGCCTGTCTTGCCCCTAAAACACATTATCCTAATCCTTATCTCAACCCTGTGAGCTTTATTTTAACAGGTCTTTTTCTCCTCCTCTGCTCAATAATAGCAGAGAAAGATGAGTAGATGATTTTTGTGAGTGCACTGGCATTTGCACTGCTACAGAGTGTTTTCCCATATCTAGCTCTCATAAAAAGCATCAAGGAGAAAGAAAATCAGTAGTTTTGTAAATAGAAGTGACAAAGTGATGCACAGGTGACTGAGCTTACCTGGCTATTCCTTTTCTCTTTTCTCCTCACTCTGATGTGAAATTTGGCAGCTACATGGGTCACCTTGATGGTAGAAACAAGCCTTGGCTTGAACTCTGAGTTACTGTTTAATCCCCTCCTGGCACTATGCATGGGGTTTGACCAAAGGCATTAATAAGTTGCTAGTGATAAACAGCCTCAAGTGTGTGTTTGCTTGGTTAGTAAAATTGCAACACAGTTTGTTACAACTGCTGTTTTCTGGCCAGGAAAGCCCCAAAACCAACATTTTGATGCAACAGGTAAAGGAACACTGTGTGCTACCAGACCTTATCAAAGGGAGCTAATGCCTGATGGTAACACAACCACTTGTCTTGCCATGTTTTTGACCTCCAAAGCCCCCTGCAGTTATGAAGATCCACTTATTTCTTAAGTGTGCATTTTAAATTCAAGTGGGTATTCTGGGCTTCCTGTGGAACGGATGGATTCCACACACTCACTTGGCTGTGGAAACATCTGAAGAGCAAAAGGGTTTGCTGAATAAACCTCATTATACATCCCTCTGGTGTTTATTCAAGCCTGTACAGAGTGAGAGACATTTTATACCTCATTCTTCTGAGTTAGAGGATAAAAGGACATGACCAAAATGCAAAGAAGAAACTTGTCCATGTCAGCATCAATACTGGCAGAGCTCTTAGTCATAATTAGGGTTTTGCTAACAGAGGTTTTATTTTCTGAGAAGAATACATGGATTTGGGCACCTTGTCTTTCACAATGACATCTCTTTCTTGTTTTCCAAAAATGGAAATACTTTACCAAGAAAACCTTGATCTGGAGTTCTCAGTGGCTTTTATCACCTCTCTGGAGTGCTCTAAGATAAAGGTAAATGTGGAGCATCCCTTGGAGAGGGAGTGCATGTGCTGTGCTCCACACACTCAGTTCAGGGTCCCTGCAGCCATGGGAAATGCTGTGCCAGAGCAGGCAGGTGTTTCCTGCAGGATTGCAGCCCATGGACAGCCCACACTGGAGCAGACTGGACAGAGAAAGGAGTGGCAAAGTGAAGCCATTAAGGACTGACCACAGCCCCCCATTCCCTATTCCTCTCCACTGCTTGGGGTGGGGAGAGGGAGGAGGAAGAGGAGTTGGGGATGAAGGAGTAAAGTTGATTTTGAGAACAAATGGTGGGGGAAGGAGTGTTCTAATTTTGTCTTTGTTCTTCGCAATCCAGTTCTATTTTAATCACTAATAAATTATCTTACTGCTTGTCCATGACAGTAGCTAGTGAGTGATCTCCTTGTCCTTATCTTGTCCCATGAGATTTTTCACCTTCTTTTCCCCCAAGCCCCATTGAGGAAGGGGAGTGAAGGAATGACTGGTTGAACATCTGTTGTCTTGCATGCACCCTGCCAGAGATCTCTGCCTGGCATCTCTGCTGACAGAGACAGCTCTCCTTGTCACTGTGTGATGGCCACAGCAGCTCATCCACCCTCCTCTCCAGCTCAGGGTGCATGTCTGGGCTGCTGCAGGGACAGACTGGGACAGCCTGGCCTGGACTGGGTCTGCACAGAGCTAGAAATGAGCCATGACCTCCGTGACACCTGAGGCACTGTTAGGGATGTATTCTGGACTTCCACTGCTCCCACACTGCTGGATTTAAATTTGACCAGTGACAGGAGCACTGACCATGCACACCCTTAACCTCTCCCTGCTCAGAGCTCATCCCATGCCAGCACTGTGGTGTTAGTCTATGTCTGTACCCATTCCTGCTCCAAATGGCTCCAGAATTGCCATTGTCATTCTAATTTTCTGATGCACATAGAGCAGGAGAAGAGGGCAGCAAAAGGACTGCACCAGTGATGTTTGCTTCAGCCCACATAAATAATGACTCCCAGTGCCTCCCAGTGCTGGCTGGCTGCAGTGCTCTGGGGAGAATGGGCTTAACCCTGTGATTCAGAGTTCCTGTGATGGTCAGCAATGCCAAAGCTTCCAGGGACTGGAATGCTCTTTTTGCCTTTCTCACTTTCTGCTTTTCTTGGAAGAAGAAAAGTTACATGGAAGGGCTCCTTTTTTCTTTCCCTGCTCAAAGGTTGTTTGTAACATGACAAACGCTCCCTAAATCAGATTAAAGGGCCAACCCTGCACCCAGTAGCTCAACTCTAACAGTGCCAGCTGTCACTTAAGGTGAGCACATGAGCCTGGGTACCACTGGCAGTCCTTCCTCCTCACTCTCCTGGTGTTCCCAGGTGCTGTATTTGGGCTGTTAGAGGGTACAGCCTTGCTTAATCTCTTTGGTATTTATTTATGGACCTGCTGTAAATTAATTTTTCCAGCCCATGTTTGGAGCTGGTGATGTTAACACAGTGAGTCCAAGATGATCACCTGCTGTGTACAGATGAATGTATTTTTCCCTCTGGACTGATGGCCTGTGAGGTTCAGCAGGTGTCCTCAAATTCTAGCATCCTGCATCACAATTTTGTAAAGCTTGGGTCACAGTGTCCACCTCAAGGCCCCTCCAAACCATGCTCTTTTTGCTTTTTTCCAAGTGGTTGGTGAGTTCTTTATATTTCTCATGATGGGTAAAGTTGTGATCTTGTTAGTATTAGGAATATATATTATTATATATGGTTAATGTGTGGGATGTGTAAATGCACTTTTAGGAGATTAAAAAAAACAATTGTGAAATGTTGATGTCTTAAATTGTGCATATTTTTTTTTCCTGTCTCCTTACTGAGGTTTCCATAAGTGGTCTGTTTCTGGTTCTATATCAGTGTCAAGTTACAGCCCAGTGGTCTGAAGCTCTACCTTTAGTGAATGGGACAGCAGAATGTGGATATTTTAGGCAGACTATATTTTTCTGCTGTGTTTTGATCTGCTCAAATGAAACAAGAGCTTCTCCCTGTCTGTCTCTCCCTGCTGTGCATCACACTGCAGGTGAAGGGTTCACCTGCAGCTCATTTGAGGACAGGTACCAGCAAGCAAAATCTTTATGTAGTACAAGGCAAAATCACATCAGTTAGCTGGGATGTCTTGGGAGCTGCAAATCAGCCTCACTGTTTTCTTCTGCATTTCTGTCATTCTCTACAAAGCTGCAGTCAGGGTTCCCTGGGAGGGAGAAAGACCTTTCCTGGCATTTCCAGCAGCACAGTGATAGTCAGCTTGAACCCTCAGTTTTTGGTTTAATTGCCTTTAATTGCCTCCTGCCTTAACATTTGATACCTTTACAGCACCTTGCACGTATTCTGCCAGTACTTCTCTTTCTGCATTTCTAAAATTTAGTAACAGAGGAATTAGTTCAGAGGAGTTAGTTCAGTGCACTGTGGTGCCTTCAGAGATTGTTTCTGCCTGGGAAAGGTTTGCACCCAATTACCTCTGTGCACACAGCTCTGCCTGGGACACACACACACACAGGGGGCTGCCTGCCCTGACCCAGCCCAGGACATTTGGCTGCTAACTCACACCCCAAACCTGTGGATACCAGCTCCCCTCCCATGTCAGGGGCATCACCCACACACCAGCCTAATTAAGTAATCACTTGCAGGCATAGAGAAGATGGTGTCTTACAGCCAGAATGGGAAAGAGGCAAACACTGCAGCTTTGCACCAATAAATGTCTATTGCTGAGGGAAGGATCTTTCTGAGGCAGCCACTGAAAGCTTCAAAAATGTCCTCACTGCCCAGCTATTTTGAGCAAAAGGTTTGAACTGGTGCCTGTAGGAATTCCTGCTGGTTTTTACCCCTGAACTGGGCTTCTCTGACTTACAAAGCTCTAAATTTTTGCTAGCTACCTGCTCTGATTTGGCACTTTTGCTCCCAGTTTTCAACCAGAGTCCTTGTAGAGCTTAGCAGCCTCTTCAGCTGGATCCTTTGCTGCTCCACTGTGTCTTGCCTCACTGTAAAACTCTATCATGTGTCATGCAATTCCCATGAAAAAAGGAATACATTTTGGGTTGAGATGACTCATTTGAGATTACACAATAATGTAATTATTGTAATGCACAGTGTAAAATCATAGAAGCATTGACAAACTGCACAGCTTGGACTCACATGACCAGGATAGTGACAGAACCTAATGCAGCTTTTGCTTTTTAGTAGTGTGTCTGGTGAATTAACAGGTTGGCCCTGTACCCTTGTTAAATGGACAAAGTAGTTACCATGAACAAACTCAGGGTATACCAAATGGTAAAAAAAATAAAAATCTCTAATTGTCTATCAGGCAAAAGCAAGTCTATATTCCTGCTGAGCCAACTTAGGTTTTGCTGTAGATTCAAGATGGGAACTACTGAAAGATCACTTGGCATTTTGAGGGTAATGCTAACATTTCTTACTGAGTGGCAGGGAGGGGTGGAAAAGGAAGGACAGGAAGGACTGACTGTGTCTCACACCTGAAAAAGAGACACTGTGGACTCTAATGGTTTGTTTAGGATCTGCTGTGTGTACAAACTGATGTGAGCAGCAGCACAGTGACAGAGAGAGAGGAAAAGACACTGCAATGCTTTCTAGAAGGGATGTGTGGGTGAGACAGGGTTTGATGGGGTAACTTGGCTCATGAAAGTGCCAGACTCTGTGTGCAGTTGAACTCCTCAGCCCTGAAGGCTGGACTATAGATCCTGTGAAATAAACACCTTGAATTTAGGTTGCAATGAGTGTGGCAGGTCATGTCCTTCCCCTCTCTCCCACAGGTAGGTGGTGCATAAAGAGATAACCTGGCTGAAAGGCTCAGCAAGGGCACCAGAAGGGCTCAGACCCCAGCTAACAATCAACACCTTAGTCTGGAGAGCAGATGTGGGAAGAGGTAAAGGAAATATTCTTGACTGAGAAACAAATATATCACGGAAATATTCTTGACTACTTCACAAACTATAAAAGATACATGAGTTATCACAGAGGCAGAAGCCTCTTACACCCTGAGAAGGATTCAAGACTTCTTCCCAGAGTTTGGATGCAGATTCTGGGGTTACTTTCCTGGGAGTTGAGGGAAAGTATCCTGATGTGTGCCTCACCAAAAATTAGATTATAAGATACATTGGATCCTATATTATATTATTTCTTTGCTAGCTGTAAAATTAATACATACCTTTAACCTCATACTGTATTTGCTTACTAGTAGTTTATTTTTCTTTTTATTCCTGTGCAGTATTAGTTTAAGTCTTATTTCTGTTAGTTTTGTGTCTATTAAAAAATAATTCATTCTATAATAGATTGAATCAGTCATTATTAAGTGACTTGTGAAGGAGAGTGGATTTTGGGGTGCTGGCCACCTCCATAAAGCTGCTGCTTGCTGCCAGAGGCCTGGGCAAAAGAGAAAGGCTTATCCCAACCCTCATCCATCAGTACAATGAGGGCATGGACACCTCAGGACTGAGTGCTCTGATCAGTGGATCCACACCTATTACACTGCATTAATTGCTAAGATGGGCTGAGCCAGGTGTCACACCAGGGTTCTCTTCATCTAAAGCAGCAGCAGCATAAAGCTTCCAATGCATCTCAGCACTCATTCCTATGCAGAACAGCTTTCCTATTTTTTAGTTTCCCTGCTCCCCTCCTCTCTTTTCCAGCTGATTGAAGAGCTCTGTCTAATTCAGCCTGGAAAAAACTTGCTTCTTTTTTCAAAATTGAAACTTATGCACTTCCCAATTCCATGAAGTCCTGAGCTGGAAGCAAAACAAAATGAGAAAAGTCATATGTTTACAGATTTCAAGCTAATGAAGACCTCTGCTCACAGGTAAGAAAAGGCTATCAGTGCTTATTGAGGTCTAATTATTGTTGGAGAAGATCTGATTTTGGACCAGAATTTCCTTCAGCTGAGTGCCATTAAAGTAGATTACAAAAAGCTACTTTGGAAGAGTTTACAGTTGACATGCCAGGTTGGAGGAATATAATCAGAGGAGAGTTATTAAAGAATGCATAGGTTTGTGTTAATGAAGCCAGAGCTTGTTCTTGACTTGTGTAATAGTCTGCAACATTATAAAACTGAAGGAAACATTAATTACACATTAGCAAAATGCTGAAGACCTTATTGTGCATATTAGAAAATAGTTTAGTCAAACCATATGGAGCCTTTTAAAATGCCATTTGGCTAACACTGACTTACCTACACTGTGCATATATTTAGTGTTTATTAAAATTTTATAGTGAGACATATTTTTAATGAGGTTGACTGTGAGATATAGGCCTATTTTTATTATGGCCTTTGACTTGCAACATTTTTTGAGTTAAATTTGAATTTTAAATATGAAAGTCCAAGGTAATGAGAATGGTGTGTATTTTATAAAGCTCTGTGGAACTGCAGACCTCAAAGAGCTTTAAATTATTTCAAAATAGAAATAATAGTAACATTTTCCATCTTTCTTCACAAAAAGCAAGAGAAATTTTTTGATTAGCTGGGATCTCTATGATGCTTTCTGAACATCATAAAACCCCAGCTCCTGTTGTCTTACCTGCACACAGGCACTGAATTTTGAACAAGTATGTATTTTAGGTGTGGTAACTTGGTAAGATTTCTGACACAGAAATAAGTGCTATGCAAGTGGCTTGGGATTTCTAAAGGGTAAATTTACAGTCAGAAAAACCCAATATAATATTTTGCTCTGTGTCAGCCACAGCAGCATTTGGGATTTCATTTGTGCTGCTGATGGTCAGGACCAGTCTGACAGAGCCTGCCTGACCACAGAATCACCAGCAGGCTGTGTCCATGAGACTGAAGCTGAGCACTGGAAAGTGGGATGGGAGTGAAATAGAGGCAGATAAGAATGCACCATATATGAAAGTCTCAGGATCTTGCATTGCTCAAGTGCATGTTTTGAATGCACAGGAGTGTGAAAGCTGCAGAATGCTCCTCCTTTCAACTGAATTTGTGACAGCTCTCACACACAGCTGTCAAAGATGTGTGCCAGGGCTCACAATTTTGGGTAGATCAATGGAAGACTGATGTACATAAAAGCTGTGGGTTGGGGTTTTTAAAAATGTGTTTGGTTCCCAAGCCTCAGATGACGTCTTACAGTCAGGATAATAATAGGAAACTCTTTTAGATCAAACCAGTAAGAAAAACAGAGGATGTGTTTATTCTGTATCCCCAGGGCTTCAGAGCTCTGTCTGTGTTTCCTCAGAGTAGGGCAGTAAATCCTTTCCAAAAGGTAGGTTTGTATGTCTTCTCCTTCCAAAAACAAGGCTTACCTTCCTGCTCATAAAGTACAGTTAGGGTTTTTGCTCACTGTTTATGACTACCTTGAAGGAAGCCCTCATGACCACCTTACAGGAACCTTCTCAGTCTCTTTTTTTCCTCCCAGGCTCAGTGAACTTGAAGCCACGAGATGGCACAAGCTGACAGAGGACCCTCCCTCCCTGTGCTGCTGTGCTGCAGAAAATGGGAAAAGTATTTTTGTGATCTCTGCAGTGGAAGGCTTGAGCCACCTGCACATGCTGAGGAAGGCTCCTGTCACTGGGCTTGGCACTAGAAATAGGAACTGTGATGAGATTAACTAATTCTGCATACCCTGAA
The DNA here is from genome assembly GCA_030060385.1 of Muscicapa striata striata. NCBI lineage: Eukaryota > Metazoa > Chordata > Aves > Passeriformes > Muscicapidae > Muscicapa > Muscicapa striata. The sequence continues at coordinate 4,229,191 of JAREIS010000011.1, forward strand.
GCCATGAAGAGCTGTATTCCTTCATCCTGGTTCACTGAATGGGCCCTGCTTGGTGAGCATGGGACTGAGCCCACCTTCAGGAGAGATGGGCAGGCACACTGTGGTGGGCAGGGGGGCACTGCTGGGCTCACAGGCTCTCTGCATTTCCTCTGCCCCAGGAGCAGCCAGGTGAAGCCACAGGCATCTTCCCAGAAAGGGTCTCGTGTGGTTTTGCTGCAAAGGCAGAAGTGATTTACAGAGTTTAGCTTGGGGTGGCAGGATGGGTGAGTGGGGCATGAGAGCTCCCTGGTCTGAGGCCAGGTGTGCACACAGGCTGGTCTTTTGTAACTGTGACAATCAGCCATCCCACAGATTTCTAATTGCTACTTTTTTAATGTGATTTTACAGGGAGAAGTCCAAAATGCCACAGTGCTGAGATACTTTTCTGTTTTTGTCTGGAGTTCAGATTTGAACACTAATGCCACCTTCAATCTGCATTTACACTCTTTAGCTTAACCCCAAGGTCAGTAGCAATTCAACTAGAACTATACCAAATCCTGACTCTAATATGACCAGAAGGCTAGAGAATGTGGGAGTCTTGAGGAGTCCACAAAATAATAACTCTGATTTGCATTGTGTTGTTTAATCACTATATTTAAAGACTGTGCTATTTTATCAAAATAACACTCAAAATGAATGATTCAGTCCTTTGGCAGGACTGGTCAAAAAGTTTAAAGTTTACTTATTAAAGATTTTATTATCAGACATGTCACTCTCCTAAAAGCACTGAAAAAATCATTTCACTCTAATGATTCTGTGCCACAGAAGTGATTCTGCATTAAAATGCCAATAAAAGCAGTAGCAGCTGTCTTGGCCAGACAATAGCAGTAATAATAGCAAGCTTCCTTCTTCTCCAGGCTGAACACCCAGCTCCCCAGCTGATCCTCACAAGACTTTGTTCTTCCCTTCCCCAGTTACGTTTCCCTTCTCTGGACATGCTCCAGCCCCTCAGTGTCCTTCTTAAAGTGAGACACCTGGACAAAGGGGCACATCTGGAGCAGAACACAGTGGATATGTAGGAACCTCTTACATCCTTCCCCAGCTTTCCACTTTTGGTCACCCTGGCTGGGCTAAGGTGGATCTTGGCTCTGACACTCTATATCCATCTGCTGTTCCCTGTTTGCTCAGGCTGATCATGACAGTTCTGTGCAGTGCCAATCAGAATCTCCTTTCTCTACTTTGTGACTTCACTGGTGTGTCCTACACCCTTTGGAAGGTGCTCTGTTCTCTGCTTAGGGAACTGAATATGCACTGGAAAGGGGCACAGTGGGATGTGGTTGTTTCTGGATAAACTGCAGATTGTAAACAGAATTTGCATCATGGATGAAATCCTTTTGTGGCTGCAGGTGCTTCCTCCTCTCAGAAGAGGCTGAGTTGCTCCACTCTGTGTGAGAACATGAAAATTCAGTGAGCCCCAGTGTCAACACACCTTTGGTGGAGGATGCCCTGACACCTTCTCTGCACCAGGCCAGAACTGCAGCAATGGGGCTGCTCTGGGCAAACAGCAGAGAGGCTTGGCCAGTCCTCCTGGGGCAAAGCAGCTCTTTTTGGGGTCTGTCATCAGCTTGCTCCTCCTGACTTCCCCTTCATTTATGGGGTTTTTAAAAGTAACTCTTATCCTGGGGCATTGAACAGAGAATTTCATTCTCTGTATCTAGGTTTATATAGCTTCTTTTACACCAGTCACATTAAATCTAGGCTTTGCAAAATGCAGGCTCTTTTGGCTACTGAACTTTGGCAGCCCACAGGTTTTCACAGCAGATTTTTAGCAATTCTACTGTCAGAAACAGCCAAGTGCCTTTGGTTTGGTTTTTTTTTCCTGTGCCAGGGAAACAAAATAAAACTGTACTACACCACTTTGTATAGGCAATAGGGTACAAATTATATTTAAAAAAAAAGACTTGGCTAACTGCAGCTCAGTCTTTTATTGCCTTCTTTCTTTTTATGCCACTTCTGGACAGACTTTATGCTGGTGCCTACTGCTGCAAACAAGGGGAATAATGAAGGTATCTGCAAGGCAGGTGAAGACCATCTTTTGTAGCTGTGTCAAGACTGCCCTGGCAACAGACCAGGGACCCTCATCCTGACTCCCCAGGTGCTAAACCAGGATGCTAAATCAATTTCCAACATCCATCCCTCCCAGTGCCACTGGGCACAGTGGGTCAGTGGCCAGCCCAGGTGTCAGGCACAGGGTAGGATTCCCACTGCTGCTGGTGTGATTCTGTGACACCAAACTTGTCAGGAGTGGGCTGGATCCCAGTTAACACAAAACCCTGAGTAGCCTGAACATGACAGGCACACCCTTGGCTGTGCCCTGGGCCAGGAATGCTCTGTGAAGGAGCAGAGTTCAGTGTGGTTGGCATGGGCTGTGACAGACACAGGGCTTGGAATTCTCCCTCCAGGCAACCCCACATGAGTGCCCTGGGCCTGCAGTTTCACCCCAGCTAGGTATGGGAGCACAGCCTCCAGCTCTTCCCCAAGGAGCAGCCAGTCCACATACACACAGAAAAATTAAAAATAAACCACTCTCTTTTTTTTTTAATAAAGCAGGTTGAGAGACAAGGCTGTTGAAAGGAAAATAAACCCCATTTCCCCAGTTGGTTTGGGTTTTTGAGAAACAAAGCCCACTACTCTGTTAAAATTTAAAGAAAATGTAATAGGGATGATAGGGAACAAAGTCAATAAAGCAAAAGGAACAGTGCTGGGTTCTTAGCTGCAGCCAGAGGCACACCAGTGAGCACAGCAACACCCCTCACATACCCTGGGTATACATTCATAAATGGTCATACATATTCAAACATTTCAGCATAGTTCCTCCTCTGTCCTGCCTTTTTGGAGCATGTGCAGTGGTCCTAGTCCTGGACATTTGCTAAATTTTGATACATTCATCTGGTTTGGATTCCTTCACTGGTTAAATGTTAACCTTACAGCTCTTCACCAACATTGATATTACAATACAACATTCACATTGAAAGAGCTCTAAACTTTAGCAAAATTTCTCTTACAAAAGTCAACATTTAAATCACACAGTATTCACCCTAACAATTGTGAAAGCCAGCACTGTAATATATTTATCACCAGTTTTGTTATTTTTTTCTTCTCAAGGCACTCTAAAAGTCAAATGAAGCCTCCAGAGCTCAGTTGCCTCCCAGGCAGGCACTGCTGCTGGCCATAGCTGGAGTTTGCTCCCATCTCTGCAGTAGCTGGAGGGATGCTGACCTTTTCCCACAAACCCTTCTTAGAGGAGCAACATATGGGGTAAATAGGATTTTGCCCATTTCTTCCAAGCCCTCTCACCCTTATCAAATGGAAAAAAGATCCTGGGCTTGAAACACACCCCAGAGCTATATCCTGAAGCTGTGCTTAGGCACAGTTAGATGGACTCAGTGTGGGACCCAAGATAAGCATGATTACCACAACCTGTTTTGGACCAGCAGCAATGTCACAGCTATTTCAATATCTGCTTCCTGCAGGTGCTGGGCAGCCCCTGCTGAGGTGTGTCTGCCCTGTTCCAGTTAGTTTTCTTCCTCTGCCTCTCTCTCTCTTTCATTTATTTATTAATTAGCAGCTTTTAAAATACCAACTGTCTTGGTTTTGTAGACAAATTTCAGGAGAGAAGGCCCTGGAATGAGCATTTCCTCTAAAGAGAAAAAGAGCTTCAATAACTCCCTCCCTTTTCTTCTGCCAATGAGAAAAATTGATACCGGTGAGTGAAAAACAAAAAACAAAAAACAAAAACCCAAAACCAAAAACCAAAAACCAAACCAACCAAAAAAACACATACAAAAAAACAAAACGGGGGAGGGGGAGGCAGTATGTGCCACAATGCACAGGAAAAAACTGAATAAATACTAGATATGAACTCCCAGAACTTACTCTCCACCCACACACCCCCACAGCAGAACAACAACAACAAAAAAATCTCAAAAAATGCCTGGGGAAGAGAAACACATGGTCTGAGTGCATGGCCCTAATAACAAAATGGTGAGTGTTCCCTTTTGTCTGCAGGAAGGGAAAGGAGTTCACACAGCAGCCTGGAGCAGAGCAGATGGGAAACCTGCTGAATTTCTGGTGTGGGTCTCCTTACAGCAGGCAAAGTTGGTGAAGTTGGTGGATTTTAATGTTCTTTCTCCTGTTGGTTCAGCTCCTCCTAGGTCCTGAGTTTGGGGTGATCCTGCCAGCAGAAAAAAGAAAACAAGCGAAGCCGAAAAGAGTTCAAGGGAGCAAAAGACCCAAAAAGCTGCTGGGAAGATTCCCAGTACAGCCTCCAGGCTAGGGGAAAGGGAGGGAAAAATCCTCATGCTGTAAGAAAGCAAAAAAAACCCTAATCCAACAAAAGTAACAATGCAGTGTCCTCAGTCCACACTGTCCAGATAGAGAGATTGAACAGAGCCCCTGCCCAGCGTTCCCAGGCTCCAGCCCCACACCCTGGTTCACCTAAAAGATCCCACAGCCATTTCTGGGCATAAAGCAGATGATTAGGGAATAAAGTATCATCATAAAATCACCCTAAGACACCAGTCACCCTTTGACCTAGGTAGCATCCAATCTGAAACTGCTGTGGATGCTTTTCTCCAACCATCTTCCTTAGAGAAACTAGGTTACAAACACAGAACCACGGAATTGCCAGGGTTGGAAGGGACCTCTGGAGATCACCCAGTCCAACCTCCCTGCCAGGGCAGGGTCACCTTGAGCAGGTGACACAGGAATGTGTCCAGGTGGGTTTGGAATGTCTCCAGAGGGAGAGCCCAGGACCTCCCTGGGCAGCTTGTTCCAGTGCTCTGCCCCTCTCCATGGAAAGAAATTCCTCGTGTTGAGGTGGATCTTCTTGTGTTTTAGTTTATAGCCATTACTCCTCATCCTGTGACTGAGCACCACTGAAAAGTCTGGCACTGTCTTCCTGAAAACTTACTTTGAGGTATTTTTAGGTCCCCTCTCAGTCTTCTCCAGACTAAACAGCTCAGCTCCTATGGTGTCTCCTCACAGCAGATGCTGAAGACCAAACATGGGAAGCAGTATCAGGGGGACTTGCTGTCTAAGTCAGTGTCCAAATTCAGCTTTAACTAAGAATTCTATTAAAGCCAGAATATTTCATTATTTTGATATAAACCTCAATACCTCTATTTGGAACCTTGAAAAATTGTGCTGTATAGTCAGCCAAATAAACTTCCCAGGACTGTAGAAAGCTGTGGGGAATATTTAGTGTTTGCCTCTTGTAGGAAGGAGGAGGAATAGATAATTGCTGGAAAGCAATGAGAGGGAAGAGCCATCGTAGCTTGAATTAATTGAGCCACTCATTTTCAAGTGATGGAAAAAGTGCAGAGAAATACAATCACACAGTGTTATTTGTAACCTGTTCTTATGTATCATTAGGGTGTTTTCATGCACGCTGCCTGGAGGCACTTTAACAGCACCTTGCCTACTGCCCACAAAATCCATTAGTTTAAACAATAAAAATGAGCCATTTGGCCACACAGTGAAGGCCCTGAAATTGCTCTGGTAAGTGCAGACACAATGAGGATGGAGACTTTGGTGCTGTGCAAAAATCATGAGAGACCTAGAGGAAAATACAGCTGCTGTGAGGCACTGCCTGCAAAGGAGCACAAAGCCCTGGTTTGCTTTTCCTAGAACACCATGTAGTCAGAGAAACACAGCACCATCCAGATTGGAAGGCACCCTCAAGACCATCCAGTATAACCACCAACCCAGCTCCATAATCCCCCCTAAACCATACCCCCAAATGTTGGTTCTCCAGTTTGCTTTGGAGGCAGACACTGAATGCAGAGCAGGGCACAATTTTAGGGTGGCTCCACCACTGTGTGCCTGACAATGTCTGAAGCTTCCCCCTGCACCTGGTACTCATTAACCTGAGTGAACCAGCCAAAGCAGAACCACCAGCACAGCCCAAGGGCTGAGGAGGCTTGGGCTGGCCCCCATCCCTGCCTGGCACCACCCTCCTTTGCCAGGGACCTGCTCACCAGCTCTGCTGATGAACCTGCAGTGCAAACACTCTGTAACCACCTTCTGTTGAAATGGACAGGCTAGAAAACTTCTCCCATTTAATCTATCAACTCAACAGACAGGGATATTTTTATTCTATCTATTCCCCACCTCTCCAAAAGTAATTTCCTCAGGGCTGGGAATAGCATTTTGTTTCCAGCCCACAGCTGCAGGCAGTGGCCCTGCCTGGTTTATTGCTGGAGAGGGTGATACCCAATCAATCCCACACTTAGAAACATTCTGTCTGCTTTGCTACTTTACGAGCCTGTCAAACTCTTTTTGTTCATACCCAATATAATCTTCCCACAAGAAGGAGATTGCATGGCTAGAGGTGGGCAGGATGCTGCCACTATTACCTGGGAACATCAGCTTCCAGAGGTGGAGCAGTTGTGGGAGTGTTTCTCTTGAAGTTTTGGGAACTTTGTTCATGCCTTGTGCTTTCCATGCATGTCACGGTGTGCATTTATTGCCTTTCTTTAAGGAGAATGTGTGTGGAGGGAATCATAAAACCTGATCACTTAATCAGTGCATAAACCAGCAATTCATTAACAGCTCCTGCACAAGCAGCATCTCACTGGACACATATCCCCACACCAGGAGGCTTGATTCTCTGGGAATTGGTGTTCAAAGCAATTGCACTTTTCTATAACTGGGATTGCATGGGATTATGGTATTATAAATGGGATTTGCTCTAAAGGCCAGTGGCTCTCTGTATCTTATGGATTACTCCAGCTTCCTCTAAAAGGAATTTTGATAATACCTCTTTAATGAGACTAGGCTAAATTGAATTACATCCTGCCTTCCCCCTGAAGTGGGATCTTCTTCTGTGATACCAGACATGCACAGAGAACACAGCCCTATGTATTCCCTTCTAGATGATATGTATAACCTATATAGCAACACTTACACAGAGAGACACTAGCTTAAACCTAAATATTTGTAAAAGATTTTTTTTTTTTTTGAGCATTTTGGGGCCTGAAAGCCTCTGCTCATCATCACTGGCCCAACCAGTTTAGTTTTAAAACCGGAGAAGGTAAATCCTCTGGGGGTATTTTGTAAGTTTTTTGTAACACACTGGTACTCCAGGGCCTGAAAATAACACCAACTACTTCCAGTGCTCTGATCCCTTGAGGATTCCCTTGACACAGTAGGGATGGAAGAGCAAAAGGAATAAACACTTGGTTAGTAACACTACTGGTTCAGAGCAGTAGGTGCCACCACCTCATCATCCTGAATGCCTTTTGAAACTCCCTGGCTTGGTTGTTCCCTCACTGAACACCTCTCCTGGGTATGTTTCAGGCCAGCAGGTGAATTACCTGAACAGGGGAGGTTTTATGTAAGATCATGGATGGGGAAGGACTAGTGAGTAACAGGACTGGAAACTATTGTTTTCTCCTGTTGAATTTGGGAGTGACTCAGCCATTTGCCTGAGCTGTGCAGCCCCACGGCAGCCCTGCCTCATCTTGCTTGCTGAGACAAAAGCTGCAGCGAGGCTGAAGAAGAGGCTGCCATGGCTTGCACACAAACTGAGCAGAGGCTTTCCCTGAAGAGATCATGCTGTCTTTATTCTGCTCCTAGTTCTTCCCTCAGTTCTGCTTTATCTAACCCATTCACTGTAGAGAAACAGTAATTCATATTCTTCTTCACAAACACACCTCTCTAGTTTTATTCCAGAACCCATTTCCAAGTTCAAACAGAGGAGTCCTTATTTTAGGCTGGGTACAAAAGCCATCTTGAAAGTTCATTTGCCTATTGTGGTCTCATCTCTTTCAGCAGGTGAACCCTGTGGTGTGAGTTACTGTGCCACAGGAGTGCTCCTGGAGGGCCAGGAGCTGCAGGAAGCTCTCAGACAAGGGACAGAACATGCTGGACTGGGGTTATATATTCCAGCTCACCAATGGCTTTGCTCTCTTCCTGCAGAAAAACATCCTTGGTGCTTCTGTCCTACCCTTCCTGGGCAGAACCAGACTGGATGCAGCCTAGGAGGCTCCTCCTCACCTTCACCAATACAGCACATTGCAAGGCATGGATCTTGCCAGCAAGCCAGCAGAGGTGTGGGGAGAAGAGGGAAAAGCTTGCTGGTGAATCATTGCAGGGGATGGCCAGGAAAGTGGGAGCTTGGTTAGTCACCCATGGCGTGCTCCTCTGCACGAGCAAGGGTGGCTGGTTGGCACAGAAACGCACTACTACAACAGGGCTCCTCCAGGAATGTATTTATTTACATTAAAACACTGTTATACAAACTGAAAGTAAAAGAAAAAAAAGAAAAAAAAAATAAAAAGACATCTTAGAGGGGTAGCTGTGCCAAAATGGTGCTCCCCACTTCCCGCCCTGTCTCGCTGCTGCCTTCCCTCTGCTCTGGTCCAGTGCATCCTCTGTAGGATCCCAACTCGCTCTCAGTTGTGAACACCTATGTGTTTTGTTTAAATGGCTTTCAGAACTCTGTTTTCTGCCTCCAAAGAAAACTCTTGCCCACACATTGTTTTCTTAATTTATTTATGTAACACAGTGTAGAAAGCTATCAATTCATAAGCAATGGCTCTGTACAATCATCCTGCAGAGGACCTCCGTTAATTTTTGGCCAGCAGGCACTTCTTCCCCCAGAAGTGCTCACAATTAACAGGGACTCTTTTTAATAATTTTTTTTTAAAGATCAAAAAGATACATGGAAAAGAAAATAAAGTTTACCTTTCAATGCCTAAAGTGTGCACATAAAACAGGCACAAAGAAACAAATGTGTATTTTCATGATTTCTACATCACTAATACAGCAGGAGCAACAATCCGTACAATAAAATGCAGCTTCAGAGGAAAAGAATTTCAATAACTCATCTGAAATACTTTTTAAAAATGTTGGTTTACTTTAAAATGCATAGTGATCAGAAAAAAATGCTCAGCAAAGAGAAGCAGCTAAACCCCACAGACACAGAAAGCATCCCCCATCAATTCTTAAAGCATGTTTCAACTAGGACTTAATTTTTGTCACAAATCACAAGAATAATATACAACTGGCTAAGGAGCTACATGATAAATAATTGGGAAAGAGAATCTATCCATGCACTAGTTAAATACAGCTAACCTCTTTACAGTACACAAAAAACATTCATTAATAATGTAGTGTAAAGACTGAAATGTAAAGAGAAAGAGAGAGAAAATACATTACTGATTTTATTAATTCAAGTTCAGGCATCTACTTGTGTTACAGCACAGCTGTCAAAAGGCGAGAATGAGTAAATAATAAAGCAGAGTGTTTTTCTTTCTTTCCACATTACTGAACACCAATGGGCAGTGAAGCAATTATTCTTCTGTCCAACTCATGAGGCTGCTATGATGTCCTAGTTCTGCATCTGTTCAAAGAACTTGTATGTGGGATTTTCGTAGCCATTTTGCTGCATCTTGGAAAGGTGGCGTTCCTCTGGTGTCACTGCAGCATCCACCTGTCAGGAGAGGGGACAACAGGGGTCACATTCCCTGCTTACTTCACAGCACACCCTGTGCTTCCCCCCTTCAAAGCCCTCCAAACATACTCTGAACCCCTTGTGATTGGGCAGAAAGCATCCTCTGGCTCGCTTTTTGAACAGAAGATGATAACACATCAAGAACAACTCCACAACTCATTGCTGCAAGACCTGAAAACCAGCTGGCCAAAGCCAGCAGCACCACCTTTGAAATTTGTTGTCTGGCTCTGGAAGCAACTCTCCAAACAAAAAAGGGGGATGGAGTTTGCCTCTCTCTGTCAGTCCTTCATTATGAGATTTTCTTCCCCCAGCATATATATCGACATCTATACTTGGGATCAATTGAGTCTCAAGGGAAAAGAAAAAGATCACTAAAAAGCTGAAGGCAGTGGCTTGAGTCCTTCTGCCTGCATTGTGCTCCCAGATCTGTCCCAGATCAGTGGTAGTCTCAAAATAAAAAATTAATTGGAAAGAATAAAATAATACCCTCAAGAAAATACCAGAGCAGTCAGGCACAAGGTAAGAAAAAAAATCCCATTGTACTCAGGGACACAGAACTCCTCTACCTCCAAGGCTGAGTTTGGTTCAGTTAAGTGACAAAAAGCTTGACATGTCTGTACTGGTTTAAGTATTTATACTTAACAGAAATTGACCTTTCTTGATTACTTGGAAGACAGGCACAAAGCTCAGTTTTGACTTCTCCATTGAGTACCTGCATCCTCACAAATTATTTTCTTCCTTCACTGAACATTACAATAATATAAAACTCCATCAAATTAGAGTGAGTGAGAACAGCCTCTAAATCTTAATTAGGTATTTTACCTCTGCTGTATGAGCTCAGTAGTTGTGTATTCAAATTCTACCAAATCCTGGCTATCTTGCTAAGCACCTATGAAAACAGTCTGCTTGTCAGTTATTTCATTTGCTACCTGATGTCTCCAGTGTTTGACAGTTCCTAAAAGCAAAGGTAAAAAGTGAATTTTACAGTGTCTAAAATCAGGAAAGTGCCTGAAGTCCACTGTTAAATATAAGGTATGAACACCTTCCTATGGATTCCTGTAAGTAGTGACCTCTTGGAAATGACAGCAAGTTACCTTCAGCAACAAACTAGCCTTTAAGAGAAAGGAAACTGTATTCTCTCAAAAAACCCTAACTTACTCTATTTAACCTTTTAATAAAAATGCAAAGGAGAAGTATTGATGTCTGATACTAAATTTAAATCTACTCTGCACTACTGGAAATATCTCAGCCTAGTGAGAAGATTTTGCTAAGTTGTTCCCTCATACCCTGGAGACAGACTGAAGGTGTGTTCTTCCCAAGCTTGGGACTAACACAGGCTGTTCAGCTTATTTTTGAGCTGTTCCTTCATTGCAGCAGGTTACAACACAGTACTGAACACCTTTCCCACAGTCCCACCAGAAAATGGCTCCTCTCAGAGCCATCTCCATTTTATATGCTCTTTTATTTGCTACTTAAGAAATGGTTCTCTGTGTGGCACATGCATTCAATTACTCAGATGAGCTGCTAACCCCAATTCTGATCCGTTTTCCCATCTACGCCCCTTTTTATGTCCTGACTCTCAAATTGCATTTTAAATCAACTGTATCTCCTATCAGATGTGTTTTTCTTACACAATAATTAGACATTTTTGTGAAATATCCAACTTGAAGGTTATGTATCACTCTATATGTCACTCACAAGCTATTGTGAAACTCCTCACAGCTGGGAGCCCTGAGACTTTTAGCACTCCTTGACTCCTGTAGGCAAGGAACAGGATGCCAGGCAGAAAGGATCACTGACACTGTGTCCTTGTGTTTCAAACTCTACAATATAACTTGGACTTTTACTACTGCCATTCACAGGCTTTTTCTCCTTCTTTCTTTTTAAATTGCATTGGCAGGATTTCTCTTAGGCAATGACCCCCAAACCCACCTATTTCTTCAACTCATGTGACATGTTTTTAGGCAGCAAGATCATGATTAGAGGTTGTTCTTGCTTTATCTCCTTTGTTTGAGAAACAAACAAAGACAGAAGACAGAACAGTTTTTCCCTTTCCCTGGCCCCTCCGTCTCCAAAACTGACAACCTTTTTGTTCTGAAGGATGCCAAGCCCATGTGCATGCCAAGTGTTCAGCTTGGCTGTCAACAATAATTTTGATTCATCAAGGACAGAAGGAGAAAGAGATTAGAAAAAAAAAGGAAGAACAGTAAAAAAAAGTCTGAATTTTTAACACTTTTGCACAATAATACAGTATTATAAAATTTTACTTTGATAAAACCAAGTTTCTAGTGGAAGTCAAATAAACTCTGAAATATGGCATTTATAGATAAAGGGGATATAGTGAAGCTCCAGCTTGCAGTCTTAGTCAATTTTTTTCTTTTTAAATTTCCCCTTCAGCCTTTAAAAAACCTAGTTCTGGTACCTCATCTTCCTGTAGCTCTCTGCTGCAGGGTAATCCATCTAACCACCAACCTACATGCATTATCACTCATCCTGAATGTCTTCTACTCTGTTTTATCCATTTGGATGCTACCAAATACTTCACATTCTTTACAACCTCTGCCCTAGGTACCACTCTGCCAAATGACATGTTTTGAACCCCATTATCTCCTTCTCAGTATATTCCCAAAGCCCCTCACCATTTTAAGAAGCTTTTTGCCCCCCTTATGGGGGTGGCAGAAGCTGAACACAGCATGTAAGAGGTGTAGGTGCTCTGATTCAAAACCTCTCTTTTCTATGATGTGATGTCTCTGGAAAAAACACCTCAGTCAGGTAGATAACCTCTTGTGAGACTGTTTATCAACCTCTCCCCTTCAGCAATTTCAGAGTCTGCTCCATGCTGCAAAGCCCTCCTGTTGTCACTGCTGAAGGTCCTGCCTCTGTCAGAAAGCAAATAGCTTTGAACAGGATATCCCCAAAAAGGAGAAGCTGAGACACTCAGTGGTTGCCCAGCACACAGCAGATGGGAGAATCTCTGTTATGCCACCTGCTTTCATGGAGAAAATAATCTCCTGCAGACAGCTGGGGTGGGTGCACCCACAAAAAAAACCCTTCAAAACATTTGTCAGAGCCCCTGTGTGTACATGCAATAAGAATTTTCAATCTCTCAGTCATTTATTTACTTAACTATGAAAGTTTTTTTGCCTGGGGAGGCAGAACAACTTTGGAACATTTTTATTCTCAGAATAGGGAAAAAATGAAACTTCTAAATAGGACAAGGATATCCATTCTCAGAGCTTAAAAAAAGGCTAACAGGATTTTTAATAACTTATTTTATTAAAAAAATCATAGTGAAAGAATACAACAGAGGTGTCTTTTTGGAAGACAAGAATACAGGTGGAAAAAGACCTGTTTTGTAATCTTCCATTATCACAGGTTAAATTCACACAGTAACTTCTGACACACAACAAAGAGGTGGCAAATTAGTTAAAGTACACTCAACCAAGCTAGAGCTGATGCACAGTTATTTTTACATCAACTGATTTTTCTATTCCATGCTTTCTGTGCAGTGAATTAGAGATGGGCTGTAGCTAAATGAATCAATTCTCTTTAGAATGTAACAGCTTAATTTTGAAGACATTTTAGTATTAAACATCAATTGTATATGGCTCTTTGTTTTGCTTTTATTTTTGTCCACAATACAAGTGCTACAAATTTTTTACCAACTTAGGACCAAACCAGATGTTATACTTTTCTTGCAGGCAAGAGCTTGGACAGTGAGGCTCTGCAGTCTGTGAAGACACACAGTAAGCCAGACAGAAGGAGGAATCCTGGCTGCCAATGCCAGCAAATCCACAAGGTGACAAAATCTATAGTGTGACTCTATAAATCCACTAATACTCTTGGTATATCTGCATGCTAAAGCTTTATGGTTCTATCTGTAAAATTTTTTACAGATAAAAATCACTTAATATTTATTAAGTGATGCTGTCATTTTGACATGAATTACTTATTCAACTTGTGCATGTTATTTCTAGGCCAACACTTCCATATTTACTATTACCAAAGAAAGCTTGTAGAAGTCCAGGATCATCTTTGCTATGCCACTCTATCAGGTGAAACCCACCTGGAATTTTAAGGTTGTACTGCAATAATGGTATGTCTACATTCAATGTCTGATTTGGGGCTTTGGCCTAGCAAGGTTCCTGGTTTTTCCATTCTCACTAAATTATCCAAAGGAGAGTCTCTGGTGGCACAACTGTTGGCAGCAGGTATCAGCTTGGTGGATTAATACTTAGATCTGCTTTGGTTTTCTACAAAACGGGCTGAAAGCTATCACATCAAAAGCTAAAGCTGAGATTCCTGTTTGCTATTTTTTCTGCCTCTTGATCCAAAATTGTGCACAGGTTACTATCTGTGCAAAACACCCTCACACTGTGATCTTCTGACCATGTCTCTTTGGAAGGTTTCAAACCACATGGATAACCATAGTGTGAACACAAGGATGCATAAGCACAGGCTTCAGACAAAGGCTTACACAAATAATTTTTAAGACCCTTCATAATCCCAGACAGTGGAATAAAGGCATCATGAAGTATGTGTGTCTCCAGCAAGACCAAAGCAAGGTTCATTTGACTCAAGATGAAATCTACATAAACAATGGACTTGATCAAGACTTCAGTTTCAATCAAAAATGTAAAATACCAATTCTAAAAGGCAAAACTATAGAAGTGTCTCAAGTGTTTACTAACATAAATACTACCTCTAAACTAGACACTCACACAGCAAACTAAATAGGAAGAAAAAGAATCCCTTCCAGTTCTCATAATGAGGTTTTTCTACTATACAGAGATCTTATCATAAAGCCATGAAATGGATAAAGTATTTTAAATTACTGTAAATTGACCACAAACTTCCTTGGCAGACTGAGAAGAGACAAGGATTTTAATCTTGAAAATCCTATATGAGAGTCTGAAATGCTATTTGTTTCCCAAAATCATGAGTTTCAGATTAGCCATAAATCCTTGTTCGTGGCAGCAAAAAAAACTTGTTTAGAGAACAGAGAGCAATAAAATACCTGTCTAGGGAAAATCCTTGCAGTGCACAGCACAAGCTACAGGAGGGCCAGTCTCAAACATTAAAGCTAAATAAATAAATTGGTGTGTGAATTCCCAACAGGAAAACCAGATTTTCCCTCTTGTGCAGTATCTTCTCATTGGCTACTGTCAAATTTCTTATAAAATGAACTTTCAGATTATGAAGTTATGGGTCAGAAATAGTTGCAGAAGAAAGTTTTGTGGTTTTGCACCCACTTTGACATGGTTTATATTGTGTCTGCATTTACTTAATAAAGCAAATTGATTCCATGCTGATGGATGTAACACTGCCAACATAGCCAAAACCACAGTTTCTTCCTTCATAAATTAATATTTATAGAGCAGTGTGTTGACTCTGTTGCACAGGTGACACTAGTTGTGCTTGGAAGTCTTTTCTTACCTCCACAACCCCATGATGAATAGATGTGTACTGCTTCTTCTTCAGCATCACCAAAGTAATGACAATCACTGTTGCTATGACAACACCTCCCACCATTAGTCCAATGATGGCACCTTTATTTGAACCCACATCTTCAGCAAAGAACACCTACAAAAGAAAAATAAAGGAAGATGGCTAATAAAAAGCTCACTGAACATTTGACTAACCTGCCCTTCTACCACAGCAATATAAAGACTATTGAAGCATCAGTAATTAAATGGTACTGCATGTCTTTTTAATTACTCAAACCTGGATCACTGTGCCACAAAGCTCTGGAAGCTGGAGAGGAGCAATCTGGGACACACACATGGCCTGTGCTGTAGCAGTGCTGTGCTAAAGGGGGACTCAGCTCCACGTTCAGCTTCACACAGGTCTCACCTAGTAGCTCCCCTTTTTCCTTGAGTAAGCTAGTCAAGCTAACTGAATGAGTGATAGGCTTGAGTGGAGTAAACCAGGAACACACACATTTCATTATTTTCAGAATGTGAATCATGAGTGTGGTCATAAATTTACATTTGGACTACGATGGATTTTCTTGATAAAAGAGTAGTGAAGGACCTGTAAGACTACAGTGAAACCAGCATGCAACCAGCTGGGAGAAAATCCTCACACCTAAGGAGTGAGAAAACAAAAGCTATAACTGATTTAAGTGAGCACCAAGGAGTGCTTCAAGATTTTCCAGGGTAAATAGAATAAGCTTGATGATCTACTTCTGTGAGACCTAGGAGGTAAAGGTTGTGTGAAAACCAGAGAAAATCCACTTGAATTTTATACAGAGGACAAGAAGATGCTTTACTATGCATATAATAAGACTGGCTTTTATAAGCAGGAGCAGGTATGAAAAATGGTTGATCGTTTTCATTGCCCTGTTCCACATTCAAAGAATACATAGGATTATTTCACATCTGAGCATATATTACAATCCTTTTGTTTGCAAGCCAATAGCATGCTATTTTAATTATTATTACTACTAATATTATTGTTGTTGTTGTTATTGTTGTTTGTATTTGGTTATAAACCAAAGTGGACAAAAAGGATTAGAGAATAAATTACACTCACAGAGTTGTACAACTACCACACGCTGAAAGACTAAATACTTTGACAAGTGTTTAACAAAAATGCAGAGGGAAGCAAGAAACCAGCTAAGAATTATAATGAGCTGTATAACATTTGCACTCTTTAATAAACACAACCTTCCTCAGAAAGGTATTAAAGCATGCAGTATAAATATTTATATTGTTCCTAGTCACAAGCAAGAACTGTGTTAAAACAAAGTCAAAAATTCACTGGAAAGTACAGACAATGGATAGTGTTGGCATAAGCCAGTGCAAAGTAGTAACTTCTTCCAAGAATTTTAACTGCCTAGGACTGAACTTCTGTTTCTTATAGTAACAAAACTGCTCATTTCAAGAGTACTGTGAAATGCCCCAGCTAATATACATGCAGAAGAGAGGAAGGCCTTAAGCACTCTGAGCCATGAAAATCAACTTAATGTACAGTTTCAGTGTGAACCTCCATAAAAGAGAAAATAAATGCAATTTCAACCCAATTCAGAGGTCTGCATGTAAAATACCATGTGCAGCTGAATTCAAAGCAATATCCTTAGGAGACAGTTTCAGGAAATTCTACCATGGCACAGAATGGAAGCACAGATCAAAGTGTTTTCTGCTCCCTCCTTTTGAATTAACATTAAACAGAGGGGCACTGGACAGGACATGGTGTGTGGCAGGGAAGCAAAGCCTTGTAAGCATCACTCCAGTACTTGCTCAGCAATACCAGAATCCCTGCTCAGTCTCAATTGAAAAGATAACCTAGAAGACAGCTCACTAATTTTTAAATAGTGGTTGTATATCAGTAAAAAGTATGGCAAAAATAGCTGTGAAAAGCTGGAGAGGTCCCATTTTAAGCATGACACAGATTCCCATGTGCAGGGACTGCAATGCACTCTCCATCAGCCACCACGGTATGGGGAGCTCCCAGCACCCAATTCCTTGAGATGGTATCACACCACTGACACACTAAAGGGTGCTGCTGAAAATTATGACAACCAGTAACTATTGTGTCTAGCACATGTTCCTGCAAGTTCCTCTCCTTCTACACCCTGCATAGGTTTGCTCCATTGGCATGTTTAACCTAACTGAGCTAAGCATGCCAGACTTTTCCAAATTATTGCTAATGCATTTTGGATTAACTCATCAAACTGGGAATTCTCAGCTCTTGGCATCACAGAGATAGCAGAATATCTTTTCACAGAGTGATTGTCTAGTTCAAATGCAAATTTGAGTCCCATGTTAATTTTCATTTTCAGCACTACTTAGCTCTAAGAATGTATTAAGGAAAAAAAGCTTTCAATTTTAATATCAAGATATTGAAAGCTATGGAACTGAAACTTCATCACATAATATACCTTTAAAAAGAATAGACAGAACAAGTTTACAGTCAACATTGCTGTCTGAGTTCTTCACTGCTTATCAAGCAAAAAAAAAGCTTTTAGGAGATGCTTTTCTTGCCTACAGTGCTTTTGGTTGTTATTTTTATGTTCACAAAAAGCACAGTTCAAATGGGGAACAATATTTTGCTCCTACCTGCCTTTCCCCTGTTAATAATAACTTCACATACCTTGAGGAACAAAACACACAGATACAACCAAACACAAACTAAAATTAAGGCCAGTGGAGAATCTCCTTTTATCCCAAGCAGCCATTCTTGTGAAAGGTTATGCTCCATGCATGCACTGCTACCATCTGTTTTGATGGGAAGGACTATATTCCTGGAACAGTGTCATTCTGTTTCTTGCTGCACTGTGCTATGTGTCTCAAACTATTTTTCTTTTTTTTTAAACTCAGCATTTTCCTTCCTCTGTATCCCTTGTATAATACAGAGAGACTATGAGATAGATGGACTGTGGGACAAGTATTCTCCTTATAAGCAAATCCAGTGACATGGCAGGGAAAGGACAGGAACTACTGGAATTTCCTCTCATGTGAGGCTCAGTGACTTTCCATCCTCTCTGGTGACATCGTTTCAGGTTTACTCTCATTGAAAAAACAAACAGAAAATTCATAATCTTTTCACATGACAACTTTTTGTTGGCATTTTCAGTGTCCACATCACTCAAGCCATGGCCACAAGTGACT
The DNA here is from genome assembly GCA_030060385.1 of Muscicapa striata striata. NCBI lineage: Eukaryota > Metazoa > Chordata > Aves > Passeriformes > Muscicapidae > Muscicapa > Muscicapa striata. Next base: position 4,247,299 of record JAREIS010000011.1, read on the forward strand.
CACTAGCCATTCAAGACTGAATCAGCATCTCAAAATGCACGTGTGGAAAGCAGTGTTTGATCACTCACCAGCTTTTGATGATGAACTTCGTATCCTGAGTCATGCCGAAACTCTGCGTCCATCTTCACCTCAGATATCTCTTCTGTCTTAACATTGGTCAGCCCAGAACCTGCATTGCACCACAAAGACAATTCATTAAAATCAGAATTCAGGTTCAGGAAGATTCTGTTTAACCTCATTGCTGGAGAGCAGGAGGCAACAGTGCCATTCACATGGAGGAGGTGTGATGCAATGTGAAAGGGAACTGGGAGGAAAGTGAGGTGTATCTGGTGTTTCAGACCCACTGAGGTGACACAGAACGAGCTAGTAAAGTTTCTCCTCTGTTAAACGATCCTTAATCCTCAGCAGCTATATTGGTACAGGCATCAAAGGCTCCCAGCATCAAACACTGCATGAACTAAGCTGCAAGGGACCTCCTGAATTGGCTCACAGGCTGCATACAGATCTGCTCTGACAGCCACTTCAGCAATGTCAAGAAAATTTGTTGTTTAGGCCAAAATCTTCCTCCTCCCTCAGCTCAGGCTGCTGTGAGGAAAAAACAAAATACTCATGTTGTGAGTAAGAAAACTCCAGATATCTTATTTTCTTTTTTCCTGAGAGTCTGTACCTTTTCCACAAACACGCACAAATTACTAAAATGTTTGTGAAGTTAACAGAGTTTCTGTTTGTTTTCAGATTTCATACTGCTCAGAATTATTGATTCTTCTTGTCTTCTCTCTGAAAGATGGTAACTGTCTCTCAATTAGAAACATAAAGAAAAGCAAGTGAGTACAACCTGCAACAGTTATAATTGTAAATAGTTTGCAGTCCTGTTCTCTTACAGGTGTGAAGGGGAGATGCTGCACTCATCTAGCTGGAAAGAAGGCCAAAATTTCCACCTGGAAAAGTCTTAGGAGAATGAGCCAGACTTAATAGCAACTGAGCAGTGAATCCTGTATATGCCTATGAATCCTGAAGAGCTGGCTTTGGCTTAGAGAGAATATATGGGTATTCATGGAGCTGGTTGTTTTCCTTCTCAGTACCAATGCACCCAACATTTGTATTTCTTGGAGGTAAAAACACTGCAGAAGAATGAAGTTTATAAGATGTTATTTCCTCCCTCTAGTGAATATAATAAGAACAAACCTGTCCACATTCCCTGTTAGTATTTATTTCAGCATTTTCTCAGGCCTAACTCCTCTTTCCACGGCTTAATTATTAGAATCTTGCACTGAGTGTAAGTTTCAATGAAGAGGAAGAACCTCTTTTAAAATTCTCAACACTACTGACTGCTCCTGTGCTCCACTGTCCCAGTGGACTCTAAATAATAATTTCTTAAGATTTCCAAGTGCCAATGAGCTCCACAGTCTAAAATAGCACTCAATCAATTTTTTATTTTTTGCCTTTGATGTGCAATTTCTTTTTTCATTAAGTGGTGGTCTTATTCTTGAATTATGAACCAGCAATCCGAGAACTTCTCTGGACTGTACAGACAACCTACTTGAAGGTTCTTCTTTATTTTCATAGGAAACCATGCAAAGAAGAGAACAAGAATCATCCTCATGCTATAAAGAATTTATTGTTAACTCCTTGAAGAGTCTGACTTCTCCATAAATTTTACCTTACTTTTTTATTTTTTTTAAGGAATCAAGCGCTTCAGTCCCTCAACTTTCTTTATTAAGTTCCTGATTTTTGATGCTACATCACAGTACAGTCACAAATATATTATGAAAATAGGAGACCATTTTTAAATGCAAGAATTGTAAAGTACTTAAAAAATTGCAGACTGAAAACAAACGATATTCTGTCAAAGAAATGCAGGAGGAAATGAAGCAGCAGGAAATAAAGCCCACGTGGTACCTGAAAACAGGTTTACCTCTCTATCCTTGAAGCAGCTATGGCTAGTTTTCCAAATTAAGAGTACAATTTACTGTCTTTTGTGCATCATCTCAAAGTACCCCCTATACCTGCATCAACGGGAAAAGAGGAAAAGTATGTTGGAGACTGAAATATTATTGTTTAAGGCTTAAACATTTTTACAAAGCACTACTGCTTATTTTAACAAAACTGTGTAACAAAAGCTGCACCAAAGACCACTGCACTCCTAACCGAGCCCTGGACTGTAAATTGATTTGAGGTAAGATAAAGTGACACTATTCTCAGGTCTGGTTTGGGAAGAATACTTTCACAGGAGGATTAAGCCCAGCACCTTTAGGGGTGGAGGCTACAGCCCCAGGCTTATGTCCTGCCAGGCTTGTACAAACCCCAACACCAAAGGGAGAAGGAGGAGAGGGGTTTCCTGTGTATGGTGAAAAAGTCTCTGGCCAGATGCAGTGAACACCCATCCTCCACTGAGCAGACTGGCCCAGCTGTGGAGCCTCCCACCCCATGAAAGCCACATCTGTGTGAGGGACAACAGAGAGGGTGTCATGGCCCACCGAAGGCCCCTCAAAGGGGTCCCCAGACCCTGCAGCAGAGTACTGATGAAACAGATCCACAGCCTTGCAAGTGTCAAACTGGTCCCTGTCAGGGAGGTACTGCATGTTCCCACCTGCCCAAATATATATTAACCCATTGGATGCTATACTTTTCAGCAAGGGATCCTCACCACCATGAATACCAGATGGAGGGAAACAAGGAGATGATTTCATTGGGACCCACAGAGGGGTGATATGCTTCTACTGAATCTGTCTCTGTCACTCTCCCTGTCCATCCCTCCCCCCACCCTGCTATTTCTATTTCTTTCTTTCTTTCTTTCTTTCTTTCTTTCTTTCTTTCTTTCTTTCTTTCTTTCTTTCTTTCTTTCTTTCTTTCTTTCTTTCTTTCTTTTTCTTTCTTTCTTTCTTTTTTCTTTTTCTTTCTTTCTTTCTTTCTTTTTCTTTTTCTTTCTTTCTTTCTTTCTTTCTTTCTTTCTTTCTTTCTTCTTTTTCTTTCTTTCTTTCTTTCTTCTTTCTTTCTTTCTCTTTGCCTCTCTTACTATTAAATAAAATAGATAATTTTTTATGTATCAACATCTAGTCTCTTTCGTTTTTAATCACATTTTGGGGATTATTTCAAACATCCACGTTTGTTCCATTTTATTCACAGAGAATTAGTTCTGTTAGCTCCTCTGTGATTAGAGCAACAAAGGAGAACATGTATCTGCCTGCAAGGAAGCTCGACCTGTCAACCTCTCCTGCCTTTTTGATTGTAGGATTAAAAGGGAAAAGGGAAAATTACAGTAGTGAGAGTACCAGTGCAATACCTGGGGGGAAAGGGCTTTCTCAGGAGTTGTTTAACTGCCCTGGGCTGCAGCAGCTGAAGAGGTGGCTGCTCCCAGCTGCTCACCATTGTCCATGGCCACACTTGCTGCCCTTGTAGATACCCTGGCAAAAGCACCACATGAAAATTCCTCCAAGGCAAAGGCCTGAGGAACTGCACAACTTGGCTGCAATAGCTGGCAAATCCACTGAAGCTATAAATATTGATTAGAACATATAAGATAAATCAGTGAAGAATCTGCTTGTCTTTTGTTGAAGGAAGTCCTACCTCCCAAAACTCTTAAAGGCCACTGGAAGAGTTAGGAATCCCATGGGAAACAATGATTCTGCTAGGAGTGAATCTGGATTTCCAAAAAGCTTTTGAGAAGGTCCCTGATCAAAGCTCTGGCAGAAGCCAAGAGCCAAGGATTAGAAGGGAAAGTCCTATTCGACTTCCCATAACTGACTAAGAGAGAGTAAATGAAGTGTAAATACACATCTGTTTTTCACAATGGAGGAACATTACCAGTGGGTCCCACAAGGATCTGCGCTGTGCTGTCTGTGAAGTGATCTGGATAAGAGAGTGAATAGTGACATGACAAAGTTTACTGACAAAAAATAAAAGAAAAAAAGAGGATAGTCAAAGTAAAACCAGTTGCTAAAAACTGCAGAAGGATCTTACAATTCCAAGAGCATAATAAAAGGGAAATTATATTTAGTGTTGATACAATGCAAAACGGTGCTTGTGGATATACACAGCCCTAACTATACATATAAAAACTCTAATTTAGCTCTGTCCCACCCAGGACAGAGACCTTGAGTCACAGTGGGTAACTGTGGGCACTTGGCTGAGTAGCAGTCAAAAAACCAAAGAGGAAGGTAGGAGCAATTATGAGAAAATAGAAAACATTGTTACACCATTGTATAAATGATGCAGCCTCATTTTAAATCTGGCTCTTTGCTCTGGTCACCTCACGTCACACAAAAGCAGAAGAACTACAAAAGATGTAATGCAGGGAGAAACAGATGATCACAGGTATGAAATGGTTTCTGTACACAAAGGACTGTGAGTCTTCAGACTGCAAGAGGCAAAGGAGGTGAAACACAACAGTGTGTGACTGTAAATGACATAGGGAAAGTCTACAGGAAATCGTCATTCATTATTTCTCCTAAGAAATACAGGACACTAACATGGCTATGATACAGCAGATTGAGAAGTAACACAAGAAAGTGTGTATATATATATATATAAACAATTGAGTATAATGCAAAATTGTACTGTGGAATCCACTGGCACAAATCAAGAGGATGTTCAAAATACAAATGAACAAATGCAAAGAAGAAAGGTTCCTTCAGGATTACTAAACACAATGGTGAAGATACAGTTCTCAGTCCTGGAACCTATCAAATGCTGGCTTCCAAAAGCTCAGTGGATGTGTTGGGGTATAAGGCAGAGGTGAAATCTGTATATATTCTGTTTTAACCACTGCTAGAGGTAGGAAAATGGACATGAGCACTTCTGCTCTTGGGGTCTGATCACTTTCACTGAAAGCAAAGCTGCAATAGCTGAGTTTGTGGGTCTTTGTCAGGTTCTGTTCAACAGTCAAATGCCACAGGCAGGAGTTACAGCAGCATTACAGGGACACAACAGGTCACGTCAGTCGGCATCAGAGGGTGACAAGTTCACCAGTAGTCTCAGCTGCTGGAAAAATGCAGGCTCTGGCTTGATTAGAACAACATTTTTTAATGTGATTGCCTTCCTTCCTGCCATTCCAATCAAACAAAGCATAGGAGCCATGCTTTCAGTATGTAGCAGGTTAAACCATGGATTTTTGCCTTGAGATCAGGCAGAAATATTTTGGTTTGGGCCAAGTAACCAAGGCCCCACAAAAATGCCATGGAATCTAATCACAAGGCAGGATCTAGAAAGATAATGATGTTAAGACTTACTGAAACTTGTCTTTGGCAACTTGCACCAGAAAAAGGTCAGAAACAGAGATCTTTTTGTTTAGCTGTAGCACTAATAAACTCAACAGCAACTTTTTCCTTCCTTCTACCTTCTGTACAAGCGAGGAAAAAAACTTCAACTAGGGTAAACTGCTGGTCTTCTGCAAATAACTCATTATACAGAAAGGAGAAGCATGACATTGCACTGGAATCAATTAAATACCTGGTAGAAGATAAAAAATATACATGGGGTAACATACACCTTTCCACAATGTTATAGAATTGAGACTTTTTGTTGAAGAGACTTTATTACCAGCTCATTCACTTTACTGTCCCAGTGACCACACATTTAGACTTCCATGCAAAAATCAAAGATGTACTTTTCAAGGGTAGTAACTGAAGAAGGAAAAACTTCAGGGTCTTTCTAAAACTTTGATCAGAAGTGAAATGCAAACAGTCAAGTTCCTAATACCTCTTTACCCTCGCACTGAAGAGAAGCACACAAAGAACAATTCTCTCTCTGACAAGAACTTTAATCCTGATCTGGGACAAAATGATGGTTTCTTCAATAACAATTCTAAAATACACAACCCAAGCACAAAAGCCAGTATACAAGATGAAAAGTGAGAGCAACAGCCTCATTGCAAATTCACAAATAATGATAATTGCTACCAGTTTTCTTGTGAATTACATACCATCTTTAGGGAGCTGCATTTCTAATCACTTCAATTTAAAAATGCTTCAATTCAGCTGGCAAATACATTAACTCAGCTCCTTAGAAAAACTGACAGAACCATTTTGTTATAAAAACCATGGGCTTAAAAGCTTCCAGTGAAATCCAACAAAATGAGCTAACTATGATGGGCTTTTTATTGATGCTGCTTTTAATTAGCAATATTAACTGATTTTATATTTACATGTGTAAATACATGCATGTGTGCATACGTACATTTCCAAACATCAAAAAATCAAGAGTGTGAAACCCTTATTTTTCCTTGCCCTAAAGGGAAAAATAATCATATGGAGTGAAAAAATACTCATGAAATAAAAACCAAGTAGCTGCTTTGGGGAACACTTTATACTAACATTGATGAGCTTCTGTGTTTGTGTAAATGTATATTTATACATTTATATTTTCAGAAGACTAAAAAAAAGAGGTTACAGTGAATCCCACCAAAGATATAATTAGATGCACATTATTTACCATACTGCTTGCAATTACTTCATCTACTGGTTACATAAACAGCTAGAAAGGTTTTGTCATACTGCTTTGCACAGATCTAAGACAGTGTTAGCCGTGCCCTGAGATTACATCTAGAGTTAAAAATTATATCTCCAAGTGAAGCACAGGTGAAACAACTAGACCTAGGTGGTCTCCACACAGAGAAAACCAAAGTAGCAGTTTGACTGTCTGCATTCATGAAAATATTCAACTCCATGTCCATGAACTGTGCTTGAGTCATGGCAAGAACAAGGAAAGAGTTGTTGAATCAAAGCCTGTTACACGTGTGGCAGACAGCTTTATCTGGGTTAAACTTCACAGAAGATGAAAAGGGTGGAAGGGAAGGAATGCAGTGTTTGAACAACCCCCTGGGGTAGAGAGCTGCCTGTTCTAACCAGAAGTTCAACTATTACTTCCATATGACTCCGTGACCTCATGCAGGTCATTTATTTTGAAATGAAAGAAGAATGAATATTGTAAACTCATAAAGATGAAAATGAAGACTATATACTCTATTATTTTTTTTTTTTCTTTTCGCAAGGATAACTCAAATATCTTTGAGGGATATGCACTTTTAAGACTGCATGAAACTAAAACTTTCTGGCTTCTCCTAAGATGTCAGTGAACTGCTGGTTCACTTGTTATTCATGGATAACTATGGGGCTCTCAAATTGAAGAAAGCAGAAAATAAGTGCAGTAAAAGTGTTATCTTTTTGACAAAAGAATCTCATTGCAATGGAGTATAAAATAATTATTTCTCAAAAAACATGTGTGCAGAAATGCATAATCAAAACAAGCTAAATCTGGTTTGATAATCCTTCTGGCATGTCAATCCAGATGCTGTGCATATGCACTTATAACTGCATTCACAGTTAGCAATGATCTCATTTATAAAACAAATCAAAACAATCTAATGGAAATAAATTATTAATTATTTTTATTTGGTACGTGCAGACAGCACCTTAAAATTTAGTTTAAATAAGTTTAAAGCAACTGCATTGAACTATCATCACAAAGACAAGAAAAAAAAAAATGTTGGCAGTTTCTGACAAGAAAATCATAAATAATTAACCAAACTGCTCTATGCCCTCACCTCATACAGACTGCAGCATATGTGCTAATGATTCTGCAAAGAGCCACTAGGCTTTCAGAGCCTCTGCATGAGGGAAAAAACCCTCCGTTATTATGTAGCGTAATAAAGGCAGACATGTCATGATTTATTAGCAGAAGGGCCAAAGACACAGAAGCAGCTTTATGTGCAACATTTCCTCAAAATATTCAATGTTTGCAAAAATGATCAACTGACAAAGAGCTGGAATAAGACAAAAAATCACCAGCAAGTCCAAATTATACTACATGGAAGAAAGTAACATACTTAATAGTATAAAATGCTCGCATTGTGAATTATGGGCATCCTGTAAGTGATGTATTTACAGCAGTGAGTGTATACTTACAACTGCAACTGTGCCACAGATGAAAACATGATCTGCCCTGAACAGAGCATTTGTTGTTTATCACCTTGAATTACACAAAATATTCTAGGCAATGTCCCTTCTGATGGCACATTTTCTAATCTTCATTCAATTTCCACAGATAAGATTGCTGAATTAACATAAGTAAAACAACCTTGCTCATGAGCATCAAGAGATGTTTTTATATGTGTTTTTATGTGTATATGTCTCTATATGTACATGCACACACACACATACAAACAAAAGAAGTTGCTAATAAACAGATACACAAAATTTAGTTGCAAGAAATTAAGTGTTCATCATGAAAAAGTGACTGCTGGAGCACAGGAGAGAAGGAAGCACTACTGAATGAGTTGTTACAGTGAGGTTATCAAGGAAAGAGTTACTTGTTCTATCTATCTGAAGTTCTTCCTATGGAAGTTCCCAGGGTGAACTGCAGCCTTCTAACATCTAACATCTCCCTGTATAAAGTAATTTATAAATAGCAAGAAATACGTCATAAATCTGTTATAATTTTGTGCTGTATAAAAAAATAGCCCACTGATGACTACTTAGTACATCTAGGTATTTTTCTTACCTATGACTTTTTACTATCTCATTTACTTCCTTTTTAGGAAGGAGGTAAGAAACTGTTTTAGGCATAATTTTATTTTTGTTTGCCCATTTGTGAATTAGGAAGGGGAAGAACAGTAAGTTAAGGCACTGGAGTCCTTTTCTAATGCCCATGTGAATTACACAGATATCCATATTAGAAAATGGGGCTCATCCAGAGTTTTTTCCTTAGGATTGATGTAGATCAGATTCCAATTCAAGCTTTAACTGTGGGGAGCCAAGATGGAGCACAACAGAGACAGGGGTTTAGAAAACTGGCATGAATTTCAACAAATGCTTTAAATTTGGTCTTTACTCATAAACTTTTCTATTTGGTGGACTGGACAACTCCTTACTTTTTCTGACCTGACTCAGAGACTTCATTTTTTAAAAGACGACGTGGTGAAGGAAAAAGATCCTAGGTATCACAACCACTACTACCACCTAAATACTTGTTAGGACAGAGGATCATTGAGGTCCCCCTTCAACCCAGTAATCTATGAGTCTGTGACTCTATTCTGTACTGTGAACAAAAGTGACAAAGATGATCTGCACGACTCTGATCTGCCTGTATGAAAAACATAGTGATCATTATAAGAATGTTGTGTGAGCAAGAAGTAAATAAAATGGAAAAGAGAAAAAAGGGCACAAGTTTGCTTGTTTGTCTTAGTCCTTTCAGAGCTCATTTTCTTCAAGAAATTCAAACAGCTACAAAACACTAATTTGTTCTTCTTCAGCTTTGAAGTGCTGCAGGCTGACATGACACCAATATTTTCATCCTGAAGAAGCAGGTCACTTCAGCTAAGCAAGTAGAAGCATGAACTGGAAAGTCAGAAAAGGCAAACCTTTCAGGAAACCAACAAGAAGCTGGGCAATTAAAACAAAAAGTCACAAGCAGCTGAATGCAGTAATCTGCAGGTCTTTCATTAATACTTTTTCACTCTAGAGTAAATTACTATTTTTTTAGATTATTTTCTTTAATAATAGCTCCAAAATGTAAAAACAAACTATCCCAAAAGGACAGCTACCACATAAAAGTATTTTTTTTCCTTTCTGAAGCTCTAATATAGGATTTTTTTATTTGTAATTAGCAAGTAAAGTAATTTTAAAGCACACATTTTTAAACTACCAGAATCCCTTCTGTACTTAACAGTTTAAATGAGCGCTCATTTGCTTTCTTCTGTTCCTAGCTCATGAAGATATCCAGATTGGAATAATTTCTCTGTTCAACTGAATTTTTGTCACACATAAACTGCTTTTGAAGGATGATGAAAAACCACATGGACATCTATAGACAGACTCTGTATCAGTAAGAAAAAATTTTTATAAATCGGGAAATGGTGATTTAAGACATAGGGAAGCTAAATAATACTTTTGCACTTCAGCAGAACATTGAGGAAATATCCCATGCAATTTTCACAGTGGAAAAGTTACAGCATCTGCCATCTGTCAAATTTCCAGCCATAATGGTCAGGTGATGAAATATTTTTTACCTATCCTTAGGTAGTCTGCTGCACACATTCACCAAGATGACTCAGGACTTATTGTCATTAAGCTTACAGACTTTAGTACTACTTGTATCATCACAACCAACAAAGTGCTCTAATGCAGTCAACTAAAACAGAGAGTCACTCTGAAACTAGAGTGGCAGTGAGAGAAAATCCTTTCTCTAGAGAAGGGACACTAAGGATTTCTGAGATGGGTCTACATGTGAGGGAACAGCAGGGAGGAAGGCATAACCTGCAGTAATAAATACAGGCCTCATAGCAGGAAATTTTTCTAGACGACTGAAATTAAAATTGTAAATAATAATAGATTTTATTACTATAAGAAAACTGCTAGACTGAATTAACATTACAAAATTTGGATTAAACCATATGCGTGTTTCATCTGTGATATTTCTACTGCTCCTGGGGAAGAAGGTAGACAATGCAGTACTGGAGGGATTCTTCCCTGGTTCCAAGATTTTTGGAACTGTAGCTCTTTACCAGTTTCCAGGCTCTCTTCATGGACTGAATTAAGACTCTAAACACAAATAAAGATGTCAGATTCCTAAAATAGTGCTAGGAGCACACTAGCTGGCCAGTTCTGACACATATCCCAATTGCTGTAACATATGAGCTTATTTTACCTCCCACAGTAGCAATTTTTGTAGTTGCTAAATATGGGTGAGTTAAGATTTAAAAACACTAGGAAGGTGCTATCCATGATGCTATCTAATGGATGTTTGGAAAACAAGATGAAAGGAAAAAGGATACTGATCAATCAGTTTGATATGATCTGAAGGAAGAAAACAAAATTATGATGTGACACTGAAATAATCCTGACCCTAAAATATATTCTCACTACATTGATGAGTCAGAAAGCAGCCTCTTCTGAAATAATTGGCTGTTTCCTCTCAATGGCTTTAACAGTTTCAGAAAATTCTGAACAAAAATGAGAGGAAAAACACCGCCAAAAGCAAAAAAAGCTAAAATAATATTTCCTTTTGGAAACTGGGATTGTCCTGCTTTAACTTTTCCGAACATTTGCAGCCTGACTTAAATTTGTGATCTGCTATCGTTCTGAAATCAATACAAAGACAGAGATACTTACAGAGGAGAAACAATCACCCTGCTCTGTCCTAGAATGGAATGAATAGCTGTGTCCTCATGTGTCCTCAGGGAATTCAGAGGGATAATAGTGATTTTTAGGTATTTGGAGGTAAGATAAGTACCACAGCAAAAAATATCTATGGCACCTGAAACTGTACACATTAATTCTTTATTACCCTGCTCACTCTATATAAAAGGATTCGACATATCTATTATACATTCCCAAATTAGAAATAATGTCTGTACTAAGTGGTACCAAGTTTACCATCTCCGGCACCTGCCAAAGTGTTATTTCTGGGAGGGATGAGACCTTTGATACAAACCAGTTCTGGGTTTGAGACCCACTCCTGCTGCAAGCACACATTCCAAATGCCCTCAATATGGACAGAACCCACATGGGGAATATTTGAGAAGGAATGATGCATCCATTATTCATGGAATAACATTAAATTTTGTCAGAGGGGTACACCAAAGCAAAGGTAAATAATTTCAGCTCAAGCAGACCACATGCATGCAGGAAAAACACGGGTTAGGTAAAAGCCATGCAAGTCATATACCTGGTCGTGTGGTGAGTCCTCTGTCTGCAGCTGGGCGGGCATCAACGGGCTCAACTAGGCATGTGCAGAAAAGAAACAAAAAAGCAAACAAAAATAAACAAAATCCCCCAAAATTACAAAGTCAAGGGTACTTCTGCTGGGACAGTGCAGGACAGACATACTGCATTAACAGTTACCAAGGCAACAACTAGAAAATATCTGCCTTCAGTGAATCCTGAAAGTAAAAGGAAGGGATGGGCAAGACTTCACCAGGAAAGCTGGTGTCATTTTTTACATCATATTCTGGTTACTGCTTCAAGTCAGAAACCATTAAGACTAAAGAATTTCTGTCAATAGAATAAAACCATATTCATTGCATGCAAACTTTTCCTCATTGTCTGATCAAAACTGGCAGTCAGAATGGACATGATGAGTTCCTGCAGCTGCTCTTTATGAATATTGAGTTAAAAGCCTCCTGAATCCCTCCTTTTTCCTTTCAACAAGGATTCTTTACAGCACCAGCTATAATGTTTAAAAAAAGTAAAGTGCATTTTGAAAATACAATCAATATTCCTATATGTTCTGATTTGTGAACAGCATATTTATCTTTCAGTTTTTGGAAGGGAAACAAAGAAGAAACACAAATTTCTATCTGTGTCATATACAGTTTTACAAAACACTTTTATTACTCTACTAAGGTTTTATCAGCTGGAACCTAAGTTGATGGAGCTCACTGGCACTAACAGAAAAACAGGATGTGCAAAACTTAGAGCTATTTGAGTCACAGACAATTGCCTCAGTAAGTTCAAACCTACTGGAAATGTTTATTAAAATATTCAGATTTTTACCCTTCTCTTTTGGTTGTCTCTCTCCTTTCCTCCAATTGTGTTACCTTCCTTATCTACCCAGTCTTTGCCAGTGTCAAAGAACTTAAATTCAGGAATGAAGTGTTACATTGTTCCTTAGAATTCAGAATTTTAAACATATATTCTTATTCATTTGTATTTCTGGATACAGGTATGAGCCTTTATCAGCAGTAAGTGAGATGCAGTAACACAGGAAATCTGGCAGACCTGCAGTTTTTAATCAAGAAGAACTGCTCATCAGAAAATCACACAAACCTGATGATACTGTTGATCTGAGCAATGGAACTGCCCATCTTCTCAGGAAGTCTGTGTCACTGGCTTAGTGTTCCTGTGGGTTTGACAAACAACCTACCGTGCTTGTAAGTGAGAGCCTAAGTGGCTCCCACGTCCTTTGCACGCAGGAGATGACTGCATGAGCTCTTGCCTCTGAATAAAACCCAGTAACTCAGCTTTAGAGCAACTGCAGACTAAAAGTACATCAGCACATCTGACTCATTTGTGTCTCCAGGAAGGCAGACTTTCAGAGCTTGCTGGTCTAGTGCTGCAGAGGCACTTTCCTGCACAGGAGTTCAGAGTGGCACTAGCATACCACGTAATTGTTTTTCTTATATAGCTCTATACAAAATGCAATTTCCATCCTTAACTAAAAAACACAGTTTTGAGTATTTTCCTATTTATGTCTTCTGCTAGGTTTTTCAGTATTGTCAGTACCGACCCTCAGGCAAGTCAGCAGTAATTTTCAGTGGCAAGGACCCAAAGGAAGAGATAACTATGAGCAAACATTATCCAAACTCCTCTTGCAGACTCTCCTCTATTACCCTGGCCCCTGCATCCTCCCTAGAAGGCTGAGGGTTTTTTTCTCTCCCTTCTGTAATCCTACATGGCAACAGCTATGGGGAACTGAGAAAGAAGCCAGTGCATAGCAACAGAAATGGGAGTAGGTGAAGGGGGAAAGGATGAAAGAAGTTTCTTTTGTACAGTAGCATGGACCTGACCTCAGAGCAATGCAGTATTTGTGGTTAGGTGAAAGTATTAGTAATGAATAATTCTTGTCATATATAATTTTGGAAGCCCTTTACCAGGGCGAAAGGCTGGCACGTTTCATAACTGACACATTTCATAACTGACACAGAAGTGAAAAGACCTGGTCAAGGTAACAAACCAGCTTCAGGGCAAAAACTGGAGGCAAATGATAAGAGCCAAGAGTCTAGAAAAGGAGACTGTGATGCCAGGCATCCAATTTCAGTTGGATTTTAAAACATTCTTGCTCTGCCCCAGTACTGATATATGCACAAACAACAGGTTACTCTGAAAGTCTTTTCTGTGAGTTTTTTCACTGCTTGCCCTTGTATGCTGGTTTTGCATTAAATTGATTTTGGTGAGGAGGAAAAATACCAGCCACTGAAGTAATTCTCTGTAGGAAGCTGTTAACAGCTTCCTCTGTGCCTGGCAAAACAAACAGCTGGCTGGCTTTGAGAACTGACACACTGCTAAGCCAATTAGAGAAGCTGGGAACACCTCCATGATAACATATTTAAGGACAAAAAACCGTGGGAAGTTCTCTTCTTTTTCCTGCTTTTGGACAGGTGGCCAGCAGGGAGCTGCGGGGCATGGCCACCAAGATCCCACTGCGGGAGCATCCTGGTGTCACTGAGCTGTGTGGCCACTGGCATCTTGGCCCAGCCCAGACTTTGTGTGCCTGTCTATTCCTAACCTGCAATCTGCAAACAAAGGGACAAAAACGACAGCAGCTTTTCTTTCTTTGGTGTCTCACATGAAGAAAGCCGTGAAGTTTCAGCTGGCATGGCGGAAATCATGACCAACAGAGAGAAAAGCACAATCAATGAGCATTTTCCCCAATTTGTGGAGCCTGGCTAAGATCTACTTTTCAGTGCTGCAGAACTCCACTTGAGAACAGATGAACCTATGGACACCAATCTTCTTCTGAGTCAGAGAAAAGGGAAAGTGGGGACATGGGAGGAGAACAACATGGCAATGCCAGGTCGGTTCAGAGGGGGGAAGGGGAGGAGGAGATGCTTCGAGTGTCAGAGTTGAAAATCTTCTGCAAACCAAGATGGGGATTATAATACAACAAACTTTTTCCCTGTAACTCATGAAGTGTATGGGGGGCTGTAGTGTTCAACCACAGCCCATGAAAACTGGAGAATGTAGATGTTGAAAAGCTGTAATCTGACTCGGATAGAGAGCCAGAGAGAAATTTTGCTTTCAGATACAGAAGAAGAGGACCCTTTGCTCTTACACTAGAACAGCTCATCCTTAAAAACTATACCCTATACACTGAAATGGCACACGTTGTGGGAAGCAGTTATGGGAAGACTGCAAGACATGGGAGGGATTTCAAGTTGCAAACAGGATTTTACTGGGCTCTGAAAACCAGAACAATGCTGGAAGAGTTCACAGGAAGCTGTTTCCTGTGGGAAAGACTCCATGGCGTAACAGGAGAGACTCCTCTGACTGAACTGAAGAAAGATTCTTTTTAGAAGTAATAAACTGACTGAGAATCCCAGATTTTGTCTCTCTGTGTTGCTGGTGGGAAGGAAAGAGGGACTTTAGGGAGGAAGGTGTTCTAAAGTTTTATTTTAGTTCTTATCATTCTTCTTTCACTTCTTTTAATGCAGTTTTCTTTATCCCTTTTAAAATTTTGAGCCTGTCTTGCCCTAAAGTATTTTCTCCTAATCCTTATCTCGACCCCATGAGCTTTATTGTAACTGATTATTTTCTCCTCTGCTCAATTATAGCAGAGGAAGATGAGTAGATGATTTTTGTGAGTGCACTGGCATTTGGCCAGAGGTCAACCCACTACACCTCACCAGACCACATCATCACAACAGCTAATGAAAAGGGGAGAAATTTAAACTTACTACAGCATTTATCAGTAATCAAAACCCAATTATGTGCTGTGTGTTATTATAAAAAGTGCATTCATTTTGATGCTCCAGAATTTTATTTCTGTTGAATATACTTCCACGTGCACAGAAGTAAGATTGAAAATGCATTGTCCAAATAGACTCATCAAACTAAACTGGTACATGTTCATTTACACTGATTACTCAGGCTTCATAGAGGCCACACATTCCCACCTTTACATACATCTCAGAAGAGCAAGAAAGAACGTGTTTACTTCTCTTTTAAAAGTAAAAGAAAAGTACATCAAAAACTAGTATAAACCAGCAGGTGAGGAGTGCTATGTGATGCTCACCTATCAAGAACATTGTTGAAGGGAGGAACTGAACAAACCATAAGGATAACACAGTACATTTACAGGAATCTCATTTTAGATAAATACTAGATATAGACATTAAGGCTCCCTGTAACTTGCAAGCTAA
Organism: Muscicapa striata striata; assembly: GCA_030060385.1. Classification (NCBI taxonomy): domain Eukaryota; kingdom Metazoa; phylum Chordata; class Aves; order Passeriformes; family Muscicapidae; genus Muscicapa; species Muscicapa striata. Next base: position 4,263,152 of record JAREIS010000011.1, read on the forward strand.
AACACAAAGGGTGAAACCACCAAACCCAGTTAGTCATTGACAAAATGCCCAGAGGACTTGGCAGTGTCAGAGGTTCACAGCTGTTGGGGGTCACTCTGAGGATGCATTTTGCATTGCTGAAATACAGTTCCTGGCATTTTTCATGGTGCCTCTGTACAGTTCTCAGAAAGTGTTTTCTTTGTTAACCTAATTTGTGTCGCAGCATGCTGGACGCCCATGCAGTATATTCCTTGCTGCTTTAGATTAACTTCCATCTACATTTCCAGGGAAACTACCTCAGGGAAAAACAAGTGACAATATACTTGCAGAAAATACTGAATTATGCTAGACTTTCAAAGTCTATTTATTTTTAGATGATTTTTCACTTACTCGTCAGTAAAAGCAATTCTAGGAAAATAAACTATTTGCACAAAACCTGTTCTTTAAAACATGCGGTTTTCATGGGGAAAATTTCAAAAGGAGTTATCAAACCTTAAGACTACATGGCAACATACCAATCCAATACATTATTAATATCTCTGGGTGAAACCTGGGATTAGATCATAGCCATGGAAGGAAACAGCCATAGGAACTAATAAGAAATTTTAGGGGGGAGGGTTGTGGTATTTTAACTTCATCAGTTCATCAGAGGGAGAAAAAGAGGAAAAGAAAATTAGGTCAGTTATTAACTTCCTGCTACTTCCAAATCATATTATAACAAGATAAAAACATATCTTTGGAAGCAAGGTAGAAAAAGCCTGAAGTAAGACCACTATTAAAGAAGAAAACAAGCATGTGAAGTGAAGGCAAATGGCACAGTCAGTCCTGGGATTCTGGAACAACAAGGTGGGAGACAGACACAAAGGAAAAAAATAAAGCTGTGAAATTCCCCTTTGATGATATGGGCAAAGGTATAGAAATGGTCTCTAAAGAAAGAATGTATTCTTGGCATGATCACATTAAGAACATTGTGGTTTGGGTAGAGGAGGGAGAAGTCTAAGGGGAAACAAGAAGGACTTGAAGAGGTTTCAGTCACCAAATGATTTCCACTTCTAATTGAGCAACAATGACAATGGGTAGCCTAACTGAACTGACTGCTGTAATAAGTTCATGACAAATACAATACAGTACTGGTATAAAACCCCAGAACTAAACCCAAACAACTTGAAGGCATGAAAGAATAAGTGCTGCAACCAACAACATATTGCATTAAAACACACAGGCCTAATAATTGAGTATGGTATTTCAGGCAGGAGAGTTTTTGTTTCTCATTTGCTGCCATACATTTGAAAAGGAGAACCACGCTCAGTATAGTTGCCTGTGGGAATTCAGTTCACTTTGAAGTACCTTTCAGTATTAGATTCTGAGCTTAGACAGGTTTCTGAAGGAAAAATACACTTGTGTGATTAAACTATAGGTATGTCTGTGGGCACCTGTCTACCCAATAACTTCTAAACTTGGTGGCTGAAATCAATATATTTTGAAAGCTAAGAGGACAGATATCAAAAATAATGAATCCTCACCATGTTTTATGAAAGCAGGCAACAGGCATAGAAACTGATGCCCTGGATGCCTCATCTACAGAAAAAAACTGGAGCAACTGAACATTCCTGCAGGACAGACATGAGCCAGACTGTGACCTGCTCCTGGAAGACAGCCTTTATTCTAGCACTAGCTAGCTTGTTAGAGCAAGCTTCAGCTCCTTCCCCAGAAAAATGAGGTTCAGCCTGCCAGCCTGTGAGCCATCTGTACCCTGCCAGTGCCTGACGAGCTCCAGCCAGCTGCCCCCACTGCCTGGCATGCCACTTGGCTGCAAGTGCCCTTCAGACACAGCTGGAGTCCTTGTCACCATCTCCTGCCTCCTGCTTCTTCCTGCTGCCTGCTCTGTTGAGTTTGCTCTGGCTCTGCACTTTTACTTGGTCCCTAACCTGCAGTGTTGACTCCTCTGATTTTAGCCCTGCTCCTGATCAGCCTCTCCTTTTCCCCTCAGATCTGCTAAACGTCTGCCTCACTGACCTTTGTGCAGGTCTTTTCTTTTGCCTGATTCTATGCTTCTCTGACTCCTTGGGACTAACTTTGATCACAAATCTATTTCTGATTTCACTAATTTCACCTGGCACCAACACCAGACCTGGCAAATCCATGTCTATGTCCCACACAGTCAGCTGCTCACAGTCACTCACAGACTGTGCTGGAATGAGACTAACTGCATAAGGATGATCTCAGAACTCATTCTGAGAGCAGGTACAGCCTAAGCCAGTGGTTTCAAAAGACTTGAGGAGGATGTTAATGTCTGTGCAGTTCAGCTACAAATCACAGATTTGTCTGCAGTTCCAGCCTCTGTGTGTACTGTGGCTTTGCTGTATCAAACTTTCATTGGTATGATTAATTTAGCACTAGTAAGAGTGCAGTTGAACAAAGGAAAACCAAAGCAAGAGGAGGAACTTGTATGACATGATCTCAGGTTTCTGATTAATTGGCTCCAGTGCTTAAATGAACTACCAATTCCAGATTCTACATGGATTATTCAAGTAGCATTCAGTCACTTCAGTGAAGTAGTCCATGAACATATAATACTCCTCAGGAAAAACCTTTTCACTAGCCAAATTGTATTGATGCGCATGTAGGAACATTTCTGCAGTACATTCCAGACAACTAGTGTATGGAGTGAAATAACATTATCTGTCTGCTAGGATTATGCTGGAACTGTAACTACTTTCATGCCAGCAAACAAAAAGCTCTACCTTAAATAAAACACTCATTTCATCATAGCACAAATCTAGCAACTTCTCTATCTCCCTTCAGTCACTGTCATGTATCTTATAATAATACTAATTACTAATACTAATAATCTAGTAATTTATTATTGGTTGTTTCTGAAGGCAAGTAAACTCAACTCTGAAATTTACTGTGTGCCTAAATTACAGATTTTAGTCAGAACTTTCTATTCCGTCGAAGAGACACAACTGATACAGTAGACTAGTTCCAAATGTATATTTAGGAATCTCTATCCTACTTACACTTACTCACAGGAAAAAATGCTAATTTTCAGGGAACAACATGGAGAGAAACCACAAAGCTCAGATCAGAAAGTCCTGTGGTTTCTCACCCTATTGTACTTACCTTCATTTTCAGTATTGGCTGGAACAGAATCAACTCCAAAGGGATGCCATGGCTGAAGGTCATCTAGGCTGAAGTCTCCATCCACTGGAAGAAGTTCAACTGTAGTCTTTGTTTCCGTCAATGAAGGCATAAGAGCATCATTTCCATAGCTGATCCTGGGTTCACTGATCATATTGGCCAAAACATCATCAGAGTAGTTTTGTTCTTTCTGAAGTAATTCATCTGCAAGGAAATTTCAATGCAGAACTTATCTGAAAGAGCCAGCATATCTAAGGACCTATTTTCAATGCTATTCAAGTAAGAATTCAGTGTCATGAGATTCTGTTTTCTTATGATAAATAAAAATATTAAGGTTTTGGAATAGTCAAAACCCCATGAGAAGCACTGCAGCTAAGGTATTTTTTTGAAACATCAACCAGAATTGCTCAATGCTGTTTCCCACCCACATTTCCACCACACAACAGATCACAAGTCTGTGCTATACACATTTCTTGGCTCTTCCCAACCACTTTGAAAGGAAGCACAAAACAATTCCCTTTAACTCAATATGCTGCTGTAAGTCAACTGGAGAGAGATCCACAGGAAGGAATGTCTTTGCAATTTCTCCTTCCTCTTAAATGCTCGCTGCCAAAGCTCATCACAACTCTTAAGTTCTAAATCTCCACAGCAGTCACTGTATTAAATTGGGTTTACTATAACACATCAAATCTGAAGAAACATTTGATTTTTAACATATATAACTTCATCATAACATTGAAGTAGTTCTTTGTTAAAAAACAGTAGTAGACACCTAGTAGTAGTAGTAGTAGTAGTAGTAGTAGTAGTAGGCAAATTATTTTACAAGCTACCAGCACCTAAAGCTACACAGTATTATCTATGCTGTGGAGTTTTCTTTTCTTGAAGCAAAGTGGAAACAATCAAAGCACTTTTCAGTTACATCAGGTGTATAGGACAGACTGTTGAACTCCGTGTTAAAAACAAGCTCAGAAGTTGTGTGTGCTTCATTATTCCTACTCCCTTCTCACATTAAAGTTCCTCTACTTTCAGAAAAGACATGGGCTTCCTGGAGTGAGTCCAGAGGGCCACAGAGTAGATCAGAAGGCTGAAATACCTCTGCTATGAAGACAGGCTGAGATAGCTGGGGCTGTTCAGCCTGGAAAATAGAAACAGAAAGGTCCTACAAGACTTTACTGTGGCCTTTCAATATTTAGAGGGGGCCTATAAGAAAGAAGGGCCAAACTTGTTATCAGGGCCTTTTGCAATAGGACATGAGGTGACGGTTTTAAACTGAAGGAGAGTAAATTTATGTAAGATATAAGAAAGAATTTTTTTACATGGAGAGTGGGGGTAGACGCCGTGTACCTGGCAGCATTCAAGGCCAGGCTGGACAAAGCTCTGACCAAGCTGATCTAGTTGAAGATGTCCTTGCTCATTGCAGAGAGGGCTGGAGAAGATGACCTTTCAAAGGTCCCTTCTGACCAAAACTATTCTACAATTCCAATCTTGATCCCCCTGCTTCACTGACATTTGTTTTTGTAGGAAAAACATACTATTTGCAAGTATTTTGAGGGAACTTGCTGCACAAGAGCACATTCGAATAAGCAATTGCAATGCAGACCAGTAAGTGCTAATAAGGCATCAATAGTGAGCAAGTGCCACAGAGCTGAATAGTTCATAACAGGAGACTGTAATAGAGTCCAAGTGAGCACATGAGAACACACAAGGCAGCTGATGATATAACAGCTTTTATTAAGCCTGTCTTCTCTGCACTTCATTAACGACCCCCTGACTGTCACTATTTCACACCCACATCTCTACCATGTAGCAAGTCAGGGACATGAATCACCACTCTGCTGCTAAACCCTTTATGCCACTCCACAGGGGCTCACTCATTTCCTAGTAATATCAGTGATTAAGGGCATCTAATTTTCTATACACACCACAGCTTTAGACACCTCAGCAAATACTTTGGAATGCTATGTCTCTCCCAGCTTTACACCAAGAAGCTTCATACCACAGAAGTACAATATAACCATGCAGCATCCTCATCAAGGACCCCCATCACCACCCAAGCATTAAAGGTGCCAATGCTTCAGTGCCTCTATCAACGATGATGCAGTAGGGCTCTGCTCTGTAATACATCTCTCAAAGGCCACCTTGAGACAGCTGATGAAATTCTCTGCCATCCCATTCCCAAAACACTAAATTCAGAACATCAAAAATAAACAAAATGTTGCAACCTCAGCTCTGGGGCAAATACGGGTTCTGAATCTTGTAAAATAATGTTTTAAAATAAATTTTCTAGTTTAAACAGTAATTACTTGAGCAGATGGTAAGACTAATGTGAATACAAAATTTAATTCTGTGATTTAATTTGTCCATTAGAATTACTTACTAGGACAGTATAGAAAGCCTGTGTCAGTCACATTGAATTGTTTTTCTTTTCATGTTCATTTTACTGAAACCAGCACTCTTTTATGGCACCTACTAAATCTTCAGCATAGAAGTTAAATCTGATTTTGTCTCCAAACTGCAGTTGCACTAATCTTTTTTCAAATTAAACTACCTCCTTTTATCAGAAGAGAGACAGGCAGAGCATCTTGATATTCTGAGCAGACACTATCACATGATTTGTCAATTTTCATTAGATAGGGATGAAGGAGCTTTACAAAAGAGAGCTGGATTTTAGTGCCTTGAGGGAGGAGTCTGGTGTCCATGTGCCTTGCAGGGAGCCACAGGAGACAGCAGCTGAGAACACTAATACCATGTCATCATGGACCACATGAGAGAGTTACAGCGCTGAGCATCTTTATGACCACAGACCTTTCAAAACCTGGGCATTGGAATGGTTTTGGGGCACAGCTCCCCTTCTTCCCACTGTTCTCCCCATCCCCAGAGGATGGTGTGGGGTAACTGCAGAGACCTGGAGCTCAGGCAGCAGTGGCAGGGGGTGGTGCTGGAGAAGCTGTGCCCCAGCCAGTGCCTATCCTGCACAACTGTCCATACTCTGCTGCTGACTCGCTCAGTGTCACCTGCAAACAGCTCCTGCTGTTTGTTTGGAAAGGGACAAATGGTGCACAGAGGGCAAGGAAGGACCTGAGCTCTGGCAGTGGAGAAGCAGCACCAGGACTGGTACAGCACTCAGGTGAGGCCACAGTGCAGGCATGGCTGGGCTAGCCAGGCTGACAGAGAGAGGCTCCAAACTCCCATCATGATACCATCATTATATCCAAATTTCTGAGGGCTGGGAGTGATCACACACAAAGTCTGTCTCAAGGCTACCCAAGTGGGAGCAGATCCTTGCTAGCTCTGTTGTTTTTCACTCAGCTGTGCTGCACAGCATGGAGAGGAAACTGACCTGCACAATAGCTCAAGTGAGGCAGACAGATAATACAACCAGCAGATTATGATCACATCCATTTTACAAGCGAGGAGACAATGGCCACATGAGTCAAGCCCATCTGACAGGATGAATCAGACACTGAATGACAGTGAGAAATTGGAAGTGCCTGGCCTAGAAACTGCTGGAATCCATCACACTGATGCAGCTGTGTCTGCATTGAGTAAATGATTCACAAACAATTGCTTTAATCATTGAACTGCTAAAAAAAGTTTGCCTTAGGATTTCCAGTTATTGATACAACTGGTAAAGTCCAAGATCAATTTTTCAGGGCTGATGTTGTTCCAAGTATTGATGGCTAACTTGAACCATCAGTTACATGAATGGAAAGGCATCCATCCATTCATCAACACAGGATTCCCTCCATCTGCAGCTGCCAACTCAATTACCCCACTGTGCAAAAGACAAATCCCTAAATAAGCAGACGGAGGGTAGGATGTGCATTCAAGACTGTTTCAGGGGTTTTATTTGTATTGTGAATATCTTATCATTAGGTGCTGAAAATAGAGAGATCCTAGGTTGCTCCTCAAAATTTCAGTTCACATCAAACCAACAGGACAAAAACTCTCTGAGAATCTTCCTATAATAAATGTTTCTTTGCTTGGCTCATTATCTCCTTGTAGCATTCTGCTAAGTCTTGCCATTGAGAAAAATAAAGAGGATGGCAAATACTTCTATCCCTCTGAGAGCATGTGCTCAAAAGCAATCATGACCTTGGGAAAAGAGCACACTCAGCTGGGACCTCAGACCTCCCACTGGCTCTGGATTTGGTGTGAGGGCACACAATTGCTGCTTCTCCTCCAGACACTCAAAATTCTCCTTCAGGCATCTAAACCTTTCCTTTCTCAGGATGAGTGACAGGCTCACTTCTAGTACTTTATTAAGATGTTTCTTGGACTTCTCCTAAAACCTAAGCAAGTTTCACTCATTCTTAGCCTCACTACAGGCATTTCTTCATGGGTCAATACTCCTCAACAACAGCATCTAGAAAAATTGAAGTGAAATATGTTTGGGGAACTGGATAAAAGTGTAATACCACTCCAAACTCCTTTCAAGACTATTCTCTTATCCTGCAAAGAGGTAAATGGAGCCAAAAGTAAAGAAAGAGCTGAAGAAAAGAAATAAAATTTACGACAAAATCTTCTGGTAGATACTGGATTGTTAGAAGCTATTTGTCTATAATGCCCCAAGACCACAGTTTTGTTTGCAAATCTTTGCAAAGAGCACTGTGCTAGAAAAGATATCATGACAAATCCCAACAAAGTTGATGGAGTCTTGGAGTGGCAAACCCCATGTTATGTTAAAACCTTACCTACTTGTACTGTCACACAACATTGTTTCTAATGTTGAACTTTGGGACACACTTCCCAGCCCTTAACTGGCACAACTATAATGAGAAGAATTTCATACGAAACAGCTTCTCTTGCTGTCCTGGACTTCCAACAACCCATTATCTATCTTTCAAACCATAATTTTTATTTAGTTCATAGCTTATTGTTTAAAGTTTCCAAAAATAATTATAATATTTGTTTGTTGCATTTTCAAGGAGCCCATCTACTAAATGAAAACTCTGTAATCACTACTATGTGCCAAGACCATTGAATTTACTTAAAAAGCAGCTTTAAAATTGGCAACTGTAATTGTGGAGCTCTAGAAAACAATTTCTTAAACCAGATTAGAAATAAGTGCACCCAAAACACCTCTAATTAGGACAAGTTAAAATATCACCAAATTATATTCCATGGTTTTGACCCAACATCAAACTTCCTTTCTAAAATGCCAGTAGAACATATCTATATTTGATACAATAAAGATGGCTTGGAACCAGCTCAAATAAACTCGTACAAATGCAGAGTCTTATTGCCTCACTTATCATTAGTCACCATTCAGTCTGAACTGAAGATGTGTTTTTCCCAAAGTTACTTGCTTTTGAGCATGTGCTTTCAAAATGACAAAACTAAAAAGTGTCAGCAGCCTCCTTATTCTTCTGAACAGCAGAAATTACAGAGCAATTGAGTCACAGCAACAGCTTAATTGGCACTGGCACATATATTGCCTTAATCCAGTCTGAAGGCAGCTTAAATCATGCACATGCTGTATGTCAAATTAGGATTCACTAAGAACACCAGCACAACCATTTATTACAGTGAATGTGGTAAGAGGTAACATGTTTAGCTGCAGCTTTCCACTGTATGCTGATTTTATGGGCTAACTCAATATGTCATGTCAGCTTCTAAAGCAATTGCAGTGATCTAATGCAGTCAGGTTTTAACTAATTTTGAGTGTCTGCATCTTGTCAGCTGTATGAATCAAAACTCTCCCAAACTGGTAAATATGAAAACAAGACCTCCTGTGCCTTACCACAAAGAGTGAAGCTCCACTGAATGTCAAGTATTTTGTTATTTTAAGATGTTTTGCTTAATCAAACACTGTATGAACATGATGTTCACATACTGCCATGAGTCCTAATTACAACATTATCAAGCTACAAAACACAACTCTGTGGTATTCAGTGCTGAACTAATTTATTTGTATAGTACAGGTCAAATATAATTTAGAGAGATTCTGATGAGAATGTTATTGAAAGTGAACTGCCTGCTGAAGGGTGGCTTTTTTGCCTGCATGCTTTGAAGATGATGAAAGAGGAGTGATATGGTAGATCATTCCTGTGAAACACTGAAAATGAGCCCAACCTTCAGTGCTCAGATCCATACTGACAGAGAAACGTGACCACGCCACCAGATCTAAGCTTTCTTCTCACCTCCTTGACAGCCTGTGAAATTATGCCACAGATCTTTTTGTCTGGAAACTTTCCCAGTGCAATGTGTCTCTCTCTCAGGACTAAAGGGAGACAGAAAGGGCAAGAACCATAGGAAAATGCATTTCATAGCTCTTATTTTCTGTCCTTAAGAGATATTACCACTAGGTAAGAGCAAGTAGCAGCCAAAACCTTCCACATTTCAGAAATTTCTTGTGTGCACGAAAACCTAGTTCAATAAGTCAAAAAGAATTTGTCCTTTTCAAATTCTCAGAAAGTGAACATTTAAAGTATCATGAAACAGTTGACCTAAAATATTTTTTCTAGAAGATAATAAGAGAATAAGCATCCCATAGCCTTAAACAACACCTTGATGGCTAAGAACCTAACTTTAGAAAAAACACATATTTGAACTGGAGAACAGCTGCAATAATTAGATTACTAAATATAGATAGAACACTAAAAAGAACATGTTCTATCAAATTTCCAAAAAAATTCACAAATTTAGCACTTCCATTCATTTCCATTTCTTGCTCCTATTTCAGCACATGTGGATTTTGCTGTTTCCTGAATCACAATCATAAAAACAACCCAAGTGAGCTTCCTCCTGTCCGCTGGTACATGGAATAATGTTTCAGTTAAATCCACCTTGCAGACATTTTGTCTTAAATCATTAAAACCCCCAAAGATGTTTAACTGATATACAGAGCAATTGTTCTTGTGCAGGTATATCACAGGTTTTCTGTGATATACAGTACAGAATAGTCTTTAAAGCTTGGGTAATCCAATTCAGGAAAACACTTACTACCAAGTAATCATTGATTACAAAATTACCTCAGTGTCTTTTTCATTAGGGATGGACTTCAATGTAAATTTAGTTTTGTTCATGGCTATGTAATTACTGAGCTGTCTGAGCAAAGGTTCATGACAATTTTGACACCACTTCATCATCCTGCTATGAAACTCATGGTCTGAAAATTTGTCTAATTTTCCTAGAAGGCTGGTATGCCACTCTTTGCCTTCAGTGACAGAAACTTTAATTACTACAGATCCATAGTTACCTGACAACTACACAAACTAGCTATTAACTAAAATAGAATCTCAACATATGGCTATAGCTAAGAGCACATTTATAATTTTTTGGTATTTAACAGCCAGTCATCTGATTAATAACTGCATTTCCTCCTCACTTCAAAGCAGAGAGTGGAAGCTTGTGTCATCTCTGAGAGTTATTTAACTGAAATTAAAGATCCTGCTCTCCCTTTCACAAGGGAATGCCTTTTTGTCAATTTCTGTTCTCTCTTTCCCCTTCTCTCATCCCCTCCTCATTCAATTTGGTTAAATTAAACAGTTCCTCTCCAAGTAAGATATGGAAACAACCTAAGATGAAGGTAGACAAGAAAAAATTAAAAAATACTTGGGGAAAAAATTGAACTGAAATTATACCATAATCCAGAACACATATTGTATATCATCATCCTAATACAAAGAAGGCACTGTGACAAACTCTCCACGTTTAAATTTAACTCCACAATTAATTCCTAATTAACACATCATTAAGTGCTTTAAAATAGGCTGAAGAGTCTAAATTAAAACAAATAAACAGCCCAACCAATCACTAGTGATATTACTGCCAGATGATAATCATTATTCCTGCTCAGGCTTGTGTGAAGTAGAAAAAGCCAAGTACCCTTCCCTCTTAAGTAGCTCATAAGGCTTATAAGTGAAACTGCTCTGAAAAAACCATTTATATTAAGTATTGCTACAGAATTTTATTGTCTTGTTTTCTGAAAATAATTATTTATTTTATTTATAAATTATTTGTTGGTCTTATTTACTGATAAAAAATAATTATATTTACTTGCCAAACTTACACTACACAATACAATTTAAAACTGCAACAGGACCTAAAACTACCAGTTTTTAACATCAGAAAAAAGTCAGTTACCCATCATTTTCTACAAACACTTCTAAAGGTCAGATTGTGAATCCCACAACGATTTTTGATGTGTACTGATCTTGGAAGCACTAAATAATCCATAAAAATTACAAAAATCTGAACATTAACTTGTTGCAGTGATGTTTTCAGGATTTAGGTTTTGCATTTTTCAGATCCTGTTCTACATCAGTGTGTAACTCTGAAATAGAGTGTTAGTTAATTCTCTTCACATTTTGGTCACACAAAACAATCCTTCTAGGCCTGAGATCCAAGGACACCACCTGTCTCAGGCACAAAAAAGTATGAACAAAAGTGAATGGGGGAGAGGGAAGCTTAATTACCTGAAGCTGTAATGGGGGGATTAACCCCTGATAGTACTAATGTATACATAGACCTAACTTACATCTGCAAATAGACCAGACTTTTATCTGTCTGAAAAACTCATGACCATTGTCCATCTTGGGTGTAGCCTCTTGGGGAGGCTTCATTTCCCCATAATGTACCTGGAGGCCCTTCATTAAATATCCACTCATATCCTTTAAACTTCTTCTGGCCTTTGTTTCCAGGTAAGCCCAAAATAGGCATCAGCAGCTGATATCTTTGGTTGAAAGAGAATATTTTTAAATTTAACTCCAAATTTACCAAAACTGAATTGTGCAGAGCCTGCTCCAGATAATAAGTATTTTGCCTATTTATTAACTGCAGTTTTAGCACTTGATAGGCCAGATGTATCCTAGGCTGTCAGATTAATGTAAAGAGATGCATTTATTAAATTCATCAAACATAACTATGAAGTGGGATGTGGCCATTTCTGATGCCTTTTACACTGTCTTTCATTCTCATGATCTAAAAGAAGGAAGCAGAACAGAGCACAAACTGGAACCCTGCCCAGGCATTACTATTCAGAAAAATGCATTTTTCAGTGAAATTAGGTATATGAGCATCACAGGCAGGAGAAAGCTGCACTGATGAAAGATTATTTCACCTGTTATCCCATGCACAGGTGATCATGCATTGGAACTGACAGGACATTACTGCAACATCTCCATCAACCCAGCCATTCTGTAAAATCACATATCCTCTGTAATTTTTTCCTTTTTTATCCCAATAGTAACAACTTGCCAAGGAAGAACACCACAGATACTTCTGACCATAATAATCACCTGTGAATTTTCCCTCTGTACTTGCTTCAAACAAAATTTAGTACACCTTTGGCATTATCCCCCTCAGGATATCTACCCACAGTGATGCAGTCAGAGTTTAGTGATTAAATCCCTCTGGAAAACAATTTCAGAGACTGACACAGTAGCTCTATAATATATTATATATAAAACTACATTAGCTTGTGCAGACAGTTAATCCAGTAACTGATTGTCCCTGGAGACTTGCAATTTGCCAGTAGGTAAGAATTAAAATTATTCTTTTGTTTCTTTCACAATCCAGGACCTCCTACTAGGAATCTGATCTTAGAGTGAATCACACAGAATGGCACAACTGTGTTTCCAAAACATGTTAACTGGGAAAAGAAAATCCATAATTCAACAGCACAAATGAAGCAGAAGATGTTGGAGTGTCTGTGATCCCACAATTTTGGGCTGCTTCAGTACTCATGGACATTGACATAATGAACTTGATTTAAGATTACCTATTTATGAATAAAAATTGCACATATATTCAGTGTAAAAAAAAAATCTCCAGTAGCTCAGTATAATGAGATTTCCATAAGCAGGGAATATTTCACCAAGCCAGAGCCTCCCCTCTGACTAGAGCTATTAATTTGGAAAGTCACCTGCTCTCAGATCATATCTGAAAGCTGGACAAATGGAAGATGTTTTCAGGCTTTGGTTATCTACCCAAAAGGAAGAAAGAATGACATATTAAATCTGGCACGTGATGAACTAACATAGGAGTTCCTTAAAGCATAATGCTAGAAGCAATTATCAGGAAATTATTAGTATTAGGAAATACTAATGAGAAAGGCTGAGAAGCCATTCTGCTTCATAAAACTAAAAGCTGACTTTAAAAAAATTTGGTATCACCACATATTTTATCTGTATCATCTCAAAATTGTGTGTTTGACTTTCGACTTCTCTGAAGACACAAAAGAACAGGAAATCAATTAAACTAGATGTTTATGAGGAAATCTGTAGCTATAAGGAAATCCTGACCTATAATGCTTTTTCAAATCAAATATATCCAGTATACTGATTTAAAACAACACATACTCCTTTAAATACAACATTTTCATATAATTCTAACCCTACTACTGGCAGATACAAGGCTCTCCAAGACAGAATTTCCCAGCCTGTTGTCTTCATCACACCAGAAAATGACTGGTGATTTAGAAGAAAATCCTGATCAAATCTGTATTTCCACGTGTATCCAATCACATAAGAAAAAATAGGAAAGAATACAACCAATTATTCAAAGTTTAATGCATTTTTTTTCCCACTGTGCACAAGGTGACTGTAGAGGAGTATCAAAAGAAGTTGTTAAGTGGACACTGTCTCAACCTGAGCCTGTTGCCACTGTGAGCCCAGAGTGGTTTCATGATCATGAGCTCCCTGTGGGATCTGTAGTGGGGATGGCAACATTCTATTAAAAGAGAAGTGTCTATGAAAAAATACTTCAGGCTAAAGCAATGGAAAGGTCACAGAATAAGGTCTTCAAGAAGGATCTATCAATGCAGGGCAGAGTGCTCTCACCATCAGCTCCTGAAGAAAATCAAGGCAACACCTTCAAACCTCTCCTGCAAATAGATGAATTATTTAGAGTGAAAGATTTAAATACTCACTGAAATTGCAGATGCTCAGAGAATTTTAAAAATATTTTGCTTATTATTTACAGGTCCATGATTTTTATCAGTTTTCAGTTCTAAGACCCGGATCATGAAATCAGATTTTTAGAGGTGCAAGTGAAACAGAAGAGCATTATTCAAACCAGAGGAAAATAATCTCTTAATAAACTTAGTCACTTCTATTAACTTTTTATTCTGATTAAACTTCTGAACTGGAAAACAAGATGTCCCATATCTTTCCCTTAAGAAGCCACCTCAATCCAAAGCCACCCAAAGCTATTTATTCTTTTCCCAGTATCTGTGAGCCCTGGAGGAAGCTGGCTCTTTTACTCACTGAAGTCGAGTTCACAATATTTATGAGATTAAAAGAGGGCTTGTGCACAAAAAAAACCAGGATTCTTGTATGTTCTGGAGAACATTAATGCCCATGATAGGACACAATAGCCCATTTAGCTACAAAAGATGGGGAGGATATAGAACATTGCTAATGAGAGCACTTCAGAACATCAGCGTCAGTGATGTGCATTTATATCTATTTTAATTATCTACAATTCTCTGCCTAATTTTCTATGACAGTTAAATAATCTGGACAAAATATAAGAGATGCTTAGAAAAAGAAACTGTTTGATTTATTTCCAGGATTTTTTCCCTTCTCTCCCACACTGAAGCAAAGGACATATCTTACTAGCAGCCAGAGCTGAGTCTCTTAAACATAAACATAAAAAATGCTCTTTCACTGTCAGGGTGACCAAACACTGGCAATTGGCTCTGGGTGGCCTTGCTTTAGCAGAGGGAATGGAGCAGATGTCCTCCATCCTTCAGAGGTTCTGTCCAACCTCAGCCATTCTGTGCTTCTGTAACATTGGCTGATTCCCTACATAAATGTCATACATCACCTGGCTCTAACAAATGGCATCTTATTATTTATGGTATTTAAATAACTGTATGAATATTTTATAGAGATAACAAAGTGGCAAAACTGATAGCTTGGTAAAGACCACAGGGTTGTGATGATTAAAGGAAAAAAGAACATTGGAAAAAAAAGAGAAAAGCTTAAGAGTGTGTGCATATATATGTATAAGAATTACTCAAATGCTTTAAAAACCGATGTATTTGGGTGAAAAAGGTCTTAACTGCTCACCAGGCACTCTACTTGGGCCATATGTCAATATTTAAGCATACAAAATCTACCTTAATGTTGCTGTGGAAAGTTTAACACAGAATTAATTTGCTTTTGTGGAAGGAATCTGCTACTTTTAACCACTGGTGCAACAATATATATTTTGCTAGAATCCTAACAAAGCATCTTTTTGCCTGAATACAATAGGCCTCCAAGGGA
Organism: Muscicapa striata striata; assembly: GCA_030060385.1. NCBI lineage: Eukaryota > Metazoa > Chordata > Aves > Passeriformes > Muscicapidae > Muscicapa > Muscicapa striata. The sequence continues at coordinate 4,278,487 of JAREIS010000011.1, forward strand.
GAATATCAAAGGTAAATAATCACAGAAAATTCAGATTTTTCTTTGAAAAGCTGAGGTCACTGGATGCACATGAATATGTCAAATCAATTATGGGGAGAAAGCACAGGCACAGTTAGTGCTGGAAGTCATTTCAGCCTACCTTTGCAAATACACATTCTCTGAAGGCTGCTCTTGACTGCTTGCTCCAGCTGCATTACACTTATGGGCACAAAGGGCAGAGCAGAAGGGCAGGAACAAGGGCTTGTATGATACAGCACAGGCACACCAAACAGGCTCTTTAAAACTAGAAGGCAGGTTTCACAGAACCTTTGCTAAGACCTACACGCTATTGTCCTACTTCCACAAACTAAAGTTTACTGAGAAATTTTTGTGTGGTGTAGACAGGTAACAAATCTCCATGGAACACTTCCTGCCACAGAAAAATGTGCTAGTTTTAAAGAGATGAGGGTGGAAATTCAATACTTCTGCTTTGGCAAAGATGATGTTTCCTTGCATCCAAAATTGAACACTCCCCTATACAGTACTAGCAAAGTGCCTGGGGCAATTTAGAAATGACAATTCCATTGATCTTCATAATGGCAGGAAAGTATAAAACTAAACAGGAATTGTCAAACTTTCCTCAGCTATGGGTTTTTTCCACATAATGCAAATGCTCTATTTACATTGTCTGGATGAAGCACTTTCATCAACTAGTTCAAAACCCAACTGCCCTGATGATGAGCACCACTGGTGACTATTCCTTATCTTCCTCTATGCCAGTTCACTGAACAAGATCTGTCCCAGAGCAGAAAAATCCTGGAGTGCTAATTCATTTACCCATGCTTTAACAACTCTGTTTTTCTTTACCAGAAAAAAAAAAGAGGCATTATAAGCATTCTGATGCATGACATTTACAGCATCAATCAGACACTACCAGTGTTTTTGCCTCTAGTTTTAGAGGAAGGCTAGAAATGGTTCCTATTAAGCAGCCTACAACTGCCACCTCCACAAACAAAAAGCAATTTCAAGAATTTTTTAGTCTAACACACTCATATTGAGTTACAAAGTAATTACTGTTCTTACTTGACACGAACTGCACCATTCTGTATGATCCATTACAATACTCTTGGAAACCTTCAAACAAGCTTTTGACACAGTCTATGTAAGTCAACTTCCCTTTAATATTGTTTAATATGGCTGTGGTTTTGAACTGTCGGCCTGCAGCAAGAAACTTACCTTACCATTAAACCTCTTAAGAAGGATACCACAGAATGATTTGGAACAGCATCCTAATTCAACTCAGGGCAAGAAATGCAGCAAGGCTGTGGATTGACTGCAGGTCAAAATTACAAGCTAGAAACAAGGAATCAAAAACTAGTCTAATAAATGCTAAAAGACCAGAACCAGCTGAGGCAGCACTAACTTTGCCCCCCACTCAGGTGGACCTGATGATTAAAGAGGAAGTGTTAAAAGAAAGGAAGTCTTCAGATATCTTGAGTCTGCAGTTTGTCCTGTTTCTAAAAACACTTACAAAAATCTTCAAAGGAACTTGCAAGGCAAATGTCAAGAGGCAAATGTCTCGTTTCAAATTTTCTCACGTCAAGTTGGAGCACACAAATGCTTAAAATAGCAGCTGACCCACAGCACACTGTATATATATCTGAAAGCAGGCAGTGATTTGGGGTCAGCCTGGGTTTGCCTTCTCTTCTAGGCACATAATGTGGGTGTGGCCTCCAGAATACGCTGCAGAAGAACAGGACAGGCAGAGTGGAACAGAATAATACAATAACAATAGCTTGATTTTATTTGTCAAGGGACAGATGAAATAATTCTTTTACGTATTGCTCATAACTGAATGCTTCTGAGCTTAGGTACAATACTGCTGTGGAATTACTACAGGGTTTAACAACTCCTCAGTGGTAGGCTAGAAAAGTTGAAGCTGAGGACATCAGTTTGAAAACAAGTAGCAAAGACAGAATTAAAAATTCAGATCACTGCCTGCCTATGTGACAGATGCACAAAGTTCTGATGTAGTTTCTGATTCAGAAGCGATGCCTGCTGTGTCACTCTCTGCAATAAATTGCCTTTTACATACATGGATAAGCAATCTAATCAAATAAGGATTTAAAGTAGGATGTGCTCAAAGGAACTGCTGATTTCTCTTAAAGCCTACTATTACTTTTTCTGGGTTTCCATACATATTAAATAGTATATGAGATTTATCAGAAGGAAAAAGTGAGTAAAAATACCCAGGTAGGCAAATAATCTGCTCAGACTTTTTTTTGTGCCATTCTTCTATTCATGGGGCATACTCCTGCTCATAAGAAACTCTATTTATCACCAAGGACTACATCAATTGCCAAGAGGTTTTCAGCACATTTATATCACTGCCCCTTGAGAAATCATTTGCAGCCAGAGTGCCAAACAGTCTCCTACCCAAATGACCTGCTTATTCTTACTCTTTCCAAGGTCAGGTGACCTCTTTCTGCAACTCTCAGATTGACTCCTTTCCTCCTGCCCCAGCATGAACAGCAGCCAGCCAGCAATATCCTTCCTCACACATCTGGAATTTGCTGCTACATTATGGTGCCTGAAACCCTTACAGGGCATTTGCACATTACACATTGGTCAAATGTTTAGGATGAAAGCCCTCACTTATTTTAAGTGCTGTTTTCTACCCTCTGGAGTGCTGTGGGTCTTCCAACTATTTATATGCTCCTATGACATCCACTGTTAAAAGCTGGTGGATATCAGCTGGTGATGGACACTGCAGGTAAGGACTATCACTCTGTTATATTTTACCCTAAATTCCTGCCACCATCTTTGCTGGACTTAAAAAATAACAAGAAAGGGCTGGTCTTAAAAGGCATAAAAGCCTGCTTTAAGCATAGAAGCTGGATTTTTTGTTTTGGATTCCACACATTAAAACAATGGCTGTAAGCCTGCCTTTTAAGGTAGAAACTTCAAACATAGCGTGTATTTTAAGGAAATTTCAAATGTCCAACTGTTAGACTGTGATTTAGCAGTCCAAAAATAGGTCATAATATTTCTAGCAATGAGAAAAATTGAGTGAAAAACAGCACCACATTAGATGTAAGAAGAATTAAACCCACAGTACAAATTCACAGGAAACTAGATCTCATTTATATTGCTGCTAGTTGCTAGAGCTAGTTGTTTGGTTCAGGAAAAAAACTATCTCTGTCAGAGCTCTGTTGTCTAAAGCAAAGATTATCCATTCCTCAAGGTAAAAACTGTTCATTAAGAACTCTGCAGCAGAGTGGACCTAGGAAGTAAAACTACAATGAGGAAAGAAAATGAACTAAAACTATTTGTAATTTATTAGTCAGACACTCTGTGTGAGATGTTCTTACCTAGCTTATTTTTCAAATTTTCTACTGGCTCAGACTTTCTAAGTCAATGGTTCCAACAAAAGGTATTTAATCAAACATTTGTCTTTTTAATGACAGTTGTAATATTTCTTGGGAATGATACAAAGTGAAGTTTCATTAGAAGTTTACTTATCCACAGATATTGCAGCTGTAATAGGTGTCTTTTTCCATGGGTTGAGGAAGAGTACAGAGACTAAGAAATTCAGTAATTTCAGAACAGAATTTGAAACTGGCTGATCAGAGCTAGAAGGCTCAAAGCTAGAAGGATACTGTCCTCTTGAACAGATGGGAATGACCTCCACAAACTTCCATTAAAACTAACATGTAAAACCAAGTATTCAGACAATATTATCAACAAGAAGCATGTTGATACTGAAAGACATTGCATTACGGAAGACTATTTTATCTAGATCCAGTATTTTACACAGAAAATACAGTATTTTAATTTGTGCTGCTCAGTAACTCCCAATTATGAGAACTTTGCTTTAATTGCTTTAAACTTTGCAATGCTTTGAATAGTTTTTAGCACAGCCTAAATCACCACAAAAATTAAAAAAAAAAATCAAGGTAAGGAAAAACTACTCAAGAGACTGTGACAAACATTTTCTTTGTGATTTCTTAGCTGCTCTCAACTTACTAGGAAATAATACCTTAGTAATTTTAGGGTCTTTTTTTTCCTCTAAAAATTAGTATTATGTTTGAGACTAGGAGTCAGATCCTTGTAAACCACTCTGCAGTTACTAGACTTTTGGTCTCATGTCACATCAAAGATTCTGAAATTCTTGTTCCACTTCAGTACATAGAATGGAGACCAAAATTTAAAAGAATGTTCTCAGCAACAAGCATAAACATTACCAAGAATAGAAGAAATTAAAATTTGAAGCAAAAACCCCAAGGGAATGATAGCAGTGCAAAAAGAAAACTAACTGAGCATCTCAAAGACCTCACAGTACTGACATCTTTCTACAGAAATGATATGCTTTCAAATTATCAGTAAGATGTTGTTCCTCCCTGAATGACTCTACACCCACAGACTGAGACTGTTGATTGTGCCTTATAATTGTGGAGCACAGAAACACATGGTTAAGGACAATTATTAACCAGTTATCTTTTGGCTGCCTCCCAATCCCTTCCACAATTTCTTGATCTGATCTCCAGCCCTCTCAAGCATAAACACATTTCCATCATAACTCATACTTTGGGCAAATGAATCCACCACTGCTCCCTGCCCATCCCCTCCCTGTGTCCTAAATGCAGTCTAATCCTTACTGCAGTGGCACACCTCCCTCCCTCGTGTTTTGAAGAAATCAATGACTTAATGATCAGCTGAAGCTGGTTATTAGTGAAATTAGTATGTTAACTGCCATTTGGCAGAATATTACAACTTGTGAAAAAAGCTGCTCCAAAAATGACTGTCCCATCTCTGACTTTTGCATTTAATCATGTGTTATTTTTCTTAAAGACACACATTAGCAACGTGATGTCCAAAACCGAGTGTAGTTTCCTTGCTGCAATAACAGCACATGGCACAGTCTGAGTGCTGTACCGCAGATCTCTGTGCTGCAGCAATGCCACAGCCAAGGGCAGGAATCTGGATGGAAGCAAAGGCCATTCTTCCTCACAGCTATATGCCATTACAGTTCCCAGGGAAGAGGCACACATGGACTGTTGCTACCTGAATCATCCACAGTCCAGCTTGTATGCTGGAAAAAAACGGGAGGAGCAGAGATATCAATTTGATAACTAACAAAGAACTAAAATGTGTGATCATTAGGATACTGCCAAGTTGATACCTACACTTTTCTCAGATGCTTGGTTCTGCAACTAATTTTTTAGCTGTGGGATTTCCAAACAGTAAATACTTACCAGGTAAATTATATATCCAAAGGATAAGGTTTACTAAATCTCATTGTCAATTGCTGCACCCCTATAGCATGGAAGGCTCCAAATGTCAGTTAACATATTTCAGGGAAGACATTTACAACAGTATGATGATGCCACTGCATAGGTTATAAAGGACTTGTCTTTCAAGGGTTCATTATAATTTAATACAAAATTTAAGGACGTTGACAGGTTTACTCTTCTATGTTTCAGCTGAGTTAGTATATCAATAGGAAAAGTGAGATGATGTATTTCTGCTTTTGGTGGTATTTTCTCATCACAGAAATACATGTCTTTTTCTACAGTAGTAGTTTGCATACCGACTTCATCCTGGATCTCCTCTGCCACAGCAGGCACATTGTAGAGGAAGGAGAGAGACTGGTTCATGCGTTCATATATCACACGTAGATGTGTCATAACCTATGGAAACAAAAGTATTCAAAGGAGGGCAATACTATGGATAATTTGACATTATCACAAATTTCAGATTATAGGAAGCAAGACAGTTTTCACTTGTGCAGGTGTAAGATTTCAATATGCTCTATGTATCAAAATTGTCAAACCCATTACAAAACTCACCTCTCTCCTACAGCTGCTACAAAAATAGCATTCTATGCTCTTCCATAGCAACCACCTGAAACCCCATGGAAATGCAGTAATTTAAAGTAGGGGTTTACATTTGCAGTGGGGCAGAACATGCACACCAGCAGCTATTGTGGCAGAAATCCACAGCTTCATTCTTCTTTCATTAGTGTTTACATTTGCCCACACTCATAAGTTTTCACATAACACATAAACCAAGTGGGGCACAGTGATTACTGCATCAGAATTCTTCAGGTGTTTGGTTTTTTCGTTTATTTCCTAATCCAAATACTCTGAAAGAAACAGCTCTCCAAAGAAAAAGAAAAAAAAAAAGGTAGCATTTGCAAATTGCAAACATTTTCAGCTGGAAACAAAAGTATTTCCACCCAGAAGTATTACTGAATCCTCTCATGCAATTACAGCTCTATTGCCTCAAGTGCCCTCACATTGTTACAGGTTGAGTTATGACAACACATGATACGTGCTCCCCCAGGGTACTCTTCACAAGTATCACTTTTCTTCAGTAGAAGGAGAAATTCAGGTGCATCTTAAAAGACTTAGAAGACTGACAGGATAATTAGGCCTAGCAAGTAAAATGAGTTGCAGACAGCAATTTTAATGAAACAGCAGCATGATTTCTTCAAATCCAAATATTTATACTATTGAACAAAATATTTTGTTTTGACAGTTTCCACTGAAAAACATTTCAAAAACAGAACTCCCAGGCCACATTTCCCCATCTGACCCCTTCTAGACATAAAAATGCTGTATCAATACTCATTCCTACAACGGCATGTTAGGCACTTCTTGTATTTATATGTCAGTTTCTATTCTTCACCAGTGCTGCCACACAACCTGCACTCTGCAAAATTTCACTGATTTTTATTATAAAATAACAATTTTACTATTAAATAATCCAATGGCTTGGAAAAAAAAAAGTCATGTTAGATGCTTAAGACAATGAAACGACAGCAGTCACTGCAGAGGACTTTTAGAAGTGTGCATTTTTTACTCCAGCAATTTCAAGACAGCATGATCTCCATGTACACATTTGGCTGAAACAGATATTTGAAAATCTAATTTGCCATCCAGGGAGGTACATGGTTTTGATTCTTCTTTTAGTGAGGTCAGTCAATTCAAAAACTGTGGCTGGAAAGTGCCTATTTTAAAAGAACATATTAAACTCGAGTGCATCACAGTAATCTCATTTATTATACATTACAAGTTCCTCTGCAATGACTATAGAAAGGTTGGTCACAGTCAGATGGCTACACCACCTCGATTCTGCCACTCCAGCTGGGAGAAGCACAACCATGTGTTGTCCCTAAATCTAATACCAATGTTTTCCCAGAGGTATTATTTACCAAAGCACTAACAAACACTCTCAGCATCAATGCTCTGGAAGGCTCCTCAGGACATGCCCATGACTGACTCATGGTCCAGACAGACAAAAAACTTGCTTTCAGTTCTTTTCAGAAGAAAAATCATACCCACATTACTGTATCACTTTGCCTTAATCTTCTGATAGAAAACAGATTATTTTTGATTGCATTTAAAACTGTCCATGGAAAGGACTTGGGTATTTTATAAAAAACAGGTGGACAGAAATTTCACAACAGTTATGAACTAACACAACCTCACAAACCATCAGTGGGGATTACCTGAGATCTGATTTGGGCAGCTTTCTTTGGGTCTACCATGCGGACGTGTTCGAAGTGTTTGAGAGTGTGCTGTCTGTCCTTCTGCTCAGCACGCACATACTTCTTCAGCATGTTGAACACGTGACGAGGCTACAGGGGAGAAAAAGAACAAATACCCATCAGTTTAGAATGACCCATATTTTCATTTCTTGCACTGGAGATGTATCCCAAGACCAAAGCCCTCAGTGCTATCTTCTGAAGGCAACTCTGACTACAATAAGGAGCATCCTCTCAACTGAACACCACCAGGATGCACCATTAAATAGCAGCAGTAGGCAGTAGATAATGCTCTTGAGGAGGGTGTTCATATTTTCTCTGTTTCTATGCATAACCAATCCCCAGACTTGACTGCAAAACTTAAGGGCAAAAAAAAGAAAAATCACAACGTTCCTGCCCTGTCACTATTGCTACTTCACCAGAGGAGAAAACAGAGGGAAAGAACCACTGAGCTGAGGTACAGAACATACACACCCAGAACACACAACTGACCAAAAACCAATAAGGAAAAAAAAGACTTCTGCCCAGTTTTCTTAAGTTTCCCAGCTTAGATGCCAGCTTTTACAAAAATGTAAAGTATTAATAATAATGCAAGTGATATTAATTAGTAAAACCTACTAGATATACGACTTCAGGCATGTCATTGCATACAAAGAAAAAGAGATCAGCAGCTGAAGGGAACTTGAAAATACACACAGTGATGGCAGAGCACTGACTGAAGGCTAAGACATGTATTCCTATGAACTTTCCTGCTCTGCACAATAATACAGTGCCAAAACAGAAAGTGTTCTCCAGCATCCAGCTAAGACGCCCATCTTTACCTCTGAGATTATGATAGATTCTGGAAATGCAGTCCCTTTCTCTCCATTCCCACTTATGGTGCTGTGCTTGTGCATACTACCTGAAGCTGCTGAGCAGTGAGAAGGAATAGAAAGATGACCTTACTGTGCAGCAGATTAAAGAATGAACAGAAATGGTAAAGAGCTTGTCTAGGCACTGACAGTGACACAGGGAAGAAAGTGTGGAAGTGATAAAATAGGTGTCAGAAGCTCTGTGCACAGCTTCCCAAAACAGGAAGAACTGTGGGTGAAGGTGAAGTTTTAAGACTTAGATTCATGGACAAATATAGAGCCTAAACTGATTTAACATTTACACAAGAGATGAATGCTAAGATATGAAGTCCAAAGATTTCAGAATCTCTTCCGTTTAAGAGAAGCAACAGATTCAGAAACGTCTGATGAAAGTAAACCAAAGGTTATTTGGAGAAGATATGTCAGACAGAAATAGAGAAGTGAAGCCATATCCTGCCAGAGAATTAAACTTAGCATCTCCATTGCTGAAAATTCACTCATGAGGAAAATAACTCCAAGTCCCCAAAGCCAAGTACTCTTAGAGGAAGTTGCAAGAAACTGTGGACAAATGCTGGAAAGTGAGTAATCCTCAGAACCTTGTGGTAATGGCCAAACAACTGAAATGTCAACTGTAAAGCTTTATCAAAATGAAACCTAGAAGACCAGGAAGTTTAACAGCAAGAAGAAAATTTTGAAGACAGAAAATTTAGCTACCTTTCCTGATAATTCAACTTTTCTTGCCCCCAAGACACATCAAAGTAACAGGCTAGGACAGACTGGACAGAAAAGGATTAACTTTAATTTATGGTTTTTTTCAAGACATATTCCAGGCTAAGTATCATGTCTAAAACTAGAAGGGAGTAGCTGGGTACTGTGTACTCCAAAAGTCTGGACTGGTTGGCAAGAAGCTTAAATTCACAGCCTCATGGCACACACTATTCAGGCAAATGCAGCAAAGATGACAAACCTAATAAGGTGTGAGCCTACTAACTATTTTAAGCACATACTACAACACCGTTTGCTCCCATCAAACTAATTTCAAAGCTCCCCCTTCTCAGCAGATCCAAACAGCTTTTTTTTTTATCTACAACTGAGCACAACTGAGATTGATCATAGTCCTTCTTGTAAGCTATTGTGATCACCCAGCAGATGTGCTCATGTCTTTGGGTGTTTGATAGTTGTTAGTTTAAAATCCTGTTTATGCTGGAGAATGTTGTTGAAGTTCTATTTTACATTTCCTGAGTACATGGGGACTTGCATGCATTTGATACATTTGGTACAAAGTAGACAGGCTCACAGACAATGTATGTGGGCTACACAGACTACCCAGGGTGACAATGCACCATTAAGAATAAATTTTCTACCTAGAACTGTAGAGAATGTGCCTTGCCTCTTACTTGGAAGATGAGTCATTCTGTGGTCTTGTATATGAGATCTAAAATGCCCATAATCCAGTTTCTAGCAAGTTATATATAAATACACTCACATAAATATGGATATATAAACATGCAGATGTCCCCCCACCATGATCTCCATACTGATCCTAATCTGCTATTTCAGAACTTAAGGGAGTGATGAAACAGCGCAGTTTCATTGAGCTTGGAAAATGGAAACATCAAATGTAGTTTGCTTAGCTAAAATCTCTCCTCATGGAAACAAAACAAAAAAAATCTCTCCTTGTGGAAATCCAAAATACTACAAAGAAACCCCACAAAAACCATATTAAAGCATTTCTGTGAATTGAAAATACAACTTCCTGGCTTTGTGCCATGGAACTTCCATGGGAAATTCTGAGCCGGCTTGTCATTTTGATCAAAATTCACTCTAAATCAGAGATGATACTTTTACAATGCTGTATTGTGCTATTTAACCTTGCCTTTAGAGAAAAATCAATCATCAGTCCCTTCTGATTACTGCTCTTGCAATGTGCAACAATTGTTTCTTTTCATTCACTATTCTGAATACCTTGTGTACCATATTCAGTACATATTTCACTTGCTGCATTATTAACTTGCAGGTCATGTTTTATCAAGGAGAAGTAGTTCATTTTAGAAACATTCAAAAGTTGAACTGGATGAATGCAAACACTTACTCATGGGCAAGACAAATAAATCCCTATGCAAACACCTGTTCTGTGGAGTTAAAGATGCCTTCTCATAATTTCTGCTAATTTGTAACAAAATATATTATCTCACACATAAAAATCACATTGCTATAATGGTGCCCAAGACTTACACTTGCCTCCTCTCTCAAGGGCTCCTCTGGGGGTCAAATAAAATGAAAACTACTTGATTCAAACTCATTATTTGTTTTTTAGTATTTCAGCTTACTGAACTTTGACAATTAAGACAAATTTTGTTTCTGCTCACTATTTTAAAAGTCTTACATCTTGATATAACAAATCTGCCAGGGTTTAAAACAAGACACTGGAAAATGGAATTAGGTGACCACATTTCTTGAAATCTGACTTTGTATAAAAACAGAGCTGATATCAATGCTATTTCACAAAAAACCCTACACATTAAGTATATATGTGAAGAATTCCACAGCTGGAAGTTAATGGGTTTGGAGGAGCAGAGCTAAAGGGTGGAGTATTAGAGGTGGACTGCTGCTTCCTGCTGCACAGGAGGATTTTTATCACCAATTCAGTAGCAACACTTTGGCCTGCTTCCAACTGTGTATTTCCACAGCAACCCCCTTGGACTCAGGAAATGCTTTGAGCTTCCCAAACACCGAGACACTGAGCATGGGCCCCCCTGCAGATTCCTCTTCTCTGTCCAAATAGCCAAACCTGACTAGTTTCAACCTGCACTGTGCTCTGTCTGTGAACAGACACTGCTACCAAGCATAAAAGGTACCAGAGTAAATTCTGAAGAAAAAGGAAACATGGGGAAAAAATCAGATGGATTAATGTACATTATAGGGTTGATCTTAATGCCCACTATTCTAAGCACGAATTTATATTTCAGTAAAATAGTACTGAATTAGAAGAGAAGAATTTTAAACTGCTATTAAGGATTATATGCTCACTTTAATTTATGTGCAAAGTAAAGAGGTTAATTAATTACCTTTCAAAGTTTTCCTGTATGTTTCCCTCCTCTGAAACCCTTAATTTCAATTCTATTTTCTGCTTCTCTTTGTCACCCACCACCAGCTTCCTACAGATAATGCGCCTCTCTTACCATCAAGGATTATAAAGGGAGACATAAATCCACAAAAATTTGACATGCACATGTAAGAGGGAATACAAGCAAATTACAGAATCAATCTGCTCACAGAAAATTATGGCTTTGAATTCCCCTATTAAATGTACAAAATGAAGGGGAAAATTTCCAACTGTTTTAAAAACTAGAGGCATATTGCTTCCAGCTGCCACTAATCCTCCTTTCCTATAGCAAGCCCATCCAGCAGGATGAAACAATATGATATTTTGACACTGGATACTGAACAGCTGCACCCCATTTTCAAAGGCAGCAAAGTACAGCAGCACAGTAAAGCTGCATCAAGAATGAAGAGTGAGGATCAAATTTTGAGTTTCTGGGGAGCCTGCATGACAGTGCTTCTGAGAACACGACAAGAGTATAAATACTTGCTTTTGCTTAAATTTATTTTCTTGTACACCTTGAAATTATGCAATTTCATCTCTGTGTGCTCCCTCTGTCCCTCGCTGCTCTGAGTGGTACTCAGAGGCACACCTCTGCCACTGGCACTGGGCAATCATCTGTGTAACACATTAAAAAAACCTGCAGATGCAGTTTTTAATCTGATACAGAGGCTATTCACAAAGGATTCACGGACCTTTTAACTGCATGCAGCACTTTCATAAGAAAAAGTCCAATTTATTTTTAAAATTTAAATCCAAATTCTTCCTCACAACTTTAGAGAGACTCCATCACTTAAAATATTTAGAATCTATTTTTGTAGTAAACATACTAATAGCAAACCATGTGACTGGAAGTAGGCTGTGAAGGAGGTTCTTAAAAATAATTTGAGAACTCCAGAACCCTCCACTCTCACACCTTTTCTACTAATACTTAACAAGTTATCAGTAAGGTCATGAATTACCCTCCCAAAGATAACACAACTGCATCAAATGCATTTTTAGTTTACTAGAGAACTGCCAGAATGAAATACAGCTAGGGTATCAGAGCTGCATTTTCCATTAAGCCCACTTCCTCTTCGGCTAGGAGGCCAAGGTTTGGATTCACTGAATATTCAAACTTCTGGCTCCATATCCTGCAAAGCAGTTAATGGACTGGATTAACTCATTAGGTCGTTCAGCTACCATAAATCACTCCCCAGGTTTCACCTTCACAGAATCACTAAGTTGGAAGAGACCTTTAAGATCATAAAGTCCAACCCATGCACTAACACCTCAACTAAACCATGGCACTGAGTGCCATATCCAGTCTTTTTTTAAACACATCCAGGGATGGTGACTCCACCACCTCCCCAGGCAGACCATTCCAGTACTCCATCACTCTTTCTGTAAAAACTTTTTCCTTATATCCAATCTATATTTCACTTGGTGCAGCTAAGACATTGTCCTCTCATTCTGTCAGTTGTTGCCTGGAGAAAGAGACTAATCTCCACCTGACTACAATCACCTTTCAGGGAGCTGTAGAGAGTGATAAGGTCACCCCTGAGCCTCCTTTTCCCCAGGCTAAACACCCCCAGCTCCCTCAGCCATTCCCCACAGGGTTTGTGTTCCAAGCCCCTCACCAGCCTTGCTGCCCTTCTCTGGACACATTTGAGCATCTCAACGTCCTCCCTAAACTGAGGGGCCAGAACTGGACACAGCACTCAAGGTGTGACCTCACCAGTGCTGAGTACAGGGGAAGAATGAGCTCCCTGCTGCTGCTGGCCACACTATTCCTGATACAGGCCAGGGGCCACTGGCCTTCTTGGCCACCTGGGCACACTGCTGGCTCATGTTCAGCCTGCCATCCATCAGCAGCCCCAGGTCCCTTTCTGCCTGGGCGCTGTCCAGCCACTCTGTCCCCAGCCTGTAGTGCTGCAGGGGGTTGTAGTGGCCAAAATGCAGGACTCAGCACTTGGATTTATTAAACTTCATCCCACTGGACTCTGCCCATGAATCCAACTATTCCAGATCTCTTTGCAGAGCCCTCCTACCTTCTAACAGGTTGACACATTTGCTAATGATAGACTCAATGCCCTCATCCATGCCATCAATAAAAATACTAAACAGAAACAGCCTTAGCACAGATTCCTGAGGAACACCACTTGTGCCTGGCTGCCAGATGGATGCAGCTCTACTCACCACCCCTCTCTGGGCCCGGCCATCCTGCCAGTTCTTAACCCATCAAAGAGTGCTCCTGTCACCTTTCAGACCTGGTGCTCTCCCGACACAGGAAATGTATCAGTAACTGAAATGTCCTGGAGGCTGACTACAAGGTACACAAGCAAAAACACAAGTTTTTCTGGTCCCAGAGTCACTGTTAATATTTCTTCCCCTAGAGTTCTGTAGCTGAGGTTCACTTTGTGCCCTCTGCATTCCACATTTTGGCACCTTTCTGCTGCTATGTGTGGTCCCCATCATACCCTTCAATGACCACAGATACCTGCAGAACCAAGCTGTCAGCTGAAACACACACAGTTTGAAATCAAATCATTTTACTGGGGTACTTCTCAGACAGGATTACATTTGTACAAGGCTGAACTTCAAAGCAGGAAAGCTTGGCTCCAATGCCAAATGTGAAACCCTACCTTTGCTGAACTACCCAAACCCACAGTGCAAGAAAGCAAACGTGACCTGCAGCCAGTCCATATACTCACCTTACTCAGTTCTGAGTTCATAAAAGAAGCTGCATCCCACCTTATAACTCACTAATCTGTCTCCTAATGAGTTTAAGCCTTTCACTACCACTACTGTGTCAGAGGTTGTAACATGCAACTCACACTCAGGCCAAACACCATCCTCTACCAATTTAACACCGACTAGCTTCATTTTCCACAAATTACTACTGCAAAATACATGCAAACAACTATCCTGAAGTCACCCCACGACACTTCTACCTAAGTGAAAGGTTTTAACTTTTACTTGGCAGATATGGTAAAAGCAAGAGTTTTGTAGCACGGTGGCAAAAAAAGTTCAATTATGATGACAGCAATAAAGAACTAAGACAATGATCATTTTTCCATGGCCACCAAATATGCAGGTTTCTCCTCAGAAGAAAATTTACTGAAAATGTGTAACGTAATCATGTTAGCCATATTGGTGTAACTCCCTGCAAGGTCAAATTCACTAAAAGACTCAGCAGTGTAACAATATTTTTTCCATCTAGGAAGTGTTCCAGAGGCCAGAGATAGATAAAACAATTTTCGGTTTTCCCCCAGTTTTTTTGCAAATTCTCTTTCTCTGGAAGTCACTGACCAGCTATTGTGGTATTGAAACAAGTATCAGAGTCATTAAATTTCATTCCATCTGCATTCTGAATGTACATGTTTACACTCAACAATAGCCACCACACCCAAAGCAGACAACTTTGAATTGTTAGTGTGCTAACCTCATGTCATCCAACAATCCTCACAAGATCCTTAACCAAACACTTCAACAGTTCAACAAACAAAACAAAAAATCACAGCCATCCTATCTTTAAGCTATATGTTGTCATGATGAAGCATCCTAATGTGCATCACTTGGAGGGACACCATCCTCCTGCAGGATCTGTGAACAGCTATGATTTCTTACAACCAGATCATTTTCATGTGATTTGCTTAAGAGTCTTTATTATGTATGCATCCATCAACAGGTATGCACATGGGGAGCTTGTGTCTGCATTTAGGCAAACTGTGTCACTGCTGTCCCAGCTCTTGCACAGTGAGGACATTCCTGGCTCCAAAGCTGGGCACATCTGCATTTCCCCAGGACAACTACAATGATTCTGGCCCAGCAGAGCCTGTGGTGTCACACTCACCCTGGGTGGGACAGTCTGCAGGGCTGTGATGTAGTTCTCCAGAGCAATGCGCCGACGGTCATTCAGCATGGCTTCCACTCGTGCCATGTGAGTCTCCACAAGCTGCTGTCTTTCATTTGCTGCTTCCTGTTCCAGTGATTCCACTTTCTCCTGGAAATGCTGAAAAAAACATCAATCACAATTAGAAACAGAGAAGACACATCAGCACAGAGAAGAAAAAAAACAAAGAGCAGAAAATAACATGAAATCTCCATGAAGTAGATTACTAAATTACATCACACCACACCCAGCACCCCTTGTATTTTAACTGGGGCCCCAGATGGGAAGGCTGTGGTTGCATTTTCCTTTACCTGGATAACAGCTTTCTTGTCAGCCTTTGGCAAGTTCTTTGCTTGGCGTTCTGCCTCTTCCCACTCTCTCATGACCTAATGAGAACAAAACAAGGAGTGTGACTTTCCTATTTTCCTCTCTTGTCCCACAACTTAGCACCAGCCAAGCACTGCAACTCCAAGAGTCATATTTTTACATTCCTCTCCTCCTTTTACCTCTAGAAAAAAATTTTATGAAGGCAGGACCCTGTTATCAAATTTAACAAAGACAGTACTTGTGTGTCTGAACACTGTGCCAAGCTCTCAAAACTCTGCTGTGACGGAACACATTAACCAGCTCTCAAGCAAGGGAAGTGGAGATCTCCATGGGTGAACACACCAATCCTTTTTCATCCCAGATAGAAAGAAACCAATTCCACCTATTGTACACCCTTGAACAAAAATAGTAAATTTCAACTCATTCCAACTGGATCATGCCACCTTTTTTGGCACCAGAAATTTTTTTAATTTATTCAGGCTGCATCACTGGCCTGAGTAGGGCAGATCAAAAATTACATATAATTTGTGCTAGTCCAGCTATTTTTCCAGAAACAGGGGTTGTAGAAACACTTCCAAGAATTGAATATGTATCTCAAGTACAACACTGCCAGAAAAATAACATAGGAGATCTTTTAGTGTCACTTCTTTCAGCAATGTGAGAAGCCTCTTCTCCCTGTAACAGAGAGCAGTAGTGTTTCAACAGTCAGAGAGTCGGTGAACTTGTCCATGAGATCTGAAACCTTTCTGTGGTCTTACCTAGGGCCTTCACTCATTTCACACCTAGACAGCAATCTCCTCAGATGATATATTTTATATAGGAGTTATTATTCCCACTGAATGAAGTGCACACAAATAGGTGACTATTTACGAGCAGGATTAGCCTGATATTAAACCTATAAGCAATTACAATGTGAATTTCCTTTCCCTTCTCAATAAAAACACACTTTCACACTATTCAATAGAAATAGTCAAGATAATTTTATAAAAAGCTTAGAGTCCACATGGACAACTAGAATTTTACCAAACCAATACCAAAGGCAGGAGAGATAAGAGCTGCTGTGTCTTGTGTTTGCAAGTTGAGCCTCCAGCACTCACTTCCTGTCTCAGGCTTCCCAGTTTTTCCACGCACCACACCACACATTGCTAATCAGGCTCTTTGATGAACAGACTGGAAAGTGCTAGTGGTGCCCCAGGGTACCTGGCTAAGCCTGTGCTTTAAAAAAAAAAAACCCACACAAATCTGGGCTCCAAGGAGACTTTTACAAGTCCCAAGCCTTGAAATGTAATAGTATTACTCATCAGGCTGACACCTGCACTCCAAAACAAACCAATGTATGGGATTTTGCTGTCAAGTTTTAATTTTTCCTTTTCACCCCAAACCCTAGAGTGTATCTCAAGACAGCAGTACATCAGTCATTGTAAAACCAGATCAACTCACTGTCAGCTAAATTATTTATCTTTAAGAGATTCTGGCCTCAGTAACAGCCCAAAAAAATGGAGACTTCTCTTTTGGGAAGCTAACAGGATGCTGAAAACTTCAAAGTGGGAAATTGTTTTGCCTGCTCTTGGGCTTCACCAGGGGCATGGTTAGGCAGCAGTAATAAGCATAAACCTGAAATAAAATATTTAGAATCATGGTCTTTATCTCACCCCACTCCTTTACTGGGATCTGTAATCTGAAATTTAAGTCCCAAGAACTGTACTCCAACCTATGTAACTGTCAGCCTAAAACTCCCTCTTCAGTTTACATTATCTTCTCATCAGACAACACCCATTGATGTTTAAATCAAAGCCAAACTTTAAGGCAGCAGGAAAAATTTAGAAGGAGTTGTAGCAAAAAACTAGTGACAGAGAACATGATGGGCAGCACACTGAATTTATAGGTCACCCCCCACATGCTACTACTGCACTACTCTGGCATAGGAGATTTCACTCATTCTCTGACAAAACAGGACGAGATGATATGAACTTACACCACAATTTAGAGCAGAGTCATGTGGTCTGGAAAAACGTATTAATTCTCAGAATGCTGTGTATTTAGTGCACATTAAACACACAGCTCTTAATCGTGCTTAGGCCATATGACTGTGGGGGCTGAGAAAACAATTAGTGTACATAGGCAGCACCTTTCCAGAGACCTGACATGACACTGGTGGCAGGATGTGTCACAGACTGAAATGTTATGGTTCTGCCTATTACAGCAAAAGTACATAACAAAAGATGCACAGAATACCACCCAAGCCCACCCTGAATGTGCCTCCTGACCAAAACCCTGAACTGTGAGTTAAACCACCTAAGGAAGAGAGGTAAAAAAAGTGACACTACTCTTCAAAGCATCTGGAAGAGCATCCATTGCAGGACCCAGCCCAGCACTTTCAGGGGTGGAGGCTGTAGCTCCATGGTTATCTGCTGCCAGGCTTATATAGACCCCCACCAAAGTCTCTGGTGAGAGGCAGTGAATGCTCATCCTCCACTGTGCAGAGGAGCCCAGGGGCCCCTTCACTCCAGGAAAAGCCACATCCACGTGAAGGACAACAGAGGGGGTGTCATGGCCCATCAAGGGCACCTCCAAAGGGGTCCCCAGACCCTGCACCAGAGCACTACAACATGATGCAACAGATCCACAGTGTTGCAAGGGACAGTGTCAAACCTAGCCCCCTTAGAGAAGGCACCTGGGTGTTCCCACATGGCCCAAATGTGTATTAACCCATGGGATTCTGTACTTTTTGGCACCGCTGCAGGGGATCCTCAACACCAAGAAGACCAGCTGGAGGAGAAGAACAAGACGTTGTTGGGACCCCCAGAAGGGTGACAGGTTTCTACCAAACCCCATCACTCTCTCTCAGTCCCCCCAACCCCCACACACAACTCTCTATTTCTTTCTTTCATCTTTCTTTCTCTTTGCCTCTTTTACTATTAAATAAAACATATCAAGCTTTTTTTTGGCAACAACATCTAACCTCGTTTGGTTTTAATCACGTTTTTGGGAAATTTCAAACCTTCCTGGGTGGGATCCATTTTATTGACAGAGGCTTGGTTTCCTTTGTGTGATAAGCTGGGTTGTAACACCCCCAAAGGAGCACCCAGATCCTGCAGCAGAGCACTGCAGTGATACTACATGATGTAACAGATCCACAGCCTTGCAAGGGACAGTGTCTAACTGCCTCTCCAGGGAGGTACCTGTGTGTTCCCACCTGCCCAAATGTATATTAATCCATGGGACTCTATATACTTTTCAGCAGAGACCCTCACCACCAAGAAGATCAGATGGAAGGAAACAATGAAATGTTGTTGGGACCCATGGAGGGGTGATATGCTTCTATTTCATCTCTGCCACTCTTCTTGCCTGCCCTCCCTATTTTTTTCCATTTCTTTATTTCTTTTCTCTTTCTTTCTCTTTGCCTCTTTTAAATAAAATATATCAATTTTTTGGTATCAACATCTAACCATTTTTGGGTTTTATACCATTCTGGGGGATATTTGAACCAATATTTGAATGAATATTCAGGGTTTTTTCTGCTTTACTCACTGAGTTAGCTCTCTTTGCTCCTCTGTGATTAGAGAGGATAGCAACAGGATGTGAATTTACAGAAGGCCCAGAAATTATGGCATTAAGCTAAATTATAAACTACAATGATGTGCTCAAGCTTGAACACTGGCCTAGGTTAGCAACTTCATCATGATTTTCTTCTCTCTTCTCCTTTTTCTGTATAAAAATCTCATCTCTGACATCTGCCTAATTTTTTGACTCTGAAAGAGCAGTTATGGATTTTCAGAACAAGAGTTCCCTTGCCATCTTTGTCCCCCAAAACAACCCTCTGCTAATGTGCATGACAAAAGTAAGCACTGTGAGTAATGTAACTAAGCGGGGACCTTTGGCTACACCAGGTCTGTCTCTGTTCATTTTCTTTCTTTAAACTTTTCAAGGCATGGAAGGGAAGATGATAAACTGACAGCCTATACAGCTAGTTGGGAGGGATGTAAATTAGTGGCCTCAGAGTTCAGCTCTGCTGCCACAAAACTGAAAGGTTTGGAAAAAAACCCAGAAATACACAGCTGTTTGCAGAAACAGTATTCCTGTAAAGCTGTGTCCTGAGTGATGATTTTTGTAACTGAGAAGACTTCAATGCTTTAGAGCATCTGTATGCATTTGTGCTAACCAACTGAAGATACAACAATCCATGGGCCATACTACCACTCACAGGGAACTCCTGCTCCCTCCAAAGGGCAGCACTTCAGGGAACTGTGAGTGAGGAATGTTGCATAGCACTAAAGAGGACCACAAAGAGCAAGGAGGAGAAAAAATCCCCCAGTTACACATGTGCAGAAAAAGGTTGAACTTGGCCTCTGCACTTACAAATTGATTCTCCTCTGCTGACAGCACAGACCTATGAAAAACATACAGATTTAGGGCTCTTCAAGGGTTGGAGGCTTTGTACAGGGAAAATAACAGCTTTTGATTTGAGATATAAGCAGCATGCCATTTCAAAGTCAAACTTCTTCAAAACTCAGGCCTTAGTGCCTGGCAGATGCTTTTTGAAATTGGGCTGTAAGGGACAGCAGGAGGGAAAGAGGCAGTATGGAAAATGTCATTCATTATTAAGAGATGTTAAGGACAAAAATTTCATCATGTATTGAAGCAGCCAAATTCACTCCCATTTTTTACACTAGGACACAAAAGCATATCTGCAAGAGAAGAATTTATGGCAGACATTTGGGTTAGCACTATCAGATAGCAGAGGTACTTGCCTGAAGTATGGCTTAGTGAGGTCACAGTCATGCCAAAATGGTGTCTGTCTTTGTCAAGGACCTTTGTTCCATACTTAAGTCTTCACCTTTTTTCTGGTAATAACATCATTAAACTTCTCCAAAGAGTCCTGACTATAACTGAGGCGGGTAATCCTATTAACCAGACAGTTTTAAGAAAGGAAACAGGATTCCCACACACAGTAGTAGAGATGGTAGAATGTAGGGAATATATGAATCAGTATTATTTAACATTTTTGTTGAGGATATGGACAGTAGGACTGAGAGCAATCTCAGCTAGGTGACATCAAGGTCAGTGATGTGATTGATACCTAGAGGGAAGGGATGTCATTCAGAGGGACCTGGACAGGATTGAGATGCACGCCTGGGAAAACCCCAGGTCCAAGTTCAACAGGGCCATGTGTGGGCTCCTGCACCTGGGTTGGGACAATCTCAAAATCAATATAAGCTGCACAATGAGTGGACTGAGAGCAGCCCTTGGAAAAGACTTGAGTGTCCTGGTGGATGAAAAACCAAATATGAGCTAGCCCTGTGTGCTCAGAGCCCAGGAAGCCCAGTGTATCATGTATCCAAAGCTCCACGGACAGCAGGTTGAGGAAGGGATTCTGCCCCTCTGCTCTGCTCTGGTGAGACCCCACCTGCAGTGCTGCAGCCAGCTCTGCAGCCCAACACAACATGCACACCAACATGCTTGAGTGGGTCTAGAGGAGGACCATAAAGATGATAAAGGGTTGAAGCAGCTCCTCTGTGAGGCCAGGGTGAGAGATTTGGAGTTCTTGAGTTCAGAGAAGACTTCAAGGAGACCCTAAAGCAGCCCTCCATTGTCTAAAGGGGGCCTTCACGAAGGCAGGAGAAGGGACTTTTCACAAGGGTGTGTAGTGATAAGGAGGAACGCTTTTAAACTGGAAGAAAGTAGGTTTAGATTAAATATTAGAAAGAAGTTCTTTACTCTGAGGGTGGTGAGGCCCAGGCACAGGCTGCCCAGAAAAGTCGTGGCTGCCCCAGTCCTGGAAATGTTCAAGGCCAGGCTAGATGGGATTTTGAACAATCTGATGTATTGGAAGGTGCCCCTGCCCATTGTAGGGGGATGGAACTGAATGATCTTTAAGGTCCCTTCCAACTCAAATCATTCTGTGATTCTACAGTGTCACTGGGACTAAACTTCAGCTGAAGGTATATCCAGGATGTTGGAACAAGTGGCATGCAATGATCAAAAAAACATCTTGAACGAATACCAGACCTGTTCAGGCTGGTTGAGAACCACAGTATTTTCAGATGATTGCTTTGGAAATAAACTTCCAAGAAGCAAAGCTATTCTAGGACACAAGGTATCATCAAGTTCCTATCATAAATATTGTACATGCCACAGTTCCAAAAATATTGTAGACAGCCAAATGAAGAGCAAATTTAAGACATGAAGATGTCACAAGATGTCTGAGGAGAGAAATGTATAAATATACTCCTCCCTTGAGTAAGGTTCAGTATCTGGTTCATCAGGCTATTTAGTAACAACTAATTAAGTAAGGGAGCTCTACAGGCATGAAGAAAGTGAAAAGAGAAAAAGGGGAATTGTACCAAAACAAGAAACAAGAACCACAACACCTTGCAATCAATTACCTAGCATAACCTCTCCCTGTTATCTTCTGGAGAACAGCAAACATGTAAGGGTTACACATGCATCACTGAATGGCTACCCCTGTTTGCATGGGAATGCAGTTTTCCTGCTCTTGTGGCTGTATGAAAAATTCTTGGAAAAACCTTGAAATTTTGTGTAATTCTCCTTACAATACTTCCTGTAGGTTAGGCAAGTTTATAAGCCTTGTTGCTTCAGGTGTGGTGCAGAAAAAAAATCCATGATCTGTAGTCTAAAAGGATGGACACTTCAGAGCACAAGGGATTGAGAGTGAACTAGAGGTGCATCAGGTCATCACAGAGACAGACTTCCCTAATAAAAAGTCTTTTATGAGCTGCAAACCATGATGTGACATAACACCTGACAGAATATTGGTCTCTGCTCATGTGAACATCTTTATACAAGAGAAAAAGAAACACAAGTTGTCAGAATTTCATGGTAAATTAAGCAGAGGATATGCAGAATTATTTACATTTTCCCTGATGATAGTGATAAACTTCCACACTCCTTGGATGATTACATTTTGCATGTCAACAAGAATACATCTGATTTTTTAATTAGTTAATTGGCTGTTGCAAAATAAGGTAAGCACCAAACCCAATACTATTTTAAAACTAGCTTTTTTATTAAATTAAATAAATTATCTGTGTTTTATTAAAAAATCTATTTCAGACTATGACATTTATCAAGATTAAAGAATTAATTGTTGCTTTTTTCTCTTTTTATTAGAAGAAAACTGGGCATTTCTGCTCCTTTATAAGCCTCTACTTTTTAGCTCTGAAAGAACTAGACTTTGAATAAAAAAAATAAGACTTGGCTAGTGACTCTCATTTGCAACCTTTTCTTTTTACTGAGAAAAGCATTGATAGCATTATTTTCAACATAAGAAGTAAGAGTTCCATATTAATTTCCAGCTATTTTAATGTTATATTAAGAACATACTTGATTTTAAAGAAAATGTAAAACAGGCATTTAAAAATAAATTGCCAGAAAAGGGAACCAGTGGTATTGGACATAGATGTGAGGAAACAAAGAATGGTAAACTAGCTGGCTTTTCTGCTTGCCCATGAACATTTGACAAGTTAACATGGAGAGGCTAGTTCAATACTGTACAAATAATAACTTAAGTTTCTAAAAATCAACTTTCCCTTCTATGATTAAACTCTAATTTTCAAAGCTCTGAAGGAGGTCTGTGTACCTCAAGACATGTCCCTTAAGATGTGCTTTCATAAGTAGCTTAGGCAATTTAATGATTTTTTTTTTTTTTTTAATATATTGATAATGCTGCTTTTTACCAGGGCCGACTTAGGTTGCTGAACTGGCCAGAACTGGTTATTTGCCTTGTTTTTGGAGAACTGACATTGCAGGAGGGGACAGCTGACCTGCCTCACCCCCTGTGTGCTCAGTACTGACAGGAAGGATGGCTAGGAACATGCTAATGAGTTTAGCCCAGATTCAGTCAAACCCCTGAATCACACCCTTTAGTTGACAGGATCCTTCTGATGCTCATGTCAAAAGAGAAAATACAAAATTCACCCAAATACTGCCTCTAATTACTCAGCTTAACCTTTACATACTGGGATTTTGGAGACAAATGTGGAAGCACAGTGAGAATCTGAAGACTATGCCAAGGAAATCTGCACTGACTGTCCTTTGCTTACAGGAAACCCACCTCAACAGCATTTTTTTGCAAAAAGGTTATTTCAAGGGGAAGGAATGATGGAGTGGTGACTGTATTATCCACCAACCCTCTACATGCCTACCCAAGGCAGGGTTTTTCCTCTGCTAGGCAGGCTATGTACCTTTTTTCACTCTCCAGATTCCCTGTGCATTAAATTGGCTCTATTCTCTCTTTTTAAAGAGAAGACAGATTATTTGTGCTTCAACACATCCATGGCAGAGGAGAAGTACCTATCTTGCTATCTATGACATGTCATATTCTCAGTATGTGGCTTGCATCAGTTGGATGAGTGCTTCAGGTAAGATGTCTGGCCCAATTTATTAGAAAAGTGCCAGGCACTGATACTGTGCCAATAGACACGGATGTACACTAAGAGCTTAATTTCATTTTCATTCATAACATTTTATTTTCATTTTTGGAATAACATTTTAGCACAGAGCTAAAGGCTAAGAATGTATCAGTAAGAGACAGACACACTGAAATCCCACCAGGGGAACAAAGTTATAATGATAATATACAGTAAATTAGCTACACAGGTATATGAAATGCATCAGAATTATACTACATTCATTTTTTGTGGTTGTTTCATTCTCAAAAAATATGTATATGAGATTTTCCTTTAAATCTCTTATATTTTTTTTTCTTTGCTGTTATTAAAGCAAAACTGACCATTTTTTTCTTAGCATTGTTATCATAAACCCTGCTTCTGAGAGAACAGGTAACTCATCTCTCACTGGATTAAACCCCAGATACAGTTTCAGGCTACAGAAACCTCTTTGGTTAAAGGGAAAGAAAAGGGTTGATTCAGTTTGGATTTTTAGTTCCAAAGCACCAGTTTTTCCTCTTTTCTTTGACTTCAGATGCATAACATGTTACCTTGAGGTAACCGTTAGATGAACATATGTGATCTTACACTACCCCCAGGACACAGAAAATGAAGCTTAACACAAACCATCTCCCTCAGCTGCTCCAAGGGAAGGACAATTAATACAGTGGCCAAATTTTTTACTTTGGAACATGAATAATCTCACAAAACAAATAGTCTCCAACGAAGATGAGAGACATTTTTTTACAGCTTTTTTTTTTTTTAACCTTTCTAGTAACTGCATGTAGCCACTTATGATTGCAACCACAAATGTGTGTCAGTCAGCTGAATTCTTAAGAGTCAGAAAGGCAGTAAATGGTGTGTTTGCAGCACTGCAAATTGTCAGGGCATCTGGATAAAGCCTTTGGAAAGAAGAAGATGAAGGATCACTTCATACATTCAGGAATAAAGAAATCTCCCCTTACCTGAGACATTCTTTCACGATGCTTAGCTTCAAGCCTCTCCTTGGCTTTCTGGAAATGGGCATGTTCATTCTCATCTCCAGGTGTCTCCAAGTATTTGTCAACAGCATCAGGAGTGCTAGCAGCTGTGGTAGGGACTGATGTAAAATATGGAGATGGAGAGAGGGAGGGGACGGAGAAGAAAAGAATTTCTACTTTAGAATGGGAAAACTTTAATAAAGAAGATTAATAACGATTAATTAATAAAGAAGCATCCGTTCTAATTTCCATCAGAATACAGCCATCTATTTAGCCTCAGAGGAAGACACAGAAACAGGGTTTAGATGAACATGTTACACACAGCAAGTACATATAAATAGATCACGATTTCTTCCCCCTCCCTCACCCCATCTCATACACCAGGAGAAGCTCTGCAGAGTGAACAAAGCAATGTTCTTGGAACAGGTTAGAAACTGCTGCCAAAAGAAAAATTCCAAGTATGAAAATAAAGCCTGGCAATGAATAAAGTCAAAACATCCTTTGCAAAGTTACATGCTTTGTATATAAGTTTATTTTTAAAAGGTAAATTGTAACATACAAGTGTGAATGCAAATCCCTTTTAAAGCACTTACGAACTTATAGTACCTAACGAAATAACTCAAATCTTTCCCTTAGCAACAGTTTGGCTTCACAGATAGTTACTTTATTTGTAACAACTTTGATTTAAAAAAAAACCTCACAAAGGCTGGAAATAATCAGCAAGCTTGCACTAATTGCCAGCCATTCCTGTTGAATAAGTAGGAGGTAGCTGTGACACTGGCAGTGGAAAGATCTGCATTTAGGGTAACTCAAGTAAAGTGACCAACAGCCCCATCACTATGCAGTGATATCCAACCCCTACTTTGTGAATACTGATTCTATTTTCCTTTAATATGTCAGAATTTAAGTAATTGGTATGACATCAAACAACAGGCAGCCTGAAAGAGTTTAGTGAAATCCATCAGAGACTCTTTGGAGAGGAAAAACACCTACCCAATCAAACATACCATCCTCTCATTATTCCTGATCCATTATCTTAATTAAAGGTGCTACTTGGCATCGAAACTAGCCTTAATTTTCTCATATAAAAAGCCTCTGAGTAAGAACTTCAAGATACATTTCCTACCCATGCACAGCTAGAACTTGGCCTTCCTTTTCACCAATTCTGACAAATACAATTCTGCCTTGCTGATATCCATTCAACATTCAGTCATTAATGGCTCAAATCACTCTCCAAGTTCTTTGATGCACTTCATGATTGGGAGGAGGTCCCCAAACCAAAACTTCCTCAAGCATCTTTGCAATATTCTGCTGCAAGGTCATTCTTTTTCAACTTATCATAAGTTTAAATATTTATAAGAGGAAAAAAGGTAATTTCTTCACGTGTTGGTTCAAATGAGAACAAATACAAGACATAAGTATTCTGAACATGACTTCTGCCAAGGTTGTAAATAAGAGACATCAAGTTCCACAGAGTAAAAAGAATCAAAACAAAAAATGCTATGGTTAGACCAAACAAAACAAGTTACAGTAAACCTTGCCCACAGCAATACCTCAAATTAATTTAATTCTTCATGTTTGAAATTAGTAGTAGCCTAACTTTTGGGTATGAAAACATTTGCATTATTTCCTTTTTGAATCCTAAACTTCACCTACTTACTTATTAAAAGGTCTAGTACAATATGTATGGTTCAAAGGTGAAATAAAAGTGTAAATTTATACAGATGAAGAAGCTGTGGAAACAGAAATTAGTCACTTGCATCCACTAAAGTCATAGTCAAAATTAAAAATTTAAATAGATATTAGAAGTCATAGTTCTTTAATGCCTTAGACACTGGAGGTTGGCATGCAATTTTAGCTGCCAAAATATTTTACTTCCTGCTAACTGGGGAGACGTCAACAATCAAACAAACAAGCAATGGATAAAGGAAATCACTGACAACAGGAGTAAGCTGCTGCTGTAACAGGTACAGATCTTTACGTACAATACACCTCTGAAGAAAAATTGAAGTGGACAGTATCTGCCACTTAAAAATCACCAAGAGATTCAGCAAGTTTGGAAGTTCACAGTATTTAGTCTAGAGAATAAATAGCACTGTGCCTAAATTCACCCAAAACCCTGTGACAGTGCTCTAAACTGATCAAAAATAAAAGCACATGTGTCAACATTTAAACTTCCTACTAAGTTTCAGGTTTTATGCAACGAAGGAGGGAACTGACAACACTGAATCCTGTTGGTCCCCTGTTGTGAGACACAGAAATTCAGTACTATCATAAAATCAAAAAAACCCTATTTATAAAAGGTCATTTTAATGATATGACAAATTTTTCAAAAACTGACTATGCCACCAGAGTACAACTCCCTCCAGCTTTGAATGAGGAACATATGAAAACATAGTGAATTCTACTCAGCTCTGAAGGCTGCTGGAGCTGAGAAATGAAGTACATTTAAGAGAATGTATTTTCCCAACTTTTAAGTCCCCAAGTTAAGAATCAAACATTACTGTAATTGCAAAATAGCACTTATTTTAAAAAATACATATTTCCTGAAACTTTAAGGATGTTTAAAATGCAACAATCAATAGACAATTTAAAAATTAGTACAATATATTACTTTTTAGTATAAGACAGAAATCTTTCCTTTGGTAACAGCAACATATTTGCTTATTCTTACATATGTACTCAATACATACTCATATATATATATATATATATATATACACATACTCATTCTGAGGCCATTAAATCCAAATTAACCACTTGACAGATACTATGACTTCAAAGAAGCCATTATGGACAGAGTGGAAGTTTGAAGCATTATATTGAATGGAAACCACAGCCAGTACTAAATATTCTTATTAAAAATCAGTAGAGACTGAGCAGGTGGTCTGATGGTCTGAAGGAATTGGTAACATCAGCCTCAAAGCCTTCTAAGACAATTATGTATCAATTTCCATGGAGTTGGATGATAATTGAAAAAAAAAAAAATGACAGCAGTAGCTCCTACCCAAGAGATAAATCATTTCCATGAGACCTCAGAGCACCAGTCAAATCCACTGAACATGGAGGGAGTTTGAGGCTTTGCAGGACAGCACAGACCCACCTTTCCAGATCAAGGCAAAGAGACTTGGCAAGAAAGCAGAATAAAACATGATTTTTTTTTTTTTTTTTTTTTGTTTGTTTTTTGTTTGTTTTTTTTTTAACATAAAGCATTCAGGATATTAGTATTCAGATTTCACAGTGTATGGGTATTTGTCACAACAGAACATCCTCACATTTTGGTTCAGTCCAATTCCAATTCATTACCCGAAAATCTGACTTACATCATAGACTTCCACCCTTCACCCACCATACAAGAGAAACCCAATGCTATCCACTACTTCATATTATTCTGTAAAATCTAACTAGTTTATCCTGAAAAGCAAACTATAGCTCAACAAAGTAAATGTGTGCCTTAGCATCCATCTTGCCTCCTGCCTACCAGAGGCTTGATTTTTTTTTTTTTTGTTGTGTTTTAATAGGACATAAGGGAGCAAGAACAATCTGAACTTCGGAAAGAAAATAAAGAAAAAATAGAAAAAATACATTAATAATAATAAAGCGTGGAGGAGGAGGCACAAAAATCAAATACAAAGACTAAATTAAGGATGAGGGGAAAAAACGACAGGAGACAAAAGGAGTGGACTTGAAGGAAGTTCTTCTCCACTGTTTTTCTTTTCTTCTGTGAGCATGGGATGAAAGATGGTGTCTGTGCTACCTCTTTCAACAGCATTAGATTAGTACTAAACACAAGACTCATAATTTCAGTGGTGAAACTTATTATATTTAGCACTTGCAATTGTTTTCATTACAATTTCTATTCAGTAAGAATATGAAGAATAAGGAGGGACAGTATGGTGAGACTGAAACAGTACATGAAACTAAAAGAAAACAAAGTTACTTCAGGAACAGAAAAAACAGGTGTATAGATGAGGGTATAGAATACAGGAAAAAAAATAACTGAAATAGCTTGGAAAGTGTATCATCAGACTCAACTGTTGTTTGAGAAACTATTGAAGAAAAAAAAAAGTCAGAAAAAAAACTCTATGGGAGATACAAAATCAATTTGAGTTGTGCAAATAAAGTCAAACAAGATCAAGTACTCAACATAACTCCATTGTCCTTAAAGAGAAAATTACTTGGACCAAAAATATGCACTTCAAAATAAAGAGAATCATGGAAATGGTAAAGTCTTCACACTGTTTTATTGAAACAAATCTGAGGAAAAAAACACTGAGCCAGACAACAACTTCCATGAGACAAAGCAGAATCTCCTGAGCAGAAGGGAAGATCATTTATCTTCCCAAAGAGAGGATGCAGAGAAAAATAATGTTTTGCATCTCTGGAAACACCTTACCTAACACAGAAACTTAATGTTTCAAAATGTTCTTCTGTCAGTAAATACATTAGACCTCACTCCAAGCTCCTGCACAGATCTCTGCCTTCACTACTGTTTAGGGTTGATGTGGCCAGAAATGTGTATTCTATCACCATCTGTTGAAGCCGGATGGGGCAGTGACCCTTATCTCCATGGTACATATTCTCTGCTAATGGGCCATCTTTAAAACCAGGTGGGGCAATCATCTTTATCTTTTCCACAACCCATCCTCCCTCCAGGAAGATATCATCTGCTGCTGGCCCATTCAGTCCCACTGTATGACTGATAAAATTACATCATCCCACTGGGAGATGCTCCAGCCAGGGGGAGGAGCCAAGCCTTTCCTACCTAGATAAAAACTGAGATTTTGGACACCAAGATACCTGCTTTCCACTGGATTCCAGAGGAAAACCAGACCTTTCCACATCATCCCTGGACCTTCAGAGGAAAACTGCACCCTTCTACAGGAGCACTGCTTCAGCTGAACCACATCTGTCACTGCAGGAGGATGCAGCCACCATTTAATGGGACTGCTACCAACACCCTGACTGACAGGGTGTCAGGTTATATTCTGACTCTGTCAGTGTTTTTGGGATTGTTCTTTGTAATACTGCATTTCTATTTTAATTTTCCTAGTAAAGAACTGTTATTCCTAATTCCCATATCTTTGCCTGAAAGCCCCTTAGTTTCAAAATTATAAAAATTTGGAGGGAGGGGGTTTACATTCTCCATTTCAAAGAGAAGCTTCTGCCTTTATTGGCAGACACCTGTCCTTCAAACCAGGACAACTACATCTCCTGTCTCGTTGCAAATGCTGATCATGGTTCATGAAGTATCCTCCTCACTCCCATCACGGCAGAATCCTCCATGTCCCTTCCCTGGAGCTTTGCCACAAACAGCTCCAGAATACGCTGGGATTAAATGCTGCTGGAGCACCAGTGCAGCAATCCTGCCTCCAGGACTGCTCCAATAAAATACAGGTCAGCTCCTGTGCTCCTTGACACATAGTACCCCTTGCTGGGCCTCTTCATTTGTTCATGTGCATTTTAAACCCTTCTAAATACTGAAAATGCTCCTGAAAAGGCCAAGTTTGGAAAACATTTTACGAAAAGGAGCCCTGAGATGCTGCTTGTGTTCTGCTCCTCCATGCCCTGTGAGCAGACAGGGCTCAGATGTAAATGTTAGCTGGTCCTCTCCCAGGAGTAGCTGCTGGCAAAGCAGATTGGGAGGAGAGTGTACAAGAGGCTCTCAAAACAGAACCATCCCATAAAACTAGCACCTAATTTATCATCTTCAATGGTGTATGGTGGAGAAAGCCACCACTCTCCAACAGCACATGTATCGGTTTTTCAACAAAAAGAGTCATTACAACATATGGTTGAGTTAAAGCAAGTGGGAGGCGATTTACATCTATGTGCACCACAGCCCTTAGGGCAACATAAAAAAATCAAATTCTTCAATTTTCATTGCAAACACACACAAAAAATTTAACCAAACTAAAACAAAACAAAGCTGAAAAACTCCGTAAATCTGCATTCTAATATTTTTTACCTTTGAAAAAAAAAAAGGTCAGAAACACATGAGAATACAATGTAAAAAATATGAGCTATTTTTAAACTTACCTGAAGCTTCCTTAAAGTTAATGTTTTTTCCTGCACATGCATTGTAGGTGCAGACAGACAGTGAAACATCAGGAGACGTTGACACAGAATAAATAGAGAGAAGATGGGAGCAAAGGCCTCACCCGAGGAGTTGCGTGAAGGCCCCACCCGAGGAGGTGTGCAAAGGCCTCACCCAAGGAGTTGTGTGAAGGCCTCATATGAGGAGGTTGTGAAGGCCTCACCCAAGGAGGTTGTGAAGGCTTCACCGGAGGAGGAGTGTGAAGGCCTCACCAGAGGAGTTGTGTGAAGGCCTCACCCGAGGAGGTTGTGAAGGCCTCACCGGAGGAGGTTGTGAAGGCCTCACTGGAGGAGGTTGTGAAGGCCTCACCCGAGGAGGTTGTGAAGGCCTCACCTGAGGAGGTGTGCGAAAGCCTCCCCCGAGGAGGTTGTGAAGGCTTCACCAGAGGAGGAGCGTGAAGGCCTCACCCAAGAAGGGTGTGAAAGCCTCACCAGAGGAGGTGTTAAGCTTGTTGAGAAGTCACCCACGCCCATGCCAGGTTAGCAAGAGGCCCAGGAGGGCCGAGTGGTGAGCAGAGGTGTGGACAGACCGCGGCTGGGGTTAGTTAGTGAGAGCCCAGGCCCGCTCGGCGCCGTGAGGGCACTTACTGATGCTGCCACACACCGCCATGCAGTATTCCTCCGAGTCAAAGTTGTTCCGGTTCCCGCCGCAGCCGCCGTAAAAGAAGGGCGCGCACTTTCCTTCGGCCACGTCAAAGTACCAGCGGGAGATCATGGCGCGGCATGGCCCGGTCTCGGCTTGCTCAGAGCACACCTCTAGTCACAGGAGACCCGGAGGAACCACATTTAGCATGGGAATGGCACCGTCTTGGCTGCTTAATTAGGTGTCTCTTTGTGTCCACACACTCAAGCGGGGAAGGAGACGCACCAGGATGGTGCTTTGGAAAGAGATGCACCAAAGAGGTGTTCTGAGGAGTAGGAAACCCTTCCCCAGTGATAACGAAGGTAAATTTTGAACTGACACAGATTCCTGCCACAAAGTCTCCTTAGCCTGCCTATACCTAATATTTTTAGCAACTTTATCTGCACACATTAAGAGGTGCTGCCCTGAAACAAATGTGCAATTTCATCTGCTCCCAGTGTAGGAGAAACAGGACTTCTGGACAGCAAACTAATCTGATTATGCAGAAGCTGATTTATTGTTTACTTTTTACCTCTAATTATACATTTTAAGACTACCATTTATGTAATTAGCATTTTTTGATTGGTGTTTTTATCCTGTTTATGCACCTTGTGCGAGCTTTTTAGGTACAATGATTGGTGGTTGTTAAAAACTTTACTGCCCACTTTTATCTTGGGTTTTTTAATCTTGGTATTCTGTTTTTTATCTCTTTTTTTTTTTCAATTTAGCACAATTTATGTTTCAGTGGTCTTTAAGGGTCTTAAAAAGTTGTAGAAGAACACTTAAAAATGGCTTATCTCATGCACTTGTATCTTGGGTTGCAATATAGGATGTGGCAAGAAATGTGCATTCTATCACCATCTGTTGAAGCTGGGTGGGGAAGTGATTCCTTATCTCAGTGGCACATATTCTCTGCTAATGGGCCATCTTTAAAACCAGACGGGGCAATCATCTTTATTTCTTCCACAACCCATCATCCCTCCAGGAAGATATCATCTGCTGCTGGCCCATTCAGTCCCACTGTATGACTGATAAAATTACATCATCCCACTGGGAGATGCTCCAGCCAGGGGGAGGAGCCAAGCCTTTCCTACCTAGATAAAAACTGAGATTTTTGGACAGCAAGTTACCTTCTTTCCACTGGATTCCAGAGGAAAACCAGACCTTTCCACATCATCACTGGACCTTCAGAGGGAAACTACACCCTTCTACAGGAGCACTGCTCCAACTGAACCACATCTGTCACTGCAGGAGGATGCAGCCACCATTTAATGGGACTGCTACCAACACCCTGACTGACAGGGTGTCAGGTTATATTCTGACTCTGTCAGTGTTTTTGGGAATGTTCTTTGTAGTAATGCATTTCTATTTTAATTTTCCTAGTAAAGAACTGCTATTCCTAATTTCCATATCTTTGCCTGAGAGCCCCTTAGTTTCAAAATTATAATAATTTGGAGGGAGGGGGTTTACATTCTCCATTTCAAAGAAAATATTCTGCCTTTATTGGAAGACACCTGTCCTTCAAACCAGGACAACTTGTTATAAACATTGGTCTAAACTAAGAAATACACAGAAAACCAGCTAAGCGTGTGAAGAAACAGCAAAATATGCAGAAAAACAACTAGGCAACAAAATATTGAGAAAACCAGCTACATATAGTTTGGCTGGTGCAAAAAATACAGAGCATGGTCTGGACTTGTTCAGATATGTTACTGTGGCCTAAACCTGTTCAGTATTACTACATCCCAGGCCAGAGGGGTACAACCACCAGCTGACTGGGGGTCTTGCCAATAGCCCTGGCTGGATTCCTGCCCAAGCAGCTTACTGGGTACCTGAAAGGACACATCTGAAAGTAGGAGACACATTTTCTCTTGCTCTTTTTTAGCTCTATATACCCTCCCTGACCAAATTATACGAACAAACAAACAAACAAAGAAACAATTATTTATACATTCTAGTGGAAAACAAATGATCTTCAAACGCCTATTTAAACGTAGCCAGTGATGAAGAAACTGTTTTGCAAACCACCCAGCACACAGTTTTTAATTCACAGTTTGAGGGCTCACATATATAAAATTACTGCTGTAGCTTGAACCATCCATGGGAGGAAATCTCACCCCCAGTGAATATACCTACAGAAAAAAGATTTAAATTATTTGTGCTTGTGTTCACTGTGAGCTGCTACAGTCTATGCCTACATACTGCAACACAGGGAAACCTGAGGGAAGAACCAAACCACACAAATTAAAGGAAGACAAAGCAAATTCTGCCTGCAATTTGGAGTTCAGCCAATTACACATGTAAACATATAGCCCTTTACCAATAATGTTCCAAACAGACAAAACCAGTTTTATCTTTAAATGTGCTGCACAAGTAATTTCAAACATACATAATATTAAACACCAATTTACCCTCATTTACTTTCATCCCACACACTACCTGGCAAACAAATTGCTACATTCAACTAGAGGCTTGCAAATCCTCTGCATAAATTTGAATTTTGTGGAAAGAACATTCCTAAGGGTTGAAAGATAGGAATATCACTGCACTAGCACTAGAAAATCCCTGCATGCTCATCACCTCCCAAATGCTGGCTACAAAGAATTCTGCTTTTCAGTGTCTGTCCTGATCCATCAATCCACTATCCTCAGAAGCATCACTACTTATAAATAGGTTTTTATGTCAAATTCTCACTGGCAATACAATCTACATTTCCTTAAATATCCAACAGAGGTATAATTTTACATGCACTTAACTTATTCACGTATTCTAACTATAAATAAGATCAAGAATCAATTTCAAGAAGCATACATTTAGTCTGAGAGAAACAACAGTATGCAGCCATCAAGGATGTGCTAAAAATGCTGCACTTCTGTATGAAAAAAATAGGGGGAAAAGAATACTGAGGTTTTTACTTGAAGAAAAAACCAAAATAAGTATAATTAATTGCACGGCACTTTAATTACAATTAATTGTATATTACCATATGATTATAGACATTTTTAGTATACAAGTAGTTATCCTGATTTATTTTAAAACCAAATCAGCCATACCACCCAATTATACATTCAAATCCTGACAAAAAGCTAGCTTTGCACAGTCCTGGAAAAGCTGTCAAGTGTAAATTAAAAATTAATAGCAACTTCTGATATAAAACAGACTGATACAATCAAAAGAATTCTTACTGACAGGAAATGTCATTTCTGAAAAGACAAAGGTTTCAACAATTCAGTCTTTTTTACTTAATGCTGATCATGGGCCAGCCACACAGTAAGCACCTCCTAGGTTTCCCTCAAAATATTGTTTTGATATACAGACTGATTTATTTTGCACTATTATCAGGTTGGAAACTGTTTACAGATTTAATCTGAAATCTTCTATAGGGCACCTCACAGAAATAGCAACAGAGATTTGAATGTGCAAAAGCAAAGATAATTGTCCATTAGACTGAACACTGGAATTGTCTGTTTGGTGAACTAAGTAATTTAAACACATGAAGATGCACTTGAACAAGTGTTCAGTAAACCACAGAATAACATATTAAAAATTATTAAACATATTAAAAAGAGCAAGCCTGCAGCTTTGCAGCCCAGTGTTGTGGCTGTTGACCTGTCCTGTCACCTGTCCTGTCACCTCCCATCAGGGGAGGGACATCCTTCCCTCCAGCCTGCACTACCAACCCTACTGCCCTTGGTGAGACCTCCATGGTACTCAGGTCACCACAGAGAAAAATGCTCTATTGTCTTCTAATGTTTATGGCCTAAATGGAGAATAAACAAGAGAGGGGGAAGTGCTCTGGTTTACTGTTTCATGACTGCTCTTTTTGAGGGAAGTGTGGTGACAGTCCAGTCTAGGAAATGTGTCACTGCTGTCTGTCATCCCTTTGCCAACATCACCCTGCCTGTCTGCCCTTCTCTATGGAGGGCCTGGAGTAGCATTCCTTCACCCCTGCTTTGGGGCAAAGGTACATTTTTCTATCCCTTCTTCTATTTTATATTCCTACTATATTTTTATTTTCTATTCCAACTTCTATTGCTGAGCAATGGTCCCATCACTCCTGTTTGTGGGCCAGACACTCCTCCTGCACCTCTCTATATCCCCATCCATCATTTGTCCTAACAAGAAAAAGCCACTGCATTTGGTTCTCAGCTGCAACACCTCAGCTGAGAAGACAGGGAAATGAAGTGCTGAGATGTGAAATTCAACAGGTTTTCTCACACTATTAATCCAAACCACTTCCCCTTCCTTCTGGTGCTGCCAAGTGTAGCAACTAATCCCTACAAGGGGTGAACTATGGTATTTTAGCAGATATTAGGAGCAGGCAGGCAGCATGCACTGCTGTAGTGGGTTGGGTTCAGTTATTCAAGACACAGCATTAATTAATGTAGTTGGTTGAGCTAAATGATTTATCAGAAAAGTAAAAGTTGTCTTTGCTTCATATTTTAATTCTGTTGCTGAAAACTGAGGCAAAGATGAGTTACTTTTTGCAAATGTGCAATTCAGTTTTACTTGATACCACAAGTAATTTGTAGGCAGTACAACATCAACAGTGAGCTTTGCTTTGTTTAAGGATCTTGTTCACTCTTCCCCCTCCAAAGACAAACTTACATCTTTAGCTTTAAGAAATTGGATACAAATCAAGAGGACAAGCCTTTGTAACAACCCAGGCTCATGAACATTTGCTTTTAGACACTTCAGACTTTTCAAACTATTCTACCCCAACAGCCAAATTCCTCTCATCCTGTGTCCTAAACAACAGGTGCCAATATCTCTGTTCTCCAAAACCTCAGACACAACAAATTACTTTTGAGATAATCAGGAAACTCTAAGTCAACTTTCCTCATTCCAAGCTTCTTATACTTATTCCAGCACGTTGGGGCAAACTCAGCTGTTTCTAACCGGGCAAGCACCACTCCCTGAAGGACAGTGCTACGGCAAAGCTTGTTGATTTGCTTTTAAATTAAATAGCTGAATACTGAAAACTAACCAGTTACATTAAACATTGGCATGGACTGGTGTTTTTTTTTCTCTGAAAAGCACAGACTTTAGCATTCTAGGAAATACAGTCTCTAAGTATGTGGACATTGATTTATACTGACTTTATACAAAGTACTTCCATAAACACTCATATACCAAAATGCCGTAAGCAGAGCTCATTAGAATTTATGTGCAAACATTTTAGATATTTTGATGATCACTTTTTACAGAGGGAAATATAAAATATGGCTCTGAATGTCAATTTAAATTTTTCATAACCATTTTTTTTCCTGCTACTTGAAGAAAACTGATCTCAAATCAAAGTGAAATTATAATTTCTTTATTTCAAAAACTCAACTCCATGCTTTTTTTTTTCTCCTACGGGACTTAAGTTCTTAACAATAACATTTTCAACTGAGAAATTGGAAATAAAATGAAAACTTCTAACAGGGAGAAGAATTAAAGCTATATTTACATATTTCTATCACTGTAAATACAAGTTTATTGAATATTTTTCAAGATTTGAATTTATTTACATGATCATGAGAACTAAGCTCATTTAATGTTGGCTGTCAGCCCCAAACCTTAAATCAGAAATTAAATTTGAAGAGATCTAAGAAAAAAGAGACCAACAGGAGGAGTTAGGTTACTAACTCTGACCTGTACTGGAAGTTGGTTTCCCATGTCTAGTTTACACCTCTGAGAAACTCATTTACCTTAATGCTACAGAAGAAAGGTACCATTATGCTGAATTATAAATACTGCAAGGTCTTGATAAATATAGCCACAGTGATGGAAAATAGATTGTATTGATGAGCCTTTTAGTACTACCAGCCCTGCAAGCCTGAAGCTGATACAATCAAGTGCACACAGCTAAATCATACCGAGGGTCTCAAGGAGCTCATTAGCACTGGTGTGTGTTTGCTGCCCGTTCAAACTGTGTCACAATCACACAGGACCTGAACACCTCTTAAATCAGGACCTCAAACACTCAGTGCCTTAAGTATATGGGATCAGATTTTTTATTTTACCATTTGTATCTTGCTAAAGAACAGAGTAAGTAACTGATAAATGCAAAAGAGGCCAAAGGAATAAACCTCTCAAATGTGCAGCATGAGGTATATGCTCCCCCTCTTCAGGCACTAGTATACAAAATACCACAACTGGAGTAATTTTGGCTTCCATATCTTCAGGAAATGACCTATAGTTTGAGGATATTAATATATATGCCTCTATATTAGTCTTTTTTTAAAAACTAGCTGAGAAAAACTAGGCAAGAGCAAATGCAGTGTTTTTCCTTCAGTTATACTCTTTGTGTTCTAAAAAGGCACAACTGCTTTTACTCAATGAATCAATCAAAAGGGAATATTTGAAGATAATTTCACTGAAACAAAACTTCCTCATTCTGAATATATGGTTAGAAGAGGCAACCAAATTTTAGTCTGAGTATTCAAAGACAAGAGCTAATTTCAGAAGAGGTTTTTGGAATTAGGAGAAGACAGCTGTGAAGCTGGCACATGCTCTGGGCTAAAGTTGGTGCACAAACAACACAATTGCTAAAATGCTTTTTTACAAAGCAAAGTTAAAAAAGCAAAATTATGACTTTGCAATGCAATACTGAGGACAGCTCCTCTAAAGCTGTTAAATACCCTTAAATTGTAATTTCCATCCTGTGTAATCAAGATGAAATTCTCTCTATAACGTTTATTCTTAAGCTACTGCAAGGACGTATTTAGAATATTTTTTTAATTAATTGTATACTTGGCTAAAATACAAAGCCTTACAGCTCTGAAGTGGAACAAATATGTGAAACCATATTTTTTATTTCTTGTGCACGAGAGAACTACATTCAGAACTAAGGTGCCATAAAGTTACACTGATGGCCAGAATGCAAACAAAAACATCCAGTTTGATTTTAAATCTAGGTTAATATAGTTTCATGAATTTATGTGCTTTAGAAAAGGTAAAATTTCCACATAACATCACAATTCTGCTAACATGGCATGACAGTGAGTATGAGGATTAGCCTAGAAGCACATTCCGGTCCTTTTATACAGCAAAATCTTCAGAAAAAAATTATGCAATTAATTACTTCTTCAATATAATAAAATGACATCTTCTCTAGGGAAAGAGATTCTTGGTAATTTTTTCTGGCAGGATATATTTCAAATGAAACTACTCTTCACTGTCCAACTTTGCATAAAATAACACTATTACAGTGCTTAGTATTTCAGTACTTTTGCCCTCAACTCCAAAAGGTAATACTATATTGTGTCTCCATCAACTAGATCAGCAGATTATAAAAAAGATCTCCTCCAATTGCAACATATAATGAAGTGTTATATTATGGTGGAATAGCTGTATTTTAAATTAAAATGTCTAATTAAAAGCTATAAATGCAAATCCATTAGGTTAATTTTATCAGCTCCATCTCATAAACTAGAGTAGATGATCATTCTTAATGAAGATCTCGTAACAAAAAACTCCAGTGCATTTATCTTAATGTGTATTATTTATATAGCAACCAATCATGTTTTCTTGATATGTAATGCAATCACACATCATCCCTCTCCAAATAAAGCATACTGCAAAGTCTTGAAGGCAAGGAAGAAAAACAAGGAACTACTACTACAGTACAAAGATGATAGGTAACCTTCCAAAGAATAAAAGTTGCCCTGGCAAGCCGTGGACATCCCATCCCTTGAAGTGTTCAAGGCCAGGATGGGCAGGCCTTGGAGCAACCTAGTCTAGAGTAAGGTGTCCCTGCACGTGGCAGAGGGTTGGAACTGGGTGATATTTGAGATTCCTTCTAAACCAGGCCATTCTCTGATTCTATGAAAGTGGGGCAAAGCTATGGAGTGTGGAAAGAAACCAAACAATTAATGTAGCATACACTACTAATATTTTCCCAAAATTCCCAGCTGACAGGTCTGGCAATCAGGGCTAATCTCTCTTGCTTTACAATATATAGCAGGAGTCACTGAATGGATTTTAAATTTTTCCCATAAAAATCTTCAGGAAAAAGCTCATATGGATCAATGACACTAAGACCTACCATATCAACCTCAGGCTACTTTTCTCTTGCTAGGAAACCAGCACATGGTCTCTCACTTGTAACTCCAGATTGTAAACAGAGTTAAAATGTCACATGAAGCAGGACTGCTTAGATTGTTTCCTAACTGCCTAAAGAAATCCAGCTGAATTAGAGAAAGCAAAACCAACTCATAAAGGGCAGTATTACACTGCTGGAGGAGGCAGGTGAGGCTTGTGCTGCAGATTTCCCCACATCTGCTGGCAGGGGTGCAGAGAAGCTGCCAAGTGTTTAGTGCCAAGCTGACCCCATTGCTCTCCTCTAATGAGATCTGATTGACTATGATGTTGATGGGAAGCACTAAGCCAAAACTGCCTACGCTTTGTTGTATGCCAAGAGAGACTGATTTTTCCTGTCATCTCCTGTGTCCTCCTGCTGTCCTGTGCAGAAGGACAGCAGAAACAAAATCCCAAACAACTGCACATGATGGGGGAAGCAGTACACTCTTGCTTGTCACCATCACACGCTGGAAAAATCATGGGGAGCCTGGATCCTCAGGAGCAGCTCTGCAACACCCATAATACCAGGGCAATGGCAGCAGAAATTAAACACTCCCTTGCCTAAATCCTGGCCATCAGAGTCACTTCCCTTTCTTCACACAGAAACAAAAATCAAGAGCAGGCTTCATAAACGGACCATATTTTCTTCAGCACAAATTCAATGCTAACATGTCACCATGACCAAAGGTGGAAAATGTGTATTTCACACTAATTTCACCATCTGAAACCCTGTAATGTCAGACCCACAATCCTCTGGATTTAACATTTGAAGCCCAGCAAGAGCATGTCTAAAAATTTACACTGGGTCTGCTGCTGTACGCCATATGAATTGACAGTAAAGATGTTCTCTCACAAAAGGTGGGTAAGTGAATACTGGCAAATACTGGGCTATGGAAAGTTTATTCACATTTTTAAATAAACACACAGAAATGTGTTTGCAGCAGAAACTGAATGAAAATACTATCCCCCTGCCAAATGGCCTTTCTCATTCTCTAGGCAAGACTAATTTCCTTTTCACTGAAAATAAGTTTGTAAGTGGTTCTACTATTACTATTTTGGTCACAATTCATTAAAATATACACTGAAATAAAACAGATTCTACAATAGCTCAATAGCTTATCTTTAAAGTATAAAACTGCATTTGTGCTTTTTAATTATTTATGGCTGATAGCAGCCATTCCACTGATTTGGCATAGAAATGGCTCAGCCCACAATTAGATCCTTATGGTTTTACAATAATATTTGAAAAGCAACTCCTCTTTAACTGGATACACCCACTCTCTGTGCTCTTTAATGCTAAAGACATAATATTAGTTACAGCTTCATAAAACTGGGTGTAAAGGGTTGTGAAGAGCATCCTATGATGTTTTATGATTAGTCCTTAGGAAGGCAGCCTGGAACAGAGCTCAGTCCACAGGAACGAAGCTCTGACACTTCAATCCTTCCACAGAGGCATTCAAGGTGTTTCCATAGTAAAGACCACTTTTAATACATATGTTCTCAACAAGAGCCCTCTGCCTCTTCCATTTACAATGACACTGACAAACTTTTGTGTTTGCATCAGCAAGACACCACACAATTCCTATGCTGGATCTGCTGCCTGCACCACAAGGACAGGGAGCCTGCAGGAAGCCTCCTCTTGTGTTCAGCAAGAGAAGCAAAAGCAAGGATCAAGGCTATGCCATTTGGACAGTTCTTTAATAAATAAGCAAGCAGTTTGCACAGTGCAGCTCTGTCAGGTACCACTCACTCTCCAGGACTGTCCCTAAACTATGCTCCAGGAAGCCCAAAGGGGTGTGGCAGAACTGTGCTGAAAACTTGGATTGGTAACAGATTGTCCTCACCTCTCTTGAACCTAAGCATATTACCCTCACCCAAGGTGGGAAATGTTTAGACTTGGGTAAAACAATATGCTACCATTTCATGATCAGCAAATATATACATTTCTGAAAGGCTTCTAAAAGGTCACTTCAATAGTTTACCTCATCTTTAATATGTTATATTTTATATTGAGGTGATTGTATGCTACTTTCCTGAAAACTATAAATTTTAACCTCTTTGAAATATCAGCCTCACTAAAGAAACATGTTGTACCAAATTCGTCCTCATTTCAACTCATCCAAAATCCTATTCAAGTCAAGTGTATTTTTTTCTTTCCCCCCCCCCTTTCAATATTCATTTACTAGTGAGAACAGGGCATTTTATCCCCAGGGGGTAAAAGCTCACGTATGGAAATACATCTAATTAATTTGAAGATATAAACTCCTCCTACGCCCTCTTCATTGAAAAGGCTCTCCAGCAACTGAGCAAAACACTCAACAGTTAAATATGACAGAAACACATAAAACTGAATTGCCAGCCTTAGAAAGTGATTTTCGCAGTGCTTTAGAGCTCCATGTAGACTGAACAGAAAAACGTAACCAAGTAACTCTGCTTTTCCCAAAGCATCCCCTGGGCATGCTTCTGTACCCTGGTGTGATAAATTGCAGCCAGCACCCTCTGCTCTGACAAACACAACAAGGAAACAAGGCTCAAGAGAAAGGGACACTGCCACATGCAAAATGCGTCACTA
Organism: Muscicapa striata striata; assembly: GCA_030060385.1. NCBI lineage: Eukaryota > Metazoa > Chordata > Aves > Passeriformes > Muscicapidae > Muscicapa > Muscicapa striata. The sequence goes on from JAREIS010000011.1 coordinate 4,320,915, forward strand.
CCACTGGAATCCCAAGAACACCCAGAGGCAGGGGATAGGGAAGCATGGGGAGAGGAAAGGAGGCAGGCCAGATGTCTTCTGCCTCATTTCACAACAGCCCCAATTTCTATCATTTTCACTCTGTCTCCTGCATGCCACAACTCCTTTCTTTTCAAATGTAGTCTTTAATCTCATTTCCTGCCACCATCTCCAGCATTTAGCAGTAAAGATGGAAACATTGTAGAAGGACAAGGGTCTATTTTACTTAGATCTTCACCACACTGAACTGTATTATTAAAATAGAAACATAAGGATAATTAATTCCAATATGCATTGTAGGAGAAATGAGGCACTTAAAAAAACTAAATTGCTATGCTAACCATGAACTAGTATAAAATTCAAAGTTTAAAATACAGCCCTGTTAATAACTGATAAATGTAATGAAAATTAAATTTTAGAAATGAAGAGTTCTTTCTCACTCCATGTATTCTATTTTTTCTTATTTTTTTCTTCCCCACACAGTAAAACTCATTAGTTTAGGTTCATTTTTCTGCATAGTTATTTTAAATTTGTCTAACTTTACCAAATTACTAATTAGTGGAGAAACATAGCAAATAGGTATCTAACAGACTCACACAAAATGACCCATCACTGCTGTTAATATAAGAGACCAAACCAGCTCATGCTACCTCCTGCTTGGAACTGATCCTCCCTATCCTTCTCTTACTCCTGTGCATGATAAACCATACACAATTTCCTGTCCTAATTGCTACATACGGCAGTTGAATTTTATTTTGCATTATTTTAATACACAACCAACCCTTCTGGTTACACACACACAGCAAACATGCTTCAGAGACAGACAGTCCCAGCAGCATCTGTGTGCCAGGAGGGCTGGAGGTCACAAAACCCAAAGGGCTGTGGCAGAACTAACTCCACAGAAAACTGGTAATGGGAAAGGAAAAGTCAAGGGGATTAAACACACAAATTACAGGAGCCAAAGCACAACAATACTGCAACTTTGGGTATTTTGCTGTTTGGAACATTTTTTTGTTGTAAAGGGCAAATATGCAAAGCAGCAGGATTAGTTTTTCAGCTCCAAGTCTGATGCTGATGAATTTACCTCTGACAACCTCTTCCACAGACTCTGTAGTTGTGGTGGTTGTGGTTGCAATACTGGTAGTTCTTTCGGTTGCCTCCTCATACTCTTCTCCTGTCTCTTCAATTTCATCATCATCATCATCATCGTCATCATCAGCATCTTCATCTTCCACAACAGTTAGCTCCTCATCCTCCTCTGCTTGTTCTTCTACCGCCTTATCATCACTAAATGAAGAAAATTATCATGATGTGTCAGCAACAAAATTACTTCAAGGTAACAAAGAGAACATTTTATTCAAAAACTCTATAAGGAAAACAGTTACCTGTTCCTCAATCTCCCTTCCCTTTAAACAGAAAAGAATCAGGGACTCTGGAATGTCCCAAATAGTAAGACATTATTACTATACTGTACTTTGACAGTTGAATAATACTGTAAACATGCTCACTCCATGAGACTATCAACCAAATTTTATTTTGAAAGAAGATCAAATTTTCACAAAATGCACTCAGTTGATGTGAAAGAAGCAAGAAAGTTCCTTAGGAACTTCTCTGCCTTGCTCAGGAGACAGCTTATCTAGAGGCTCCCTGCATGCCTTTCACAGAAGACTACCAAGTGTTGAACTGACCTCAAATTACCAACTGCAGAGTTTTTCCTTCTGCTGTTACAAGTGCTATGTCAATGGAAAGGACATTTCTACAGGACAACAGGAGGAAATACTGAAACTGACTAGCCAATACATTTGGTGGATCAATACCTCAAGAATCTTTTGGGATCATTCTTAGTTCTGAGTGATACAGACAACAGGCTAAAAAATATATGTTTGGCTACTGCTACTGCTGCCTTTGAAATAGTTCCTAAGCTCAGCGCTCTCTTGTGGCAAGGTTTCAGGTTTGTTTCTGAACTTCCACTTGAAATTTACTACTAATGAATAAATGATCTTTAAATATTTAAACACATAGTGACTTTCTGTCACCTTCATGCACAAGTGGGTATGAATCTTTCTCATGGCATCACATATGCTTGAACAGCCTTCTAGGTGAAGTTAACAACTTCAACTCATTTCGGAGCTCAAACCTTTAGTATTTCATTTTATATTAAGTTGCCTACTACAACTTTGAAAGCAAACTCAAAACAGAAGACAGCGTGATTCCTTTTTAACAGGGCATTAAGAAGTTAAAATATGTTGATAAAATTTTTGTATGCCACAAATTTGACTCAACCAGGAGCAAGTTAAGGCTCTATACAAACAAGAAGGATTTCCCTGTTCCCTTCTCCCCAAAATACCTGGCCTCCAGCAATACAAGAGAGACTTCAAATAATACTGAAGCTTTCCACTGGGGGAAACCCAGGTATGTCTTATGAACAGATGTGGTTAAAGCCACCTTGCAGAAGAGTTTGCATAAAAGATGATTTGTTTCCATTTACACATAAGAAAAAGTTAAAAAGGGGCACAACCCATTTGGTTCCTCTTAATTTTTCTTGATTTCTAAAAACTGGTTTGGAAATTTAACCATCTCCCCTGTACTGTTCTCCCTGAAAAACTGATTTCATTGTGTCTGAAATTTCTAACTTCACTTTAAGTAACACCTTTCTTAACAATGTCTTCTGCCTTCATTTTTTTTTTTTTTTTTTGGTGTTTTTTTATGGTCAGGTATTTTTTCTTTTTGCAAGCATGAAATAAACACTATACATATACCATCATTTCTGAACTGCAAGAATAAAGTGGATTTGTCAACTCCAGTATCTGCAGGTGATCTCCAAGTTAAGGGGCTTCCAGTGTTGCTCACCATGGACATTTAAACTAGGCATGCTGAGTATAAGACACCCAAAGCTGATCAAGAGTATCAGATACCATATGTCTGTCAGCACTAAAGAAAGATGTGCTCTTTCTCTCACCTAAGCTACAAACACAACACGTTTCTAAAAATATACAAATTATTTTTTCTCTTCCTTTGTAGTGAATGATCACTTTCAGATACTGGCACACTCATAGTGTTATAAAAGGACAACCCAATGAAACAAACAAAGGAAAGTCAATTAGTCACATGGAAAGTAGCTCAAAAATAACTTGCATGCATGCATCCAATATCCATCTTTTTTTAACTACACAAAAGCAATCAACTCAGCTCTGTCAGTCCACAGCATTTTACTGAAATTCTCATTATGAAGGCCAAGACTTCTTTTTTTTTTTTTTTCCCCCAATTTTTCTTTTCATTATTATTTTGAGGGGGCATGATGGTGAAAAGCACCATGAGGGGATGAAAGAAGACAGTTCTCTGTGCCCACTGGCTGGCTGTACCTGCCATTACAGTGGGCTCTGGTTCCCTTTCCAGTTACTTATCAGAACCAAATGCTTAAGGGATAGCCCTCACCAGCCTCCTCATTATTACTTGCTGCTAGCTGAAAAAATAGACATCTGAGAATGCAAAAAAGAGCCACAAATGGTGGAAGACTACATTAGTGTATGGGGTCAGGCTCTTGAATATATTCTAAAAAACTTGCACAGAAATGTACTACAATATTACTAAAATATTCTTGACAGTTTTAATTGCTCCTAGAAAAATCCTATTTCTGCTAGCTATTCTGCAAGGCTCAGTCACAAAGATCATATTACACAAAATTATGTTTTATTCCATGTTTTAAGAAAAAGTAACAATGGAAATAGAAGTGGGTTTACATCAGATTTAGATTTATGAAAATGAAAGTTATTTTTGCATGTTTTTAGTATTGGTAAAGGTACTACATCATGCAAGAAACATGATGAAATACACTTAGGTGTTTTTCCTTGGATTTAATCACTGTTATCACCCTGGCTCCTCTTCAAAGAGAATGCACATGAGAGGAATGACAGAGAAAAACAGGGAAAGGAATGAACATCCACAACATCTGGAATTACAGCATGAACCTTTCAAATGGGGTCAAATCCCTCCCTGTTGCAGAGCTGTTTCTCCCCACCATGCTGAATTCTCTGACTCCATTTGCATATCTCAATTAGCAGCACCCCACTGCTGTTTCCCACACAGCACATCTCCCTTCTGCACACCTTTTACCTTATTAATCAGTTTAAATCCAATGTTTTCGAACAAACATTTACTGCCAAGTTAATGTGGATAACAGTATTTTTCTCAGAAATCTTGGACTTAATTTCATGTATATAGCAGGTGTGCTTGCTTCCTGGTATTATTACATTTTACGTTCTTCTGTAAACAAGCATGACTCAGCCTTGTTTCTACTGGAAGAACAATACTTTGACAGCTTTTTCTGCCTATTCCCTTAACATCATCCTAGCCAAGGTTTTATTGGCACCACAGACTGTAGTGTCTCATTTACAGGAATTTGTTGACATTTACCTTAGCTTAGTGGTGCCACTGACAGGATTTTTCAAAGGCTGCTCAAAAAAATTACTTGATGCACTGACAAATTCACAAATTTGTAAAGCCATTCAGCCATTGTCTGAATTCAACAGTTCAGCAGTAAACAACAGAGGGAAAATTTTAGGCTTGATATAGCCATGAATATACCTGCAATCCCTGCCAACATCTCAACCTCCTGTCTGGTGGGACTTGTAGCAAGGAGGGCCAGCACTTCTCTTCCATATGGACACACAGACCATCACGGTTTTGAACCTTCTCCTACACCCTCCTCACACATGGGATTTTAAGATGCATTTCCCCCATCATATAACTGATGTTCTGCTTGAGTCCAAGTAGCACAACAGGTCATTAGCACAAATCATCTCCAGCTCTATGGTGAAAGAAGGTATTTGGTTTGGTGGTTCCAGTCCTATTTCTGTTGCCACAAACACACTGGGCCTCCAGGCAGCCTTAAGTCCTACTCAGTTCCTTCCTAACTCAAACAGGAACATACTGACCACTTTGCTGGGCGTATTTCTGGTTTTAAAATGCAAACCCCTGTCCAGCTCCTGCTAGTATGGATTTAAGCACATAGTTACAAGCAGTGTTTAAACCACAGACCTGTAAACTGTATCTAGTAACATCCTTTCCCAAATCTATCACTGTAGTAAGAACTGGCATCAATGTATTATTTATTCCTTTCACCGAAAAGCCTGCATTGTTCTGTTATTTCTGGAAGGTAAAACTGAAGGAAAGGTAAAAGAAAGTGAAGGAAAGCCAACTATGTTACTTCTTGCTGTTCTAGAAATAAGAAAACATTAGTAAATGAAAGTTTTCTTTCTGTATTTCAATAACAAGAGTGACAAAAACAGAAAATGGATGACACAAACAATGAGTTTTCCTTTCTAATGTTGTTTCAGAAATAATGGGCTGCAGCATAAGCTACATTTTAAGAAGTTACATCTCTGCAGCTAACTTCATGCAAAGCTTTCAATTTAGGATTGCAAATAACTGGGGACTAATTGCTGGTATTGGGAAGCGTTTCCTGCTTGTCTGCAATGAATGCTCATCCATTTGGATGTGATTTTACCATGATTTTGCTAAATAACTTGAACAAAAACAGATACCTTATCAGTGAGTGAAAGAAAAAATGCAGATGTGTTCAAGACAGGTGTTTTAATATCTGGAAAGATTAGCATTCACTGCACTTTGCAACTGTATTTTGTTGCAGGCAGAGCCCATCTATCTTGACTGTGGTTTTTACCAGCCACCAAGCCTGAGCCAATAGCTGGGGGAAAGCTAATTCCAGGGTAGGAAACAAAGAGCAGCAGCAATAAGCTGCTGCCTGGGCAGTGAGGGCAAGGCCAATGTTGGCTTCAGACAGCTGTGGGAATTATATAGGAGAAGCTCTTTCAGTCTAACAGGCTGAGCTGATGGAATTTATGCATCCATAACCTTTACCACTGCAGGCACCATCATCCCAGTTTCCAGCATCTTTTGCTTCAGCTTCCCAAAAGCACAAAACCCCACTCCCCTTCCACAGCTTCTCCAAATGAACTCCAGGATTGCTGGGAGCAAACGGGATTGTCAAGGATTCTACCCAGGGTTTAGCTTTGCTTCCAGCTAAAGAATAACTGTGAGCACAGATAAGTATTTATCCTTGTATATAGGAAAGATCCAGACCACCAAGTTCTTCAGCTGTGGGAGATGAAACAGACAGATCCAATAGTGGACTTCTATATGCCTTAAGAAAAAACACAAAACAGAAACAGAAAGCAAATTACAAGAGTAAGACATATGCTTGGAATCCAGGAAAGAAGATGAGTGCATTTGAGATGGCTTAATTACCAGTCTTTTGATTAAAAAAAAATCAGGAAGCTAACAGGCAAAGAAACAAAGAAACTTCCTCAACAAACCTGCACATCTGAGGCCTGGGCATTTTTTACCTAACATATTCCCCAACTCTGCATTCTAGAAAAATGTCTTCTGAACTAAAATTTCAAAGGACAAGATTTCCCAGAAACTGAGTTTGATGCCACCATCACACTCTGCATGGTGTCACTAACTAAACATTTGAGGCAAAACAGTAACTACTTAAATCTAAAACCTAATTGAATGGTGCATTTTGGCACATGAGCATTTTTTCCACTGTACTTGTTACTTGACTTTGGCACACAAGCTGACCTCAATATTGAATATAGTAACTGTGATACTCAGAGTCCAGGTAGCAGATTTAAACAACACTTACCAAAGTAGTTTTGCATGGACTAGAGAAAGGAAAGGAAGTCAAAGACAAGTGTGAAATGGAGATTTCAACATTTGCCTTTAAAGTCTGTGAGCAAGGGATTTCAACAAGACATCTGGTTTTTTGAAGCATCAGGGAGGCGAGAATAGACAGCAGAGCAAGACTCAAACTGCACTGCAGTTGTGAGATTAGGCACAAAGCCAGGAAAGAAAAGGGTCATGCCAGATGTCTGGTCTATGATGTTTTAAAATGGCTTATTGGTATCAAAGTCTGGAAAATTATAGAATTGACAGTCTGACCTACAGCAATGTTTCTGGTCTGCCTGTTAAGTGACCACAAAAGCAAATAATGCTCAAGAAGTGCCCTGGTTATTTTCATCAGGTTTGGGCTATATATCAGGTTAGGAAATTTGGTATCTCACATGAAGAAGAAATAATATCACCTTTGGACATATAAACATCTATTATGACACTTTCAGACTTCAAAGAATTCAGATGGGCACCTTCTATTGCAAGTTGGGACAGACAATTCATATTCATAGCATTTTTCAGATATTCATGTTGTTGCTTCTAATAATTTTCCATTCTGCTTTCCTTTATTCAAGAGTTTTCAATGATCTTTATTTTCACATTTCCTAATTTAAAAAATCAAGTAAGTTATTTCAAAGGCCATTTCTGAGTTCTTAGACAAAACAAGTGAATTTTGTGCTTCAGACTCTCTCTCCTTTTATTGTAACTAAGCTTTTATAGAAAAACAATACCAAAATATATGCCAAATTTAATGTTTCCATTAAATCTGTAAAAAACAAGAAAAGTTGCAATAAGAAAGTTTCAATCCAATTTTTAAATAGAACACTTATACAAACCAAACACACATTCCTTGCCCTACTGCCTCCAACAGATACATTTACCCTTTCCCCCTATAATTAAATAACATCTGTTATACCATTAGAAATTTCTTGTCATAGCTGACTTGCTTAAAAAGCCACATACACAAGTTAGCATTTAATATCACAGAAGGTACCTGTTTACTGATAGGCAAGAAAACTTTCAAAACTGAACTAGTTTTCTCTCTGAAACAAAGCCTTTGCTGGTGTTGCTGCTCTGCCAGTTCTTTTCAGAAGATGAAGGATTCAGCAGGAAGTATGTAATTTTTAGAGGACAGAATAATAATGCAATTAACCCATTTGTTTTCTTGCTTTATTTTTGTTGCAGAGAAACTTAGAAACTAGAAAATTAGACCCACAAACACACAAAATCACACTTTGTGAGCCTGATGACAATGAATAAATATGTTCAAAATCCTGACAGCAGAAATGCATTACGAGGGAATGTGATGGAAGAGGGTGAAGGTCATCTACACAGCTCTGTTTGAGAATCAGCAGAAAAATCCGGATCTGTTTACATATTTATTTCCACAAAACTTCTGCTGTACGCAGAATGAAATATTCAGAGTTTCTTTGTTCAACATGCTGTCCTACTGATTATCCAGGGCAGACAGTGTGACATCTGTACCAAACCAATTACTTGCCTTGCTTATGGAATTCATCATCTTACTATTCTCACACAAAGACAACAGGGGAAAACTTGAAGAATAACTTTGTTTGACAACTGAGAAAAAAACTCTGAACAAAACCACCAAAAAACCCCAAAAACCAGAAGAATGCAATAATTCTGGATGTTCAATTTAAGACACTGAATAACATTTTTTCATCTTAAACTTCTTAAATACGGTTGCCATCAGCAGCAGCTGCAAGAGGCTGGGACTTCTGCAGAGCAGATAATCTCCACTCACACAGCCAAAAGAAAAAGGGGCACCTTTCATCCTAAATTTTTTATGGTGGCCATAGCACGCCAAGCCTGGCAAAAGATTTGGCAGAAACGGGCACAGATCCAGTTCCCTAGGTCATCATTTTACTTTTTAATCCCTTTCTTCTTCTCCTCTCAGCTCAGAATTTCAGTGTAATTTTTTCCATCAGCAGTAATCAAACTAGAGAAGCCATGCAAAGGAAGGGTTTCTCATCATGTAATCAAGCTGAAACATTTACATTCAAAATTAGAATGTAGTGTCTTTTTTCTGCTGGTTAAAAAACAACCTAGATGGTTTTGGTGTTCCGTCCATGTATTCCAAGTGTGTAGCCTTTGTTAGAAGGCAAAAGGAAAACAGTACTACAGAAGATCCTTTACTCCACTGTGCTAATAAAGTACAGCTCTGGTGGAATTATGAAATTCCTACAAACCACCTCAATGCCAAGCTCTTACTTCTAGTACAGATTACAAGTATCTCTGAAAGGAAAAGCAGAGCAGGAACTGCAGGATAACTTTATGAGGGCATATCATACTATGCATCCTCCAGCACATGGTCATGCCAGTGTTACAGTATGTTTCAAAACCACCAGGTTTAAATTCCCCACTTCCCATTTCTTCATGCATTACAAATAATACAGCTCTAGAAATGGGGCAGTATCTATCCCAATGTCACAAGAACTTCTGAGAAGCTCTTACAGATCTATCAGAAGGGTTTCTTAAGCTGATTACTACACGAACCTTCCTCTCCCACATTTCAGTCATCGCCAGTCACTGTAAGTGACAACTTAAAATTTTTGCTTATAAAATTGTTGCCTGGTACTTAAGGAAAACCTGGCAGCTGATGGCTCTCTTTTGTGAGGTCAAAAACATGTAACCATTCTCTGCAAATAAACCTCCTATCAAATGTGTAATTTTGATGCCTCCTCAAACAAGCTCAACATTCACTGAAGTCATATAGGTAGCCTGCACAGCTACAACAGTTTTCATCAAGGGTCAGGAAAGCCTGATTATCTTCTACTCATCACTTCCTCAATTAGATTCATTTTCTCATCCCAGAGCACCATCCATCACTTCAGTAAATGCTTTATACTGAAATGATGATTGTATTTGCCAGCTCAGCGTCACTGCTATTATCTCTTAAAGCAGTGTGCTGTTTTATCAATTTTCTTGTCCTAAGAAGAAATCCAGCACTTAAAAGTCTTGTGAGTCATTACTCTTCTGGTGTTTCTCTGCGTTCAGAATTTTATTTTAACAACCTCACCTCCAGGACAAAAAAGTTTAAAAATTGTTATTAAAAAGTGTATAATGAGCTGGCTGAATATTAAGTAACAGCCAACACAAGCAACAAACCCAATTAATATAAGAATGTGAGACACAGACTATGCTAATAGGATACAAAGTATGCAAATAGGACAAAATACTTCTAGACTTTTTCAACATAACCAGCAAAATTATGCAATTATACTGTATATTACACAACTCAGAGATGCCTTAGTTTAATTTATAAATACAAGTGATTAAGTTTCATCATTAAGATATTTATAAAAACACAAAGTTTTTAGAGATGCTCTACCATTAATAAATAGATCTGTTTAAAAGAGATATAAAACTACTTCAATTTCTAACAGTTCTACCGCAAAAATCAAGATTATGTAAACTTCTGACCTATTAGGTGAAATATTATATTGCAAAACACCTTCCACACTATCTCCATAAATGAATTATTTCTCTGAAATGGCAATTTAATGGTGGATAACTCTTGTACTACAAAATCCGTCTATCTCAATAATTGGTGTTAACCTCTACTCACGGAAAACTTCAGGAAGGAGGGAAGAAAAAAGCAAGAACAACAAAGCAAGTTTGTAATTCCTAGTGTTCATTTTAGGGCACAGACTCCCAATTAGGAGCAATTTGCATTAGGACAGCTGATGAGAACACTGCCTCTGGCTGCACCCCCTCCTGCTTCTGTGTCACAGCCAACTGAGCTCTCTATCAAGCAGATCCTGAATCACTGCAACAGCCACAAGGCTCAGTTTTCCTTCAATTTTCAGGGCTATGAACAGCCTACAGTTCAGTCTGCACAGTATGGAAAAAGGGAGATCTTTATATCCATCCAAATGCAAGAAATTTCCTTCTTTTAAGGCAGAACCTGCAGTACAAACCCTTTGTCCAGCCTCACATTTGGTTCAGATTCACCAGCTCAAGTGTAGGGAAGTAGAGGTTTTTTTCATGTTATGCTTTTTGAAGGGATCATTTAGGATATTTCCATTGGAATTTTAGGAATTAGCTTTCCAATTTAATGAAAAATCTTAGATCAATGAGAACTCATGGTTTATCATAAGTGGCAAGATAGCTTGAAAGCAGGTGAACACACAAGAGACAAATTTTTTACTTTCCTCAAGTGACAATGTTTCCAATGAAAAATTTAGCCTCAACACCTTTCTTTTTCCTTTATCAATAATACTATCAGCTTTAGAACTGCAAAAATTTCAAAAAGAAAGACAACAAAGCCATGGAACACTCTATTGCACAAGTCTTAGAGAGAATGGTTGAGGGATGTCTCGGTTTAGAGACAAGTTTAGGAGAAAAACACTCTGGAATGAGTATTTATATAAAAAAGGGGTTCCAACAATCTCTTTCTGCCAATAAGAAATTACTGCTGGTGGATGAAAGTGAAAAAAAACCCCAAATGTTTATGGGCAGAGTGCCTACATGGCACAGGGAAAAAAGGTGAATAAATACTAGATATTGAACTGTCAGACCTTACACCAACCCCTAGCCCCCTTTCAGAATAAAAAAACCCAAAATGCCAGGGAAAGGGAAAAAGCCCACCACAAAGGCTGGCAACATCATGGGGAGAAAAAAATGGCAGTTGCTCCTCCCTCAAGGAAAAAAAACAAAAAAAACTTAACAAAATGCTCATGCATCAGCTTGGGCAAACAAATGGGAAGCTGGTGAATCTCTGATGTTGGTCTTTACAGCAGATGAAGCTGTGGATTAGTTGTCCTTTCTTTTACTGGCTGGGCATTTCTGAGGTCTGGGGTCAAAAGGCAGTGGCCCCTTTCCAGTCCCAGCTGATTCTTCTCCACTCAATTGTTCTCTCTGATCTCACACCAAATCCAAACCATCCAATTCACTTGGAAATAAAAGCTGCTGAAGGATTGCAGCTGCAGTCTCTCCAAGGCCAGGGAAAGGGAAAAAACCAAAGTCCTTCTGCCTAAGCTAACAAACAAACCAAGCTTGCTAAGCAAAAAAAGAGAGAATGCTGTCCACACAGCACCAGGGACACCTGGGGACAAAGGCTCTGAATGAGCTTGTGCAAGAGCCCCAAGGTTCTCACTCCCCCCCAACCTGGACCCACCTTAAGCTACAGTAACCATTTTTTGGGCATAGAGCAGACAATAAGGGAATAGACTAATCATCATAAAGTCACCCCAAGACACTGAAGCTGGGAGGGCTCAGCCTAAAGAAAAGGATGCTTGAGCTCTCTGCAACTCCCTGAAAAGAGGGTGTAGTGAAGAGGAAAGTGCCTGCAGCTGAGAAGGGTTACAGGGTTTGTGGTTCTGTTTGTTGTTAATGCTGCAGTTATGATTGTTGTTTATTTGCTTTATGATACATACTAGTAAAGAACTATTATTCCTATTCTACTGTCCTTGCTCGAGAGCCCCCTTAGTTTCAAAATTATAATAATTCAGAGAAAAGGGGTTTACATTTTCCATTCCAAGGGAGGCTCCTGCCTTCCCTAGCAGACATGTGTCTTTCAAACCCGGACAACAGAGAAAACCTGGAAGTGGTTTCCAGCCTGGCTGTCACTCCTAAAGATGTTCAGCTTTGGACATCAAGGACAGCAAAGCCTCCAGCCAGCTCCCACACGCAGCAGGAGGGCCACCAGGCTGTGCTGAGTCACAAGGGCAGCCAGAGCTGGCAGGTCAATTGGCTGAGCTGCAGCTATGCAGGGAGAGGTCTGCAGTGATTCTGAAAGTCAGCACCTACATCTGACTGTCCCTCAGGCAGACTTCAAGGTAAATTTTAATTAAAGGTGTGGATAGCAACAAGGCACTGCACTGCTTAAAAATGCTTGTGACCTCTTTGTCAGAGTTACAGACTTTTTCAGGATGAGCATGGCAAAACAATTTCAAAATTTCAACAATTTCAAAAGCACATGTGGGTCCTGTCTCTCAGCCCCATGAACAAAACAGGTATCTATATCACGAAAATACACCCTCCCACCTTCCTCCTAGTACTGCCAACAAGCCACACCAGAAGCAAGTCACATCCTTTTACATCCAGACCCAGGTGGTGGTCAGATATTGGGTAGGAAGGACATCCAACTCTAAGGCACAGCAGCCCAAGATGCCTCCACATGCCCTCTAACAGTGTGGCTACAACATGCAGCTGAGCTTTTCTTCCACTTGTAGAGTAAAAAATATCCTTGACAAAGCAACAAAGTAAAATACAGTGCCTTAGGGACAACTGTGGTGGGTAAAACACAACAGTCTGAAAAAGGGCATCTATTAACTGAATGGCTGCAACGTGCTTTCCTCTACACATTCAGAATCATAAATGCAAATATTTTAAAATTTAGATCTGATAGCTTGGGATATTGGGATATAAAGTTCTCAAAATAGATCACCCATATTTATTGGATTCTGCTCTGTCATAGTTTTGTTATTTCAAGAATATAATAATCAACTTTTCAGCTTGTCACCTCCACCTCAAACATGTCACCTTCACTTTGACTTGGGTACTTATGTAAGGTGACAAATGAAGACTTGAGCAAGCACTTCAAACAAAGGTGCTTTAATAGCAGAGAATATTGGCAATTTAGCATTAGGAAAATGTTCCCCTACCTCACATTTCCTTTCTCCCTCACAATCAGTTTAGGACTAAGGCACGTATGTATTGATAGCCACACAAGCATATGCTCAAATACGAATAAATATACACACACAGACAAAACTTGAATTACCACATACTGCTGTGTAAGAATTTTTAATTATATACATACATATATGTAATTATATACGAATATTTTGTATATACATTATAAAATATATATGTATATTTTTACATATATATATAACTAAAGTTCAACAGTATTTCTGGCTCCAATACACACAGCTTAAATGTACTCAGCTTTAGAGGAAGCAAGAAATATGAGTGAGTTAGTCTAAAAGAACTACCAATTGCTTGGCTCCTCATATGCAGATGAAGGACAAGTGCCCCACAGAAGGATCTTTCATTTTCCTTTTGCAAGCACTTCTGTGGGACAGGAGGGTAAAAAAATAAATCAGTATTTGCTTGGAATTTCAGAAATGGATTGAAATGTAATTACAGCTCCCATTCCTAGAGAATACAACATTTATGAAGTTATTCTTGAGCTCATCTCTTCAGACATTAAACTGCTTTATGCGGATAAAAATGGACTACAACAGTCAATTAAATGTTCAGTGACAAACACAAAAAAGACAGAAATAAAGTGGATATCTGTCTTACAAACAGAAGTATACACCCCTGTGAGTGCTTTTATTTAAAATAATTTGGCATCTTTGATCTTATATGTATAAGACATGTAGGTGTAAATATAATAAACAGTAATGTTAAATACGTTATAATGTTATATAAGATATGTAATAGATATGTAAGATAGATGAATAGATCTATTTTGCATGTTTTATATATATTCATATAATGAAAAAACCAAACATTTCAATTAGAACAAGGTCTGCACTCATTTCTTAGAATGAGAGAACATCTAAACACCCAATCAAAATCTAAATTAAATATACAGAAATGACACAGCAACAATCCAAAGGCAGTTTTTTAAATCCTACTGAAAGGGTTATAAATAGTGACACTGACAAATGTTAGTAGTAAAAATTAGAAGAATGTCCAAAGATATCAATATGGAATACACAAAGTTCTTTGATGTAGGCCTTTGCATCAAACAGTCTGACCATTCACTCCTGTTTATGACAGAAAATTGGAAATTACCATGGGGAAGTATCTATTTTAAACTTATTCCATTATTCACAAAGGACTCTACCTTGCAACATTTACTAATGCTTTGTCAGGAAAGATTTAGTTGCCCACCATGATATAGGTTCTAATTATTCTAGGCCTTAATGCCACCTCATTGCATCAAATTACAGCAATTCAGTCTCTGTCTTTCATCTCTGCACTGCTCTTCAAACTGTTTCCATCTAGATTAACAAGTCCAAACATAACACAATTCAGACCTATTACCTTCCTGCATTATTCACATCATTTGATCCACACTTTTTTTCTGGGTATTCCTTGAAGCTACTTGCAATCAGCCCCAAGTTTAAGATTTTGTGCATTATTTGTACAAAAAATAAGTAGAAACACTTCATTAGCACAGTATAAAGTGATGAAAGCCGTGGGAACACAAACAGAACTTAAACATTGATCTTAGTTTATGAAAAAAGTCATTTTTGCAAGTTGTTGGCATCCAGTTGCAAGGACATAACATGGTACTCTGCTCTTCCAACTGCTGTCTGACATGCTCAGGAGAGTGATATGAAAGAGCTTTAACAGCATCAGACCCCTCAGTTACCACTGAGTGTTACCACAGAGTTCTAACCCATATCCAGCTCAAAATTGTGCACAGGGGGTGGGAAGGGCAAGGACAAGGGATGGCATCTTCCCACCCATCACTGCCTTGCAAAGGAAACTTCCATGCCCCTTCTCAACAGCAGCATAATAACAACTCTGTCAAAGGCTAGATAATAAAACACACTTTCTTTTAGATCATGTTTAGAAACTAATTGTCAGTAGAAAAATATTCTTATGGCAATAACAGCACATAGCTAATGCCTATTATAAATGAAGGCATTTCAAAACCTTCACTGGTTATGTTGGCATATCTTCTCTGTAGAAAGCTATAAATAAAAGAAGCAGAACATCAATGCTTTCAACCACTGTAAATGCAAGTTCATGTATAAGGAAGGTGCAAAGACTCTCCTAGGACAAGGTCTTTTAGACAGATTTTTGGCATCTTAATAACAAGTTGAAGGGTACAAAGTCACTGTACCTTCCATCTGCATAGTCTGCATCTGCACCTCCCCACCAGACATCTGAATCATCATCTTCAGCATCAGCTGAATCAAGATTTTCACTTTCCTCTGCTAAGGGGCAGCAGACAAACTCCACACCACGAAACTTGTCAATTCCACAGGGCAGCAGCATGCCATAGTCGTGCAGATTCATGCTCTTCTCACTACAGGACTGCAGAAAAGAGGGAAAAAAAGCAGCAACAATATTGGCATGGAGGAAGACTAAAAAATGTCACAGACCTTGAGAAAATATGAAGAGGCTGTATCCTGCCTTAGGAAGTTAAAGCTGGTGAACTGCATGATCTCTCAAATTTGAAACATGATTTAGAAAGGTCACACTTGCATTCATTACTGGACTGTAAGCAGCTCCCTATCTGCATCCATTGCAAGCAACAAGCTCTCCTATCAGTTTTTCCCAGAACAAAAGGCTTCCCTTCTCCCATATACATGATAACTCCATATCTCCCTGTCTAAAATCCTCACAGGCTCTGCCTCATAAACAGAAAACATGATGACAGAGTAATTATTTGATGTATTATCCTGATGCATCAATGCTATTGAAGACTTTGCCACAAGGTAGATCAACATTTGAAATACCTCTTACACTGGAAACATACTGTGTCTGGTCTGGCACCTCTGCCAGTAAAATACCTCCAAGTCTTGTCTGAATAACAGTCAGCTGAGCACAATTATACCTCAAACATATAGTGAGGTATGACAGGTAAAAAAATGAAAATAGTTCAGTGGCACACAGTGATGATGTTCTTCCAGACTATTGCCATTTCAAGTTTGCAAGTAGCCAAAATAAACTCGAATTTCCCTGTATGAAGATTGGTGCCTTAAAATGTTTCATTTAAGTATAATTCAAGCAAGAACTGAAAATCTGAAAAGATGCTGATCACATTTTAGATTTCATCTCCAGGAGGTGGAATAGTGTACAAGCTAAGAGGTTCCAAAAAAACCAGCAATGAAAATCCTGGAAACTCATCTCAGTTTTTATTCCTAAAACCTTTCTACATAAGGAAAAAAAGTCCAAAACACATTAGCAATCGTAACACTAAGTTTACTTTCAGTAAAGCACAGTTAAATTGCAAAAACTCTGTGCCTGCAAAATGCCTTTGGCTAGTCCTAGTTTGACCAGCTCTCCTACCCTTTTCTGCTGAATTTGACAGTGCACTCCCTGAAGCCTGTTTGATCTCTGTGTGCATCTGGCATACCAACATCCATGATAAATAGTGGATAATATTCACCTGGGATAATGATTCAAGGCAAATTCTAGGCCTTTAGTTCCAGTGCTAACACAGGAAAACGGAGGAAGCAGAAAACAGTGAGTTTGTGAGTGAATGTGAAGAAAAAAATAGTGCTATGAAAGAGGGTCAGTGTTCAAAGGTCAATGGTAAGTATTCAGTCATGGACTCTGTTGTGCTCTGACTCCCATTTCCTACCTTATAAAAAAAAACCCCAAATGCCATTAACTCAAACATTTTAAAGCATTGCTTTTTGTTTTCCATATCACTGCTATGTTTAAAGTCATCCTCAGAAGAGTGACACAACTTTAAAGAAAGAAGATAGGAAATTTTAAGACAGATAAATGTACCTCTTTAGCAACAGTATGCCAATGCAGGTGAGTTTCACACACATCCATTCTTTCCTGGTGAAGGAACTTGCACTTGTCTGGCACCAGAAGGGCATCACTCACAAACTCGCCCACTGAAAGGGAAAAGAAAAGAAATGAACACTCAAGAAATACTAAGTTTGCTTCCAATATCTCATCCTGTTAAACCTCTAGCTACTTCTAGCAGCTTTTGTGAATGAGTGGCAGGTTTGCAAGGAATGGAAGAGTTTCTAGATGGTGCATCAATTATGACCTTCTTCCAACTTGCCATTGGAAAGGAGCTCCAGCCTTTAATCTCAGATGTATTTGTTTATGAAAACTTCAACATAATAAAACCTGCAGGACCCATTGCAGATATGTGTGGTGTAACATGAAGCTGGGAGTTGGCAGAACTAGTTCCAGGAAGGGGATTATGGGGACAGGGAGGGACAATTACCTTTTGCATCTTAATAACAGTAAGGAGAGAGTATGAAGTGTCCTGAAGTACTTTGGTGTTCTACATAAAACAAATGTCACCAACATCTTGTTTCAAAGCGTTTGAGAATATTTCCATTGATACAGTGCTAACAGCAGCACAGTCAACTCAGTTATTTTTGTTGCTGCAGCCTCCTCATTGTATCCTCATTTCATCAGTCAAATGAATTTGGGTTAGCCCAGAAGGTTGATATGCAAGTAAAGCTCATCAACTAGGAAACAAGATGATTCATGATCACCAGAATATCTGGTCAGATCCAAGTGGGTGAAGAGCCTTTTTTCCCAAGGACGTAACTGACCAAAGAGATTGGTCCATCTTCAACAGCAGAACAAAAATTTACATGCTTATGAAATAAACACTGCTCACAGTCAGCATCAGTACTCAGAAACTCAGGTGCTAAGTAACATGATTTATTAGACTAAAATCACTGTAATTCTGTACAATTCTGGCATTGCAATTAAATAATCCCAAACCCTCTCAAAGATATTGTTTAAAGGAAAAATTACAGAGTATTTTAGAGAAATGTATATACTGTGATTGTGAAAGCACATGACTTAGCTGGCGTAAATCAGCTCCCTAAAGCCCACTTGTCTGGAGCCTACAAAAACCTACAGTTAGTGTTATGTGTAAGAATCAAGATGGTCCAATGGCTACTAGGATGTAATAATAGGTTAATTGATCAAAATTAGATGACTATAAGTCTACTGTTGAGTGGAGAGTCATCTCAGGGACCTGATGAATTGGCCCTTAAGGCTTACAATCAAAAAGTCAGCTTTAAAAATAACCAACACCCAATGCACAGGAAAAAAGCAGAATTCAACAAATACATACCTCTGCTATATACCACACCAATATGTGTATTTCACACTAAATTCCTTGCTGTATTTCAGTGCCTTTGATCTGAACCCCTACATTCAATTAATCAACTAGGAACTAATAACTAGTTTCTGTAACTCAGTTAGTTAACTAGGGGAAAAAATGCTATTTTTATGCTTCCCTAGCACATTTGCCTGCAAATTAACAAAAATGTTTTCTAGAGGCATCCAAAATTACCTTGCAAAAATAATGAGTAAGTACACTTTCTCGTAACCCTAAGTACAAAATTTGCATTTTCATTTAATGAAGTCTCAGCTCCCAGCGGTGTCACAAACAAATCCTGCAGTGAAATTCACATACATTTGCAGCTTTTTGGGAACCAGTCTGACACCTACCTGAACTTTCTCAGGCCACAAGTAATTGGCAATTTAGCCAAATGCCTGAGCAGAGGGCAAGCACACAGAGATTTTACTCAAGACTCAAGACTATGAGATTTCATGCAGAACTGCAGTGTCCTGCACCTGGGGAGGAATGCCCTGGGCACCATCCCAGGCTGGGGCCAACCTGCTGAAGAGCAGCTCTGCAGAGAAGGACCTGGAGGTCCTGGTGGACAACAAGCTGTCCCTGAGCCAGCAGTGCCCTGGGAACCAAGGAGGCAATGGGATCCTGGGATGCAATGGGAATTGCATTGCCAGCAGGTGGAAGGTGATCCTGCCCTTCTACCCTGCTTGAGCAGGGAGGTTGAACCAGACACTGTGGTCCCTTCCAACCCGATCCACTCCATGATTCTGTGAAAAGTAACACAGTCAGATGTACCACTGAGTTACAGCCAACAAATGGAAGATGGAAAGCTGTATGTCCAAAATTCTGGGCAATGCAGCTTGGGCTGCAGTGTCATTAAAAGCATGCAACGAGTATGTAAATAATTTAAAATAAAGCACATTAATATTTGAGCATCTAATTATATCAACCAACTCACAATACAGAAATAGTAGATGTTCAGATGTCAATGAAGATACAGTGTTAGATCTGACTAGCACAGAAAATGTGCATTGCTTTATAGAATCATATTGCTTGAAAATAAGGCAACAGCATCCTCACAGTAACCCAAATTCTCATTTCAGATGAGGCTCCATGCTGTAACAATTGCTGAATTTCACAGAAGTAAACAATCCATTGGAACAAGCCCTCCTCTGCCTTTTGGAAGGAACAGAGGGTCTGGGGAGAAGGATGGCTGCTCATGGTAATACTCCTTCAATATACAGAATTATAGTAAATTAGGTGTGTGAAAAACTTGCATCTTTACATGTGATTTCTACTGCCTTCAATTCTATTTTCAGTACAAATAAAATTTAACTCTGTCCATTATTTAGACATACAGAGAGCTCATGTTCTAGAAACCTTTTTCATTCCTTTCAGGATATTACTACTGAAGTTTGAATGCAAAGTTTTAAACATTTGTTTTATTTTTGTTGTTTCTGTTTAAAATGAATTCATGTTCAAGCAGCAGTTTGGCAAACTCGACTGAAGTAATCTGACAACTGCAATGCTTAATTTGCTTGTTGTAGTCTAATAGAAGCACAAATTCATCAGAAAGAAGCACTTCTAGCACTTTAGACTTGCAGGCAAGCATCCACCTGTATTGTTCCTGTACATGTTTAACTTTCAGTTATGCTGAGTCATAAGATTTCAAGGATTATTTGCTTTTTTGAGTGAGTAACCCACAGACTACTGGGAAAACAAGTACACATGAAGGGAGAGCAATCCTGCACCTCTAAAGAGAGTCTCTAAAAATAAGGAAAAATTGTAATACCACTTTTCATTACCAGTACATGCCATGACAGAGAGAGCTGTACATTACTACATTTCTTTGACTGATGGAGCAATCCAGCCCAGTGCTGGCTGTAATTTCTACTATCAGGTGATGGGATGGCCAAATTCAACTCCAATACTATTTTTAATTCCAACACAGCAGCACACTGACTTTGAATCATATTGGGCTGGTCCTCAACACCCCGCCTGAGATGCTTAAGCAGGATAAGCACTTCCCTGAAGTAGCAGCACTGCCTTAAAAACCTCCCTGGCCCCAAGCTGTCCCCTTGTCCTTACCAGTACCTTTCCCTGCTTCCCCAGCGAGTAAGGGTAAATCCTGACCACAGCATGGATGCAAAATTTGTACCAACCACAAAGCACTGGTATCATTACAACCACCAAAACTACCTCTGTCTGCCTTATACTCATCACTATTTTACAGTACTTTTCTGCCTTCTTCAGCATCTCTTGTGTTTTAAGTACAGCTGGAAATCTGTCCTGTGCAGAGGTACTCTAATAATAAACCATGGTGGCACCATTTGTCTGTTGGTGAGTTGATAAATCACTACACTCTCTCAGGTTATCCAACACGCCAGTGTCACAGCTACTTGTGTTCCAGTAGCTGCTCACACACTCTTGCAGGGAAGGGCTGGACAAAACCAGACCCTACTGGCATATGGGTTTCTGTCCATCTGGAGAAAACAGCCCTAAAGGGGAATTCTGAATAGAGGTTGTGTTACCATATTAAAATCCACCACTACGTGCCCATCATTCATTTAGATGAAGGCTGCCAACACCCTGCTCAACATCCTGCAAGCTCCTTCTTGCTAAACTTCCCATTTCTAACTGCACATCACCACAACACATATTGTATCAACACAGTAAGTCACGTTTTAATTTCATTTTAGAAAGATCATCTTTGCCCCCATAATGCCAGTAGTCCCCCTCTGTCCAGTTCTCCATCGTGTTTGTAGCAGGCTTTTTTAGTTGCCCCATCCTGGTGTATCACAACAGGTTACCAGCTCACATTGTTCAAAAGCAGTTTTGGCAGAGGTTATAGTGCCACATTTTAATATTTAATAACCTTATTTCAAGTCAAGTACAGTCTATCATCTGAAAAATACTCTTGGAACAACAACAGATTTTTTGCTGTAAGACCAGAAGTTCTGGACCAGAAATTTCATTTTTCAACACAGCAAATACTAAGAAAATCATTACGAATCAACCTCTAACAAAAGAATTGGGATTATAGTGACACAAGTTTGTGTATTGGCTTGTTAGGAAAATTCTATATAAAAATATGCATTGGAGAGAGCTAATTCTTTTTACCATTACTTTTACTTTTTTACTTCTGCTTTACTTTGCTCACTGCCATCATCAACACCCAAAAAGAAAACAAAAATTGCCCAGCAAAATCAGCCCCACCAAAACCTCCAAAAACAACTTCTGCTTCTATCTAAAACTTTATACCAAAACTTAACATAAACTTACTATCTGTAACCATGCCTTTAAAACTAATATACTTTTACAATAAATAACTTTTTAATAACTATCAACTACTTTACTCATTTAAAAAAATAACCCAACATCTTCTGTAGGAAGAAAAATGCTCAGCAAGTGGGCACACTCCTAACAAGATGATTGCCCTATCTGTGTAATGGAAGGTACCAAGGCAAAGTAGTGCAAAATAAAAGCACTGTGTGAGACATGGTCCTGATCAGCAGATTTTCCAGCCACTCCATAAGCTAGATGAAATGTGAAGATACCACCAACACTGCACAGAAAGAAAGCTAAGATGAGATGATAAAGGTAATAAAAGAAAATCCATGACAAAACCAAACACCTGCTAACAGATGGCTGGGCTACAACACAAAAAGCAAGGATGTTCAGAGAAGTACTTTCAAACAAAGCCTGTGCTAAATTTTGCATGAAGAGGCAGTGCACATGCTGAGGCTCTGGGGCTCAAGGCTTCATTTTCATGTCACCAATGAGAACAAAGGCCTTACTAAAACAAATTCACAAGCTCAAGTGCCTGCACAGTACATATCTGAGAACATTCAGAGAAATGTGTCACTTCCCTGTGATTTTGTATAGATTATCCAGAGCCATCCCACACTTGGCATGATGCACCAAGGAACAGATCAACAGATCAAGACTTTTCCTGTCTTCCTGCCCTGGGGCTTTGCTCTGCCCTGCCCCCAGCTCAAACACCTCTGCCAGCTCTTGTGCTCACACAGACACATTTCTTTAGTGCATATTACATTATGCACACAGTATTACATTTATTTAAGCAGGTATGTAGCTTTAGGAATTTTTATTAAGTGTGATGTTTATCTAAATCTTTATGTTTGCTCATTTAAAACACTGGTGATTAAAAGTAAGCTGCAGTCTGCATGAGAGAGCAAGCCCTCATTTCATCTGTAGCCTGTAACATGAATTTCAGTTAGAGACCCACAGCACTGCAGACAGCAGCAATGCAGACCCGAATTTGAAGGGTAGGAGCAGAAGTGACAGCATGACCTGTGCATCCACCTCTGGTGCATGAAGTGGGAAGAGCTGCAACTCTTCTGTCTTCCACAGGCTTGGCCAAAATCAACACTGATCTCAATATTTACCCTTCATCCTTGAAGTACCAAGAAATTTTTTTCCATAACAGCAGCTTTTAAAAAATAAAAACATTTCTAAGAAATGTTTCTAAGAAAACCTTTACAGAAATTATTAACAAAACTGTATACCATGATTTGATAAGATGATATTGCAGGATCCATTTGAGTGTCCTTCCTCATGTTTAAATATAAACACTTAATAAAACTCAGTGTCATTTCTAAAGACCAGATACATTCCAGACCTTCACAAATCTTGTATTTGTGAATGCTTTTTCACCCCAGCTGCCTTCCGGTTTTCACAAGCTGAAATGGTGTCTGAATTTCAAAATATATTAGGCTTCATAAATGCTACCAAACACACAAATTTTAACACTCCAGCTATTAACATCACATTCTGCTACTGCCAGGCTGCACAAGGAATTGCACAGCAGCTGTCAAGTGTTCCTGCTCCCCCCCTCCCTCACAGCAGGATAGCAGACATGTTTTGCAGCAAGATCTGCAAATGTAAATTTCCAATCAGTTTAATACTTTGTGCAGTCCCTCTGGATGAAGGGATACTTAATGCACTTCACTATGTCACATGTACTTGGAAAATGGGCTCAGAAATAGCAACAACATCCAGTGAGAAGCAATTTAGATTAATGAACTCTTTAATACCCTGTGTGCTCATACCAGTGACTTGCTAAAGACACCAATCAAATGGAAAGATGGCATAAAGATAAAATGCTTGGGAATAATTCAGTACAACTGGGACCAGTAATCCTGCTGTGCTTTGCATTATTATATGATAAGATGTTTCTCATGGGCAATTCTTGGTAATTGGAGTAGAGCATCTGGTATTAGGAGTGAGGCTAGAGAAGGGCCTGCTGGTCGCTGATGTCTAGAGGGAGTAATGACCATACATAGGTGGGAAGAATGAATATACTTCAGACATTTAAGGTTTGGTCATCAAAAGCTATTTCAAATGCTAACATTTCAATGAGGAATATAACATTTTAAACAAGGACATGTTTACTTCTGTAAGATTTCAATTCTGTTCCCCGTCTCCCCCTTCCCAAATACCTTCATAAGGCTCATTTTAAAATAAAAATTAGAATTCCTTCTACTTAGTAGTAATTTAATCAAGTTGTTCCTCTCCTTCTCTTTCTTCTGATAAAGGACAGAAATTAGTACAAAATCCAGTTCAGGTAGTAAATGTTTCTGCAGTACTATCTTGTGCAAAGGCTACAATGAGTGAACAAGTAATCCTATGAGCAGCATTTGAAATAAATAACTCCATAAGCAGCCACTGAAGATCAACTTTGCAGAAATACTTTGTTGATTATAAACTCCTAAGCAATCACTTCCTGTAACACTGCTGAGTCCTGCCCAAACTTTCAATGAAATTTATACTACTCATGGGAGAAGGACTATGCCATATTACCAGTGACATGGGATAACAAGAAACTGCTTTGAGGCTTTGCAAAGTTTACAAGCTATCAAAATAACAATTACCTGACATGACTTTGTTCTACACAATGCAAAGCCTTTACCCATCTTGTTGGAAGTGTGGTCTGGCAGCTCAGCCACAAGGCAGCCAGGATGGGACAGCTTGGGAGAAAGAGAAGAGCCTATTTGTGCATGAAACTCAAGGAAGATAAAAGCACATAGACTGAATGCAATGTCACAATCAGCATTCAGCCAGCAACAATTTTTAGAAATAAAATACTAATTATTAGCAACAGACAACGGATAAGCACTGGCATTTCTTCATGTTAAGGACAGTTCTGAATGGTTAGTAAACCAGGTTTTAAATATTAGAGCAATAGAGGACTTCTTAAAACTTGTCCATGGCTACCATATACTGGTTTTCCAAAAACCACCTTCATGGATAGAAGTTCTCAGATTTATAAACCAGATTAAAATACAACATTTAAAGCAAAACCTGATTGATTAACATATTCTAAGATACAGAGTCTGAAGGAGTTTTTCCTGATGTCTGGAAAATGCAGAAGATGCAAACACATTGCAAGAAAGATGCTTTGGGGAATTACAGGCCAGGCTGCCTCCATTCAGTTTCTGGGAAAATCATTAACCCAAGTTCTACCAAAAGCCATTTCTGGGCACATGGAGATGATGATGATTAGCAACAGCCAAAACAGATCTAACAACAGTAAGTTGTGCTTCATCAACCTAACTTGGCTTCTAGGATGAAACAGCAAAATTGGTGAGTTAAGAACAGAGCAATAGATAAATCCACCTTAAATTCAGCAAGGTATGCAACACCATCTCCCTCTTGAAACATCTTTGTATTCAAGTTGGAATGCTATGGTTTTCATGGGTGCAGTCCTGTGGGAGCTAATCCTAATCCAGCCTAATGTGCTGTGGAGCTCTATGGGTAATGGCTCCTGGCTGTTCTATATTCAAGGCCATACTCTCCCTGAAAGGCAGTAAAAAAAACACATCTCAGGGCTTCTATTTGGCACTGGTTTTGTTTAGCATATTCTATCAATGAGAAGACAGGCTGCCTAATGAGGAAGAGAGTACATTAGATTAGAGAAATTACCTGCCTCACTGGGTATGCAAGTTTTTTGAACTCCCTCCAGATATTAAAGAAATAGTTTCTAAAAGAAGCACAATGGAAATACAATTTCTGGCTTCTATCATTAAACACACCAAGAGAGGAAGGGACAGGATTCTGCTCACCAGGACTCCAACTCTCCTATCTTCAAGGGCAGGATGTGGAAGTTTTAACTGTTACTAATGATGGGGCTGAATTGCTCTGAGTACTAAGAAACAAAAGCTCTGTATTGTCACTACCCTCTCATGAGCACAACCAATAATACAGAAGTCAGTGTAACATACTTTCTGCATTCAGTGAAAGTCAACAATTTCTGTGAATGTGCAATGCCACATAAATATTTCATATAAATATTACTACCTACAAAAAACCTCACCCTCTTTATAATAAGACTGCTCCTCTCCAGTTCTCATTGCAAGAATTAACTCAGTGAACATAACAGTAGTTACCACGAGCTGGTAGAAGATGTTCATATTTTATAAACTGATTCATTCCAACCTGTTTCATTTTTTTTCTCTTTGTTGTAAATGAATCATTATGGACAGAAGCCAAGTCAGAATTAACATGTAAGATCATGTTCTGTTGAAAACTGAATCCTGAATCCTGCCCTTAAGGAATAACATAAACAATATGTTCCATGCAAATACTGAGCAATATATAATATTTGATATTTGCATGGACTTTATACTCAGAAACACTGCATAATGTCTTAGTCTAATCCCCAACATCAGAATGAAGATTTTTTTTTTTTTTTTTTTACTTCAAGAACCCTGTATCACATCAACAGATAAAAAATAATTGACAGAGTAAATGGATTTTAGAGTAAGGTGAACAACAGTAATGAACACATTAAACTCTGCAAGAACATTAAAATATCATATTGTAGGCCTACAGTAAGGATGACCAAATAAGACAGAATAAATCACTGGAGTGGAACATTTTGTAATATATCTTTAAAAGCTTATTTTTATAATTAAATCCTCTGCAGATTTCTGTCCCTGGTCAAAAGCGTCTAGTTGAACCATCACCAAAAAAAAAAAAAAATAATGGCAAAGCATCTATCCCAAACATGTAAGACAACATGAGAATGATATTAAAGAAAGTCAGTGCATAATGTATTTTTACATACATGCTTGACAATGTGCATATGAGCTGAAATGTATCTTATGAGCTCCCACACAGAGAAAAC
This sequence comes from Muscicapa striata striata, assembly GCA_030060385.1. Lineage (NCBI taxonomy): Eukaryota > Metazoa > Chordata > Aves > Passeriformes > Muscicapidae > Muscicapa > Muscicapa striata. Next base: position 4,347,551 of record JAREIS010000011.1, read on the forward strand.
ATTAGGTTAGCTGAAGTGGGCATTGCTCAGGAGAACCCAAATTCCATTTGGACAGTTACACACAACACAGGGAAGCAGAGAGCTTTAAATAACAGGTTAGCAAATCAGGAGCAAAAACTTCCAAAAGAGCAGACGAAAACTGGAATTATGCTGTGTGTTCCTCTGACATCAGCAGCAAGGCAGCATTGCAGATTAGCCTCTAGTGATGTTAATAACTGAAAGTGGGGAACAGACACAAAATGTGCTCCACTGCAACATCTATTGGTGGTGCAGCCTCTTCCCCCAAGTGCCTCTGCCCTAATTTCCCAGAAAGCTGAACTTCTCTCTCAATGCTCCTCTTAAAAGTCATGCAGAGGAGACACCTCGCCAAGAAACTCATACTCAGGTCAAGACTTACCCAACAGGACAGCAAGAAGCCTTGATTGGTTTTGAAGTCAAATTGCTACTACGAAAAAAGCTCCACCTATTAAAGGTGATACAGATGATGAAGGGATGGAGCATCCTCCTCATGAGGAAAGGCTGAGGGAGCTGGGACTGCTCAGCCTCAAGAAAAGACAAGTGAGAGCGAATCCCTGAGAGGGAATTTCATCAATGTCTGTCAGTGTCTGCACAGAGGGGACAGAGCATGGACCAGGCTCTGCTCTGTGATGCCCAGAAATAGGACAAGAGGCAAGGGGCAGAAATGAATGCCCAGGAAGTTCCACCTAAACACGAAGAACTTCTTTCCTGTGCAGTGACCAGGCACTGGAACAGATCACCAGAGAGGGTGTGGAGTGTCCCTCACTCGCATTATTCCAGAACGATTTGGATACAGCCCTGTACAATGCGCTCTGGCATAATCATGCCTGAGCAGGGGGTTGGACCAGAGGATCCACTGCAGTCCCTTTGAACCTCAACTAGTCTGTGATTCTGTACATAAGATAAAATTATTCAAATAAGAAGACTGTTTGGACTGTCATGTCTTTTTAAAATATACTGCCTAACCAAAGCTTCAGACCACAGCTGCCAACAGATACTCAGGTACTTTATTGCAGCATAGCTCTTCTTGCTCAGGAAGAAATCTGAACCTGCCATGTCAGACAAGAGTCAAACAAGCTGATGTTCCAGTTAGCAAAACAAATACTTTCCTGCTAGCAGTACTTAAAAAAAAAAATCCCTGCTTTGCCAAATGACAGGCCACATCATAGAGTTCTTCATCAAGTTTTCCCTAAAGGTGTTATTTTATCCCATTTCATCCTCAGCTACCATTGCCATGTGATAAACAGAAATCTTGAGAGAATAAGGAAATTCTATGGCAGAGAGACAGAGGGAAAAAAAGGGTAGTTCTAGGCATCAGTACCACAATAAGGTATCATCTATCAAGACCCAATTTCTAAGAGGAATTTTTGGGCATTCCACATCTAGTGTGACACACAGGCCAAAACACAATGAAGACACTGTTCAGATTTTCTCTTGTGACATGCACTTGACAACAAAAGGGTTTTTGGCCAATGAGGAGCATTGCTGGAAGAAAGGAGAGGGACAAACAGGAAGAGGTGGCACCTCAAAGCACTTGGGAGGATCTGAAAGGCATCCTTCCAGTTTTCTAACATCCTTAACTAAAGTAGCTGGCCACAATACAGTGCAGGCTATGCTAGAGAACATTTCACTTCAGAGCTGTGGCTCTGATAACATGCAAAAAACATGTAAACTGATTCTGTTTTAACCAGGCAACAATAACTGTACACAAGCAATTGCTCATACATAACAAAATGGCAAAAGAGAAACTTGAAATTATGCCTTCCATTCTTATTAAAATATAAAAATTAATCTTGAAACAGCTTGACATAGGAGACATTTTGAGGGACGTTACATTAGTGAAAAACTATCATAAAATACTACAGCTACCTATCATTTCAGAGAATTTCACAAAAAAAGAAAGGCACATGAGAATTCAGTATTACTTCTTTATGACATGTCAAATTAACTTGGGGTATCATTGCTATTTAATAAAGGAGAGCAAATGAAGTAGAAAAAAGGTTCTGGATAGGCTACAGAAAAATGTTAGATTAAGATTCAGTTAGATATTTATTCTAAACTCCTTGTTTCCCAAAGTAACAAACCAAAGTGTTTCTTATTCACAGGATGGAGCACAAGGTCATGTGGAGAAGAAGTTCACATTGTAACTAGAATGAAGTCTGACTTTTTTTCTTTTTTTTCCCAAAATCTGAAACATGAAGATTTAGAAGGAAAAGAAACATGAAAGATTTATTACCTCAGTTTTCTACACTAACAATACAACATTCATTGTGATTTACACATGCTATGCTTTCTATATTCAAAACCAATCCAGTATTTCAGCATATAAAGCCCAAGAGAACTAGAAAAAAACCAACACTGAGTAGCCAAATAATTCATGGATCATTGATGAGTCTGGGAGCTTGCATTTTCAATAAACAGTGAAATAAATTTCAAAAGCTTCCTTTTCAGTCATAGAAGTTGTGTCAGGGGAGGTTTAGGTTAGATACTGGGAAAAGATTTCTCACCCAGAAGAGGGTTAGGCACTAGAATAGGCTCCCCAGGGCAGTTGTCACTGAGGCTGACAGAGCTCAGTGGTTAGACAATACTCTGGATACATGGTGGGATAGCTGGGGCTGTTTTGGGACTCAGTGATCCTGATGGCCCCCTTCCAACTCAGGATATTCTATGATTACAGGGCAGGGTGCTCCTGTGTTAAGCAACACAAAATCTCTTTCAGGTGGATCCAGACAACTGCAGTCACAGGAGCTCATCATGAATAGTTAGTAATCTTCTAACAGATTAAGAGCATTCACATGCAAAAGATAATTACTTGACAAAAAAAACCCAAAAACCAGATATTCAGAAACTGCGCCTTAGGTTAAGCTATAATAAAAAGGAACAAAAACATATCACATGTAAGACCATCTGAATTCAGAACAGCTAAAACTAAAATAAAAACCAGTCTGCTTCAAAGCATAGAGGCTCAGACTTCCTAAGAAGACACTGCTCATGTATTCACCTGATTACCTTCTAGAAAAAGAAGTAAAAGCCAACATTGCTACACAGCTAACATTATTTTACGTTACCAAAATTAACTTTGACATCAAGTAGTTAAGATTCAATTTTCTGTTGACCTAGTTGCAATGACCTAATAGAAAAACAGGGTAATTTAAATATTTTATACATCAAGAACTCACTAACAAAGCCACTGGGAGTTAAAAGATCAAACACTGTAATGCATAAAGTAAATAACTTCCAATAATCATGATCTTCACTCATTATCCCTAATACAGTTTTTTTGCTGTCTTTCAGTATTTAAAACTGAACAGTAAGGAAGTATTTTTAATGGTTGGGTTAAGTACATCAGTTTGGCTACAGAACTAACAACTCTTAAAATACAACTCTTTTCTATCAATTTTGTTTTTTATGTACATACAAACTCACTAGGAAACAATAACAGAAAGTCAAAAGGTTAAGAAGACAGATTACTATTAAAGTTGGTTTTCTTTTTTGAAGCACACTCATATGTTCTACTAAAAAGGAAGGACTTTGTATTAGCTTCAGTTTCACATATTTAACTGGAACAAATTCCCCTTTAAGTTCCCTTAGTGATCATTAAGAAAGTTTCCATATGATTCTGAACATACTGAAACACCCTAGTATTACTATTCAACTTGAAGGTCAGTAAGAAACCTCAAAACGTCAGAATAAAGTTTAAATCCAAAAATGCAGAACTGCTTATACATGCATTAATATAGATGCAATTGCTCATCAGGAAAGACTATACTGCAATCAGTAAAACAGCAATCCTTTAAGTTTATAGAGTACTGAAGATATTTGGTTTATTTTGTTAACAGGGAGGCTGTGGGTATCATTATGATATGACCTCACATTGTCCAGTCTCAGACCCAGCAGTATTCCCATGAAATGACAAGCTGGGATACCAGGGCTGGCATGATCTATGTATAAACAGACCAAATCTACGAAGTTTAAAGCCAAACTGGCTATGGACAACTGCTCTGCAGAACCAGGTTTTTCCTTTCCATCATTTTGTGACTCCTCTACACAGGCATTTTTCCTCACTTTTAGCTCAGTGAAGGAAGAAGTGGAGAAGAGCAGTGTACAGTCCTTTTCAAATAAACCAATGCAAGTCTTCTTATGGAGAATAAACAAATAAATACAAGCATAGGATTAAACAAAAACCCCCAAACATTCCCATCAAGTGCTAGCTTTGGTGAGTGCAATCCCACTGCTGGGCACCATCACTGTTCTTTCTTTATCTTTCTTTAACAATAGGGATGAGTAACTTACAGAAAGTTGTGACGTGCCTGTGCTAACAGGTAAAGACTGGCAGGCAGATGATGATCGTAGGAGGGAAATAAGAGCTCACTCTGGAGGGGATAGAACATCTACCCATCAGCAGTTCCCCAGCTTCCTGGGGCCAAGCTGGTGGCTCCTCAGAACATGCACTCCCATCCCAGCCACTTATCCCCTGCCTGACCTTCACACAGGTTTCCAAGCACAAAAATCTCACATACAGTCAAAATGGTTCCTTAAAAAACACATTACTGTTCCACCTGTTTTGGCAGAAGACCTGGATAGAGGGATGATAGCTGTAGGCTAGGCTCTCAGTTTTCAGTGCTGTTGACAAACCCCATGGCCAACTTCAAAGAGCTTCAAGAGAAGTAAACTTACAAAAATCCAAACAAAAACAACCCTGAAGAAGTCAGCCAAAAAATTTTTATCAAATGTATGAATTGATAGAATTTGGAATGGATGGAATTCTGTTAAAAAAACCACGAACACCACATACACCTGCATGAGAAAGCTCCTAGGTTACTGTTGCTACTTGCCCCAACACAAGAATATTAAAAATACAGACTGTGCATAACCATTCTCAACTTACATTTTCCATTGCAGAAGATATTTGCAAGAAACTAAGTCCCCACATTTCAACAAAAAATGCCTCCTCCTAAACAGCCATTCTTAGCATCAACCACAAGTGTAAACTTTAATGTAAAAGAGAGAGGAACCTTAAGGGAATTTCTCATCGCACGACAAAGATGCCTGTGCTTGTGAGTAGGTGAGACTGGAAGTGTTGAAGGATGTTTGACCTTCAAATGCCAGTTCAACATGAAAAGATTTTGGATATTCAACTTGCAAAGCTTTTTGATGTCTACAAGGGCTTGAAGAATTCTTTCCCCAGGCACACACTGAGCACCATATCCAGCGGGAAGATGACCAGTGACATCCCATCACAGCCCTGCAGTCCCTGAATCCCAGCTTGTCATTTCATGGGCACACTGCTGAGTCCACATCTGGCCAGTGTGAGGCCATTCCTCTTCTTCATCCTCATGTTGTCAGTGATGAGTCTGATGAATGAACATGCTAGAATTAGGCGACTTCCAGTACTTGGAACACAGCCCCGTAATGTTGCCATACCCCTCCCTGCCAGTATGGATAATTTATCCTTTGAGAGCAGATAAACATTTAGGCACTACTCTGTCACACTCCATGTACCAGCTTTATCTTTGCCTGGAGGACAGTGTGCCCTAAATGAGAAATCCTTGACTGAAATTTAACCAGGCTCTTTCCTACACTTATTGAAAGTCAAGGTTATAGATGAGCTCTCTGACACAAACCCTCCCCAAAACCCAGGCTATCCACTAAAGATAAGAACATACATATTTATAAACAATAAGCAGTCTCTTCCTGCTCTTTAAGCGCTTTCCCCCTGGTGCAGTTCCGGTCACAGCCAGCAGGGGCGCTGGTGGCTCCTGGCCAGGCAGGGCAGGGGCCATGATTCCTCCATGCCTGCAGGGGGCGCTGTGGCACGAGCTTAAAGATCATGTGGTTAATGGCGGCTTGGCCGAGATGGGAAGGGATGGGAAAACAAACCCCCAGGGGCAGCCAACCCCAGTGCCCCAGCAGGACCCTCAGACGCAGCAAGTGCAACTGCGGGAATGAGCAAAACCATGCCATAGTAGATGAGACGTATCACATCCGCAGATGTGGCTGGACCCACACCTGGGCAGTGCTGAAGAAACAGTGGGGGGTAGGCAGTGGCAGCCCAGCTCCCAAACACAGAGAGCAGACAGAGGCCCCCTTGAGGAAGGGTGGCAGGACTTGGGGATCCTGGGGTTTCCCCTGAGGCACTGGGGCAGATGGTGAAGAGTCTCCTGTTTGGTGAGGTGGGGTGTTACTAAGATCCCAGGGTAGTGGCTGCTCTTACGAGCCGAGCTCCACTCACGGTAGAAGAAAGGCACCAGGAGACGGAACCTGCAGTGGTGACGAATTCTCCCCACAGCAACCACAGCCTCTCCACCCTGCCAATGCCGAGAGCACAGCAGAGCTGGGGGCTGCACCAACCCCTCTTCCCCACCCCAAATCTTGTGGTATCTCTGCCCTTCCAGAGAAACCCTCAGGTAAAAAGAGAGAGTAACCAGCTGCACCCTTCCCCTGAGTTACAGCAACTTCTGTTGTCTCTCATAAATACCTGGTTGTTACTGTCTCCTAGCAACACATATGGGAGGAAATTCCTGGAGAGAAAGAAATAAAAGAAAGAATCCTAAACCACAACACATAACAGCACTGAGACAACAGACCTTCTGAGAATTATAATAAACCAATAAATTTGTTATTGTTTACATGAATGATCAGTAACTCCTCTGCCTCCTGTTAGCTAGTGCTGTCGGAAAAAACTGGACATACTGTAGTTGTGTAGGCTGAAACTAAGAGAAATTTTTTTAATTTAGGAACAGTGTGGTCTGAGGCTTGTCTGCATCACTCACATGGCTGACTGAAGACTGAGGCAAGCTGGAAGTGAAAAGCTTAACTAACAGTGACAGGAAAACTCTGGGACAATTATTTAATGTCATTCTGTTAATTAGGCACTGTATGGAAAAGCCAGTGGAAAGTGTTCCCAATTACCCAGAACAGAAGCTCTGCCACTGCAATAGAAATAGGTGCAATGTGAGCTTAGAGGAGATAAAACCAACAAGTTTTGCCATGTAAAGAAATATAGAGGCACTTCACATTCTTGAGTGAAAAAATCCCACCATTAAAACAGCAAGTGATTTTAGAAGAACTGCTAGTAGAAGAACTGCTAATTACATATATCTCTATTTAAATGATTCATTCCAGGCATAACCTTGGTGTTTTCTTTGATATAATTGGCTAGGAATGCATATCAAAACTTGAGCGTTCCTTTTCTTTTAGTATCAGGTTAGAGGTTAGGAGTTTTCCTTTTTTTTTTTTTTCCTTTCTCTCAGGGAATTCTGTCCCATTTGTTGCCTAACAGACTACAAAGATCAGTACTTAAGAGACAAAAGATGTGGTTGGGAAGGAGAGGAGGAGGAAGGGTGCAGCTGGGGCCACTCTCTTAGCTGGCGGGGGTTTTCTCTTTGCAGAGATACCACAAGATTTTGTTTGGGGATCAGGTACTGGATTCAAGCTTCTTCCTCGCTCTCTCTTGCTGTCGGGTTCAGAAGGGAGGAGTCGAGTTGCTGCTACCCTTGGGGAGAATTCGCTGCCACCAGTGAGTCCAGCCTTTTATTGCTTCTTCGTAACTGTGGGTGAGCCTTTGCTTGTAAGAGCAGCCATTGAACTGGGACCTTTTTAACACCTGATCTCACTGGAAAGGATCCTCACCATCTACTCAGGTGCCTCATGGCAAAAATCCAGGACCCTGAACCCCTTCTCCTTCCAGGGGACGCCTCTCCCAGCTGCTTGCGGCAGCTTGCTTACAGAAACCCAGGTGCTGCTGCTCAGCCCCACTGTTTTCTGCCACAGGCTTTTTTGCAACGCTTTAACTCAACATCAGGTGCCCAATGGGACATCCAACTCTCCTGCTAAGGCTGTGGAGTTTCTGCTACATTTCATTTGTCATGCCGGGTGTGCCCACTTCTGCCATTCCAGCCACTGCTCCGAGGTTCCTGCTACAGCCCATTTCGCCATCCAGAAGGGCACTGGGGTTGGGTTCCTGACGTGAGTTTGTAAAGGAAGGCCCTTTCCTCTCTCTCCCATCACCCTGCCTGCCATTACCACATGGTAATGATGGCTGAGTGCGCCACAGCGCCCCCTGCAGGCTCGGAGGAACCACGGCCCTGCCCTGCCCGGCCGGGAGCCGGCAGCGCCCCTGCTGGCTGTGACCGGAACTGCACCGAGGGGAAAGGGCCCACGGCCCAGAGAGGGCTGTTACTGATTTTCTGGTTTTTGTTTGTTATTGCTGCTCTTGTTTGTTTCTTTGCCTTGTTACACATATACAGATATGTATTAGTAAAGAACTGCTATTCCTTTTCCCATCTCTTTGCCTGATAGCCCTGTAATTTCAAAGTTATAATAATTTGGAGGGAAAGGATTCATATTTTCCATCCCAGGAAGGTTCCTGCCTTCCTTGGTAGACACCTGTCTTTCAAACCAAGACACATCAACAAGTGGATAACTTCACAAACTGCTGGAGTAATAAAGCATGACAAATTAACAAATATTTTCAATGATATTTTTGTTAAAACCAGAGACAGAAGCCAGTTTTTCACTACACAACCAAACAGCAAAGTACACTTTTCATATCATCTACTTGTTCATGGACCAGTGACTGTAAGTAATCACATTCTGATTGACAAAGGCTATATACATGAGATTCCAACACATCTGGATGTGTCCAACTATGTGAAATGCAGCGCTTAGCAGCATACATTAATAGGATAATGAGGCAGAGCCACTCCTGAACATGCAGTTCACACAGCACAGTTAATCTCCTGTAATTCCCCCTTCACCACACCTAGCCAAATCCTGTCTGCCATGTCCACAAATGATCCACAAACAACCACATAACTGAACTTCTCCTCTTTATGCAAGGTTCAGGATGTATTTCATCAACAGAAAATGAAATGTCATCTTTTCAGAAACATATAGCACAGATTTATCCAACGTATTCAAAGAATCACATTTCTGGGATAAGGATGCCTGCTCCCACAACCAGCAAGGAACATGGAGTGAATTACTTCATTTCACTAGCCACATTGCACAAATTCACCAGCTGCTTTTCCTCAGGCATGTAAGGAGAGGAGAAAATGCAAACTAAAAATACTTTTTGCCCACACTGCTCCAAGAGTGGCAGAAATCCTGCCCTCCTGCTGTGGCCACTGGCAGAGCTCCCAACCAACACTTACACAGCCAGGTTGGCGGCCATGGCATTTTCCCAAAAACAGTGTCAGTAAAGCAAAGAAGAAATCATTGGTTTTTTGGCACTGCCTGCTGTAACCCTGCAAGCTATGCCACACAGAGAGTGAGGGCACGCACACCTGAGACCAGGAGAAGGGAGTTCTGCAGATCTTCACTCTTCCACCAGTACATCTCACAGCTCCTCATCTTTGCTGTGTACTCGAACACATCTGTGGCTCTATGTTAAGCACAGTCCCCACTCAAACAACATAATTTAACTCTTTAAGATTTAGATCCAATTAGAATATTTCTAGGAAATATTTCTGTGGTCAATGGAAAGACAGATGGCCGACTCAAATAAGGGGCTTTAATTTTGCCTTGTTTAAACTACTGGTTTTATGCTTTGGTTGCATTCTCCTAAGAAAATATGAAGCTGTGTAATCAAGTAAATGTGATGGGTGTTACTGAAGTATACTGTAGTATTTGTACTGAAGTACAAATAACTGCTGTAACTACTGCCCTGCACAAGTCTCAAAGAGAAAAATCTCCTGGAGCCGGCAACGGCTGTAGTGAAACGGGCTCTACACATTTGAAAGCCTTGGCTGAAGATTCTGATACAAACAGACTGCAAAGATGCTCTGGCCTGAAAGCAGCCAGATTTCTGTCACTCGCTGTTTCTCAACTGTGAAAAATAATGTCAAGATGGAAGAAATTACTGAGCTGACTCAACATACTTGAACTGATCCTCAGAGCAATGCAAAAATAAGACTCAATCCCACAATCAGCTGCCCACTGACAAACTTTTTGTTGGTATCTTTATTCTTACCAGATGGATTTAACAATGGTCTAAGGTAAGGGTCTATTTGCACTAAAATTACAGAGGAATGGGCACTGTCAATGCCCAACCTCTGGCAATGTCCACTAACAGCTACCACATTAAGAATAGCTGAAGTACACACAGAGCTGACAAGCAAGAGGCAACTTTTATTTAAATTATCTTTTAATACTGAAGAAGTACTAGAAGGAGAGAAAAAATTTTTAAGTTCTCTGGAGTCCTCAGTTCTGCACAAAAACATTTTTTAAGGAAAAGTATTCCAAGACATACATAGTACACACCAAGCAGAGGTCTGGTTGATGGAGAAATTACAGATTATGGCTACTGTCACCATTTTTCCTCCAGAGGAAGTAATTATGTGGCCATCTATTCCCCAGTAGAGCCTTGGGAACATCAGCATCTAAGGTTTATTCTAGTCAGGGTCAAAAGATGAATGAAAGCATATGAAAAGGATAACAAACACAACATGTCAGACACAACTACATAAGCCTCAATTACAAGGAAATGAGAAAAAAAATAGCATATGTGGGGATTTCAAAATAAAAATTAAGGGCTAATGGCTAATGGGAATGAAGTGCTTAAACATCTTTAAAATGTTTGCATCCAAATCTTGCTACCTAAGATAGCAACCATACAACTTGCAATGACTTTTCTTTCAAAACTGCAACTCAGGGAAGGCAGCTTAAAAGTCCAAGCCCAGTTCCTCACTCCTGCAAGGAATTGCATATAGTCCTGTCCATAAATTTAGGAACTTCCCTCCACATGATTAGACTTCTTACTCCTTTACCAGATGATTGTTGGAGCTCCTTATGCTTGCAGACAGTTCCTTACAATTGCCGATTAAATTTATTCATAGCCAATTCATATTCATTTACTCTTGTGATGACATTCTCTTTCAGCTTAAATTAGATTTTAAGACCTCCAGGACACTGACCAAATCTGTGTAAGGATAGACAGTCCTGAGCCCAAGAATTCCCTTTTCTTAAATTAGAGCTTTGCTTGTGGTGACAATAAAATAAATAATAAAAATGAGTTTTTATAGTTTCACTAGTCTGATGTTCTTCTGCCATATTCTCTAATTAGTGCAAGTACACTCTCATGGAGTCTGATCAAATATATTGTGATGCATTCTAGGTGAGACTGCAGCTCTGCCTCATCTCTAACACATTGCTTATCTGGCTTTACATATTTATTAACACTACAAGCTGATATTTCTGATGTTTCCATCCTGACTATAAAAAACACAACAACAAATGGGTAAAAGAGCATGCCCCTTTTAGCATTAAAGCTTGTGGTGGAACTGACCAACTCAACTCCCACAAAAGTCCAGAAAAACACAAAAACCAGCAGATTCCTTCCCACAGTCAGAATCTGTAATGCCTAGAGGCAGGTTCTTCTCCTCACCAAAATTTTGAATTTAGGTTCTCCTTGAGGATTTTTGCTCACAATAAACTAGTTCTGCAAAGCCTCAGTAGCATCAACAATGATATACTGCAGGTTTAGAAACACATATTTTATATCTGTACAAACAAGCATCAGACCTAGAAACTTTACCAAACAAAAAAAATCTCCCTGATACTTAGCACAGATTTTATACATCTGCTGTTTTAGCACTTTTGAACACACTGGTAGCATTTCTGTTTTTATTCCTCAGTCCCAGCTTTGCTAAGGGCAGATTGAGCCCTACTTTACACAAATGAACAAAAATTCTAGAAACATTGCATATTTTTAAAAAATCATCATTTGTTTCATGAAATAATTGGTCTGAGTTGGTTTCCATGCCCTTTAGCTGTCCTGGCTTACTAGAAAGGCAAGTTCCAATGCTGAACTCCAGCATTTATCACAATTCAAATGGAAGTGGTAAAGCAACATACTTAAATATGGAATAATATCAAGAAAATGTTGTGCCCAGAATTTTAATGAAAATGGCAAATTAACAATTCCATTTTCCAATGCAGACAAAAGTAAAGGTTAACAAAAAAATGAGGGCCCAAACCTCCCTTTTAATTGATTCAAAGCACCAAGGACACAGGAGAGAACAGCAAGCAACTACTCCAAAAATAAAGTTACAGGATGAAATGGGGGAATTTATGAAGTATCTTTTATTTTGTTTCAACAAATACAGATTCCCATTCTTTCATGGTAAGAGCCCAAGTACTAGATATTCAAAAATTAATGTGAAAAAAGAGGGGTTTAATCAGGCAAAAGCAGGAGTACTTCCTAGATAATGCAGTTTCAAAGGACTGAACAACTGGACAAAACTCCCTTCAGAAAAGACAGTAATACTGAAGCATAGAAAACATTTATGTAGATTCTCTATCTTTTCCAAGGAGAAACTGAAAAAAATAGAGCAGGAAAAACAGACTAAAACTGAGTCACTCACCCAGACATCTGTAGGGAACCACAATATGTGGATGACCATTGCACTGCTTCCATCCCCTCTTGCACCAGTTCTGTATTGTAACTGGCTGGTTGGCTTCAACAACATTGGTGATTTGCAATTCAGGGTACACCTAGCATTCAAAGTATAGAAAAAGACAAATGTTATCACAAGTAGAAACTCTGGGTCACTGTAACACATTTGTAACAACACAATGTTCATCTTCCCTCTCTTCTCCGTCTTCTGCTGTGTAAAATATTTATGTCATGCATTGTCTGCACATATCTGGAAAGCTGGAGTTTCTGTTAATCAGTAAAAAACATGTGGCTGCCAATTCAGAAAAATTATGGTGGTAACAGCTTAGTCAAATTCATAACTTGGCCAGTTATATTTGACTAAGGTAAAGATCAGCTAATCATGGTTAAATACCTTCTCCTCCATGTCTAGGCTACTGCAAAATTCCTAATACAGGGCACATTCTCTGTACAACTAAACTTAATAGCATGTCTTTATGTTCATCTCAACCATTTTAACAAACATCATCATTCCTGCCTGCTGCAGTCTGCCTAGTACTAAAACTCTGTTGAAACAGTTACTCATATTTAGGTTTACATTACCAATTTCTTAATTGCCAAGATCAAAATTCTATCTGCTTTAATACCACAATACACTTCTACACCCACAATCATCACACCAGCAAACTTGCTGATTAATTTATTGGCAAACCACAACTTTTGCTTTTAGCCCCCTCACTCTCTTTATGCCATCTCCCTTTTCTATACTAGCACAGCTCTTGCTTTACATTTTTCAAATTGGCCATCTACCACCCCTTCCATGAAACTCAGAAGATACTAATTTTTCTTTGCTTTTCCTCAAACAATCCTTATCAACTTCCAGCTGTGTGTGATTTGAGGATTTAAGTGCTCTGAAAACTACTGTCTACTCATATCTATCAATGGAAAAGAAGATCAGAAATAGGAAAAAATCTGAAGTAACTGGAGATGGTCCAAAAACATCCTGCAGAGAAGTAACATAAATCCCAAAAAAAGAAAACTGGGTTAAGATGGGGAGAATTCTGAGAGTCCAAAACTGGTACTTGGAAAAGTACTCTAAGAATCCTGACAGTCCTGCCTCAAGTAAAAAGGATTTGTCTCAATCATGGATCTCCACTGAGGTCACGGCATCTGAGAGGCAGTGCCTCCTGGCACTCCCCTGATGGAAGGTTTAAAATATAACCATGGCAAAATGAAGCAAGCAGCTTGAGCTAAAGTCTTAAACTTTAAAAGACACTAACAAACGACTTGAAGATTTGAAACGACAAATATTTGAAATCAGTAGTCTTTGAATGTGGCCTGGTCCATACACATGGGAACAACCAGAAAGCAATCAAAGCATAACTGGAAATAATTGGAAATAATTTCTTACTTTAATTAAGAGACATGAAGGGGCTATTACAATTTTAAAATTGAAGAGTATTAACAGCTTAAAGCACAAAACAAGGGCAGATACAATAACAAGGCCATTGAAATGACTACAGAAACAACAATGCACTTTATGCTAGAGAGCTTGAATATCAACCCCGCCTTCTATTCCAAAATATAATTTATTAATCAGATACTTCTTTCCTTGTACAAATACTTCACAGAATCCATCTGTCAGATCTTTGCCAGTTTCAACAGCACCCTCAGCTCACAACAACTGAGCAGTGATGGCTGAAGAAGTAGAGAGGCTGAAGGTGCAGCCTGGGATGTCAACCCAGCATACAAGATACAGTGACCTCAAGAAGTCCACAGGCAGAACTGAAAAGTGTGAAAGCTTCCTACACTCAGAAGACTGAAGCTTTACTTTTTTTTTTTTGTCAGCAGGTGGCCAAGGCTGATGGTCATCATCCACATTCCATACAGATGCCCATTTTCACACTGCTTGCAGTAAGTAACTCCAGAGGAACTTGCTGCTCCCCCTGCTCCATCAGTGCTTCAAATACTAAACTCTGCACTGCAACAGCAGGTTCAAGGAAAGCTCTTGCACATGCTCATGATCCCTGTAACAGCACTGCCAAGTGGATTAGCAGGAAACTTCACACTTTAACTACAGCAGTGCAAGGCTCTATAGATGCCTCAAGAGCTAACATGTGATGCAAGAGGAAGATCTGATTTTCTTTGGGTATTTCCTTTAGCATTGTCATGCTGAATTCTTCCAGTTCATACCTCCACAAATGTCACATTCATGCAATTACAACCCGTGGTTAGATAATACTGGGTGCTGTCACAAACCATGTGCTTGATATATCAGTGTCAACTGACATGTTCTCATCAGGGACATTCAGCATTGCCCAGGGTTAAGTGCCACTTGTCATCAGCAGAGGAAATAAATGCCTTAAACAAAGACAACTAAGGAAATTTCAAAATGGATAGACTGGAATGTTTAAAAAAGGAAATTAAGACACAAAAAAAATCAAAACCATTTATTTACCCACATGAATGTGTACAGAGCTTTAAAGTGACACAAAATAGAATTCTGATCCACAAGAACAAAGATACACTTAGTTGCTTTCCTGAAATGAATTTCTAAAGAGTAAGAGCACATTATTAATGTGTCAATGAAAGACTAATATTAGTGGGAAAAACAAGTTCATGTATTATTTTTATTTTTACTTTTACCCAAACCCACCATTTCAACTGCTGGTTAAAGTAAAGTGGACCAAATGCTAAGTAGTTAGCAGTATTTCTCAAAAGTACACAAGGACAAAGAAATACAAAGAAGTCTCTTCTTCTGTTACTACATCAATTACTAAATTCCTGATTTCCACTGACAGCTCACACAAAGCTCAGTCGACCCTTTAGGAGAGAAAACAAGCTTTGAATTTCATTATTAATAGGTTAATGCCACTGTATGTGCCAAGGAGAGTTCTCCTCACTAGACCTCTACAATATATTTGCTCTGAATTGAAAGTGGGACCTAGTTAGTGCCACAGGAAAATGAGCCTCATATTTATTTAGAGTGTCCCTAATGAGCTACTGGTCCTTCTACAGTGTCAGGGCAAGCAGTGCTAGAAAGCTGCAAGATAACCAAACTTTCAACATTATTGTAACTTGCTGTAGAGAAGTTCCTTTAATTCATCCTAAAAAGTGGAGAAAACAGAGAGCAATGTAATCTAGAAAATTTAACTGGCAATCAAGAGTTACAGCTACATTTTCATTTATTTCCATTTTCATTATCAAGTCTCTTTATATACTGACTGCAGAAACAAAAATCTAAAAACTCACTCAGACTATTCAGAATTTAATATAATCTTGCTAAAACTCATGTTTACCACCACCAGCTTTGATGTTGCATAGATTTAGGACCAAAATGTAGATAAAAGAAGATGAGAAAGCTTTTGGGTTGAGAGAAAGACAATCTTTACCAATTACTATCATAGGCAAGAGAGGCTCAACGCGGGGAAAATATTTTTAATTCCCAATTAAGGAATTAAAAATGGGACATAGTGGGACAAACACCGATCTCTCTGACCAGACCCCTTCTGGATAATATCTGCCAGCACTCAAGTACAAGCATTATATGTAACTGAAATCTCTATGAGAGATACTTCTTGGTTTTTTTTAATTAATGTCTGATACATGATTATATAAATAAGTTCCTCCATCCAGTCACACATGTTCAGCACATCTTGGATCAATCTTGAAGTAGTATTTGAGTGTAATCATGAGGCAATCATCTCTGATACCAAAAGACGTTTAAATTCAAAAGTTTAGTATTTCACCTACTGATATTATTCATTATGTCCCTCATCTTCTAGAGCAACTTTGACTATTCAGAATATTGTTTTTATCATATTTTCAAATAAAATGTCAAAAAGTTTTCAAGGTTAGCTGATGATTAGGAGACTAGTGAAGCCACTTCAATTTATATCTTCAGTTTTTATTAGACAATCAAAACAATAGCAATAGAAATAACTATATGTAAATCTTGAAGTACTGTAAGTGTATGACTGGAATTAGTGGTACAGATTTATTCTTACTTCTCCTTAAACATAAGAATCTTTTCCTGTAAAAAGCAGAATCACTGTAGAGAAGAGAATAAGATTCAGAGTAACAGTTTCTGCTTCCCAGAACTTTGTATTGGTGTATTGAAGAGCATATGATAACTATTTCTGTATGTCCATTTCCAGCCTACAACTTGGGAAGCAGCAACAATGCAGAGTCCCAAATTAGCTGCAGCAGAAGTGGTGTCACATGAGTAGCCATGTCACAAGCACCATCAACCCTAAAAGAAATGAATGTCCTGCTCTTGGTCTTGCAGTCTGTGTCCAGAAAATAGACAGCTATAAACAGAATAAAGTTACTAAATGTCTCATGTAAAATATCCTACTTTATTACTGGTTTTTACAACAAGTATTCTACATCACTTTACAGTAGCTCCTAGCTTTCCCTGAGGCAGCCCCCTGCTCAGGAACCATCACCTTCCAACCCAGAGCACTGCCATCACCAGCAGAACATCTTTCCTTCTCTGCCTTGTCTCTGTGGCTTCAGCTGTGTCCTGTCTCATCACTGACCACACTCAGCCACTTGCTGCTGGCTTTCTCAGCCATCAGGCCTTTCTAAACACAAAAGCAAGGCTACAGAGCTAGCTGAAGCTGGCATCCAAACTTTTCCTGTCACTCTCTGTAACCCAAGCAAAGCCTTCACTTGCTCAAAGAGAATTATGACAGTAAAACCCAGCATTAGCAGCACTGAGCAGTTTTGAAATTCTCTGTCATGAGCCAATATGAGAAACAGCAAGGTAACCACAAAGGAACAGCTTTTTCTCTGCACCACGAGTTCCAGGCATCTACAGCTGAAGGTTAATCAGCATAACATCTCAGGTATTGGCACCAATTTCCAGCAGCCACTTGGGAAGAATGTATGCATATACCCTTTTAACCCCACAATTTAAAAGAAGAAGTTTATCAGTAATCAATTCTTAAACTAAAACCCAC
Organism: Muscicapa striata striata; assembly: GCA_030060385.1. Classification (NCBI taxonomy): domain Eukaryota; kingdom Metazoa; phylum Chordata; class Aves; order Passeriformes; family Muscicapidae; genus Muscicapa; species Muscicapa striata. The sequence continues at coordinate 4,364,909 of JAREIS010000011.1, forward strand.
ACCAAATTACTTAGCATAAATAAATAATCCCAGGCTGAATGCCTTCCAAACCAGCCAGGGAATTTTTTTCTATTAATTGAATCCTGAGGACAAATTTTCAGAGACACACTACTTATCTTCAGCTACATCCTCTTGCATCCACCCATAACATCCTTGCATGTTTAATAGCTCCAGCCTCACTAGCTAACAGAGTCAACCCTCAACCTCACCTAAGAGTTTCACATACTGCTCTTATAACTATTTCTTTAGGCCCATCCAATAAATCACCCTTCTTTCCAACATCTCAGCTGCTTCACTTTTACACAGAGTTGCTCTTCCAGAGTTTCCTGCCACAAAACTCACCCACTACTTCAACTCCTTTCACCCCAACTCTTGCCTCTCCAATCCACTCATCCTGGCATTCTGTTATTTTCATTTCCCATCTCTCTGCCCACTCAGTGACTCCAAAGTTCCATGCTAACACCCAAATGTTGTCTTTTCTTCAGTCCTCTTCCTTTTTTCTCTATGCATGCAAAGTCAGCAAACACCTCAACACTCCAACTAGTTTCCTTCTTTACTGAGGGAGAGGGAGAGATGCAGGTGTATGTGTGAGAGCAAGATGGGAGATGATGAACCTTCTAGGCATTAACCACAGACCAGGGGGAGATGGGGTCAGGGATCAAAATGTTGCTGCAATTTTTACTCCTGGTCATGATAATATGCACTTAGTGCTTTTCTCTGTGAGCAGGGTACATACAACATCTTGATACATCATTCCAATTGCCTTGAGTATTGAGAATGGTAGAAACATGAGCTGGTTTTAGTGCAGTGACCAGTTGGGTTGGTTTACCCATATGAAGCTTCATACATACATGATCTCTTCTCTTAAAATTCCCTATTGTGCTTTTATCTGGAATTTCATGCAAGACTACCACTTACCCTGTAATTAAAGTGTTCAGAAAGGCTCTCAGCCATGAGGCAGCCTGCTCAACCCTAATCCATATTTTACACAGATCTAAACTGAACACCCATACTCACTTTCTCTCGACATTTTTCTCTGCACAAGGGAAAGGCAGAAACCTATGAAAGCAGAAATAAGGCTGCATGGCCAAACCCATCCTCCTCACTGCCTCTCAAGTTCTTGATTTTATAGCACAAGTGTTTGTATGCAGTAAGAAAACCAAACCAGAACTTGAGCCCTGCCAAGAATATTCTGTTTACCACACCAGGTTCTCTAAAGCCTCTCTTGAGTAATTGCAGAGGATATCCAGCTTTTCATACCGTAAAACCTCAGAGTAAACAGGGCTGAACTTAGTCTCTTCTAAGCTGCTTCTCTGTCCACTTTAAGCACAACAAGCACTTCCACTTCTCCACAGGCAGAGTATTTTATTCACAGAGTCAGCAAAGTCCACTTTGTCAAGTCACCACAAGCCTGTTCACACATTCACTCTCCTTGAGTTGAAACCTCATCTGTCTGTTACTCTACAGCATCACCAGAAGCAATTAACAGTTTGGGGTTTGGGGTGCTGGTGTTTTTTTGCAATTTCCACTGCTTACAAAATTATCTACTTTATGTCAAAGTTGTCCTTGAGGCCATGCAAAAAAGTGTCACAAAGCAACAGGCCCTCTATGATTTTTCATAATCTAATTAATTTATGCATTCTTGAGTTTCCTGCAAATATAGCCAAAGGGTGATTTATTAATCTAAGAGCCCAGATTCATTTATATGTATACCCCAAGAGACACACAAGGCTGTGATTTCCTTTTTCATGAAATCAACTTCAGGCTCTAGTACCAAGAATGTGAAGTGGTATTACAAAGTCACATTCTGAAACAGTGGCTGTATCTTAACATCCAGGACACAAGAAAACCATGCATGGTTTAAGTCTAGTAGGGAAAGCTATAAAGAAAAAATTGGGGAAGTCTGAAAGTTAAAACTGACTACCTGACATTCTAAAATAAAAGTTGATCTCGAAAGGAAAAAAAAAAAAAACCAAACCAAAAATAAATTTAAAAAAAGAAAAGAAGAAAAAAAAGAAAGAATGAAGAATGATGTGAAGTACATGCATTCAGTGTCATATATTTCCTTGTCTTGGTCCTTTAAACAAGATACCTACAAGTAATTACCTGAGCAGCTGTAAGATGACACTGGACATTTCTTTCTTTATAACTCAAATAGCAATGTTTTTTCATCATTATTGTTCTCGTGAATGAGATATACATTACACAGACTGCAGTTTTTAAATACATATTGAGAATATTTAGTGTCAGGAAAAAGGTAGGATAAAAATTTCCTCTCTAAAGAAATAAAATCAATCCTTCCTTGACAAATATTTATAAACATGTTTTTCTCCTATTCTTTCTCATAATTTTTTTTTGTCCAAAATAATCAGAATTGCCTCACCATTGCATTGCACCGATTCAACAATTCAGTCTGAAAACTGCTGTCTCAGGACAGCAACATGCAGGATACATGACTGAAAATTTATCAGGCACTTCTTATGTCTATTACCACTATTAATCATATCTCAGATGAAATGAAGTTCACCACAAAAGCTTATCAATAAAACCTTTCACTAAGCATTTCCTGAAGCCCTATCTACTTCTGAAGCCCTACTCTACAAAATAACAATGCTCCAAAACAAAGGCAATACATTCCAGTTCAAAAGCTGAATGAGCTTAAAAAATGCACTTTTTCTGATCAGACATGAATTTATTAAAAATTTCATTTTAAACTTGCAAGCCTGAAGTTACTTTCAAATGCAGAAAACCCCTTATGATACAAATGTGTTTGAAGACATGACCCCTTCTACCCTTAAAAGAATTCCCTGAAAAAAAATATTGGAAAATATTGGAAAATTTGATACTACAAATATTGGAAGATTCAATACTAGTATTTCAGAAATTTTGATACACCACTTTAGGAGACAAAAAACCTTCTACACTTTAATTTGCTTCACTTATTCAGCTTCAAAGTAGGAATCTTTTTAAAGGACCACTGTTTTTCAGGGTGGGTTTTTTTTTCTTTAAATGAATTTTCACAATTATTTTCCCAAGAAACTGAAAACTTCATAAAAGAAGAATAATATGATGATTCATAAATATTGCTGAGACTTTGCTGGAGGGTTTTCTCTTTTTCTGTAGAGAATTTTCCTCCCATTTGTATAATAATTTGGAGGGAGGGAGTCATCTTTTCATGCCAAGAAGGTTCCTGCCTTCCCTGGCAGACATCTGTCTTTTAAACCAGGACAGACTTTTGGAGCAATTTGTTCCACATTTCTGCATTGCAGGAAAAAAAAGGGGAGAACTCAGCATCAAGGCCTCAGCAAGTCACACAAAGAAGAAAATCTGCCAAGGAGCAGTCAGCACATACTGCAAATTCTGCTTTACAGAGAGCAGCATCTACTGCTTATGTCTTTGATAACACTCACAAGCATTACTGAAAGCTAGTGTTCCAACAGGATATTAAGATATCTTCATTAACCCATAAAAGCATCAAGGCTCTGCAGATCACTCACCATTCACTTTTACTCATAAATTGCACTTACTGTTTCTCCAAGTTTGTTTCATAGTAAAGGATGAGAAGGAAGATAAGGAGAGACCATCAAGACTGCCACTGTCACAGATCTTTGAAACAAAGCTTGGAAACTGGTCCAAGAAAGATGTAAAATTTCTTTTTTATTTTAGTAAACTGACTGGTGTCTTCATTTCCAGTTACTAAATTGGACTGAGAAGTCAACTAATCCAAATTTTCTGCTAAACACTGTGGCTGCTGAAGAAGCAGGCCATCATCCTGAGTGCCTCAATGATGTCCATGTGGATATTTATCAGGAGGACCTTCCAGTCATTCCTCACGTCTGAAAACAAGGGCTTCTGGCTATGATCCCTCCAGTTAAGCTGTACCCTGAAGCCAGCAAATGCCAGTTTGAGAGCAGAGCAAGGAATGAAGTGGGCATCATCAAATGTGCATTATGCAGCAAAGTCCAGCCATCCTTCTACACCAGACTTCCACAATTGACAGACTGCACACACACACACACACACACACACACACACAAGCACAAGGTCTGCAATGGCAGATTCAGTCAGCCCTAGGGCTGAAACAGAAGAACACATGAAACATCTCCCAGCTATGTAATATTCACTATGCACTCTTGTTTTGTAAAATACATGTTTGGTTTTGGTTTTTTTCAGAATTAAAAACATGCAGCACAAAGTTCTCTCTGTTCCTGCACTACTGCATCAGACCCACCTACCTTGGCTTATTTTCCAGCAGTGAGAACAGACCCACAGTTCACCTTTGCACTTCCTCAGCAAACTCCACTACTCACAGGCTCCAAGCTGTGCACACAGCACAGAGAGTTAGGGGCCAAAGTTCTGGGGTCATTTTTTCCACTTACAGGTAAGAAACACTGCTGTAGAGCTGGCTACTGAACTTCGTGCACATAAAGGAGAAAGGTTCTGACAGAAGCTCTCACAACAAATTCACATAAGCACCAAGTCTCCATGTGCATGAAGATGCCACTCACTGGGTGCCTACAGGCATCTTTACACTTACCAGAAGCAGCTCAGAAGCCTGCAAACCAAAGAATATGCTGTCTTAGTGCTCCATTCCCCACCAGAAAAGAAGCTGAACATTTTGTTGCCAGCTTTCTTCCTCCAGCAGTATGTTCCCACACAGATGGCAAAACATTTTTGAAGGCTTGATACTGCATGCTCCACTGAAGTCAGTAGAAACCATTTGATGCCTTAGGATTTAGTTTTTATATTTTTCAGATCCTATACTGCTTTAGTGTATAACTCTAAGACTCCATAGCCTGTCAGCTACTTGTCCATCTTGGGTGTAGTCTCTCAGACTGCCTCCTTCCAAGATGTACCTACTGAAGGCCTTTAATAAATACCCACTTTTATTCTCTGTTCTAGGTAGCCACTCTAAGGCATCACCTGACACCAATTTCTCTAACAGAAAGATTCAATCCAACTCCAAGAAAACCTGAAATATGACAAATTTAATTTGTTTCCTCCTTCTACAAAAGACCAGTTCCAAAAGGATTAGGATGGCTGCCAAATGGAGAAACCACTTCAAATTGCTCCCAATGATTCAACTGACCACAGTAATATCAATCCCTAGAGAACACTGATGGGATGCAACAAAGTCCAATCATATCTCACAAAAATTCAACACCAATATATTTAAGATCTTATTCTCAGAAATGGGATACTAATTTCCAACTGCTCAAAGGTGCACCGAGTAAAGGGAAAATCAGAATAAACTGAAATCCAGTTAAATTATGAATCATCTGAGATGTGTTGATCCTGAATTTCAAAGGACAGAATGAGGACTGTAACCCTGCTTCTGCTTTCCAACAGAAACCACTGCAAAGCTGGAACATGCCCATGTACATGTCCCTCTGCACCCTGCATCTTGCCAGCAGATATCCCAGCCTACTCACAGAACCATCAAGGCTGCCAGCTCTTCCTAATACTGAGAGAACTTTAAAATTAAAAGTAATTATGATAATTTACTGTATGTGTATTTTTTTTACTTTTGTTTCACAGTAAGGCTGGCAAACAATACATTTAAATTAAAATTATCTTTGACAAACTTTCTCCAACAAGAATTAAGTTCACTGAATTGGACTGAAGTAAACATAAATAAATCAAATATGACTATTCCAATCAAGGACTTCTGGACTGAAAAGATCTTCAAATTACTAGAAAAAAACACAACCAAACAAGAAATCCTTAACATTCAATACTGTTTTGGCTCATCCTTGGAGAGAAATTACCTCTTGTCCCTCAGAACTGCACCTACACTTCTCTTGAAACTTTCAGAAACAAATAAAAAAAGCAGATCAAAGTTTTAAATGCTCTTATCTTCAGGATTATGTTTTGATGCAATCTATTACTGTGCTCTGCAGCTTAGCAGTTTCTGTTGTTTAGTGCAGTAACTGAGATAAGCTTTACTTCAGCACTCATGAAAGTTAAACATTAAACTAGAATGAAGTTCCTTCTCCAAAGATTAATCTAAGCATCAAAGTCATTGTAAGGATTTGCAGAGATTTCTGTATTTAATTTCCAGCACAGTGCAAGCACTTTGGCACCACTCTGTTGCTGAAGCCTGCTGAAAAACACCAGGCTGACCCCCTGAAAGTCTGACACCCCATAATCCAGAAATTCTATGAGACAGCTACACAACATGATAAATTAATTTGCAATTATCAAATCCACTTGTGTTATGAAAAAGGCAGTATTTTAGCATGTCAAACATCAACAAAGAATCCTTATCTTAGAAACCAGTATGCAATACTGAACCTCCAGCTGTAAAACCCTGGCAGAAGCCAAAGCTACAGCAAAATCAGCAGCAATTGGGATTCTGCATTTGAGATGGAGGGTCTATATGCTTTTTCTTCAAATCTTTATGGCAGGTCTGTGGAATCTGTGGAACTGTTCAGCAAGTGACCCAAAAAACCTAAATTTTAGATCAGATAACCACCACAAGGATACTGAATTACATCCAATTTCTCAGTCTTTCATTCACCTGTCAATTCCCTTCTGTTCTTCTTGCTGTCATCACTCTGCCTAAAACCACCAACCTTTGCCACATTTCTTTATTTTCACCTGCCTTTTCTTTAACTTTATGCACAGATTCTGCTATTTTTGAATATATTTGCTCTCCACTTATGTTTCTTCTGCTGCCAAAATGAAATTGTGGACCACATTTTCCTCTCTGATTAACATGTGGCCTACTACTCTTCTTTACAGACTTGATTTGACATCTGTCTTCTTGACTTACAATACTGAGACTTTTTTCCCTTTCAAATGGCTCATGTTGTCTTTTCTATAGCAAGAGAAAGCTTGCTGGCGAAATTAAGAGATTAACAGCATGTGCTCTTCTGAAAACACATAGAACCAAGTGTCAGAAAGATGTAGTGCCTTCAGAAATATCTAGAAAGTTTCTCTTCACAGTCTGTTCAAAGCCACCCTCTGGTCAGTTGTCGTAAGAAGTCCTGACCTCACACCTCCTCCAACATCACCAATCCAGCTCATCTGGGGAGAGGGTCAAAGAGGAAACTTGCCCTTTTTCTGTTTGCTGAGGTTTGCTTTGTGCCATTTCAGTTCCCCCAACTTCCTTGCTGCAAGATCAGACACATGCTAAAATTTAGCAGAGAAGAGATGAGGAAAAAGGAGATAAGAAAACTGTCTGCTTCTGCAACAGCATGTACTTGTGCCAAACCACTGGGTAGCTGCTCTCCTGGTAAGACACTTTAAAAATCAGCTTGCAAAATCTGACCATCTCAGATCCAGCTACACATCCTAAGCTACAACAGCTCAAGGTGTATAAGCTGAAAGTCTGCAAAAGCAGGATCATTCAGGACTTCAAGCCTGGCTGAATATGGGAGACTCCTCAGCCCTCTGTGTTGCTCCAAACTCCAAACCAGAACAATGTCTCAGTTAAAATTGATAGGAACACTTCACACCACTACTCAAGAGTGGCTCCAAACCATACTAGCTCCAAAATATTAGAAGTCATCTTCCAGACTTAAGCAAGTAATTAATTATCTGTTAACATATCCACAGATGAGCTCTCAGCAATAAAATTTAGTTTCTATGACAATCTCCTCTAAAATATTTTAAAATATACACATATTAACTGACATGGTATTACAAGTTTAGTTTTAATAAGACTAGTCTAACCAAGAAGTCCTCTTAGATTCCTTATTTAGGATCATGAATGCAATTTCTGCTTCTTAGATGAATCTTTTTTTTTTTATTTTTTTGTCAGATGGAGTGTACAGACTGGTCAAATTGTGTGGGAACTTGGAAAAGCAACAGTACCTGCAAAACTTCACAGGTGTTTGAGGAAACACTCATCAAAATAATTTTTTAAGTCTTTAATTGGCTCAAACAAGGAAAGCAAAAGATTACTAAAGGATCTTTATACTGCCTTAAAATAATGAAAGTTCCCCAGAACCTGAATTTACAAGGAAGCCAGTTATTGACCACAACCCAGGCAGAGATGTCTCACCAAGTGAAGCAAAAGTGAGTAATGAATGGACAAATTAGATGTTGTATAAATGCCTAATTTTCACTGTTCTTCAAGAAAACCTGTGACTCAGGATAAGAATTTAAAAAATAAATTGCATTCGCTTGGTAACATTGTGTGATTTCTTCACAGAGCTGGAATGGGACATCTTGAATATCATTACATTCCCATGGGATCAGTACTCTTCTAACCTACAGTGATACTTATAGAAAGAAACTATGCTGGTAAAACAAATGTTACATTGGATAATACTTCCTCATATCCAGATGAACAACATTCATGTTTCAATATTCATGTCTGGGCAGAAGAAAAAGAAAATTAAGCATGGTATTATCATCACTGTACCAGTAAGTGTTCTCTTTTTTTCTGTTTATATATGCAACAGCTATGGGCACTCACAAAATCCAAAGCTGATGTTTAAGAGACACTGTGATGCATCTTGTAAGCACTGAAGTGTCTTTCTAGTAGAAGCTCCTGCCTCAGCTCAAGAGAAGGAACAGTTTCCCTTTCCATATAAGGATTCATAACAATCTAGAACAGTCTTAGGGACTTAAATCCAATGTTGGTTTTGGTCTCAACACTAAGCCAGATGCCTGTCGTGGGTCAATGCCAGCCAGGTGCCAGGCACCCACAAAAGCTACTCACTCATTCCCCTCTGCAGCTGGACAGAGGGGAGAAAATTTCACAAAGGGTTCATGGGTTAAGATAAGGACTAGGAGAGAGATCACTCATTAAATACCATCACAGGCAAAACAGGCTCAGCTTTGAGATATAAGTTTAATTTATTACTAATAAAATCAGAGGATAATGAGAAGTAAAATAAAACCTTAAAAACACCTTTCCCCCTACCCCTCCCTCCATCCACAGGGAAGGCAGGGAATAGGGGCTGTGGTCAGTCCATCACCCATGGCTTCTCCCACTGCTCAGGGAGAAGAGCCATTCCCCTGCTGCACTGTGGGGTCCCTCCCATGGGAGACAGTTCTCCATGAACTTCTCTGACGTGGCTCCATCTCACGAGCAACAGCTCTCTGCAAGCTGCTGAAGCCAGAGTCCATCCCATGGAAACAGCCCCCAAACTGCTGTGCCATGGTCACTCTTCCACGGGGTGCAGTCCTTCAAGGACAGCTGCTCCAGCCTGGGGGCAGGGCCCCTCTCTCCATGGGTCTCCCATGGGTTTGTAGCCTCCTCTCAAGCATCCACCTGCTCCAGCAGGGACTTCTCCACGGGCTGCATTGGATCTCTACATCCCCATGGATCTCCAAGGGGAGACAGTTGTTCCACCATGGTCCTCACCCCAGCCTGCAGAGGAATCTCAGCTCCAGCACCTGGAGTACCCCCTCCCCATCCTTTTCCACTGACCTTGGTGTCTGCAGAGATGTCTCACATATTCTCACCCCGCTCTTCTCTGACTGGAATTAAAACTGTGCCACAACCTTTGTTTTTCTTTCTTCTAAATAAGTTTAAACAGAGGCATTATCAGCATTTCTAATTGGTCCAGCCTTGGCTAGTGGCATGTCCATCTTTGGAGTCAAAGACAATGGTGGAAGCTTCCAGCAGCTTCTCACAGAAGCCATCTCTGTGCACCCACCCACTACCAAAAACCAGACCATGCAAAACTGATACAATGCCTTAAGAACTCTGTGGGGAAAAAAAATCTAAAAATCAAAAATCTTTACCTTTCAAACTTTTCTGTTAGTAACTTGAAGTAACATCCCTCCCATGAAAATCTTGTCCCACTCAAGGCAAAAAAAAAAAAAAAAAAAAAAGCTAAAATTCTGCTTAAACCATTAAAAAGATGCTGTATACATGTAAGCGGAAAAGGTGGATAAAACCATTAATAATTGGACAGATATTCTGAAACCTCTCCATGATTATAATTAATCCACAACCATCTAGAACAATTTTCTGTAAGGAACACACATCTATAAAAGAAAGATTATCTGTGGGATTTTTTATTAGCCAGAGGCATACAGTATTTGGAAGATTAAAGCAGGCACTCAGTACAGTGCTACATAATCGTTTTAATTGGATAAAGGCTAACTGGATGATAAGGCTGCTGTATGAATTAGAAATTAGAAAGTGGTAGTAATAAGCTGCTTGGGAAAAAAAGAATGTCCCAGAAATCAAGACATACTCCCCCCATCCAACCTGAGGCCATTGCCCTGCTGTGAATTCAAGCAAATGTACTTCCTGACAGCTTCAAAGCTATGGAAGGAAAGAAACTGTCTTTTCTTTTTTTATGTTTGCCTGCAGAACCAGCAGCAGAAACTCTGTGAGTAATGACCTTTTCCTTGCCAAGAGACCTCTGAACATCAACCCATTTTGTGATACCAATCACTGCTCCTATACAAGCTTCATGCACTGCAATTGGGAAGTAATCACCACTGTAGCCAGTATTTTTTGATTTCCATATCTTCCAAAATAGATGGACAACAGTGAAATGGGAATGGAAAAAAAAAAAAAAAAAAAAAAAAAAAAAGAAACTTGCCTCCACAAAAAAAAAAAAAAAAAAAAAACAAAAACTGCATCACAGTGGAAAGTGCCAGGAGTTCAAGAGGACCCAGACTGATCTTGAACAAAAGTGGGACAGATCTGTGCTAGACTGAATTGTCCATGTAACCATGGTCTCAAAAGGTGCATGAAAAAATCACAGAATTGCCTGGGTTGGAAGGGACCCTAAAAATCATATTATTCCAACCTCACTGGCCTTAGACACATCCAGGGATGGGACAGCCACTGCTTTTCTGGGCAACCTGTGCCAGGGCCTCACCACCCTCACAGGGAAGAATTTCTTCCTAATGTCTAATATTAACTTATTCTGTCAGTTTGGAGCCACTCCCTCTTATCCTGTTACTACATGCTCTTGCAAATAGTTTCTCTATCCTCTTCAAAATGGCTGAAACATAACAGCTGTATATTGATAATAGATTTTTTTTAACTTAAGGTAACCATCACGCTTTATGCCTATTATGTCTTATTATTTATTAAAGGAACAACTGCTTCCAGTCCATCTCAGAGTTACACAGTGAAAGACTGTGCAAGAAAATTGCAGAGCACGTATGATGAGAACTCTGTATGTAAGGCAGAAAAGAGAATGTGAAATGAATGCAGCAGTAAATGTCTTTGCTGTCCCCACCAGGACACCACTGATGTGGGAAAGGCAATGTCACTGCAGACCACATCTAACACTACACAGCCCTCTCAGGAGCATCCTGGGCCAGGAGTTGGGTCAGCTGAGCTTTGCTTCCCCTGCTGAGCATGCTGAGCATCTGGTGCAAGTGTGGCTGGTCTTTCTGCAACCTGAAGGAGCAAACCACAAGCACAGAACACAGACTGCTGACAATAATGAAGAACCTTTTCTCAATCATGTGCTAAATGCTCATCTGCTAGCTCAGTTATGAACCAAACAAGGCAAGAGGGCTGCCCTGCATATAGTCATTGCATTCATGTCTTTTAGAAGACAGAATAAACTATTCTACTCTTGGCACAAACATTATGCTGATGGAACCCATTGATTAATCTTGTCCACTGTATCTGTGAAATTCAAAATTAATCTACAAGAAAATGCAGCATTGCAATTTCATTAAATGCTGTACATGTTTACTTAAATATTTATTTATGCAGACAATCTTCATCCGTTTTCATCCTTTTTCCTCCCTCAGTCTCAAAGCAGAAGCACTCTTTGAAAAAGTCCTTATTTTTAAATTTCATTTCTTTTTGAGACATGCAAAAAAATCAGCATAGAGGAAAACAAGAGGGGAGATTATCAGCAGAAGAAAGACAGGAATCATCTTGCAACATATGCTCAAAGTTTTATTAGTCACTTGATTTGAAATATATTTCAATGGTAGACTACAGTCTGGGCAAAAGTTCCCAGTTTTCTTTCTCAAGAAAGTGGGTATACTAAGGTTTAACTGCAGAATAAATATACCATCAGTAGTAATCCTCTATTTCCAAGCAAATCAAATTTAAGCACTGGATGAAAGAGTAAACTAGTTCAACCTTTGCTGTGGACCAAAAGCTAAATAAAACCTAAGACCTTAATAATCAATGTGAAGAGTGCTAAGATACCATTCAGTCAAACTTTTAAGCATGACTGTTCACATCTCAGAATATACCAGCACCCATTGTTGTTGAAAATGTCATTTGTTTTTAAGGACATTCTGTGCTGCCAAAAATCTGTGTGTTTCCCTTTTCATTAAAGGGATCATTTTCCTCAGAGTAAAATTTATGGCTTTTTAGACTGCTGAATTTCAAGCAGTGTAGGTTTAAAATTTATTTTCCCCTTCAATACTGTGGCTATTCGCTTTGAGAAACTAGAAAAGGTACATTATGCAGCCTAGATAAAAACAACAATTTCTATTACAATGAAAATGACAAGGTGGAGAGAAACCATTATCAAAGCAGTAAGACCACTGTCATTGTGTCTCAACTTCTCAGAAAAAACAGGCCAAACAATTTTTCTCTTTTCAAAAACCTTGTCATCCCTGGCAGTTTAACAAATCCTTTAGCAGGAAGACAAAGACTAGAGGGAAGGAACTGCTTCCATCAGTGCTGCCTGAAGTAGGCTCCAGGACAAGCACAGCAGGATTATCAGACATGGTGACAAGAGGAAGCCATGCAAGCAAATCAAAAAGAGATGAGCCAGTCATTTGCTGGCTCTTTTGGCCCATGTACAGAACAGGGGACATCTGGCGATTGTGGGGTGAATTAATGTCAAAGCTTTAGTAGGGGTCATACTCCAGCTTGTACTGGGCCTGGCTAAAAGTGCTTTTGGGTTTCACAAGCAACATACCTAAATACATGGCAGAAAACCAGAGGATTTGTGAAAATGACAAGATAATAATTCTGGAAGCGTTATGGTTGGAGATCAGAAATGTCAACAGTGTTCTGTCAACAGTTTTAATGATTTACCTATTACAGGAATTTACCCTACTATTTTCTGCTCCATGTAACACAAAGGAAACAGTTAAGAATCTACTAACATGCATTTATAAATCTGTCATTTCTGGGGAGGATTTTTGTAAGAAATATACACGGACCACAAGATGGTCATGCATCCCAATGATGCTTAAAAGGAAGTGGACACTTGTGTTGACTTTACAAAAGAAACCAAGCAGTCATGAGTGCCAAGAGTAACACCTCCCAAAGCCAACACTCACTTTACACCTGAAAGCTACTCTAGGCATCCAGCTAAAGATGGAAAAGTGAGCCAGCTGCTGATTACAAAGTGCACTAGATCTCCAAACTCCCAGGTTTAATTCCCCCTCACAATTTCCAAACACAAACTTGTTTTATCATAGCTGTGGTTTGGTCTTATGGGAAACAAAAAAAGCCAACAAACAGTTGCATACTTAAAACGGAAATAGGTATCTCCAAACAAAACTAAGTGGAGGGGAAAAAGTGGGGGGAAAATGCATTAGACAAAATAATTGTTTGCCAGCTGTGACTGTTTTACAATTCATTTTGGACACTGAGTTCACCACAGATGGCAAAATAATTCCAGTCCTTCAAGGAACTCATATAATATATCCTAGCTACTACACACAGAATTCTGCACATAGTAGCTGCTCAAAATTGCTAATATGATAAACATACACCAGTATCTTCCATCTGAACACACTTTCCATTTAAACAGGGAATGAAGCATACCAAAATTAACTTCCTACTCTGCATATTCATGTAACTCTGAAAGCACACTTGGACAAGGGCAGGCTCCAGATGGGTTTTATGAACAGTTAGGAAGACAGGAGCTGATTGACCTCCAAAAGACCTTCCTACAACAATAATGTGTAGTGGGGACAACCCAACTCCTCCCATAGAACAACAAAAGGCAAATCCAGGAGCAGTGGTATCCACCTGCTTTGGGACACCAGCTAACCACCCATAAGGGGCTGTTAGGAAGAAACTTTCCCCAGGGGTGGTTATCAAGTAATAGTATGGTAAGGTTTTCCCAAAATTCTTCAGAAACAGCTGGGGCTGCAGTGTCAGTGACCAGTGGCTTGGCCTCAAGTGTCATCTAGATGATTCAACATCTTAAGGATTCTGGCACACAGAGCTGTAAACCATCCAAATTTGCACCAGTGCCCAATTTTTCTAGCAACTGCAGCACTTGCACTTGACAGCTGTGTGCAGATCAGGCCCATGCAGTTTTACTTCCCAGAAACAGGTACAATCCATACAGCAGCATGCTAGCTAGTTTGACATTAAAAGAAACCACTAAGAAATTGGACTTCTCTACACAGCATTCAATTCCACCTAAGAAAGTTTCATTTTGTGATATTTAAAAGAAAAAAAAAAACAATCAAGAGAAGCCACCAGCTTACACTAAACACAAGAAAATGTGCAGATATGCTTCCAGGAGCACTTCCTATGAGTTCAGTGTTAAAAGTTTAACTGAAGTCCAGGAAGGTGGAAGTGCTGGAAGTATCTTCCATTCCCTTTGAAAAAGCAATCTACTGTTTAAGCTTTGCCATATTTAAACTGTGTGATGTGTTGTCCAAATATAAACTCTGATAGTTCCTATGCTGCACTGAGCTCCCACTCAAAAGCAGTAAAGCAAAAACAAGCAACATTAATCTTTAAAACATGTAGGTGGTTCTGCTTATTCCCTGTTCCTCCCTTTCTGCTCTGCAATGCTCCTCTACTGCTACTTCCTGCATCAAGACCTCAAAATCCACCTAAGCTGGCAGTGGACCACAAGAGGAAACAACGAGAATCTCAAGGTTCACAGTACACCTCTGGCAGGAGAAATACAAGTCTTGCATCTCCTAGCCCTGTGCTCTGGCCTTGCATTGTCAAGAGCAGCTCTTTTAAAAGAAGAGCTAACAAGGAGGCAGAGAAACACATCTACTTTTAAGTTCTGATGAGAGATTGTATTTTTATTTTTTGAAGAATACTTTCAATTTTTTTCAAAAATACCTTCAATCAGAGCCAGAGAACACATGAAGTATCTTTTTTTTCTTTGATTAATGGTGAGTGGAGTTTCCTGATAAATTAATTTTTTATTATTTTAGAGCCAAGGAACCACAGAGCAAGATCACTGCACTTGTGCATTGGGTTTCCTTTAGGTATGTCCTTCCTGGTCTTTCCCAAGCTGGAGGAAGAACTGGATGCACTCTACAGGTTTTACCAAAGGAGTGTATCTCCCCCTGCAATGCAGTCATTATCACAAAGCCTGGAACAGCGCTCACAAGGGATCTGCACCAAAAACCAGATGGACAGATTTCTCAATGAAGTACAGGGTGGAAAAGTCAAACCTTCCTTGCTTGCTGTCACGTCAAGGTTTGTTCAGAACTAGGCAAAAAACCCAGTTCCTCAGCAGATGGCACAAAGATCTGCTGCTACAGCAAGAGTGAAGGACCAAGAAAGCTGCCACAGTGCCAGGGGACATGAAGGCAGATGCAGGAAGAGTATCTGTCTGCTGGATTAGCAGAGCATTTACACTCAGCCTCTGCCTGGAGCAAGCAAACAGGAAGAAGCAATCCTTCTTTTGGGGAAGAAAAGAAGCAGCACTGAAGGAGGGAAAAGAAAGGAAAATATCATATTTGGCAAAAGCAATCAAAAAGGAGATTTTTACCTGGGTACTATTCCAACACAAGAGGTAGCACATCTCAGCCTTGCTGCTTATTGCCTCCTGCTAATGGGAAAATGCAAATTTGTCCCATTCCCTGATAGCAGGTAGTGCCTTGCAGCCATGATAAACAGCAGAAAGCAAGGGAAATACTAGGCATAGTTGGAATACCAACCACAATAACAAAGAGTTCCCCAAAGCTAAGAATCCAGTTTGAGCTGCATTTACTAGCAATTCTCTACAAATTAATTCCTTTGGTAGAAATGGGTGCTGTTATCCAACTCTTCCATTTCTCTTGTGGGGTCGTAGGCAAGTTTAATAGCAAATATTAAATAATATTAAATAATAACAAAGCATTAGTGCCATTCCCTGGCCAAAGCCAAAGCCCAACTTGCCACAGACCTGGTTAAAGGGGTGTGGGGAAGGAGGGAGGACCATGGGCAAGAGCTGTACAGAACTTCTTTCCATGCTGCTGGGTTGGATCAACTTCCATGTGGCCTTTTATTTTAAATTGCTGTCAGCAGATGAGAACTTTCTAATATTTGCTATTCATTTCTGAATTTACTACCAGCATTCAAAAACCTGGGGCTCACATGATTTCCCACCCCATCCCAAAACACCTGCTGGCAGAGACCCCATTGCTGCCACACACTCTTACACCCCAATAATTTCACTATGCATAAATCAACTTTATTTAGATAAATCAAAGAAGACAACAGAAAATCATAAGAAATCTTTGAAACTGTACTAATAGGATAGGTTAGGTTAGGTATTTTTGTTAGTGATAAACAAAAATACGAGTTTCACAAAGCAATTTTCTTAGTAAAGAGTCAAAGCTACTGATGAAGAATCCATTTCAATTGCCATTACAATATCAGCTTTAAAGTGAGTATTTTGCCCAAATTCAATAAAAACTGAATAAAACATGGCAAAACCTAGAAAGAAAGGACAGAAATGAAGATGTCAAGAGAGCAAATACCTGAAAAATAAATTATCTTGCTTTCTAAAGTTCCATAGGAACTGGTTTGACATTTAAGAAACAAAGCAGCTACTGCTATGGCAGTATGTAAAAGCTTTCACTTAAAAAAAGAGGGATGGTAATAGTAAATGTAAGGACTAAGGCAACTCAAACCATGCCCTTTTGTTCTACTGCATGAAATAACACATTTTCATTTCAAATTGTCACACACTGGTACAGGGTTATTGTACTATCACATCATGGAGACAAAACAAAATTAGATCCACATGTTCTTAGAATACAAGCAAGTGGATTAGAAGTTTCTGCACTCAAATATGAAATCAGTCATTGTGACTGCATCTGTAGGGGAAGCTTTTCTATTAATAAACTCTGAATGGCTCTGTGTGTAGCAGGGGCCAATAACTCTGGACTGCACAAGTGCATTTCAGTGTCATGTAGAACAACAGAAGTCATGTTACAGCTGATCTTTCCAAATCAGCCCAGAAAGACCAAGAGCATTTTAAATAATAAATTGCCACCTCAGTTTTATTCAAAACACTTTATAAGAAAGAAGTCCATTGCCTACATACTATACAAAAATTATTCCCCAAGGGTAGAAGAGAGACAAAATTTTCCAACAATCCCAGTGACTCCCTCAACAACCAATTCCTGAAGCTGTTTTAATAGGTGCTGGAGAGAACCTCTTCAGAAAGGACAAGAAGGCAATGGAGCAAAAGAGGTCAAAAGAGAAAGGGAAGATTCCCTAGAGACTGAGCTCTCTAGCACATGCCTGCTTTTTGACAAAACAACCACAATAGTTATTCCAGAGACAGCACTTACTTCCTGGCAGTACTGAAGAATCCCTTCTTTCGTCCCAATGCAGGTCTTGGTGCCAGAGGGGTCTGATTCCCACTTTCCATTCTGCACATTCATATGCATGTTGAGTTTGCCACAGAACATGGCAATCTGAGGCTCTGCCAGCAGCCCTGCATTTCCATCAGCAGGCACCTGGAATGAGAAGAAAAGTTTTAATCTCACATTTGACATTTCAGTCCAGCCAAAGCAGCAACAGGTCAAGCAAGTCTGAGGCAAACTCCAGACTCATCCACCCAATGCAGCAAAGACCAAAATTTTCCATTTAGGGAGATGTGAGAAATGTAAAGAGGGTGTTCATAGAAATCCAGATTACAATAGTATAATTTTAAAACTGAAACCAAACAGGTTTTTGGCCCAAAAGTGTCTTCTTGCCAACTTGGGCTAATCACAGAACGAGCACAGCTGTAGCACAGTGATAATGTTTAATTTTCCAAATACAGCTGTTATAATGTGGGGAAGGGTTTACTAACAACCAAATGAAAAGTAACAAGTTTTTAGCAAGAGTTTCCTAAAAACCTCACAATGTATCCTTTTTCAAGCCCCTCAGTAGTTCATCTCCTTGTTGAGCTCTATTTTATCATGTACCTTATGAAGATGGTGGGTTAAAAGCAGCTTCCACCTAAGCCTTTCTTGGATTGAACCTCAAAATGCAGAGGGGCTGGAGAGGTATGAAAATGGCTCTGCTGAAGGTTTAGCTCACAACCAAGAATTACAGAACACCATCTCCCTAACAAGCATTAAAACACCAGGCTCAGGACAGGTGCTCCTCCTCTGGAGCCACAGACACTGCCCATGACACCCAAACACCAAGCACTGCTGGGGCACAGAGACAGACATCAGAGACACCCCTAGAACAGGTTTAAACCTCTCCCACGGGACCACAGCACTGAAAACAAATCAAGAACCAACTCCTGAAGGTACAAGGTGAAAGGTGAATTTTGTTTTACTTCTGAGGAACATGACACAAAGAGAAACCTCCTCTCTGGCTTAGGTACCCCAAAAAACAAATCTAGAGCTCTCCACTGCCCCTCACATTCCAAAGGCCAGTCAGTCATATTCAAGGTGCAGCAGAGTATTCATATCAGTTTAAATATCTATTCTTAACTTCTAACCTCTTAGCCAGAAGGTTTCTCAAGAGGAAAATTAAAAACATTTTAAAAATCCACAAAAAACTGAAGAAACGGAAACATGGTATCATTGGAGATAAGCAAACTCAGGATATTAGTTTGACTCTTTGTTTGAATGAACACAAAAAAAGATTTAATGAATTTTATATACCTATAATACTAAAAAAAAAAATCCCCAAACTCCACACTAAGGAACATTACAGGAGTGAACACCTAACTATCCGTTGGATTAGCATTGAAAGTGAAAATGTCAAAATTAAACCAAGGTTTTGTTTGGTTTTTTTTTGTTTTTTTTTTTAAGAGAAAAGGGAGAACATTTCTTTTCCTGTCTTTGTAAGATGTGAACTTGTTATTGTAATTCAGCTAAAAAAAAATCGAAAAATAAAAAAAGACAGGAATACCTCAACTGGCTAGAATTTCCCTTCATTATCTCCATTTCTCTTCTCTTGTGCAACAATTACATTCTGTACAATTTAACAGTCAACTATCACTGTTGGTCCCCTGGGTAATTGGAGAATTTTCCAATAACTGGGATGACACCTTGTCTTGGCTCGCTTTGATCAGGAAAACTATCACATGCTTACTCCTTCCAATACCTTCAGAAACTTTGGAGAACAACTCAAATGTAACACATCTGTCACAATCTGCAAAATATCCTCCAAGTTAATTATTTTATTTCTCTTTATACATGCAACATAACCTTATCAAAATTTCAATTAAAATGGAAGTGAGTCATTCCACAGATGATGTGTGGATGAGAACTCTATATTCCCAGTCCCCTCCTCCAACTGAGATCTTCAGTAAATTAATAAAGCACACAGTAGTCACACTGTGGCAGATTTTAGATTTTTTTCACTCAAAATCATAAATCAAAACCAAGCTAAAGTATTTAGATCATAGAATCAAAGACTCCTTTAGGCTGAATGAGACTTTAAGATTGAGTCCAGCTGTAAACTTAACATTGCCAAGTTTAACCAAAATAAAAGCCAAAAATAAAAGCTAAAATATAGCTGAGACAACTAATTCCAAGTGACCTCTATAAAGTGCAAGTTCCTGATAGTATAAAATCTCATTAAATATTACTCATTTTAAGAAACATCAAACAGCAGTTTTATCACAAAGGGGATTCAACAGCAGTATTTTTGGGAAAAGGTGGGGAAATGTAGCACTTTCTGTAATACATATATGCTTACAAAGATTAAAAACTCAAAAAAGCAGGATACTAAAACATTAGTAAACTTACACAGTGGTAAGTGAGTTGTCCCACACATACTATCATAACATTTTAAACATGTGAATGAATTAATCACTGGTCACATCAAGAGTATGTCCAGCCAAAATATGTGAGCTGGTGACGAATTTTATGCATCACTCAAATTTTCTTCATAACCAATGTTTTCATTCATTTACATTCATACCCTCAACAAGAAAAAAATACCAGCATTACAATTAAATCATCTAGAGCAGCAGCCTACACTGATAAGCAGTTTCTATAGAAGGAATGCTGAATAACATAAAGCTACAATCCAGTTTGTTACAACAATGCCTGCAGTGGCAAATCTCTCCTTGACTAATCCTAAAGCTCTCAGGCAGACTAGTCTCCCAAAGAACAACTCATGGGACACAAATTCCATGAACAGCAGCTATTTACTTCATTAGTATTCTGCAAAAGCAAAAACTCCAAGCACATTAATGGAATTGTAATCACATATTGTTTTTTCTCCTTTGCATATGCCTTTGAAGTAGCATGGCTTTTTTTTCATGCCTCTTGGTGGGGATATTAAAGAAAAGAAAATCCAACCCACACTGAAGACTGAAATCAGAAGACAGCTCTGTATGATGAAGCCCACTGGGTATGTAATTGCTTTGGATATGGAAAGAAAAGGGACATAATTCAGTTGTTTTCTCCTCAGATTGGCCAACTTAGGACAGAACAAGGTCAGTCTTAGCAAGACGACCTGAATGGCACAGTTTAATTACTGGAGCCTGTCTTTAAAAGTAGGTGTTTCATAGCATTCTGTTTGTTTTTAGAGAAAATAGTCATTACAAGTATTTATTTCATGTCAAAATGTTGAATTACACACAATACAGAAAAGAATTAAGATCTAACGTAAGCATTAGGAGACTAAGATGCAGGGGATCTGTTTCCTTTCCATGCCAAGAGGTAGTACAGATGCCTCTGCCTTCCTGTCTTTCAGGTCTGGCAATTTAACACATGACATGCTGGTGCCATTTATGCCATTTCTGAGACAATCAAAAAGGATTTTGATAGCAGAATACAGAGAACTGAAAGAAGTTTATCTAATTGCAAAACTGTAAGAAGGAACACCTTGCATTAACAAAAGTGTGTGGAGTTTTTTAGCTCACTGCCATTCCATCATAATATCAAAAAGCCTTTTCCTACCAAACTCTATCATGATTTAAGACAGAGAACATAGCCCTCTCCCCACTTTCATTCTCTCTCACTGCTTTCTGCAGTTACAAAACCAATTAATATATTTGCTGACACCACTTCATAATCCCTATTTAACCAAAAAGTGTGGGCTTTTTTCACAATTCAGGTTATATTCAGAAAACACAGGCTGCAAGGCTTTACCCTCAAGAAGTTTTCTATTAAGGAACCAAAGTAATACCACTTCAAATAGTTATGCTATTAACTTATAATTAAGAGCTCCAATATAATAGGGAAATAAGCATCAGACCTTCTATGTGCTGTTATTAACCATTGAAACATCAAAAGCCATTCCCCTAAGACAGCTTCTGTGATATATATTCTGTGATATATATTGCTTTATCCTGAAAACACCTGAAGCCACTTTTTAAAAATTCAAAATTTATTTAATTTGCTATAATTACTTCATTTGCAATTACTTTTAATTCAATAACAATCTCCATATCTACAACTTGGTCAAGAACAACTGTCCTTATTTTAGGAGATGATTAAATTGATCCCTCCCTGATTTTTATTTTCAATGCCAACATCAGTTCAAACCCCCAACCAAGAAGTCAGTGGCTACAGTTTGAAGATTTAACAACAGCAAAATAGTAAAAACAGGCTTTGTTAACATCTTCACAGAACACAAATGCTTTAAAGACTGTTTGCATTTAAAAACCTGCACATGTAGATTCACAATGAAAAAAATGTCCTTTCTTAAAAACACAATCAGGATCAATTTTTTTTTTTTTTTTTTTAAATAAGCCACCTAAATCAGATAAGGAGGAAATAGCAAATCATTGTTTCCTCACAACTTTAGGATGGCTGTTTGTCAAAACCAAGGAAAATTTTCTATCTCCTAACTTTTCCTTAGGGATGAAAAGAGTAAGAGGTTGTCAAAATCAATGTGAATAATTTAGAAACAGTGTTTCATTGTACAATGTTCACATAGAAACAGTAGCAGCAATTACTGTTGTCAATAGCCTATAGAAATAGGTCAAAAAAACCCACTTTACTGATTACACAGTAGAATTGCTCCATACAGCTGCTCCTCCTGGAAGACAAACATTTATCACAAACAGTTGCAGAAAGAACCACCTTCCTAACCTGCAAAAAACCCTGTGAACATCCATATCTAATTTACAAGAAGCCATCATCCAAAATTTGATTGAGAAACAGACTCCATCAAAAAGCTGCTGGAGAAGTTTCTTTGGCCTGACTATAACCTACTTAACCCAAGTGCAAATATTTGTGCACTGTTCTCCTGGCCTGCTTCATAAAAGATGCCAAAATGCATCAAACAGTGCAATACCCACATCTCCTCAGCAGCTCAAGGATCGACTGCTCCACAAATAAATTAAAAGCAAGTCTGCCTTCAAGCCTGCAGAGGAAAATATAATATTCTCAAAACTATCTTCTGGCAGCCAACCATTCTCTTCACCCATGCCCTTCACAAGGTCCTGAGATATGTGTTGTATTTATTCCATATATCTTAGTTTTAGTGCTTCCCTCAGGTCACGTTCCAAAGAAGAACGCCCCAACCCAGCTCCAGGCATTTGTTTGCCCTGAAATCAAGTATCAAAACCAAACCAAAAAATGTGCAAGGACTAAGAACTGAGTTCACAAGGCTATTTTGTGGAGCAACAGGGCAGTGAGTGCTCCCCTCTCCAATGACCTGAATGAACCAGCAACCAAGAGATATTAGAGATACAAGAGACATTCACAAGACTAGAGCAGAAGTGTGTGTATAAACAGCTGACCTGCAGGTGCATGTGTGAACACACACAAGAGCCAAGGGATTTCCCTTCCTGGAGTCTCTGGAATCACTAGGAAGCAATGAGGCAAACCACAAGAGCAGCAGAAACCTAGCTCCTGTGCTGAACCTGTCTAGAACCA
This sequence comes from Muscicapa striata striata, assembly GCA_030060385.1. NCBI lineage: Eukaryota > Metazoa > Chordata > Aves > Passeriformes > Muscicapidae > Muscicapa > Muscicapa striata. Next base: position 4,387,799 of record JAREIS010000011.1, read on the forward strand.
CCTTGCACACATTTCCATGCTCCTCTGAGTGACCAGAAATTATTATTTAGCTACAAAAATCATCATTACTGAATGTAGTTGTGAATCTGAGGAGTTATCACAGGGGAGTACACCATGAAGTCAGAGAAGGCAGATCTTTCCATCAGCTGCATGAACATAACAAAACCACATTCCTCTGTAGGTGCAGTGCCAAGAGTTTCTTACCTGCCACCAACACTACCAGCAACATGCCTGCTTCCAAAAAAAAATCCCTAAAAGCCACACTCCCACAGTCTCCAATTTGAATGTCTTAAGAAGATGTGAAGGTGCTGGAATGCATCCAGAGGAGAGCAAACAAAGCTGATGAAAGGGCTTTAAAGGAATGACATCCTGCAAGGAAAACCTGAGGACTCAGGGCTTATCTAGCTGGATGGAAGGAGGCTCAGGGGTAACCTCCTTGCTCCCTACAGCTTCCTGAGGAGAGAAATGCTGAGCTCTTCTCTGTGGGATCCAGTGATGGGATGCATGAGAATGGTTCAACCCTGTGCCAGGCTCAGACTGGACATTAGGAAGCGTTTTTTTACCATGAGAATCAAACACTGGAACAGGCTTCCTGGAGAGGTTTCCAATGCCCCAAGACTGCCAGTAGCAACTGGACAATGCCTTTAGTAACAGGCTGTAACTTGGTCAGGCAGCTGGACTAGATGACACTGGAGCTCCTTTCCAGCTCAAATACTGTATTCCATTCTAGCTCTATGTCACCATTGTCACAACCAGATCAAGAGTGCCAGAAGTTTGCTATGGGTGATGATGTGCATCACCAAGAGCAGAAGGATAATGGGAGGAGCAGGGACAACCTTCACCCAACCAGGTCTTCTCTGGAGTTAGCTTAAGAGTCCATACCAAAATTTACAAACCTCCAAATTAGCCATTGATATAACAGTAACTGAAAACACACAGCTAACAGGTACCTGCAGGTACCTCCATACAGTTTAGCCACAATGTTTTATAAAAACTGCCATTTTGGCAGGAAGTAAAATTATAACAAGCAGATTGACCAAAATTACCCAAGACTGGAATGACTTTCAGGAAGCATTTAAAGTGCAGCACCAACTAAACATTAACATAGGGGATGGGGAGGTAGAGGGAATGGAATAACATCAGGATTTTACAAGCTGAACAAAGTGCATTAAGAAGATTAAAAATAAAAAAAAAAAAAAAAAAAAAAAAAACACCTAACCTTGCTCCCTAGCTATTCATTTAGATTTTGAAACAGTCTTTGGTCATTTACATGGCTATATGTGTTGACAGTAGGGTAAACAAGAAAAAGACAAATCTTGTCAGAATTAATTAATTCATTAATTATCTTTTACTCATTTGGAAAAATAGGAGAGAAAAAAAGATGAAATTCAGCCAGTATGCAAGTTTTACAAAGGAAGTGTTTAATACTACCAATAAATATGACAAGTGTTCTGGTTTTCTTTAGGATGTCTACACATGCAGAAATGCTAATGATACTGCATTTAAAATTTCATCACCTGCAGGGCTGTCAATACCCCAAAACAAACATAAGACTCTGTTTTACAGGGCAACTCAAGTTTTTGCCCTGAAATAAATCACTGCAAAAATCTAATTCCAGCATTGTATTTTCTATTCCAACACTCCAAGACACTATCACCTTAAATAAATGCATGAAGTAGAAGAATAGTAACAGTGTATTTCACAGCAATGTAACAGACCACAGAACCACTTCAATCTCAGTAATAACTTCAGGGGTCCTATCATACTCATGAAACTCACTGCTGCAAAACTAAAATTACAAGGTGAGAGCAAATATTTTTAAAAGCCCTAACTTCTAGTTTGCATTTATATTAAAGCACCTTTTTTTTGGGTAGTGTAAATTATATTTTAGGGCTACTTCATTGCATGCATACCTGGGAAGGACATGAAAAGGAAAACTACTATATGCAGTGCAGCAATGAAGAATAAAGACACATGGACTCCCCTTCAGCAATTGTAAAGATAAATCATTTACTGCAAAAAAGAGGCCTTTTTATGTTCTAAACTTAAGCAAAACAAGCATGCACTGGCTGCCTGCCACTGCAGGTGCTGCTCACATGTTCTTTTACCCAACCACCTTTTTGATCATCCAGTGTCGATGCATCTCCCCAACCAATCACTGCCCCACACACAAGGTGACCACATGCTAGTTACACAATTTGTTCTCTGGTTATATAACCTGTTTTTTACCTTAGTGTTCATTGAACCTTTCCCAGAGTGCTTTCTGGGGAGCAAGAGTGAACAGAAGTGAATAACATTTAAAAACAGTGAAAAGGGCCCTTGTTCTATTAGACTTTTCTTATCTCCCACATCTCCTCCTTTGTTTAATTAATTTTAAAAAAACTAAAGACAACTATGCCATATACTACTAAACATTTAAACCATACCCAAGCCAAGGCTGTCTAGCCAAGAAAACAAACCCCACAAATCACCTTCACCACGTTGTTGCAGCTGCCTAGTAAGCTGCTTAGGGTTGCTGATGCTTTTATGATTTTCTATTTGTCCATTTGCAAGTAATCAAATTTACTTCTAGTTACTACTGTGTGATCACTTCACAATGAAATATAAGTGTTTCACAAGAGTCTGGCCTAATTTACTGAACAGTAAAATGAAGAAAAACATGCTTGTTGTGATTCTCAAGTGATGAAGGGCATCACCTACTAATCCCATTTGTAGCACACACTTCTCATGGTCCTTCAGTTACATGCCAACAAGACAGGGGATGTGCTGTGAAATACAATTATTCAGAATATTCTGCTTTTGAAATAAAACATTTAACTAACACTTAATACAAATTATTTACAAGATTAGAAAAACCTAACAGATCCTGAAACTTTTTCAGATGTAACATGACTAAGCAAGGAAGATGGGGAGTAACCTGGTAACAACTCTTCAAAAACACCAACATATACCTGTGACATGAACAACATGCACAGGGAAAACCATCCAGCAAGGTGGCATCAGAAATGTCTATATTTTGCCAATTCAGGAGCCATCACAGAAGGTCTAGGCTCTGTCTTTATTCCAGGGACATTTTTCCTTCCATAATTCCCCCACTGCTCACCTGGCCTTTTTCATGTGTTCCAATCTGAACAAAGCTTTCTCTACCTGAGCAAATTTCACTACAGCCAGAAGAGCTGTAATTTTCCTTGTGAAACAGAACCTCCAACCTGCATCAACTGGATTTCAAAGGAAGCTCTGAGATGGCTATTTTATTCTGATTATTACTTGAATACAGTTCCTTATCTGCACTTGATACAGAGGCACCATCTACACTGCTAACACAATTCTTCCACGGACTGCATTACTTATTCTCCAAATGATGCAAAATGGAATCATCCTCTGCTGCCATTGGTCTGAGCCACAAACATCTGAATAAAGCCATGTGAGAAGTCTGATGTAATTCACCAGTTTTAACAGGAGGTGTTTAAGCTATTTTGCACAATGACTGCACTCCACGTGTACGCCAAAGATCCCTGTCATCTTCTGATGCAGAACTATTCTTTGCTCAAGTGGTGAGTCTGTGACTCAGTCTGCTCTGCAAGCTGTCTGACTAGTTGGATCACTAGAATTATTATTATATTTTCAAAATAACAACTTCCCAATTTCATTCCACAAACAATGTGAAGATGAGTTAACAAAATATTTCTGGCATTTGCTGACTTTAATCACCAAGTGTTTGACATGATGTTTGACATGAGGACCTGCTGACTGCTACAAGGAAGAACATGCCCAGAAGATCCTTCCTGAAATACTCATGCTACCAAAAATACCAACACATTTCTAATTAGACAAACCTTTTTTTGGCACACAAAAACACTACTATAAGCAAGCCAGAAGGAACTAATCTGTCAACAGCAGGATTAAACATGTAACAAATTACCTGGATTACTTTCAAGGTATATACAAACTCAGAGTCAAATAGACAGTTGACAAATTTTATTTGTTTTGAGTTGAAGGTACAATTCTTCAATCTTTCCTCTATAAAAATCTATTAATTTTATCTCTCCATAACAGAACTGTAATGAGGGAATTAATACAGCATTACTAGACACCCATGCTGAAAGAGATCCTGCCCAGTATCTGTTTTTAGGGAACTTGAATCACCTGTTACTAAAAAAACACATAGAAACACCCCACCCAAACTTCACTGTCCCACTAGATACTAGCTATTTTCATATCACTGGGCACCTCATTACCAGTTTTTTAACAGCTACTCCATGTCCATAAGGTTTTTTCATAATAATCATGTAGCACATTCAAAAGAAAGTCTGGCCTTCTACCTCTGATGCTATGCCCCACTCCCATGGTCTCCAAGGTGAAGCCATCTCTCCATCTCTCTGCTTTCTGGCTCTAGCAGACAGAGACAGCATAGTTATTTCATCCACCAGACCAAAGACAAGACCCTCATTACTGCATACATAAAATATTAACAATAAAAATTTAAGTAATAAAGAAAAAGACCTTCAGAAGTGCTTAGCAGAAAAAGGCAGAGAATTCCTCAGTTTGGGGAAGAATAAAAATAGTCTTTCATTCTCTCAATTGGGCACATTTCAGGTTTCAACTCTACAGTTTGCATTCTGCATGTTCTTTTACTGATTAAATGCTACTGTACATGACCTTCATACAATTGTGCTAATGCTCAAAACCAAGAACCTTTTCCTTTTCAGGACCTATGAACAAGAAATAATGTGGGAGCCTTAAGAGTAAGGAAAAAAACCAAGCCAATGAAGACACAGTGAAGCCCTCAAAAACAGCCCAGCAGCTTCGTTCAGCAGATTGGGCAACAGTAACACATGATGGGCTCCAGTACCAATTCCACCTTCAGCAGGGATCACACACCACGTACAGAGCCCTCTGCACAGTCATAGTCAACAAACATAAGCATTATATAAGCCAGGAGTCTCTACTGAAAATAACAAATTTGAAAAAAAACTTTAGTGAAAAAAACAAAGGAGCTAAAGGTTTGACCATGCAAACCAGTCATTCTAGAGAACACAACTCTTCAAAAAAAAAAAGCTAGGCAAAACCACCCAAAATTGGACATGAAGGAATTCAGTCAGCCTCAGATAAAATACATCTCTTATGACACAACAATCAGATAGTTATGTTAAGCCTATGACTTTCCAAAACTCATTATTTAAGAGATTCAAGAAACAACAGGAAGAAAAGCAAGTAATATGCAGAAAGCAATATGTGACGAGACAAAAAAACATTCAAACCACTCTTCCCAATATATGAAGGCCACCCTACAGAAGTACACTAATTTTTCCAATACATATATTTAAATTTTCAAACCCTCCCTCTGATGTCTTATACCAATTGCTCTCTTTAAAGACACAGCCCCCATCTGAATTTTTCCGCAGACAGTCTTTAGCAAAAGCTTTACTGATTTCAGTATTTGGAATGTTAACCAAATAGAGAGCAGAGTACCCTGTATATGTTCTCTCTCTTTCCTATTTAATACTCCCACCATGAGTGCTGAATTTCTGCTCTTATTGAGTGCTATGACCAACCTGACCAACTCCAGCTGTTGGTTAGGTCTGGGAGCCAGGGAAAATAGAATCTGTCAATCCAAGAACTTTTTTCCAGTGCGGTATTCTTACAGTAATTTTCTAATAACACAAAAATAGGTACCACATGCAAGATTAGTTATGCAAAACATTGAAACGTAAGAATAACTGTGCTTGACAGCTCTTGCTCCTCTATGAGAAGATATGCTGTTATTGTGGTTGCCAGAATCTTAAAAGAAACATCTCCCATTCAGACAAGGATAGAGAAAGCAATGATTGAAGAGGCGAACCAGAAGCCAAAAATTCAGAGTATGAGTTTCTCATTTTTTCAATTCTACTAAGGCTTTTAGAGTCCTCTTCCAGGTCCACCCACTAACAGCAGCTGCTCTCTGACTAGACAACAGTGATAGCAGAATAGAAATGCTCACACACATTTGATTTGAAGGCTCATGAGAAGTACTGCATTCAAATGCAGCATCCTTAATGACTATATTTCAAATTCGTATTAATTGAATTTAACAGATTTCCACTAAAGAGACTAAGATGAACTTGGAGGCAACTTTCAGATCCTCAAATGATGAAGATAAATGAGATTATCTGCTGTTAACTGTTACTGTCAGAACTGAGAGAAATGATCCAGATAAGATGACATAATAAAGATGAAGTGCTGTTTCCTTACCAATAAGTAGGCTAAAATCACCACAGATCATTAAGCATTAAAAAACCCCAAAGAATTAGCCCTCTTCTAAGGAGGGTAATACACCCTCCTTAATCATGTTGGAACCACATACTTGAAAAGTGAGCAGTTTTTGACTTAAATAGCTCCACTGTATTTGTGTTATGTGTTTTAGAACACATAAATCCTTCAAATAGTTACTTACTTCTGGGGATTTTTTTCATTTGTCTTTTAAATGAATCATCTGGAAGATTAAAACATCATCTTGCTTTTGACAGTCGTCAGCTGATAAACCTGATAAACCACCATCACAAGAGAAAACAATGCTATGCTTTCCCACCCCCCACCTGTTGCTTTATTGAGATACAAGAAGAATGAGTTAGATTATGAAAGATGTCACACACGCTGCAACAATGGAAGGGAAAAAATTTGATTTGGCTACTGAGCCTGCGGTCTACTAGAAAAACTCCCACTGAACACTAATGACGCCTTGTGTGGGGAGTACAAGGAAACCTTATCTCCACACACTAATAGAGAAACAATGGTTTAGTGGTTTGGGTTTGACAGTTTGAGTTTTTTGGCTAATGCACTAATTATGTAGTGGGTCTAGCAGTGGTTAAGTCGTCAGAATTACTAGAATTATTTACTCATTTTCTGCTGTGAGATAAGGGTTAGGAGGAGGGCAAAGTAGGCTCAAATTTTGAAGGGGATAAAGAAAACTTTATTAACAAAATTAGAAGAAAAATAATAAGAAAATTAGAATAAACCTTCAGAACACTTTTCCTTCCCCACACCTTCCTTTCTTCCCTACTAACAACATAAAGAGACAAAACCGGGGACTTTTAGTCAGTGCATTTCTAGATTACTCTTTCTTCAGTTCTCTTAGGGAGAGGAGTCTCTCTTGCCATGCTATGGAGGCTTTTCTACAAGAAACAGTTCTCTCATGGTTTCAATGTTACAGCAAATCAGCTGCCCAGGAAAGGAAAATCTGCTTCCAGTGTGAAAAATCCCTCTACATACTTTGCAGCTTTCCCACAGCTGTTTTTATGGGCCTTGTCAACTTATTTGGGTGCTATTTAAAAGATGAGCTGTTCTAGCATCGTTCTTTTCATCTATCTCTGGGAACAGAGGTTTTTTATTACTATCCCTAGGGCAAGGTTCTTATCTCTCTCATCTCTTTTTGTTCAAGTTTCTTGCTGGATTATAGCAACATTGACTTGCTCCAATACTGGTGCCTTGGCTCACAGTTGTGTTAGAAAGCTACACCTCCCTAGTGCATTTCTGTGAGTTCTGGGGAAAAAACAGTCTGATATATCAAATATATCTTCACCGTAGCCTTACTAAAAGAATTTAGGACTAAGACATCTCCTCAATCCCCTCCCATCTAGAATCTGACTCTTTCTTCACTGACTTACGAGTCTCATGTTGTTTTCTCTATGTGCCTTCCCCCTTCTTCTGATTTGGGAGACAGGACACTCCTGATTCAGTGTAACAAGACTTAAGCCACTTTATTCTTTGGGAGCATGCTTAAATAGGGTGCTTGAGCTTTCCCGGGCTCACACAGGTGGTTGGTCAGTATTTCAGTCACTCCTCTCCCAGTGATACATCAGCACCCAGGGTGCAACAGCTGAGCTGGGATTTTCACCCGGGTAACTCCCTGCCTTCCAGGCTGGCTGGGTTTCAAACTGCAGCCCCCAGAAGAGCTGCAATATACACTGCCACGGGCACTTTTTAAGTGGTTCAACCAGGTGCCAATCTTTAAGCCCAGCTAGTTAATTAGCTCTTCCAAACCAGACAGTTGATTAGCAAGTCCCCACAGGGAACCACCCCCTCCAAACTGAAAACCAGACTTTTGTTAACCCACGACAAATGGTTGTCAACTTTTAAGACTAGCTTGGTCACAGTGTGCAGTGAAAGCAGAAATAACATATACTTTATTTCACTTGATGCAACATCCAAGGACTACAAGCAGGGATGCTGACCCCTGACAGGGAATTTGGCCAGAGTACTAAATGTAGAGCACAAACTCTACACAAGCTGCCCACAATCCAAACACCACAGAGCAGCAACACAACAGTTTACTTCTCCTCAAATTCTCCACACAGATATTAAGAAGTACTTACAACCCACACTGGCAGAAGTTGCCCCAAGCTTCAACAACATCTGCCTTCCTATTCCTACCTTCAGAAGTCTCCCTTCATGTTCTTCTTCCATTTACAACCCCATTCTGCTGCTGAAAGCAGCAGCAGCCACAATAACTTTGACAGGATTCCTTGAGCATGGCACAGCAAAAGTAAAAAAAATAGTAAAAGATGACTCTATACCATAAAGCTGAAAAGTCCAAGTAAGGAAGACTCCATCTTCATATGAGACCATCTCAAGCACTACCTTCTAAACAGAAAGAAACCAATAATTACTTAGTGCTTTCAACTCAAAACAGGTGAAAAGGTCAGAGACCTGCACCAGATCTTACAATCCTTCTCCTCCCAGCTGGCAACAACCACCTTCCAGCAAGAGACAGACTTCTCAGTGAGCTATAAGCAGTCTTCCCCTGCAGCTCCTCCCTTCCTGTCCACAGGCTCAGGAATGTGGTCACAGTTCCCAGCATTTGCCAAGATGTCAAGAGGGTTCAGCTTAAAACAGCACAGCAGCAGCAGCAGCACAGTGCCCAGCTCCAGCAGCGCTGGAAACCCTTAAGAGAAGACACACAGGAGTTCCCTTACTTGTGCCCAGCCTAGGCTTAGCCAAGACAAGTGTTCCCCATTCATCACACCCAGTCTGGAGTGCTGAGGCACTCCACACAATGCAGGATCCCAAACTGAAGACTTAGTCAAAATAAAGCACTTCTTAGTTTCACAGTATGTACACACATACCATGGGCATTTTACTAATGGTATACTCCCATGTCAGCAAAATCACCCACAACCACAAGATTTTGAAAACTAGGTATTTCTAAGAGTTCCTCAACTCATTGCAACTGGCAACAGAGCTCTCTCTATTTTGCTGACAGGGCCACATGGTTTTTCATCCTCACTCTCTGCAGTCAGCCAGTGTACATTATGTGGTTCTCCTTTTTGTTAACATAATAGGGAATAACATCCATTAACACCAGCACTGTTTTCACTTGCACTGTAGAACCATGAGGATAGAGGAAGCTGTTTCAATGTAACAAAGAATATCATCACAAGCACACATACTTAGTTTCAGATACACCTCAATTTTCTTTTGCTACAAAAAGGTAGAAAATAAGTATCCAATCTATACTAACAATGAGCTCATCCCAGGCTCCCAAAGAGCAAATTGTCACAAAGGCATTTTTCTTCCCTCGAGCCATCCCTGATTTTGGCATCATTTCACCTTATTGATTTACAAAGGAAAACTACTGAGAGAATTTTAGTACTTCTGCAACAATTCCTCAGCTTTAACCGGAAAAACACAGTTACTGTTTTTCTTCCATATTCACAGTGAATTAGATTCCTCAACCATGTTTTTCACCATGTCAGTAAATCTTCAGAATGTTTGCCTAACAGGCTTAGAGTCTACAACATATATCTCCTCCCACATTATAGAGAAGAATAAATTAAATGCAGATTTGGTTTAAATGTCAAGCCATCGGTTCGTAGCCTTTTTAAACAAGTAAGGGATTGAAAGAATTTCTTCAAGTGCTTGCAAGGTTTCAGGGTGGTGATGTCATCAGACCTGTCATCAGACATTTCAGCCTGTTCTCATAGGATTTGCAAAGCTCTCTTCCTCACACAGATACTGCATTCTGTCTCTAGCTCAGGGAACTTTCTGAGAAATTAGCTATCTACCCACTTGCGACTCAAAACTTTTTATTAGAATCCATCAAGTGCAATTATCCTGAATAAACAAACCCTATAAATCCATTGCAGTGACACACAACAGACATGTGATTACACAACTAGCAACACCTGAAGCACTAAAAACTGATTTATCTCCTGCACTAGAGCTTGCATTAAATAACAAAGGTACAGGGCAGCAATACAAAGATGGTTTCACACACAACTACAAGAGAGGGTCAAAATCACAATGAAGTTTCTTTTCTGGGTTCAAGACCGTTCAGGTCAGTGGCCAAATACTTTTGCATTGAGGGAAAGATAAGAGACTTTATTAAGAGATGTCCAAATAACACCATTGAAAAGGCATCACTCCCACTGAAGAGAACACTGAATTAAAGACATGCAAGACTTAAAATCACGCTTTTTGAGCCTGAGTATTATCAAAGTATTCTGAAAATCTGGGTCAGAGATGTAAGGCAGACAGACCTAAAAATGCTCCTACACTGAGATTTCCCACAGGGATGTCTTTCCTGCTCCCTTAAAACAGTTTTATCTTTAAGCATTCATTTTTAGAAGTCCTAACAGCATGAAGTCTCAGGGCCACTGCAGAAGCTGGGAACGTGGCCACGCAGGGCTCTCTCCAGCCTCCCTCCCAGGAGAGGCACCCCTGGGAGATGCAGCAATGCAGTCATCCTGTATTAACACCATACTGTGAAATAACATCTGAGAAAGTACATAACTCAGCTTTCTGCAGTCAGGTAGAAGCTTGTTAAAAATAATCAGAGCCTTTACCCAACACTGGCTTCACTTCACTCCTTCTCTCATTCTTTATTCTACTGAAAACAGCACATGACTACAAAACCTGCATTGTCCCAGCAGCCATTCAGTCTTTCATGAATCACAGATCCCCAGCACAATACAAAAACACTCAAGCATTTATTCTTGGAAGGGATCAGTGTTACATGGGTGATGTTTTCATCCTGAGCCTGCACAGGCAATTTGTTTACTACATTATTATGTAAAAATATGCACACGTGCAAAGGCAAGGTGACAAATACTTCCTCTTTCTTTGCCCAGCATTTCTTTGCCCATCCCTCACAAGGGATGGAAAGAAGAGCCTTCTGCCACAACAGGACATTTCTTTCCTTGACATTAGTAAAATAGGACAAGCTGTAACTGAGATACACCCTACAACAATAGGTCCCTTCAGAAGAAACCAATTCTGGCTCTTCTCAGAGAACAAATGCAATAAGGAAGAGGGTGATGAGAATAAGGGGGTGAGTGCCAAAGGAGGGGAAGGACTCACATTTTTTTCACATGTATGAGCCCACACCACCTGCAAATCTTACCCAGAAAGTTCTGCTGATACTTGAAAGGTAAAAATATAAGATTAAAGCATCACAGAGAACATTTGCTACTTGTCAATGCAAAATACCACGTTCAGTTTTGGAAATCATTCCCAAAGACATTTTCAGTGTAAATGCCTACCACATTTCAAGGAACACAAAAACAAATTAAGTGCACATGTATATGGATCACATCGAGTTTGTTTGTTTGTTTAACAGAAATGTTAACCCTTTTTCTAATTCTCCATTCAGGTTATCACAAACAAATCACAGAAGTCAGATAATAAACTTGTGTGTGGTCAAGCAAGCATCAAAACACTCAGTGTAACAGGATGTGAATGTAACGAGATCACAGAGTGTAACATTTGATCCGGGTCGCAGTGAGGCTGAATTAAGAGGAATCCACAAGCACTCAAGCTGGCAGTACATGACCTTGAACAGCCCCAGCACAGCAATGCACTGCAGAAGTCTGTGCAAAGCCTGCTTGTCAGCAACAATGACATACAGCCATGGCCTACTTATCACAACTGGCAATGAGGGCAAAACACAGAAGAAAAAAGTATGCATTGATTAATATGCACACTCTAAGCTTATTTTGCTATGGAAGAGGGGATGTGTGGAAAATCAATTAAATCCACCCAATTAGTCTAAGGACAGGCTTCCAGACAGTAACAGAACTAACTGGCTGGAGCACCGTCCCTTAACACACTGGCATAAGATGGAAATGCTTATAGAATCTCAAAATCACTTATGTTGGAAAAGTCTCTCAAAAGCATATAGTCTAACCATTCCCCCAGCACTGCCAAGTCTGGATGTGGCCCCTAAGTGCCACATGTACCTACACACCTACTAGTTTCAGTCAGGACAGGGTTTATTTTCTACAGTAGCCAGACTACTTTATTTGATATCATCTCACATTATGGCAGTAGTCCAGTATGTGTAAATAATTTATCTTGTATCTTTTGTTATTAGTATTGTTGCTGTTACTGTTTATTTTTATCTCATTGTTCTTTCTAGTAAATTGTTCTGATCTGAACCAGTGATTTTTCACTTTTTTGTGCCCCTAATTCTCAACTCCACCCCAGAACAAAAAGGCAGAAGCAGGGGCAAGGGAGGAGGGGAGGGAAGGTTGAGAGCCAGTGAGCTGTGCCTGCTTTGGGAGAGTCCTGATGGGAGCACTAAATTGGAGAATATCATTCCTAAAGCACAACAAAAGATCTTTCAAATGCCCCCAGGGATGGTGCCTCCACCACTGCCCTGGGCAGCCCGTTCCAGTGCTCGACAGCCCTTTCATTGAAGTAATTTTTCCTGCATCCAATCTAAACATCCCCTGGTGCAACTTGAGGCCATTTCCTCTTAACCTATGCTTATCACATGGGAGATGAGCTCAACCCCCACCTGGCTACAACCTTCTGCCAGGCAGTGTTAAGGTCTCCCTTGAGCCCTCCCTGGATTCCATCTGGTGCCACAGTTTTGCATGTGGTGTAGCAAAACACTCATCATTTCCCCTTGGATTGCAGGGCTTCATCCTGCTCCCCATTCTGGGGACCCAGGAGCTGGGTACTTAGGCAACAATGGGTCTTACTATTAAAGACTGAGGTAAAGAAGGCATTAAGTACCTCAGTCTTTTCTCATGCTTTGACACCATGTTCCCCTGTGCAACCATTAAAGGATGGAGATTCTCTGTAGCCCTCCTTTTCTTGCGAGCATATTTATAAAAAACATTTTTATTGTCTTAATGGCAGTAGCCAGATTAAGTTCTAGTTGGGCTGTCCCTTCTAATTTTCTCCCCACACAACATCATGACATCCTTGCGGTACTCCTGAGTTGCCTTCCCCTTCTTTCACAGGTCATAAACTTTTCTCTTTTCTGTTCAACCTGACTGATCTTCCAGCACATTAGGACAGCCTGTTCCTCCACTTCGAGGAGAACTGTCCATCTCTTTTCCTTCATGGAACCAGTTCTGACCCAGAGCACAGGCTGACTCCTCCAAGCTAGATGAATTATCATCCTCATTACCTGGCTGCCTTCACAGAGACTCATCCCTGTCATGTGAGGGCACCTTGGAAATGAAGCATTTCTGTGGGAACTGTTAGCAAGCACACATGGAAATGCACAGTACACTAAACAAGAAACCTCTTTCCCTTCTCGTCCAGATGCAACACTGACTGAAAATAACTGAAAACAAGCACATTGTGCGTTTTTAATAGCTACAGCACTGAAAGTGAAGTCAATGACAAAAAAAAAGCCTGATTTTGGCTGATCTTTTTATTACTACTCCTGACTATAAAACATTACTCTAGCACTTTATTTTTATCCTGACTCAATGGAAATTGTAAGGATACAGTACCAATAATAGAAGTTCTTTCTGAGAAGGATAATTTGTTAAGGCCAAGCAGCCATATAAAACACCGTCCACCTCTAAAACAATTATTTTGAGTGCCTGCTAGGCAAAAGAATTCAAATGCCTCCTAGGAATTCTCATTTACACTCATTCTAACTTCAATAAGGGCAGAAGAATAAAATTATTAGTAGCGACCACCGTTGCTAACACCACAAGTGTTAGCTAGTTAAAACCTCAAAACTTAAATCACCTTGAACTCTTCTTCTTGTACAACTACTGCATCCAAAAGAACCCTAAAACCCCCAAGCTTAAGCACAGCATATTATCTTACACACAACAATGCTGTATTTATTTTCAGAACAGTTTTCCTCCATTTCATTATGAACTCAGCACCATAGAAGTGCAGGAAAAAAGGACAACTCCACACAGGCAGGATTCTCCCTTGACTGAAAAGCTGCCATGCTTATTTATCCCACACCCTAAAATATGATGGCCTTCATTCCTTGAGCAGCAGAGCTCTGAAGCTGCACCACACAAGCCAGGCTGGGATCACACACCCTGCCCTGCCTCCAGGCTTGTGTCCATCAGAGCACATGAATGATGCTATTTGCTTCACTTGACATTACTTTAAAACACGGAATGATATCCTCAATAAATCACAAGTGCTGAAGCTGCAAGCACACAGTCTCAAGTGACACATTAAAGCCTAAAATGCAGTACAAATAGGAAATGTTTTCATGTCAGAGTGATGAGATTCCAGTATCTGTAGGTTTTGGAGTCCTGCTATCACAAACATTTCCTCGGTCATCAAATTTCTTATCTTCATATTCTTCAAAATTCATATCAGATTTCATTTGTGGTTTTTCTGTATCCTGAATCACATGCAACCTCAGCCTAGGTTTCACAAGGATATTCAAATCTAATTGTGGCAGATAGCAGAGAGACACACACATAAACCTCTTACAACTACTGCATAAAGCCCATGCCTCAGTCTCTTCATCCCTGCAAGAATGCATCACTGCCTATCTATATCAAACCTTAATAACTTCACACTATTAATACAACAGCAACTACATTAACTTGGGTTTGCACATTTTCTGCTTCTATGAACTTGTGGAGACCAAAGATAACTCTCTAGAGAACCAACCTCAGACCAAGGCCAGTAGCCTAGCTTTCAGTGCCAAAGAGTTAAGGCATCTCCCTCCAAAACAGGCAAAACATTTTACTTATCCTCATTTGAGAGCAGCAACTCTCTTTTTCACCCACCTTCATACATTTCCCCTCTGCTGCCAACCTAACACTGAAACAGCAATTCCAGTGAACATGTGAAAGTCACATGTAATGCTTTGGTGAGAATATTACTGCTATCCACTAAGGTTTATTACACTTCTGAAAACATTGCTTGCTCTCTGCACCAGTAAAGCCTGCTGTTCACAAGTGAGCTGCCACATCCAGCTGTTCCTCTTCATATCCTTACTGCTCCAACCTTTTCTTGTTTCTAAGGCCCTGACAAGCAGCAGAGCCCTGTCTTGCAGCATCTCTGTCAGCCTGATTTATTTGCAATTACAGGTAAGACAGAATATCTCTTCCAGCAATAACAATGACTGAGGAGGACATGCTGGCAATCAGTGCTGCAGTGGCTGGAGAAGTGCATGTACTGTACACAGTCACTGCTTCTCTAAGTACATTCAGCTTCAAGATATGCAAAATGCATAGTCAACATAGTATTTGCTTCAATTACACTGAATCATTTATTTCCTCTGCAGGACCAGATCTGTAACTGGCATACATTTAACTTCACTCTTTTAAAATATATACCACTGGTTAGCTCAATAAATAATTAGCAGAGAAATACTCTGCACTGAGAGAACAGTACCCCACATATTGCACATTTATTCCTTATTCCCAGCAGACTAAAAAGTGAAACTCTCCAGGCAACCAAGAAAAAATTAATATACCAATGAAGCATCAAACTGGGGCTATCACCTATATGACAGTAACTGACCATTGTTTTCTCTTCTTGCATGGCATACCTTATTATTTTTGCACTTCCAAGAATCTCATTAGGAAATACCAACAGCAGTAGCTGAAAGAAGACATTGCAGTTCTGTCCAAACCTCTTTCCAAAATTGTAAAAATGTTCAAGTAATGCTGAAGAACACTTCTAATACAAGGCCATAAGTGAGCTGCCGATTAAAAGTTTCTTAAATTACTGAAACTGTGATAGTTATATTTCTTCTTAATTCTTATTTTAATTAAACAAATCTAAGGAAAAAAAAAAAAGCTGACAACTCTCAACAGATTGTTAGTTTAAGAAAAACATAAGAATAAATGAGTAGCATTTAAATCAGCCTGGTAAAAATTCTGAAAAATACATGATGCTAGAGCATTAGCCTTTCAGCAAGTCACCTGAGTACTTGGCCATAAATTAATTATAAATAAGTGTTTCTTATAAAAAATTTAGAACTACCTCAAGCATAACATCTGAACTCTGCTGCTAAACCTAACTGTATTGTTCTTAGGAAGAAATAAAAGATGAAAGCTGAAAAATAATTCAGGTGCTCATTGAAAAAGATTGAACAGCACAGTATTGGATGATAAAGTAATTTATCAGCACCACAACTATCAGCAAAAGAACAGGAAAATACAGATATATTCTTTGAAATCTTTACTGACCTATTTAAAAGGAGGTCAGAGTGGGTTTTATTTATTTTTCTAAGTGTGTAACATTGTCATTTTCTAGAGATGGTTTTGTTTGCTGGGTTTATCATCAGGAGCTGGAGTGTTCAACCCTACACATGCACAGTCACTATTGTGATTTTACCCGATGCCAAGGAGCTGACATTAGATTTGCTTGTCCAGACACAATCAAAGGAAATAAAGCCAGATCTCAGTATTGCCCAACCTGCTACACTCCATCTTTCATTCTGTTACTCTAGAGGTAAACTTTAGCATAATATTAGCAGGATTAATTTAACATACTATTTATTAAAAGGGAAGGCAGTCTAAGACAACTCCAAGCTGACATTTTCTCCTCAAGCAAACACAAATTCAGAGGTATTAATGAGCCCTGACTCTCTCCTCAGACAGGCACTATACAGTTAATCATAATTAGCATTAGTTATCTTTAATAAGCATACATAACACACAAGCACACACAGTCTGCTACCTCAACAGCCTGCAGTGCCATTTCAGATTTGTATTTCACCTATTTCATATTTACACTCTATGATCATTACCCCTTTCAGCAACGGTCATTTTATTTTGACATCTAGGAAGCTATTCAGTATCTTCACCAAAAAAAAAAAAAAACACACACAAGAAAATCTGACCTACTCTCTGTGTTTTGAGTAATAATTCCCTGAATTTCATTAGATTCTAAGTAGTCAGCACCTAGGGGAAAAAAAACCAGAAACAAAAACCCAACCAAAACCACACACACAGGTGCAGGTTAGGCATTGAGTTTTGCCAGCTACAGCCTATATCCAACCATAACACACAAACCAATCCTTGAAACACCCACTCCACAGCCAGAGGAGAATGCAACAGCTACCCCAAAGCAGGGCACTGCTCCCTGCTCTTGCACTGCTCCTGTGAGCAGCAGTCCCAAAGGCCCTGAGGCTCAGAGGAGATGCTTGGGGAGCCTGGGTCCCAGGCACAGCCCTGCCCAGCTCAGCACATTTCCTTCACAACAGTGGATGTGACCGTGCCCAAATTACACAAAGGAGTCACCAAGTGCTTTGTAAGAGATATGGACTGATTTAATAGGTCTTCCCCAAATGGCTGCACACCTATTATTTCCCCCCTTACAAAAAGGGGAATTACCAAAAAAAAAAAAACCAAAAAAAAAAAAAAAAAAACAAAAAAAAAAAAAAAAACCAACACTCTCTTCAAGCTGAACTTCTCTCTCTGCAAACACTATTTATATCCTCACCCCTTTATTTGCAGCCTTCACACAAGGACAGTGGTGTGTAACCACAGGGTCTGACCATGGAGACAGTGTATCCAGTGCCTTTATTGGACACGTAACACTGGGAAACAGGAGAGCCAGTACCTCCTCACAATAACCAACCCAGCAAAAGGAAATTTCCAGAGGAGTTTGATACTCACATTTTTCTTTTAGCACTCACTGTTACATTTCTGACTACAGTGTGGCAGGTACACTACCTTAGACAGAGTATCCCTACAAGCTGTCACAGCTGTAAGGCATTGGCCCTCCCACCACCTCTGCAGCTACAGCTGCATTAGAAATGGAGAGTACATGCAAAGCAGAACTATTTCCACCAGTCCTCAGTGAGCTTTTCCAATCATGATCCGTCCAGTTATGTGCCATGGCACCTGTGAGAGGCCAGCATGTTTTGGATGTGTTCCTAGAGAATGTTATCTAGTTGAGTTCCACTGTGGAAGATGCCATTCCAAGCACTCTGCAGGAACCAAAAGGAAACACCAAATCATAGAATTATCAAATTCCAACTACTGTCCTCACACAGAACAGCCCCAAATAAGCCCACCATGTGCCAGAGAGCATTGTCCAAATGCTTCTTGAACTCTGGCAGCCTTGAGGCAATGACCACTTCCTTGGTGAGTGTGCTCCAGAGCCCAACCACCTCTGGGTGAAAAACCTTTTCTCAATATCCAACCTAAATTTTTCTGGAAACTCCAGCAGTTCCCTCAGGTCCTGTCACTGGTTGCCACAGAGAAGTGATCTTCCCCTCCTGAGGAAGCTGTTGACTGCAGTGAGGCCTCTGCTCAGTCTCTTCTTCTCCAGGCTGAACAGACCAAGTGCCCCCAGATGTTTTTATAGCAAGAGAGAGGGAGGATGGTGAGGAGTGCAAGAATGATCAGAAACAGAAACTTCACTGTTTTCTCATATCTACACAACTGATCCAGGACATGACTGGAGAGCACTGATGGTGGACAAGTCTGTTTGATTTTGTTTCCAGGTGTGACTTGTGAATAAGGAATGATTCCCAAACTATTAAGAACATTAATTCAACTTTCAAGCAACAATTTCTGGCCTCTCCAGGCCCTTCACCATCATCACCTCTTTTGGATTCTCTCTAACAGCTTTAGATCTTTCCTACATTGGGGGTGCCCAAAGCTGAACACAGGACTGGAGGTAAAGCTGCAACAGTTTATTGAAAACAAAATGCTGTACCAATCCCATACCACACCACCAGCCTATTCTATCCTCTATGCTCACTGTGTATCTTCCCCTCCAAGGCTTCACTGTGGTATTTTCCCCTTCAAGGCCTTTTCATGGGGTTTATCAACTGATAGTAGCATATGCCACACAGCCAAACAAGGCTCAGCATGACTGCTTCCCCTTCAAGTTCCCAGAGATTCTAAAAATAGGTGTACAAAACGTACATCCTAAGCCCAGATAGGCTAGGCTTATGGAAGCTAGTCTTTTTGCCTCACTTTCTTTGGAAGTTATTAGAAATAGTCCACCAAGTTATCAAACCTGCTGGCAGACCAACCACCACTGACTTGAAGCATGAACTCACTCAGAACTGGGATTAGTTCCAGGATGGGGGAGGGAATGGGGGTGTATTTCTCAAAGCCATAATAACTGTTCAAAATGAGTTCCTCACCTCATAAAGGTATGGGCAAAGCTGATAAAAAGATGTGACTAATAGGGGAACTGTAGTGCCTTCCCTGAGCCTATATTCTTAGGTCTGATGTGACCTCCCCAGGGCACAAGGACATCAGCACACACTTGCTTCCCACCATTCCAAAAGACCATCTAAAGAGCTAAATTTCATTCAGAGAAAATATTTTCCTTCACCTCAGAAAAATCATCTGTGTAGGAACTGTAGGTGCTTGCACACAAAGAAGGGAAAACAACAACCAGTGTCAAACACACCCACATGCCATCACAAACCAAAAATGAAAGCAGGATGGCAAACACCATCCGAGCAGAGGACTCAGAAGAGGTGCTTCTGGAAGAGAACCACCACATGCAGCTGAACCCTGTGTCTGGCACTGCAGCCTCAAGGATGAGGAGTGAAGGAGGGGGGCAGAGATCAACAAGCAGAGGTGGAGGGGACATGCTAAGCACAAGACCAAAAATGAGTCTGTAAAACTTTCCACCATCAAAGCCAACAGAGACACTCAGGAATCATCACCTTACCTAGGGATAATCATTGCAAACAAGACATGTAATTTTAATTCTCTTTTCTCATTGCCTCCCATCATTAACTGGGGAGAGAGAGAAATCCACCAGACATGGGTGTGTCTACTAAGACAGCATTAATAAAGTATTTGCTGTATGTGTACCTTCAAGTACAACTGGGCTACATATTTCAAACAGTTTCAGGCAACCAAACCCATTTCCTAACTCGGTATTAGTTCTGCAGATAACTCCAACTACTGAATGTGTCAGTGGCAAGTAGTTGTTAGGGATTTATGTAGCACAGGGATCTAACAACGTACCTGCAAGAAAAACAAACAAATATTAAAAACCCCAGTAACTACCACCATTACACAAAAGCACATATTTTTATTAAAAAGAAATAAACCTGTGTGTATCCCAAATGTTTCTTCACATAAGGCATAATATGCCTTGCATTAGCAAGGAAGACAACTACAAAACAAAAAAGTTTACTGAAAATTGAGAGGACACTGAAATGAAGCACTGCTATTCTAAATGACAATCTCTCCTTTGTTAACACTGCATTTTTAGCTATGTCAAAACAAAATTTTATTTTTCCATATCACTCCTGTGATATGGTCTAAGTGAGTACTTTGCTAAAAATCCCAGCTGTGTGTTGAGTGCCAGTGATCCAGCAATTATGATAAGCATTTCTGAGTACCTAATCAAAACAACACAAGCTGCAGAACTGCATTATTGACTTTGTTCTGAAAACACAAATTCATAACCAGTATGCTGCTTTTGAAAACAAAGCCATTATATCATTTCCATTCTTAGCTGCTTGTGGGTTTTTTAAAAAGCTTTATAAAACTCTTGCCATTAACTTGTCAACTGTTGCTTTACAAGCCATTTGTCCATTATAGTTCCTTATAAGAGAATCTAATCTTGCATCCTTAAACCAAATCTAGGCACTGCACATAACTAACACCCTACATTGTACATAAACATGCTAATATCAAAAGCAAAAAGACCAACAGTCTCCATTCTGGGCACCAAAAAATGGGAGACTCAGTATGGGAAGTTTCAGGAATACTTTAAAGTATATTGAAGAGGGAACTACCAAGAGTTCTGTAGAAATAAAAACAGAAATACACACATACAAAACCACTACAAAAAAAAAACCAAAACTAAAACAAACCAAAAAACCCCAAAAATTTAAAAAAAAAAAAAACAAAACAAAACAAAACAAAAACGAAAAAAAAACACAAACAAACAAACAAAAAAACAAAAAAAAAAAAAAAACAAACAAAAAAAAAAAAGTCCACCAAAATTTCACTGTTGGTGTTTTTTTAATTAAGAAACTAAGCATCATTTGAGGTCTGAGACAATAAATAACAGAGAGGAGAGGAAGTTTCTAAGCAGACTAAAACAAAACACCAGCACAAATCTGTACAATTACATTTAAAAAGACATGCATAATTTAACTCTCCTTAGTTTAATTTCTATTTCACTTCTACATTCTTTTAATCTTCTGGCCTTGATATTCCCTTACTGCCTAAAACAAAAGCTTCTCTGAAAGACATAGCAGTATAGTCAGAATTCCCCATATGTGGTTAGTGACACCCAACTCCTCCCCACCTACAATTTAAATAAAGTCTCCAAAGTAACACAGAAACAATAAACATTCTATTACAGAAAAATCTCCAGAAAGCTGTGACCTCCCAGTTTCATAGAGGAAAAGATAAAATTCCTACAGGAAAAGATAAAATTCATGCATAGCACAGCATCTCCTATAGAATTCAAGAGCCACATCCCAAGAAGGTGGGCAGGCCACGATTGCCTGCATGTCCTCCTTACCCCAGGTGCATTTTCTCCTTTCAAGCAGAACAATGGGGACATGGCACACTAAATTCAAAGCCTTCTATATTTTTGACACCACACCAATTTAGATGCTACTAATTGATTTGGCTGCATAGGTCTGAAAATGTTGAGACACTTTCCAATGGAATTTTTATATGTTTTTTATGATATGAAATTGAAGTCATGGGAACAGTTGACTCAACATACTTCCCCTTTATTTTCTGAATTCTTTGACTCAAAAAAGCCCCACATTAGTTCTAGATTTCTGCACCACCTGGCTTAGGAACAAAACTTGGTATCTTATGACATATACTGTTCATCAAAATAAAGCCAAAGGGCAAATCTGCAAGGCACATATTACCAAAATCTGTAGGGCTTTTAATTAGGAAATGCTAAACCACATAAAGATTAATTTATAATTATAAGGCTTTCTCTCTGTTCTTCCCCTTGATTCTCACAAGAGAATCACTAGCTTTCCAAAGACACTCAGTCTTTTACTAAGTCGTTTACACTAAGTTACACTAAGTCGTTTATTGCCTCTTCCCATCAGCTCAGGAAAACTATTCAAATCTGAATCTTACAACATCTGCCACAGAGCAGCAAGTAAAATCTTCCACTTTCCTTCCCTTGAAGATCACCTTCAGACAGACCAGCAACCTGGCTGCTGCCATGACCAAAAGCAGTCTTTGAGCTGGGAAACCAGTGACACAGTGTTTCTCAGAGTAAGAGGGCTAGAGTGAGAAGTGGGGATGGGAGTGCTGCTTCTTTGGGGTGTTGATGGGTATTGTTCATGGTTTGCTTTTTTTCTAAATGAACCTTATATTGCATTGTTGCTCCTAAAATAAGAATTAAAACTGTTAGAGCCAGATTAAAGAAGCTGAACACCAAAAAAAGATAACGCTGACATGAAAACAAGTCTCACAAGAATTGTAAGTTTACTGACTGCACAGTAAGTGAGAACAGGATTTTTCACTGGAGTAGAACACACTCACAAGCCCCTCTGGACCTGGTGTGATGGATTCTGACAACCCATCAGCCCTGACAGGCACGAGAATCTCAGGGGAACAGCACCAGAACCACAGAGCTTGGCAAGGGCACAGAGATCCTGGGAGATCTCCCCACCCACACTTCTCCAAAGGGCAAAATAAAGGCAAGAATTCAAAGCAAATCTTAAGACTCTGGACAAGCACAATACAAACAAAACAAATTATGCTCTCTGATGGAGGAGTGCTGATACCCACAATTACTTCAGTTTTCTTTCAGCCCCCTGGACAAGCTCATATATTGCCAGAAGCCTAACTCCAGGGAAAGCTGATTGCAGCCAAGGCTACGGTATCATACCAAAATTTAACTTGCAGATTTCTCTGGAACTATTCTCTGGAATTAAAAAGCAATAAAAAATGGACAGACAAAGCCTGTGCTCCAGCTTAAACACAGTATTTCCCAAAGGCTCCTGTGGCCCTGTACACCAGCCTCAGCTGCCACAGGAACACAGGAGCTATTGCTCTACCCATATTATTTAGTGATCTTCCTCACAAGGGTTTTTCTTTCTGCAAACTCAGTCATATAGAAATGAGAAGATAAAATGCACTAAGTACTCCTTATCTATTGACATGAACCAATTTCTTAAAAACTGTTTCTTTCCTTCTTGAAAATTTCTGTTTTGAAGAGCCAAGGAACAGGGCTGAATGCATGGGGCAAACACAACCATAAGCAGATACAGTGCAAACTTGATCAGCACTACCCAACACCATCCAGGATCTTAAGTTTTTTACCAGTCCTGATGAAAAAAACCTTTCAAAGGGTTCAAAAAACTTATCACTCACTTTTTATCACAATTTAATACCAAGAAGAAACACTTTCCAACTGCTCCCTTAATTAGTTCTGCACAAATTAGTGCATTTTTATCAGTGAAATCCCAAATTACAATAACCAGTTTTTCAAAGAAAACACTTGCTCACAACAGTCTTAAAAAAATAAAAACATCAAGTTGGAGGCTTAATTATGTTTTGATAGTACCAAATTTCATATCCTGAAATCAACAACTAAATAATTTATGCTGTATTTACAACCAGTCTTATTGTCTACGAAATATGATATGACCAGACACCAGTGTATTCCCTCAGGGAATACAACTGGGAGTATTGGGAGTACCAGGTGCAAACAGACTTCAAATTCCATAATTAGAACAGAGAAATTTGATTTAACCACATTACATGTTATTATTATATTTCTCTTGTTTACAATGATGAAGCCATCTTATATTCACCTCCTTGGAAAGTTCTGCAGTCTTCAAATCTGAAGGCAAAAAAATTTATCTTGTCAGCTTGCCCCAAGCCTGTACAGCCAAAAACATGTCCCCATTTTCTTATGTGCAAAGCCTTCCAGACAGGATACTTGCCATGCCTTTCCTTGCCTGGTATTTCTTCTTTGAGGAGGCATACAAGGCACTTTTCAAAGTGTTCATTTTGCTAAATTAGATTGTTCTTCTCACCTAGTTTTACCTCCAGAGTTGTAGTTTTTTATTTTTTAATTTTTTTGGTTTTAAATGACTTCTATCCATCAGAGACACCAATTGCTGCCCCAGCTCTCTCTTCCCCATGCCCCACTCAGAGAGGATGGCATATTCTCAACATAAACTCCAGGCCCAACATCCCTCTTAAAAAGGATGTTGGTCACTTGACTGATTATGAGACTCATTGTCAAACACCAGCTTTACAGCAACTACAGAAAACTCAAGGCTTCCATCCATTACTGTTGAGCCTCACCAGTCAACAGGACTTTTTAAGTTGAATTTTCTCTCTCTGCTCATAAAAGGAGTACAAAACTGCCTTTTGTTACTTTGAAGTTTTCTTTCAAGAGACGAATTAATTAAAACTTTCTTCCTCTTATCAGTTAAGAGACACAACTTCCTTAAAACACATTACAAACATTTATGCATGCACTGATATTCAAGCATGTCTAGCCTCACTCAAATCAAAGTGGATGCTTCACATGAGACAAGCAATCTACACTAGGTCCCAAGTTTTACAGTCTGAGCCTTGACCTTCAGCATTTTTGCCATTGCCCACAGCAGTCCTGTATCTCTATTATAACTATTGCCTCAGTTTTGGAGACAAATTCCAGGAGAAATCACCCTGGAATGAGAATTTCCTCTAAGGAGAAAGGGCTTCAATAACTCCCTTTTCTTCTGACAATGACAGAAATAAATATCAGGGGATGAAAGCGGAAAAAATGTGAAACTGTTTATTAACAAAGCATAATATCCACAAAGCACAGAGGAAAAAAAAAAAAATTTCTTATTTGGTCCCACTGCCACCTCGCCGTGTGGCTGGGAGGCAAAGATGGTGGCTGCCCTTCTTCATCCCTGGAAAGAAGGAGAAAAAAGAGCTCTCACAGCAGCTGAGAACCTGTTGGATTTCTGGCCTGGGTTTTCTCCTCACAGCAGACAAAGCTGGAGGAGTTTCATGTCCTCTGCTGTGTTGGTTCAGTTCTTCAGAAGTCTTGGGTTCAGGGCAGTTTCCCCACCAGCTCCCTGGAGGGGCCGAAAAGAAAAACAAGCCAAGACAAAAACAGTTCAAGGGAAAAAACCAAAACCAACCCAAAAACCCAAACAAACAAAAACCATACTGAGAGATTTCCCAGTACAGCCTCCATGCTGCCCAGAGCCCCTGCCCAGCATTTCCAAGCTCCAGCCCCACACCCTGGTTCACCTAAAAGATACCACAGCCATTTCTGGGCATAAAGCAGATGACTAGGGATGTTATCATTATAACATCACCCCAAGAAAGCTATGAATTAGTCCAAAGGTATTTGACAAAGCCTAAGTCTCATTTGACTATGTTTTAAGAAACAGACTGATTTCAAAGTAAAATAGCCTGATTTAATTTGACTCTGCTATTCATCAGCAATTACACTTTTCTCTCCAGGCCCAGCTGTCCACTGGATTTTCTTGCAAACACCATCAGAATAGCATCAGCTCCTCTGACCAAATGAGCACCTCCTGAACTGGATCAGGGATGTTATGAAGACAGCCAGGGCAAGCCAGCAATCCTCCTTCCCTCATGGCACAACAGGAACAGCATCTGCCCCTCTCCCACCCACCCATCTCTTCTTGGCCATTCACCAAATAAAACCCATGCAGCAAGTGTTGACTTTTGTCAGAAACATTGCTTCAGCCTGGGTTCCAACAGGAGGCTGGCAGGGAAAGGTGAGTCACTCCACCTCCACAGCTCAGAGATGTGACCATGACTAGGAAGAACCCTCTGCACATGGAAAAGGAGAAAGTGGCTTTTCAGATGCTATGACTGGCAGGAAAAAGGAAAAAAATCCTGACAACTTATACTACCACTATGAGAACAAAAGAAGACTATTCCAAAGTAGAAATGAATCTAAACAGAAGTGAAAGGAACTGTCAGTTCAGCTCCCTTCAGAAGACCTCACAATTCTCTCATTCACATGTTTGTGTCTCTGGGCCTCTTATTTGGTCTTTAAGACTTTCTAATTCCCCTCCTTACCCTTTTGTATAAAATTTAAATATTAATTTTATTTTAGAGGGGGGAGTTTGTTTCATTTTATTTTATCTTTCTTTAATATGAAGTAGGGCTGACATTCTTATGATAAATCTAAATATTGGGATTACAAATTGTCATCTGCAAATTGCTAGCAATCAAGCACTAAGAGAAAAGCAACACTGAAAGAAATATAATTTGGAGTTCTAAAATTCTCAGTTTAAAAAGCTTGTTCTTAAACAACTTCAGCATCATCATCCTTTTAAGACATAATGGAACTGAGGACGGAATTGGCACAAGAAAACAACGAAAATACGGTGCTGCAAGATGAGTCATTAAAAGCAATTTTATTCCACTTGATAATTAAGACAACTGGGCAGAGGACAGACAAGGCACACGCAGCAGAGCTGCAAAAGAAACAAACAAAATCAAAAAAATCAAACTTCAAAGCAACCCAACAACTTAATGCATGTGGCAGGTCTAGATGCTCACTAATACTATACACGCACAAACCCCTCATTTTTCCATACTGGAAGCATTCAACAATTGGACAACGATCAATCAACATTTACATTAAATTTACAATGCCTTTAAAGAAAAACAAAAAAAACACCCAAAATAATGAGTGCTTTTTAAAAGCCACAACCTTTTTATTGCATTGCATTTTCATCCCTTCCTCAGTTTACCTTCCCTTAATAATGCTGTATTTTTCCTTGTTAAACAAATAAACAAATTATATGGGATGAATACTAAAGAGAGGTTTTTCCAAGGAAAAAAACTAACTAGAAGCCATGACTTAGTTCATGAGGAGCTTTAAAAAATAACTACTATGAAATCAAACCTTTAACAACAGTACTTTAAAAAAATCTACCTCCCCTTGTTTTCAGGTAAGGCATAGGGATCAAATAGCTTGTAGTTACATTTGAATGATGGAAAGCAGAATGCATAATTCTATCAGTGCAGGACTCTGTATTTCAGATCCAAAACTCAGCTACAAATGGATTTACATAACTAAACATAGACAAGTTAGCCCTTAGTCATCTGTCAAAAAATTGTATTGGGGTATCTGACAAGGGGAAAAAACTCACCCCTTTCCAGAGACCATAATTTAGAGAGAAACCAATTTTACAGGGTTAAATCTTCAGAATGAGCAATCTCTACTCTAAAGCTATGCTGATAAGGCAGGAGAAGGTTTGCTGCAGGCACAAAGACAATGTGATAGTATGATAAGGAGATTGGAAACAACTCCAGAATCCTGCTCCAACTCTATGTTTTTTTAGTGTGTGTTCATCAGACACTAATTCTAACTGCTGGAGGTGGATGAGGTGGCACTTTTCACTTTCACCACAAGTTAACATTATACTTCAACTCTATTAGAATCAATTAACTATATTACCTAAATTTAAGCTGTATATGTGTAAACTCCTGTTTTTCACAGTTTCAGAAACCTTCAAGTCCAGTATTAATACAGTTCCCCAAAAATATAGGGAATTTCCCAACTTCCCCCCATCCTGAACACCTATTAAACATGTGCTTTCTTTGATTAATTGTAATTCCAAACAGATTTTGTAAACCACACAAATTGTCATACTGTATCACTTTGGTAGCCTGCTCTGAAAAGGAACCATTTTACAATGTTTTTACTAACAGGCACAACCAGTTTTGCCCCATTCCTGTCATATGCTACTTGCTATGCTTGAATAGATAAACTCTGCTCTGGGGAAATATGAGACCAGATGAAGAACAGAGAATTCCTATCTGGATTAGCTCCAAATGGGTCAGTGGGAACTGAGTGGAATCATCCATCCTTGAATGCACTTCCTTGGAGATTTCTACCTTTTCACAGTGACTTACACTAAGTTTTAACAAGCAGACACTCAAGAGAGGTGATAGATGAAAAGACTTTAATGCCCTGCTGCAAGTCGCCAGAGAGAGGCAAAGGACCCAACACCTTAATTAAATGTTATTGCACAAACTTCAGTAAATGTGGTTTTGGAGGTTGCTCTCATTCCCAAAGAAGCTGCCTGCTCTTTTAAATGGGCCAGCCTGACTGCTTGTGGCCAGTTTCCAACTCAGGTCTCTGAACTGCCTGCCAGAAGATGAGCACCTACCAGAAAACGTACAGCTCGTTCCTTTCAGCACAGCATAGACTGGACACCCAGTCTGGAGGGGTCACAGAGTACGCACTGAGTGGCCACTGGAGAAGCAGCTCCTTGAGCCAGCTCAGTTGCCAACCAGTGGTTAACTATTGTCTGGAAAGAGCAGCTAGACTGCAAACCCACAAAGCACCCTGGCTCATGGACTCCCCTGTTTAAAGCCTGTCTGTCCCATGGTCCATGGAATGCCATCACTTGGCCAGAAGCATTACTTCTTTTGGAAAGCCTCAATCTCTACTAACTCACCCTTTAATACTCAACCCCTAAGACAGGATGAAGTTCTCCTGAACTTGCAGGGAGAACTATCAAGCAAACAAAGCCAGAAGTCCTGCTCCCCACATGAAAAAGTCAGAGCACCCACAAAGCTCTGGGAGCTTCACTAAAGAAACCAGCAACATCCACACCTCAGCTCAGTCCTGTTTCTGTTAATCAATGCAGGGCAAGAAACCTGCAGCACACAACCATGTAACAGTGGTGTCCTTACTGTCAGTAGCTGATGTAAGTTTCTCCACCCTTCTAAAAAACATAATTTACTTGAACATCTTTACTGTCACACTCCAAGATGTGCTTGTCACCTGGAAAGCATGTTTTGCAAGCCACTGCACTGATTACAGCCTTAGAGTGTACTGCCCCTCACCCTAATTTCCATCATGTTAAATACTTGGTTTGGAATTACTTGAATCATTGTTGTGCCAAAAAGGGCAGAATCAAAACAATCCTATATCCTCCATACAGCAAGGAGCTTGAGGTGTGCCATTCATATATATATATATATATATATATATGTAAACATACTAATTTGCTGTAATTAAAATTAATCTCCTCGAATAGAGGCCACATCTGTTTCTCTTTTGTTCTATGAGTAAATTCTCACATGGAAAGATAAATATTTTTGGTGACTGGAGGCATCTGGAGAGCTTTGGTATCTACACCAAGATTTAATAACCAGGTAGCCCTCTAATGGTTTTTTGGTCTAAATGAAGAAAAAAGTCTAGGTTCCAGAACCAATATGACATTATAATCAAGGGCAGAAAAGTGACTTATTTAGGGCTGAAGACTCAAAGACACACAGCCATTACTGGCTGATATTCTCAGCTGGCTGGTATTTCCAAAGAGGGCAGAAAATGTGTTTTCAAAACATCAGCTACAGGCTGGAGAAGAGTTAAGGGAAGGCAGGCAGAATCCATATCAGGTTGTTAAAATGAGGACTCATCAGACTGCATTCAGCTTTAAGCAAAAAACAGGTCTGAGTGAAAGTTTAACTTCTCTTAAGAGTCCTCTGACTTCAAATTATTCCAGGCTCAAGCTGGCTATCAACCTTGTTCCTGGTATTCCTCAGCCTGGCAGCAACTGTTGTAAACTCTCATCACAAGAGCACCTTCTAAGAGCTAGCCAAGCTTACATAAAGTCCTCGTTCAGTATTTTTTCAATTTGCTTTACTTTTAATCTTCTTATACCACAGGAATTTTTTTAAAAATCCCCAGAATTTAAATCCAATAAAACACAGCTCTAGACTTACTTGTTAAAACCACACCAGACATCTCACCTAACAACTACAATGAACCTATTACAATATATATACCAAATTACATTTTTATCAGCAGCACTCTTCATCTCTTCATTGCCTTGATGTAAGGAGGTAAGTAAATGACTGCTGGTCTAATACACTCTATGCACTAGTAAGACACAGATGCATACATACAGTAATGGTAAATGTAATACATTATATATGCATATATGTTCAGGGGTTAATATATTTGCATACATTGTCTTGATACATAAGGTGTTTTAATGCATTATGTATATACATATATGCATATACATGGACATTTGCAAATCTAATTTCTATTTATTAAACTGAAACACTATTTTTTTTCAACTGCAGGTTACTGCATACGTTTTTGGAAGGTATCAAAATTACATCATTCATGGTATTCAGGACTAAGGATGTCAAATAAGCCTAGAGAATTCCAACACAGGTGAACCAACCAAGCAGTGGATGGGGCAGGCTACCCAGAGAGGTGGCACAGGCTCTGTCCTTAGAGCTCCATTTTCAAGACTCAACTGCAGAAAGCCCCATGCAGCCTGGTTTGCTTTGGGCACAGGGTCAGACCAGAGACCTCCTTCACACGGTGCTATCTCCCAATTTCCTGACCAAGCCTCCACACCCAACAGCTTGTGTTAATTATTTTACTGAGTCACTAAAAATAATCATTCTACTCAGAGAAACAGCTGTCATTTTGTCAAGCAATTAGATGAAGTTAGTATGCTCTTCAACTATTTTGCTAAGCTTTGTTTTGGGAAAGAACTACTAATTAAAAGAAATTGTCATACCTTTTCTTCACAAAACTTATAAATCAAAGTGTTTATTATCCTTCACAGTTTATTAAACACATGCAAAGAGCAAGTCATGAAGAGCCAAAGGAGATCTACGCTTCTTGTGGGTTTGCCCTGTAATTCAGCACTGATCAATTAAAAATGTGTGAGGGAGATGGTTTACATGCCACACAAACCACTCATGGGGAAAAAATAAAATTTAAAAACATGAAGATCTTGTCAGCTTCCTCAAGTTTTCATACATGTTTTGTGAGGAAGCACAGCAGTTGATCATGTTTTTTCCACAGAAAAGGCATCTGAAGATCATGGAAGTCTCAAAATTGTCTGTTAATCATTAATCAAACAAAAGACAAATGAGAAAGCAAGGGAGAAGCTTCTTTACTTGTTCATTTGTTCACCTGGCTGCCAGGGATCCTGATGACCCCAGAGAGCCTGCCCTATGTACCCACTCAGTCACCCACCCCATGTCAGCATCTTAAATAAAAGTGCAAAAGGGATCCTGCAACACATGCAAACCTTTGCCAGGGAAATTTGGGAACAGAATCGACAGAAAGAGGAACTGAAAGTCTGTAACAGAAGCAAAGTAAAGGTTTTGCTCCCCCTCCCACATTTAATGTCATTTATTGAGAAATCTACTAGGAAACTGAACAATGAAGAAACTGAGCAATTAAGAAAATATTTGGGACATTCTACTTAAAAAACCAAACAAAAACCACAAAAACAACAAAACTAAGAACCTATAAAGCACTACATTACCCAGTTTAAAGAAAAACACTGCCAAGAAACATCCTTTTTGTCTTTTTTTCTGAGGGCCAGTTTATGATACACCGATACCTTCATTTAATTTCAGCCATCTGGTAAAGGAGTCTTGCTTAGAAACAGGCAGCTAGAGCAGGGAGCAAAACAGGCATGGCAGAAACCTCAATGTGCTAATGACAGGAAATGATTTATAAACTGGCATCATTCACATAAATTCACAAGGATAGTTATTGTCTGTTGCATTCAACTACTAAAACCAGACAATTACTGAAAAAGATTAAATGCAAAAATAGCTGCTGCAGAATATGGCAGCTTCACAAACCCTGACAGCTCTCAGCCAATGGATTTCCTAACCACAGTGAGCAGATTCACATGGGTGTCAGAAAGTAATATGCTAAGCAACCTAGCATCACTAGGACATCACTACAGAATATTTCAAGATGCTAAATCACTATTAATCTAGCTGTAATTTTATAAATTAATTTTTACGTGTAAAACTGAGAGAATTTGTTTTGCTCCTGCTTTTTCTCTTACTTATACCATTTCCCAAAGCAGAAGTACACTACAAAGCAAAGGACAGATTCTTTGCTGCTTTCCAGAAAGTACTTGTTAAAATGGCAGGAAAAACATTTCATTTCAGAAAAGATATCTACAGAAAATCTAATTCAAACACAAAAATTTCACCCGCTAGCATAAAAAGATAGCTCAAGAGCAGAACATGAACACACAAAATTTCTATTATGAAATATTTTAGTGTTACAAAAACAAGTGGCTTGCTTAAAACATCCTTACAGAATCAAGACTGACAAACACCTTATCACAAGACTACCAGATCTTAAAACCTACTTCACCACCAAACATAAAGAAAAGGGATAAATGCCAAGCCTCAAACATCCACATGGAATGACAGAAGACAGAAAGCTTCTGCACAAACATCAGTTCAGTGCCCATTTCAGTAAATGGTTCCAGGCAGAGGATGTGTCTCTCAAAATTCTGGTCATCACTAAGGCAGACACCATTGCAGATGTCTCTGAGCATAGATGTTCAGTCCTCCCTGACAGTTCTGGTGCAAAATCCAAGACTCCTTTCTTCCAGCATCTTTGCAGCGGCAACACCTACACACCTATCCATAAGGCCAGGGCTACAAGGACTCAACAGAAAATCCCATCCTTCTGTGGTCTATCTTATGGTCTCAATCTTAAAATCTCGTTTTTTACTTAAGCTACACACCCAAGGCAGACATTTCCTTCTATTACATTCAGACAACAAATGGTTGAAAGCAGCTACTAAAACCCCAACGAGTCCCGTAACTGGAAGCTTTAAACGTCTGAGCATCTGTAGATCTGCTCAGCTTGACACATCCTGCTCAATGCTGGCAAGATCATGGCTCAAAGCAAGAGCCTGAGGCTGGCAGCCTTGCTGCAGGGACGGAGGGCTGGTATGGAGCTGTCTGTCTGTCTGTATCTTCTTATTCACGGGGTGCCGGGGTCCCTCCGGGAAGGGCACCTGAGCCACAGAGCCGCATCCCCATGCCCTGCGGGGATAGGGCACCGCAGGGATCCGTCTCTACTATCAGCTAAACACTGTCATCCACACCACGCTGAGCCCCCAGAAAGGGGAACAGGCGCGGGAGGAGACACAAGCCCAAGTGTTCAGGCCGAAGTATGGCAAGCAGGGAGCGAAGGAGACCAGAAGGTGACTCACCCCTCCCACACCTTCTTTTTTGAGACCTGGCGGGGGGGAAGGGGGGAGAACCGACACCCAGCCGCGCCAGCTCCTGCTCTGGGGGCCGAGCCCGCAGACAGCCCGCCCCGCAGGCACTGCGGCCCGGTGGGCACGGGGGACCCCCGGCCCCCGCCCCAGCCGGGGGAGGGCCCGGCGGGGAAGGAAAGAGGGCGGGCAGGGGCGGCGGCGGAGGGGCGCGGGCTGCCGGCGCCTCCTCTCTGCTGCACTGCAGAGGCGCCATCTTCCCGCGCCTGGGGCCCGCGGGGGCTCGGGCCGGCCCGACCACCGCCCCCGGCACCGCCTTCCCGCGGGGCCACTGCGCCAGCCGGGGGAGCCGCGGCCGCGCCCCGCGCACCTGCGCCACCCTCCGCGGGGAAACGCCGGCTCCGCAGCCGCTGCCTCGCTCCCGGGGAACGCAGCCCGGCTGCTCGCCCCCAGCCCCCGCCACACCGGGGGATGCCCGCCCCCAGCCCCCGCCACACCGGGGGATGCCCGCCTGCGGTGTGCCTGCTCGTGGGGGAAGCGTCCCTTCCCGAGCGCCCGGCGGAGCCAAGCCCGAGGCAGAGCCGGCGCCCCTGCCGTAGCTCAGCAGCAGTGCCCGCGGACCCCCGCCCGCCGAAGTTAAGGCGGCAGCGCCCGCCCCGGCAGCCGAGCCGGCGCAGGGAGCCGAACCAGCACCGGCCCCGGGAGCTCCCGACGCCTCCGCCGCCCCCCGGCTCGCCGCTCCTATTGTTCGGCGAAGGGGGAGCGGCGGCAGCTAGGGATGGAACACCCCTAGGAAAGCAGCCCTCAGCAGCCCTGCCGCGGCCAAGCCCACGCGGCGGGGACGGCTGCGGGCAGACAAAGCTTCGGAGGAGCGGTGAAGGGTGGCAGGGAAGCCCCCGCCCGGCGCTTCCTGCCCCGCTTACCTCGAGAGCCCGGGTGGCGCCGGCGGCCAGCAGCAGGACGGCTAAGTGGGGCAGCATCGCGGCGGCCGGGAGCGGGGAGGGAGGAAGGAAGGAGGGGAAGGAGGGATGCCGTCCGGCGGGACGCCGCGGGGTCCGGCTGTAAATCCTCGAGGCCGCGCCGCTGCCGAGGAAGACGCCCGATCTGCGGCGGCTCCGGGAGCGGCGCGGCGCGGCGGGGCCGGTCAGCTGATGGCCCGGCCCGCCCCCGAGCGGGCGGCGCGGCCCCGGCCTGCGGGGGACCCCTGGCGGCGGCGCCGGGCGCTGCCGGCGCCGGCCCGGCCCGGCCCGGCCCGGCCCTGCCCAGCTTGCACTCCGTGCTGCCCGCAGCGGCTCCGCTCCCTCCTCGGGTACCGCCGATCACCGCTCGAAGGCACCGTGCTGCCTGTCCGCCTCTGCGGGGAGCGCGGCTCCTCCGTGCGCGGTCCCCCCTTGCTGAGGCACCGCAACCCCCATCTTTTCAGGGTGCTCACAAAAACACCCGAATCTAAACGTGCTGTTTGGATTAAATAAACCAATAGAGGCTATTTAACACGTTCTGCCTCTCCTGGCAAGGTTGCACAGCGAGCCGGGATCTCCTGTTCCCGTCGAGGTGGAGGTGATGAGTCAGCACAGCCATTTCACACATGACACACCATTGATAACAAAGATATGCTGGAAAATCGGGAGAGCTGGGACTTATGGCAGACGAACAAGGAAGAAATCAAATGAAAATGCAGGACTTCATGAAACACCGTCAAAATCAGGACGCCAATCTCACCATCTCACCCTCTGAACAGCACTGACATAATTGGTATAGTAAACCTGTAAGAAGAACTTGAAAGTGAATGTTAGTAGCTTCATGTTGAAACAGCTGCTATTGTAGCCAAAATTCAGTGTGACCGAACCTGATCCATTCTGCCACTGATGTGCAAACTCTGTGGCAGGATTTCTGCTCCCACCGAGGCTCCTGAGACAGGGGCTGATAGACCCACCCTGTAACAGGCACCTGCAGCCAAGGCTGTGTGAGGATGGAAATCTGGAGCATGAACTTGATGAGGAGCAGCTGAAGGAACCTGTGCTGTTCAACCTGGGAAAAAAAGGAGCCTCAGAATGGATTTTCTCACTTTCTGTAACTACCTGACAGGAGGTTGCAGAGAGGTAGGGATCATCCTCTTCCCCCCATCATAAGTGATAGAATAAGTGGAAATGGCCTCAAATTGCAACAGGAGATACCTAGGCTGGATCACGCTGCCCAGGGAGTTAATTGACTCATGAACCCTGGAGGTATTTAAAAGGTGTATGGCCCTTTGTGTCACTTTAGGGACTCAGCCAGGCCTTAGAGTTGGAGGACTGTTCTCATACAGATACAAATCTTCTCATACAAACACGAATCTTCTCATACAAGCTCATGAACTGTCAATTTCTAGTAAGTAACACTTGTGAATTTAACAGATCTCTGACAGGAAGATAACAGCTGAGCTTCTGAAACACACCAGTGTCACAACTGTACATTGAAATTAGTTAAACAGTAACGATGGCAGGCTTAGCTGTAATAATTTAACACCATTTTCTAGGATAATGATCACAAGGCTATGAGAGGTTAGAAAGGATTTGCTGTGCAAATTTTCTAACCAGTTGGCTTCTAAACTCAGATATTGGAAAAGCAACTCCATGGCTGCAAATTAGCAACATCCTGTTAAAACTTACAGAAGTCATTCAAAAACAATTCTTCCCTGAAACAATGGAGGCAATCAGAAGGAAGCTCTTTGCAAGTTTCTGAAAAAAAAAGGGATGGATGGAAAACTAAAATAGATTCATGTAGCTCTTTTATTATAGGTTGGCTTGGTACCTCTTTGTAATTACTTCTTCCTAGTGCTAAAATCAAAGACTATTTTAACTTCTGCTTCTCTGGATCAGCCAAACTTGCTTTTTTTTTGTCACAGTGGGAGTGCAGGAAAGCTGGAGGTTTCTTTTGCCTATGGCTAGGAGTATGGCTATGGGGCAGGCCCATTGAATTGCACACCTTCAAGGAAAACAGGAAAGACTCCAGTGAAAAAATGGGGAAAAGTCAAAGGTACCAGGAGACCTCTATGAAATAGGCATTTCCATTTACAGCCACTAAACACTAGTGGCAATATCCAAAATACAGTGATAATGCTTGTTTAATATTTCATGAAGTTACCCACTGAAAGGTCATAGGTAAAGATACTTTTGAAAGCTGTTCATAAGGTCTACAAAATTTGGAGATGACCTGCTGATAGAGAAAAGGACAAAGACTGTGTCCTATTTTCCACTCTTTGTCATCTTTCAGGATCTGTACAGACGGTCCAATACGCTTTTTTCCTTTCTTACTCCACTTGTCATCTTAGTATAGAAATATATTCTTACCAGACCTCAGGAGCTGTCATAGCTGGGGTGCAGCAAAGCCCACTTCTGCCTCACAGCAGGGCCAACAATGGAAATCCTCTTCCTGAAGAAGGCAGAACAGGTTGGGTCACAAAACTATAGAGCTTACATTCAAATTTAATACAATGCAAACAATTCCAAACTATACTCAGATGTGATTTTGCCTTTGACTGCTGAGCTTTTTTATTCAATCTTGATGTGGTAACTTTCCAGTGGTGAGTAAACATGCATGTCATGATTCATTTTTTGGCCACTTTTGTGCTCTGTGTATTCTTTTTTCACAAATCATGTCTAATATTATTTTACAGCCTTGTTATTTTAATATATTATGTATACACATGCAAACACTGTTCAGCCATTCCGTTTCTCATGGAATACTCATGAAGCAAGTGGACCTTGACCATAAAAGCTGATACTATGCTACAGTCGGTAATAAACCACCTCAGCCTGTTTCATAACCTAATGAATTAGAGAACAGGACTTGTCTGTGATTTCTGAAGAGGGACAGGCAGCCTGTGGCAGGGACACAATCACTACATTGCCAGATATCTCTGAATATGTGCACGTGGTTCTACATAACACCTGCCATTTACCCATGTTCACTGAATTCCTGATGCCAGAAGCTTGTTTCGTTCACACCAACAAAATCTAAGTTATTACTACACTTGTCAGCTATATTTTATTTGTATGAGAAATATTTCCTCAGATTCTTTTGGAACAATGCTGCAGCAAGTGCATTAATGGAGATGATTTCTCCATTTGTTCTTATCTCTGAGAATAGGGCTCCAAGTTGGAAAATTTGGTTTTTGGTCCAGACTTCAATGCTGACTCACTGTCTCCTTCTGAAGTTGCTCCACTTCAGTGCTCTCCATTTTCTTCACAGGGTATAATACTGTTTGCCTGCTTTTTTGATTCATGTGCAGAACATACCAAAGCACTAAGGTTAGTATTTCTGAAGGAACCTATGGAAGCTAAAGACTCAGATCCTATTGAGCTGACACCTTCTGGATTAGTTCCAGTTAGGGAGTTATTCTATACTGTGAAAACTAGTACAGCATAAATTACTATGCTGGTTTGAAAGTAAACCAGAGGGAGAAATGAACCCCACACAATTACCTCGAGAGAGATTTCAGTTGGGAGTTACAATTTAATAGAGAGATTACATAAATGCAATGATACACAGAAACTGCCTCAAACCCACAAAGTTAGAGTAAACCTGGCACCTGTTGGTCACGATGATGGTCACAGTCCTATCAAGTGATGGCTGCTGTTGAAAGCAGAGGTTCTGTGAAAGTCTTAGTGCTCCTCTGGATCCATCCAGTGGTGGTGTTGATGGTGTCCCAAGTCCCCAATTATATATGATCAGGCTCAGGTGGGAATAACAAGTACTTCCCCAGGACAGGGAACTTTACAATGGAATGACATAATCCTGTGAGTCATAAGAAATTTTTGTGAGTTCTTGATGCTCTAAATCTTTAGTGTTGCCCATTATGATGGTGCTGTTGAACCATTATGGCTCATTAGCTGAGATGACCCCTTCAGGATGGATGTAACTATGCTGGTGCTTTCCCGAGGGAGTTATCATGGCTGAGTCATTTGTGAACACAAACACTTCCCTGCCTCGAAGGGTTTGCCTCTTACTTAACACCCAGCTTGCAGCCTGAGGGGTGGGATATGCACTGGGCAGCTACTGCAAACCACCCATCATTACCAGTTTGTCAGAAATGATGAGTAATACACAGTTTGGTTACACCCCAGATTGACACTCTCCTTCTCTAACACAAGACAATGACTGAATTTATTTCAGACAGCTCCAGGAGGAATTTTTGTTTTCAAATGCACAACATGAGTTTTAATAGAAAACCTTTTGGGTTTATGCTACAACTTGAACCATTGCAGATATAACTAATCTGTTCACTATCATGCAAGTGTCCTCTAGAGACACTCTTTCCTTTGGAGCCAGCCTGCAGCCCTGAGAAAAAAAGGCTGTCTAAATATTAATCCAAAATAGGAAAACAGAGATTGTACCTAATCAACCCTACACAAGTATGTGTTGATAGCCACAGCACTGGGTGCAGATACGATTTAAAATAGTGAACAGTTGATCCTTGTCTGAATTCTGCAAAGCATCTTTAACTTGGGCTTTTGCAGATGCAGTACACAGTTAAGTAGCCAGTAGCCATAGTGACCTTCTCAAATACAAATTATTTGTTCTGCATAGCACAATAGTGTTAGGTGTTGATGATATCTGTTGGAGCAGGTACACAATACAAATGGCAGAGCAAAGTTAATAATGATGTCATTGTCCAAAACCCCAGGCATGTTCAGCCAAGGAAATGAAACAGAGATGAAAGCAACGGTAATTGCTCTAGTGATTAGGATGTGATATACATGGACATCACTCCATACCAAACAAATATGGTGCTATTCCAATTTCTCCCTTTGTTGACAAAAACTATTGTGCTTGATGATGGTGTCAATAAAGGGGAAATCTTTTGGATATCTGCTGCGTCATTTGATTCCGTACTCCTGATTTTGTTTACCTAATTACTACATAATGCAAACATTCCTAGCAGAATCAGAGTTTAATATCTATTCCTTTTTTTCCTCACACTGCATTCACTGAATCTTCCTAGATATTTTTGGCCTCATGCTTATGTGGTTTATTTACTAGAAAAGTACTGCAGGTGCAGGCTTTCTGCAGCTGTTTTAACTCACCATCCTATACACAAACCACTCAATTCTAACATGCTTCTCCCCCCCAAAAAAAAATAAAAAGCCATCCTACAGTAAACTAAGTCAATTTCTTTTCAAGCAAGTCATGTTTGGCATAGTTTACAGAACAATCAGCATTTCTGAATCATTAAAGCAAATCCTTGAGAGCATCTAACTCCGCAGGAACCCCAGAGCAAATGACACTTGACCATTTGCTCTCCTCTAACCAAAAGTTATGATGTGCTTTTTGCATTTGAAATTATGGAAGCCACCAGATGAGATGGTTATGGTCCTCTCAGCATCTTCTCAGCAGCCTGTTCTACTGTGATTTGTCTTCCCAGATAAAATGATATTGCTGTTTGTGGTGTGAATATCCCAAATCAGTAACACTTAACAAAAATAGAGGCAACCAACAGGATGTCTTTGATTTCTCTCAATATCTGAGTGCACTAGTAAGGTTTTAAAATACTATTTAAAAGTCACTTAGTAACTGAGTCACTTAGTCACTGAGCTCTCAAGGTTTGTCCAGGTTCCCTCCAGGAGATCTAGCTCTTACATTTATCAAATGATTATGTATGTATACATACATAAACACAAAACACATTTCTTAGATTCTGAATTCAGTTCTGAAGACATTTGTACAGAAGGAGAGAATACATTGTCATTTTGATTCTTTCAGCATCATTTCTCAGACCATAAAACACCTGCTTAATTGCTAACACAGCAGGTTGGGTTGCTGAGACCCATCCTCCCACCTGGTTCTAGAAATACAATGCTGGATTCGATTTTGAAAGACCCAGCTAGATTGCAATAAATACATTAATTGACATTAAATACAATAAATTCAAGAACAATAGCAGAATACAGAGAATCTGTTTGTCTGTAAGAAAAGCATTCCCATTCTTCAACCTCCCTACAGCAGACTTAGTTCATCACATGATTTAGCCTTTCCTCAAATGCCTGTGAAGGAAAAAAACATAGTTTTCTGAAAGCTGTGAAGAGGTCAAAAGAGACTCTTCAGAGGAAGTGAAGCCTGAGACCTTTACATTATGAAATGACAAGTTGATTGTTTGTATGTGTGAGGCCCTTATTAAAGGGGAAACAAAGTGGAAAGAAAAATAATTCTCCCCTCATTTGTATTACAAAATTTTGACAGGTTTTTTTAAAATAGGATCTATAGTTCAAGCCAAGTGGTAGACCTGAAAATAAAAGAAATATACTTGTTTTAAATTGAAAGTAATGCTTCTTGTTGGCTTTCTGTAT
The DNA here is from genome assembly GCA_030060385.1 of Muscicapa striata striata. Lineage (NCBI taxonomy): Eukaryota > Metazoa > Chordata > Aves > Passeriformes > Muscicapidae > Muscicapa > Muscicapa striata. The sequence goes on from JAREIS010000011.1 coordinate 4,428,269, forward strand.
TTTGACATAGAGATTGCAAATGCCTCCCAGGGTTATCAAACAGAAGCAAATTTATTTTGCAAAATAAAATGTAGGAAGAGAGAAGGAAGGGGAGGAGAAAGAAGCCTCAGAATGTTACATCATTTGTTGAGTCCTTCTATGGACCCTCTTCACAGCCATCATTAACATTTGCCAGGCAAGCTGACTCAGTGTACTCGAAATTCACATGCAAATATGGAACATGAGGCATTTTCTCATCTATTAACTGGTACTCAAAATAATGTGACTGGTCTAATATGGACACATTAGAAAGCACAGATCAGATTGCTTGGTGAGACAGTTGATATTGTTCTTGGACAAGGACTCATATAATCTCATGGGGCCCTCAAGAATTGGCTGTAGGGTAGCTATCAGGATTTTGGTATCACAGACTGTTACCACAAAGAACAGTGCATAGTGCAGCAATGCAGATTAGGCAATCATCAAAATGTAAATGAACTCTTCTAAGAGAATAATTTCTGTAGAGTCTCATAGTAAGACTGAAATCATTGCTGAGGCCAGGAGCATAACAAAGAAGCTGCACAACAGCACAGGAACAGACATCTGGAAATCACAACCATATTTTGTAAAACACTCACAGTATTAGAAACAGGAAAGTTTGATCACAAGCACATAAATCAGTGACTGCAGGAGCTTCGTAATGGATGGTTTTGGGTGGAAAAAAGGGGGAAGGGAAGTTGCAATGAAGAACAACAGCCTGTTCTGTATACAAAAACAGTGCCATCCTTAGAGCCTCTGTGTTTTGTAATCACCCTGCGATTTCTCTCAGCACAAGGGTTTTGAAATATTTGTTCAAGTTGATTTGGCATGCATCTGCCTCATTCCTTTACACACAAAATAATTGGACATACTGTTCTTTGACTTATAGCAGAGACACAAAAACATACTGAAAGTAGGAGAATAGCTCAAATTTCCTTCTTGCTTGGCAGGATTTGTGAGACAAATGGTAGGCACGAGGTTGGTTCCACCAGAAAAAGGCCCTAAAACTAGACTCTGCATACCAGTAAGCTGAGGTCAGGCTCCTGCCATCAGATCCTGCTCTTACAGGGTGCAGAGGGCTTGTGCACACTCTGCGTTCAGCCTCAGTGGCCAACAGGGCAGGAGGGCTGCAAACACCCAGCACCTGTGCAGCTCAAGGTGTGTTTCTTCAGGCACCCAGCAGTGGGAATATTAAGATATTAATTGTAACAGAGATGCTGACATTATTCTTTGCATTTTTAGCAAGCTACCAGTTAAGTATTATAAGTGATGCAGCTGCTTTTATATTAGCATGGAATTATGCAGAGTTAATGAGGATCAGCATCATGTCAGATATTTGAAGAATCATTCACTTTTTTCAAAATATCAACATGATGCTGTAAAGGTAACATATTCTGACACCTGCTTATGGAAGCCTATTGCTGTATAGAACAGATCGACCTCCCTGGCAACGAGCTCTAGGTGCAGTTTATTGTGAGCTACTGCACTACAGAATCACAGAGCAAGCCAGATCGAGCTGCAAAAGCCAACATCCAGTTAAATCTCACCAAGTTCTATTTTGAAAAGCAATTTCTTTGAAGTTGGCTTCATTTCATTTAAAGCCAACAGACTCTGAAATCACCAAGATTATTTCAAATACCTCACCTGATATATTTTGCGTGTGCACTCATTACCCCAAACTGAGTTTCTAGATTTTTTTTGAAGTAAAAAAACAAACCACCACATTTTTGTAAATTATCAGAAGGTGATATAGCACAACTGAGGTGGCAAATGTATCTGTCATTTTCTCAGAGTTTGGAACACAGCACATTCAAGAAAACTCATATAAATTATGTTTTTGGAGAAAAATGAAACAGAGAAATTCTTATGGCTGAGAAAATTAATGAAATATTAGCAGCATCTCTGAATACAATATACAAATATTTCTGCCATAATAGCTGTACATTATGCCTACTAAACTATGGCTATAAACCTAAATATATTAAAAACAATAAACAGATATAAATATTGATGTTCAGCCTCTAAAATCTCAAATTAAAAACAAAAGAAGGAAATTAAGCAGATAAATTCAACATTAGTTGTCAAAGTTGTTCTAATTTGTCTTCTTATGCTTTTTACACCAAATGTAGTACAGCTGTTACTGTGATAGTGTTAAAGTAACTATTATTCCTCCTCCTCTGGCACTTAAATGTCATATCTATACCCAGAAATTGTTTTTAGACCTAACAATATTAAATATATATATATATTATACACATGTATATAAATATTTATGACATGATGCACTCACTGTGGTGTATTTTATATCTATATATCTCTGTTAGGGTAGTTATTGATGTCACTATATGTCTACATGAAAAAACAGCCTGGACTCCCATTAATCATGTGAGATGCTGGAAGCAAACCACTAGCATTTCAGAAGCACTAATGAGATTCAACACTGACTGAACCATCACTGGCCTTATGAAAAACATTCAAGAAAGCAGGTCATTTATTGCTCTTTTTACATGCACACATGCTGGTCAGTGTCTTATTGTGATCAACAAAAGCAGATACCAGGTAGGATTTGAAGGCAACAATCCTACAATCTCCAGTTCACATCAAGAAATATTGAAGATATTCTGGTGTAATTCCACAGCCATTTAAACCACGCAACATCTACTTTGGTGAACTTTGTGCAGTCATCTCAAACTATCCTTAAATTGCTCATCATGAAACTCAACTGAGGCTTAAGTTATCCTGGAACTCACTCTTCTCACTGGCATCTGGTAGGAAAAAGGTGTTAAAAACCAGTGTGCTTGAATTACCAAAATACACGTCTATGTACATATAGATATAGACATAGAATATAGCTATAGAATATAGATATATAGATATAAATGTGAATTACCATCATCATCTTGCAGGACTGCATCATATACTGTTTCAGTCAGATATTAATAGTACCCTGCTCAAGCTCAAACAAAAATTATCTACATTTTTTCAGATTCCTGCTCTCAAAAAAAAGGAAAATAAAAAAAAATAAAGGAGTTATGTAAAGCAACAAGGGTGTGAAAAGCTGGTATGTTTCCAATGCATTTCAGGTAAACATGTCACAGCAGCAGCTTGAATTAAGCAGTGGTATCTATAGAAAGTATTTGACTTATTCTCTGTCCTTGTGCAAGCATTAAGCAGAAAACGTGGACCAAAAATATGGTGACATTTTAAAATAAATGTTTTTAATTAATTTCTTTAGGATTGTATCTGGGCAGCATTTAGTTAAAATGATGCTTAAATTGTGCTTTTCAAAATTGTTCAGGGTTGACATAGTTCTACTCCCAAGTAAAAATCAGTAGGAGTTTTACTGCTGACTTCTACAGAATATAAGCCAATGCTGAACACTTCTGAAAATAGCTTTCCATCTGTATATCTATGTAAATGAATAGGGACTGTTAGCAGAAATAGGAACAGAAAAGATCAGGCTTTTAATTTTATAAGTTGAAGTTAAATATAGCTACTATACTAGAAAACAAAAACACAAGAAAATGTCAGACCAACTTTAATACTTTTTGCTTTCATTTATGGCAGGAATGGATGGGAAACAGCTCCATTGCCTCAGGTGACACAGCTCCAGGCTTTCTCATGTCATTAGACACCACCAACTCCTTAGTAATGGTATTTCACGCTTCTTCTAGTGGGAAGATGAGGACTGAGCCATCTCTGAGTTAGTCCCAGGCAGTCAACCACCGCTAAAAGAAATAAATGTATCAGCTAACACCATCAAAAATATAGTTTTCTAAATTTAGTAGTAGAAGAAATCTACTTCCCATTTTCCCTTAGCAGACCTTTTCTTCTCCCTTTAAAGGTGGTCCTTTCTGTGAAGGAGCAGCCCTTTGTGACAAGCAAACATCTGTTGGCTCTCAACCAGCCCAACATTTACAGTAATCAATATTTAATACATGAATAATCCTACTGGCTACAGGGAGGCTGCTGGTGTACCTCCAACAGCCTTACTTTAGTACTTTGTACATTCACAGCCTGACTACTGCAGAACTTAGCAAAGTTCATGGCAAGATCTGGGAATACTTTTTGGTATTTTAGGCCTGCTCAGTTTTGGTTCCTTTACATCTTTCTGACCTCACTGCACTTCCAAAGAGCTTTACTGACTGAATGGTCATTTTCCTTTCTTGCTCCATTGTGGATCCCTATGGACAAGAGATATGGTGGGCTAGAAGACAAGCTGATATAAAAGGCCAGGGGCCTCATCAGCAGCAAATTCAGCTCTTGAAGTCTTGAAGGCTCAGTTCTGAGCAGCAGTGCAGCATGGAAAGGAGGACCTATGTGACACTGCTCTTGGTAAGTAGGAAGAAGAAGTTAATTCAAAGTCATTAAAGTCTAGTATGTTTTAAGAGATTTTTTTATCAGAAGTTTGAAGTCTTTGATGTACTCTGTTATATTATCCAATTTAGATTTAATATATCCTTTAGCAATCTGCCAACCCAAGTGGCACCTCCAGTGTTATTTGATTTTTCTTTTCTTTAGATAGGTCTTTTTAAAAATCAAAAAGAAGAAGTAGTACTAACACGATAAGCTTATCTTCCCATGGCACTCAGAACTTAATGATCCCACCTTCTGAGCATCTTGAGCTGTATTTATGGTCTCAGAAAATTAGTAAAGCTTATTCAAAAATCACGGTCTTCAGAATGAAGCTTGTTTTGTCATGGGTGGGGATTTTTTTGCTTTGTTTTTAATATGTTGTAAAAAAAAAAAAAAAAAAAAAAGAGAGCAAATAATGCTTTCAGCTTATTGCTAGTAATTAATATCTAATACCAAACTACAGAAAGCCTCACATTCTTTATATGTCCTTTATATGGAATATTTTTCCCCTAAAGTTGACATAAGTCAGATTGAAACGTCCTAGTCAAAAGCCCAGAACAGACAACTTCCTCCAGTGATAAGGAAGTATGAGGATGAGATATTAAAATTGATGCAGTTTTGAGGCTGAAATTCCACAGAATATTTGGTCAAGTTCAAGAACTTGTCCTTGAACCCAATATATCATAAAGGTTACCTCAGTGCTCCTCAAGTGTCTCAGGTTGCAATGCAGGTTGTAACCAAAACTATGTATTCTATCACTATCCGTTAAAACCAGGTGAGACAATGTTCTTTATCTTTTCCACAACCCATCCTCCCTCCAGGAAGATATCATCTGCTGCTGGCCCATTCAGTCCCACTGTATGACTGATAAAATTACATCATCCCACTGGGAGATGCTCCAGCCAGGGGGAGGAGCCAAGCCTTTCCTAAAAACCTAAGATAAAAACTGAGATTTTAGACAGCAAGTTATCCATCTTTCCACTGGATTCCAGAGGAACACTGGACCTTTCCACATCATCTCTGGACCTTCAGAGGAAAACTGCACCCTCACTGCAGGAGGATGCAGCCACCATTTAATGGGACTGCTACCAACACCCTGACTGACAGGGTGTCAGGTTGTATTCTGACTCTGTCAGTGTTTTGGTTTTTTGTACTACTGCATTTTTATTTCAATTTTACTAGTAAAGAACTGTTATTCCTACTCTCATCTCTTTGTCTGAGAGCTCCTTAATTTCAAAATTATAATAATTTGGAGGGAGAGGGGTCTACATTTTCCATTTCAAGAGAGGTTCTTGCCTTCCTTAGCAGACACCTGTCTTTCAAACCAAGACACCAAGGTTGGAGTAGAAGTCTTTGGTCCTGCTTCATTCTCAGAGCATTTTACTGGTGAGTACCCCTGTGTCTAGGCAGAAGACACAGATCTCAGGTGCTGCTCTGAATTTATTAATGGGGATTTTTCAGGAGAATTATAAGACTTTATTCCAAGTGCAAGAATTTCTTTTACCTGACTTCATTACTGTATAGCAACCCGTAGCTTATTCACATGCACAAATGATTCATAAGATCCCCACAGTGCTTGCACAATTTGCAGCTTGCAGAAATGATCACATTTTGTGTTTGTCACTTACCTAAAGCAAAACAGTATAAAAGCACAGCAGATGAGAAGAAAAAGGCATCTTTCACTAAAGATTGTTTTTTTCCTCTCAGAAGTGTCACTGGAATAAGTGGGTGTGTTTACTGACCTCTGATGACTAGGAAGTAGTGCTATGTAAACCTCTCCATTACAAATAAAATAGTTTATTGATGCTTGTCATATCATAAAGGGCTTTTCAGTCTTTTCCTGGGCATTCTTTCCTAATGTCTCCTAAAATGTGCAGTAAGTTATGAGCAGAGATGGGAACTACTGCATAGCCAGATCTACAGCACAATCGTTATTGTTTCAGGATGGAATTGAAGAGAAGCTCTGCGCTTTCAATCTCTTGCCAAAATGAACAATTTAAGTAAATTGTGTTAGGAATGAAATCATACTGTCATACAGTATAATAATTGAAAGCAGCTGATTATATTTTGTACTAAAAAGAACTGTGTGTCATCATAGCAGGAGATTCAAAATCTTTTTTTAAAATAAAAAAAAAGAAAAACCAACCCTGTCTAAAGTATTGACATCTAAACATAGTTTTTCAAGTAAGAAAATATCGCGGTATATAGTTTTAGGCTCAAGTCCACATGAATCTCAATATTCAAAAAGGAGTTTATCAACCTGATCAGACATTTCCCTTTCCAGAACACCATATTTGAAGACCCCTTTGAAACTAAGTTTCCTAAAAAACAAAAACAAACAAAAAACAAAACACCACCTCCCCTCCCCCCAAAAAAAAAACCCTTAAGACATAAACACAACAACTTAAATATCCACTACCAAAAATGCCCAAGCACATACAGAAAGTTGAAATCAAAGGCAGCTAATGTTGACATGAGCCAGTAAACATCACAGAAAGATATGATAGATTCATGCCAATAAATTAGTAGAGGCACATGAGTTTTATAGGTCCTGGTAGTCCTGTTGACCCAGACATTTTCACAGGCATAACAAGCAGAAGATTTTATCTCTCACTGTTGCTGAGATATCATGACTTAGCATGATTCTATTTTTTTCTTTAGGACAGACTGAGTTCACAGTGAAGCAAGAGCTGTGCTGAGCTAAATAAGTGAACAGAGGAACAGAAACAAGCCAAGAAGCGTGAATATATTTCACACATAATGAATCTTTTGAAATCAGTGCTTTGAATGGCTTCCCACCTTCAGTCAGCTGGATCTAACTTTGGAAAAAGTATTTTGCTGTGATGATAAAAGCTGGGCATTTAAAAGCAAATCAAAATGAACACAGTTGACAAAAAGAATGAGGTTTTGTTAATACCAGAGAAAATACCAACATTAACTACTATGGAATACCTTTGTTTTGCCACTTGGCATTTGTAGCAGCATTCAAAGATACATTGCAACATTTCTGGTTGTTGGGAAACCATAGAGCAAATCATCACCAATAATCTCGGTGAGGAAGACTGAAGACAAATAGGAGATCACCAGGTCAATCAGAAGAATATAATCTCAGGGTTTTGATCCAGGAAAGCATATAAGAAAATGCTCTACTCCATGCTCTTGAATAAATTGAAAAGAACATTATCTGTTCACTGTCTGTGAGGAACCAATTTAATTTTGAAATAATGCTCAACATTATTTGGTTTTATTTCTTGACTGTCGGTTATAAATCTGGTATTTGATTTTGAATGGAAAAGTACCAGACAGGCTGCACATGCCTTGGCAGCAGCAGCACATGGCAGCACCTGCACACAGAAAGACTCTGTTGCCAGGTGACCCCTTTAGGAAATAGGGACAGGCTCTGTTTCTGGGATGGTTTCACTGTCAGCCTCTCAGGGGAAGATTTCCTCCACCTATAGACCCTAAGCTATTTCCCCTAGAGGTGTGGTAACTCCTGCCACTGGGGGAAGACTCTCCAGACTATCCAATAATCTTTCTAGGGCAAGCAAACCATGGGAGGAGCTACGGGGTAGAAAAAGCAATTATGAACTGTGTCGGATCTGAGTGCAAGAGGAGAAGCAGTTAAATCCCCTTTCTCCTCTCCAAGCTTGTAAAAATACAACTGTTTTAATAAATGTTCCCCAAGCATCTACAGCTAATAAAACAAATGTAACTTTTATAAGGAACTCTCTCCTGATTAGGATGTTTTAAGTTGCATAGCTTACCAAGTTACTGGATGTATTCAGATCAGCATTTTGAGTGGAGTGATCCTGGAGAGCATTCAGCATCAATTCAAAATCCAGCTGAAAACCTGTAAGTTACTGTCCTGACAAGTGGAAGTAATGTGTAGAAGTTCCTTTATCCAGTCTGGTCATAGATCCTTGTCTATTTGGCAAATATTAACTTGAGGCAGCACCACCTGTACTATCAACTCTGCTGTGGCTGGGTGTTGAAGTGGAAAATGATCTTTTAGGATATTTTAGAAATGGGTATATTGCATTGTTCCTGTCAGTGAATGATAAATATTTCCAGAGAATGTTAATGTTTCATAATAATTTTGTTCCAGGACCAGAATGGCACACTTAATGAATTGCTGACTTCAAAGTACATCAGAAGTCCAGTACTCAAAATGAGAATATCTGGATTTCAGGTTTTCTCCTTTTTTTTCTCTCTGTTGTTTTTGTTTGTTTGCTTTGTTTTTTTGGGTTTTGTTGTTATTGTCTTTGTGTGTTTTGTTGGGGTTTTTTTAAGGTTACAAGGGACAGCAGTAGAGTTGTGGAATGTACTGAAGGCTTATAAATGGTTGGGATGCATTTTACTCCATCAGGCTCTGATATGCATTCTTTTTGAAGGTGATTATTAATTTTCTGCTTCCACAAGAAATTATTCAAATAACAAAAACCCAACCTGAGCATATAAATAATGTCTTAAGGAAAAAAAGAACTCCCCCAGTCGTGCTTCTTTAAAAAATGTATATATGCTAAAATAGGAAATGAGAAAGAAATAGCCAAGTAAATAGAGTTTACTGAAAGAATTGTTGCACTATGCATTACTTACTGGCTTGTAGAGGACTTAGATGTTATCAGGTATGGCACACATAATTTCCTTTAGATGGATGCTAAGCTGTGGATGTCCTGTCCCTGGAAGTGTTCAAGGCCAGGTTGGATGGGGCTTGGAGTAACCTGGTCTATTGGAAGGGAGGGAACCTGATCCCATGGCAGGGAGGTTGGAATTTGATGGTCTTTAAGGTCCCTTCCAGCCCAAACTATTCTATGATCTATGATGAGAAGTGTTGGTGGTTTCTTGGCAGTAGCTGTCAAGGACAATGTGATTCTACAATGTGCTGAGATGTTTACTTTCTCTTTGCATATAATTTAGATCCTTGGTACATAAGTAAGAGTGAGATGAAGCCTGAAATGCAGCTGTAGGAAAGGTGCATGAGGGAGGAAGGAGAAAGAAATTAGTCAGAATTTTTTAAAAACAAACAAAAAACATGAAGGAAAGACAAGGAAAAGGTGGGGTGGAGTAACCTGGATGGTATATAAAATGAAATGCCCTCTTAAGGATTTCCTTTCAGGTCCTGGTAAAAGAATCCTGGCAGGAAATGAATGAAGTTTGTGCCTTTTCACATTTAATTGAAAAAAGAAGCTCCTGCATTATTCTGGCAACCTTTTTAAACACTAAATTTACTTCAAAAGGTTTTCCTTGCCCTTTACCCCCAAATAAAATACTAGCTAAGAGAAAAAAAAAAACCAACCTACCTAGTCTCACCCCAAACTCTTCATAGTCAGGAAGTGTAGAAGTGAGAGGAATGACTTGCCAGGCACACTAAAGACAGAAGATAGAAGGATGAGTGTCCTGTGGGCTACTTGAAGTGCTTTAAATCTGTAGTTTACAAAACAACAGGTGGGAATAGGTGTCTAGCAATAACTAGCCAACGGGTAAGATGCCTAAGGATTTTTTTATATTATTTACTCAAAATCATATATTGCTTCAAGGGTAGAATACAGCTGTTTTGGTACAAAAGTCCATAGAAGAACAAACAAACCAACAACCCAACAACAACAACAAAAGAACAAGCTACCAAGAAAAAGTTCCAAACCTCAAACCATTAAAAACATGGATTTTGTTTATTAGAGAGATTCCAGGCTGTCTTTGTGAATGTAGTGTCTTCCTGCATACCAGTAGCATAGCAAGGTCTAAATCCTTCAACAAAAGTGCTGATACATTGCAATATTGGTAAAACTTGCCATGTGGGATGTAAACTACCTTTTCAGGAATTTTGATTTAAAAGTCTGATGGCACTGAATTAATACTGATTCTTTGCTCAGTTATAACGATGCTAGCTGTTACTACGAAAATTAGAAACTTGTATACCTGGTAGAATATTTGCAAGTCGGTACCCTGAGACTACCATTTATCACTATGTGACTAACATTTTAGTTTGTGAATAAGAAGGTTGATATTTGTAAGACATGGTGCCCCCTTAGAAAATTTGGGAGATCCCTCATTGGAAATATTTTGGGTGGATATTAACAGAACAGCTATTAACTTTCAAGCCCAGTGTCAGCACATCAACAACAGTTACTGGGAGCAATTAGCTGGGTCATAAATCAGGCATTCCTTCACTCACTTGAAGGCAAACCCCAAGCTTTATCTGCAGCAGCTCTTTGAGAATTAGATATAATTAGCACACAAAACACCACTGTAAAACCAGACAACATTGTGCTAGCTTTGCCTGTTCACTTGCCTTTTTGCCCCATAGCTTTGATAAGATAATTTTACCGTGAATCTTTCACCATGAAGGTACAGCTATTTAGTGATTCAAGTGTACTTATTCTTCCTTGCCACATATAAACTGAAATTGGAATGGATATCAAAACAGTGTAAGTACATTGATGGCCCACAAATGCAGTAAATAGTGTCTCACTCCTGTAGAATCATCTGAAACCATGACTTTGTAGCTGTTGATATACAAATGTCAGTCTTACACTCCCACTGACCTAACCGAGTTACATGTGCAAACCCCATGGCACTATTATATAACTAGGTCCTTGATGTCTTAACCTTAAATATCTATATCTCATTACCCTTAATAGTCCAAGTTCAAATCTATTGTACAAAAAGCTGTCTTACCATCTGTGAACTGAGCAGGTTTGAAGTGCAATTTGCCGTGTTATACACTGTTGTCATTTTCCTGAGCTGCACTTTAAAATACCCTGGCAAAGTTATGCTTGCACCAGAAAAGTGCTTCAATAATATTTGCACTTACCATGAGCTATTCTCTGAACTAAATTACATATAATCTCAACATATTTGCCACACCTTTATAATCTCTCCAGTAAATCCATGTTGCTGCTATTTCAGTTACCAATCAGTTGTTTACCTGCATATTGTTCATTAATGCTGAACTGTTGTATGACAAACACTAGCTTTCTTGTAATGATAGAGTCAATGAGTCAAATTCTGTTGTATCTGAAACTTTTAAAGGAACACTCTCAACTCTGACTTTAGTTTTGTTAAATTTAAGTGATTTTAATTTTCAGTTCTGTTATGTTTCAGTTCTGTACTGTTCAGGCGATGTTAAGGTTCTGTTTGTCTACCACAGGGCAATTTTTTTGTTTTCATAAATGCCCACCACAGCAGTACTTATGCCACTTTTGTCCCAAGAAAAATTTGCAGATCTGCATCGAGGACAATTCCTAGAGAAACATGCATTGGACAGGTAAAGAGTAGGCAGAGTCCTAGTGACTCAAAGGCTATCCACCCTCTCTGCTCTTACCTGTTCAGCATAAAGAGAAAATACCATTGTTTACTGATTGGCTTTACATGTAAGAGGCAGTCTCAGGAGTAATAAATCAGCTAACAGGAATATTACCATCTTAGGTCACAATTTTCCAGCCCAGTCCAACGCCACTTCCTTCCTGCTATGGAACAGATGAAGTCTGTGTTTTTGATGCCTCAAAAATCTAGAAATAAAACAACACACTTTTGAGATAATATAGGAAGTAATATAAAAGCTGATATTTAATTGGAGGCTTCCAGGGCAAGTATGGAAGAATGCCCACTTTCTGTCATACAGTGATATAGGGCTTTGGCACTTCCATAAGTTTAGCAAGTTAGCATAATTGACAAGAATCCCCAATTAGAAGCACAGGTAAAGAAATAATTTCCTCCCTTGGTTCCACCTCTTCTGCAGCCTCCTTTTCTTGCTACTAGCTATACGTTCTTTAAGAGAAAGTGTCTTGGAAGAGTGGCTGGTCCTTGGTTCCCAGAAAAAGCAAGATTAGGATTGGGGCCTAAGAATGTGTTCTGTCTAATAGGAAAAAGACTGGAGTTATCTAGGAACTATACAAAAATAGTCTACAGAGCTACAAATATGTATGAAGAATGTATAAAAGCAAAAATAATTTTGGTATAATTTTGAATCCACACAGTCTGTCAAGCACTTACAAGCAAGGAGGGTGAGGATATTCACAGTGTCACACATGTGCTTGTGTTCAACCATAGCTATTTTGTGAGTCCCCAGATGAAAATTACCCTACACCGCCTGTGGAATTGTCCAGATTGTAAATAAAGCCATTAACAGTCTTGGCCAAGGTGTCCATCCCTGAGGAATGCCACTGGTAATCCATTGCCAGCTGGACCTTGTACTGCTGATCGCCACCCTTTGAGCCCAGTGGTCCAGCCAAAACTCATCTTATTGTCCACTTAATCCAGATCTCACCAGTTCTCTGACAGCCAGAATACTGCAGGAAATGGTAACAAAGGACTTGCTGAAGTCAAAGTATACAACACCCTCCACTCTCCCTTTCATCACACAGCCAGAGAAAACAGGCAGGCTGATCAGGCATGATAACAAAAGAACTTTGCTTCCTCTCTTCTTCTGGGGTGCAAACTAAACAGAGAAAAAAACCCAGATGTGAATTTGCCCAATAAATCTGCATGCAATGCATTATTACAGGTATATATCTTGCAGTCTCAAATTCAAACCCAGGGTGCTATAATAGAGAGAAGAAAGAATACTGTCATTGCTGGAAGAGAATTTCCAGTCAAGGACCAAGCCTTGAATGACTCATGACTTTCTTTCACCAGTATAATGCTATTTCTATTGGGAATGATTGTGCAAGGTATTGCTTGTTAATAAATGGTAGTTTTTTAAAAGTCACTTTTTGGTTTTGTTTAGCTGAGGCTAACAACCTTAGAAGAAAAAGCTACATTTCCACTCAGTATTACAAAGGTAAAGCGTTACATGTTTTTGCATACCTATGCAAAATGCAGTAAACATTGTTTGTAAGGCAACAGAAACTTGTATTTTAGAGACTTTAGGCACATGTTTCAGCTAGAGATGCTTGTCCAAACTTTCCAAAACAATCCCCAGCAATCTTTCACACCTACAAGCAGCATTTCAAAGAACAGATTGTTTATCTGTATGATAGATGTGTTCTGTCCTGTGAGGAGCACAAATCAATACCATTGCTAATCAATGATGATCTCCAGGATGCAGGTACTGATTTCTTTCTGCAGTTTTTTATTGGCTTCATTGGCCTCTAGGGAATAGAGCAGCTACATGAGTACTGAAAATCCATTTATTTGGAAAATTCATTATAAGATATCAATAAAAACAAACAAAGTTATTTCCTTCTTCTCTCCCAGCTCAATCAAAGAACAGCCAAAATACAGCAAACACTGTTGAGAAAATTAGATTATATAATTTCAAATCACTTTTCTCTATAAATCATCTTGGACTTCAACAGATGTGGACATGAAAATCCTCCTGAATTTTCATAGACAATAAAGTACTGCAAAGAAATTTTGTGCCCAATTTCAACAGATATGCTTCAGTTTTGTCCAGATCATTCCTGGACACAATACACACAAGTTTGGCTAAGTCACTATGTAGGATTCTACCTTAAAAGTTTCATAGAGTTACTGTTGCCAGAGCTTGAGAGATGCATCACAGTCATCTGCCAGGATGGATGGACAGTGAGCTGAATCTGTTCAGAAGTGCTGATTCATCTGTGCACAAGCAAAACAAAGCCAAATCCAGCCTCTTCTAAACATTGAGATATCTTGGTGCATGCCAGATCTCTGCCATGCAGCCTGGACAGGCACAGCACTGGCATCCACATAGTATAACCACCAGCCAGAGGATGCTTTTGTTTCAAACCTTTCTTGGAGATTTTAAACCTTTCTCTCTTTCTGAGCTGCAGCAAGGACTGGTAGACATGGTCTGGCAGATATCTGCCAGCTCAGGCTCCTGCAGTGTGCAGGGCAAGCACAACAGTGAAACTGCACACAACTTTCCAGTCTCCTCTTAAACACAGCAATGTCACTGGAATGCTTGCAGAGCTGAATCCAGATGCTTTGGCAAAATCCCCTTGCCAAATGGAGACAACCTCATTAGCCAACCTGCTGGAGGGGTTTCTGCAGTGGTTTGAGTGGGAGCTAGATTGAAGCCCTTTTAGTTTTCAAAAAGAATAAGGTTCAGGTGCTATGATAAGGAAGAAGTGACCATTCGGTTCATCAGTTTTCCTTGCAAAGGTCTGGACATTCAGTTTGTAAAATCATAGTCTAAAAGCAACACAACAAGCAAGTTCAGTTCCTCTGCAGACAAAACTGAAGCAGTAGAACATACAGGACATACTGAATCAGGCCTTTTCCAGGGTTATACCTGAAATCAAGAATTTACTAGTCTGTTGTAGCAGGGAGAAATATGAGAGATTATTCACTGTCAACAAAGACTAGAGAACAGTGCAGGTGGCTTATAAGGGTTTAGCAAGTAATGCTGCCTTATGTAAAAGTGTCCTCCTCTGTCCTCCAACATCAACAGGAAACTGTGGAATGTCCTTCTGCATGACTTGAAGGACTATTTTTGTAGTACTATCCTGTGCTGCTGCTTTTAAATTTAAATCACATGCAAAGCAGAGTACTCTCTGATGATCAGGAGAATTTTCTTTTGAGTTCATAAGTTCATTTATTTCCAGAACAGGAAGCTGTTCTATTTACTTGTTTTACACAACACCAGCATGATGAGCAGCACAGCTTTCTAGCTGCAAATGGAAAAGTTCAGAGAGTGGCACTTTTCCTGAATGGCTTTTATGGCTCATATACCAAACAGCCCTGCACAGAGATGCTGGAGATAGTTCAGGCCTTCAAACTGTAAAACTGTGCTAACTCAGATGAGTCTCATGTTTTATTACTACAGATAAAACATACAATTTAATTAAACATGCACCTATAAAGTGTAAGCTTCGGTTAACTCTCAGCTTTATTTCAATACAACCTATCCAGGTAACTATTAGTAACATTAGTAACATTTCAAGTCTTAAAACACCTTGGAGCTATGTAGCTTTCTCAATTTTTAACAGCTCCAATTTTTTAGCTCAGTTTCTGCTCACATCATTACTTAACATTCATCTTCTATGCTCTTCCTCACTTGTCTATACAGTTTATATTTAGACTCTCTAATAGATCTACTACCAGAGATGTTTTCTGTATAATAAATGGAAGTGAATTTCAACCTGTATGCCTTCAAACCCAAGGCTGGATTTTAAATAGGGGAGATACAAAGAACACACGTAAAGTGTTACAATCAGAACATAAAGAGTAATGAAGCCAATGAAAGTAAATAAGTAAAATCAGTGTTTTTGTTGCCCTCCACTGCCATCTCTCATCAGGCTTTCCTGATCCATCACTTTCCTAGGTGATGTGGGAATTAACTCTGACTGGCATGAAGGGCAGATAAAGATTTTTCCACCCAAACAGAAAACAAATTGTTAGAATGATACCAAAGGAGAAAAGAAATCCATTTGAGAAGCAATTTTCTCTGCCTCAGTGTTTCACATGGTGTGGATGATATGAAACCCCCAGAAACAGACCCTTGGAATGCTATCCCTTAGAGACAAAGAAAATTCCTTTAAGATGATATAATTCCTGCCTTGAAGACCCCTTATCTCTTAAGATTCTTATTGGTCCTTAAGTTAGCTAAGTGATTGGTTTTTCTTAGAGTGTTAAGTGAAATGTAATTGGATACTGTGTTTAACTAGTAGTTTTATTGGTTACTTTTTCAATCCCTTTGAAATGTATAAATATCCCTACCTACTTGTACTATTCAGACTCTGTAGCCGACCCCCTTCAAAGAATGAACTGTCTTTGGAATCTCAGCTGCAAGTCTCAGCCTTTGTTCCTTGCTGGCAGGTAGCTGGGGTAGCTACCTGAACCCCTCTTAGCTATCTGGGTTCAAGTAGCTCTCAAAGGCTAAGAAAACCTTAGCCTTTTCAAAGCTACAACATGGAGATTTCAGACAGTTCACTCCTAGTGTGTGTATATTTAGAAATAAACTCCATTCCTAGAGGCAACCTACCCTCAAGAGCTTCAGTTTTAGGTTCAAGAGGTAGTAAGACACAATACCTAGGGACAGGTAGAACCTGCAATGATCACAACCACTTTAATGAAAACAAATGTTTTATACTGCATTTAAATGGGCTGAAAGAATTTTAACTCCTAAATTTGGTTTAGACTTTTGTTTGAATATCAAAAAAATTATAAAATTATTCAGTTTTAACACAATTTAGCACTTTAGGTTTTTATAACTGCAGTCTGAAAATGAAAGACACATTTATGTTTCACATGTGTAGAGAAGGACTATCACTGAAGTCTTGTCTAAATCTTACTTCTAGAATAGGGCCAAACTTGTTTTAGGCACATGACCCATGTCCATCCTTATTTATGCAACACCTGACTGACATTTTTAGTTTTGCAAAGAACAGACTAAATCCTATTTCCTTTTGGACAGAACTGAATCAGGAAGAGAGGGACTGTATTTTCTGAAAGCTGTAGCATAAAATTCACAAAGTACAAAAAATTATCCTGATCTCAACAGCTCCGTATTTGCAATAGAATTGTTTCTGCTTTTTCCTATTTTAATCTTCCTCCTTTCTCTTATATATAGAAGAGCAATTAGGATGCTGCTTGAAGGCAACCATTTTCATCAAGATTTCCTAGAAGTCTGGCATTATAGAAGCCCTAACAAGGTCATATCCAAAGAAGCTTACCTCTGGGATTGCTTTTAGATACACTTTAGGCATTTTATAAAATGAATAGACAGATCATGAGCAAGGTATTTTAAAACTTATACTAAAAAATGTCCAAGCATCTAAGACCTTTCTAGCAACATCTCTTTTCTGTTTGGGTGTTCTAAAGCTAGTTTTATTTTCAGTTGGACAGTGGGAGTAGCAAAAAGTTGCATGCACACATAAATAAGATAGATTTTAAAAACTTTAAATATTTTCTTTATGGGAATAAAAGTATTCCACAGTACATTTAATTTCATTCAAAATATGCCACTTGACTCTGTTGGAATCCCTAGACATCCAGGCTTGTTACCATTGACTCTCTATTACCCAGAAGCACAGGGTCAGATCATTCAAAGGGAAATTTTTGACACTGGAGGGAAAGGCAACACTACTATTCCCCTTAGGTCTGTGGATTTAGATCCTTTCCCCATTTCTACCCTTCCCTTCTCCTATTCACCCTGAGCAAACTGTTTTGATTTGACCATAATTCACAGCTGGTTTGGGGTAACAAAACCTAGGATTTTACCAATTACATTCTTCTCTGGAAAATATTTGGCATCTCCTGAAGAGAGTGCCCAAGAGGGGACTCCAGAAATATTAAATGCCCTGGTTTTGTGGCTACAGACCAGCTCAAGGATCAGGAGATAACAAATCCACCATGTGTTCTCAGTATTGGCTAAAATAAAAGAAAAAACCCCAAAACCAGGTATGGTGGCTGTGTGGCAGCCAGTGAAATGGGCTGATTTATCCAGGCTGAGACTTGCTGGGGGAAATAGTGATCTCCTGTCCATGATGGGTATAAGGACTTGTTTATAAGAAGTCATCCTCTTTTACATCAACTGCATACTTTTAAGGAGGCTCTCAACATTTTTGCTGTGGGACTCTGATTCAGACAAGATCTGAATTTGACAAGAAAGAGCTCTCAGATATAACATCGTTGCACTTGAGCTTTATTTTCATCCAAGAAATCTATCAAAAAGAACCCTCCCCAACTTTTACAGCTGGACAGGACAGACCCTCAGTTGCAAGAACCCCAGAGCTGAGCCACTGTGCCATGCTCACCACAGGAGCAGTCTCAGAGAGGCTTTCCTGGTGTCCTTTCTGACACCTGTCCAGGTGGGATACGAGTCTTTAAATGGTCCATGAGTGAGCCCTGAGCACAAACCTGTCTGCAGGTAACTGGAGGGGGCTTTGGGACAGGCATTGTGACCTGAGGGTGTTTTACTGGGGTGCACCTGGTGCTTGCTGGGGGCTGTGTGATAAACACCCAGAGCAGACAAGACAAGAGAGCCTTTAACAATTCAATAAAACAGCAAAGACGTTATCAAAAGTATCTTCCCAAATTCATCATTCCCTGCTTCCTGCACTCTGGGTGCACTTCTAAGGATACATCACTCCAGGAGGAATCCCACAGCGATTAGTATCTGCCCATCAATATTAGCAACTATTCTGTGTAACAGCACGTATCTCTTGTCTGTGACACATCTCAAAAGATTACATGCCTAGAATGCTTTATCAAGTAAGTCCATGAAATAATTGTCCTAATGTTTCCAGACAAGATAATCTTCCATTATTTTTCATAGAAATGTACAGCATACTGAGTCTGAAAATCCAACCCTTGTGCCTATGCTACAGAGTAGCAGCTTTGAACTTCCACAGTACAGAGACAACAGTAAATAGAAAGTTACACACAAGGCCCCAACAGCAGCTACAAAATTGCAAAGGCAGGCTTCAATTCACTAAAGTTATAAGCAGAAAAGTCAGTTTTGCTGCTAACCAGCTTGGAGTTTTTCAAAAGTTTTTCTTAGCTGAGAATTGAAAAGTACATAAGAACAAAAGTCACAGTCACATTTTCCTTAATTTCATATACCAGTGCCATTATATAAATGACTCAGTGATTCCTTTCTTTTCTGGGCAGTGTGAAGTTAATTATTTTTGACTCTTCATAGAATCACAAAATGGTTTTGGTTGGAAGAGACCTTAAAGATCATCTAGTTCCAAGTATACCTTCTTACATGGCAGGACACATGCAGTTAGGAGGATGTTCTCAACTCTTTCATCCCTGTCCTGCACAGCGAGGATACACAGAGGTGAGATTATTATGAGCCCTGGGAGCTAATTCTTGAGGAATGGACAAACTGGGAAAATCATGTTGCACAAGTGACAGCATCATTCCTGACCTCTCCTCCTCAATTTCTAGACTATTAATATTAAGCATTTATAAGTATGTCACAAATGAAATTGTTATTTGCAAAGTATTTTTTCCATCTAAGCAGTTTAATACATCAGTGAATTAACAAACAGAAGGAAGTAGAAAATAAATTAGTACATCATACTTGTGTTTACTTTAAACATTCACTTCTCTGAGTGTTTTTGGTTGGTTTATCTAAGGGCAACATCCTATGATTTATTATTCATCCATATTAATGAACTCTTTGTCATTTAATTCTGATAAAGATTTTTGCCCACAACATAAATTAAGTTAGGTGTTCGAAGGAGGTTTTGAGAATATCAAGGAGTGAAAACTGGAGATTGCCATTGACAAGGGAAGAGTAAATTACAGAGAAGACAACATGGCCTCTTTGTAAATAAAAACACACAGTTAAACACAAATAGGAGTTATTTTGCCCACTGCTATTAAATCAACCATAAAGTAAATCCTTCCATGCATCTTCTGAAACCCTTACTCCAGGTGTACACTCACAGAAGGCACTAAACAACCACTGGCACATCTGCTTGTGTTGAGAGACTGTAGTGGTGGTTGCAGGCTTGGTGGATGCAGGTGGATGCTAATATTACCCTCTGTTAGATGTGAAATATCAAAGTTCCCTTCCAGTCTGTACTTCAAGAGAATGGCCTGACCACCAGGGGAATGGCTGTCATCCATGGGAAGAAAAAAAGGAAATTTCCACCCATAGGAATTTTTCAAAACCTGTCTGCAGAAAGCCCTGAGGAGCCTGGCCTGATCCCAGAGCTGGCCCTGCTTTGGGCACTGGGCTGGACCAGACAACCTTCCCACCCAAAGGATTTCATTAGAAAGGAAACATAGGAATGAGGAACCATAAACTCTTCTCTTGTAACTGTGAAAAAGATGAGAAAGCATATAATATGAGAACATATATGTCCAGTGTAGTAATCTCACAGAAAATGAGGAAGTCTCACATTCCAGGGTACCTGACCAAGGACTTCTTATACTTGGCAGTCAAAACTAGCAACAGAATACATAAAAAAATTCTTGAGTGATTTTTTAAAAGAAAGACAATCCTTGATCTATTCTTTCAATGAAATGAAGAAAACAACTCAAACACAGGTATGGGACTTGGAATCCTTACTAGAAGACATGGAGCCACAAGTAAACTCCTAATCCCTAAAGAGGTAGAATTTTTGTCATGCCTTTATCTTCTTTTTATTTAAGATTTCATTCAGACAGAATACAGTTTGAGGAGCTGTGTCATTTTCAGAAGCCTTCCATGGTACCTGTCTCTTTCAATTGCAGCACATGAGAAGCCAGCACATACCACTGCTCCACTGAGGCCATGAGCCTAGATATTCACTGGGGCATCACCCCACTTGTGAAAACACTTTTGTCCCAGTGCTTGACATCAAAACAAATGCCAAATAAATAAATAAAGCAAAAAAAAGCAAAAAATGTGGTCTTTCCACTCACTTGCAGACCTCATTTTTTAAAGTTATTTTAAAACACCATTTATGTCTATTCTGAATAGGTAAATAAGAACAGGAAGTTTACAAATCAAATTTTAGGTTGCATAAAATAGCTTTTAGGTAACTCAATTACATTCTGGAATGCTAATTGCTATGTTTTTCTCATACAGAGGCTGTTTAATTGCATTCACTGGACCATCTTAGCCTGGTCTGGAGTCAGAGGTGACTGTTCTTAGAACATCAGAAGACAAAGCAAGTTTTTTATAGTTTTTCATATATAGTAACTCAGTGACCTTTTTGGTGGAATGAGACATAAAAAGCCTGTTTAACTGACTCATATGATAGCTGGAGCTAGAGAAATTCAGGGGAAAAAAAAGCACATCTCAGTAGATGAAAGGTATTATTCTCCTTCAAAATAAATCTGTGAATCAACATTAAATTCTTAGAAGATATGTTCATGCAAAAGGTAAAGGTTTGATGCAAAAAAACCATTGGGTAAAGTTATGGATTGAGCTGTGCAAGATGACAAATTTTTCCAGTAATGTTTTCCAGGACATTGGTCATTTTGCTAGCAGCAGTGTCACCACCATTAGACCACTACCATTAAAATCTGTATGAAACAGAATTTCAACTAGCAAACAATAAACAGACCTTTACTTCACAGACTGATCTGTTTTCAGAATCTGTGAAACAAATAGATCAAATGGCCTCTTGTTTGATTCTTTCTGACTCCTATTTTGGATCCATTTGGACCCCAAAATGGGTCCATTCCCATTTATTCTGTAAATATGCCCCAAGAGCTCTCTTAGCCAAAGAGTAAAAATACCCCTCCTCTACTTCTTTTGTCTTCTTTTTTTGGGGGCTGGGTACTGGTTTATTAATTGAGATTCAGGCTCCCTGCAGGCTGCCACTTTATTCAGTAAACATTTGTCTGAGCAGCCTCTCATTACTCACAGCTTCAGGTGAAAGTCCATCTACATCAGTGCTTATTAAGCCACAAACAAGAACTTATAACACTGTTGTATGGATTCTGTCTCTAAAATAGTCCTTAACCGTATTTAATTTTTTTTTTTTTTTTTTTTTTTTTTTTTTTTTGCTGTGTGTGCTGACTGAGGGACAGAATTCTATCCTTGCTTGTCCTATTGTAGAGAATTTAGATTGTGTCCTGATATTTTTGTAAAATAATCACTGTATAAGTAGCAAAGATACCAAACCTATCACTCCTGTCTTGACCCAGGGCAAGACCATTGCTCTGAAAGCTCTTCTATGCTTGGATCAGTCATTATGACAGTAAGAAAAATTCTTTAAAATTATCATTGTGCCTCATAGAAATAATTTATTTGTACTTAATTTCAAAGAACTTTACCTGTGCATTTCCTAAGGTAAATATTGGAGATATTTGGTATAGATTTTAATATTCTGTTACAAAAGGCAGTTTACAAGGTTTCATTTCATTCTTTTATGTTCCCACTTTCTTCAAGGGTACTTCTTGATGTTCCATTTCATCTGAACATAGAATAGCTGTAATTTCAAATCACTGACTATGCTTCAAGTTCCCTATTTCATATAGCATAAGGTAAAAGAGTTGTCATGGATATGCTTTGGTTAAAAATGTTAACATTATAGATCCTAGGTAATATGCAATTTTAAGATTAAAGAGCAAAGTAGAGACTTCTCAGAGTGTAGATACATACAAATTTTCTTCAGCAGCATTGTGCTCTGAGGTGGCCCCAAACCTTCCCATCTCCACTATCAGTTCCTGATCATGTATCATGATTTATCACTATCTCAAATATAACTATGAAATGTAAGATCATGTTGGAATCCCTGCAAGCACAGCATTCCTCTTTTAATGGAAAAAAAGGCCCTTTCTGGTGCTGATCTCTCTTGCTGTGGCATGCCTGAAGGGGCAGCCAACTTCCAGAGAACACATAGCAAGGGAGGGCTCAAACCTCCTTAAACTGCTCTGCCTCTAGAGAAAACAGTTCTAAGAGATGTTATTCACTCTTAATACTTCACATATGGTGTCTCCAACAATATGATTCAGCTGAGAACATTAAAATTAGGAAGATAAAATTGGAGTTTAGAAATGTCCCGCACAACAGTGTTTACAGTAGATGCAAGCCACCATAGGTGCTGATTTAGTGAAGTAATTAAGCCATACCTACATTTAAGCCTGTGAGGAGTCCTGTTAGGTTCAAAGAGATTATTACTATGCTTAAGTACACTGCTGAATCAGTGCTGGAATGAAAATAGTTACATAATTACATACAGAATTATGTCATGAAGAATATGTGACCAATGGGAAATTGTTACCAGAAACAGAACCCTATATAAGTGCTGTACAAGTAAAACCCTATATAAATGCCTTATATACTTAATAATTGGCTTCTAATCCAAACTCAGATGCCCCTGTCTCTCCATCACCAATACTTCATGAAATAAGACATGATGAAAAGTAAATAAAGCCCTTTATCAGCACTGGATTCATTCTGTGTCCTTAATCATACTGCTATTTCCAGTATACATCTATTTCCAGTCAAAGATCAAGTCCTGTGTCAGCAGATTAAAAACAGGCTCCAAAGCCAACACAGACAGGCTGATCATTCAGGTTGTCTGAATTTGTGGTCTCCAGGGACTTTTCATCTCAGCTTCAAGAGGTCAATTAACCCCAGTTGCTGCAGGATAGGGGCAGACCAGGTATCAACAGCCAGCAACATCCCAGAGTGATATGCCAGGGCAAGTGAAACCTGAGCATTTCTCAGGAAGAATGGATAAAGTTTGTGGCAAAGGTCCCCTCAGCAACCAGCAGCTCTCCCTCTAACAATTCACAGAGTCCATCTTTCCTTGTTTTTGACAAGCTATCAACATCGTATTATATTTGGCTGTGTGACAGCATCTCTGGACTTACAGTAAAGCTCTGAGCACATCCAGTCAGGAGATAAATGGTACAAAAAATGCCATAAAAGCTCCTGTGAACACACTACTGCTGCCATGGAGCAGATCCATCTGAGAAGCAGGTGAGAGCTTTGAAGGATCTTGGTATTCTAGGTGAAAACTGACCAACAAAGTTATTCCCTTCAATCTGCAAACATCTGGGTGTCAGAGGAAGCCCAGGCTCTGTAGGGATAAGGAAAAGGCCTTGGCTTCTTGTAGCTGTTCCTGACTGCACTTCAGGGACTTCTTAATATCTTTGTCTTTCAGGACATGTGATATAAATGATAGGTAAAACAACACAGTGTATGAACAGAGTAGAGATTACACACCCTGTAATACACTTCTGTTCCAGGTCAGCTGGATGTGCTGATGTGCTTTGAGCTGTCCTCCATAGCCCCCACCCCAAAGCCCAAACTGCAACTCCTTCTCTAAAGCTTTCTTAAATCTCTCCTCATTTTGTTCTTCTATCAGGCCACAAGTGGAAACTGTTTTGCTTATCAACAGAAAGTAACATTCCTCAATAATCCACTTTACTTTGGATTTAATTTAGGTTGATCTTCCAAAATCTCCAAAGAGTTCAATCTTACAAGAGACTTCTCTGTCTCTCAAAATTTGAGTGAGGTCTGCTATGCCATCAAGTTTTCTTGCAAAATTACAGCATGATTTATAGTTAAATTTTTAATGACAACTGTTTCTTTGGCATGGGAGAAATTACAGAATTAGAGAGAGGACGAATGTTTTCTTGTCTGTTATGGTGACCAAAACTGCATAGGCTGAGCATCTGTATGTAAGAATATGGTAAACTCCACGCTGATTTACAATAGAGTAAATCATTATCATGATTGCTACTTTGAGCCCCTATGGATTTTGGAAGCATTATGCCCCCATACAGATAGACTATGAGGATATTGTGCAAGGAACTGGAGTTTTTGTGTGAAACGCCTGACTCCAGGAAAGTCAGTGAAAGTTTTGGAACATTTTTTTGCATAGCCAAGGTCTCACCCCACTTTTCCCATTATTATAGATCAGGACAGCCAGGCTAACTCCATATGCATATTAATACAGGGCTGCCCTATGAAAGCATCACACAAATAGGAACATCCTGCAGAATTAGCCAGAAAGAAAAAATGTTGTACTGAAATGCCACAAAGTTCTTGAAGCAGTACTCAAAAAAGTTCAGCTGGATTTCTTTTAGGGATTAAGAGCCTCTTTTGATGGCTGACTAGTACAGATTTCCAGAAATGTTAAGTCATGTATCCTCTTGGTTTTCAGCTTTCCTCACAACCAGCTGTCAAGAACTCCCACCTCACAAGCATACTGAGAAACTAAACTGATTTTTCAAGTATGTGCTGGTCACAGAACTGAAGCTATGTGTGCATGGCAAGTTAGTTCATATGAGCTGAAGATGAACAACATAACTTTCCTCCACAAAAGGTGCCCAGCAGGTGCATTCAGCTTGTGTCAACACAAATTCCACAAAGTTGCAATTTCCTTTGTTGCAGCTTGTACAGAGTTAATGGTTAAGCCAAGAAAGAATAACATTATTATGATCACATTACATCCTTTAACACCCTCTTTTAGGAAGCTGAGTATACATATTTGAAGGATTTTTTTTTCCAGACCATTAAGTACAATGCCTTCCCAAAGAAAATATTCTTGGCTGTTCCCCTGTAGAAATAGCTGGTATCTGAAGCTATAAGAGCAGGTTGCCTTGGATCAAGTAAAGTTGAAACCAGCCCAGCTAGTGAAAGGGCTATATATTCATCACCATTCTGAGTTAAAGTGGATTTTTTTAAACAACATAATAGGTTGAAAAGTTCTTGCTCTATAACAAGGAGGTATCCACAAATCAGAAATGTTAAATGCAAAAGATTTCCTTGAATTTATAAAGTAGGTTTTCTGCTCAACACATTAATTGTAAAGTCTACATATGAACTCGTGCAAAGCTGTTTGGGATTCTAAGCTCGAAAAGCTGGATTATGATTTTGCTATTTTCCAGTCCCTCAGTGTTTTCCCTTTTCCCCAGAGCCATATTATTTACAATCAGTATCCATGAGTGAAGCCCCTCAGTAAAGCTAACACTGAGAACATGCAGCTTGGGCTCCTGCAAGGCTTTCCACAGGCATCACTCCCTCCTGCTGAGCTGGGGAGGGAGACACAGTCAGTGGAAAGATTAATGTTCCAAGAGATTTTTTTTTTTTTTTGGAATAAGGTAAGATATTGGCACACATTTTGCATCTGTTTTGGTTTAACAATTAAGATAAACCAAATAAAGGGTTATGCACCATATGCTTAAAAAATAGAAATTAGCATTAAAAACATGATACAATTTCAACTGGGAAAGCATATCCATTGCTCTCACTGAATTTTATGCATGCAGATACAGTCAGATCTCATCAGTGGCTGAAGCCATGCTGTGTCAAAAACTAAAATACTGCTTTTGTTAGATTTCAGAGATGTAGCAAAGGCAAGTTTTTCTGGAAAGTTATTTATAACATCTTATAATGAAGGTGAGAGGTTCCCTTTTCTGTGCTCCTACTAATAATACTTTAGAAGGATTAAATCCTCTATGCTGTGAGTTTGATGAGGTGGTTTTGTATCTGAATGTGATATGCTCATATTTGTAACTCTGGCTTTAGGATTTCACATCACCAGCTTTGTTCTGCCATTAAAGAGAAGCAATGGGTTTCTAGATTTCTGGCAGCTATTGGAAAGTCAGTTTGTGGTTGTTAAAGTCTGTTTCACTAGAGCTGCTCCTCACAGTACTAGGAAAAGGAACAGCAACAAATGTGAGGTACAGCATTCCCAGAGCCCACAAAAGGGAAGTGATGGGGAACTTTACAGGCAGCCACCAGCCATCCTGCATTTCCACTCAGCATGATGTGGACACACAGAGATGAATTCATTTGTATGTGGGGCAAAAATCACGGAGAGCTGGACTGGCTTAAGATTCCCTGGAAGAACATAAAAATAAATTGATGTCCTTGATTTATCCCTAAGACTTATTCAGTTGTTTTACTTACTGTACTTCAACACTTCCACATTATTCTCCATACTGTTGTTTTGCTACTCTACTTTACTACTTTGTACTCTACTACATTTTGTCTTTTAGGCATGAACTGAAACCAACATCTCTGCCTCTTCCCCTGCCTATAAAATAAAACTACAAATAAAAAAAATATATAAGCAATTATAACTGAGTTGTACCTATCACACCCTTTCTGTTCTGCACAAAGGTACTGCCATGGCCAAGGCTGGGGTAACTCTATATTCCCTTTCTTTTATGATAAGAATTCATGTTCATAAAACTTACCACAAGAGCCATTTTGCTTCTTGCCAGAGGAATACACTCTATGATACAAGCTGGCTTTTATTTTAAGCTGAATTTCTTGTTTACACAGTATGAAGTAAACTTAAAATGGAAGAGTATAACTGGATGTAATGATTCTGCTGAGCTTGGTAGAGAGGCCAAAAAGGCCTATGGTAAGAAGCAAGGATTGACCAAGTCACTCTAAAAAAGTCAAACAGATGATTATGAACGAGTTATTCTAGTTTGAAATTATCCTTCAGTCTCTTTCCAGGCTGTGTTTGGCTATTCAGTGTTTGATTCTCACACACCACCAAGTGCATTATCTATATTTTGTGACTTTCAACATCACAGCTCATGTAGGACACCATGTAACACTATGTAATGAAGCACTTCTGTGGTGATTTGCATTACAGTGGTTTCTTTGTCTTTTTTATGAAGTAACAAAATATTTTGATATATAATTGATAGAAGTGAAGTCCCTGTACTTCCACATTTTAACTTTACACACTGTGCTGATTTTGGCTGGATTTGGATTTTCTTCATGCTGTCCCAAGACTTAAATCCCAAATTTGTGTACTGCAGCATCATTTTAGTGTTCCTCTCTGAACAAACAGCTGCTTGCCAAGAATGAGAGGAAAGTCACAGAATCACAGAATTAACTAGGTTGGAAAAGACCTTTGAGATCATCAAGTCTAACCTATAACCTAACACCACTTTATCAACTAAACCATGAGTCACCTCCAGGGATGGTGACTCCATCATCTACCTGGGCAGCCCATTCCAGTGTTGAAATATAGTCTTAAAGTAATCAGTCTGGTACTTCTGAGGTGTTATAGTAGCAAGAGATCTGGCTAGTTATAAGATAATTTATACTGAGGACATCTGGCATCTGTAACAAAACATTTGTATTTCTCCTAAATGATCTTCTAATTAGATCTTGTTCTTATATGAAATACAATTCAAAACACTACCCAATAGGCAAAAATAAAATTTAAAAAAATGGTATGTCCTATTTGCCTTCAAGGTAGTACTACCAAATACACTGATGCTTCTTGTACTGCTCTTTTATTTCATATTAATAGGTAAACCTCACTGTGGGAACAGCAGTTCTTCCTCTAAAGAGCAAGTGAATAAAATTATTACCCACTCATTTCCTACCTGAATCAATATGCTACTGCCTCCAGAATGATAGGGTTGAAAGATTAAATCAAATAAATGGTTGTTCCTCTTGATTTAGTACGTCAGAAACATCAGAATGGCACCCATCACACAACAGGCTTCCTCAAACACTGCAGATTCAAAAATCCTTACACTAGCTTCTATCTGATCACAACAACAATAAAGAGAAGAGGCAAAAGTTCCCTTCTTGCTACTTTAAACATAAAATTAAACACATATATCTTTGGAGACCTGTTCATGTTTCATCCTTGAAACCCAAGCAACAGTGTTATTTTCTATGGAGAGATTAGGCATTGAGGAAATGTGAAGGAAAAATTGCAGTTTATTTTAACAGATTTATTGTTACCTGCAAACACAGTCTAAGCAAACATTTCCTTCATCAATAAAATAAATAGCAGCCTTTCCAGCTGCTGCAAAGACTGCTTTTGTGACACCTCCATGGATAGTTTCCTGCTCCATGTTAGTTTGGTGAACTGATGCTCACACAAGAACAGAGGAAACAGATGGTTTTAATTTTAATCTCCACACTCCAGAGATGAGCAGTTTCCTCACAAATTCATGGCATAATTAAGAGGCTATATCAAATGAAGTGTGATTACCACACAGTGAGCCTAACTTCCCAGCATTTCAGGGATCCAGGAAACAGAAGCTGTAGTGGCTGGTCCCTATTGAGGTGCACAGCTCTCTGGTGCAGCCTGGGAAGTGTCTGCACAGATTGCAGTGGATGTCAGCTTGAGTTACAGGGAATGCTAGGAATGACTCTTGAAACTGGCATAACTCCTGGTGGTTTAAAGCTTATTTTTTATCACATACTTGATGAAATCTTTTTCTCTGCACTGAAACAGTCAAAAGAGATTTTGCTTTTCTTGTCTTCAAATTTCAAGAGCTGCAGATCTCTCAACAAGGCACATTCCCCAGTAAGACACAGGGAGAGAGGAGAGGAATAATCCCTGGTCTAACTGGCATTATAGGTATAAATCCATAACAAAACCACAAACATCCACTATCATTTGAGAGTAACCTACCTGCAACTGCAGAAGATGGGTGGCTCCACCAGTTCTGCATCATCTTCTAGCCCCAAATGCCCTTCCAAGGAGCCAAAAGCTGAATTACATGAGGACTGATACTCAAAACAAGTGAAACACACCCCCATGTTTAGAGAATACATTTCATCTAGGATCCACCTGCAGGCTATTAAGAGAATAAGGTGTCTTCAGAAGGTCACTTATCTAACTTATCAGCTCTCCAACAGCTAGGGTGTAATGAGTGGTTTTTCTTTAGGAGCTGTTTAAGGTAGTCTAAACAGAACATATTTTAAAAGAGATGTGCCAATACCTTCTATTGCTATGATGGTCAGTAAATTTCTTATTTATCTACCTTAAAGATAACAACAATAACAAGACTAAAAAAAAAAAAAACTGGAATAAAAAAGCAGAATAAAGAAGTCCAACAAAAGGCAGGAATCAATTATTCTGCTACCAATTATCAAATTGTATTTTTGGTGTCATGCATCCCCGCATACCTTAACCTCAAATTTTGTGGAAAACTTCAAACAAAGAAGTGAAACAAAAATATTTATTTGCTTAGTTCATAGAGATACAGAGATACAGATATACAGAGAGAGAAAAAGAGACAGATATGTGACCACCACACTGATGGACAGGCTGAGGAGGTGAAGAGGAGCCAAACCTCAGTGTTGAGCCCTGGTGCTGGCAGGACCATGCCTCATGGGAGCTCAACATCTGCAACAGGAGCAAGGAAGTTCTTGCAGGAGCATCTGGAAACTGAGCAGTCAGATTTCTCCCAAGGAAGATGAGGATCCAGTGGTGCAAATGGTAGAGACCTGTATGCTGGGCAAACTGGAAGTTCTGCACACCCTGAGACTCAGACTGGCACTACCCAAAATCTGCATCAGTATCCCAATATTCAGCATTGGCCACAACTGATGAGATGCCAGCAAGAAACCACCACACATGCTGTCTTGTAATCAGAGATGACAAATAAGATAAAGAAAATTAAATTTTCAATTAAATTTGTGGCTGGGTTGAAGAGAGATTCACATTTCTCTTCAATATTTTATGGAAGTGCTCATATCTCAAGAGTCCATTGGGTTGTTTGAAGACTTCATTAATCTTTCTATAGCTTCTCCTGTTAAACATTAATAATCCCAACTCTGGCTACATGTGTGCACAAGAATACAAACCAAGCCAACAAAAGATTTTCATGGGTGGGAGCTGTACTGACTGACTTTTTCTTACTGAAATTGGGATTTGGGGGCAAATGCTGACTATTAGCCTAAAGAAATACTGTAAGTGTTTAGGACATATGATGCTTTATTTGACCATGAAACAGCCAAGAAAGAGCCAGTGTTATTTTACAGTACTTTATCCCAGAATTCACAGAAATGCAGTGTTTAAGACTGATGCCTTCTTCTGCTATGTATGAAACCTTATTGAGAAAAGAGGCCCAGTTTTTTATTTTAAAGAGACTATACAAAGCAAAGGCTGGCCATAAGAGCTCTTGGGCTGCTTGTTTAAAACAAGGTTTACAGTATAAAGCAAAAATACAAAAATACCAATGATTGGAGGATAACTTCAGGGAGGACAGGGAACAGCAGGACGACTTCTAATATTGTTCCTTCTTTATATGTCTCTTCAAAAATATAGTAAAGAAAATCTCTAGTAAATATATCCTATATCATCTCTCTTTCTTGAACAGCCAAAGGAACCATTTTGTGTCATAGCTTCCCAGATTTTCAACATTCCTCATTAAGTAAGTTGAGAAAAGATGTTTACCACAATCCTGCTCTTTTAGGTTCCAAATAATTTCTTTATCACATAATCATTTCTGCATGAGGAAAAATTACATGTTGAAATTAAATAAATTTGAATGTAGCATAGTGATCACTAGTATACGATCGCTAGCTGACACAATGGGTTGTCTCTCTGAGTATAATTTGGGTATTAGACATATATGCTTGCCCACTATCAGGCCTAAAATAAGTTAAGCTGCTTAATATAATTAGCTTCTAAAATGGAATTTCCTGAATCAGGGAAGACAGGAGAAAATGAGGAAATAAAGTTCTCTTTACTACTGAATACTACAAATCCCGTGTGTCATTTTGGCTATGAGAATCTGAGTTTTGTCTTGTTCTAATTTATGGCACAAATTGGAAGTCACGTAAACACTGTCTTTCTCTATATATGACAGTTCAAGTGACAGTTTAAGAAGCTCAGGTTTAGATTTGCTTTATGGGAAAATAATTCACTCAGTACATCAGCTCTACCAGAGGCATTGTACAGAGACTGCAGGCCACCAGAGTCAAGGCTCCTGAGTTGCTCTAACTATGTCTGTGTCCTCTGGATGCACAGAGATAAATCTGAGACCTGACTTTTAGACCTGGTTTAGTGTGAGCCAGGATCTTGTTGTCTGCCTGCCTTTCCATAGAGAGGTCAAGAGCCTGGCTGTCCCTGTGTCCCCAAGAAAGCAAACTTCTCTTCACAAAAAGACTGACGAATTATAGTGGAAGGTTCATCTTGATGAAATTTCACAGAGTCTAGACATTAAATTTCTTTAATGTAAAGAAAACTAAAACACTTTCAGGACTAATAATCAGGAAAAAAAAACAAAAAACAACAAAAACAAAAGCAACCAAAACAAAAGGAACACCTTTAACTATAGCCACTTCCACTGGCAGCACTGGTATTAATTAACGTTGCCAAAACATGAAACTGTAGTCATTAAAAAGTTGCAAACACAGCTTCAATGCAGGCAATGCCCCATTCAGCTGAATTTTTAGAGGTTTAACCTTCATGCAGCATAAACATACAACTAAACCATTAAGTTAAGTTCAAGTTAACAGGGGAGGAAGAAGTTGTGTTCTTTCCTACTTTTTTGGGGAAGGTAGCCTTTGGCATGGAAAGGATGGGGCAGACCTGCACTGGGAAGGGATTTAGCTGTGGGGACATCAACTGAGCCATGCAGGTTGGGGACAAGGAAGGACATTTTGTCTTCTTTTGAAGACAACAGATAAAACTAGCTGGAACACAAACTTGTGGAATTCCAGGAAAGAAAGATTTATGCAATTATAAGCCAAGTTTTACTTAGAATTAAGCTTCTGCAATTATTCATTCCCTGCTTAAACTGTATGAAGAATTATGCCAATTAAATAGAATACTCTGTAAAGCAGAACTTTCCTGTCACAGTCTTTTATCTGGGGGCTGCTTGTGGCAGAAGCATTTCAGGTAATTGCACACTTTAAAAAAAAATTTGTTTATTTATTCTTTATTCCAGTCTCAGTAATCTTCAGATGAGGGCAAATGGGAGGTCAAGGATACATGGATATATAATGATCACAAACTTCCAGGAAGACATCAACTTTATCACTTTTTCTGAGGAAGGCAGAAAACAACCCTTTATTTTTACCAAGCCAGATTTAATTATTGCAGTTCTGTTTGTACAGTTTTACTGGAGATTCTTTTGAAAATCTCAATAGGAAGGAAAAGAAAAAATGGCCTTTCATCAAAAGCTAGGAGAACCTGAAAAAACCTGTCTAAAAAAGAATGCACTGTTCAAGAGGAGTCAGCAAGCTGGCCTCCCACCTCTTTGAGCCTAATTTGGTTGCAGAGAAACAGAAAAATAGTGGTCCTTGAAAACTCCAAGGAGTTCAGATGATTAAACCAGTTCTGCCCACCTTCCACAATTTCAGACTTCTTGGCAAGAACAGCTCCTTGGAAATGAGCTCCCATGGGAGTTATGCCAACCTGCATGGCCTGGTGACCTATGTGCCCTGCCTATGGGTGGGATACACCTCAGCAGAATTGTCTCCCTCCAACCTCTCCTCTCCACCAAGCAGCTGAGATCTGCTCCTTGAACATCCTCACACTTGCAACCACTTTGGCTGTGGCCTTGTCCTGGTTTGAGACAAATTTGGGAGGAAATGTCTGAAAGGCATCTCCTCTGAAAAGGCAGATTCCAGCCAGCTCCTTCCCCAGCTGGTTCAAGAAAGACTTCCTTGGAGACAGTGGAAAAAATCTGTTTATTTAACAAGAGGGGAAAAAACAAACAAACAAACAAACAAACAACAAAAACCAGTGTTAAAGATGGCAAATTCAGAGTGTCCTTCTGTGGCTCAAAAAGTCTTTCTCTAAGTGTGGCTCAGGCCTGGTGTGCAGCTTGCGGGGGGTTCCCAGCAATTGTCCTGATGTTCTGAACCAGAGAAAAGCTAAACAATTCCAAAAGAAGAAGCCATAGTCCTGGGAAAACTTTTCTTGCCTTAGCTTATGAGGAAAAACAGCAAAAAAAAAAGCAAAGGAAAACTCCCTGTCTCTCTCTCTCTCTGCAAAACCAAGAACTCACAGAGCACCAAGAGGCCTCATCTCTGTTTTTTTACGAAGAAGCAGCGAAAGGAATTTCCAGCACTTCCCCACCCCCTTCACTCTCAGATCTAGTCTTAAAGGCACAGAATTCAACATCTGGCATAAGGAGACAGTGGGGGATACAATACAACATCATAAAGTCACCCTAGGACAGGGTTTGACACAAATGTGGGCTATATTCACTGTGCTAATCCTGCATGAGTTCAGGCACATCCCGGTCTCCTCTACAATGACCCCTGTACAGTGTGGTATATAACTCTGTGAATCCTGAAAAGCAGGATCAAGATATTTTGATGTATGGAAAAGAGGAATCTTGGCTCTGACACCTGGAGCACCTCCTGCCCCTCCTTCTGCACTGACCTTGGTGTCTCCATGTTGTTTCCCTCACATGTTCTCTCCTCCTCCTCTTCTCCAGTTAGAAAAACTGTGCCCCACTTTTTTTTTTAAATTTTCTTCTTAAATATGTTATCACAGAGGCGTTATCAACATCTCTAATTGGCCCAAGCTTGGCCAGCACCATGTCCATCTTCAGAACCATCAGGGGTTGGCTCTGCTGGACATGGTGAAAGCTTTCAGCAGCTTCTCACAGAAGCCACTTCTGCGGCCCCCTGCTACCAAAAAGCAGGCCATGAAAAAACAACACATCATCTTATGGAGAAATGTCATCCCTGCCAGGGAACTGAAGCACAGCAAAGATTAGTTGTTGAAAATCAGAGCTGCAGCAGAGTTATGAGCAAAGGCAAATCACATCCCAGGAGATTGTCCTATTCATTCAGCAATTCTATTAACAATCACATATTTGGTGAGGAAAATGAGGGTAAAATAATGAGGGAAGGAGATACTAATAAAAAGAAAAGGACCATGGGAAAGAAAGATTTATCATCAACTGATTTTACTGTGTAACCAGGCAATTGCTTTCCATTTTACCTGCTTGAGAGTGTCCCCTGATGCATAGCTAAATCGGCATTTGGGGCACAATTTCGTATTCTATTACTGCTGCTGTGAATGGGGCTTTTTGGGAATGAGAAGTGCTACTTGATGAGGGAGAAACACCTGACACAGAAGACAGTGAGATAAAAACCTCTGGTTATAGGTTTGAGAACATGTCCTGTAAATAGGTTAAACACTGATCCCTGGGCAGCTGCTTCTGAACAGTGTAAGCATATGTAGCTCCAGGCACTGCTTAACTCAAACTGAGGCACTGGGACTCAGATTTTTGTTCTGGGGAAACAGCTTACTTCAGTTTCAGAAACCCAGGCCAACTCAAATAGAACACACAAAAAAAAATCCAGAACAGAAAAGAAGAAAAGGAAAACCAGCTATTCTGCAAAATTAACTAGAGCCACAGTCCCTTGGGTATCTCATAAATATGGTTATCAACGGACACCTTTGAAACTTAAACAAAAGCTGTGTTTAAATAACTATATTAATTATACTTCTCAATACTGTTTCTGCTCCCATTTTAACTAAGTTTTCTTTTGTAATAAATCCCAAAAATCTAGACATTTAACTACCATTTTCCAAGACAACATTATTATTATAATATAGGAAGAGCACATTTAGAGAGCTAATAATAACACATAGATTGTCTTTGCTTGAGCAAAAACAAAAACTTCATAACATATTGCTCACAATAAAGAGTAAGTTTCCAATTTTGTGCAGCAGTATTAATTGCTGAGGGGAGAGGAATAAAGAAATCGTAAGATTAATATTCTTCTGAATCACAGTAGAGAAGATAGAACACATCTCCTGAATAAACAAATTATTTTACAGGCAGTAAAATGAGCAGGCAATCTGCAGTGATGCCTGCCTCTAGCAGTTCTCCATACGACTCCTTGTAGGCAGACCCAGGGGAGAACAATGATGGCAGAGTGATTATTTCAACTTCCCAGTTTATTATTCTGCAGCCTTTCCTGGAGCAAGGGGATATTAACTATTCCACCTCTTCTCTGTGCTGCAGAGAAATTAGGCTTCACATCACCATGTAATATATGTGTAATGAAGAACTTTTTATTGCAGAAGCTTATTTGATCTGAAATGCTGAGAAATAGCATGCAGAAGAGAAAGGACTTAGGGTATTACTGCTGGAGGAATGATATATTTCAAAAACTTTATGTAAAATAAGATTGCCATAAAGAAAGCAATGCAATAACCATGGATTCTCATAGATGAAAGACCAAGGTGAGAGCTCTGCCCCTTGCAGTGAGAGTATTTCCACCAATTTTGGTGGATTCTGCCATTTTCCTGCAGATCAGAACAGAGACCTCAAGAGGATAGCACAAGCCAGTGTCACTAGAGCTGGGCCATTCTGCTCTTTGGCTAATACTACCTCTTAGGAGCTAGTTCTTTTATTAACATGCAGACATTTTGCCCATAATGGAAACAGCTTGTGAAGGCCCTGGGCTCTGGAGGAACTTGCTGCAGGCTGCCTCAAGAAAGCTGTTTCCTCTGAGGTGGCAAGAAAACTCATGTCCATAGTGCTGACACCTGCCAGTCTGCATGTGCCTTCCCAAGCGCCTCCTGAAGCCACCAGCAACCCAGTAGTGACTCCACCTTCATGCCTTCAAATGCTGAACCTTGACTTAATACTCCAGTGTGCTGAGGAGAGCAAGGAATGGATCAGAAATCCTCAAAGGGGCCATGTTGCTGAGACATGACCTATGTAGGATGGGTAACCAGGAGGATTACTGTTCTTGGAGCAATGGCCCAGCAGCAGGGTAACAGCAGGTGGGAGAAATGAAAGAGCTCTCTGAGGATGGGGTGCCACTGGGAGCAGAGGCAACATCAGGAGTACAAGCAATGGCAGAGAAAAATGTTGGCCCCAGAGCAGTTATGGATCAGGGCTAAGATGAGCACCACACTAGCAAACAATACTCATGCCAAAAACTTTTGTCCTTGTGTGTCTAGTTAAGGAAAGCTTCATTAGCAGTTTGTTTCTAAGAATCCCTGCTATCCTAGAAACATTATGAGGAATCAATATTTTTAAAAAATGTTAAAGCAGGTTCTGAAATGCTAACTTTCTCTTCAAAATGCAGGGAGGTGACACAACCTCATGCTTACATGGCATTCACAGAAATCTCTCTCCTTTTCATCAGCTGAAAAACTCTTTGTTTTGCCTGCAGAGATCCTGAAATGTGCCATTATTTTTGGTAACAAGAACATGGTGAAGTGGGAGAGAAGCTCTTCATCCTTTAAATTTTAGAAGTGCTTTTTTCAAGCATAGAAAGATTATAAAGATACTGGGGTTTTATTCAGAGCTGGGAGGTAGACTCTGCTGTTCCATACCCTGCAAAAGGCACTCCTTCCAAGCCCCTGTGGTGAGCAAAGTTTGCCTGTGCCCACTTACAAGACAGAGCTTCTATTAGGAACTTCTGTTTAGCCTTGGTGTTTCTCCAAAGTTTCATTCAACAAAGAAACAGCAACTGCCTAGAGGTAATGGCATAACATCTTGGTCTTTGGAAAACAAGAATGTAGGAACTCTTTGAAAAACATTAAGACAACATTCTTGTTATTAAGAAAAACTATATTATAATTATATTTCAATCCTTATATTATGCTTATAGTGGTGCCTTAACTTGTATTTGGAGACAAGATTTTATCTGTCATATCAAGTCAAAGCCACTGGAGGCTGAGCTGGCTCTGGAAGAAGAGATCATAGAATCAGAGAATAGCCTGCGTTGGAATGGACCTTAAAGACCAGCTAGTTCTCATAACCATGTGAATTTGAACTGCAAACAAGACAAGTACCTCTCCAGAGGAACAGAAGGATTTTACCTACTCCAGTACTTGCCTTTTGCCCTGGCACCTCTGACCCTCACCAACCTCCTCACAGCACTGGGAAGGGGAGCTTACACAGAAAAAAAATCAGCAACAAATTGCTGTTAGTGACAACAAATACAGTCCTTTGTTTCTGAAATTCTGTGAGTTTCTAGTTTTTTTTTCACTGTTTTCACTAGAAGAGCTAAACGATGTTTAAAGCAATGAATCATAGAATCATAGAATGACCTGGATTGGAAGTGACTTTAAAGCTCATCTTGCTCCAATCCTCCTGCCATGGGCAGGGAACACTTTCCACCAGACCAGGTTGCTCCTAATATCCAATCTAAACCTACTATTTGTCAGTTTGAAGCTGTTCACCTTGCCGTGTCACTCCAGGCCCTTGTAAATAGTCTCTCTCCACCTTTCTTGTCATCTCCCTTCAGGTACTAGAAGGCCACAATTAGGCCACCCCAAACCCTTTCTTCTCCTCTTTTTTATCCAACAGTCCACGCATTGAATCCACCTCTCTCCAATTTAGAAAGAAGGATGTTGCGGGGGACCAAGCCAAAGGCCTGACAGAAGTCCAGATAAATGACATCCAGCTTTTGTGCCAGCTTGGGTCTTTTTAGGTTTGTGTCTGAAATGTCCCCAGAATAGGAAAGGGTTCTGCCTTGGAGACTGATGTACAGTTTCCTTGACTTTCTGAGAAGCATTTATAAATGTTAGGCAGTGCATGTGAAGCAGTACCACTTTCTTTGGTGTAACTACAGTATAAGGTCCTGAAGCCTCATACATTTGCTTCCACCCAGGAAGAACACTGCATTATATCTAAATGAGGCATTCACATGCCAAAAGAAGCCCTAATTATATATTGGGGAGCAGAGAAAGAATTAAAAAGATCTGTTGTTACAGCAATTATTAGCATAAAATAGGAATGTTTCAGCTCAAGATGAAACATGAAGTCAGAAAGAAGATACCTGATGCATGATGGGTAGCCCCCAAATCACACACCAGTCGTCCCTGATTCACAAAAGAGGAAGTTTCTTCTCCAGAGCAGATATGTTGGATAAGGTTTCTTAGGGAGTGTGCACAACTTGGGCTTGGGCACCCATAAACTGACTGCCTAGTGACAGCAAATGAGGGTAGGTCTCACTGTAAAATATTTCCACCTGCAAGGGATTTTTAAGGTGTTTTCTTGTGCTTGCTCTGATGTGACACAATGAAGGACTGTATCTGTGGGTGATCAGCTACCTCTTGCTGGAATTTCACCTGTCAGAGCATTCACAGTCCCCTCTGCTCACCCTCTGGAGAGGAGAAATTACACTCAGATCAGAAGAGTTGGGGTCAAGGGACTTTTACTCACGTACTCATACTTCAGCTCAACCGGCAGTTTTCAGAGGAGAGGGAACTGATGTGTGAAAATCAGCTATGGACATAAAAAGATAATTTGCCAAGCTGCCTGCTGATTCAGTCTCATTAACCTCACATTTCTATCAATGTTTCATGAAGAAGCTGGCACATCCCAGCTGGATAAGAGGTGCCAGACACCAGGGATGGAGGCAGTCCAGCGAGTGGGGGTGGCATGGGCATCCATGGTTTGTGACAGCAGTGCAGACTGGCCCCACCACCTCCCCATGCCCCAGAGTCCCCAGTGCACAGGGTCCTCACCAAATGCCAGTGACACTGTCACAGGGTGTGAGGCACTCAGTGCTGGGCCATGCTGCTACAGTGCAGCCAACAGGATTCATTCCATTCACTGCATAAAAATTGAAATTGCAGCTTTGGTTAAAGTTAAGATGGAAAAGGAGCTCTTCCTTTCTTCACTTCAGCTCATTTTAAAAGATTGTGTCTTCACTCTGTGAAAAATGAGAATTTGCCTATGTTTTTTTAATCTGTGACATGGCTAATTATTCCACTGAAAAATTTTGCGTGTGGGAGTGAATCCTGTTGTTGCAGTGTGGCTCAGGAAAGGAAAGCTGCTGTCAGTACTATAACAAACAGCTCTGACTTAGTTCTACTTGATTTTGCACTAGAACTGGTTATTAGCTTAACGTGTGGTAAAACAACTTATTTTTCCTTCTTTTTTTTTATCAACCTTTATTTTAGCCTGGAGATTTCCTGAACACAATAAATCTGAATTTTCTAGAAAGCCCTGCAAAGATGTAGTAAATCTCCTTCAAAGATAGTATTAATTTACCACAAGGAGTAGACCATCTCCTCTGAGCTGAAGACCCCTCTGCCCCTTTCCAGACCCATCAGCTCTTTGGGATGTGCAGGCAGACCTGCGGCAGGACTTCCTGCCTCTGGCTCTTGCATGATGCCTCAATGGGTCTGCTGCAAATTCCCAAGAAAACTCTGGAAGGTCCTCAAAATCTGCCTTGGAAAAAACCCTCTGGGTGGGTAAGGAAGATAGCAAGAAAAGAATATGACAGATTGTTGATGAGTTCATCTCAGCTCAGTCAGGCCACAAATCCAAAATAGGTGAAAAGCTTTACTGCATTTAATGATTTAATTACTTTTACCTTCAGGTCTTGAAAGTTTATTGAGCATTCATGGGAAATACAGGGGGAAAAAAGAATTCCTTCTTTTCCCCAAACCATAATCCAACTGTTCATTTCTGGGTAAACAAACCAAATAAAACTGTCCTTTTCAACTGATATTCACCCTTCATTTATCAAGACAGCCTTCTGGTGGACTGACTGTTGGGTAACCTAGAGCATCAAGTACGAAGTTTTAAAAGGGGATACCTTCCAACCCACTGAGATGGTTTTAAATTCCTTCTAGTCTTGATAATACCCCTGCAGGGTGACAGGGGTAACAACCCTCCCTCCCACTAAGGGGCTTAGGACAGATTTGGTAGCCTGCAGTCATCACAACTGATTCTGGAGGCATGGTCTTGGCAAGAGGTTTAGATAGTTTCTGTATCACACTGCAGACCAGGAAAAAATTAAATTTCAAGATCAGAGCCAAGCTCAGAAATATTACACAGGTCATAGGAAACAGGTTCATTGCCAGTAGAACCAAATACACCTTGAGGGAATTTCATTCCCATGCCAGTGGATGCCAGAGGCAGTGCTCCCAGAACATAGGGCAGTGTCTGCAGAGCCTCTTTGGAATTCCCACTGTGGGTCTGACTGCCCTGTCTTCTCTGCCCTCCTGCCAGGGCCACAGTGTGTGGGAATCACACTTCCACACTGCCATGCAGACCTCACCTGAAGTCTTGTCAGCACATTTCAATGAATGGTGCCAGCAAGAGACTTTCACCTGTCAACCTTGTATTCAATATTACTGTGGGCAGACCTGAATATTTTGTTATGTCTGATTACATTTCCAAGTTCAAGTCTTCACTCAGACCTGAAGTAGATGCTGAGTAATTTTCTTCCTGAATTACACAGACTACCAAATCATAGGTATGGGAAACCATTGGAAAAACTCTCTATTTTTGATTGCATTGTCTCTAATAAATAGAGACTGTGAAAAAGTATTATGTTCAGTATCAATTATTCATATTTCCAACAAGTAACTGACACATCCTCAAGTTATTGCTTCCATCCATACAGGTTATAAAATACAGTTTTCACTGATTGGAATGGCTGTTGCTGGCTGCCAATTTAAATACATATCATATACCATGCAATAGAAGCTGACAACATTAGGAAGAAACAACACTTGACAGCCACTTGGGAAATACATAGACAAGAGAAGACTGAAAATTGTTGCAGATCTTTATCTATGGCTTCTTACTTTTAAACACTGACCCCAAGATAAGCAGAAAGATTTATCTGCATTTGAAAATTTCCAACAAAATTTCCAACACCTCCTATTGTGTTTCCTTTTCATACTCAGGATAAATTAAATATTTCTAAATTTTAGATTGCATTATCTTATTTATTAATATTATTAATATATATTAATATTAATATTAATAAAATTAAATATTAATAATATTTATTAATATTATCTTATTATCTTATTATCTTATTATCTTATCAAGTCACTCTTGCTACCCAGCATGACAAATTCTGCTTAACAGAAATCCTTGGCTGTAATTTTCCAGCCCTTGTACCCAGGATAGACTTGAGCTAATTACCTGAAGTAAGCAAGTTTTCAGATGAAGTCCAGAGTAGATTTATCATTTTGTTTGTTGAGCCTATAGGGCCACTGAAATTGGCCTCTCATAGCAATGTATTATTCACAGAGGAAGGAAGATTTTGGGGGTTTTTCAGAAGCCAGAAAGTCAAAGAAACTATATCAACTCCTTGGTAGGCACACAGTTATGGACAACTTAGGCAAATCTGTCTCAAAAAGAGTCTAGAG
The DNA here is from genome assembly GCA_030060385.1 of Muscicapa striata striata. Lineage (NCBI taxonomy): Eukaryota > Metazoa > Chordata > Aves > Passeriformes > Muscicapidae > Muscicapa > Muscicapa striata. The sequence goes on from JAREIS010000011.1 coordinate 4,469,803, forward strand.
ATTGCAGGGCTGACCATTTGATGTCCTAACAGTTCCCAAAGCTGGATGCTCAGGGCTGTATCCATTCCTTTCAGGCTCCGTTTATGCTGTGACCAGTGTCTGCAGGAGAGCAAGGATAGGCAGAGCTGCTGCCAAAGATTGGCCTGCAATCCCCTTTCTTACTTGTGGGGTACCAAAGAAGCAAATGGCAGAGACTTAATTGTCTTTTTAAATTGCAAAAGTTGAAAATATCAGCTCATCAAATTGATACAAAATGAGCAAGCATATTTCCAGAATTTTTTTTTTTATTCTGTAGATCCCACTTCGTTTAGCCCAACTTCACCATGCTTGCTAATCTTATGTGAGAATCATGCAGAACAGGGTACAGGGAAAACACTTTGCTCTCTCTGGGCCAGAATTATTGTTCAGTTGCAGACAGAACCAATCACAGTTGTCCTATTCATTTATGAAAACTCGCACCAAGTATCACGACATATCTCTCACTGTAACTCCCATTTGAACTATCAAGATCAAAAAGACTCTATTTATTACCCATGGATGGAGAAGTGCTTAAAAACTTCAGTGAATCTTGAGCTTCAACCAGCAGGATGCTTTGTTTTCCCTCATTTCCCATAATGCCACGATTTAAGCTCCAAATCAGCCTCTTTTATTTTTCTTATTAATGTCAGAAGGAACACCATCCATCTACTCACCACTGAGGAGATCATGCTTCAAAAGAAACTGTCTGCAGCAGCTAGAGAAAGAACAAACATAGATTGGGGTCCTGATCTTTTTTAAATATTCATGACAGGTGTGGAAGGGATGGGAACGTCAGGATGCTTCTCTTCTAGCTTCAAAGATAAGCATCAATAAACCTGTATGTGTATGTGGTGACTTTCCACAGGCTTCCTGATTAACTGGTCAATATCACCTTTCTGCAGGATTCCAGTCCTTGGGACTCTCAGCATTCTCTCTCTGCACCACATCACCTGTCACAGTCTGCAAGTTCACTCACAGAAGCTAACCAGAAACTAGGCTCAACTACGAACACCAGCAACCAAAGGGGAATATGGATTCTAAATTTAGATTTTTCAGTGGAAGCAAGTATTGACTCCTGCCAACCTGTCTCACTGCCGTGCCCCCAGTTCATTTTGCCATCTTATGGGTGCCACACGCCAACCTCAGCAGAACCAGGGAGCAGCCACTGGACTCTTGGAGACCATTCCAGTAGGGAAGGCTTCCTCAACTGCCCTAGTTTGATTGTATCACATAGTGAGACCTGGTGGAAACTTTGTTTTACTCTCAACAGACTCGCAGATACATCAGGGGCCATTTATAACTCACTGCAGCCTGTTGCAGGTGAAGGTCAATATACTGCGATAGCATAGCTGTGGCAGGTATCTTACACAAAGGTCCAGAGTCTGTTGTTAAGAAGCCTATTACGGGTTATGTCCAGGTTCATTATGGGCACACACCTATCAGCTGATTTCCCAATCCTGAATCAGAGGCCTGATCTCCACCTCAGGGAAAGAGTACCACCAAAACAAGAAAAATGCAGCACATATGTATTTATTTTCATTCCTAAATTAAAGAATTTAGCTGATAAGGTCTCAGCTAAGGCTTAGTAGTTGAGACTGCTCTACCACAGCACTTCTCTGATGAATGCCTGTGTTTCGGGGATGGTTTGTTACGCCATCCCATTTTTGGGGTCTCTGACTTGTTCTGTTTCGTGCCCGGGGTGGGGACTGTCCCTGTCCCACCCCATTCTCCCCGGCTCGGGCTGTGGCTATGAAGGGGAGCTGAGCGGAGCCGCGGCTCCCAGGGCAGCTGGGGAGGCATCTCTGCCTCTCCCACCGCTGGGTCGACCAGGGCTCCTGCTGTTTCCGTGGGTTTTGCCTGCTTCTTTTGTTTGTTTGTTGTTATTCTGTTTTGCTTCGGCGCTGTGCCTGATCTCGCCGGCGGGCTCCCTGTGCCGCTCTGCCGTGGGGAAACGCAGAGCCCGGAGCCAGCCCGAGCTCCGCCGGGACCGGGGCTGCCCTCGCTTCCCCCGCAGAGCCCGGAGCCAGCCCGAGCTCCGCCGGGACCGCGGCTGCCCTCGCTTCCCCCGCAGAGCCCGGAGCCAGCCCGAGCTCCGCCGGGACCGCGGCTCCGCCAGAGGGAGCCCGAGCTCCGGACCGCGGCTGCCCTCGCTTCTCCCGCAGAGCCCAGAGAGCCAGCCCGGGAGCTTCCCGCGCCCAGAGCCAGGAGCTCCGCCGGGACCGGCTGCCCCGCAGAGCCCAGAGCCAGCCCGAGCTCCGCCGGGACCGCGGCTGCCCTCGCTTCCCCGCCCTCCGCACAGCCCGGATCCGAAGGACCGGCCAGCGCCGCTGAGAAAAGCCTGACCAGCCTTTTACAGCGTTCGGGAGCCGAACTGCTCCTGCCTAACCCCGTACCGCGCCTCCACTACTGCTCCGGGTTTGTGCTACACTGCAGCTTTTCACCCTCTGCCTGCCGGGAGGCCCTGCTTGCTGCTTCTGAGGCTCCTGCTACAGCTCATTTTGCTACCCAAAGGGGGCACCGGGATCGGCTGGCTCTGGGGCTTCGGAAAGGAGACCCACCCTCCACCCCTTCTCCCGGCTGTGTCCGCCTTCATCCGTGAGGGGAAAGACGGGCGGGCCCGCCACAGCGCCCCCTGCCGGCTCGGAGGAGTCATCGCCCCGGGAGCCGCCAGCGCCCCTGCTGGCTGTGCCCGGAACTGCACCGAGGGGAACGCGCGGGACGAGGCGGAACCGGGATTTCTGCTCCTGTTTGTGGGTGTTTGTTTGCCTCGCTGAACATACACACACTAATAAAGAGCTGTTATTCCTTTTCTCATGTTTGCCTGGGAGGGGGTAATATTTTCCATTCCAAGGGCGGCTCCTACCTTCTTAGCAGACACCTGTCTTTCCAACCAAGAGAGCCTGCAGGAACTACGCCATGTTTTTATACGCACAAATAATGACGACAATAATTGACAAGGGCAGCCTGAAGTGACTCCATAGATTCTTGTTATGTGAGGTAGAAGGTGTAGAAGGGACTTTGTCTCTTGACTGACAATAAATGGCAGATACCATGGCATCCCTTTGTGTCCTGGCAAGCACTCAAGGTCCCCAAGCCCATCACCATAACAAAGCAGCTCACTGCTATGATAGTTAGCCTCAAACACGGCCAGTCACAAGTATACAGATTTATTGCACATGTATTTTCTGCATATCCTGCTGTACAAGCTATATAATTTGTAGGTATCGATTTATTGTTCAAGTTCCAGGCTATAATGAGTCTCATTGTATGGGTTTGCTGGATTCCCAGCACAGATTGCCATTTTCTTTTAAGCACAGTCACCAGTCACCAGCAGCTTACCATCTGTGTAAGACCAAGGGACATTAAATATCTAAAAATTATACCAGGAAGAGTATTACACGTCAACAAAAAGGACAAAAACAGTTTTCCAGTTGAGCAATTGTTCATAAAGGTCCAAATGCAAAGGAGGGGACTATAGGTACTGAGGTCACAAGGCAGCCTCACAGAATGTTTGGACTTTGCAGTTGCACAGATGTCCATAACACACCCCCCCTCTTAAGGATGCTCTTTTTCCCAGTGAAGGGGAACATCAATATCCAAAGAAGCAAAGACATGCTGTCAACTCCAGAGCTGGCAATACACAGGGGAAAAGGCATCACTCGGTCCTGAGCTGAACCAGGAAGCAGATGTGGGCTGACTTTTTTTCCATTTCCCTTCCTTCTTTCTAAACATACTGAGCACATTTGGATTCCTGGAAACAGAGAGAAAATTGAATTTCATCACAAGCCAAACTTGAGCCGAGAGTGATCTTGGGATGGCTGACAAACAGCTGTCCTTCCTCCCCTGCAGAGGAGGCGATGTTTAACACCAGAGCGTAGATGATTTGCAGAGCCAAGCCTCTGCATGGTGGTGATGCAAGTGGGCAGGGGTCTGCTTGGAAGATTCTCTACCTGTGATCAACACTGTTTGGAAAAGCTCTTTGGCAAGCAACAATAAGGATGCAGCCCTGGAGGATCTGGAGGGAGTATATAAATAAGAGCAATGAGATGAGTTATTGGTAAATATGCTGTAATATAACAAAGATGGGACAATTTTAATAAACTGGGGAAAGAAAACTCTACCTAGATTAGTTCCTGTAATGGAGAACTTCTTGTTGTGTGTAGGTAAAGCCTTACAAAATAAAGGCATTGCCACCTGTGTAAAATCATGGCTAAGGCCTGTCACTGTTTATCCTGACTTTGATAAGGCTTTCTGTTCTCTTGGGAAAGGTGCATACCAGAGGAATGACTACAGCCATAAACACCATGTGTGAATGTTTTTCCTTTACCTCCCAGAGCTCTGGGAGGCAGAATGTTTGAGTGAATGGCTGATAAGGGCAGAAAGGTCTGCTCTAACGAGTGCTTGGTAGTGTGGCTGTTTTGTCTTTCCCCTTGTAAGTCCCCAAGACTTTCTTTAAACCTTCCCATGGTAGAAACATATAAATACAGGAGTGTGTGTAATAAAGATGGACCCTGCTGTGGTCTCTATTTCAAGCTGCTGCACTTCTCACCAATACAATGTGGGATCTATTGCAAGAAATCTGGGGATTGCTTACTGGGCATGAAAAAACATTTTTGCCCATGTTCCAGAAAATGAACGTGTCATTGATGTGCTGAAAAGGTTATGAGGTAAGATGACCATTTTGGCACTAATGCCAGGAAGGAGGACTGCCTTGAAGTCTCCCACCAGGCACATTTCCTGTGGATGAACAGAGTGATCAGGTGAAGTTGCAGGCTGGGGAAGACTGGCATTACACAGTTCCCACTTCAGCCTCCCTCCTGCAGGTTTCAGCTGCCCAAAACCAGCTGCCTTTGCTGGCAGAAGGCCAACTTGCTTCCATGAAGGAACCAGCTCCATATGCTAGTTTGGAAAAAAAAAAAAAAGCCACTTTCTTCAGAACTGCTTGTCTTTGGCTTTCCTTTTGTTTCTGTTGGCTTTAGTCCCTTCTTAGTCATCACTGTGGTAGCAATGGCATCCAAAGCCTGCCCGTTTCTGCTCTTCACTAAGGATGTAAATACTAATGGTGCATAGAATTGATGCCTTGAGAGGCTGACCTGGAAGAGAAACTAGACAGAGTTAAAGGAATAAACAAGGTATTTATTAAAAGGCCTTCCAAATATACACCCTTGGCAGTACAAGAGCCAGGGCTCTGCCCAAGATGGACCCAAGATGGATAGTGTGTCACAAGTTTTCACACTCTTTAAAGTTTTGGTCCATTTACCTACTTGGCTTAATTGTCCAATTACAGCTTCAGGTTATGAAGTCCCATCCTCCTGGTTTGCTCTCTTCAGTTCACCGTTGTTTATGCTTTTTGGGCCTGAGGCTGGAATGGATGCCCTTGCTTCTCAGCTGGAAAAGAATTGCCTTGTCTAACTACCCTGTGAAGAGAACTTACTAACACTTAATATGAAGTTCAGAGTTACACACCAAGGCAGTACAAAATCTGAAAAATAGGAAAGCTAAAACTTAAGGCATCAGTATGGCATCAAAAATAATTAATATTTCCCATTTCCAGAGCTGTGTAAATATTGACTGTCTAATCTTCACAGTAGACCAGAGACACAAACATTTCTGCTTTAGTTATTGCCCCCAGAACCTTTAGTGACATGGTTCTGAAGCTGGAGCTCCCCAGATCCTTTTCTGGGCTGTTCTCCTAACTGCGTGGCAGCTCCTCAACACACTTCCAGCTCATTGCTCCCTTCATACAGTGACAGTGAGCTGTCCTATGAAGTTCATACAGAACAAAAAAAGTCTTGACCATTTTATTTTTCTCTCTTTCTTTTTGAAGTTATGGACCACCACACCTCTTTTTTGCATTCCTCTGCTTGCTGTACATCTATGTCTCAACAGAGTGGGAGCAGGATTTACAATGGGTGCACCACAAGTCAGGCTTGGGCAGGCACTCTTTTTTTTTGGATCTCACATATTGCTGCAATATAAAAACTACAACCATTATTCTGGGTGTAATCATAGAAACCACTTGATATGAAGTCCTGGTCATTATTTTGTCAAGGGTTTTTGTCCAAACATTGATGTCTTAGGGACGCACAAGAAATAAATTAAACTTCCACTAATTCTTTTGTGCAATTCCTGCCTCAGGGTATTAGATGCTATTATCCTGTGCTGTTAAATACCTGTTGTGTTTTATGCCATGGTGTCTAAAAATATTTTTAGAGTTACTAAAGCATTTGGAGAATTCCCAGGTGTCAGAGACTGAAAAGTTTCAATTTATTTCTTAAACATCTTCATGAAGAACTTTTGCCTACTATAGAAAAACTGCATAATTATAGCAAAACTGTATAAAAGCTGCAGAGAAGACTACCATGCCTGAAGGCCCTGGACTTCACACTGTTGGAGATAAGATGCAGTTACTCAGGTCTGGGCTGGGGGAAAAAGAAAAAGCCCCTTTGGGGTGGAGACTGCAGCCCCAGGCTTATCTGCTGCCAGGCTGGCACAAACCCTCACACCAAAGGGTGGGGGGAGGAGAGGTTTGGGTGTTTGGTGAAAAAGCCTCTGGTCCAAGGCAGTGAACCCATCCTCTGCTGTGCAGGCCAGCTCAGCTCTGGGCCCCTTCACCCCAGGAAAAGCTGCATCCATGATAAGGACAGCTGAGGGGGGTCATGGCCTATCAAAGCCCCCCAAAAAGGGTCCCCAGACCCTGCTCCAGAGCACTGCAACGTGATGTAACAAATCCACAGTGTTGTAAGGGACAGTGTCAAACTTGCTCTCCCCAGCAGAGGCACCTGGGCCCCCCACTTGGCCCTGTGTATTAATCCATGGGATTCTAGACTTTTTGGCAGTGAGGAACCCTCACCACTAAGACCAGAGGGAATGAGACATCATTGGGACCCTCAGAAGGGTGATAATGCTTCTACTCGGTCACTCTCTCCGTTTCCCCGCTCGCACACACCTCTTTCTTTCTTTTATTTTTCTTTCTCTTCATCTCTTTTACTATTAAATAAAATATACCAACTTTTTTGGGACCAACATCTACCCTCATTTGGTTTTAATCATGTTTTTTGGGTATATTTTGTGCCTTTCTGGGTCCAATCAGTTTTATTCACATTTTTGGTCTTCTGTGTTAAACTGCTTTGTAGCACAGGGTGAAAGTGAATATAGAAATGCCAAATGTTTATTCTTCTAATAGACAGCCATCAGTGCTTTTAGAACTATCCCCTTAGATCCAATAAAATATCACTGTGATTTCACAAATGGCCTTGAGACCATTTGCTTTAAATTGAAAGACTATTTCTGCTATATCAAGAACACTATTAATATCGATCCAGGTGCTCTATGGAGCAAACTAATCTTCTCATTTTGGCACTACTGAAAATCCAGTCTACTGTACTATGATGGTAAAACTGCATCTTTCGAAGTTACCAACATTAAAAAAGTAAATTTTTACATTTTCCATTAATTAAAAACAGCTCATAATAACATTAATAATCCTTTCATCATCACATGTAATTTAGCCAATGGCAGCCTACCACATTAATTTCCCCTGGTTTTGTCTTGGCCTTCTAACTCCTCCAACTGATCATTTCCTAATTTTTAAAGTCTTCCAAATGGGTCATCAGCTCTTTAACTAGGCATCTCCTGCTGTTTGGTATATATCCCAGAAACAGTAGCTGTCTGAGAGAGAAGTGGTTTTTAAGTAGCTCTTGCTGGGGGGGGGGGAAAAACTTAAAGAAATGCCAGATTAAATCAAGTTTGTGAAATGAATTATGGCTTGAAATATACCTCATACATGAATAAATAAGACATCACACAGATTTTTTTCCCCCACAAAACAGGACTGGCATCAAAGCATGTGCCAGCATATGCCCTTGTATGCACCCACAACTCCTGCTGCTTCCAATCCCTAACAGAAATCCTGCAACTAGGCAGACAACTAATGTGCTGAACTAAGAAACCAAGGAGAAAGGCTCACAGGACTGGGCCCTACACTCCTCACAGGGAAACCTTTGCTCTCTGCTTCTCCAGTGCAGTCTAGAAATCACAAATCAAAGGCAGGGCAACTTGAAACCACAAGAAAACCAGTAGGATTTGGTCTAAGTCCATGAACTACCCAGGGCAATTCTGCACATTCACCAACCAAATTTGTGCTAATATCCACTGCCAAGTGAGAGAAGCAAAGGATCCTCCAGCCTTTCTCAGCTATAGGTTATATTTTCAGGTTTATTTTTTTTTCTTTACAGTACAATGAGACCGAAAAAATCAATGTGACTAAGTAAAAACTCTTTGTACTAATGCACTCATCTGCAAGCCATTAATGTGAAACTGAATAAATGAGCACTGGCCAGCAGTACTGCACTGCAGGAACATTGAATATGTTCTTTGTGCACAAAGAATCATGGCACCATAGAGTGGTTTGGGTTGGAAGAGACTTTAGAAATAATCCTTTTCCATCCCTTTTCCATGGACAGAGATACCTTCCACTTGCCCAGGTTGCTCCAAGCCCTGTCCAACCTGGCCTTGGACACTTCTAGGGATGGAACATCCACATAATCTATGAGCAACCTGTGTCTGACCATCCCCACAGGGAGGAATTTCTCCCTAGTATCCAATCTAGCTCTATCCTCTAAAACCATTCCCCCTTTTCCCCCATGTGCTCTTGTAAATACAAGTGCTACTCCAGCCTTCTTGTAACCCCTTTCAGGTACTTCAGTTTTTTCCTTCCAGAACACTTCAATTTTTTTCAACTAAACTCAAATAATAGAACTTTACTTTTGTCAAATGCTTCCATCTGTTCCATAGCAATTTTTTTTGTTGTTTTTGTTTCTTTTGGTTTTATAAATCTCTCGGACTCCACCCTGCTCTCCATTTCTCTCAGTTTTACTTATTTTCAATGCAATGATCATGTTTTTTGGGCTACTCTCTACTAGTTTTGTCTGGTTTGCTGAAAGGGCAACACCTTTATGTTTTATGACCTCAGCAACTAAAAAAAGATATGTTATTTTTTTGAGATTCAAATCACTGTCTGATATGCCCCAGTATATGTGGATTTGCAGAACCTTAACTAACATGCAAAAATAAACATTCCCACTGCCGTTTTAATAGCAAACAAATAGCTCTCAATCACTGCTAAATTCTCAGCTTACCATTTCCATAATTTTCCCTGGAATAAGTCATATAAACCTTATAGGTATTTTGGTCACTATGTCTTTTATGCAACATCATCAGAGGAAACATGCAATCACAAAGCTGAAAACCAGAAAACTCTGTGATCAAAAACTTTCAGTCTTTGAAATTCCTTTTTATGCAAAAATCTGTTTCCTAACTTCTTCTGGCAAATGTCACGGGTAGAGAAATTCTTTTTCTAAGGGAAGATTTATGATCTATAGGATAGTTTTCATTCTCTATTTTTCAGAAGACTGGATTATTCAAATATAAACTGCTCTTTGATTTGTGTGTCTCCATGTTCAGCACAAAGAAATGAAATATAGGAATGGGAAAGTGATATTCAGTAACTTTTTGGCACCAAAATATTATCCAGTGTGATCAACTAGAAAGTGCTGAGGTACTAGATATGAGGCATAGATTGATGCAGTAGGAGGAGGTTCTCTGCAGGAAAAGCTATATTTATTCTGTTCTTCATGCTGGTCACCATGCTGGCAGGCACATCAACACCCCAGCACATGGTTTTGAGTAGGGACTGCCAAAACACCACAGACAGAGGGTTGCTCTTCATGGGAGGATTTCAATTGGGATCTCTTGAGAGGTCAGGGTAACAGCTGAAATGTCACAGGACATACCCAGAGCAGAAGTAATTGCAAGGATAGACCAGTTCAGGACTTATCACCTCTGAATAGCAAAACAGGAATGAGAATGTCAATCTCCTTTCTCAGAGAAGATTCCAAGGAACCAGCAGCAACCAAACACCTGAGATGCAGCTCAGTTTTCCTCTGACCAGGTCTCAAGTGCCTTGGTAGCTTCTGGACTCAGTGTGGCCAATGCCAGAACACAGATCTTCTTCTTACACTGGCAGAGACTGAGGCCATTTGCACTTTCAAGTGGAGGGAGTAAGTTTAGTCAGCCTGGAAAGGACAAATACAACTGCAAAATCTGTGCAAGAACACTCAGTAAGGTCTTGTTCCAAGAATGCCTCTGAATAAATTTTATGCTCAGTTAAATGTTGTTTCAATTCTTCCCTCAATCAGGACTGAATACCAAAACCACCAGATTTAGGAGATTATGAGAGGTTGGTTTCACTGGGATACAGTATCTCCTTCTTGCAAGCTGCTTTTTTATTTGTTACTACATGGATACACATGAAAAGGAGAAAGGCTGCACTGGAAAACATTTAAATGCATTCTGATCTCAGTGAACCAGCAGTAACCTGAAGTTGATGCCACAACTGTAGCATTCTCAAGCTGCTTAGACACCCTACCCAAACTAAGAGCATTCAGCAGTTTCAAATTCTTGAAGAGACCCACTCTTTGTGGTTTGCATATAAACCTGAGAAAAATAACAGTCTTAAGATGCTTTAGGTAATGGGATATGCTATTCTGAAGTCAAATAGCTGCTGCAGAATTACACTTATCTTCATAAGTACATGGAACATTTTAAATCATAAAGATCTGGACTGCATATAGTAGAGAATAAGTTAGCTTGAACAACATGCATGACAAATGTAAAAAGTGTACTTAGTGACCTAGGGTTATAAAATGCCCAAAACACATTCAAAAATAATCATATGCTCATAGTCTCTACCCTCATCTCTTTGCTAAGGCTGAATATCCTCATTACTGGTAAATAACATGACTTAAAACCCCTGGCTTTATGCAATTGAACTGAAATCAAATCTAGGATGTTTTAATATTTGTTTCGCATTTTTTTCTCCCATTTCTGAGTTTTGCTGATTCCGTATTTTTATACTAAAATCAAAATAGCGTTTGCTGATATAAAAGGCATTTAAACATATTTTCAATGTATAGATCTTTTAAGTCCAGGTAAAAGTAAATCAGTTATAAATTAGTGTATTTCACATACAAAAATTCTCCTTATGTTAACATTTCAATTCATAAACTAGTCACAAAATGCTTAAAAAGAGGCACTTAAAAACATGCACTTTGCCAACAATAATACCCATCATTTTTTAATTATAGAAAACTCTAACAGCACTTCTCCTTGTAACATGCTTATCAGACCAATATGCACAGTGATCATAGGGCATTATCAGCTGGAAGTAGAAATGGAAAAGAGTTTTAATATTCCTTGTTCTTGCTTATTCCTCTCATTTCAAGGAAAGGCATAGTGGTTATCTCAAGACAACAGGTGACACTTTCCTCCAGAATAAGCCCCAGCAGCTGCCTTTTGTGCTTTTGAAACAGTTTGTGGAACCACTTGCACATTCCTACATGGGAAAAGCCCCATTCCCATGTGCTCCAGGTGAAGATAAGAACTGGTGTTGAGCACTTCTCATCAGACACTAACTTACAGGAACTGTTTCTTTGGTCACATGTTGTTTAATCATGAAACATGATGGTCCAGAGTAGACAGTATTTTTATTCATCCTGAGTCTTGACAATCTCCACAGTTTATTTCAACACCTGGCCACATGTGTTGATGCAAAACCCAATCCTGTTTGTCCCTGAGCCAATAGCATTGTCCCAACAGTGCTGGCTGTTTCAAGAGGCAGTCAGTATCCATGTAAACCCAAGTTAATTATTTCCCTGAATACCCAGGGTATGGAGGGGGTGGGGGATACTGTATTACAGTCTGTGGGGTTGGAGTATAAGGTGGAGGTAGGTCAGCAGGATACTCCATTCCATATTCATAACTGTATGCTGGTGGAGCCACTGAAATGGGAGAAAAAAGAACACAGAGTTAAAAAAACGTTTTTCACATGCAACCTTCAAGTATTTTCCTGCTGATACCCAGACTTGCATGCAACTGATACAAAACCTGCCAGCAATGCATTCATTTTTTTCCAGGCTGCCATTATACAATCAATTTATATCAGTGTGAGTCATTGTTTATTGCCCTTTCCTTCACTCCTTAGCTGTGTGCCTACCAACAGGCTGTGCTGGTAAGTGTTGGAGTGCCTGTATGGCAGATGATAGCAGGCAAATGTGGCAGAGCTAAACATTTTCATGGGAGAAAGGCTGAGTTTATCAGATCCATTCCCTTCACCTCCTTCAGCAGCAACAGGGATTTATGTCATGTCAGAATGATGGCAGTCAGGGTTCTTGATCTCCACAGACCCCTCAAACACCCTCTGGATCTTCAGGTGTGTGATGTGCCACACCATGGCAAACACAGCAGCATCACACCTCCCAGGGCAAATGCCAGACATCTTAGCATAGCCTGGGTGAGGAAAAACAAAACTTTCACCTTGGCAACACCAATGGGGACATCTGAGGAGAGCCCAGCATTTATAAACTGGGTTAGGCATTTAGGAGCCAACAAAAATATTCAGATGTAGCTGAAAACTTTTTCTCAATTACTTCTAATAACTTTAAGGAAAAATGATTCATTCATTGACTAAAAAAACTAAAAGAAAGTGAATGCTGCAGAATGGTAGCATGGTAAGAACTAAAGGCTCTGTATCAACATCCAATTAGAGTACTCTCTACAAATTTTAAGGTCCAGAGTCTGCTCATGTCTCCATTTATGTCACCACAGATCCTCTCCTGTCCCCTCTGCAGATGTCTCAGGCAGACTGGCAATGAAATAGTACTAGCATAGTGTGGAAAGAGAAACTCAGGATGTTTGTGATAGAGGGAAGAGACTCAAATCCCAGAGTGCCATGAAAAGCATGCCCTGCTCTCTTGAACACTGGGCTGCTGCTGTGGCTGAGGCAGAAGGAAGAGCATCCTCACACTTGCTGTTCCTGTCCAAAACAGGTAATGGCACGGGCAGTGCTGGCCACAAACCATGCAGTCAGTCACTATTCCAGAAGTGTTCATGACAGCAGGGAACACAGAAAACATTTCCAAGCTTCCCCATCCTCCAAAACCTGCTGCTGCTGCTGAAATGAAGAACTGCTCAAACTAATGTTTGCACTAGAGGCCATGAGGTGTAGAGTCAAACTGCCTAGAGATTGAGAGATAAGGGTGAGTCATTGCAGAAGCAGAGTTTGTGAGGAAAAGGTTACAGCCCTGGAGCTTTCATTTTGCTCTTGTTTTTACAGCTTGCAGCAACTATTCATTTTTGAAGTAGCTCTTCTGCAATTCATGGTTGAGAATATTGCCATTTTCTTTCATACTCATCTCTGTATGCAAAATAATGTTGAAATGATAAGGATGATTACAGATCTTTTCAGTCTAACTGGAACATAATGGTGTGAGGCAGAAAACAGACATTAGGACTGGTATGATAAAGGAATACATAAAAAATATTGCATAGCTTGCCTATAAGTATACATAATGCATCTGAAGTTTGCTACAACCTTTGCAACAGGAGGGCATATAAAAGCAGGGGATCTCAAGTAGGGGATGACAAGACTTCATGCATGGAACACCTTTGCATTTTATTACAATGAACTCCCAAAGTTATCCGTTATCCCAAGGCAATTGCTCCTGGATTTCTGATTAACAATGTCAGTGAATTGTATAAACACCATTATGCTGTATCCAGAGTCTGCTCTTCTCTTTAACAATGGGGCCACTTCCACATGGTAGACATGGAATCCAGGCAAATGTGCATTGCAGACCCCAGCTGGCTTGGTGCCCCCTCCTTTGGTGCTCCTAGGGCAGTGTAAGTTGACAAGTGTGGTGCAGTGGGTGGCTCTACACCAAGCTGGCTCATGCACAGCCCTATGTACCAGCTCACACTCACTTTGGACACAACTGCACTGCCCCAGAGGCACAAGGGCTGCCTACTGTCCCTTGGGATGCTGCAGACCCTGTGACACCTCTGACTTAGACCCTGTGCCTTCCTAGGTGCTGCCTGCACCTAGAAAAAAATACATCAAAACAATTTTACCTCACAGACCAGCCTGCACTGAGCACATCCAACACTTAGCTCATTTTGACCAAGGCACAAACAGGAACCTCAGCACCATGTCCCCACCTGGGACTGGGGGATTAGAACTAGATGATCTCTAAGGTCCACTCCAACCCAAGGCATTCTAAGATTTTATAACCATTGTCCAAATTTGTATTCCAAGTTCTAGTTCAGGCATGGTGCCAGGTGGATGCAGAGACTGAGCACTGCATCCTAGCCAGCAGTGTCTCCTGGGACACACAGTACAGAACACCCTGCAGAGATGCCCATGTGCTTTTGTAGAAGTCACCTGGGATCCTGCAGCACCCAGCAGTGCTTGTGAGCCCTGGGCAAAAACCAGTCAGCTCAAGTTGCAGTAGACTCCACATCACCACTCAAAGCCTTTGCACTATGGTCCACAGACCTTACTGTCCAGGTTCTCCCCCTCTGTGATATGCCTGGCCCCTGTTATACTGGACAATGTGAAGGAGCTGGCTGCATGTGAACAAGGACAAATACAAAAACCAGAACATTAGGGAAGCACAACTGATCTATTGCCAGAGAGCCTCTGGCACAGGGAGATGGTTTGTCCTGTGCAATGCAGCACTGCCCTGAGCAAGGACTTGATACGCTCCTGCAGGCAGCATGAGCCACCCATCTGTGAAGTGTGTCACCTGGCCACATCTCCTTAGCCTGCTCAGCAGCTGAACAAACCCTCCCAGGCAGAGCTGTCCTTCCAGACACTGCAGGCTGAGCTGTCCTGCCTTTCTCAGCAGGAGCTGTGCTGCTCCCCTCCAGATTGAGAAGAGCCTCCTGCTGCAGTCATATTCCCCATTTACTGTGTCAGAGACTGAAATGGTTCATGCCTCAAATGCTGATACAAAAGAGTTTTGCCCATTATAACAAAAACTGTATAAAGAAGCTATAACCAAAGAAGCCTCCCTGAAGATACCTGACTGGAAACTTGGACTGAAAGTTAAACCATCTAGATGTGTTGTTCAATCATCTCTGGCCTAGGGAAAAATGTACAAGGCTGCGGGAGAGGAATGTATCCAAAACAAAGCCAAACACAGCTGAGATTCTTCCCTGGCTGAGTTTGGGGTGGGGGAGACCACAGCCCACAGAGGCCAGGTTTACTCCCCCCCTGAAACGAGGAAGGGGAGGAGGTTTAGGGTGTAACCTCTGGTCAGACACCCATTCTCCCTTACACAAACTGGCTCAGCTGTGAAACCCCCATCACCACAGGCCACATCCACAGGACATTCCTGTGAGAGGCAGCTGAAGCAGTGTCATAATCCATCAAAGGCTCTCCAAAGTGCTCCCCAGAATCATTCCTGAATGATTCCACAGGACTGCACGTGATACAACAAACAGAGTCTGCTGTAAGAGACAATGGCAAACTGGTTTGCCTGGGTGCCTGGGTATTTCTACCTGAGAGTATATTAACCCATCAGATCCTGTGCTTTCAGGGGGAACCTTTACCACCAAGAAGATCAGCTGGGGAGGATCAGTGGAACATTGTTGGCATCCATGGAGTGGTGATATTTTTCTTACTCTGTCTCTGTCACCCACCTTTCTGTCCCCCCACCTATATTCTCTTTCTTTCTTTCTCTCTGTCTTATATCAAACACAACCCATACTATTGTCACTGGCATATTGTCTCATTTGCATCTTAATTCGGGCAGAGGCATTTCTAAGAACTTTATCAATCAGTCCATGACACTGTGGAGCTGTAACTACCCAAGGATAACCCTCCTGCCATGGCCACAGGCACTCTTGCAGGGCTGTCCCTTTGCTCCTCACCTGGGTAGGTGCTGCTGGCGTTGATGTGTGTGGTCCTGATGACCCCCACCCGAGTGCCTCGGCTGCTCTTCATGCACATGCAGATGCAGATGGCAATGCCAGCAATCACTCCCATTACAAACACGATGCCGAAAACAATGCCAGCGATCGCCGTGCCCCTGCAAGGGAATGGAATCATGCAGTCAGGCTCAGACAAATCAGGTGTACAAAGCAAAATTGTTTCCTCAAGAGCAGCCCCTATGTGAGAAAAAATGTGTATTAATTACTGAAAATACCTCAAATTTTGATCCATCAGGCATGTGAATTGATAAAAGTGAAAGACATCTGAAACGAAAACAAGAAATTCTTTCAAAGTCACCTTTGCAATTGTGCCAGATCACTCTGCTGATTTACCATATATTAAATCCTCCTATTCCATGGCCATTTGAATTTATCTACTTTTAAACATTATGAGGAATAATTCCTTCCCTTTCCCCTCATCAGATAAGATCTTTTTTTCTCTGAAAGGCATTGGTATGATTTTCTTTTAAAACGAAAGCCTAAATTATCCCCAGCAATATATTTCAGAAGGATCCATGTGCATGATGTGCTTTCACAGAATATTGCCATTATTTTATTCTAGGTCAAAAAGTCCTTCTCCTGTGCTTCTGAGCCCAGAGATTAAGGACAGCATCCTCTTCTCAAGGATGAGTGGCATAAAGCAAAGCAACACCCACCCTTTCACACATCTGCTGCTTCAGCCAGCACATGTATTTGAGACTTAAACAATTTATTTTAAAATGGTCCAGAGGAAGGAATTTAACTCAGCTCCTGAAATAATGAATCAGACTTTCCTTGACATTTTAATATAGAGAAAAAAGTCTTATAGCACTCACACATTGGAGAAAAAAACCTTGAAAAACTTCAAAAAAACTCACAAAGAGACACTGAAGAGCTTCCAATAATTCTGAGAGCAAAATCAGCCTTTTTGATGAGCCTTACTTCCCTCAGGTTTGTTGTCAGCTACAGGCAGTTAAGCATATGTTATATGAAAGATGGTATTTCTAGCCTACCCTTTCATGAAAAAAGCCCAGTGACTCGACAGAAATTTTCTTACTCTGTGCATCTCTTCATCTTTCAGCAAAGACTTCAAATTGCAACCTTGCTGGCAACCTTTCTACTGGACATTTTAATCAATCCAAATTGATAGCTTGTCAGCATGAATAAGCCTCATTAGGAATTACTGCAACGTGGAGAATACAACAGACACTGCAATACCACAAATATTAAGAGGAGTCTAAAACCAGTTTAGATTCCCCATAGAAGCATGGCAAAACATAGCAGGTCTGATTTTCAAAATGCTGATAATCTGCTTGCTTCAAAAAACCCAGCAAGAGTCAGGATGGACTCAATACTTGAAAACTTTATACTTGAAAACAAGACCTTATATTTAAGAATCTAAATATGAATTTAAGAGCTTGTTTTTAGGCCTCATCTATTCATGAACTTGGTCATGATTTGCAGTACAATCACTAAATTGTACAGCATAAGTAAACAGAGACCATATGGTGGTGTAATAAATACACTGCCAGAGAGCTAAATTGTTTTCTGCTGTTCTGTAGCATTCTTCTGAATGAAGAGTGTGCAGGGAGAACAAATCCGTTAATATTTTGCAGAATATATGAAGACCTAATTAAGAAAAGCCTAACTCATGCCAGCAAGCACCTGGCTGTAAAACCAGTAGCTCAAAACACTGATGAGATCAAGAGCTTTGTATTAAGCACCATAAGTAACTGAGAAACACAACCACAAAAACTGCCACCTAAGAAAAAATAAGTCTTTTCCTTTCAAAGATGCTCTTGGAAGATGTGACCAGCGTTATCACTACCTTGAGAGAAACTCATAGGAGACAATAGTTTGATTCAGAAGATACTTTAAAACTGTACTGTTCATTCCAGAAGATTCTCTAATAATATCACAATAAAAAAACCCATGGTACCCCTTTTACAAACAAGTGATTGGCTACTGCTTTTGCTACACTCATTTAGTGGATGAAGCACTGCATCAGAGCTGCAGGGAACTCCCTTATGCAGAAATAATCCCTCTCCCAGCTGGATTCCCAGCAGCAGAACCAGTCACTGCTGACCACTGGCCTCCAGTCCTGCATTTGTTCATGGTCCACTGCTGCCCAGCTCCTGCATCCCTGGTACACTCTGCCTGGCTGATCTGCTCAAATCCCAGAAACCACAAGAGCTTCTTGTGCTTCCAACCAGCTGCACCCTGAGGAAAACTCAACCTCCATTGTATAACAGAGTTTAAGTAGTTTGCCTCCACTGTTTTCGAAGGCAAAGGCATCCCATTTGCTCCAGAAGTGTTCAGCCAGATTCCATACTCCATCTGTGTGAGAAATGGGTTGCATTCTTCATGGGCAAGACACAGCTGTAGAAAGCCCCTTTGCTGTTCTTTATACCCTTTAAAGTTTTTGAGCCTTTTTTGCCCTCTTCCTCCTAATCCATAGCTTACAGCAGGAAATGAGTAAATAATTTCTAGTAGGTGCACTGGCATTTGGCCAGCACTAAACCCACACTCAGAGACCTGCCCTTAAACCACCTCATAATGGCCCCAGTGAAACCAGGAGCACTTTGCCTCCACTCATCAGGCTGCATCTTCTCAGCATC
The DNA here is from genome assembly GCA_030060385.1 of Muscicapa striata striata. NCBI lineage: Eukaryota > Metazoa > Chordata > Aves > Passeriformes > Muscicapidae > Muscicapa > Muscicapa striata. The sequence continues at coordinate 4,488,249 of JAREIS010000011.1, forward strand.
AAATCCTGGCAAGACAACGGTCACGTAGCAGCTTTTCTGGGCACACAGCACAAAAAGAAATGTTTGTTCTTTTTATGGAAAACCTATGACTAGAATATATGAAGACAAATAAGCATGTATTTTTTCTGAAATGGTAAGGTTTCTCTTTGCCCTGTTATGGAATTTTTGAAAATAAATATCCTATAAGCAGATATGTCTTATTATTAAAGCTTGCTTGCTTTGTGTCTCTTTCTCTCATTGATATTTTAGACTTCCATAAAGAGACACAGAGGGATATGGTGAGTTTTAGAGCTGTTCAAGGGAAAGTGCCTAAGAGAGAAGGGACACTGCAAAGCAAAAAGACTTAGAAACTACACAACAGAGTCACAGAGCAACTAGGAAGTTTGAAAAAAGGGAAAATTTTGAAATGGAACAGTTAGAAGGAAAATATTATGCAAAGTCCTTCACAGAAACAAAGCCAATGAAAAGGAGTGCCACAGAAAAATAATGCTTGGAAAAGTAAAGATTGCGAGGGGAAGAGTAATTTTAAAGCTGTGGAAATGTCAAGAGACACTGTCAAGATAAAAATCAGATACTTAAAGAAGCAGCTTTCCTCCTGTTTTTAGCAACATCCCACTTGAGAGAATATAAATCTATTACCAGCTTAACATTTCTGACTCAGACAGGTTGGTTAATTTTTACTTGATGGATTTCTTTTCTGCAAACCTGTCCAGCCTTGACCTAAGCTCAGGTAAATTTTGGCACCCACAGCCTCAGGTGACAAACAGTTTCCCAGCTTAATTACAAAAGAATCATATAGTCACACAATGGTTTAGGTTGGAAGGACCTCAAAGTCCATCTAGCTCCAACCTGCCTGCCATTAGCAGGGATGTCTTTTACCAGACCAGGTAGCTCCAAGCCCATCCAAGATGGCCTTGAACACCTCCAGGGATGGGACTTCTCTGGACAACTTGTTCTATTACTTTGCCACCCTCTCAGTAAAGAATTTTTCCTAACATGTAATCAGCCTGCCCTCTGTCAGTTAAAAACCATTATGTACCTGATAAACTGTTGCCTCTGTGACTATTCTTAACTGAATACCCAAGAGTTTTCTCTGGGGCTCCCAGTCCTCAGCTCAGCACTCAGAGCCCTCAGCTTTTCACCCACCACCCTCAGCTCATCACCTACCAGCTCACCCTTTCTTCTGCACTGCCCTTGATTTTACAGACCTTTAGAATCATGCCTGGCAGCCAACTCTTCCCCTGCAGAAACCCAGTCCCTCTTGGCTGCTCTGCCTACAGGGACTTCTTCACGCCTTGTAGCCCTGGCCACTCTTCACTGCACTTTTTCTCAACCTCTTCTGTTGTTTTCTGAGAGCTTGGTATTAGATTTGTTTTTTCTTGGCTGCCAGACAGTCAGAAACTAAGATTTTATGGCACTATTTACCATAGTACCAAGTCTCATTTCTGAGAATAAAGCCAGTCCAGAGCCCACCAAGTCCTCTGGGAGCTTGGGCTGTTTCCCCCTGGATGCTCCACATAGAGTTTATAGGATTTTCTGCCTCAGAGCCTGGACTCCTGCCCTCTGCTGCAGGACACTGGCTCAAGCACAGGTGAGTTTGAGCCACCAGTTTTGCCAAAGCCCAGCTCACTCTATAATACTGCAACAATTTAGAAACTCTCACTGTAGAAGGGACAGTGCTCTGCACCAGAGATGCATTTATATTGGCGTAAAGGTCTTTTCATCCTGTAATTGCTAACGTTAGCAATTCTACAACAATTTAATCAAGTATGGCAAGTTGTTAGAAGCATGTGAGGATCAGTATTCCCACTCTGCCTTCACAGTATTCATTACCATGTTACTGCAAGAAAGATGTGCCATTCTCAGACTTCTCTTCGCTCAGCTGATCTCTTCCATCTCATCATCTTTCCTAATTTCCAGTACTTTATTAGTTCTTCAATTAATTTATTGCCAACTCTCTCTATCTATGATTTGCTGACAGTGCATCTCTAGAATAATATTAATAATAATGAGTGCAATACACTTTGAAAAATTGCTGCTAATATTAATAAATGCCCTTTAATTTCTCACCCTTTAAGGCACTTGAAAAGAAGCATCGTGCCGGTGTCAAACCATGATAAAGGTGATAAGCTATTTTTTTAAACTCATTTTCTGAGGTAACATAAAACAACAAAAAAAAAAATCAATGATCTTCGGTATTCTGATCCAGACATTCTTGTTTGGAAAAAAATACTCTTTGGATGCTTAATCAGACTCAATGTGATTTGGAGGGAGGCAATGTTGGACTATTTATTCAATTTAGTTGGCAAACCCCTTGGTTACTTGGACCAATACCAGAACTGCAGCAGCATCACATGCCATTTTGTCTGGCCTCCACCAGAGCAGGCAGACCTGTTCTGGGGCATTTGCCCCTCCCCACTCCTTTTATTTTCATAAGGACAAAACCACACAGGGAGTGATGCTCTAAGAGACTGGTTTTGCTGTCCAGAGTATTTTGGCAGGGGTACCTTGAAAACCTCATAGCAGAAGCTGGTGGAGGAGAAACTGAATTAGCTGGGGTACCCCATGGTTGAGCCAGCAGCCTTCTCAGCAGAATTTTACAGCCCTGGAAAAAGGGGTACACCAGAGTAACATGGACTGAAAAGTCATCCAACTTGGAAATCAGTCAAGTAGTCAAGCTAGCTGCTGCTTTCTCTTTTAAATTAGTTAGTTTACAGAGTGGCAACACAAATGGACCAGGCTTGCCTTCGAGGCTTTGCTTTGCAAGGCGTATTTATACAAAATTCCATCTAGTACTTCTTTTAAATACACTTTTTACCACAGGGTGGAAGGCCATGATTGTCTGCTTCTGCAAACAAATCCTGTATGCCTGTGTTAAAACTGGGTACAGAGTGTACTTGAACAGTATTTTCCTTATTTTGCTCCTACTTGGTTGTATTTAAGGTGTCTTGTTAATGTTTCATTCCTTTCAGATAATTTCCTCTGTGCCATTCCCTCTCTAGCATGCTATATTTGATGGACTCAAGCACCAAAATACCCTGAGCAGGAGTTGAACAATTAAAAGATACTGGGCAATCATCCCAGTCCCTGATCTTCCTCCCTCCCCAGCTCCATGTGGACAGGTCACCACTCTGAGACTGCTCCAAAAGCAACATAATCTTACAAAGGGTTAAAGGACATGCTGCCCATCAGTACTGCCAGACCTGAGCAACAGTGAAACTTCTACAACTTGTTAAAAGGCTGCTGAGTCACTGAAGCAAACTGTGACCTTGCAAAAATAAATAGAAATATCATATAATCTGTAAACTAACAGGATATGCAATTGTAGCTTGTTCTAGTTTGGGCTATCATCAGACAGACTTTTCAAAAATTTGCCTTTTGCAAAATATGTAGATATTTTATGCATATTTCCTTAATGCCAAACAATATGTTCTTCTCTCCAGCACACTGCTGCATGTACTGCTTGCCAGCAGAGCTGCAATGTGCTTCAAATAAGCAGTTTTGGGAAAACCATGGTAGCTGCCACAGTAAAGGGAGCAGAAACTTCCTCTAGCTGGCTCCCAGGCTGCTCCCCCTGCCTGAGATCTTTCTGCACCCCCAGACAGAGGGGTTAGAGAGAAGGATGCCATCACTTCCACCCTGCTTACAACTCAATGCAGGCCTGGCCCAGAAATAATTTTATGGATAGAGGGAATGATGTATGAAACATAGGTGGGAGGAGCATGCTGCAATACAGCAGGCACAATACTCCCTATACAGCAGTGCTCTTAACTGATCATGGTTAAGCAAAAACATTTTAATCAGCCCACCCTGTCCAGCATTTTCATCAGACCAACATGTGCACACATGCACATCTGGCTTTGAAACACAGAATATATCTGTCTTGGAACTTCCAAAATTTCAAAACATTGCTAGAATGGGGGAAAAAACCCCCAAAAATCTGAATTAAAACGAGAGATTAAAAAAAGGGAAGAAATACACATGTAATGAATAAGAAACCTTCCTTTTTTTACCTTCTATGTGAAAAAAAATCTGATTAAGATATTGCAAAATTTCCAGTTACCACTTTTCACCCTCATGCTCTCCTCTGTCCTTTTGTTGCAGCAGCTCCTGTTGCCCCTCAGACATCCTGTTCCCTGCAGTCATGACCTCCCCTTGCTCTTTAATGTGCTTTACATGCTTCCTGGAAAGGAAATAACACAATTCTCACTTTCCAAAATGTTCCTTGCTGTGCTCACAAATTCAAGGCCCAACGTGATGCTTACTTAAATAGAAAAATACAGCTCAACTATATCTAATAGAGCATTTGCTTTAATTTAGGGATTTTTATTTTTTATCATTGCAGTTTGCATTGCTGGCTGACCCTGCCACATAAAATACTTCCTGAATCAACAGCAACAGGAGAGTCTGAAATTACTGCTCAACTTCCACCCCTGTAAGCATCAAAGCATGAGAGAAATCAGGATGACATAGTGGGCTTCCAAAAAGACCAAAAAGTTATTAAACCCTGGTTACAGACCACTTTTGGCAGTTGGGTTACTGAGTATAGACATTGTTATGTTTGGTCAGAGTTTTGGAGACAGCTGTAGCTGTCACAGACACCTAGGAGGATCACAGGGTTGTAGTATTTCTAGTAATTCTTAGCATACTCTTTCTGACACTGATTTTAATTATAGCAGCTTCTACAAATTCCATGAGCTCAGTGCAGGTGAACACTGCAGCCTGTGTTCTGGGGATCTCTTGCTGGAGGAGCCTAAGTTACTAATCTGACTTCTGGACATCTTACCAGTCAGACCCTGAAATCTCTGAGCTACAGACAGCCAAACCTGCATGGTTTTACCCAGGAGTGTATCTAGATGGTACTTTTGCCCAGCCTGAAGCCAAACCTGGAGAGTCTCAGTTGCCAGAAATAAGGATAGTTCAGCTCCTTTTGACATATCTGATTCCTGCCTGTAACAAATCCCTAAAACAGCCACCCATGACGTGATTTTGGTGTGCCAGGGAACATTCTGCACCAAGATGACTGATTTTTGGTCAGTGAGACAACTGTGCAGACACTAAGGGAAAGGGATGGGACTTTTAACACTTTTAATACTTGCACCAAGGCAGGATGCAAGTGATGCACAGATTAACTGATTTTTTAAAAAGGAAGAACCACAATGGCTGTAATAAAAAAGAGCAATTCCTCAAGATTTCCAAGTCAGTGGGCTAAACAAGAGAAGTAAACACTAGATATGGAAACAATAGAGAGCTCTGTCATGCTCCAGGACATCTTCAGAAATGCCCTTCATTTTCTTGCTGCTTCAACAAGCAAGCTATCTTGTCTCCATTGTCTCACAATTCTCTATCCATTCCAACCAACTTCAGTTGCAAAGTTTTGCATAATGAAGGCAAGTCCTTCTTGTATTTCATTTTCTCCACATAAAACCATTTCCTTGACAGCCTTTTTTGTGCCATCCAGCCACTACTGCAAGCATTGCTGCATGAGCTGTTGGTGCAGGTGATGCCACATGATTTTTGCCTTTTCCTTTAATACATTCTCTGTATTCTTCACACATGTATTTGTAGCTCTGTGGACTATTGTTCTATCCATGGCTAGTTTTCCCAGTACTTGTTCTTACCTTTTCCCTAGGCAGAAAGACAAAACATATTTCAGAGCTCCAGACCCCAGCACAAGGCCCCCTATCCTATCTTGGTTCTTTCTGGGAACCAAGGCTGAAAACCAGCTCTGCAAGACACATTTTCATAAACAAAGTTTAGTTTCCATCTGAGGGGGGAGGATTCAGAGAAGGTTGAAGTGGGGGGAAATTGCAACAGCACGTACGTCTCTAATTGGTGATTTTTGTCAATTATGCTAATTTGCTAAATTTATAAAACCATATTCACACTGTGCAGGGGTGCGTATTTTGTGGAAATTTTCTAAATCTGCCCCTGGAGGTCCTCAATAAAGATCAACCTTTATATTACCTCCTATACTAATATTATCTCAAAAGCATGCTATTTTATTTCTAGGTCCATTAAGACATCACTGCCAGGGCTGAGAGCTTACCATCCTCTGCTGCCACATTTCCTTCACCTGGAATACCTATGTTTCATTGTTTCCTTAGCCAATGAAAGAGAATTAAATGGTTGCTTGCAGAAAACCCTCCATCTCCTAACATGACAATCATACCTATTTATTGCAGTTTCTGGCAAATAACAATAAAAACAAAAAAAAATAGCAGCAGCATTCTCCTCTTCATTTCATTTAGGGGGCAGGGTGAAAAAATTTAGACCTTCCCTGGCTATTTAGAGCTGGGACCTGATCTCCAGACAGGGCATCCTCCAGGCATTGCACAGAAGTGCTTGTGCTAGCATAGCAGAGGCCAGGTGGTTCAAAAGGGCAGTTTTTAGCTTTTATATTTTTTAGATTCTGTACTGCATTAGTGTGTAACTCTGAACTTCATATAGAGGGTTAGTATGCTCCCATCATAGTCTGGTCAGACAAAACAATCCTTACAGGCCTGAGAACCAAGGTCATCATCACAGCCTCAAGCCCAAAAAGTAAAAACAAAAGTAAATTGGGGAGAGCAAACTGGGAGAATGTGACTTCATTACCTGAAGCTGTATTGGACAATTAATCCCGGATATGCAAACAGACCAAACTTATATCTGCCTGAAAAGCTTGTGACTGTCATCCATCCTGGGTGTAGCCCCCTGTGAGACTTTTGCACTGCCAAGGTGTATCTGTCAAAGGCTTTTGATAAATACCAACTTCATCCTCTAACTCTGTCTAGCCTCTGTTCTAGGTAGCCAGTTCAAAGCATCAGCAGCACTGGAGAAAATTTCCCTTTCCCATTCAGGAGGTAGCACTAACTCATACCAAACTCAACTGACCATGTATCTCTATCTAAAATGCACCACTGAGTGAACTGAGGTAAAAACATATTATTTCCCTGTCAGTTAAATCCTTTCCATAACAGGGTTGTCTTTAAGAAGCAAAATGCCACTGAATATAACTCTAGAAGATGCAGCTCTTCCAGGCTGTGACTTTGGACTTTTCAGGTTTCCCTTAAGGGCTCCCAAAGAGGGCCATGTTTCAAGCATTCAGTCTCAAAATACTCCTAACAGAGGCAAAACCCCAAACTTTGCATTCAGTCCATGCTTCCTATAAAATTGCATGTTTCTGTGTTTCTGGCTGAAGATATTCTTCCTGATTTTGGAAAAGCTGAGCCAAACAGAATGTTTTTTTTTCCTTCTTGGTGGTCAGCTCTGAAGACTAAAGTAGCCTAGAAGCTAATCTAGTAGCTTATGCAAAAACATGAATAGAATAGAATAGAATAGAATAGAATAGAATAGAATAGAATAGAATAGAATATAGAATAGAATATAGAAAGATTCTATCTAAATGCAATGTAGCCCCTAAATTAACATCAGTGAATCATTGCAAGGAAGTGCACTCTCAGCTCCCAGCAGAGACAGCACAAGACAAATGTGAGAGGCATAAACACCACAGTGTGCACCAAGCAAATGCCACAGACCATTAAAAACCATATATTAAAAAAACAATTGCAGCTCTTTCTAGTCTGAAGTGCAAGAGCATCATAGAGACACACATCCCTGAAACACTCCCTGCTCATTCAACCCATTTTTCTTGAGTCCATAATTTTCTTTCAAGGGCAATCACAGATCTTCCTCTGGCATCTTAGGTTATATCCTCATCATCTATGCAGAAGTTGCATGGGACCTAGGATGATCCAGAGCATGCTCTTTTCAGGAATACACACTTTTCATGAAATGTTTCACTCTGAAATAAGCACTGTCCTGTGACAGATGAGGAGTGCAGCAGTGCCAGGAATGCAAACCATTTTTATCCACAACATCACTGGAAAAGCATCCAAGGAATACAAACAAATTGGAGGCTTGTCTTGCACCTTCAGGAAAGACCAGCAATGCTCCTGCTCATTTTAATGATATTTAATAATTTTAATTCCATTAATTTTAATGGAATGTTGTGAGACCAGCAGGTGAGGGAGGGAGCACAGGGACCCACCTGCTGTTTCCAGTTCCCTGGTGGCAACATCTGCACGTGGAAAGCAGATTGATTGCAAGGAGCCAAGCCACTTCCAATTCTGCAAAGCTAAACACACATGGCATGCACTGAGCTTTGCAGGAACTGGAATTCATGGTCCTTTCCTAACTCTTAGCATTGCTTCAGCTGGACTCGTTCACTGACATTAATGAGCTATAAGTCACTCCTGAAGCAGAAGCTTATTAACTTGTCTTCCCTTTTACTTTTTTTTAAGCTATTGAAGAATGAGGGAAGATAGAGGAGAGAATTTTGCCATTTAATGCAACAAAGGAGAGGGAAATTGTAACCAAAAATCGTTTTTCACAACAACGAAGTCAAAATAACATTGAATAAAACAAAGTAATAAAAGATCTGAAAATGAACAGCTTCCTGCAAATAATACTACCTGAAGGACCAGAAAAAAATGCTTTTTGACCTTTTCAGAAATCTGATTCTCAGAATATAATCTATTTCTCAAAAATGCATTAATTAAACACCTTTACTAAATTCCAACTCAAATTAGAGGATTTAAAAACTGCTTTTATAATTCTATGTGTTAGACAAATGAAAAAGATGTAGGGGTTTTTTTGACACTGAATAATCTGGAGGTTCTTGGATGACCTGGGAGAAAAAGTCTGAATTAAGACACCAAAAACCTAACATCATAAATTATTTGTTTCCATTTTAAAAAGAAAATCATAAAATATGGCATTGCTTGAGTAACCATGCAATAGCTTTTTTAAAACTGCAGTGCTAGCTAGAAATGTATATTTTGAGTCTAAATACATCTATCTGAGCTTTGAATTACCCAGCAAAGGGATTTTTTTCCCCATATCCTCATACGAAAATAATAAGACACTGAGAGTTTAATTTTAGAAATTCTAAAGCAGATTGAAAGAAAAAAAATGTTTTTCATATTCTCTTTTCTTTTTCTAATGTACTTAAATACTTAAATCTTACCCCTGTGAAAGCAATAAAAGAGCCTCTTCTGCATTATTTTCTTTCTGTCAGATTTATAGCACCAATTCCATTTTTCTTTCCCATTCTCTCTTCCCAGGTGCTGTGTCAGAGCTTATGAGGGCCACAAAGACCCACTGAGACTAAGCCAGAGGATATTCTGATTCTAAATCACCATTTGCAAAAACCTACAATGAACTTGAAAGTATTTACATAAGTCTTTGCAGGATTCAAACCTTATTATGTAGGATAAGCAAATTATGGTTTTAGTGGTTTGGAATATCCTCATTATGGATGCATGAAGTGCCATTTACAAATGGAAAACGTGTTAAGTGCTTGGGTATATGAATCATTTTATGCTTCTGGAGAAGAAGACTATGAGTCAGAAAACTAAAAAAATCTGAAAATTAAACTATAGTTACAGAAACATGCTGTGGCTCTTCCAGGTTCCATAAAATGATGAAAGTTGCTTTATCTGAGGGCAGCTATGCTGAGGATGCAGAAGCCACCACATGGCAAAGATGTGCACACACATTAAGTAATGTTGAGCTAGGCTTGACCTCCTCCACCTCAGCTGATCTTTGGGGGCTGGAGAAAAGCCAGTTACTGGTGAGTCAGCAACAACTTCCCTTGCAAATGCATGACATCCTGGCTCATCTACCTGCATGGCTCAGGTGGAGAAACCCCATGCAGTGAGGTAACAAACAGAGGATGCAGCCCCTTCCTCCCCTCTCCCAGGAGATGGGACACTGCTTACTCCTGTAGAGCTGGGCAGAACAGACACCCCCTGCACCCTGGTCCCTTCCTCACAGTTTGGGGAACTTGTTACCTTGCTTTTTATGCTAATGAGATATAGCAAATAACATGCCTTGATTTATGTAGGCACAGAGCCCAATGTCTTTTCCCCTCTCACTCAGGGAAAGTGAGAGTGCTTTCCCTAAGGGCCTTGCTTGGAAACCTCAGAACAAATTTAAGCACATGCTTAGGTTTAAATATCACACTCCCAATGAAATCACAGACAACTGTGCTTTCCTGAATATAATCCTAAATTCACTGCCTGTCAGACAATTAAAATGTTACCCTTCCATTCTAGTTTTGCCTAAGGTAATAGCTTTGATTCTCACTTGACTACTTGAAAAGGAATGTTCTGCTCCCTCCTCTTTGAAGCACAAGGAAGCCTGGCAGAAGGATCTTCCATGCTGTGATTATCACATTTGACAGTAGTTAAACACAACCAGGAACACCAAAGCACAACCAACCTTCAGGTGTCCTTTGCCATCCTGTGTACTCTATTAAGTCCATGCACTTTACCAGAGCTGGTGTTTCTCATGGGAAGAAACAGTAGCATCCACAAGCCAGAAGACCTATCCATGAAAATATCTCCAGTAGAAAAACCAGATGAAGTGACAACCTGAGCTATTTTCACAGAATGACATGTAAACATAATATTCTGTGAAGTTTCCCTTGAGGTAAACCCTGCTGCTATGTCACAACCTGTTACTAATCAAAACTTGACACCATTCTGCAACAGCATGAAGGAAGTGACTGAATGCCTTTACATGGCCTGCAAAATATTCAAAACATCAAAAGCATCCACAACCACGAAACAACATATTAATACAGTTTTCATTAAGATATATGTTCAAGATGTCCAATTTTTTCCCCCAAGGATCACAGTCCATTACAATAACTTCAGACACATGTGCAACTGTTGGAAAGAGCAGACAGGTCACAGCACAGTCAAGTAACACAAAGAAATGTTTACCCAGAAAAGCAGACAATTCTTATCCTTCTATGTTTGTGTAAACCACATACCCCACTGACTAAACAAGAGTTAAATTTTTGAATCAAGAAACATACTTCAATGTACACAGTTAACTAATACAGTGAATGGGAACCAAGGAATCACAGAATATGATGAGTTGGAAGGGATCCATCAGCATCATCAAGTCCAACTCCTGGTCCTGCACAGGACACCCCAAGAATCACACGGATACATACAATGGATGTATATTCTGCCATACAGCAGTTCCCCAAAACAAACCCAGTCCAAATTCATTACTTAAAGGGATAAAAAAAGTTATTTCATGATTTCATATCAAAATGAAGAGTTGATTTAAAATATATCACTAGGATTAACACATTTGTAGTAGAAGCTTACAAAAGAAAAGATTCTTGATCATCAGAAAAATATGGCTCTGGAAGAGCTTTCCAGTAGAGGCAGCAGGGGTGAGCTACTAAGAGCTGTGAACATTGAGCTTGGCACATTACTGGGCTGCCTGTGATAGTGGGAGCCTGACCTAGCAGTGCAATGCAAACAAAAGCTCTGAATTCAGAGCTAGGATGCAATAGGTATGTAAAAAAACCCAATACACAGACATCAAAAGGACTCACGTCTCTCTGAGTCAGTGCTAAGTCACTAAAGCTCTGGGAAAGCTCTGGGAAAGCTCTGGGTGTTGGGAAAAGAGCTTCTAGTAAGAAAGGACTATTCATCAAGGCAGGAGAGATGTAACAAGGTTTCTAAAATATAACACGTAGCAGAGGCACTGTAGTTTTGAAGAAATAATTCTTATGCAAGTGCTTAGGGAAAAAGCACTTTTTCACTTTTTCCCTTGTCTTAGGGAAAAACAGCTGATGTTGCCCTTAGGGAATCAATCATACAAATCATACATATTATTGGTTAGCAGACATCTGAACATTTATACTATTGGCTATCCAGACTCATGCTATTCTACCCTGATAGTAAAAATATTATAAAAGCTATGTACATTTTAAATAAATGTTTCCAGATATACCACGTCTGGGGATTGTGCCTCATATATTGCATCAGGGCTCAAAGATTGAGAGAAGGATCAGCAGCCTCCATTCCAAACTTTTTAAAATTTTAAATTATTGTATTTTTTTTCAAAGCAACTGCATTCATCAGCTAGTCCCATAGAAAACACAGGAACACACTCTTGTCTTAAGCAAATATTTACTTCAGTACAGATGTTTTTCTCACATCAGGACCAATGGAGAGGAGATAGTACCCTTAGATTGGTGTCATGGCATAGGAGTGGCATTCTTGGTGGTATCAGAAGTGTGTCACAGAACAGCCAGTCTGAACTGCCAACTCAACTAGAATAACTGGACTGTACAGCAAATTTTGTGAGGTGCAAAGTAGAATTACGCTTTCCCACTCTGGGGAAGGCAAGTGGCAAATGAAGGAACAGAGTGATGTGAAACAAAAAGACAAATGATACAGTAAGGCAAAGAAAGTAAAAAAAGGGAATCTAAGAGCAAGTACATTGAAGAACCAAAGAGACTAATAAAAGAAAGAATTAATTGGTCCTCTCTGTGCTGTTGAGGATTTCTCCTTGTGCTTCTCAAACTTCAAAGGGTAGTCACACTCAAAGGCCAAGCTGAATGCAAATGTCCTGATTCAACAAAACACTTCACCACTAAGATTGAACATGTTTAAATGTGGCATGGGTTCTCCAGCACTGCCTTGGGGTGATTTTATGATGATTATTCTATTCCCTTACTGTCTGCTCTATGCCCACAAATGGTTGCTGTAGCTTTGAGGTGGGTCTGGAGGAGGGGGGAGCCTTGAGGCTCTTGCCTGGGCTTCTTCAAAGCCTTGTTCCCCAGGTGCAGTGAGGACAGTGGTTATTTTTTGTTGCTTAGCTAGCTCGGGTTTTTGTTTTCTTATGCAAGAAATTGGGTTTTCTCCCTTCCCCTGGCCTTGGAGACTATGGTAGCAATCCTTCTGTGGCCTTTGTTTTTGTTTCATTTTTCTTCCTGAACTGTTCAGTCTGGCTTGGTCCAAGGCCAGAGGGTACTATCAACTATATCCTTGTTTTGATTTTCTTCTTAAATATGTTATCACAGAGGTGTTACCAATGTCTCTAATTGGCCCAGTTTTGGCCAGCACCATGCCCATCTTTAGAGCCATCAGGGATTTGCTCTGCTGGACATGGTGAAAACTTTCAGCAGCTTCTCACAGGAGCCACCTCTGTGGCCCCCTGCTACCAAAAACCAGCTGAGCAAATCCAATGCAAGAGGAAACACTCATCCTAGAGTGATTTTCTCCTAAACTTGTCTCTAAACTGAGACAAGCACTCAAGGGGAACAAGGAAAGCAGAAAAAGAAAAATGTGAAAAAAAGGAAAAAAAATAAAAGTATGCTGGACTTGGCAGAAGCAGCAGAACACCCTGATATGTAACATGAGCTGAAACAGAGGGAGCTGGGGAGAGAAGTAAGAATTAACAGGGTCTTAGGAAACAACAGTCTAGATGACACAGTGGTCAAGAAGTGGTCAAAAAATCTTGATGTCAAACTAATGAGGTTCACTGACATCCCTACAGCAACCAGAGTTTTATGAGCAGTGGTGTCTCACCTCTTGATTGTGCCTCACTTTTCAAGCAACAGCCTCACTGTTTTTCCTCCTTTATATGAATAATGAACATTCCAAAAAGACTGGAAGTTTGGGACAGGAAGGCTTTAGGAATAGGACAGAAGTGTGGGGATGATAGGAGTCAGTTCTGGACACCTGACACAAGAGCATGCAGAATGCCATGGTTGTATCACCTGGCACACACACATTCCCACCACAGAATCAGATCCTATTATGGGAAGCCACTATATTTTGGCTACATGGTGAAGACACATCCAGGCACAGACTGAAAAAAGACTGATGGAGAATAGGAACACCAGCTGAGTAAGGTGTCAGCTGTATTAATTAGCAAATAAGTCACCCGCATATATGAGGAATTTTAATTATTGCACAAGAGCAAAGTACCACCAGGAACAAAAAAAAAAAAAAAAAAAAAAAAAGACTTCAAAAACCTGAGGAAAGCAAAACATTACTGTGTATAATGAAGAAATTAGAGAAAACTACAAAGGTGTTTTATCATACAGTTAAATTTTTAAACTTTTTGGACTATTGGATCCAATGGACAGCTTACATTCTGAGTGGCTTTTTTGCATTTTTGGTACTACATACTTCAGCTACATATGCCTGTCTGAACAAAAAAACCATGATTTATCAATCAGGGAAAGGCATTTTTACCTGACTGTTGCCAATAGTACCCTCTTGTCTAGAGCTCTGAATAGAAGGTAAAGTCAATACAAAACTCATAGAGAAAGAGAATGTAATGACTGGTGTATATGTGTTAATGGAGTAATTTAATGGATGTATTTCCTGCCATACAAATGCTCTTGTGTATTTCTTATGGCCTGCCAGCTTGTGAGTAATGAAGTATATGATCTTGTAGCTACTTAATTATTGTAATGTATCTATAGTTGGGTTTTGCTTAGGAGTTATTTAATAATCCCTTTTTTTTCCACATTCTATTTCTACCCTCCTTTATCACATAGATGATTAAAAAGAAAGAGATTTACAGCTTCTCTTTTTCTGATCAGACAACTCATGTGGACAAAGTAAGGTACATGTCTTCATGTTTCATAAGCCTTTGATTTCAAACAACAGGATATCACTTGATCTTCATCTCCTTCATCTTCTGCACTCACCAAAACCAACAAAGCTTCTAATAGGACTACATCAAGGACAAACCACACTATTCTTAACAAGCATTTTGCATTTTTGAAGTGAATATAAGAAAACAAAATGAAAAGTAGTCTGTCTGTATTTCTGAATTATTTATTTTGGAACTAATGGATAGTACAAGCCACATAACACAGCCACCACAGTAAGATATAAATACTGCAGCTACCAAAAAAGTGGCCAAAAAGTATCCATGGAATCATTTCAGTCTCACTGTACTTTTTGCTTTCGTTATCAGCAACTTATCTTGAAAGGTGTTCCATCTATTTCAAAAGGTTTTTACAGCCCCCTCATTTCTTTAATGGGTTTGGGGATTAGAAACAGACTCTCCCAAAACAAGGAAATCAGATAACACTCAGAAGAACATCTGTTTAGAAACTCAAGGTTGTGCTAGACTCATTACTAGATTACATGTGGTATGAAGACCCTGCTGTAAACAACTACTCTTGGGATGCAGAGAAACATGAAATCCTTTAATTTCAAGAAAGCAATTTAATGAAGGTCTTTTTCCTATTTTTCTCCCTTGAAAAACAGGGTTCAGGAGATTTCAGAGGAAAAGGTTTTCATTAGTAATGAGCATCTTAGCAGAAAGCTCACAGATTTAAAGCACAATGTTCTTTGCTCCTATTTAATTGCCAAAGGGAACAGCCATGTTTTAATTTTGTCTTTTCCTCATTTACTAATTGCACAGAGAGCTGTTTCATTTATCATATTTAGTTCCTTACAGAATCAAACTCTACAAAATCAAAATGTAAATCCTGCTCAAGCTGTGACAGCTCAGACTTCTGGCAAGCAGTTAAGTCTGAATTTAAATTCATATCCAACACAGAAGTCATGATCACATAATCTGCTTTTCCTAGCCTTGTAGCTGTGCTGGATTTCCACAGAGGAACACCAAGGCTGCATTTTGGATTGCCTTTGACTGGCATTCTGCATCGTGCTTTTGCTCAGCCTCAGTGAACACAGACAGAAAAAGAGATGATCTCTTTCCCAGATTTCTAAAGGGCTTCACATCTTTTAAATTAATCAACACCACACATGTGTGATGATATTCACAATACAGAAAACAGCTTCTCCTTTCTTAACAGAAGACAAAAAATTGTTTCAGATCCTTCAGAATGTAGGTCTATAAAAGTTAGCAATTATTAGCCCAGACATTTGCCAACCAAGGATCTCCCTTAGAAAGTTTCAAAATATTTTCTCCTCTCCATAGTATTCAAATGACCCTTACTGTACTTTGTCCATGTAAAACTATGGTAAGTCGAGAAGAAATAGTTTCTACAACTCCTACAGCACTGTACCAAGGAGGTAACCACACAGCAAACCAGCACAGACTGAAGTAAGGAAAAGTGTGAGGAGCAGCAGAGATGGGCTGTGATGGACTGACCATACTCGCATTCCCCACTCCTTGAGCTGCTCAGAATGGGGAACAGAAGGAGCTGGGCACGGAGGAGTGAAGTTGAGCCTGGGATAAAGCCTGAGGGAGGAGAGGAGGGAAGGGGAAAGTTTTAGTCTTTGTTCCTCACCCTCCGACTCTATATTTAGTTGGCAATAAATTGAATAAATTTTTCCCTGGCCAAGCCTATTTTGCCCATGATGGCAACCAGTAGGCAATTTCCTGTCCTTGTCTCAACCTCATCTTATTTTCTTTCCCTATCATTTTCAGGAGGGAGAATGAGAAAGCAGCTGGGAAGGCATCTGGCAGCCATTCAAGGTCAAACCATCAGAAGCAGATAAATGATCTAGAGCCCTAAATCCAACATTCTTTCGTGATTCAGCCTCTCACAGGGAGATGCTCCAAGATATCCAAGTACCCAGCACTTATGCCAGGAAGAGTCAGGTTTTTAGCTGATGAGAAGAAAGGATCTCTCAGAAACCACCAGGACCTAGCTGTCTTCTCTACCTCCTCCTCAAAGATTCTCTTCCACATTTCAGGGACTACTCAAGTTTGCTGCTTACTTACTCAACTGTCCAAATTACATGCCAATGTATTAAGAAAACACAAAATTGGAGCGAGTTTACCTTCATTACCTGAACCTTGATTGTGATTTTAGGACAGGCAACATCATTTTTCATTGAATGCCTGGCCTTTTTTGTTGCTTTGGTGATGTTAATGTGACTTCCAAATCAGGGCAGTAGAAAGTTCTGCCTCTTACAAAATTTCCTGCTTTGGTGAGGGCAAACACAAAGGAATTCACTACAGCAATATTATAACTGGCACAGACTAGCAAAGAATACATTATATTTTAAAACATAACACCCAGCTTCTCAGAGGTTAGTCTCACCTATTCTGGTCTCAAGCTGATATAACTTAAAATTAGTGGCAAAACAGCTTCTATGAACCAAACTGAGGGAACAGGCCATTCATTAAAATGTCATACTGAAACACTGAAGGTGACAATACTTTATTGAAACAGAAAGCAAAAACAGAATTGAGGGGCAAAACCTTCCTCATTCAGCAATGCAATAACAAAGTTTTGACAGTAGCTGGTTAACCACCATTTACATAAAAAAATTAAAATCCATGACTTAGTGAGAAAAGAGGAAATAAAGACAACTCCAACACAACAAAAGGAAACACATTCTTTATCTATAAGGCTAAACTCAGCAAACACTTAAATTTATGAACATAAAGACAGATCTAATCTCTACCAACACCCCTGCCCAACATGCTAACTTTCCACAGAGAAACCTTAGATGTTTTCTCTAGTATGTGTGCAGCATCCCATTATATGGAACTGTAACAGAAACTGAGAAATGCAGCCAAGAAAATAATAACTTAAATAATAAATTAGTAATAACTTGACTGCTGTCCTGCAGTGCAATTGGAAGAGGTAGATGATACTTAGTCCTTTTCTACCCTATCAGTCTCCTGGGGACAGGATCTGAGTAGGATTGACTGAAGCAGTCAAATAAAATGGAGATATTGTACTGGAGGGGATCACTGGACAAACCAGAGGTGTCAGGCTGGAGTGTGCCTAAAGCACTTGTTAACTCTTCACTCTCTGAAAAGACAAATTTATTCTTTATACATTCAACTCATATGTAGCAGGTTTCTGTTGCCAAGTTAAACAGTAGAAATCACATTTTTAAGTTGTTGAAGTCGATGCTGGTACTCCTCACTGGGTTTTACAGACTTAGCCCAGGACAGTGAATTAGCTTTATAAAAGCACTCCTGTAAGGCAAGTAAACAACAACAAGCCTGTGCTATGAAAGAAGAGGCACAACAGCTTGAACTGCAGCTGTTCATGAAAAAGAACTCAGGCTTTTGGGTCCTTGAACATATTAGTTGACTCCCACAAGCATCCATCCCCTTACTGCAAAATGAAGCTTTTCAATTTCCAAGTGTTTTGATGCATTGATATAAGACACTGAAGAGCAGGACTAGAGGCTTCCTCAGCAGTCAGAGCACGAAGATCTGTACAGACATGCAGAGTCTGATGGCAGGCTGTAGGATCCTTTCCTTTCCCCTGGAATAGTATTCAACGGGTCTAACACATTGAGAACGTGCTCTAGAAGAGCTGCAGAGCCATCCAGTGATGCAATCTGACTCCAGGCTTGAATTTCCTTCATTTGCAGGGAGTTCTCACCTGAAGAGGCTGGCAGTCATGAACAAACATAAATACCGAAGTTTCTGGTTGCCAGCAAATTTCCATGATTCTTTATCTTGGATCTGGATTAAATATGAAACCAAACTGAAGAAATTATGGGTAAAGGCACTGATGTATAAGCAAGACTGGCAATAAATGGAAAAGTGCAGCCCCAGAACTCACTACAGGTTGTTTCAATCTCACCCAGGCATCTCTGTTCAAAAACAGACTTCTGGTTTATTGGTTGCTTCTCCTGCCTCAGGCACTGTGGCAAACAGGATGATACTGAAACACTAACCCTTGATATGCTCAGTACAAAATCATCCATGGCTGCAGATAAGCTACTGGAGGTGCTGGAAGTAATAAACTTTCCCCCTCTTTTGTACAATAACACTTAGATGTTGACCTGAGGATGAATGGAGCCAAACCAAAGAACCAAAGGCTGTAAGTTTGCTTGTTGCATAAAACGGGGCAAAAATACCTCCTTCCAAAGCTTTCCAGAGATCCAAATAAATACAGAATACTCATTTTTTACAGCACTAAGACATGGGGCAAGAAGCTGTGTGGAATGGAGTCACTCCACAGGAGAAATGGCACAGGTCTTCTCACTCATCTGTTAACAAGCAGGGAAAAAACCTGGTAACATATTCCATTCCTGCTGTGTTTTGTAGTTGGGTGTGGCCATGTCTTGTGAAATGATGTAAGATGTCTGCAAATAAGAAGGCTGGGAGATGACACTCCCTTTGCTCCAGTATAAACATGCACAATGAGAAGGGTGGGGGGAAGAAGTAAATTGCCATTCATAGTAGAAGTGCTAGGAGAACAGAGGTTGTGATGCTTCCATGCAATTGTCACGGCGGATTATAAAGAGCCTTTGAAGCACAGCACTGAGATTGTCCTGTACTGGGATCCCATCATGCCTTTTATGGGCTGTGCATGGCTCTAAGACCCTGCCAATCTATGATGCTGCATCTTTCACAGAACCAGTGCTGTAGCAAAGAGAGTCATTGGACAAGTAACATACATTTCTCAGAGCATTATTCCATGCTTAGACTTTATAAACCAGGAGTGAAATGGGGGCACAAATAACATGCAAGAAAACAATGCTCCCCTGGGAATCCTAATGGCACTGCCATGCATTTTTGAACCAGTGAGAGAAGTCAAGAAGGTATGTAATAAAATATACGTGAGCTTTTGTAGAACAAGTCTGATCAAAATTCCCATCAATGTATTTCTCTCTCCCTTCAACATTTTAGTTCTTTTAATCTTTGTGTAAACTTCCTCATGTTTCAAATTAAGCAGGAATTATTAATGCATTTTCTTTGACTTCAGGAACCAGGCAAGCTCTTTGTTGTGGTTTGATATTGGCCAAACGCCAGGCACCCACAGAAGTCGTTTGCTCACCCTCTTCTGCTATAGTTGGGCAGAGGAGAGGGAAAAAAATTAACAAAGGGCTCATGAGCTGAGATAAGGATTGGGAGAAGAACACTCTAGGGGCAAAACAGGTTCAAATTTAAAGGTATAAAGTATATTTATTTTTAACAGAGTCAGAAGAAGATAATGAGAAATAAAATAAGTTTTTAAAACACTTTTTTTCACCCCCAGCCCCTCTCTCTTTCTCACAGACAGTACAGGGAGACAGGGCATAGGGGTTTTGGTCAGTTAGTCACCTAAGATCTTCTGTTCGCTCAGGGAGAGGGGTCTTTTCTCTGCTATCCCATGGGGTCCCTCCCACGGGCAAACAGTCTTCCCAAAACTGCCGTGGTGTGGATCACTCATCCACAGGGTGCAGTACTCTAAGGATAGGCTGCTCTAGTTTGGAATCAAGGCCCCTCCCTCTCTATCCCTGGAATCAAGGGCCCTCTCGCTCTATCCCTGGAATCAAGGGCCCTCCCTCTCTATCCTGGAATCAAGGGCCCTCCCTCTCTGTTTGGTCTCCCACTGGATCACAGCTTTCTCTGGCACCCACCCGCTCCAGCACAAACACTTTTCCCATGGGCTGTGAGTGGATCTCTGCATCCCCAGTAGACTTAATGGATTACAGGGGGACAGTTTGTTTCACCATGGTCCTCACCATGGCTTGCAGAGGAATTTTGGCTCTGACACTTGGGGCACCTCCTCCCCTTTTCCCACTGACCTTGGTGCTGCCATGTTGTTTCCCTCACATGTCCTCACTTCCTTTTTTTTTCTGGCTAGAAGAAAAACTGCTGCTCGTGGGTACCACTGTCAACAAGTTCCACCAATCTGAAGATTTCTGCAGCACCTTGCAGTGCCGAGAGGTTGATTTCATCTACGTTCAGTATTGGGAAATGGCTCGCCATGTTTCTGCGCTGCCATTGCATGGGCAGTGGCAGCCGCCGTGGGCCGCTGGCAATATTTAACGCCTCTCTTTGTGCTGGAGAGCAGAAACTGCCACCTCTGTCCTTCTGCCTGCAGTAGAGCTGTCTGGGAGCAGCCACACAGGCAAGGCTGGCCACAAGCCATGCCGAGATGGCACAGCCGTGGCGCATTGCCGTGCGCCGTGCCGGGAAATGGCCCCAGCAGCAGAGCCTCGACATCCCTGGGAAAAAACCTGCATCTGCACTGTTTTGATTTTTTTCTTAAATATGTCATCACAGAGCTGTTACCAACCTCTCCAATTGGGCCAGCACCATGTCCATCTTCAGAGCCACAGGGATTGGCTCTGTTAGACATGGTGGAACCTTCCAGCAGCTTCTCACAGAAGCCACCCTTGTGGCCCTCCTCCGCTACCAAAAACCAGGCTGTGCCAAATCAACACACTCTTGGCTCAGGAGCTGGTGACTGGAAGCAGCTATTTTGCCTCAGCCTCAAGTCTGCATGAACACAAAATGCTTTGGAAGCCACAATGGCATTGGCAACATAACTGTTCAAATGTGGTGTAAACTCAACCTTTTGTGAGAAGCATTGCCTGTCAGGCAAAACTATTCATGCACTATACGTATCTTGGAGTTGGACACAAGATTACTGACATTATATTACTCCTTATTTCCTTTGTCATGGAAGCTCTGCATTCCTGGCAAACATAAAACATAAATTTTAAAAATTATGTCTGTTTTTTTAAACCTGGTAGAACCAAGGGATTTTTACCATTCTAATTCATAAACCAGTGATTTTCATCCCAAGAGCAGAGAAAGGATTTATATTTAAAGTGCATTTAGGATTTATTGGCAGGATTTGTACTGTAAAGACATGGGAGGATTTGCACATCTAAATTCTGACTTATAAAAGGTTTTGAGGATTTTTTTGTGCGGTAAATCCAATTAAAGTAAGTTTAATGTCATGATTTAAAATCAAGCAACCTTGCCTCCCCATTTTGAACCACATCAACTCCTCATGACTGCAGTAGTGAGGATGCTCTACCATTGACTGAGGTTGTCTGGAAGACTCAGCTGCCTGTCATGGAGACAGAGGAGACAAGGAGCACAGCTTCCAGCCAGATGGGTGTTCAAGAAGAAGAAGAAACACTGATGGCACAGAGGTCTTCAACCTTTTTTTGGTTTCAACAGCACCTCCCAATGCTTTGACTCGATGGAGCACCTCCTCCATTTCTCTCTGCCTGGGTCAGGGCACTCTAAACTTGGAGGGAGGGGGCAGTTTTACTGTGCCTGTGTTGGACACAGTTCCACTGGCTGAGGCAGTGCCTTGGGGACAGCCTGGTGAGTGGAACAGTGAGAAGACAGCTCTCAGAGCCCCAAGGGGCAGAGGGGCTACAGGTGCCCCTGCAGAGAGCCTCTGCAGCCCCTGCAGAGCCCATGCTGGGGCAGGTATCTACACTGCAGCTGTGCAGGAGCCCATGCTGGAGCTGGATGTGCCCTGAAGGAAGTGCAGCGCATGGGCAGCACCCATTGTGGAGCAGGTCTGTCCTGATGGACTGCACTCATGGAAATCCCTGGGAAAAGTGTGCAGAGAAAGGTCAGAGGACCAACCTCTCCATCCCCAAAATCTGTGCTGCTCAGAAGACTTGGGGATGAAGGAGTGAAGTTAAGCCTGGGAAAGGGCATGGCAGAGGTAAAGTGTTTCAGTCAAAGTGTTCAGTGTTTTGTCTTTGTCACCATGCAACTCTATTCTAACCAGCAATAAATTAATTTTCCCCAGGTCAAGTCTGTTTCACCCATGATGGTAACTGTTAAGTGACTCCTTGTCCTCATGCTAACCCAAGAGCTTCCTCATGTTATTTTCTTCCACCTATCACCCGTCTTGAAGAGTGGGAGTGAGAGCAGCTGGGTGCATATTTGGCAGCTGGCCCAAGTCAACCCACCAGAGAAACACAGGAGGTGTGGGCACAATTCAGGCTGCTGAGGTTGCAGCACCCAGGCTTTCATTTTTCCCTGACTGAAGTTTCACATTGCATAATTCTTCCTTGCCAGTCTGTCAGTATTTTTACTTGCTGAGCTAATTTAGGAGTTTATGTTTTAGAGAAAAACAACAACCACTCTTTTTCTGATGTTTGAAACAACTAACTCAAGACAAAAAAAAGTCAAAGTACTTAATTATCCAAAAGAAATGAGTTGACTATAGTAATGTTAAAAATAACAGTATCACTTGGATTTTAACTAGAGTCTGTTTTTTGCAATAAAATTTGCCAAATCATTTCTAAGTCTCCTGTGTCAGCAGCTAGAACGACGTGTTTCAATGAAAATAACCTTTAAAGAAACCAAATTCCAACTTCAGGCCCAACTGTCTGCAGGGTAAGATCAGGGATGGAGTCCATTAGCTGTGCCAGGCCCTGTCAATCTGCATCTGATAAAGATTTACACAGAAATGCAGTTTAGTGGAGCAAGGGACCAAATATCAGGAGAACTGTGTTGTGTTCCAGCCCTCACTCACTTTAAATGTCAGGAAGACTCACTGCATCTCATGGTGCCTCACTGCAAACGCAGCAAGGCAAGAAATTATTTTCTGCTATTTCCAAAAGGAGCTATAAAGCAGTACCTGGCTTCTAGCAGCTATGGGATTGTGGGCAGCACGAAATATGGAGGTAAGTCTAATTTAATTGCACTCTTACATTCTGTCAAAGTGCATCCAGTAAGCAGGGAATATTCTTTATTAAAACTAACAGTACCATGGTGTTTCAGCTAAGACTATGAACCTACTCAGCCAGGAAAAAAGAAAATTAAAAAGTCTGTACACACATGCTGATGGATCTGAAAGTACATGATTCCTTCAATATATTTATAGGCTGAGTTGACAGCAGCTTGCATGAGTCTGCTTGGGCAATGGACTGACATCAGTGCCAGAGTCAGGGATTTACCTGTGACTTTCACTAAACGTCATCCTGCACTTCAACCTGAATTCTCTCTCTGATACTTTCACAAAATAAAGGAGAAAATCCCAATATCAGCTGAGATAATTCTGATGACTCACAAAAACTATAGTCTGGCTGGAAAGTGAGTTTCTTTCCCATTCATCAGAAATGGTGACAGTGCAGATAATCCCCAACAAACCACAGGCTTGGTAAAACCATTAATTACTGACTTTATAAAGATTTAACAGGATAAAATCCTGCTAACAGATGTACAATTTTACAATTCACAGTTGTACAATTAAGTTTTATCTTTCAACAAAGAAACCTCGTTTGTACTAAAAAACTGGGTGATTTGTATTTTCTCTTTTAATGGATCATTTAACAGATTGCTGAATAAATTTTTTAAATATGCAAATCATCTGGGAATTTTGTAATATTTCTCCAAGGGCTTTTTCCCAGTAGTTCCCACCAGATCATGCAAATTTCAAGTGATTCAGAAAAGGAAGCATTATAATATTTTAATTGACAGAATGTTTATTTCAGCTCCAGTTCTTTCACATTTTCTCTCTCAGATAACTAGAAACACATGTCCTCCAGGAATCCCCTTATTCTGGGGAGTTCATGACAAAATCAAGTATTAGGAGAGATGGAATGCAGGAAATTAAGTGGTTTATGTAGATAAAATGAGCTGACTTTGGGGAATATAAATAGCCCTCAATTGCACTCTACCCCTGTACATGTAACTTCCATGATAAAATATGAGCTGTAATGGACATTAACGCATTGCTTGCAGAGTATCCCCAGATTTTGTCCCTCCCCACATTCTTCTTGAAAGCTTCCCAGGGGCTTGGGGAAGCATCCAGCATCAGGCTGGCCATCACCTCTGGGCTGGAGGCAGCCAAACCTCATTTCCATGAAACACTCCCAACCTGATGCTCAGCGAATCCACCTTTCCATCCCAAAGCCACAAAAAGGACAGGTTTTCTCCTTTTTTGCCATAACTGTCTCCTGAGAGTGACTCTTTAATTACCCTGCTTAACAACTAGCTGCCCAAAATCCAAACCTCTGGGCCAGGAAAGGAAAAAAAAAAAAAGAAAAAGTAAAGGGAAAAAATAGGCAGCCTTTTTCTTAATTAGTCACATACTTACCTGGTGAAATAACTGATGTGTATCTGCATGGCAGAGTGACATTAAACACATTAGTTTTCCCCCCATTTTCTTTAAGCTCAAAAGGCTTCCTTCAGACACTTCTGTGAGAAGCAAACCCTGCAGGGGCAGATTTGGTTACACTGCTGTGATGATGTAGAGTGATGCAGAGGCCCCAGGCAGTGCAAAGCAGAGCCACTTTTTTGCAAAAAGCAGGCTTTTTAAAGCAGATAGACCTTTATCAGTTTATGTAGTTTTAAGGCACAAGAAGCCCAAGCCAACCAACCACCATACACCATGATGTGGACATGTGGCAGTCTCTCAGGTCTCTCTATCCCTATTCCAGCTGAGAAACCCTCTCATAGTTTTCTTCCACTTAGCTGATGTAGCAGGTCTGAGCCATGATTTTACAAGGGCAACAAGGCCCTTATTCTATAAGGCTTTACCTATATGCAACACACTGTCTTCAGATCCCTGTGTTTCACTTCAACCAAAATCCAAAAGCAGCAGCTCTAGCCCTGCAGCGTGGTGTGAGCTCTGCTACCTCATGCATTATTTCAGCACTAAATATTCATAAATTGAAGAATAGGGGAAACCTCCTTCTTTAAAAAGTGTAATAGATTTTTTGTAAATGTATGAGTGCAACGTGTAAGAATCTACAACTTGACATCCTAGATTTAACAACCCAGCTCCCACTCCTCATCCATATACAAGGCAATTTCCCCTTTTAACCAATTTTTTCTAAACACTGAACTTATATTAAGCAGGTATTTTTTCTCTCTTTTACTTTCCTTACCATTAACTTGCAATACATCTTTATATTTTTGTTGAGGGAAAGAGCAGCATTTTTATCATAATTATCTTTCACCTGGCAGTAGTTTGTATTCTGACATTAAAAGGGTGGTCACAATTTACAGTCACACACTGTCACAAAACTGGTCCTTGGAAAGCCAGAGGGGACTGACAGTGGCAAATCTGACAATTTAGGGGGCTAAACCCAGTATTTTCACCATACAAAGCTATTGGTGGAGAAAGCCACTGATAGGAAGATTTCCTCATTCTACCGGATTACACCTGTTAAATGTGTTACTCCAGTTTTAGTTGTAAACCAAAAGATGGGACTTCTGGCAAACTGATCCCCTGTGGGCACTGGGATTCTCAGCAAGTGTAGAAGTCTTACAGCTTGGAGGAATTAGGACTGAGGAGCACAAATCTCTGCAAATACACCTTTTGCTTTGACATGTTACTTTGCTATTGAATTCTGCAGAAATTTACACAATTGACCTATTCTCTGCAGCTCTGATGAAGCTTTATCCTTTTTCACCTACAGATTTAGAAATATTTACTAGCAGAAAACTAACTGACTCTCTGGAGAACAAACCTTATTTTACCTTCTTTGAAACATCAGGAAAATAATGTGTACCACCTTGCAAACAGGAATACAGGAGTTGTTACTCTCTCATATTTCTGAAGTAATTGATTACAGAATAACTAATTACTTTCACTTTTCATGAAAGATGGAACAATTTCATATATTTTTTAATAATTCCTATTTGGCAAAACAAAGGTTAACTGATCAGCCTTCTACTCAGCCCTAAACCATGTCCTGTCTTTGTCACCTGCTAGCATATGCCTTAATTTATATTTCCTTCAAGTGTGCACTACAAATAGATTTCTACAGTGGTACAGCGTGGGAAAAGATCCTTATAAACACCAGCCTCTGCAAGCTTTCAGAGGGAGTGGGCAATTCTTAAGTGTCCTGGTTTAAATAGATGACAAAAAAGGATTCAGTTCAGTGACAGAACACTAATAATTAGCTATAACTTGGATCATCTGTGGAATTAAATTCCTGCTTTGGAAACAACAGGACAGATGCAACACAGGTTGGTTAGAAGATGCAAATGCTCTGAAGCAAGACATTTGCAATCTCTACTAATGATAATAGTGAGAGTACTAAAGTGAATTGTAAAAATATTACATGTTTACTTTATAAAGTGTGGCTTGTCTGGCTTTAACCACTTATCTCAGTACAAGGAATCTTCCAGGAAATCAACCATTTGACAGTTTCTGAACAAATCTCTAGGGCCCATTTACTGTAGGAAGTTGGATGTTACAATATCGTAGTTCAAGAAGAGATGGAAGAATGCCACAAGGATTCTCCACGGATACAGCATTGCTACAATGATAGGGCCCCATCTATCATTTCTATCTATTTTATTTTAGAGATTAAAATGGCACCATGAACCATGTATCAACCATTGCTCTGCACATGGACCAGAGGCATTGATTACCAGCCCACTTCCACAGCCTAAACAAGAGTCCTACTGACTTCAAGAGATGAAGATAGATTAAGCTGGCATTTTCATGACCACTGGAAATCTGTTCTCTGACTGTACACATTAAACCAGAGATACATATAGAAAAGCAGATTTAAACAGCATTTTTCAAAGAGAGTCTTGAAAATACATTTCCAAAAATACAACTGAAAAACCACATTTCACAGATTAAATATAACTCTGCTATGAAAAATATGTAAAGTACCTTAGGATAATGAATATATTGTTAGTGAAATATATTCCAAACAGAACAGAACTTATTTTCACTCTCTTCTTGACCTTTATTTGAGAAGATGTCCCAAAACACTATACATTTTGTATTACATCTGATGACACTAATTCAAATGAGTTTTCAACCTATTTTGAACCTATATTTCAAACTATATCAGAGATCACAGTGCAATCCAAACCCCCGCTCCCTCCCCAGTTTAATTCTCCATCTTGGATGGCTTTCAAAAATAGAAATGCAGTCACATCTGATAAAGAGTTTATTTCTGCTAGACATTTCATGGTCTAGCAGAAATAATATAAAGATGATAGAAGAAAGCATAGAAGGCTCAAGAATCAGAGTAATTGAGTGAGCAAAGAATGTAAGGGCTTTTTGAGTTGTTTGTGTAGGGGTTTTTTGTTGGTTTGTTTGGTTTGGTTTTTTTAAGGAACAGGAAAGAGGCATGGTGCCAAGACTAAAAAGTCAGGAAGTAAGTGCACTAAAGTCAGTATACACAAAGGCATGCATTTTTCAATACAAATTTTGGTCACAAAAATAGATTGTCCCAGGGGTGACTCCAGAGAAAAAGCTTCGGGTGACTCCACAGGACCACCTGCAGAAAGCCCAAGTCAATTGAGGCCTCCTGAAACCTTTCCACTGGAAGTAAGCCTTGTGCTGAATACCTGAAAATGGGATCTGGGATCCCTAGACTTTTGAACACAGGGGCTGGAAAGCCCTTAATGTTTTTAAATAGATCATGTCTCCTTGAATTATCATTGAATTCCTGAAACACCACAAAAGAAATTACAACTAGTATGCTGATTTCTTTTAAAGTCTCAGTACCACAGAAGGACATGTTTTGTTTGTGTCCAGGTAAGTTATGCCAGCTATGCCACAGAAAAAAAAGAAAAAAGCATCCCTGCAGTGTGCCTTTTGGCCTTTAGTTGTTGTTTGTCCTGGCCAGGAGGTATTTATTGCCTGTCCAAGGAGAGGGCACACCCAGTTCTCTGGCCCCTGGGCTTCTGGTTTGGGCTACCCAACCAATATTTTGCCTGGCACCAAGCTGTGATGAATTTTGACTGAAATCAGTAACAGCTGGCTGGCATGAGGCCAGCAACACATTTTATATGAGCTGGTAAAGAGTTCTGGCCATCAGAGGGACAAACCACTGCAACTCTGCAAGCTCCCAGAGCAAGACCAGAGAGGGGCTTTTGCATTACTCCATACAAAAGGCACTAAGGGGCCAAGTTTAAGTCTGTATAGAGATGTACATGCCTCACCCATTGAAAACATTTTGTGGCAAGACATATGGAAGTACTACAAACTCAGTGTGCAGTGAAACCATGCAATCAAAGGCAGTGTCACAAAGTACACAACAGAGGAACAAATTCAGGCCACAGAAACATTCTTGATCTGTCATCTGAGAACTTCCAAAGTGCATTCACTTAAAAATGTATCTACCTTACTCATACACATGTATTTACAGAATTTCTGCATTTGCCTCCTGGGTTCTGACTGGAACTGGAAAATTTTCCACACCAGTGTTAGTCCCCAAAGAACCTCACTGCAAGCCAGCCTCATTACTCGAGAATTCTTTGCTGCCTCTACTTTTTGGCATCTCAGCAAGTTCTTAATCCTTTTAACTTCTTAATGGAAGAGCAGTTATACAAAATGGTGTCCTAAGGTAGATCCCTTACCTGTCCCTTCAGAGCACTTTATTGGCATGACATTGAGAAAAAGGGATCCTGCTCACTGTTATGGGACCATCTGAGGAACTATGAAGATGGGGAAGGGCCTTGAGGGGAAGCCATATGAGACATGCCTGAGGTCACCTGGTTTGCTCAGCCTGAAGAAGAGGAGACTGAGAGGGACACTTCATTGCAGTCTACAACTTTCTTGTCAGGGAAGAGGAGGGGCAGACACTGATCTCTGCTCTGTGGTGACCCATGACAGGACCCGAGGGAATGGTCTGAAGTTGTGCCAGGGGAAGATTAGGTTAGATATTTGGAAAATATCTAATTTCTGGGAATTATAGTCTGAACCACTCAGGGGCTGCAGCCTGGCTTTTCCTCAGGAAGGCTGATCCATGCCTCTACATACCTTTATGGCACCAGAGGCACAGCATCACACCCCTTGGGCAACAGCAGCACTGATGCTGAGCCTGTGAAGAAGAGAAAGGAGACATTTTTCCTTCAAACAGTTAAGGTCCTAGGGTGGATACAATGCCCTTTCTAGCCCAGACTGTTTTTATTTCACCTCTTACACCTATTTGGAGCTGGAGTGTGAGAGCAAGGACTTGGCAAGAGGAGCTCTTCCAAGGGATTGCCTGTGAGCGATGCTTCTGTGCTGCTGCAGTCATCACGAGCACTATCCAAGCCCATGTCAGGCCAGGCAGGTGGGACAGAGACAAAAAGTAAAATCAGCTGGCTATTTTTGGAGGAGGAAGCTACAAAACAGGGGCCAATTTGAAGTTCTGCCTGAAGCACAAAATCCACAGCTGAAGATCTGAATTCACAGGGGAAGAAACCTTCAATTCCAGTTTTTTGGCACAGGCACCTTCTCAGAAAGTTTTGTGATGTTCTTGCAAAGCCAATAATGATGATTTTGCTGACAATAGCTAGGGGAAAGGTACTTCTATCACCTGAGAATGGCAAGAGAAGCACAGGAAATCCTTACAGCAGCAGAGCTCCTGCAGTGTTCTTCTGGACAGTCCCAAGACAGCCTGAAAGAATTTGTTCACCAGTTTTGGAGAAAAATCTTGTAACTCTTCTTAAGCTGGACCATATTTTCAGTCAGTGCATGTCTGTATAAATCAAGTGACTTGAGGATTTTGCCCTGCTAATCGAGTTTGTATCTCATAACACAATATGAATTAAAAAAAAAAGATAGAAATACTGTACCAGCTATAGCAGTGCTATCCCCAGTTAGGAAGGAGCTGTTAGTTGTGGCATTTATTAAAACAATTCATCCAAAGTAACAGATAACAGTAATAGATCAGCTTGTTTGACATATCTATCTCCACATCCTGTGGGTTTTTTTTTGTGAGCACTGCAAGTATTCAGTCTGGAAAAACAAGGGCATCTCATTAAAAAGCCCTATGAGCAAATGAAACATATGTTAAATTATTGACACATAATAAAGACAAAATGAAAAGCCTCATTGAGAGCTAGGTCCTTCAGATTGAAATAAGGGCTTCTAACTAGTAATGTCCACCAGTGATGGGCAACAAGGTCGGGAGCAAGGATGCTTGGGGGAAGAGCTCACACTGCCACCTGTACTCTCCCTTGATTTATGGAGCACAAATGCTCTGAACTATTCTCCTTAACCCCAGCATATAATGAGCTCTAGAAAGAGAGTACCCAGCAACAGTTTTCCATCTGCAATACACCCCTGCTCTCAAAGGATTCTGATTGTACCAGTACCTGACAAATTTCAAGTGACATGGAGATAAACTATAGATGTTATTTTTCTGGACTGCTAAAAGCATGTGATGATTGTGGACACTGAAAAAGAGCCCAGGGCTGGCAATCCCAACAACCTCCCTGCAGCTTCCAAGGTGGGATGCCCCAGCAAGGCTTCCGAACCCTTCAGAGAGGATTGCAGGGCTCTTCAGGTCCTACTGAGACATCTTTCTTGGTGATGACTCACAGACAGACAGAAGAAAAGAGCCTCCATCCTTTAAACAAGGATCCACAGCTCAGAAACCAAAACAAAGTTGCTTTGTAACTTTCTAAGTTGGAGTGATGCAAACCAGGGCTGTTTTTCCTGGCAGTACACAGCCAGGTCATTTGCAGAACTTACCCACTGCACTGGATAAGCAATACTGGGCATGGTCTGCTGTGCAAATGCCAGCCTGGAGGTCTGCCTGTAAGCAGCTGCTGTCAGCCAGTGACTGCAGAGGAGTATGGGGGGGTGACCCTAAATTCCAACTTGCTGAGAGACTCAAAAAGTTGGACTTGCCCAGGCCCAAACCAGAACAAATTCTTACTTATGTGGCTAATGTATTTCACATTTCAACTTTCCTAGGTCATCAAATCCATCCCCTGCTAGCACAGGCAGCCACCCCACAGAGGCCATTTCATCCTCACAAACTGCCAAAGAAAGGATGATTGGGAAAGGTATGCATAACAAACAAGAACAATTTCCTCTCTTGCTATGGAATTTTAATGCACAATAAACTATGTTACGAGACAGCAACAACAGAAGCCTACCTAACACAGACATTAAATACAACAGCTCCCCTCCTAATCTCAGCATGTTGTCTGACTGTAGCATGTTATTTGAGACACAAAGCAGACGTGCCACTATATTTGCAGTGCCTCGTCATGTAGCAATTCTGAAAGCATTACTGTCAAGCTGACATTTTATTACATTTCTGGATATATGCTAATTCAACATTTTTTCAGCAATTGTTAAGGTTCAGGAACAAAGATGAACTGTGCTTTACTTCAGACAACTTTAGAAGTTGTTGAAAATGGAGAATGAGGACCATAATTTCTAATACAACCCACATGCCTTGAAGCCATCTTCTTTTGCTCTTCACTGGCATTTTGTATCAAATTATCCCTGCAAGAAGCCACTGGAGTGCAAGGTAAGCAGACTGGTAATTCTTTCATCCATTTTCATAATTTCATTTTATGCAAACAGGCAATTTATTTCCAAGCCAGTTTCCATTTCCAGTTACTGCTGTGGACTAAACAAACAAAACTAGCTTTCAGCCACATAAGTACACTAGCTACCAGGGGGCACAGCTTCATCAAGGTCTTTGGTGACTAGAACCTGGGTTATAATATAGGGTGTAACCAAGGTATGTGTTTTCACTACCTTCTGATGAACTGTTAAGGTGGGTGGTTTTTTCTTTGCCATGACTCAACTCTGATAACTCCCTCTAGGGAAGCAGCAGCACCACCCACCCTAAGGGGGTCTTCTCTGCTAAGGGGCCATCAAGGACTCCCCAGAATGACTCAAAATTACATCATCCCATAGTGAAATTCCCTGTTCCTGAAGGAGGTACTGAATATTCCTGTATATAATCTGGGGCTTGGGGCATCACTGGATCTCCAGAGAAGGACCAGACTTTTCCACAGGACCACCATTTTCAACAAGACCACATCCACCACTCCAACGGGACTGCATTTGCACATAACAGAATGGGTTTGTAGGGAGGTTAATAATTACTTGAATTACATTAACACCAAGGCTTCTCACTTACAGCTGAGAGCATTTTTGTGCTGGACATTGCACACAATAAGTCTTTACACAGAAGTCTTCTCCACCCCAAGAGGTCTTCATCTGAATATGACTATCTATGGCATATTCAATATCTGTATTCAGAATATAATTGTACACAAGTGGAAAGCAAAGATGATTACAGAAAAGATGTATTCTTTTTATGCAAATTACTGCACTATCAAAATTCTTGTTAGTCTTCCAGGAATACCTATAACATTCCAAGATATATGTTTCAACAAGGACTGGTACAAAACACTCTCGGTGTTGCCTTAGTCCCAAAAATGAAAAGTGATGTGTTAAAATTATGCTGACTGCTTATTTTTTTCTCCTCTTGTTTTACATTTCCAAAGCAGCAGATGACGAGAGGCCCAAAAGCTCAGGTATTTGAAGGATTTGATCCAACAAAAGAATTAAGAATTCCTGTCATGCACCATTTAAACACCATCATACTATAAGAGCTATTTATACATAAGTAATTGATTTTGTGTCTCTCCTTTGCTTGTCTTCCATTGTAGAATTCTCCTCGGTCTGCTATAAGAAAGTTTCTCTTTCTCCCGAGATTTATTGCAGAGGCATCAGTGCAGAGCTTCTCCCTATTCACCCTGACCCTGCCAGTCACAGCCCTAGCTGGCCTGGAGCACTCCTGGAAGAAGAGGTCTTATGGGCTCCACAGCACAGAGAACTGCCAACCCTGAGTGCTGATGACAGGCACCATCAATGTGGTGCTTCAACAACACAGATACCAGAACCAGATCATAATGCCAAGTGGCATTATGTGGTTTTAGTGTTGTAGGAAAACGATAAGGCAGAATTTCAGAAGAAAATACATCATAAGACAATAATTCCATATATACATACACACGCTTATGCATTCATGTGTGTACATACATGCATTATGTAGTGAAGATAAGCAGCAGCTGCAATCCCCTGCCCTCTCCTTGACAACCTTCCTGTTCTCTGCAGTTGACATTGCCTTGCCTGGAGGGTTGCAAACTGCTCTGAGGGATACTTGTTCTCTGAAGTGCAAGGCATCTGCTGGTAACGCTGGTGCCCCCCTCCATGGAGGGACATGCCACTCTCCAAGGCTGACTGCTTCCCTCCTGTTCCAAATTACTTCTATTCTCCTTTTACTGGGGATGAGGAGGAAGCACCAGTGATAAGCAGAGGAAAGGTACACTTTACATCCAGGCTCTCTCTTACCCTGCTATTGGAAGGAAAAACTCAAATGCACAGGCACAACAGGAGTAAGCAGTACACAGTATCACAAGCAAAACTGCTGATAATGTGATAACATAAGCATACACATTAGGGGCTGCATTTCATATATTTTTTCCTAGTTTATTAACAGTGGTGCCCTATGGGCTGCTCAGCAGCTGGATATAGCTACAGGGCAGAAGTACCCTAACTATACCTTCATTAGATCATCCTGACCATGGACTATATGAAGGACTGGAGAAGATAGTTTGCACAGTCTTTGCACAGTCTCTTTATGCTTCAATAGCAGCACAGCAAGTCCACAAGGCACCTAAAAATAAAGTTCAGTGCATCTTAGGCAATTAACAGATATTTCAACAGCAGCTGCAGATCCTTAGTACTTGCTTGTGCCATCACAGGCCTCAGTAAAGAGAGAGACGCTGGAACGTTCAGCATTAGTGTCCCTTGCATACAAGGAGGTATTACCCATCACCATCCGTGAAGAATGTGAGGGATAATGGATAAATAAGTGTCTAGAAAAATTTGCAAGTGCAATTTGAAAGTTAGTGTCTTCTGACACCAACTATGACAAATTGTCTTTAGTTGCAGGTATGTAGATGGTATGTGGATCTTGGCCGTTGAGAGTTTGTAGTCGCTCTCTGCCTTTCTTAACTAAATATGAGAACATATCATTATCAGTCCACAGTCTTTGTCAGTGTTTGAGGTAAGAATAGCCATTCTAACATATATAAAGGGTCTTTATCATTAGCAAACCATTGAAACAGAACAGCAAAAGGCTGAAATTTACTAGCAATTACGGCAAGGCATGCAGATTTATCAGGATCCACCTCCAATTTTGTTGGTTTTCTATTGCTTGAGCACAGTGTGCAAGGGCAGTTTTAGGTTCTGGGGTCAGCTGGTGACACAAATGCAGGTGGGGGTTTCCTCTGAGTAAGTCAAATAAAGGGTGTAAAAGTTTTGTGGATAGACCCAAAACAGAACACAGCCAATTTAAAGAATATAGCAGCTTCTGTAATTCATTTAAAGTTAGGGTGTCTTTAGCACAAAGTCTTAAACGCTGAGGGCTGATGGTCTGTTGATTAATTCTCCACCCCAGATAATACCATGGGGATTCATGCTGCACCTTTTCAGGTGACATGATTAGTCCTGCATATTGAATTGCCTGCATGCCAGCTACCTGAATAGAACATAAGATGGATTGATCTTGAGCTGTGAGTAAAATGTCATCCATATAATGATATATGGTTGCAGCAGGAAATTTACGATGGACAGGCTGTAGGTCAAGATAAACTATTCTTTGGCATATAGTTGGGCTGTTACACATGCCGTGTGGCAGCACTGTCCAATGAAATCTCTTCACTGGTTCTGCATGATTCAAGGTAGGCACAGAAAAGGCAAACTGAGGTGCATCATCAGGGTATAAAGGTATGGTGAAAAAACAGTCTTTTAGGTCTAAAGTTACAAAGGGGCAACCGAGAGGAATCATTGTGGGTGATGGAAGCCCAGGTTGCAGAGCACCCATAGGTTCAATAACTGCATTTACTGCCTGTAAATCATGCAACAATCACCATTTGTCATTTTTCTTAGGTATACAGGATATTGGGGTGTTCCAGGGGCTATATGATGGACAGATATGGCCTAAAGACAATTCTTCTTCCACAAGCTGTTGTAAGTTTAGTAGCCATTCCTTTCGTAGGGGCAGTTGATAAACCCACACAGGGTCTTCAGTCTGCCATGTGAGTTTACACATGTCCAGTATTTGATTTCAGAACAGCTGATCAATAGCCCCTATGAAAAAGGTTTTTCAGGGAGGTTGAGTCTATTTGTATGGTGGTTCCAAATTGTCCCAGAACATCTCTTCCCCATAACGTGCATGGTATAGCAGTAACGAATTGGGAAATCTGGACAGTTTGCCCATCAGGGCCAAGGACAAGCTGAAGGTAAGCACTTTGTCTAGGGTGCTGCATTCCTCTCACCCCAGTTAGGGTTGATCCGGGACAATTACTAGGCCATTCACTGCTTTTAATAATAGAGGCATCAGCTCCAGTATCAACAAGCCCTTTACATTTTTTGCCATCTATACTGCATGTCAAGGTTGGCTGAGCTGTTGTAATGGCTTGTCCAGAAAGCCTGTGGCTGTCCTGTGCTACCAAAGTTACTTGTGCCATGTTTACCCTTCCCACTAGGGGCTTTGTTGGAAAACAGAAGTAAGTTGCACAATGCATTGACCTGCAGGTACAAAGCAGAATGGCATGGGAGTCCATATCATAATTTGTACTTCACTGTCATAATCTGAACCAGTAATTCCAGGTAGCACAAAAAGGCCCAATTTAGTGGCAGACGAATGCCACTAAAAACAATTTTGTCATGAAAAAATAGAAAAAAAAAATCAAAGCAAGCATTCACTCGGTAAGCAGGAAAAAAATCACTTGTCATTCTACAACAGTAATCAATCTTAAATACATGGTTTGTCATGTCCAGATGAATGAAGGATTCTGGTGTTCTACCATAATTTGATTTACTTTAGCCCTGGAAGCCTCTGATCTGCTTTAAAAACTGTGGATCAATTCTGTATTAAAATACCATTACTCTGCCTACTCCTTCAAAGTGCTGTAAAATATACTGATGGGAACACTGGAATATTCCCCAGGTGCTATGGCTGAAACAAAACCTACATCAGAGGAGTCTTTCTAGAAAAAGCAACTACCACCTTCCCACTCACTCTTCCCCAAGTACCAAGCAGTCCATATGCCATATAATTTTTATCTTCTCTGCTTTTAGTCAAGAATGTAAACCAAAAATAAGTCACAGACTGCATGCTAAAGGTAAAGGAAATTACTATTGTAAGTAATGAAACAGAAAATAAGATGTCCTATCATGAAGAACCACATTTTATGTTTCATTTAGGTCTGCCCTTGCACATGAATGTATGACTTAAGTGAGTTGTAACTTAAGGCCAGAGTCAGGTCCATTAGCAGGCAAGCTTCTCTTCTTCCTCACCAAGGCAAAGACAAACAGTTACACTGGAGCCCGTGTTTTTTAATCAGTAGTTTATTCCTGCATTTTTCTCTAGACAGAAAATATTTGTAACCACTTCATTTCATCTGCCCTGTTTTTTAAAGCACTGTGAAACATGATATTCATACAACATTGTTAAAGGGTCAGATTATCCTCATCTAGAGTCTGTTCAATAAATTCCACCAACAGCCAAAATACTCTTTAACAAAAACAAACAAGTCAATAAAAATGAAAATGAAAACAAAAAAGTACTCAAAGCAATATGGATTTCATATCCAAGTCATTTAAATCACTACTCAATCACTATTGACTCAGAGTGAGAAACCATTTTAACAAAACATGTAAATTTTCTATTCACAGATCTTTTCAGCTCAAGAGCTTAAAACAAGGTTCTCACTATCTCTAAAGCTTAGCTCCAGAAATTATGTGATTGTACACAAACTAAGGAGAGAACCCACAATTCTGACAAGCTTTCTGGTATGTTTCGAAATTACATGTAAGGTGAGACCTCAAAGGCATACCGAAGATTGTTACCAACAAGGAAAAAACCAAACCAAACTGAAACCAAAAAACCCAAACCCTGTCTCAGTTTATTGCCAAAACATAGTTTTGCCACAGCAAATTTACACTGAGTTCATGAACACAGGACACTTTTTTTTTTTTTTAAAGTGTAAATATACTCACGAAAAGACATTCCCAATGTAGGCATAATATGAACAGCAGTAGGGAGTAGTCCCATCACAGCAGTAAGCTTTGCAGTCATTATCACACAGAGCCAAACAATCTTCTGCTGAATAAAAATAACACTCATGAGGTTAAACATCAAAATCTTGTACAGCACAGCTTTGAAGAAAATGCAGTCTAACAGTTTCATACAATCACAGAACTGCCCTTGGGGTGTGACCTGCCTCTGTAATCCTAATGGCAGCCCATTCCCACTCGTTCTGCATTTCAGAATTAAGTGCTTTCCATAGGGGTAGCTGGCCATATCAGTTCCTCCTTATACTTAATCCTTTTAAAGTGAAAAAGAATATTTTGAAATGTCAAGACACCACAAACCAACTTTTTCCATTCCAGCAAGGAGTCCAGAAGAAACCTGAGTCTGGGCTGCATGCCTTGTTGATCTGGAGGGTGGCAGGAGAGAAGGAAGTTGTCTGGGAACAGGCTACTTCCCCCAGCTCCTGCCCAGTCCCAGTCTGGGGTGCAAATCAGAGCTGTTTGGGGCACCCTTTCCCCTTGCCATCGGGCAGCAGCTCCCCTCCAGGGCCATGGCCAGTGTGTCCTGGCAGTGCCTGGCACAGGGGCCAGCAGTGCCCTCTCTACCCCGCTGAGGGCACTGAGGCCACAAGTGTTCCCAGCCATGACAATCTGCCAGACAAAGCAAGCTGTGAAACAACAGTAAGAGAACTCTTCACAAGTAAGAAACAGGGAGACCATATATCTTTTTATTCCTCAGAGAAGCTATTTTAACAGTATCAACATCTTATACTGTCATGACACTTAGTGTTTTCAAACACTAAAGTCATGTTCCCCTAAGAAGTAATACAGTACTTCCACTACATTTTTACAATCTTCTTGGGAATCATCATCCCTACAGCCAAGGCTTCAGCTGCAGCCTGGATAAATTCAGAGGGACTCCGTGTC
The DNA here is from genome assembly GCA_030060385.1 of Muscicapa striata striata. Taxonomy (NCBI): domain Eukaryota; kingdom Metazoa; phylum Chordata; class Aves; order Passeriformes; family Muscicapidae; genus Muscicapa; species Muscicapa striata. The sequence continues at coordinate 4,526,455 of JAREIS010000011.1, forward strand.
CCATACACCATTACACTTGGTGACCTGTTTGGTCACTTTCTGCAGTGGCAGAGACTTGAAATCAAAGATGGCAAACCATGCTTCTGCATTCCTGATGTACTGTAGCTCCTGTTTCCCAGGCTGCAACTCACCTGAGAGGTTCTAATTCTTCCATTGCCATTACTGCCTTTTATCTATGCTGACCCTTTTGGATGCTGTGCTGGGATTTGGGCAACCCTGCCTCATCTCAGCTTCTGCCACATTCCCATTCCTGCCCCAAGTGGGTAAAAGTTCCCACCTTGCACTCAGACTCCTTAGCTCACTGACTCATGCTGCTGACCCATCTCACAGCCTGACTGCTCACAGGATTTTAGCAGGTCAGCTCTCTGAACCTGCTCACACTTGGTCTCTGCTTCAAAACAAGCACCAAGTGAAGGCTGGAGAGGGCTGTGCAATGCAGCACACAGGTCAGCCCAGGCAGATGCACCCTAACCCTGTGAGATGACCCTGGATTAAAGAAACCCATGAAAAAACAGAACAATCAATCCATCATTCTGCCAACCAGCCCCACCAACAAGTGAATCAGGGCAGCCAGCAGGACACCCATCTCCAGGAGAATGGCAGCCCATGGGCAGTACAGGCGCTTCTAGAGGGAGCAGCAATGCAGGACGATGGCCACAAAGGCCACACAACACCAAGGTTATGGCAGAGCTACTGTCTTGGGTTGCAATATAGGATGTGGCCAGAAATGTGTATTCTATCACCATCTGTTGAAGCCGGATGGGGCAGTGACCCTTATCTCAGTGGCACATATTCTCTGCTAATGGGCCATCTTTAAAACCAGGTGGGGCAGTCATCTTTATCTTTTCCACAACCCATCCTCCCTCCAGGGAGATATCTTCTGTTAATGGGCCATTCAGTCCCACTGTATGACTGATAAAATTACATCATCCCACTGGGAGATGCTCCAGCCAGGGGGAGGAGCCAAGCCTTTCCTACCTAGATAAAAACTGAGATTTTGGACAGCAAGATACCTTCTTTCCACTGGATTCCAGAGGAAAACCAGACCCTTTTTCTACATCATCCCTGAACCTTCAGTAAAAAACTGTCTCCTTCTACAGGAGCACTGCTTCAGCTGAACCACATCTGCCACTGCAGGGGGATGCAGCCACCATTGAATGGGACTGCTACCAACACCCTGACTGACAGGGTGTCAGGTTGTATTCTGACTCTGTCAGAATTAGGATTGTTCTTTGTAATACTGCATTTTTATTTTAATTTTCCTAGTAAAGAACTTTATTCCTAATTCCCATACTTTGCCTGACAGCCCCTTAATTACAAAATTATAATAATTTGGAAGAAAGGGGTTTACATTCTCCATTTCAAAGAGAAGCTTCTGCCTTTATTGGCAGACACCTGTCTTTCAAACCAGGACAGATGTCATCCCAGGACACCCCATACCAAGGTTTTGGCACACCTCCCATACCAGCAGCTCCAGGCTTTTGCAGTGTTGCCTCTTTTTTTTTGGCATGAGTACTCATGGCTCCAGCTGTACCAGGCCAGTCCTGGTTCTGCCCTGGCAGGACCCTGCACATCACAGGTCTATCCCAGGCAGGTGGGTTCACAATCACAGAATGGGCCAGGTGGGAAGGGACCACAGTGGATCATCTGGTCCAACCTGACTGCTCAAACTGAATGATCCTAGAGCACATGTGGCACGGGATTGCGTCCTGACAGTTCCTAAGTATCTCTGTTCAGGGAGACCCCACAACCACTCCGGGCCATCTGTTCCAGTGTGTGGACATCCTCATCCAAAGTTCTTCCTCATAGTCATGTGTAACTCCCTGTGTATCAATTTCTGCATGTTGGCCCCCCGCTCCACTGCTCAAGACCACCAAGCCTCTGCTCCATCACCTTGGCACATTCCTTTCAGATATTTATACACATTAATGAGGTCCTCTCTCGGTCCTGCCGTCCCGAGCTTCACTCTCCCTGCAGCCAGAGAGCGGCTCCCGCACCGCACACCCCGCCGGGAGCGCTCTGCTGGGACACCCCAGGGATCTCCTTCCCAACTCCGCATGCCAACTCGACCGCGACAAGGAAAAGCTCCCGCGGCTTCGCGCCCGTCCCTCGCCCCACGCCGGCCCCGCTGACCTGCCAGGAGGAGGAGGAGGAGGAAAGGGGGAAGCAGAACCCCCAGGCGGGGCACCCCTCGGTCCGGCCGCGCTGCCCCGCTCGCTCCATGCCGGCTCCACGCACGGAGCCGCCTCATGGCGGGGGCGGGCCGGAGCCAGGAGGGGAGGGGCAGACGGGACTGAGTGGGCCGGAGCGGGGATGTGAGGGGCGTGAGGGGCTGGGGCGGGCCGGAGTGAGGAGGGGAAGGACAGACGGGCCCGGGCGGGTCGGAGCGGGGACGTGAGGAACAGGCGGGGCCGTGCGGGCCGGAGCGGGGATGTGAGGGGCAGGAGGGGCAGGCAGGGCCCGGGCGGGCCCGCTGTCCCCGCCGTCCATACCCGCCGCCGCTCCCGAGCTGGGACGCCAGCTCCTGGTTGGTCGTGGCTAGCCCCACTCTTTTCCCCGGCCACTCGCCGTCCCCGTCCCCTCTCTTTGTTTTCCCCGCCTCCCGCCGCCTTTGTCCCGCTCGGGCCCGCGGGCAGACCGCAGCTGTTTCGAAGGCGGTGCCGGTGCTCTTCGCGTCGCGGCCATGCGGTCGCTCTTCGAGCGCACTCCTACCGGAGATTGTCTTTAAAGTGCGATTGAAGCTGTGATAGTTTGTAAACGGAGACCAGAGCCATGGTCTGATTGTCAGCAGTGCGGGGCTGGGTTCGGCTGGTGAAGGGGCTGGGAGCGCTCGGCTGCCGTGGAGCCACGGTGCGTTCCCAAACCTCAGCCGGGCTTGTCTCAGCAATAAATAATGTTCCGTGACCAGGTTAGAACAATGCTTTCAAGTGTTCTTCAAGAGTGATTTTGATAACTCGTTAAATGCTGCCATAACTCACCCCGTGCAAAAATTTCCACAGATGGAGGCCAAAATATTTGCCTTGTGTTCTCACAAAGCAGAAGGGTTAGCTCTGACTTTGCATGAAGAGCTGCAGGTCAAAGAATGCACTTTGGAAGGCTGACATATGCACACAAAAATGATAAACATCCACAGGTGTTTCTGCTCATAAAAGGTTTCCTGCTGTTGGCAGCTCCGACGGGAAGGCTGACTCAGAAACATACAATGAATTAGTTTTTTCAAGCTATTCTACAATGACAACAATACTCAAACTACCATACCAAATCACTTGAAAGCTGGTGTTTATCAACACACAACTGTTTTGTTTTTGTTTTCAAATGTATGCAGAACCTGCCTGTCAACAAAGAAAAAAACAACTTTACATGTTTTTAACTACCCTGCAGCATGTATCTCTTAGTTTATACAACAACCCAAATGAAACCTATAATAGGAAATTTCACTTATATGTAGCTGCTCAGAGTAAAACTTAGAGCAGGTAGGTAACTTAATTTCAAAGGATTTGCATCTGCTTCCTGTGTCTTACTCTGGTCACTGGCTGCAGCTGTGTCTGAAAAAAGGTTTGAAAAAATAATACAGTTTTGACAATAGATAGTATTGGTAGTAAAGGAACAAAAATAGCAGATAAAAAAGACTAAGATCTGGAGACAACTCCCAGAAATTCTGACATCTCCAGCTTTTTGATTTTAATCATTTTTGATCACCGTGCCAGCCGGTCTCTTAGACAAGCCTTTTGTTGGTGTTTATGTTCTCCAGGTTTTGTTGCTGATTCCTTCCCTTGCAATCCCCTCCACATATGTGTTGGCAAGCGACATTCCAGTATTTCCCAAAAATTTGAGTCAAATTGCCCCAGAGTTTTAAGCCAGCATGTTTGAATTCCATATTGATCTGCACTTAACAACCTTACGGATCCTCTTTTTTTTTTCTTTTTTTTTTCTGTCCACAGAGGGGAAGTTAATTGAACCTTTCTAATGCTCCTCAATCCTAATTACTACTTTCCGAGCACTGTCCTTTGGACAAAGGACTGAAAAGTCTGGCTGACAAAGGGAAATACGTCTTCATGTTAATGTTGAAAACAATCCACAAGAAGCTTTCAATCCAAGGTTTTGCTTGGAATATTCTTTGAAGAGAGAAGCAGGGCAGGGGGGAAATCACAAAATTTATCCTCTGGCATTGGTTTATCAGCCTTTAACAATTCCCATGGGTAAGCAGCAGTAAGAGAGTCCCTTACAGGTTGTCACAGGCTGCTTTACCCCCTGCCCAGGTAAGGACACCCAGAAGAGGAAGTGTAGCTGTAGGCCTGCCTGTCATTCCAGAGCTCTACCATCTGCTCTGAAAATGAAGAAATCTGCTGAATGAAGATATGCTTGTCTCCTACTCTTTGCCTCTCCACTATTACCAGCATCAAGGTACACTTTTGTAGAAAGCTGAGAAGAAGGAGAACAATGTCATCATTGTCATGTGCAGTGTCATCTGGTTCTGCTGGGCTCAGGTCCTTCTGGGACCAAAAACTATTTCGTTTTCTCAGAATGAGGTTTTGAAGGATGACTAATTCATAGCAAAGTACATCAAGAGATTGGAGTTAAGGTTCTAGCTGCAGCTAAAACCCCTATAAAACTCCAGAACTGTATTTAAGAAGGAGGAAATAGTTTTTTTATGTTTAGGAGAGAGAAAATAGTTATTCTGCTAATCTTTTAGTTCCTGGTTTACAGTTATAAGGGTTAAACACATGTTTTATGTAGTGCTATGTTCTTACATATTTGCCTAGGCAAGCATAGTTATTTAGTGTTTTTGAAAGACTGTATTTTGAATAACATAATTTAAATCCTTAACAAAATATATGTGCTTCCTAATCTCAACATTTCATTACTTAAGAGGAACCATTGCATCAGAGAAAGTTTGTTTTTCCCTTTTGAAGCCTAGGAGTGTATAGACTTGGCTGCTCTGAAAGGATGGCAGTTCAGCATGCTGCTCATGGAAACAGTGGTGGAATGGCACTAGTCCAACAGATAGTCCAACAGATATCCTAATGAGCCCTGGTCATTCCCTTCAGTATTGTATTTCCATGTACTGATTGATGGCAGGCTGAACATGAGCCAGCAGTGTGCCCAGGTGGCCAAGAAGGCCAGTGGCCCCTGGCCTGTATCAGGAATAGTGTGGCCAGCAGCAGCAGGGAGCTCATTCTTCCCCTGTACTCAGCACTGGTGAGGTCACACCTTGAGTGCTGTGTCCAGTTCTGGCCCCTCAGTTTAGGGAGGACATTGAGATGCTCAGATGTGTCCAGAGAAGGGCAGCAAGGCTGGTGAGGGGCTTGGAACACAAACCCTGTGAGGAATGGCTGAGGGAGCTGGGGGTGTTTAGCCTGGGGAAAAGGAGGCTCAGAGGTGACTTTATCACTCTCTACAGCTCCCTGAAAGGTGGCTGTAGTCAGGTGGGGGTTGATTTCTTCTCCCAGTCAACCACTGGCAGAATGAGAGGACACAGTCTTAAGCTGCCCCAGGGGAAGTTTAGGTTGGATATCAGGAAAAAATTCTTCACAGGAGTGATTGGGCACTGGAATTGTCTGCCCAGGGACTTAGTGGAGTCACCACCCCTGGATGTGTTTAGAAAAAGAATGGACGTGTCACTCAGTGCTATGGTTTAGTTGATGAGGTGGTGGTCATAGGTTGGACTTGATGATCTCAAAGGTCTTTTCCAATTAATTAATTCTGTGATTCTGTAATTCTACAACTGTGGAAGGTCTCAAATCCACATGTCTGAAGGTAACCACTTTTATTTAGCTTGAGTATTGGAATTGCTCTAGTCAAACTGCAGTTGCTCTTCCTTGAGCGACTTCAGGATGTGGAAGAAAATCTTTCACTGTTTCTCTGTCTTACATAAGGGTGCTTTCAGAAGTGGCACAGTGCTTTCATTGAAAAACAAAAACAAAATGTTCTAATTTTTTTGGTGAAAGAAGATGACAAATGTTTAGGATCAGGGTAGAACTCATTCAAGTTGGAGGCAGAGAGAAGAGCCAAGATAGCACCATCTGTGTTCAGCAATGTTGCTCATCACCCTGACCAGTAGCACTGGAATTGCTATTCACACTGTATTTCATTAGCACCTTGGCAGCTTGCTAAATCACTAGAACTGGCAATAGAAACAAGTGATCTGTATTAATAAAATGCAGGGACAAAACACTTCTTTACAATTACTAGATGTTTTTCAGCATCCCAAAAAAGCTGAGCTGAACAACTTGTGTGTCCTATTTTCAATGTCCGATGCAAGCAAATTTTATTGACCCCCTGAAGTAGAGAATGTTGGAATAAAAGCATTTTTAATATTCTTACAGTGGTGTTTGTTTCCTGGTCTGTAAGGAAATAAAATGGAGAAACTACATTACACAACTGTTCTAATCCACTATGAGAAGTCAGTGACAGAATCAGGATTTGAATCTAAATTATCCTTAGCTTCTCCTTTAAGGGCTATCATGAAAGATATCCTGAATACAGCACTACAAATATTAGCTGTACTGGTTTCATCCTCAGGTTCTGATGAGAAAGTTAAAACTGGCCATACCTTGCCATCACATTCTGGCTGAACACAGAAATAAAAACCACCATATATGTTGTTCTTCCTAGTAATATGCTAAATGCACACATATGTGTATATATATCATATATATGCATATGTATAATAGAATCATAGAATGGTTTGAATTGGAAGGAACCTTGAAGATCATCTTGTTCCATACCCCCTGCCATAGGCAGGGACATCCTTCACTAAACCAGGCTGCTCAGAGCCCCATCCAACCTTGCCTTGAACACTTCCAGGAATGCAGCATCCACAGCTTCTATGAGCAATTTGTACCAGTTCCTCACCACCTTCATATGGAAAAAAAATTTCTTCTAATATCCAATCTAAACCTACTCTCTGTCAGTTTGAAGCCATTCTCTCGTGTCCTGTCACTCCATGCCCTTGTAAATTGTCTCTCTCCATCCTTCTTGTCAGCTCCTTTCAGGTACTAGAAAAATACAATTAGGTGACCCTGACAGCCTTCTCTTCTTTGGGCTGAACAATCCCAGTTCTCTCAGCCTTTCCCCACAGGAGAGGTACTCCATCCCTCTGATCTAATTGGTGGCCTCCTCTGGACTGGCTCAAGCAGGTCCATGTCCCTTCCGTCCTGTGGACCTCAGGTATGTTTACATGCATGCACACAGACACACAAACATGCTCAGGTATACATAGGCAATAAGCCTGAGTTCTGACAAGCAAACACACAAAAAAAATCCAGCCATGGGGCAGCTTAGTGAAGCTGGAGAAAAGAAACTGAAGTGCAGTGCAGAGTTCACACTTATCAGCCGTGTTATTACTAGAGTGGTTGGATGTTGCAGAAAGTGGATAAGGGACACAGCCTAAATGTATCCTCTTCACACAGTTCTGTTGGCTGGATGGTGGATAACCACATGCCTTACCCCCCCTTCCAAGCCTCACAAGACCTTACAGTGGGATTATCTCAGAAGAGTGAGTTGAGCTAAGTTTCTTCCATAGCAGGAAACACCAGAATTGTTTGTTCTGGTTCTTGGCAGTCTGGACATTGGGTGGAAGAGCAGCACAAGATGCTCATTGTGGAGACCCAGTGCTTCTTACTAAGGCTAAGAGACAGTCTCCATAGGAGCCATTGGATTCAGAGAAAAAAAAAATAATCAAAGACTCTTCCCATGCTTTTCTGTATGGGCACTGTTCTGGCTCTTCTGTGAGGCAGCCACAGGCTTCCTCCTCAAACCCTGATATTTCTCATGGTTGACAGTCTTTGAGTCCTGGGGCCAGAGACAGAGAAAAGCACAGGGATGCAGAAGTGCCAAGGAATAAAAAATGAAAGATTAAAGCTTACCCTTCTGAGAAATGCTCCACAATGTCTTACAAAGACATAAGAGGATCTTGCTGGAATAAAGGACCCATTAACACAAATGAAAAATACCAATAATAACAATACGTCTAACAAGTGACAAATGTACCTTCTTTATTCTTTCCAGACACTTGGGTCATTGGAGGTCCTGTTCCCTCTGACAGAGATCAAGGGTCAGAGGCTTCTGTTTAAAAAATACTTTTTGGAGAGAAAACAGCTACCATAAGAGTTCAGGTGATCCATTTTCAAGCAATGGCCCACTCCTTGAAATACCATTGTCATGGTATGCCTTAACTTTGGTGCTGAGAGGTTTTCAATCTCTTAACATTTCTTTAAGTTTTTCTTTTTATTTGGGAGGCAGCTGACATGCAATGTCCCCATTGCCAGCAGCAGAACAGCTGTTAATTGTATTCAGCAGAGTTCAGCATGTGACAACACAAGATGTGGAACTGAAAAGCAAAGGGCTGGAACAGCACAGGCATATAATCATAAGGGAGGGGCCATTATAATCAAGTCATTTCAGTTCCATTTTGGAACGGAAAGAATTCTTTTCAGTGTGATGAAAGACTTGGTAAATTGGATTGTTAAGGAGTTCAGCAAAGTGACTACTAATTCAATCAGAAGAGAAGGCATATCCATGTACATTTGGATTTATTTGCATCTCTCAAGAAATGTATGGTTATAATGGATCACATAGTAGATTACCCAAAATATCATTACTAAGTATTTTCTATAAAGGGAAGGGGAAAGCAAGCTCTTCCCTCCTGTATTAATCCAAGGAGACTGGATGCAGTAGGGACAACATTTCTTCAAGTTCTTCAGTCCTCCCCTGTAGGGACATTCTTTCTCCTATTTAGACCACAAAGGGTCAGCATGTGAAAACTGTTGCAGCACAGGACTTTGTCCTCAGTGTATCATGAAAGCAGTACTCTATGCAGGCTCTTTATGCAGTACTCTCTACTCTATGCAGTACTCTATTTATGGTCCCAGGAAGGTGGGAGATGAAGGAAGAAAAGACATACATCCATGTATTGGTGCTGAGTGGCTCAAAATCTCTTCTGTTGAAAAACTGTCTCTACAACTCCTCAGCACTGAGTTTGTCCTTGTACCAAATTTGATAGGTATGGGATTTTAGCAAGAACAAGCCAGTGGAATCACATAATTCACTTTCAGGAGATCTGCCTAGAGTCTTCTACCAGCTCAGGACAATTCCCATGAAAACCAACGGTGTTGTGTGACTGTGGACAACTGTAACTGAGCTCAGTCCTGCAACACATTAAACCACAATTTTCTCCACAAGGACACACCTTGTTATGCACCCATGCTCCCACTTTGCTCCTGGTATCTTCTTATCTTGCTCTGTCTTGGGAATTGGCAGGAGTGCCTTGTGACAACTGTGAAACTGCTTTGAGTTAACCATTGCTTCCTTTCTTATTTTAAACTTTTCTAGTTGGATGATTTTCTGAGAACAAAATTGGGCCAGATGTCTATGCAAGACACCACGTATACAATGAGCACATCCTTCCCATTTCCTTTGTTGTGTCTGGAGACCCTGTCAAAGGTTGACAAATTGGTGTTAGGTCATACTCTGGACTCGATGATCACAGAGGACTTTTCCAACCTAGTTGATTATGTGATTCTGTGAGGGTCAATTCAAGAAAATCAGTTGGAAAACTGAAGCTCCAAGTTATTTTTAATTTATTCTTCTCCTGAAAATCTCCAAAGCTCTCCTAATTTTGGTCTCTTAATTTTGTACACTCAGCTAGAAATGTAATGTGGATTAAAAAAAAAAAGTAGCAATGAATAAAAATAATCTCATATATACTTCAGAACCTATGCAGAAATTTACATGTCATTAATTACAGTAAAGTGATTGTCAGTTCAGGTTCACAGACAATTGTCACACAAGGATTGCTATTTTCTCTATTCAAAACAGAAAATATTTCTACCTATATAAGAAGCTGAGTACTTAATTTTAACAGCTATGTTACACTAGTTCACCACAACAGGTTTCACTAAAACATTAAAAACCAAGTTGACATATATAATATATATGTGTTCATAACTCACAGTAGAAATAGTGTTTTTCCTTCCTAAAGGGAACACTATTGGTACATAATATCTGTGTCTGTATGACAAGCAGTCGAGGAGTGACCCCTTCAGGAAACATTCTAACTCTGCTTGACAGAGATGTTTTTACAGACCATGATGGCTCTTGGGATAACGAGAAAAAACCACAAAACAAAACAAAAAACCTATACAAAAATCTGTGTGATGGAGGATTAGATAAATCCTGCTTTAGCATTCAGACTAAAAACACCCACTAAATTAATGGATGATATTTGAGACATGCTGTTTATATTTGGAACTCATGACCAGAGCCTTTGCTGTTGCAAACTGCTGTCGAGCCATTGGAATTTGAACAGTTACACTGGTCTGCAGCATATAGGAATCTGCTTCATCATGTTTATGCACAAAGCTTGTAGAAGAGGAAAATTGCATGAAAATATAAATGCAAGCTCATAAACTGGGAAGGTATTGAATCACAGGATCAAATTATTTTTTGAATTATTTTTTGGAAGCTGCAATAAGAAACAAAAATAATAACTGAAATAGAGCGCTGAAAGAAGGAAGTGGGAGTTATTTTTAGAAGTGGTGAGGATTTCCTTTGTGAGCTTCCTAAACGTTGTATTTCCTGATTATAAAAGCATAAATTAAAGTGGACAATAACTGCTACCCACACAGAGCTCAGTTCACTATTGTTTTGCAAGTTACATTGACTATTGTCAACAGAAGCTGCAATAGAAGGGAATTTATATCATCTATGGTTATATATATGTTTAAATTCTATAGGTATAATGACTGAAAAAGTGGTAAATTTAAATGTAAAATATTTTTGCTTTGTCAATGACAGTAAAAGATTTTTTTTTTGTAATATAAAGATTGCTGATAAAATCATGCTATAGTAAAAAATATCATAACCAAAATTCACCGAAGAAAAATCTTAATCAGTTGCCACCAGAGAACGTGAGAAAAAAATGTGCTTTTTAAACTTTCCTTGATTTTTTTCCCTCATTATTATACTAGGATAAAATAAGTCTTTACTGTTATGCTTTACTCATGAATGCATATTTCATGGTAGCATCCACATCTGAAGGCTGGGACATTGCTGAAGATATCCAAGACTGTTATTTGGAGGAAGAAGGAGAATCAGTATTGTAGAAACAGTGCCAAGCACCTGGTGCTCTGACCAAGATTAGAACAAGGAAATGTTGACCCTAAGGACCCTGCTAAATTGTGTGCTCGATGGAGGATGCTATGGAATCTCATTTCTTGGCAGAACACTGCTGTGTGAGTGTGACCATGCGGCTTTATTGTGATTGAAAACAATCACATGCATGGAATGCTTGAGACCTGTTTTGTGTGTTACAAAATTAGCAAGAGGCCCTGGGGGCCAATGAGAAGATTATTTGAAGATGAAGTTTATCTGTAACAAGATTAAATAAAAGGGGGCTCACCTGAGAATGAAGGAGATGGAGATGAGGAGAAAAGCAGCACCTGCTGAGCCCAATACTATAACACTGTATTAGTGTGTTTTCTTATCATCACTGAGGCATAGATCTATGTATTTTATATTTAGGGTTTTTTGCATTTAAACTTGGTAACCAACAAGCATCATCTACATTTTCCAGAACTGAGGTAATTTTACAGATTTTTAATACGCTCGTATTTTAAAGGTCTGTTTCCTACAAGAGCTGCTTTTTTGTTGCTTTCTTTGAGGCCAGGGTTTCTTGCTCAGTCTCTTCTTCAAATTCTACAACAAAGGCCACTACCATCATCCTCCTAGTTTCAAAAATGCTTCTTGTCTAAATTGTGTGTTCCACTAAAGCCTTTAAAAAAACCTATAACAAATGATGTTAGGTTATGCTGAGAGAGGGCAATATTAAAGTATTTTACTTGTTTGTCAGAAATAACTACTTTTCTTCCTTCTGATGGTAAATGACTTGACTAATTGTTGTAAGCCATTTACAGTATCTGGCATATGATGAAGTGGGCATTTGTCAGTTTGGGCTTACTCTTCTGTACAAAACTAAAAATATGAAAAACTCATTTTTTGTATTTCTATGAATAGTCTCATTGCATCATGTAGTATAGGAATAGTTACATGGCAAAGTTAAGCTAGATTTGTGGTTCAAGGATCAAGACTCTTTAGGGAAGGCTGAAATCTTAAGAGCAAACATACACTGAGATGGCTAAAGTGTCTATTATAGGAAGCACAGGTCCTTGTTTTCCAGAGAAATACTTGCTAAATATTTACTAGTCCAGTTCTAATGGTTTAATGTAAGAATGCATCAGGGTCTGTGTCTAGGGGATGTCTGTTTTAGTTCCATGTCTCTGCTGGTGACTACAAAGGGATGCACTGCATAGCCTATGGAAGAAGAAAAATCACACTGCAAAGCTTCTTCAGTCTGGGTCTCACAGTAATTTTGTTCATAACCCAAAAGGACCCTTTTTGTATGAATGCATCTGAATTTCTTTTTGAACCCCTGCTAAAGTTTCTGGCCTACTCAGCCTCCAGCAGTAAGAGATTCCACATCTGAGCTAAGAATTATACAAGAAAGTGGCTCCTTCTGTTTGCTTTGAGCCTGTTGCTTTCATGATTTGTTTGATGCCCCTTTGTCCTTATACTGGGAAGCAGTGAATAATGATCCTTTATTTACCTCTGCATTATCACAGATTTATAGATATCATAAAGATCATTTATCTTACAGGCTTCTCAAAGGCTTCTACTCAGCTTACTCTCTTTTGTACAGAAGCCCCACACCTTAACCATCTGTGCTGCACTTTTAGTATCAGTACTGTGTTCTCTTGAGTTGGGGGGATGAAGGATATGCACCCTACTGAGGATGCAGCTCCTATCTCAGTCTATACAGAAGCCTAGCAATGGTTGTGCTTTTGTTCTCTGTTCTATTTGCTTTTTTTTTGACCCCTGCCAAGCTGTGAGCTGACATTTCACAGAACTACTTAATATAATTCCAAGATCTCTTTTCTGAGCAGTAATTGCTAATTCAGAGCCCATCGTTCTATATGCAAAGCAAGGGTTGTTTTTCTCCCTGTGCATCACCTCACAATGAATTTCACATGCCATTTTATTCACCCATCATTCTTCTAAGAACTTCTGCAGCTTATCACACTTGACCTTTTTTTTTTTCTTTTGACAATCCCCCTGAAGCATTTAGTATAATCTGCACATTGACTATGCATTCTCTACTCATTTTTAGAACATTTAGGGATAAGTTTGACTGCATAGGTCCTGACACCAATTTCTGCAACCTCTTCCTTTTTGCAAAAATGTAATTTGTTCCTACTTTTTTGTTTCCTGCCTTGTAGTGAAGTATTAATCCACGAGAAGACTTTCTTCTTTTAGTCTATAGCAAGTGAGTCTCTTGAAAATCTTTCTGCTTGGGGAGGAGGAATTCTTGCTGAAAGCCTTCTCAAGATAAAGTAGACCATAAGCCTGTGATGCCTGTCTGTGTGCTTAGTCCACTCAAGTCACTTCAGAGGACTAGTGCAGATTTGTGAGGCATGACTTGTCTCCAGGAATAAATGTGATCTTCTCCAATGCCAGATTTGGCTGTGAGCACATAAATTTGGAGTTTAGTGCAGCTCCTATCCTTTTGCCCAGCACTGATATGAGGCCTACAGTATGAACAGAAGATAGTATGAAAAGAAGAAGGAACCCAAACACTGCTGGCAAAAACTGGGGAAGGGAACTGGGTGTCTTTTGTCTTCTGCTCTGACTCATCTCTGCTAAGTTCCTTGTCCCAGCAGATATGTTCCCTGCCATAGTGTATGACAGGACCCAACAGTGGCCCAACAACAGCTGTTCTCCCACTGCACTGATAATCCAAGATGCAGTTAATAAGAATGAGGAGACTCCTCATGCAAGGACATTCTGACCTTGGATTCCTCATGTAGGTCCTAAACAGCATTGCCATGAATAAAAGCTTCACACATGTAAAATCTGATTAAAAAGATCCTAGTAAATTAAGCCCACAGATTTGTTTGGTTATTTATGGACGCAGCTATATATTGATATTTACTAAAATACACCTTTATATGTCTTTTTTACCTGTCTGTCAGTGTACTGAAAAAGTAAACTAGCTTTATAGGATACTTGGAGCCTTACACATGCCATATGACAATAAGTTGCCATGGAGACTACTCATCCTTGAATCCTGCTATAATTAAAGAAGAATTTAGCTCCTCTATCTACATAAGAGTTACAAGACAGACTTCTCTGCTGACTTGTTTTCTAGAGAATGTACCACTTTGTATAACAGATCAAAGCACATGAATCTGCAGGCTCCTGCCCTCTGAAACAATGCAGAAAATACAGAAATACAGTGGTTGCTGCTGCAAGCAGACAACAGGACCAGAGTATATGTGAAAAATGCATCACTAACAACACAATAGCCACTACTTGCAGAAGGGTGCATACAGAACAAGAGGAAAGCCAGAAACATGATGAATTACAAAATGGCAGCTCCTGCCAACACTACTCTTGCTTGTAATAATTTGTCACAAATTACATGGAAATGTCTTTTTAATTATTTAGGTGGTAGCTTAGTAGTCAGCCAACATGCAAATATCTGATCCAGAAAATTTACTTTACCTGATACCACAGAAATAAATGTGGTGTTGTTTGGAGATTATCAACAAATCACATGTTGCATTCACAATGTTAGGTTTTGAGAAAAAATAAAACTGCATATTTAAGAGTTATTCTATGAAGAAAAGGATGTTGGCTTTTCAGAGTAAAGATCCTCCTGCATTTCTTTTAATTCTTTATTTATATTTGAGATGCTGCCCAAGGCTGGACCAAAGTTAGGCTGCCTTATATAACAAGGCCACTTAGGTTTTTCATTCCATCCTATCATCAGGGATTTAGATTCTGCTGGACTTGATGATTCTCTTTACTGAAGAATAAAACCCAATAAAACCATGACTGCATGAGCAAGAAGAAAATGAGCTATTACAACAAAAAATAAGGGTTTCAATATTGTATATAGGTAGAACCTTAGAAAATAAGGGTCTTGTTCCCCTTGTAAAATCATGGCTCAGGACTGTTACTTTGGCAAAGTAGAAGAGGACTATGGGAAAGTGACTCAGCTGAATTAGAGGTAGAAAAACAAGTTAATAACCATTATGTATTCACATTGTGGTTTATGGTGGTTGGTTTTATTTGTTGTGCTTAAATGGAATGTAACTGATAAAGGCCTGACTGCTTAAAAAGGCCTGTATCACTCTGCTTCATAGCATTTCAACACAGCTTTTTAGAAGTAATTCTTGTCTTGATTTTGTTAACATACCAATATGATTTTAGCACCTCATGTTCCATATAGATCAGCAAGGTATTTTACAAAAAAATCTACACTCCCAGCAATATTTAAGAATTTGAAATAAGCAACATTAGACTGTGTCCCGATAAAATTCCTGCATTATTTCTGTTTATATATTCCAGGATATGCTGTAGAAGAAAATATGTTCTCAATTTGTAAATTAAATTATCTCAAATGCTAAAAGATAATCTCCTTGAGAACTTAATATTCTTCTTTTGTCATGGAGACATAAACTAAACATAAACTATAAAAACCATAGAAAACATCACCTTTCAAACTCTTTGCTGTTCCCTCTGATACTCAGTAGATCTTCCAGCAGATTTCTTTTTTACCTGTACATTTCCATCCTCTGCTATTCTTGAAGTGGAAATAGAGAAGAAATAGCTACTGATAAAAGCCATGCAAATCAGTCTGTGTAACTTTATTTCTGGGAAACTAATTGAGGCAAGCAAGCCTCACCTTTCCCTTTCCTTTCAATATATGGTCCAGTTTTATATCTAAATTGAAGTTATCAAGTAGATTTAAAAGGAAACAGACTTCAGGAGGCACAAACCCTTCTAGCATTCAGGTAAGGGAGGCCAGACAAGCTGCAGCCCTGCAGTGGACAGAGCACAACCAACTGGATATTGGTAAAAACATTTTCAGAGGACATAGCACTTCTGATTCCTGAAATAGCTGGCCCTTAACTAGAAGCCTTTTGAACAGGGCCTGGACTAAAAACTGGATTATCTTAGTTTCTGGCTCCCTCACAATATTTTTTTGGGTCTATGCACTCAAAAGGTGCTTAAGTGAACAAAGGTGCACAAAGACCCTTGAGGTTGCTGGGCTAGATTTTCCTGTCCATCAGTGAGTCCATTCTCATCCTTCTGGTTTCAATCTTTCAATCTGATAAGGTTTAAGGAGTAATCCTTTATTCTGTACTTTAGAGAGCACCTTTATTTAACTACAAACCTTATCTCACATTATGGGTACATTAACAGAGGAGCTGTGCCCACAGATGATGTGGCTGGCACACTGCTCCTTGTCTTCATAGCAGTTCTTTGGGAGCCAGATGGTCCCAGAGGGATGCCTCGTGTCCCCTGGATGTGACCCTACATCAGTTGTGTCAATGGAAAGGGAATAGCACAGAAAGGCTGAAAACAAATCCATCTAGGACATGTGAGGTGTCACAGTTCTCCATACAGGGCTGCATTAGGTGTATTGGTCCTGAACTACTTACTCCAAGAAAGCATTTGGTAGTAAGCAAGAGAAGGAGAGGAGGAGTGTCTGCATCCAAGAGTGTGTCTCTGAGACTGGAGTGTGGTGAGTTTGTGTCTGTCCTTGATGTTTTTCTAGTGTAGCCATTAAGAAACTTAAAAAATCAGATTCAAATTTCTGGAACCTGTCCACAGCCTGTCATAAACCAGCTCTCATAGAAAATGTGCCTATTTCAATTTGATCTTTGGGTTTTTCTAAAGGTCCTTTGGATCTTAATTTTCAGAATTCTCTTGAAAATTACTAGAAAATAATCCAGTAAACAACCACAACCAGACACAGAGTGAGCCAGTCTCTAGTCATATGAGTTACAATGACCCTTATGAAACAAGAGACAGAAAAATGTGTCCTAACTGAGGGTATTTCAAGCTTTAAGGTTTCATTTTTCACTTAAAAAAGAAAAAATTGTTGTCAGTAGTAGATCTCCTTGTCATATGTTTAGATAGAAATGTTAACAAGAGCATTTGTTGTCTAAGCATTGCAGGGAGTACATTCAGTTTGGGCCACAGGGATTATGATGTGTTATTTCTGGCCTACAGAAGCTGGACAGAAAGGAGAGGTGAGAGTTTGTGCCTCCTGTTGCTGTATGGAAGGCACGTTGCTGTGCCAGTACCTGAGTGACATTTACTCTGGAAAATACCCACATACTGCTGCAATAGAAATACTGCAATAGAAAAGGGAACCAATGTCAGCTGCCAAATATTATTTAATGAGCCAAAACCAGAACTGCCATATGAGGCCAGTATTAGGTGGGGCTGCAGAAAGACCATGGCTTACCTGAAGTGGAGGTTCAGGTTCATTAGTTCATTATGTAGTTATGTGTATAACACTTCAACTTCTATTGGTCTGAGTCTGGGTGAGATTTTAGATAGAAGCTCAGGAATGTTGCTAGCCACTGCAAATACCCAGCAGTGGAAAATATCCACCTTCACCTGCTGTCAGTATTTATCATTTTCACCCTGGGGACACCAGTGTCCCAGCTGGGCTGGGCTTGCCCTAATGGGGCTTGTGGGATGGGGCCCTGCATCCCTCCTTCTTCCCTCTGCAGGAACTGACTCTTCAAGTTACTCATTGCTTTTCATTGTTTTAGTCTTAAAAAATCCATAGGTATGCAATAGGAAGTGAGGTAATGGCTTCAAATGTAAAGAGAGGTTTAGATTAGATATTAGGAACAAATTCTTCCCTGTGAGATGCTGAAGCCCTGGAACAGGTTGCCTAAAGAAGCTGTGGTGGCCCCATCTCTGGAAATGTTCAAGGCCAGGTTGGATGGGACTCTGAGAAAGCTGGTTGGAGGAAGGTGACCCTGCCCATGGCAGGAGGGTGGGAATTAGATGTTCTTTAAAGTGCATTCCAACCTAAACTGTTCCATGATCTGTGATCTGACAGTAAAGCTTTGCTTTTTCATTTCTAATCAGGAAGAAGCATCCTAAACTTGTAGACATTGTTGGTACTAAAATGGGCATTAAAGCAAACCCCAAAAATCAGGTATATCTCCTCTACCTCAATGACACAAAGATCACAATGGCTACATTCAGCTGACCCCTGTGGTCTCCTGCTGGACTGTGACCTCTAGTCCCACTCCCAGTTGTGGGGTTACACTGTGCCATACCAAGAAGAAGGTAGTTGGCCAGTTTGGCTCACACTTGCCTGGAGGATTTAAATCAGTGAGTTCATCCTTTCTGGTCTTGGCCTCTGTCCTATCACTCGTGTTCACTGAAAACTTTGTTAGCAATGATTTTCTAGAGACTTACAGGTCACATTTCAAATATTAAATAGCACAAAACCAACAACAGCAAGAGAGAGATTCAGACAGAGACAGCAACCCCACGGCTTGTCCCTTTTTTACTATCATATTTTGAGATAATATCTTCTAAGCCAATTTAGACCCATTTAGTGAATAGCAAGTTGATTTTGAATCATTGCAATTTCTTGACAAAATCTAGAACAGTGTCCGCTCAGGAAAACTTCCCAAGCCTAAATACATTATCTTCTTGTATTCCATTTACTAACAACATTTCTAATGTCCTAATAAAGTTGGGGGTTTTTTTTGTTTGGTTGGTTTTTTTTTCTTTTAAAAAGATGTGTATGCAGTATTGTGTGCTATGTCACAGCTTGGAAGAGCTATAACAGATTTATTACAGTTTTCTGGTGTAACATTTTTTTCTGGTTATAGACAGTGTTCCTACTGAGGCATTTGTATTTTATCCATTATCACATGGTGGTATACACCTATAATAACTCTGAAGCATAGAGTAGTTATCTGAAAGATCTGGGATATTTTGATTTTGCTTTTCAAAAAGAGTAATCCCAATCTTCTACCTTGAGGCATACTCAAATGTTATTCCTCAAGCATTTAGTTGAGTTCATGGGGAATTTGCTGGTTAATAGAACACTCAAGAAAATCTATCAGGATCCAGTTCTAAATAGTAGAAGTATATGACTGCATATGGCATTTGAACTATTTTGGATTTTGAATATACATGATAGTAAGGATCCATTACCTGCTCAACAATAAGTGACCAGTATTATCACAGGTGCAAAGATTTTTCTTTCTTAATGGTTCAGTTCTCAAAACCCATTGATCTTCCATTTGAGTTTTTCTGTCTCTGCCCTCATTCCTAAATTTGAATAACTAAAGTGAACTGAACTGAAATGATCTGCTGAAGCTTATACACCACGTGTTTCAAAATCAGTAAGAGTGCAAATTTCCTAATGCTGCTTGATTTCTTTTACAACATAAAAATATTTTCAAGAGACAGGACTCATCATAGCAGAAACAACAATTATGAGAAAAAATATAATTATAAAATCAGTTTCCAGTAGCTGAGAATGGTGACAGGTGACAAATGCACTGTGGGTCTTATATTTTCCCAAAGCTATGCCCTGCATTTTATGGTTTTAAAAAGAGGACCTTCCACAATGAAAAAGGAGATGAATTTTCTCCTGGTGTTTGTTCTTTTCACCATGAATTTCCCATTAACTGCTGTTTTCTTTGGCAATCAGATCTTTTTATTTTCTAGGAAGCAAGTTGTTTCAGTAGAAAAATGGGACTGTTCATGGAATAAATAACTTAGTGTTGAGAAAGGTGTCTGCCCCAACAGGGTTCTGTTCTTCAGTTCCCTGCTTGGGTAAATGCTCTCACTGAAGTAAACCGGGTTGTGTTCATTGCAGGGGTTTTCAGATATATCTCTAATTGATCCCATTGCTCATATCCAGCTGTGCAGTCTCTGGTTCTAAGGATGAAGAAGAGTGCTGGATCCAAAAATAAGCAGTGTCAAGTCCCTGTGGCACAGGCAGGTCTGATTCCAAGATTCAAGGGAGAATTTTTTCTGAGAAGCCACTGGGTAGTGGAAAAGACTAATAATAAAAAGAGCAATAACAGAATAATGTTGTTAATTGAGTTTCAGTGTATTTTATTTGATCAGGCTAATAGCAGTGAAAACACATACTGCTAAATACACTTTTGGCTGTTCCAAGTCTTTTACAGAGTATAGAAGGACTAGAGCTGAATTTCTAATGCTCCCAGAGAAGTCTTTTTTAGGTTTTCTTCTACCACTATTTCTACTAATCACAAAAATTGTACAATGCTGATTTCTAAACTAAATTTAACAGCTAGTTCAATTCTGACAGCATGCTATTATCCTTTTTAATGTGTTATCTTTTTGTATTTTATGGGTCACAGACTAGGCTATATGAAAACTTTCCCTCATGGTGGCAGCACAGAACAGCCAGACATCAACCCCTTTATCTATCAAAGTTAAACCATCTGATACAAAGTTTCTGTTTTATTACAGCTTCAAAGCACCCTGGCATAATTCAACAGCCATCCCAATATTTTTCTTCTCTTGAATCTCCTTTAAATGTTAAAATAGGGGTTAGGAAGAAGTAACCACAATCCCTACAGTAACAAATTGCTGTTCCTTTGTTTCTGGGTGCTTGGCACACTAGCCTTAGATACAGATTTTAATATCCTATCTGGTTTTCCCAGCTCTGTAGGCTTTGGAGACTTCACTGAATTTTCCTGAGCCTTGATTTCCCAGCTGGGCAAGCAAGATACAAACAGTGCTTCTCAATCTGTTGGCAGATTGGTAAGCAGGAGAAATCTCCTTGCATTGTCAAAAACATGTTCAGAAAACCTGTCAAAGACACCATATTTGTAACACCTGGCTCCTAGTAGGTCTAAGGGCCTTTTGACACCTTTCTTTAATACTAAGATGAATATCCAGGCAGCATAGCCATAGGAGACCTTATGTCAGTACTAGCAGACATGAGCAGGACATTGGTGTGATAGATTTTTTCCCCCAGTTGTTTCTTAACCTTGAGAATCAAGTTTTCAGTTTGAGTTAATTGCCTGCCAGTGGTGCTAAGACAGATTTTTTCCATCTGAGATGTCTGCCCACTACAGCTTTAGCATGGTCCTGGAGCTGTGTGATACACTGCTGAAGGAATGGGATTTTAGGGCTACTATTAAGTTATTTTATCACAAAGCTATTGTCATATCGAATGCATTACCAGGATGTGTCAAAAGAGAATCATAACAAAACGCTGTAATTCTATTTGTGGAGGCAATAAAATCTCTTTTAAATTATTCCAAAGGACATGAAATGCAGAAAACTCAGTGATACTGCAGTGATTCCTCATTCTGATGAAAGTCTAAAAGGAGCTGGGACTGCTGTGATTATGCCTGTTCAATTAACATAAGTTGGTTACAAGTCTTTTGGGTAAGTTGAACTAATTATTCTAAGTCTTGCCTGCTGCAGGTAAAAACCACTAGCTATTACAGTCACATTTCTGTCATTTCAAACCAATCCAACTCAAATCCAGAAGAGGATGCCCTGCTCCTGACTGGAGTGGTGGGATGGGCCCTAGAGCCAGAATTTTCATCCCCAGGGAACTGATGACCCAGGCTGAACTCTGACAATGTAGACCCATGTAACTTCCTGAATAAAAGTTCTATATTTATAGCAAGTTTTGGTCTGAGTCTCAGATTTCAAAGTTACAGGAGACTTGCAAAAATTTTTCTTCACCACTGAACAGCTGAAACCATAAACATGAAAAAAGGAGTAGTGCCTCCTCAAACTCTCAGGAAATTCCAACTTGACTGTTTTTCAGTGTCTTCCTCAATGGGCTTTTTCTGGGTAGATCATGCAAACACTGCCTGTGTTAGGAAAAATCTAATGTCCCAGCTATGGAACATGTAGACAGAGTTTGTGCATCAACACTGAGATGTGTGTGCTCACATACACATGCAGTGAGAGCAGAGTGGAGTCTGGAAACACTGATGCAGAGCAATGGAACAGCAAACCCATATTCCCCCAACCAAAACCAACAATAAAAAGTATTCCTCAATAAAATTATTTGACAGTAAGACAGTGACACATAAAGAAAGGAAAATCTCCTCCAGAACAGTTGTGATTATGTAAACAGTGGCCTCTTATTAGAATATTAATCTTCTTAGGAGCAAACCCCTTTTTGGAATAACTTTGCCTTTCTCACAAATTTATAGCTCCTTGAAGAGAAGGAAAAGGTGTGGACAGGGCACTTTGCAATAGCTCAACGATTTCTTGCTTTATGTATTAATCTTTCCATGAATGACATTAGTGTAGAATGGTTTAATAGGGAGGATTTTGCATGGGTAGGGTGCTGTCTAGAAGGAAGCTGGTACTGCAATGGGTTTGTTACTGGTGTGAGAAGCATTCATTTAATCAGAGACCTAAGAGCAAATTTGTCATCAATGATGGGTAACTTCAGCTGGATTAAAACCACAGTGGTGTAGATGTCTGAGTGAGGAAAACAGCCACTGTTTTTATAATCAAGGTTATTATTAGACAGAGGCTAAACATGTAAATGAAAAGCGCACATTTGGTGCACTGGATCTTCATACAAGTCAGTTTGACAGCAGAGAGAAATTAATGCAGAGTCACACTCATCCTTTGTTTATTTGTTGTGTGCTTGGCATGGAGCACGCTGCTTTGAAGAGGGAAGTGCCTAACAGGCATTCCACTTTACAAACACATCTGCTTCCCTATTCTTCTGAGACCTCAGCACAGAGCCCTTAATCACATGGTAGATTCCTTCTGTTAGAAGGGAAACTCATATTGCCAGGCTTCATCACCCCCTGCACCTATTTTGGAAGAAGTTTTTGGAAGAAAATAGATAGCAACTTTTCCATTTCACGTTATTAATTTCTCATTCTCTTCCTAATATACTTAAAGGTATCAATTCACCACTATTTCTGTGAAAGGGCATGCAGCCATTAACTAAATTTGCATAGTTATAATAAGGAATAAAAGTATTTTTATGTCTGCAAACATGCCCTTATGTTATGAAAAACATGGATTGTCAAGGATGGGAGAAGATCTGTATGAAAAGGGAGAAAACCCAGAAGCATGCAGGGATTTTCAGGTATAAAAGGGAAAATGACATTAAATTGTCAACAGAAAGAAATTGTTACCTGTGAAGAGGGAGGAGAGGCACAGGCTGCCTTTGAGGCAGCTGACTGAGCAAACAAGAAAAGCAAAAGAAACTTCACAACAATATCATCAAAAACATAGTGGACAAATGTATAAGCCCATTTGTTCATTTATTATGTGTATAATAAATGTTCTTTATTCAGACAGAATTTTCAGGTAGCCAAGATAGTGCATGGCACCAGTAGCAATGGTGTATTGGAAATTGCCAACATGCAGAACACACTTTATCCTAAACACTACTGAGAGGAATGTTTCATTCGTCTTTACAAACAAGCTGTAGATCTGCTGGGAGATAAAGTTAGCACTGAGAGATAAAAGAAACAATGGGAAGGACTCCACTGATTGATGAATGGAAAAAGAGATTTGCCTTTACAAACAAACTGTAGGTTTGCTAGTAAATTAAATTTGGTAACGGAAGATGAAAGAAACAATGGGGGAAAACCATGAATTCCATAAGAACTAAAAATTGAAAGGGACAGTTATACATTAGAGGGGAATCTCAGGTATCAGGTGTTCTGGGAAGCCTGAGCCTCTCAAGTACCTCAGACAAGGGGGAAAGAGAGAGGGAAATGCGGCCGGGAAATTCGGATAAAAAGGAGGCTGTGTCCTCCAAAAATTTGAGAGATCCCAGGACAATGCCCCATGGCCCCTCCCTTTATTTGAATACAGTAAAAGGACTCTTCTGTCTCCTTTTTGGGCATAAACCTCTGGTGTTTGTGGATTAATTTTCCTTACACTACCATAATAGAATCACCAAATCACAGAATGGCCAGGGTTGAAAAGGACCTTAAAAAGGCCATCTAGTTCCAGCCCACTGACACAGGCAGGGACACTTTTATTGGTGCTCAGAGCCCCATCCAACCTGGCCTTGAACACCAGGTTGGGGTGTCCATAACTACTCTGGGCAACCTGTGCCAGTGCCTCACTACCCTCACAGGGAAAAAATTCTTCCTAGTATCAAATTTAAACCTGCTCTCTTTCAGTTTGAAGCTATTCCCCATTGTCCTGTCTCTATGGATCCTAATGAAGAGTCCCTCTCCTGCTTCCCTTCAGACACTGGAAGGTGTTGTGGGGTCTTCATGCAACCTTTTCTTCATCAGGCTGAGCAACCCTTATTCTCTCAGCCTGGGAGAGCTGCTCTAGTCCTGAATACTGAATTCCTCCCTATGGGGCCAGAAAGGATTGTTTGCCTTTGAATCTGAGCATGTGGACAGTAGCTTATGGTCCAGAGGTTGAAAACAGTGTAGATACTTCTCCTTTTTCTCATTAATGGCTCAGAGACTGAAAAGACAGCTACGAAATGGTAAATACATCCTTACAGATTCAAAAATTGTTATTAATTTGCATCTCTGTAACAAGAGATCGTTAGAATTAAAATTCAGATGGGAATTTTATAGCTTCTCCGAAATGAAGCAGGAATAGGCCAATGGGCCTTAACAGTAGCTACAAGTTTTTCAGCACCAGGCATCTCAAAAGTATTTTAACCTTATAGTACCTTTCTGTATAATGCTTTAATCTCAAGGAAGCATTAAAAAAAAACAAACAAACAAAAACTTTAAAAAAAAAGCACCAAGTATATATATTACATGAATGAGATAATGTGCAAAATCAGTAACATATATAGAAATAGAACCCATGGTTTGTAATTTTCAACTTTGTCTTCTCAACACACTCTTTAAAATGGAATTGTTTCCCTATCTCCTTTGAAACATTTGGAGCAAAAAGCACTCAAAAATCCTGATAGGTGTTTTATGCAAAAATCTCTTGTTCTGGTTTTCTGTCCATAAGTGGAATAACATGTGTCTGCATTGGTAGCTGGCCAAATGAAGTAGTAAGAGTAATCATTGTCCACAACACTGAGGCTAAAGAAATTTCCACAGAAAATTATCTACCTTATTATTTTTTTCATGTGTTGGGTTGAAAGTTCAGAATCTGTTTCCATTTTTTTCCATCCCTAGAGTGTTATATTTCACAGAATTAGAACCACACAAACATCAGTCCTGCCAGAAAACCCCTCCATGTGCCTTCCTAGGGGATCTGCTGTTGCTCACTGATTCTTTACCAGTACAGTGCTTGTCACTGCTGCAGATCAAGAACTCCTGAATATTTTGATTAATGCTCTTTGAGTGGTTGCAAAAAGAAGAATATACATTTTTATGATCAAATACCCAAATGGAATAAAAATAGAAGTATAATAAATGTAATAATTGTCAAAAGAAGGGAGATGAAGGGTATAAAAGATTACTTGCATACTTACAGCTCTAAATCCCTTGTCACCCAGCAAACTGCAAAAAAATTCCAGGCTTTCACCAAATTGCAAATCAGATTAAAATGTGAAGTCTTACAGTTTATTGGATATAAAACTTCATAATCCATTTTTAAATGTTAGAGATTTTTATGTATTTCCTATTAATATCCTGAGGCTTAGAGGTATAATCCAGAGAGAAAATAATGATATTTTGAATTCATTATATTAAGTCATCTTGTGTGGACTCTCTCCTCTTGCTTTCCAGTTCTGAAACTGAAAGACATAAAGTTCTGGGTTAATTATTTTCAGCATTTTTGGCTGTAATTCTCCTTTTAAAGCAAACCTATAAAAAATACAGTTTCTTACCCCACCATTTCTGAAATTCTATTGAGAAACAAAAAAACCTATCAAATAACAAAATCTCTGTTCCAATTTGTATGAAAAGCCATCAATTTACTGCTTTATTAATATATTCTTGTGTTAATATGGCAACCTTTTCTTGTTTTTATAGATTAGGAATTTTAAATTAGAATGAGGAAATTCTGAAAGCTATAAGGAAACAGAGGTTTACTGTAGCTGATTCTGAGATACAGGAGTCCAGCAAGGAGATCAGATGTCAAAGGAAGTATCCATACAAGTTTCAGCACAATGTTGACACATATTACTTATTTTACAAGGAAAAACCAAGCCAAACAGAAACTCTTTGGACCTCTATGCTATCATGGTTGCTGCTTCTTCCCTTCCCTTCCCTTCCCTTCCCTTCCCTTCCCTTCCCTTCCCTTCCCTTCCCTTCCCTTCCCTTCCCTTCCTTCCTTCCCTTCCCTTCCCCTTTCCTTCCCTTCCCTTCCCTTCCCTTCCCTTCCCTTCCTTTCCTTCCCTTCCCTTCCCTTCCCTTCCCTTCCCTTCCTTCCCTTCCCTTCCCTTCCCCCTTCCCTTCCCCTTCCCTTCCCTGAAACTTCCCTAAACTTCCCTAAACTTCCCTGAAACTTCCCTGAAACTTCCCTGAAACTTCCCTGAAACTTCCCTGAAACTTCCCTTCCCTGAAACTTCCCTTCCTGAAACTTCCCTGAAACTTCCCTTCCTGAAACTTCCCTTCCCTGAAACTTCCTGAAACTTCCCTTCCCTGAAACTTCCCTTCCTGAAACTTCCTGAAACTTCCCTGAAACTTCCCTTCCTGAAACTTCCTTCCTTCCCTGAAACTTCCTGAAAACTTCCTGAAACTTCCTGAAACTTCCTGAAACTTCCTGAAACTTCCCTTCCTGAACTTCCCTTCCCTTCCCTGAAACTTCCCTGAAACTTCCCTTCCCTGAAACTTCCCTTCCCTGAAACTTCCCTTCCCTTGCCTTCTTTCCCTTTGTCAAAGTGGATTTGAATGCTAAACTTCCCGTTTTGTCAAATAAGCCTCGGGGTTTTTTTCTGGGGTAAAAATCTGCATTATTGGAAATTGCCTGCCTGGCTGGGGTGGGAGCACACAAATAGCTTCCTGGGGGCACAGGTGAAATCTGGCTGTGCAGCTCAAAAGTTGGTCCTACCTCTGGCTTGGAGGATGTCAGGAATTTCTCTATGAGAAGGAAAAAGTGCTGAAAAGAATTCTACTCCAGCTCACAATACAACTCAGATGGGAAATTGAGGCACAAAGCTTCAGAATTAAAACATTTTCTGTAGTTCTCCAAAATCTTAAAGAGCTCCAAAATCCATTTCTCTGAGCAGCTTAATATGCCACACAAAGGGTGACAACCTCTACTTGGTGCATGGTATGTTTGTGCATTGGACAGGGGGCTGTGGAATCCAGCTGGCCCCTAAGAACACCCCATGAAAGCCCCAGACAGACTCAAAGGTGTAACCTCATGGGTTTAACCTCTGCTTGGGTCCCCCTGAACCTCAGTCTGGTTTGTTCCCTGATCTGGAAGATCAGCTTTGAATGCTGACATTCCCATGCATGTAAAATTCTTCCCTGGGTTTAAATATTACAGCTGCTCCTGCTGAAAGTATTTATGGAGTCACTAAGTGATTTTGGTTAAAAGGGACTTAAAGACCTTGTTCCACCTCCCTACCATGGTCAGGGACACCTTCTACCAGACCAGATTGCCCAAAGATTGTCCCTCTTGATGTTTTTTAGTGGTTCATTCTTTTCCCCAATTTTTTTTCCTAAATCATGCACAATCAATTACTTGTCCTCTCCTTGCTTATAGCCTTTCTGGAGCAGGAATCCCTATTTTGTACTAGAGGATGACCATCTATGCCCATTGGGCAGTATGAAGACCATTGTCCATGCCTAAGTCTTTTAAATGTTCCACTGATAATAAAATAAAATAATCCCTACAAAACCACCATGGACATCTCTGGAGATGGGAGGGATAGGCATAGGCTCAAGTTACACCTGCATTCACTTTTAAAAAAATTTCTATCAATGATTCAGTTAAATCTGGTACCTTTTAAGAACAGTTTGCACACTTAAGGTTAGAACACCTTGGCTGCAGTCTTGCTCCACACCATTGGGTGTCATCTTAAAGCCACCAGTCCTGGACTCTCCAGCTTTATCCAGGCTGTATTTCAGTCTATTCTTGCTGTGCTTTCCAATAGGTATTTCTCAAAAGGGTGCTGTCCTCTTTTCCCTACTGCTATGGGTATCCTTAAAATGGCAAATGCAGGCAGAGGTCCAGCAGTCTGGGTTTGTACAGCACAGAGCATGGGAATAAGGAGTCTTGTGTGAAATGGAGACAGAGTTCTTATTGGACCTGCAGTAATAGAACAATGGGGAATGGTTTTAAACTGAAAAAGGATACATTCAGTCTAGATATGAGGAAGAAATTTTTTTGTTCTGAGGGTGGTGAGGCACTGTCAAGTTTGCCCAGAGAAGCTGTCTGTCCCATCTCTGGAAACATTCCAGGTCTATTTGGCTGGGGCTCTGAGCAATCTGAACTAGTTAAAGGTGTCCCTGCTCATTGCAGGGGGGTTGGAACTGGAGGATCTTTAATAGTCCCTTCCAACCCAAACCATTCTGTGATTCAATGAAACTCACAGAAATAGCAGCAAAAGGCTGGAAATGGCTGCTGGGGAAAGAGTGTGTTTGGAGCATTGCTTTTTCTTTTTTTTTTCTTTTATCCCAGATGAGCTTTGTTTCATACAAACTTAGGTCAGAGGTGGCTTTCCTGAAGTAGATCCAGTAGAGGGGCCAAGACACTGGAGTCTGTGTTAATCCAGATTGCTGGGAGGTGAAAAAATGGTCCACATCTGGATAGTCCCCTTCATGTATGCCCTGTGCTGTCTGTACAGAATTCTCAGTACAGAATTATCTGTATAGGATTTTAACACCTTGAGCAGACAAGTTTGAAGCAGATTTACATCCTTGCTTTTGTAGCAGGTGGGTGCAATGAGAGTATGGATGTACTAGGGGAAAAAAGGGGGTCAGAGCTGGTGTTTGATTACAGCCCAAATATTGAACACAGGTCCAGATTCCTTCCCAAAACCAACTCAACTTCACCTCTGGTTACTAAAGGTACATAGAGGTGAACATGAGGGGTACATGGAGGGGAGGAAGGGTGGGTTTTGGGCCCTTAGGAGAAGCACTGAGCACCACCCAGCTCCACTGCAAATCTCACCTTGGCCAAAGCTCTCAGCTTCATTACAGATGGGTCCTCACCTGCAAAAAAGAGACTGGCTCTGCAGCATGTAGGCATCTCACAGAGAGAAGGATCTATAGCTCAACAGAGCCTCTTGCCATGAAAAAAGCCTCAAGATTGTTTATGATAGAGGTTTCATGATAGTAAATCCCCTAAGGGTTGAGGTGGGACGGGTCAGAGGACAGACACAGAGGCAGGGAGGTATCTCAGGACCTGGCATCTGCATCTGTTTCTGTCAGCATCCCACTGACTGGGGAAGGAAGAGCCTCTAATAACACCCCACTGTTGCTTGTCATGGAAACAGCTGAGCCAGGACCATCAGCAGGTGGGTGAAGCAGCACAAGGCCGTGATGCTCATGCATAGCCAGGCCTGAAAATGAAAAGAAAGCCCAGCATGCTGGGCAGGTGGGTGTGTGTTGGACTACTGTCCCTGGTAAGGAGCAGATGGTTGGAAATACTCAAATACATCTACAATTCCCCTCTTTCTCCCTTTTCTGGGGGGTAAAAAAAAAAAAAAAAAAAAGTAATCTGAAACACTTGTTTGACCCTTTGGCTTTCAAGGAAGGCTCCAAAGTATTCCATAGTGGAATGCAGATCTTCCAGTGTCATCCCTTGAACAGAGAGGATGCTCTGAGCACATCTTCCTAGAAAGAGTAATCAGAAAAAGGAAAAATGAAACAGGAAGGTCAGTGTGTCACCTCAAACTCCAGAGTATTACCAGAAAAGCACTAGGCCAGCCTGAGGAAGCCTTGGAACAAGGAACCTCCTTGACTTGCTGCTTTCCCTGCCCTTCTTCTCTTGTTCTGTCACATTCAGTGATCCCCACAACTGCCTGGATTTTGTGATGATGATTCATGAGGAGGATGTGGAAAGGCTGCACACCTTGTTCCTGTGTCTGTTATCTCTGAGTGACCATTCTCCTCCACAACAGGACATTTTTTGCCTGGTACTCTCTTACAGCTAACAACAGAGCACACTCTGAGCAAACAATAAACAACACAGCTGGGTTTGGACAAGGGCAGGTCCCTATCCTTGAATGGAAAAATGCAGCAGGGATCCTTCCCCTCTGAGGAAGAAAGCTGTCCCATGTATTTTTTCCCTTGTGAGCTGGCCCAGATCATGTTTGAGTAGCTACAGGCCTGCTCTGGCAGATCTCTGGCTCACAAGGACCCAAATCTGCAAATCTTGGGCACTGACAGACCTTCCATCCACACAAAAATCTCAGGAGCCACAGGTACTTCAATGGTGTTGTCCAAGTCTTTCCTTCAGTCACCAAGATGTCCTGGCAGGATGTGGTGGAGCTGGCAAGGAAAGCAAGCAGTCTCTTGCAGCCAAGAGGGGATTTTTGGATTAAATGCAGGATCCAAATTTGCAGGAAAGTGTTACACCAGAAATACCAAGTGCTGTGCTGTCTCAGCCCATCCTGATTGGTGCTGTGCCAGCCTGCTTCTCCCCAACCTCTGTAGCTGCATCCCTAGATGTTTCCCCAAAACATCCCCATCCCTAGGGGTTTCCTCAAAATTCTCCCCAAGCCATAAGGAAAGAATCTCTTCATCCATGTATTATTTCACTGCAATGCAGCAAAGGCACCTCCATTAGGTCTTTCCATCAGTCATCCTTGAATTACGCCTTGACTGACTGAGTCCTCTCTCCTATCCTTTCAAAAGCACAGCATTAACAGATGAGAAACCAATTGCACTCACCTAAATTAAGTTGGCTAGGCCAGAGAGGAAAAGAAATATTTTCCTGAGTTAGATTTACTCCCCTGAGAGACCTCTCTCCCCTGTTCTCACCCCCCTTGCCATCTGCTCATGGCAAATGTCCTGCTCTCAGCCCTCCTCTCATCACCCTCACCCATCTCCATCTCCGTGAGCACAGCTGAGCACAACACATGTGATCTCTGTACTCATGAGATTCTCTATAGCCCATGGAATTCTGATTTCCTAACCATGAGAAAAACAGAAATAGAGGGCTGAAGGGCAGGGAGTGGGAAGGTAACTTTTCCTCAGTACCTGTTTCTGCTTGTGGGTCTTGCTGCAGAGCAGGCTGAGAATCAGGAGATAACTGGAGCTTTTTTGTTTTGTTTTACTTCTATGACTTTTGAGGCTTTGGGAGAAGGAACCTATCTACTAGTAATTTTTTCCTCCCTTTCCCCCCGCCTTTTTTTTTTTTTTTTTTTTTTTTTAACAGCTGTGAAGGGATTTAAATTTCTTAAGCAGCAGAACCTTTTAACTCTTTCTGAATAAGCTAGTATCCTTTTTTTCCTCAAAGAAAATATCTGCTCTGTTCTAAATAACTGTAGTGAATTGTGTGCCCAGTAGGCACCCTCAGTGATGTCACAGCACATCTCACCCTTGAGCTAAAGATGTAATTTTTTGGATCATTTATTCTATGGTTCCCATCTGGCCAGCAATGATGAGATGGAATATCCAGCTCTAGGACTCTGTGTACCACATCAAAACCAGGCCAGCTCCTGCAATCCAAAAAACTTGTTTTTTCTTCACAAAATCTCAGAATGGTTTGGATTGGAAGGAGAACTTCAGGATGATCTCATTACAAATCCCCCACCCCCTCCCCCCCAGTTCTTCTCCTAACCTTGGCTAGCTCTCCTTTGGTTTTCCCTTTGATGTTTCCCCTTAGGGCATTGCCTGGGGGTCTGGACTAGGTGGTCTGTAAGGTCCCTTCCAACCCAAACCATTCCAGCATTCACTTCCATGTGCCTTTACCTGCAGGCAGTGTTTCTGCAGCGATGATTTCCAGAGAAACATGGTTTAAACTGTGTGGGAAACTGTAGGAAAGAAGTGGGATGGAAAGAAGATGGTCATGGAGGGAAGTTGGGAGGTGATAAAAGGAAAGCATGGCACAGTTCAGAAATAGGGTCGTTCTTTGTTTTAAAAAACTCTATATAAAATGTTATTAAAAACCCCATATAAAATACCTTTTTATATAAAAAACATATATAATTTAAGCTGAAGCTTAAATTGCTAAATCCAGCAAGGTAATTTTTCTGATGAGGGATGGCAGATTTTACTAGAAGCCACATATTTCCATTTGCCTAGACTCCCAACTCAGATAGAGCCAAGAAGCTGTAACAGGAATTAATTGCAACTTCATTTTGCAGCCAGTTATGGGTTGAGAGATGAGAAAACGTCTGTCCATTCCCCATCTGACACTCATCTCCCCCCAGCCTCTGACAGATGCCCTGAATTATAAACACACAATGCAATCCTGTCCAGAAGAGCCATGACAAATGAGGACAATTAGACAGTTATGGCAGCAGAAATGACCAAATACTTAAGCAGCTGAGACAATCTGAATAGATTTGTATTAGGGGATGGGGATGGAAAGCCCATGCTGTCCACAACCAAACAAGAAGGCTTGTTACATGAATTTCTATTCTGAATGAACAGGGTTACTCATGGCTGTCTCTGTAAAAGAACAAATCTTGTAAATAAAGGCTCTTTGGGGAAATGTTTAGACAGCACAATCCAGTACTTTCCAGCCTCTGGGCATGTGTTGGCATTCCCTTTCCATTTGCTCCATTTGGTCTGATATTTACAAGATGTTGGATGCACAAAGAAAGTGAGCAGCAGCTCCCAACCTGAGGTTGCCCCAAGGGCCAAGTTCACTTTTGGGAAAATCTGCCCTGCTTTGTCATGTGATAAATATGCTTCCCCTGGAAAAATTTAGGTATTCAGTTCTTGGCTTCCCCTAAGCCTCTGCTGGGTCAGTGCTTCCCCTCTGCCTTCTCTGGTGGTGGTAGAAGCAACTCAGACTCTCCTTCAAAGGGAGGAGAAATCCTGATTATAAATCAGTGAAGCAATGACCATTTCAGCCATTGAAACTGTGAGAGATCAACTGGCAAAAAACATCATAAAGGTGTCAGCTGTGCTTAATAGCATTTGGGTGGCTTTATGACTCTGTTCAGACACATCATCAATGAAATTACCCTAGAAATAGGCAGATGTGAGCAGAAGTGTCTCATGTGGTAAGCACAGGCTCTGCTGCACTGATCAAGTGTTAACCTGTGTTAATAGACCACTAATGAGCTATAAAATCAGGGGAAGGAGTTTCACAGAACAGAAACCACGTGTGTTGTGTACTAATACATTAATTAATACATTGCTGAATTCTGGAGACATCATCAAAGGCTGGTCCTATCATCAATATTTGAAAGCTAATGTAGAATTGTGCCAATTATCCTTATTAAATTAATTTTTTATAGTCACCGCTGTATAATTGTGCCTTTCTAGAGCAATAAACTTACTTCCACCAAGGGAGAATATTCTGTTTACTCTCCCCAAATTCATCCAGACTATTTCATTGATTGCCAAACAGCAGATACAAAGTGCAGTGTATCTCCAAATTGCTTGGATGCTCTTAAGATTGAAAAGCATCTGGGAAACCTCTAATGTTGTTACAGAACATTTTGAATGAAGCACCTTCTTCCACCTAGCCTGAGCGTTCCTGTCCATGGCAGGGATTAGAATGAGATCAACTGTCATGTCCCTTCTCACCCAAACCATCCTGGGATTCCATGGTTCCTTCTAAGATGGCATCTTGGGAGGATTTAGCAGCTGGGTTTCCCCACTGAGTGATGGAATATCTGATGCAAATCTCATGGGTTTGCCCCAGGAATTTGCCAGTGTCATACAAATTCAGGTAGCTTTTCCCTGTGAAGACCAGCAATTGTAGTTGCAAGATTTTAGTACTGAAATTAGAGCTGCACATTGAAAAATTGGTGTGCAAGGAAGAGAGAGGAAAGCAGCTCAGGAGAGGGTAGTTGAAGTGTAAAGCAGTACAACAGGGTGTTTTCCTTACCTCTTCCTGGGGAATGGGTTAAACACTGGGTTGAAACTTACAGCAAAAATAAAGACAATTAAAGGTCCTGGAAATCTCAGCTAAGGATTTAAATGCAACAAATAAATAATGCCTTTGGAGGGGAGTAACAGAACGTTCTTGCTGCACAGGATCTGGCTGGGTGCATGAGAGCCCTGAGGAGTGAGGGAGGGCCAGATTTTTGTCTATCAAATTCTAAACAACCCAGAATTTTCATTCAAGCTTCTCCCTAAGCAAAGAAGAAGAAAAATCTCATGCAGATGCAGAGAGTCTAGATAATAGAAATACTCAATAACCATAATTTGAGCTTGGCTTTCCCATAAATTCAAAGCAATTTCCCCATAATATCATGAAAATATATGGCCTTTCTTGAGACAGCAGAAGCACCAAATAAATCAAAATTTTAATTGACTCAAAAACATTTGCCAGCAATTTAATTTGTCTGATGAGATGGAGTCATATTGAAAACAGTGATGCAGGGAAGCAAGAAGAAAATCAAAACACAAAACCAAGCAGATATTGGACCATGAATACACATTAGGGAATCATAACAAGAAAAAGGAAAGGAGTCAGAGCCCTAATGCCTGAAGAAGCAGCCTTCCTGGAGCACAGCTTGACCACAATCTTCAAGGACCACATCTTTGACTTTTTTGGTTTTTTCCCAAAAAATGTGCACTTTAATAAATGGGTAAAAATATGACTCCCTCTGAAATTGTTGTTGTAAATGGGATGTGCATTTCTGTGCACTGAGAAATGCACAGCAGCCAGGTATGTGGTTACACAACATCCTTCCCATCTCAGGGCTGGTCCAAAGCACCTCTTGAGCATCCTGGGAAAGAGCTTTTCCTAACTCTGCCAGTTGGGAGCTGAAGTACTGGGGAATGTTTCTAAAAGTGAATGCTCTTCAAAACCCCTTTTCATACATGGGGAAAAACTGAGCCAGGCAGTAAGATGACTTTCCCAAAATTTAATTACAAACTGAGTCAACCCTTTCACAGACTTATAAAATTGCAGTTGAACCATGCTGGCAATCTCTGTATTTGCTGACCATTCCCAGTAGCACCACTGCAGTAGAAAGTGCTTTCTTTTCTTTTCTTTTCTTTTCTTTTCTTTTCTTTTCTTTTCTTTTCTTTTCTTTTCTTTTCTTTTCTTTTCTTTTCTTTTCTTTTCTTTTCTTTTCTTTTCTTTTCTTTTCTTTTCTTTTCTTTTCTTTTCTTTTTTTCTTTTCTTTTCTTTTCTTTTCTTTTCTTTTCTTTTCTTTTCTTTTCTTTTCTTTTCTCTTTCTTTTCTTTTTCTTTTCTTCCTCTCCTTTCCTTTTCTTTTCCTTTCCTCTTTCCTTTTTCTTTTCTCTCTTTTCTCTCCTCTTTTCCTCCTCTCCTCTTCTCTCCTCTCCTCCCCACTGGCCTCCCATAGGACAGTGCATTCATTTGGAGAGGCACTGACCAAACAATTCAGCCCAGGGAGGTTCAGACTGATGGCTCCTGAGTGGCAGCTCATGCTGGGAGACACATGATAGTGTCAGATCCACTGGTGGAGAGAGACTGAAAAAATAGGAATAAATGACTCTTCCCAGACTGTTTTATTCCCTGCTGCTTCCTATTCCTGGACAACTTGCTGTTGCTGCATTTCAATTTAAAAGACTTTTTAAAAAACGTCACTGGAAAGGGGCTAAATTGACTGGCTTTGCTTTGTTTTCAGCAGGAGAGATGAGATTTATTTTTAATTTAATTTAATTTAATTGCGTCCCTGCAATCACTACCTGCTTTCCAGCTGTGTTATTAATGAGTGTCAGTACCATCATTTTACTAATGGAGAAATTGAGGCATGGGCAGTGACTGTGATATTCCCCAGGACATGGGTAGGGGTTATTCCTGGGATCTGAGATCCCTTTATCTGGTTCCTGTGCTGCAGCCCCAAGCCAGTCACACAGAAATTGCAATACATCCAGTCCTACTGACTGCTTTTCACACTTGTCTGTGTATGATTTTTCTTATGGGTAATCATCATGGAAAAACAATTGCAAAAGCAGGGAAGAGAGGTAATGATCCATGTGGTAAATGAGCATGAGCAGTAGACCTCCAGGCTGACTGGCAAAGCAGAAAAACAGCATGTTTTACATTGGTTTAGTAAGGAACCAGGCTAAAAACTCCAACCAACATTTATGGGTGCAGGAAACAGGAGGGTTTTCAGAAAAAATAATCATAAAATACATTTCCACATGTTGGAAACTGGAATCAGGGCTGCTTGAACAAGGGTGGCTGGTTTTGCATAGACTGAGTTGCAGTCCTGGAACTCTTTAGTCTAAAAGAGCCTACAAGAAAAATGGAGAGGGATTATTTACAAGGCAGGGTAGTGACAGAACAAGGGGGAATTGTTTCACACTGACAGAGGGCCAGGTTAGATGAGATACTGGGAAGAAATTCTTGGCTGTGAGGGTGGTGAGGTCCTGGCACAGGTTTCCCAGAGAAGCTGTGGCTGCCTCATCCCTGGAAGTGTTCCAGGCCAAACTGGATGGAGCTTGATCCACCTGATCTACTGGAAGGGATTGTAACAAGATAATTTTTAGGTATCTTCCAATTCTGGTCATTCTGTGAATTTATGATTCTAAATCTTTCCAAATGGGTTCAGTGAAATTGTGCAGTTCTGCCTTCCATGAGCAAAACCCATAAAATTCCAGAAGGAATTAACCTTCTGAGCAGTGAACTAGAAGAGGAATCAACTGCCCCTTCAATCCTCTGTCAATTATGTGATGTGATGTGATCTCCCATGTGCAGAACCTGGGCTGGCAGTGGCTCCTTGGTCAGGACTCACCAGCTGTGCTCACCTGGGAAAGTCCAGGCTAGGAAGGGAAGGTCAGGCTGGGAAGGTCCTCTCCTTCCACACTGCCATGCTGGGGAGTTCCTAGGAATCAGGGAGCACACACACCTACAGGGAGAGTTGTTTCACTTCTTTAGTGAAACTTCTTAGAGTAGGTGATGCTCGGGGTAAGGTGAGTGGATGTGTGAACACACTGAAGAGAAGTGGGGTTTTTCTGTCTTTCAAAAAAAGAAAAGGAACTTGGAAATTACAAAGTGACGATGCTTTTAAGAGATACTGCTTTAGGTTGCAAATGCCTGTGTCTGAAATCTAGAAAAATGTTGAGATTTAAGAGCTTATGCAACTATAATTTTACCCATAGTGGTGTATGTTTGCCCAGCCCAACATTTCAGTCACACCACCTTCCCCACAACGCTTCTTTCTCATTTAATGCTCAGAAATTATTTGGGACAATCCAAACCTCAGGGGAACCACACAGGCTGATCATCCTAGCATCTCCATGCTTGGCTAAAACATAAAAAAGTTGACTTAGCACCAAGCTTCCACTAAGAAAACTAGAGAGCCAGGCAGTGACAGCAAGAGGCAGCAGGACAGGGGTGCAAGGTGCTGCAGTGGTACATTGTCATCATTCCAGGCAGCAGTGCGTGGGTTGTGCTGAGGTGCTGCTGCTCTGCTCATCTCTGAGCAATATTGAGATATTTAAACATGATCTGGAGTTGAAAAACACAACCAGATGTTGTGGGCTATTGGGTGGCAGGACACCTGATAGCCATGCCCACTTCTGCAAGGACTGACCTTTACCTTGCGACACCACCACGCCTCCAGCTCAGGGGCTTTTCAGAACACACCATGTTAATAAACACAGCATGCTTATTAACACACCATGGTAATAAACACAGCATGTTTATTAACCACCTCTCCACCCCCTGCTCCAGCTGCCCCAGGGATGATGCTGCCTCTTGGAAACTGGTCCCAAACTGGGAGGCATGGCAAGCGCAGTGTGTGGGGAGACAAATCACTGCTTGACCAGAAAGAAAGAGACCCTGAACTCCCAACAAAAGTTCAAACCAGTGTGGTTTGGGGTAATCAGTGCCTTATGAGGAGTAAAAGGCCTTTAAAAGCCCTTCTGTAGCTGCCCATCTGAAGTTCTGTTTAATTTTGCTCAAAAGAAAGCATAGACATGCTGGGCATTTCTTGTTCAAGGCCAGGCTGGACTGGGCTTGGAGCAACCTGGTCTAGAGGAAGGTGTGCCATGGCAGGGGCTTGGAATGAGATGAGTTTTAAGGTCCCTTCCAACCCAAACCATGCCATGATTCTATTATTCTCTTCCCCATCTTCTCTTCCTTATCTCTTCTACCTCCTTTCCACAGCAGCTCTCTGTTTGGGAGCAGGAAGGTGTTCATAACCAAATCTTCTCACAGACTGAGAATGAGAGAAACCTCCCAGAGCTCTGGCAGTTGGATTTGCAATGGGCTGGAACCCAAACAAGTGCCTAGGCGTGACAGCTCTTTGTCACACCCACAGCAAAGCAGCTCAGCAATGCTATTTACTGAATATTTGTTATTTTGGTGGAAATCAAAAGACAGGATTCATCTGACAACATCCATCCATCTCTATCCCTACTAACAATAGAGGGGAAAACATAATAGAATCACAGAATTGTTTAGATTGGAAAAGCCCTTTGAGATCACTGAGTCAAACTGTTCCCCCTGCACTGCCAAGCCCACCACTAGCCCATGTCCCCAGGTACCACATCAACTAAGCTTCTGAATCCCTCCAGGAATGGGGACTCCAGCACTGCCCTGGGCAGCCTGGGCCAGGGCTGGACAACCATTCTGAGGAAGCCATTTCCCCTCATACCCAACCTAAACCTCCCCTGGCACAACTTGCCATTTACTTCAAGTCCGAAATCTCCCAAACTGGTCAGTCAGGCCTGTGAACTGTGAGCCAAGACTGCAGAGCCAGACAAGAAAAACAGGTGGACAAAGCAGATTCCACCATGTAAAAGCATTGATGTGACTTGGGATGGGTATTCCAATGACCAGGAAACTTCTATTTGCGACAAACAGCGGGATATGGCGAAATCATTGAGCACTGATTGTATCCTGAGGCAAACAACTTTCCCAACTTGTACATTTGTGTATAAATTACTACAATGAGGCAGCATCACTGTGAACACCTGTGCATTTATGCACAGAGAAGATGCAGAGGAGTTGTGATCATGGACACACAGATCCATTTTAAACAGACACCCTGCTATATAAAGGGTGGCTCAACATTCCCCTTGCCAGATGAAAGGAGGAAATATTCACTGTCAAGCAACACCTGAGCAACTCACCAGGCAGAAATGGCTCCAGGTACTTTTTATTACAGTTTTAAAGGATTTGTCAGTGCTGCCATGTGTGTAGGGTGAGAGGAGATGGTGATGGGGTGGTATGTGATATGTGGTGGGATATACACACTTTGTGACAGCCCTAACTTAAAATATGGCAATTTATAAACCAATGAAAAAGAATACCTTTCCCTGCAATGACTTTATTCATTAATTAATCTTTAGCCTAAACAGGCCAAGTCCTATAGGTTCCAGGGCATTTCTCCTCCAAGGGGTGCTTGTCTGAGATTAAGTCTGTGGTCTTTGCTGTAGACAGACATTAGTGTGAGTCAGATGAAAAAGGCTGAAAATAATTAGGGTTGAGACAGATCACCAAATTCTGCAGTCATATCCCAGAGTGGCAGTCAGAGCACAGGTAATGCCACCATCCCTCACCCCATCAGCAGACAGCATGAACCATGGCTACAGTGAGGTGCCCTGGCCCTCACCTGGCACTCACCATCCCTGCTTGCTCCTGTAACCAGAGGGCACCATGCTCCTCTCACATGGGCAAGGACTCGTGAGAGAAGGAAAACCAGGAGAGGATCAGGGAAAAACATTGGGACACACCAGTTTTCATGGAGCAGCCATGACTCCACCTAGGAAGACCCTGCTGGTAACACAGAGAAGCACAAGCTCTTGGTGGGAGCAGGTCTTGGTGGAAGGGTTTCAGAGAATTTTGGAGAAGGCTAAGCTTACTCTTGGTGCCAGCAGGCACTAAGGAAGGTGAGCCTTCACCCAGCATGGACAGAGAGGTTGGGAATTAATTCCCAGGTGCTACTCCCTGCTCAACCCAGTTTCCTGAGGACTGCTAACACCTTCCACTGTGCTTTGCTGTAGGATCCTGGCTGTCTCCTCTGGCCATTGCTGTGATCACTCTGGGACTGCAGTGGCCACAGCAAGCTGCCACCTTCCCAGCCATTCCCCTTTCCAGCCTGTTTGCCAACGCTGTGCTGAGGGCTCAGCACCTTCACCTCCTGGCTGCTGAGACATACAAGGAGTTTGTAAGTGCTGTGGCCTCTGGTCATCTCCTCTCCTTTGGCTTGATGGCTTCAGGGCTGTGCAACAGACAGCTTTCAGCTATTGCTGTCTCCTTTGTCCTCTTTCCATAAGGAGAGGGGCTGTTAACAGGATAGCACAGGTTATGTCCCATCAGACTGGACCCTGTTTCCTCCTCTCAGCCCTCTGATCCTGCACATCCTCCTTCTCAGGGCTGTGGCTGCACAGGATCAGCTGGGACATGTCACAGATATGTGACAAGACTTTCCTGTGTTGGTCACCTCTGGCCCTGGGAGGGTCTGAGTGCTTAAAACTGTCTAGATTCTTCTGCTGACAGGAGCTGGCATGAGCTGTCACTTTGGCAAGAGCTTTGTTTGGGGCCATTTACTCCTTGGGAGAACCTAGTTCAGGTGTGATTTGGGCTCACCTTGGCTTAGAAAGACTTTTAGGTCCAGCATGTGCCAACATGATATTCCTGCTTCCTACCTGCCAGCCCTGTCCAAAGGCACCTCCTGTCTCAGATTTATTTCTTGCATAGAGTAACCATTCAGAACAGCTTGGGAAGTGTCTGAGGTCTTCTCCAGAAGGTGGGCACTAGACCTGAGTGTGTTTGGGATGTCTCCACAGGAACGCACCTACATTCCGGAGGACCAAAGGCACACAAACAAGAATTCCCAGGTAGCATTTTGTTACTCAGAGACCATCCCTGCTCCCATGAAGAAGGATGATGCCCAGCAGAAATCAGTAAGTTTTTTTCACCCTCAGGGCAAGCACAGACCTTCCTGAAGAGCCCAGCTGTGCTTCCCTGTAGGAACAGGGTTCTCATCTGTGAACCCTTGGGTGCTTCATCCCTCTCCTCCCTTTTTCATTACTTGAACCCTACATGAAGAAAAAAATACTTTTCTAGGCTGTATCATAAATCACATTCCCACCCCAAGCATGGGAAAAACTATTGTCTGCAGAGGACACAGGTGTGGGTGGTGCCCCCCAGCCTGAAAACTTTGTGTCTGCTGAAGCTGTAGGAGTGGTGGCACATCTCCAGGTGCTCCAGAGGGAGCAGGACATGCTATCAAATTCCCCTGCAAAGCTTTGACTTTTTTTTGGTCTTAATTTCAGGACATTGAGCTTCTTCAGTTTTCCCTGGTTCTCATCCAGTCCTGGCTGACCCCAGTGCAGTACCTGAGCAAGATGTTCACAAACAATCTGGTTTTTGGCACCTCAGACAGAGTGTATGAAAAACTAAAGGACCTGGAAGAAGGAATACTGGCTTTGATGAGGGTGAGTTGCAGCATGTACCATGCACCACTGTCCACTCTGAAGACTGTGGCATGCTTAGGACTTTGTTTACCTTTAGAAAATGAGATCACAATACTGCACATTGGGTTTCATCACTGGGGAGGATAAGAAAACACAGAACAGCTGTTAACACCCATCACAAAGCACTACTGATCAGGAATCACAACAATTCACACCCAAAATCTTCCCAAACACAGCAACAACAAAAAAAAAGTTCCATTGTACAACAAAATAATGTTTTGTAAAAATTTGTAACAAATTTTATAACAGCAAAGTAATGTTTGCTACATCTCCATGCAAAATAATTTGAAATATGGCAAATTTTGTGATGATTCGCAACATTTTATAAAAACATCTGTGTACAGATGGAAACCTGTACTCTGGTGTTTCCCTCAGATATTAATACAGCATCCTCCTATCAGGGAGTTGTAGAGAGTGAGAAGGTTCACCCAGAGCCTCCTTTTCTCCAGGCTGAGTCCCCCCAGCTCCCTCAGCTGCTCCTGGTGCTCCAGACCCTTCCCCAGCCCTGTTCCCTTCTCTGGACATGCTCAAGCACCTCAATGTCTCTCTTGTCAGGAGGGGTCCATAACTCAGGAGTCAGGAGGTATCCAGCAGTGCCCAGGACAGGGGGGCTGTCACTGCCCTGCTCCTGCTGGACACACCATGGCTAATGCAAGCCAGGTGCCATTGGCTCCTTGCCCACCTGGGCACCCCTGGGCTGGTGTTCAGCCACTGTCCACAGTATCCTCCGGGCTGCTCCCAGCCCTCTGCCCCAGCCTGGAGCACTGCATGGGGTTGTTGTGCCCCATGCTCACCCCCAGCACCTCTCAACCCTCTGGCAGGAGCTGCAGGACCGGAGCCCACGGGGTCCCCAGATCCTCAAGGCCAGCTACGAGCGGTTTGACATCCACCTGCGCAGCGAGGACGCGCTGCTGCACAACTACGGCTTGCTCTCCTGCTTCAAGAAGGACCTGCACAAGGTGGACACCTACCTGAAGGTGATGAAGTGCCGGCGCTACGGGGAGGGGAACTGCACCATCTGACACCAGGGACAGCCCAGTCCTGCTCCAGCCTCCTGGCTGCCCTGCTCCTCTGAAAGAAAACAAGAATAAACCTGCTACTGCCAACCTGTCTGCTTTTTGGGGCTGCTGGGAGGGGCTGGAGGGAGGAGCAGCCAATGGGACAGGGTGGATTTGGGGCTTGGGATGTGGGTTAGGGATTAAGGAAGCCTATTTGGAGCTTGGGGGGACAGGAGAAGTAGATTTAGGGATAGGTTTGTACTGGGAGTAAGTTTGGGACTGTGGGTAGATTTGTGGGAGCAATTTGGGAGTCAGTTTGGGGCTAAAGTGTGGATTTGAGTCTGAGGAGGGTGGATTTGGAGCTAGGGGATGCAGATTTTGAGCTGGGGTATGGATTTGGTGCTGAGGGTAGATTTGAGACTAGGGGGTGGATTTTGGGTTGCAAGGGATAAAGTTGGACCAAAGCATGGAGCTGGGACTGATGGTTGGATTTAAGGCTTGAAGGAACAGAGTGAAATAAATAATAAAGTGCAAGAGAAGGTGAAGTGGGCTTGTATCCCCAAAATAGACCTCCCAGAGACATCTATTTGGAATAGGTTCTGGGAAAAGGTCCTGCTGTGGTTTTTGTCTTTATTTTTTTGGTATGAGGGTGGTGAATACCTGGCAAAGGTACTCAGAGAAGCTGTGATTGCCCTATCCCTGGAAGTGTTCACAGCCAGGTTTCACAGGGCTTGGAGCAACCTGGTCTGGTGGAAGGTGTTCCTTCCCAAGGCAGGGGAGTGGAACTGGACAACTCTTCCAAGCCAGTCCAGCATCTGTGGGTTCCTGCCTCCCCCTCCCTTGGCCCCTGCTGCTCAGCCCACCCAGCAATGGGCTTTATCCCTCCTGGATTTCTGGATGCAGGACAGCAGAGCTGGGCTCCTGGTGCTGCAGTAGTGCCTGGAGGGAGAATTTTCAACATTTTGAGGGGATGAGAACCACCTAGAGCAAGGCTAGATCCAGGCATGCCTTAATATAATCCTGGTGGGATCAGAGCTAGAACAAAAATCCTGGAGATGAAAGCCCCTATTGGGCAGGTGGTTCATCACAGGTTCCACACCACTGCAAACTCAGGTCAGAGCACACACTGCATGGAATCAGAGACAGGGAACCCAGATCCTGCCAGCATCAAAGCACAGGCTGCCCATGCTGTGGGATCAGCCCAGCACGAGGGGTTTGGGGTGCCAGCACACACGGCTGGGTATGTCCAGTTTTCATACACTGGTGCCCCCAGGTCCTTCTCTGTTTCCTCTTCATTCTTTGCCAGCCTTCCCTCATCTCTGTTTCTAATCCAGACCTTTGCAGAAAAGAAATCTTTGCAACAAAATTGCCTTTCTCCGTAAGGAAGAGGGACAAAAACCCTCCAAGGGAGCATTTCTTGTGATTTAGAGTGTGTTATAATAAGCATTTCGCATTTCCAAATAGACCCATAATTTGTGGCATTAGTAGGGACATAGCCTGTTTAAAATATTGCCTGAGGCAAGGTTCATTTCCAAGTGCCCTGTTTACAGAGCTCCTTGAACACACTGGAGATGGCACCAGCTGGTGCCCCCTCATTCTGTGTTTGCTTGTCACAATCAAATTGTGGCAGGATAATTTCTCCAAAGAGACCAGCCTGCATTCAAACACATGGTGTTTCTGAAGCACCTGCGTCCCCAAGTGCTGCCCAGATCCCCCCACTGCAAACAGCTCAGGGGCCAAAGAGCTCTTCCAAAAAGGAACTTCCTTCTGCTCAGATGCACTCTTAGCTTGCTTCACACAAGCAGTAAAATGAAATCCAAACCACATCTAAGCAGATGATTGAAGAACTCAGAATTAAGGATTGCAACTTATATTTTAAAGCCCATTAATCATCCTTCTGAATTCAGATACTTTGCCTTTATTCCTCTCTAGCTTATCAAGGAACTGTTCAAGACATGTCTTTTCTCTGCACAGAGGAACAACAGAGATAAGACAAAACAAGTGGGAAAATTTGGCCTAAGAAAATGTGAATGATATCTAGAAGCTTTTCAGAAAGAGCCAATGAGATTCCCAAATATTTTGGTTTCCAACACAGAGAGGGATGCCTACTATCAAAACCTTTTATGGTTTATCTATCACTCCCCTTCCCAGCAGGCAGGAGAGGGAAAATAAAACAAAAAACAGCTAGTAGGTTGAGATAAGGCAGTTTACTAAAGCAAAAAGAAAGTGAAGGTTTTTGCACACATAAGCAAAGGGGAAGAAAGTTTA
This sequence comes from Muscicapa striata striata, assembly GCA_030060385.1. Taxonomy (NCBI): domain Eukaryota; kingdom Metazoa; phylum Chordata; class Aves; order Passeriformes; family Muscicapidae; genus Muscicapa; species Muscicapa striata. Next base: position 4,570,948 of record JAREIS010000011.1, read on the forward strand.
ATTTCTACATCCAATGTTCAGTCACTTCCCAGAAGCAGGACTTCAGCACCCATGGCAGTTGCTCTGGAAGGCAAATATTGTAGAACAACAAATGCTCCCTGTTCTTCCTCCCTCCCTTAGCTTTTATACCTGAGCTGACAGCATGGAATATCCCTTTGGTTAATTTGGATCAGCTGGCCTGGTTCTGTCCCCTTCCAGGATCCTGCCCACTCCCAGTCCCTTGATGGGGAAAGGGAATGTCAGAGAGAGAGCACTGCCCAGCAGTAGCCAAAACACTGGTGTGCTATCAACACCTTTCCAGCTACACATGCAAAGCACTGGCAAGGCTGCTATGGGAAAATGAACTCCATCTCAGCCAGATCAAATACACTCTTCCCATAAAAAAATAAAACAGTTACCAATGCCTCACAGGTATTCCTAGATCACCAGGACTACAGCAGCTCTCCCATCACTATGAATTCATGTGAATTCATGTCTTATTTACATCTGGTGATCCATTTTGGACCAGCTTGGGGAATTATGCAGCTCAGGAAAGGTAAGTAACAGAATCCTGAGTGGTTTTGGAATCCTGAGATGTGTGAATAAGATTTTATGGCAAAGATGTTTTGGGTCTTTCTCTTTAAAGTGGTTCAGCTCTGTGCTGCTTAGCTCTGAGACAAAAGTCATCAGTGCAAGTATTTCAATGGTTCACACCTGTCCTGGTTTTGGCTGGGATAGGGATAATTTTGTTCTTAAGTTTTTGATGTTCTCTACTATAAAGCAAAGTAGGGTTGGGTCCATTGCTTTCTGTTCTAATCCAGACCCCAAACATTAGCATCTTCTCATCTGTTCCAGCCTTCTTTCCCCCCTGAATCTTGTGGCTTATTTTGCACCAAAATACTATCTGGGGGTAATACCTTCCAGCCCATCTCTGCTCCATTACCTCAACATGGAAAAGCCATTTCCAAAATGGTGATTTAGTTAATCTTTGATGTAGGATAAATTATTAAAGCAGATCCATACAAAATGAAAGACATTTTACCCAGGAAAGAAGTCCTGACCGTAACCTAGATATGCCACAAAAATTGACTCCACCAGCAGGAAAACCTGTCCCTTGCCAGAGGAAAGTGGGGTAAATTATGAAAGATGAATAAGGGTAGAAGGAGAAATTAAGTGACTGGAATGACAGAGCAGAAAATAAACACATCAAGGTAAAGGAAACAAAAGATAAAAGTCAGTTGAGGAAAGGGGGAGTGAATGGGGGTTAAATAATTCAGATAATGATTTATAAGAGTCTTGAGGAAACAAGGGAGCATAAGTCATCTAGGAATCACTGGAGGGAGAGTAGGGAACCAACCAAACTCAGCACGATATTCATGGCATTAAAAAGAGCTGTTGGATATTTTGTGCTATTGAAATTGAATTGCCCCAAACCTCAAAAAAATTGAATTGCTTTATTCAGTGCACCAGGTGCATGGAGGATATCTCCTCCTAATACACACACCAGTATACAGAATATTACAATACATGGTCATACTCTTGCATATTCATTGTTTTCCTTTGAAAAGGTGGGGTTATGCAAACTATTTCTTAGAACTCATCATTAGCAAAGCACAGGCTCAGTGTACCCTGGGGCTGCACTGAGGAAGGATCCTCATCTTCCTCAGTGGTGCTTTGATGAAGGCTGGGCATCTTCCTCACCCTGCCCTTTTCATTTTTCTCCTCTAGGCATGTGCAGTCTCTTGTTAGCTCTTTCAGCAATTTCCTCACTGGTTTTACCAAACCTTGTCTTTCTTTTTTTCCAAGTTTTGTTCCCTATTTCTTGCCAGTTTTCATCTCTCTCCTATATTGGTTATGACATATCTTATTCTTGCCTGGGAATGCCTAAGCACAATGCTTTTAACCCTTGCAAAATAAGGAATTTTTTTACATACGTAAGCAGAAGAAATTGTGTAAGTACTTAGCACAAGTATAGATAAATGCTTAGCATAAATAAGCATAAAAAAGCCTGGCAGACCTAGCTTGATATGAGTGTGCCTTGCCAAAAATTTTAGACTTAGTATACCAGAATAGCTAAGAGGCACGTAGGGAATCAAGGCAGCAATAAGGGTGACTAGCTGCTTTAGGCTGTGTAAATTGTGTGTGGACAGGGTGTGGACTCTAACTGTAAGTATAAGAATCTGATGTAATGTTTCTAATTTCAATGTTTCTAATTTCTAATCACTTGCTTATCAAATACTAACCTTAGAAGTGTAAGCACGTATGGTATTTTTGATAAAATTGTTATATAAACCTGTCCTGGTTTGAAGGACAGGTGTCAGCCAATAAAGGCAGAAGCTTCTCTTTGAAATGGAGAATGTAAACCTCCTTCTTCCAAATTAGTATAATTTGGAAATTAAGGGGCTTTTAGATAAAGATATGGGAATAGGAATAATAGTTTTTTACTAGGAAAATTAAAATAGAAATGCAGTATTACAAAGAACAATCCCAAAAACACTGACAGAGTCAGAATACAACCTGACACCCTGTCAGTCAGGGTGTTGGTAGCAGTCCCATTAAATGGTGGCTGCATCCTCCTGCAGTGACAGATGTGGTTCAGCTGAAGCAGTGCTCCTGCAGAAGGATGCAGTTTTCCTCTGAAGGTCCAGGGATGAAAAAGGGTCTGGCTTTCCTTTGAAATCCAGTGGAAAGATGGATAATCTTTTTGTCCAAAATCTCAGTTTTTATCTAGGTAGGAAAGGCTTGGCTCCTCCCCCTGGCTGGAGCATCTCCCAGTGGGATGATGTAATTTTATCAGTCATACAGTGGGACTGAATGGCCCAGCAGCAGATGATATCTTCCTGGAGGGAGGATGGGTTGTGGAAAAGATAAAGGTGATTGCCCCACCTGGTTTTAAGATGGCCCATTAGCAGAGAATATGTACCACAGAGACAAGGAATCAGTACCCCACCCAGCTTCAACAGATGGTGATAGAATACACATTTCTGGGCACATCCTGTATTGCAACCCAACACAAAACCCATTGAAATTTTTAGGTGTCAGAGCACTTAAGGTGGGGGGCAGACTCTTGCTCTCCTGACAACTAAAATAATAGTGCTTTTCCAGAAAATCCATTTGTCTGTCAACTTCTCTGAATCACTATTTGGACAGACTTTGACTTGTGTCTTGCTTTTCCCCTCTCTGCTTCACTTTCTGTCCTTCTCTGGTCAGGTCACATACCCAATCAATCAGTAAATATCAATAACAATTGTCACATGTAATATTTGGCTTGATTTCATCTGAGAAGTCTGTTGAAAGGAACACCCCACGGTTTCCCTTCCAGCAGAACAAGGACATAACCCATAAATCAGAAGGGCAGATTGAACAATCCCAGCAGTTTTGGTCACTTTACACCACAGATGCTGTTGGCCTCAAATCCTGATGGAATCCTCCCTCATTTCTGCCCTGGTCTTTGATGGATCTGTCTGGGAGCTCTCCTTAGCCACTGAACAACTTCAGTCACTGCCTCATTAAAAGGAAATAGCCCATAAATAAGGAGCTTTGCAGCATTAATCCCTGCCCATGCTGCCAGTAAAGCATCTCCAGTGTGAACTTTACACATATTCTTATCCCTGGGCAATGCTGTTCCCTGAAAAAAAACAGCAAAAGCGCTCAGAGCTGTGAGGCCTGGAGCCTACAAAGGATGAAATCCAGCCTGAAACACTCTCCCAAGCACTTTCTTCTTCATTTTTCAGTACTGCTGCTCCTCTTCTCTGGTGAATATGTGCTCCCTGGACCAGGATTATTACCCAGCTCCTGGATGGAGGAACAGAAAACTTTGCCCCCTTGCTTCTATCTGCCTCCATTGCATGAATTTCTGAGTTTGAAATACTGCTTTTCTTTCATTGCTCTAATTTCTGGTCTCCTGTCTTGCTCTTATTTCAACCTCAGGTTTTTTTGCTTGGGGGATTTCCTCCTCTCCCTCAACCTTACACATTTACACCACTGCTGACACAAACCAGAGCCAGAAGAATGGCTGGAAGAATGTGCCATGTACACCACAGGTAAAAGCAGGCATGCAAAATTCAGCAGCACTGAATTAAGCTTGCTGGTGGGAGGATAATTCATGGCCAGGTTGGACTGGGCTTGGAGCAAGCTGGTCTAGTGGAATATGTCTCTGTTCATGGTAGGGAGTGGGATGAGATGATCTTTAAGGTCCTTTCCAACCCCATTCTATGATTCTATGATAAGTCAGAACACTGCAATATTATATGAAATTAAATTAGAATTTTAAGGTGTTTTTGTTTGTCTGAAATATTGTTCCACCAGTCTGGTGGAAAAACATCACTATTTACACAAATATTACACACATTTTCTTCTCCCTTGATTTAGGTCAGCATTTAAATCAACTCTACTGCCTCAAAACCTACCTCTGGAAAACTTCATCTTCTTACTTCAGACACATTTCCCTACATTCTCCACTGGTGAAATGAAAGCTGGTGGCCACTTTTTCCTGCTCTCACCTTCAGGGAACTGAAGAGGCAGACAAAATGTTTATCTTTTGGTGCATGTTTGGGTTGCATTTTCTGCCTCTCTAAGCCACTCCTAACAATCAGATACTGATGGAAGAACAAGCCTCTTTTTCCTAAGTTTTCCACTGTGGATATCTTCGTTCCTACCCATAATTGTGTAAAGATAAGATCTTTGGCTAACAGGGCACCAACAACTCCAGGGAACTAGAGCAAAACCTCTTGCAGGCAACCAACATCTAGCACTCAGCCTTTGGACTGGTCTCCTCTCTAATAATTGTGCAGTCATGGTAACTATATACAAGAACAGTTAATTAATTAATCATGTGTAACAAGGGTCCTTGAGCTGCTGAGTGAGGCACACTTGGTGCAATTATTCATAGGCATTAATCTCTCTTGTCCAGCATTTGATAAGGACTCTAGAACACCTTCCCTAAGGAGACAGGCTGGGAAAGTTGGTGCTGTTCAGCCTGTAAAACAGAAGGTTGAATACCTCAGAACGTCTTCCAGTATCTGAGGGGCCTATAAAGAAGACAGAGAGGAAGTTTGCATCAGGAAATGTAGTGACAGGACAAGGGTTCAGACTGAAAGAAGGAAAATTTAGGTTAGATATCAGGAAGAAGTTTCTCCCTGTGAGAGTGGCAAGACCCTGGCACGAGTTGCCCAGAGAGGCTGAGGCTGCCTCATTCTTGGAAGTGTTCAAGGCCAGGCTGGATGGGGCTTGGAGCAGCCTGGTCTAGTGGAATATGCCCCTATGGCAGGGCAGTGGAACCAGATGATCCATAAGGTCCCTCCCAACCCAAACCATTCTATGATTTTCCTTAAGTGATACCCAAATTGGCAATGAGTTGAATATTAGCAGCCTCAAAAGAAGGTCTGAAATATTTGTGGCTACAGCACAGTGACAAGGGATCTGCCAGATGTTGCACAAGGTGTGCCTCACCTGGAAATATCCAAACACAAATTCCTGACAGTGGTAAGAATTTATAGTGCATTAAATCTTCCAAGCATCTTTGAAGAGAGTTGTTGCTTCTATCAACTAGGATTCTGGCTTAATCTTTGAAATCCAGTGTGATACCTCCACAAGCTCTGGATATGAATCTATCTCTCTGTTGCCCACGTAAAATAGAGAGACCTTTAACACCAGCATTGCTTCCCATCTATGAATAAAGGGAGACTTGGACCCATTTTTCTGTGTAACTTTACTATACATAAATCAAGGCACAGACATGCTAACTGCATCACACAATAACTTCAAAGTGCTTGAGAGACAACAGAAGTTGTCATTCAGCTTTCATCATCAGCTTTATTTTATGCCAGCCAGACAATACACGTTTCATGCGCGCTACACGTTTGCTCCAGCTGCTGCTCACACGGAACTTCCTGACTTCAAGTGGGTTGGTCTTGCACTAAGGTACTTGGTTCTTGGTCTGTAGCACCAGTGTTTTTTTCAGGGGTCCTGGAAGCAGAGAAAAAGCATCATTGCAAAGCTATCAGAGCAATCAGCTGGCCCATGACAACAAAATGCCACCCCTGAGCTGGACTTTCCCCATGAGCAATGGCTCTGCAGAACATTCCCCAAGCAACCACACATTTGGTATGTCCTCAGGCTGGCTGATGAGTGGTCCTGCTCCCTCAAGGAACTGGTCCAAAACCCATGGATGTCCCCAAAACCTTGACTTTTTGACCAGCCCTTGGTTTAACTATGACCAGGATCACACCCACCATCAGCTACAAAAAATGCTTGCCAATTGATTATAACCTGCATCGAACAAACACCTTGCTGTAAAATTGTCTCACAAAGAAGCAGTTTGTTTCCCTCATGACAGATGGTAAAAGCCCTGTCACCGTGGGGTTGAGCTCTTGTGCTGCTCAGGAAGCACCTGGAACCTTTTAAAACAGCCAGCAGGAAAGCAAGCCCAGCTAATGTATACTAACCCCAAACTGAGAGCACTCCCAGGAGACACCAGGAGGTGATGGTGGCACCAAGGTACTGGATGCCTGGCAGGGTCACCTGGATAGTCTTGGATGGCAGCACAAAAGAACAGAGGCACCCTGGAGTTAGGGCAGATGCTGCCAGTAGATGCTCTGGGTATGTGTTGGAAGGAAGGCTGGGTCTTGAGAAAGCATAGAGGGAGGGATGGGAAAGGAAAGATCTGTAGGGAATAAGGGAATCAGACTTCATTAGGAAAGAGGAGGAGGATCTCTGGGGATGAGGAGAGACATGGATGGATGGGAATGGGTCTGTTAGGGTGCAGAAAGCAGTTGATGATGAACAAGAAACCTGCTAAGATTTAAAATGGGCAGCTTAACATGGTGGTTGCATCAAGGCACTGTGGAGATCCCCGTTTGTCCCCCAGTCCTGCATCATTTGTGTGCAGGGAATGGTTCCAGGTTAGAGGAGGGAAGGAGGAGCTGACACCATGGAGTGGCTGGTTACCATTTTCTTGGTCTATGAAATCAGCCCAACCCAGACACGAGAAAAACCATTTCTGTGTGAGAGGCTGGTGGGGCAGGACCATGTGAAGAGCCCTGGCAGGACAGCTCTCCCTCAAACACTCATCCTCACCTTGCCCTTTTTGCTTACCACAAAGAGACATTTGCTGCCAGAAGCTGTTGGCAGAGGTTGGTAGGAACTCTGCTGAGTTCTTTCAGCCCAGCAGCTCCTCTGGAAATGAGGTGAGCCCAGCACCATTAATCAAAGGATTAGGGGAAAAAGGCAGAGCAGGTCCATTCTGATGCACAGGGATCTGCCAGGACAGGACCCAGTGCCTGGTCTCTGGAGAAGGCTGGACACTCCTGCACATCCTTGCCAGTGGAAATGGTGCCCAAGGACACCTGCAGTGCAGTTTGAAGGCCATCAGCAACTACTCCATTTGCCAAGCACATCTTCACACCTCATTTAGTGAGGGAGGATGCAGGAGCCCTGGGGCATGGTCTCAGGCTGTCCTGTGCAGGTGATGATCCAGGTTCAACCCAATCCAGGTGGATCAACCCACCTCTTCCTTGGAATGCTGCCCTGCTCTTGCTGCTACCCTGCATTTCAGAGGAGAGCTTTGAAAGCAAAAAAATCATCTCTCCCTGAAGTTTTCAATCTGCTTCAAACTGTTTTCAATCCACCAGCATTTTCCTGAGCCCTTGCTAGAATCACTAGGGGAATTCCCCAACCTCATCAGCACTGGGGTGGTCCCTCCCTGTTTGACTGTCCCTGACAGTCAAAAAGCTGCTGCCTGCAGTGTATGTTCTTCCTTTTAATCTGCTGGCTCTTTTCCCATGACTGTGTGCATCCTTCAGGCATGGATGTCAGACCTGAGGAGGAGAAAGAGGCTGTCCCATCTCATCCCCAGGCTTCCTTTGTTTGCATGAATATAAACAACTGTGTCCATCCAAAGCTGTCTTAAACTGGAAGGGTGTGTGTGTGGTAGGTAATTTCATTCTTTTCCCCTGGAGCTGGTATTCAGAACAGGGCATGCACAGCAGAGAACAACCATGGCTGCTCTCTGCAGGGCTGCACAGCAAGGTCTAGCCCAAGAAGAGTGGGAAGAGTGAGCTGGCAGTGTGCAAACTGGAGAGTTGAAAGGAAAGCCTGATCTGAAACATAACAAGCCCCAACACACATGCAGTAACATTTATAAAATTATCTTTAAGACAAGCAAGGAAAGAGTTTGGAGACCTTTGCCCTCAGGAGGGCTGCTGATGGTTAATTTTGTTGGGTTAATTTTGTGAGAAGGGGAGAAATGTAGAAGAGGTGAATTGGAGGGGACAGATTTCTCCTTCTGAGAGAGGTGCAGAAAGAGTATGAAATTCAGCAGGGGTTCAATTCCCAGAGGGAGCACAATTTGTCTGGAAATGACCAGACCCCCATGAGCACACATAGTGCCATCTCCTCTTTGTTGGCCATGGTATAACCACATGGAGCTGGGATTTTGTGACTTGGGTCTAAACTTGCTTCTGACAGTTCCAGCAATATTATCCTGTTCCTCAGAGATGTGGAGCTCACATCTCATCCCTGCTCCTCTATGAATTCACATCTTGATGTTTTGGTGCCCTCATATCAAAATGAGCTGATGACTTGTATCATCTTCTGCAAAATTACCTTAATTTAAAGCAGTGTAGCTATTTTGGGAGCTCTTATGAGTCTGTATAAGCACACAGAAAATTAAAAGTTGCCTTTAAGAGAACTAGAAGCAGCAGGAATCCTCTACCAATTTCTATCCATCAGAAACAGCAAACAAACCCAGGCACAGAACTTTGGTGCTGAAGTAACATTTTAAAGGAAAACCCATGAGAAGTCTGTCCCTTCCTTCCCAGAGAATTCAGGTGAGGAGACAGCTCTTGTCTGTGGAGGAACCACCTTTTGGTTAGTGCCCTTATCCAGGAGGACATTGGCAGGTTCATGTTCCTCAGAAGACAGAAACTCATTGATTTCTGGGCAAATGCAATTCCCATTTAGGTTATGAGCAGGTTATGACAAGTCACTTCTGTCTTCTGAATGTTGCATTGACCTTTGTGCACTGAAGCTTGTTGTCTTTACAAAACAGCAGCAAAAATACAAACCTGAAAAATGGTCTTAACATGGTACTTTATCATTGTAGAGTTGCATTCTTTGGAAAAGGCACATCAAGCAGTAGAGGTAACACGGTGAATTGCATCAGGGAAGTGCAGAATTTCAGCCTTGCTCTATACCTGAGCAAACAGAGGGGTTGCTGTCCTTGCAAAGGTGTGAGACCTGGAAAGGTGCACCTGTTTGGGGCCAGCAAGGTCAGAAGAAGAAGAAAGTGCCTGGTTGTGAAATCTGGCCTGATGTAGGTGTGGGATAAGCAACAAGGAACTCAGCCCTTTGGAGCTCAAAGCAAAGCAGCAGCTCTTACAGAGCTCTGCTAGCACAAATCTATGTGTTAGAAGATTTCTGCATATCTCCAAGTCAGATGAGGACCTGAGCAGCACGGAGGAATCATGTCCTAAATACTAGTCAGCCCCTAAAACTGCAGCTGAGATTTTTTCAGTGCTTTTTTACTGATGGAATCTACAGCTTGGAGGAGGAGGCAGCAGCATTGTGGAAGCAAGGCAGGTGGAAGTAAGTCATGGTGGCACATAGGAAAAGATGCAGGATAACACCTGCATCAAGGAATTGATCCTTTTTTCCAGTGCCTCTTTCCAGCACCTACACCAAAATTCCAGCAGCCTGGAGATGTCAGGCACAACCCAGCTGCAAGCCTTGCTTGTCCTAGATGGCATTTCCAGGCTCCTCACTGAGGATTTGGGCTCCCCACACATTTCATCTCTTCTGCCTGCTCTTGCAGGCAGGACAGGACAGGAACAGGCACTGAAGGAAGCCCAGGGGACTGAGCACTGCTTGATCCCTCTCTCATCCATGTCCACCAAACTGTTTCAGTTTTGCCTCTTGTGGGATCCTCAGACCTAACTCCTGCAGATGGCCCATGAAACCAGAGTGGTGACCATGCTCTGAGCTCACTCAGCATGACCAGAGCCTCCTTTGCTTTCTGGCAGGCTGGTGTCACTCCAAGGGCAGCGAGGGTCACTGCAAGGGGAGAGGAACTGAGCTGCTCCTGCAACGTGCCATGTTTGTAAGGAAGAAGCACAGCCTCCATGTGCACCAACAGCTCCAGCCAGCACTGACCAAAACAGCACTTTGAGGCCACAAATCAGGACAAGGAGGCAGCAAGGAGCCATCTGAGACAGAGTCACAACTGGGTCTTTGATGTACTCACAGGTAGAAGGGACCATGGACTAGGTCTAGTCTTTAACTGGGATGAAGGAAGCAGATGTCCAGGGCACCTTCTGAGCCACAAGAAGCCCCCTGGGCATCCATCTCTTAAACATACTGAGCCAGCTTTTGCTGATTCCCCTGAGAGATATATCTGCTTGGATTTCCACTGACACACCTCTGCCCACTGCTTTCTGTTACAGGGGAATGTCCTGTAAGTGTTCCTTTACCATCAGCTGCTTCTGCTCTGGGCTATAAGATTTCTCTTTCATTCTCCTTGGCTGCTGCATTTGTTGAGCCACTTGGCAGCACAGGACATCTCTGCAGGAAGCTGGAGAAAAGCCAACCTCTTTATCAGATGCACCAGAATGGCAAAGGACAGAAGATCCTGCAGCTCTGAATGTGCCAGGCTCCTACACTGACAACAAAGCTTGTCCCTGTGGCTGTAAAAAAAAAAAAAAAAAAAAAAAAAAAAACAAAGGTACCAGAGGACAAAAGCATGAGCAGTGTCATCCTAAAAGACAGACAGACCTGTGGAAGCAAGACCAACTGCTTGACTGGCCACCATGACAGACACACAAGGCACATCTAGTGAAGTCACACCAAGAACAGAGAGAGAGCAGGGGCAGTTGGTAGGTGAGTATCCTTTATTCAAGCAGTGAGTGATATCACACAGTACAGGCAAAGAAAAAGTCTTACAGTCCAAGAGAGACAGACATGAGACAGTAACTGAGGAGGATGGGAAGGAGAAGGTCCTTGGTGGAGCTGGGTATTTGGGGTGATGTGGAGGGGAAAGGTGTTGAAAGGGGAGAGGTGGGAGAAAGCAAAGGATTGGAGAAGCATTGTGGGACAGACACAGAAAAGCTGGCAGATGGGATGGAGAGAAAATTATTCTGAAGGCAAGAAGGAATGGTGGTGTGGTGGGTAAATGGGGTTAGATGGAGAGGTGAGAGCATTGCAGACTGCAAGGGAAGGAGCCAAGGGGGAGAGATCTCTGATCAGCAATGAACCTTGGGGAGAGGGGAGAGAGCAGGGGCAAGGGGGCCAAAGACATTGACTGTCCTGCAGCTCCAAAGCACTACCTGCTTCATTAAATTTAGGGTACACTGTGGGGGGGCTGTGTATCTGCTAAAAAAATCACAGGATCACAGATTTATTTGGGTGGGAAGGATCTTCAAGATCCTCTTGTTCCAGCCCCCCTGTCATGGACAGGAACACCTTCCACTAGACCAGGTTGTTCCAGCACTAGTGCAACCCTGCCTTGAACACTGCCAGGGATTGGGCAGCCACAGCTTCTCTGGGCAAATCTCTTGGCTCCAAACAAGGTGGCCAAGCTGAACTTGTCTTCAGTTGGGTACTAAATCCTGAACCAGACCAAGGAGCAGGTCAGTCCAATGGCCAGGGGCTGCTCTCTGGATTTCCCTGCCTTGACCATCTGGTACTGGAGCCAACAAGTGTTTATGGGTGTTGTTAACTGGCAAGAACAGACCCATCTGCCCCCATCATGAGGTGAGACTCCCTCCACCATGTGCCATGCAGGGTGCTCTTCACTCTGCTGTGCCCCAGTTCTCCAGAGCTCTTTCAGAGCTAGAGAGGACACACTGGTCTCTCCCAGAAGATACAGGAACATCCAGCTTTGTTTGGGGCTTGGGGTTGTTGCATGCCACAGGCTAGCTTGGGGTGGGCAGGGCACAACAAGGAGGGTTCAGAAATGCTTTTCCCTTCCCATCTCTCACAATTGCTTCACATTAAAAGCAATCATGGCTCTCACATATCATAAGATCTGCCACTACCATCCATCATTTTTCTGGCGGCTGGTCCTTGCCATTGGCTTCCATGGAGCACACTGCCTGAAGGGAAAGCTGGCATTTTAGAAAGCATAAAGATGCCTTCAATCCACTAGTAGTATTTTCTTTTATTCTTGCCTCATGTCCTCCACATGATAGTCAGGATTAGGAAGTTGTTCCCAAGGCACCCTGCAACAGAAATTAAGAGTGTTTACAAGCAATTCAGAGTTCATGATACCACCAGTCCTGAAGTGCTCAGAGCTGTGTTACCCCTCATCACACAGCCCTGAGCTTGGAAGCAGACCCAGAGGCAGTAGTGGAATTGCTCCCAACCCACAACACTCAGGTGAATAAAGGCAAATGAAAGTGAGGTGCCAATTCCCCAACTGAATCAAACTTACCATGGCACTGCTGGAACAAGGCAGAGCAGAAACCCATGTCTGGACATCACAATATTTTCCAAATGTAGAAAAGATACTGTTCTTAGAGCTGAGCACATCTGTCTCATCGTGTTTGTACTAGGGAATTTCTCCTTGTTGTATGGCTCCTCTTCGTGATGTGATGTCACTGTTGGGGATGGTTGTTATTCCTTGGATGTTGGGAGGTACAAGCTATGTCAGAAGCATCTTCTTAAAAAGTCTCTTTCTCTCCTGCACTGGCACATCTTTAAATAAACCCTAAATCAAAAGAATATCATGACACAAGAGGCTCCATTTGTATAAGGGCTGATATGTCAGCTGTTGAAACATCCTTTTACCAGTCAGGGATGTAAAAATGATGTTTTAATCATTGAGCTGAGGTTTTCAAAGGGAGCTCAGTTCTGTGCCCAAGCTGGAGTGGAAGGATGAAGAGTGTCAAGGAAAAACTTCAGCCACCCATGCACAAAGTTCCTAGATGAGTGGACACAATATTTAAAAGCAGCTCAGTAAAACTGGAAGCAGGGAGGCAATTCCTCATGAGACTGCTCATGGCAGTCAAAGCAACACCTCTGCAAAGCCTCTGATCACTCTCAAATCACAGAATTATTTAGGTTGGAAAGGATCCTAAGATCCTCTGTGGTTAAGTATTTGAGGGGGAGACTCGACTTTCAAAATTCAATTTATTGTCTCCCCTCCTTGTTCACTTCACCCAGACACCAACACTGACAAACAAGACTATTTTTCCTCCAGCCAGTGCCTCCACACCCCCACACTAAATGCTCTTATAAGACAAGACACTTCATTTTGAGTGAAGCCCTCCAGCACAGCCCTTGGAAAGAGGTGGGCAGTGCCAGTCACCAGTGATTTGGTGAGGACTGAGGAGTCAGTCAGCACCAGTGGTTCAGACAGTGATGGTAAAAGACCAGGAAGGCCAGGCCTTCCATCAGCCCAATAGCTCCTACTGTTCCCTTGAAATGCATCCTGCCCCTTTCTGCATAAGGCTGAGTGAGTTCAGAGATCAGCAGGGCAGCCAGGGCATCTTCTCCAGCACTCACTTTGGGCAGCTGCAGGGAGCAGATGGATTACCTAGGAAGACTGCAGCATGGAAAAGACCCTTTGTGTCATGGCAGAGGCACTTTGTTGCCCATCATGGATTGTCACAGATAAGCCCCAATAATAATAATAACCAATCTTATAGAAATGAGCTAAATTTTCTCTGCTACCAGCTGTAGAGAGTGAAATGATAAATTCTGCAACCTACAGCCCAGCTGAAGCACTCCAAAGATCATACAGGAAGAAGTGACTGATGAATGGATGAAACTGGTGGGGAAGGGAGAGGGAAGGCAGAGTGATATAGAGGACATCAGAAAGCAGCACTGTTACTAGCTTGTGGTCAAAAATTCAATAAATTCAGAAAGTGATTTCAAAACTAGGCAGGGATGAGAAATGGCACCCTTAGCAACAGGAAGGCAGAAAAGTTTGGTGGCCCAAGGATGTCAAAAGAGAGGAGGAGGAGGTGGAGGAGAGGTTTCAGATCATAGAATCATGGAATGGTTTGGATTGGAAGGGACCTTAAAGACCATCTAATTCCAAACCCCCTACCATAGGAAGAGACACCTTGCACTAGACCAGTTTGCTCAAAAATACAGTAATTTTCTTTAGGTTGGTAGGGATATCCATTAAAGGAGAAAAGGTGATTAAAAATTGGAATTGCAGGCTAATTAGAAGAAAAAAAAGAGATTAGGCTAAGATTAGGGTTCAAAATTCAAAGTAAAATTGTGCCCTCAGGCCTGCTTTCTTCTCAAGTGTCATTTTCTCCAGACAGCCAATGCTTTAATTAATATTAAATCACTGCTTTGCACTTCTACAGACTCTGCCAAGCACTAGCTCAACAGTGGCTGGGTTTGCAGTGCACTAAAAGTGCTCAACCCAAGAACTTCCAAACCCAATCTCCTTCCAAAGAGGATTTATAGCCCCTTCAACCCTCTTATTGGCCTTTCAGATGTTCTTCACAGAACAACAGAAAAGTTTGGGCTGCAAGGGACATGAAAGCTCAATTAATTCCAATCCCCTGGCATGGGCAGGGACACCTTCCAGTGGACCAGGTTTTTCTGGTTTGGTTTAGGGAGAAAACAAAAGCTGTAGACAGCTGAAAAAAAGTGTAATTAACATTGGTAAATACACATTATCTACCCTCCCTCCATCACTCCTTGGGTCTCTGCTCCCTGAGCCAGGACAAGGTGGACATGAGCAAGGCACCGCACGGACCCTCTACTCAAAGATATTTTATATAGAAAATAAAAGAAAACTTGCACCATCCACATGGTTTTACTGTCCATCTTTGCATTGGCAAACCCTTATAGCTCATGCCAAACTGGCCTGAGGTCAGCAGCCACCTAAAGGGAGCCAGACAGTGCCAGCCCAGCTGTCCCTAAGCAGCACCTCTAAGCAACACAAGCCTCATTTCAGCTGGACAGGCATTTCTTTCACTTAACTGTTCTTCTGATTGAGAAAACAAGATCAAGGAGGTGGTATTAGTCTTCAGCATTTATTTATCATTGGAAAAAGAACCCTTTGAGCAAGCAAAGATCACAAGCACGTCACAATCAATTGGCGGTACATTAACATGTGTGTGTGTGTCTGTGTGTGTACGTGTGTGAGACTTCCATCAGAATACCAACAATGGAAAAGCACCACGAGGAGGTGTGCTTAACATGTTTACAAGAGACAGTTTGTGATATGCAACCAAACCCAGGCCACAAAATATTAATTAGACACTTCCTATCTGCCTCCAAGAGGCAAGAGTTTGTGGAATGCAGGGGTGCCAGGTTTTGGCACCGCTGTGCTGCAGATGAAGAAGCAGGTGATTGGTGTGCAAAGCAGTCAGGAAACAGGAGCTCAGTCAGCAATTAGCACCATTTTGCAGAAAGGAGTAACAGTACAATACAGTGAAAATGTGAAAGCAAGCAATAGCACAGGAACTCTCACAGGGTAAAAAGCAAAACATTTCTTTTTTTTTTTTTTTTTCTTTTTACAAGAAAAGTAAAACATATTACAAATCAGCAGTGGAACAGAATCAGCATTGTGGTAGCTGGAAACACAGAACAGCAGAACACTGTTTCCCAGTGGGATTGAAGAGTTCAGAGCCCAAAATGAAATTGAAATGGCAGAGATTTGGTCTCCTTTCTGATAAACCTGAGTGGGTTGGATGGGCATAGGGTCTGTGGAAGGTACAGCAATGCAGGATTTCACTGTGAGGCTTGCCTCTGCTGTAGTTCCTGGTATTCAATGCAGTGCCAGCCCATGAGCTTGGCTATTTGTGTGTGCTTGGGTGCATGCTGCAGATATGTGCACATGGAGCACAAGCCAGGATTTCTATCCCTATCTTGTTGATGTGAGAGGAAGATACCCAGGCCTTACCAGTCTCCCAGGCTCTTTCTGCAAAGAAAACCTTTCAAGGACCATTCATTCCACCTAAAGATAGGTGTCAAAAATAGGCAGCTCAATGGCCCTTGGAAAGTTCCTTCACTAGAAAGGGAATTAAAACCACTGGCTAACACTTCATACCTCGCTATGTAGTGACCTCATGGAATGGCTGGAGTTGGAAGAGACCTTAAAGGTCTTCTAGTTCCAAGCCCCCTGCCACCAAAAACCTTCATGTATTAAGGAAACATAAAGCTGTATTCTGACCACTCCCTGTGTATGTCTCAAACACTGTGATGGATGCTCTCCATTAAGAAGAAACCATCCCAGGTTGGATGATCAGTTCATCCAGAGTGATGGAGATGCTTGGATTAGGTGGTCTGAGCATCTTAGTGATGTTCCTTGGGAAAAATTCAGTTTACCTTGAAGTCAAGGGCTAAATTCTCATCAAATTCCAGGTGAAATGGTGGCAAGTGTGGTGTATCTTTAAATGTGAAACTCAGGGCTGAAAAATAATACAAAGAATTGTTTTTCATGGTCTGTCCTTATGTAAAATTGGTCTGTTGAGCTATTTGAACTGTCTAATGCCTTCCTGATGTGTTCTGCCTGCTGTGACATATCATCTTCACAGCTTATGCTACATCCTGCAGGAAAGGACCTTACTGAGGAGTGTGAAGATGCATGAAGCATCACAAAAGCCAAGGAATCACACCAAGTCTTGGGAGCTCATCTTCTCTGGCTAGTTGTCCCTTATGTGACAGGTAGGAAGAGCTGTGAGCAGCACGCTTCTCTGCCAGCTCAACCCAAGCCTTTTGCTGAGCTGCTCTGGGGACAGAGCTGAGCAGTGCTGCAGGGGCTTCTGAGCACTCAGAAAAGCAATGATCAGTATGGACAGCATCTCCATGAGGCATGCACATAAAAAAAAAATTGGAAAAAAAAAAAAAAGCACTACATTCACAAAGATTTCCACAGTTTTACTTCCTGGAGGATTTTCCCTGGTTTCCTCCTAAACAGCGGAGGTTTAAATATATATATATATTTCTATATATGAATATATATTTTCCACATACACAACCTGACTAGCTCATAGCACACAGTTCTAACACAGCTAAGCTTGGAATTACACCACTGAATTCAGAACACTACATTTACTGGTACTCAAAGGTTTAGGCTGTTAGCGCAAGGCAAACAGGACACATCACAGGATACACTGAACTTGGCATTTATTCATTACTAAGGCCAGCAAATGTCACTATCTGTATATCACAGAGCTTTCCACCTCATTGGAAACTTTCACTCAACCTTGTAGCCCACCACTCACTTATGTTTCCAAAAGACCCAATTCTAATGGGATGAAACCCCAAAAACTGGACTTCTCACCCTCCAAACCCATCCATTTTTCTGCTAGATAGTTTCACATCTCTAAAATACCCCTAGCAGTAAGACTTTCCTTATTCCACCACCTCTACAGCAACACACAACCTCCCTACTCTACTTCCCATCTCTGTCCTCGTGCTTCCCAATTGTCCATTGGAAGTTTCAAGCTGGACTTCATATTAGGAGAGAAAATTTGGAGCTGCAAAAATAAGTAACAAGAACCCTGCATTTTGACTTGCAGCCACTCTGCTGTGGGAGGGTTCAACAGCTCCATTTGGTGGGATAAACATTAATCCTTATGTATTTAGGACCCAGTCCAGAAGTTAGGCACATAAATTTGGATTGGGACCACAACTCTGCTGCTGATCCAGTGACCCAGACTCTGTGGCATGCAATGCCATTCTGCTGGGCCAGTTCACACCCACTGACAAATGGTCTGCTGTGTTTGGGGCTTCCAAACTGGTCGTGGGGATTTCCTAGAGTAAGAGCACAGTAAATACAATTTAAACCCTGAGATCTTGTCTGGAGGGAGTCTAGGGATCCCAGCAACTTTTTTATGGCCCTGTTGAGATGCTCATGAGCCAACATGAACACAAGCAGCTGGAAGAACAAACACAACAGGGTCTGACAGCTCCAGCCAACCTTGGTGACACATTTCTTTCTACCCCTTGGAAGGTCACATCTGCAAACTAAACCACTTTTTAAAACCTAGCTCTGCCTATTGGCATCCCAGAAGTGAAGAAAGCAGACCAAGATTCAAAACAAAGCAGGAATAATTAACAAGTTCCATAACTTAGGGGAAACAATAGGGAAGAACAACCTGCTGATAACCTAGCCTAACCTGCCATGTGCTTGGAAAGTTTTCACTGCTCACTGCACCTTCCCTCACCTTTTTTTTTTTTAATCAAGGACTTCAAGTGCTGTTGGTGAGTGAAGTTGCCTTGATGCAGCTAGATGTACTCCCAGCTACCCTTGGGGAGGATTTGGCCCTTTGCTTCCATGGGATCTCCTTTCCCGTTGCTTCTTGGAGCAGAATTCCCATCAGTGTCACCAGGGGAAATTGTTCTTGGCCACACCATTGATTTTGGTGGATTTACAGCATATCCATGGCACCATGAATGAGCTGATCCTCTCTGCCTCCAAACCCCTTTAGCTGTTGACACCAGTGGGAAATGACACAACAATGGCCACCCCAAAAGGGCCTCATGGGATGAGAGCACAGCCCCTCCATGGCTCAATGGGCACTTCCATGCTTCCAAAGCACTGAAGAACCAAGCCTGAGGAAAGGGACAAGCTGTTAGATGTAATCACTGTTCATCCATCACCTTCATCTCTTAGGACCCTGCTTATGCATCCTCACATCCCTCACTCTGTGCAGAGCCGTGTTGTGCAGGCAAAGCAGAACAACCTGACCTCAGAAACAAGGATTTCCTAATCCTCCTTGGAAATAAAACAGAAAAGCTTCTAATACAATCAGAACAAAAAGCAGATTAGAAGCCTCTAATTAATTTTGTGGCCTTTATTTAATCAAAGGGAATTTAAAAAAAAAAAAAAAAGGAAAGAAGAAAGAAAAGGAAAAAAAATGAGAAAGAAAGGAAAGTGCAGTGACATTTACTCTTTTGCCTCAGCCAGTTTATTGTTCATCTCTTTACTTTTCTCCTTATCCTCTGGCTTTGCAGTGTTGGAGGTCTCGGCGCTCTTTTTCTTGGCAGCCCGGCCAGATGCAATCTGCTTGTCTTTGGCCTTTTTCAGAGGTTTATGGCTTGTTGTGGTCTTTTTTGGTTTGGAAGGCTTTATACTAGGCTTTTCCACCTGCATGGAGGGCGACAGGCAAAACGACAACACACAGATGGAGAAAGAGAGAGAGGGAGAGAGGAGGAGAGACACAAGGAAAAGTGGAAAACAGGATTTAGATCTGAAACGGCACAGATATTACTTATCTGCTCATCTCTGCCCTGCCACAAAGGCAGAGGAGCAGCTGAGCTTATGCTGAGTTGCAAATGGCCAGCTCCTTTCAGGATGCCCTGAAATCACTGCCCCTGGAGCCAGCAGAGCCCAGATCCAGATCAGGATAGAGCAGGGTCAATAGGAGAGGGAATATCATCAGTAATTTTGTCAATTTCTGCATCTTTCTCTGACTTCAGGAAGAGTTCTGCAAAGCCACAGAGGTCTGTCTCTCTCTGGACTGGAAGCATAGAAATGATGCTCAGGACAAAGAGGCTGCTATAAACCTCCATATTTCTTGCAGGAGGGGACTCCTCTGTTTGTTTGTTCTTAACCGATTCCCAAAATGAGAAAAATTACTTTGGGATACCTGAGGTCCAGAATAACAATTGGCACATGAGAAAATTCCCCAACAGTGTCTTGTTTCTACACCCTCAAAATAGGAAGGACAGACACAAAAATTAAGGGAGAACAGAAGCTTTCCTCTCCTACATGCTCACCCTGCAAACCCTCTCAGTCCTCACAGATCTAAGCATATATCAACTTGGGGAGCAACATATGGTTCCCCATTTAAAACTTCATAGACTGACTCCTTTTATATGCAGATTGTCTGCTGGTCCTAGAAAACAAAGCTGGAAGACATTTCAGCTCAGGTCCTTCTCAACACATGTTCTCCACCTGATCAAAGCCAGAAGTGCATACTGTCAAAATCTGAGGAATGATCTGAATTAATGACAGAGGTCTGGCTCCTGGCATAAAATGTAATGTGGGGCTCCTAAAGTTTTGAAGGGAGGAAGAAAAGGCTGCCTGGATAAGCACATAAGAAATGACAACAGAAAAACCTCTTCATCTCGGCCCTACCCTCACTTCTTTACAGTTTCACATAGGGCACTATTGTCACTGAAGTGCCTCAAGCTGTCCTAGAGCCCATGGAATCATAGAACAGTTTGGGTCGGAAGAGTCCTTAAAGAACACCTCATTCCCTACCCCCTGCATGGGCTGGGACATCTTCTACTAGACCTGGCTGCTCCAAGCTCCCTCAAATCTGGCACTGGGCACTTCCAGGCATGGGGCAGCCACAGGGCCTCACCATCCTCACAGCCAAGAATTTCTGCCCAATATCCCTTCTAACAGACAGTGGGAAGCCATTCTCCATTTTCCTGCCGCTCCAGGCCCTTGTACAAAATCCCTCTCCAGCTCTCCTGGAGCTCTGTTAGGCACTGACAGGGGCTATGAAGTCTCTCCAGAGCCTTCTCTTCTCCAGGATAAACACCCTCAGCTCTCCCAGCCTGTGTCTGTAACAGAGGTGCTCCATCTCCTGGAGCATCTCTATGGCCTCTTCTGGACTCAGTTCAACAGATCCATGTGCTTCCCAAGCTGAGGACCCCAGAGCTGGAGGCAGCACTGCAGGAGGGGGTCCCACAGAGCAGAGGGGCAGAATGGAACAGCAGGGCACAATCCCCTCCCTGCCCACACTGTGGGATCAGCCCAGGCCCTCGTTGCCTTTCTGGGCTGGCACACACGGCTGGGACATGTTTAGTTTTTTATTCAGCACCATCTCCAGGGTGGATCCCGAGGTGCACCTGCTGGTGGGAATGAGGATACCCCACCAGGGGAGTGACAGCAAGCAGTGCTAGCCCAGCCTTGCTGTGCTGGCCACGTCCCAGCAGGAGCAGGGATGGCCCTGGGTCCCTCCTGCCATGTCTCTCACCTTGGGAGGTTCTTTGTAGGGCTCGCTGTAGAGGGTGCGTATCCTTCTGCGCTCCAGGTATTTGTTATCAGCTGGAGAAGGCTTGCTGGTCTCCCCCTTGAACTGGGCACTGTAACTGGTTTCATGGGTCATCTTCTCCTCTGGAGGCTTGTACTGGGGCTTTGCTTTTATCGCTTTCACGGGCTTGACATCTATCCAGGGTCTGAACTCATTTCTGGAGATTGAAAAGGAAAAAGGGTCAGGAATTAAACCAACAGGAGAGCAGTGATAACATGGGAATGGAGCCCTGCACTGATCAACCAAGTCTTTGTGGAAAGGATTTTGCCTCCATCCAATACATATATCTATTAAATAAAAACTGTCTCCTAGTTCATTTTTTACCTCATTCAAAACCTACTGACACATTGTGAGAAATTAAAATGAAATGTGGTCTATTAAAATCAGCCAGTTCTGGACACCCCTTAGCCATGTCTGTAAGTAGAGATTGGTATGATTCCACCTATATTGCAACTATTAGACAGAACACTTTTGTTAATTCCATACTAACAGATAAATAATTAGGACTAACAGATAACTAACTAACAGATATTAACACAATACTAACTAAGATGTAAACCCAAACAGAGAAGGGAATGCAGTTTATCAGGTATATTGTGAGCTATGCCTTCCCTTTATTAACTGGTATTGAATTCCTGAATTACAAGGCAAAAATAACACTATCTTTCATTTCTTCTGGTCAGAGCTGCAATTTCTGGTAGAAAAAGCCCCAAATACAGTTGAAAGTGTGGACCAGTGTCTTCTGGACACATTCTGCTTCCCATACACAGTGTCCTCTTGCTTTTTGAAGTTCTTCCCAATACAACACCAACAACCTTCCAGGTTTGCAGCAAACCATTTCAATTTCTCTCTAAAACTCACCATTCACCTGAGAATGAGGAAGGAGAAACCCTAAAGAGGTTGCAAGCTTGGGGGGTGGTGCTCAGACATAGGCCAAGACAGTCTTTAGATCCTTAAAACTCCAATGCAAGCCAGGATCTATCCTACCAGTGCTGATACAAGCCCTCTGCAAAGGGGTAAACTTTCCTTGGAAATCACAGAATTGCAGAATGGCTTGAGTTGGCCATGACCTTAAAGCTCAGCTCATTCCAACTCCTTTCCATGGGCAGAGACACCTTCCAGTGTAGACCAGGTTGCTCCAAGCTCTTGTCTTAATTTCAGGACTTCCAAGGCATTAACCCTCTTAAGTTACAGACCCTGCCCCTCCTGTCTGTTCTACTTAACCACTTTTGGGTTGTATTATTCATTTTCAGCCTGGATTACTAGGTGTCCTGGTTTAAAAGAGAAGTGTCTGCCTAGGAAGGTGGGAGCCTTCCTGAAATGGAAAATATTATCCCCTCCTTACTATTATAACTTTGAAATTATAGGGCTTTCAGGCAAAAATAAGGTAAACGGAATAACAGTTCTTTACTAAAATAGATATATATCTATTTATACACACACATATAAATATATATAAATATGAAACAAGCAGACAAATAAACAGACCCACCCCAAGGCAAGAAACCACCACACTGCTTCTCCCCCAGAACCATTCCAATGATATGCCAAGGCCCTGGCTACATCTTCTGGCTTTTAAATCAAGGTTCATTCACTATGTCTATGACAAGAAATGGAGGAAAATTCCCTAAAGAAAAAAAAAGAAAAACCTAACCCTCAACACTAGGGAAATGAACTCTGTGTAAGGAGTCTGTGTAATCCCTTCCTGTAATACTTTTGAACATCTTAATCAGCTTCAACCAAATTTGTCAAACGAGAATGGGGATATTTGGTTTTACTTCTATGAAGATAAGCAGCTGTACTGAGTCCAGGGGATCAGGAAAGCTTAAGTATGGACATGTGCATGTCATCAGAGGATGCTCAGGCAGGGATGCTGGGCTGCAAAAGGTCATCTGCTGTGCTGGCTGAGGACAGAACACCACGACTTGTCCCAGCCCAGCCACCTGCCCTGCTGTCTCTTGCTGCAAGGAAGGCAGTGTCCTTCAGTGAGTTTTAGCCCCTTGATCCAGTTGTCCAGGAGGCAGAGCAGGGGGTTGGGGGAAGACTGACACCACCTTTCCCTTTGTCCTTTGAACCTTTGGTGTATGTCTGTGTATGTGTGTGTGTGTTGCTGGCATTTTTGGGTATCTTTTTGTTCTGGGGGCTGTCCATGACATTTACCAATTTTGTATCTATCTGTTTGCCTGATGCAGCTTGTCAGTAAACTGTTATTTTTTCAGTTATCTACTCATCTATGTTCCTTTTTGGTGGAAAGGGATTGTTAGAAGTATAAAGGGAGACAACTCATTCCAGAGCATTCTCCTCTAAATTGGCTTAAACCAAGACAGAATGACAAACTCAAAGCTCATCCTGAACTCCTCAGAAGGGGTTTATTCCTAGGATCCACTTTTCTTCCAATGCAGACTACATATTTTCAATATGTGGAAAGAAATAAAATGGTGGACTAATTCTCTCTGCCCATCTGTCTCTCAGATTTCTTTCCTAGCAACTTCAAAACCCATTAACTATTTTCTACTGCATTTGTGGCAGAAGTAGAAATCTCAGAGGTGAAAATCACAATAGCTTTCCTCAAGATGAGTGAATGGGCACGTGGGGAACATCCAAATGAAGTTCTGCAGCTGAGGGAAACAGGTAAAATTCATATTTCTCACTCATTCTCAGGACAGCTGAACAACCAGCCCCACAGATCACCAGGTCAACCAGCAAGACCAAGCACAGGTTGCACCTACAGAGCCAGAGACAAAGGACAAAGGCTGTTGTACTGTGAATGCAGAGAGTGGATTTTAAAGGTGGAACAACAACCAGGATTTATTCATTCTGCTGGTTTATACAGAAGTGAGCTCTGAAGCAGTGTGACTGTATTTGTTACCATAATGCCTGGTAACTTCATTAGCAGGTGTATTATGCAAACATAAACATGCAGGAAGTGACAGGGTTTTCCCCCAAACCCCTGTGACCTCTGAAAAGGCACAGAAAAGCACTGTCCTCTCTGAGCTGTCAGGGAATACACTTCTGCAACAAAGCTGGGCTCTTAATGCAACAATCAGTCTCATCTGACTGCAAAAGGAGACTGCTTGTCTCCATCCTTGCTTTGCTAGTCTGAATGCAGATACAACAATTCTGCCAGTACTCATCTCCACTGTTCTTGGTGACTGGACTTGACCCTTGACTACTTTATGTCTCCCAAGATGAGCTTTTGCAGGTAAATAACAGAACTGCAGCCATTCTTAGGTGTATGCACACTGGCACTCTGTGTCTGCCAGCTCTGGAATAGCTCAGCCACAGCCTCTGGAAATGGAGGATAGAAGGCAATCAATCTAGAAATACCATACCTTGTTGACAAAGAAATTCTAAATACCAGTATGCCACATGGATTCAGTGCACATCTAGAAATAGTGGGTTGCCAAGAGAAGCTGTGGCTACCCCATCCCTGGAAGAATTTGAGGTTGGATGGGGCTTGGAGCAACCTGGTCTAGTGGAAGTTGTCCCTGCCCATGGCAGGAGGGGTGGAATAAGATGACCTTTACAGGTCGTTTACAACCCAAATCATTTTGCGATTCTATGTTTCTATTCTAAATCTAAATCTAAATCTAAATCTAATTCTAAATCTAAATCAAAATCCTTTTCAGGCAAGTGTTTTAACACCACCTAATAGACTACAACTGGTCCCTTCAAGTATGTGAGAGAGCATGGACCATGTTCATATGGAGTTCTACCACACCTGGGATGGACCAGCCATTCCTTGCTGTTACCACATACACAGAATCAGACTGGTTTGATTTGAAAGGGACTTTTAAGCTCATGTCATTCCAGCTGCCCTGCCACAGGTAGGGACACTTCCCACCAGATCACTGAAACACCCAGTGTGTCCAGTTCTCCATATCTGCCATCCAGAGCTGCAGAGACAGCAGAGGGAGGAGAGAATCTCTGACCATTTACTACAGCTACAGCTGGTGCAACAAGCTGGTCTCAAAGCCTATTGTGATATTTAGGCAACATCAACTTTAAGTAAGTTCTGCTAGAATAGACACAGACTATCCTCTGCTGATTGCATCAGCGCACAGAAACTCAACATGGTTAATGAGAACTAATTCCTAAGTCTCTCCATCTCTACTACAGATGAGTGAGGGAAAACAACTTATGGGGAAGTGCCCTTGGAATAGCCAGCTCCTGAAACCAACTCAACAGTTGCTTGGAAAAGTATTAGTTGCAACAGGCCAGAATTGCAGCCAAGAGTGTGCTAGCAACCGTGCAACCTGCATCACCATGTTTGAGTGCCACACACAGGGAATTTCCTAATGCAAAGCATGAAGGTGCCCTGCTTGGGGTCTGCATCTCTATTGCTGGCAGGGATGAAGGGGATGTCTCAGGAAGGTCACCTAAATCCCCCTTCCAGCTCTGATGACTCTCAATCAAATGTGTGCTTGATACTGTTCAATGTCACCATGACCTCGTGTTGTCCAAACAGTGCATGGCACAGCTACACTCTCTCCAGGCAGTTGCACTGTAATTCCTGTGCAATGCCCTATTGCTGGAAGTGTTCAAGGTCAGGTTGGACAGGACTTGGAGCAACCTGGCCTCATGGAAGGTGTCCCTGCCCATGGAAGGGAGTTGGAACTGGACAGTCTTTAAAAACCAAACCCAAACCATTCTGTGATTCGATCATCTGGAACTGGTCTGATTCTCCAGGATCTTTATGTCACTTGAGATCTTGTGTCATACATTTAAATACTTCTCATATGCAGTGAAGTAGTGAGAGGAAAATTAGCAGCTGTGTTGGGTTGATGTGGCCAACTGAGAGCCCCTTAATTTCAAAATTATAATAATTTGGAAGAAGGAGGTTTACATTCTCCATTTCAAAGAGAAGCTTCTGCCTTTACTGGCAGACACCTGTCCTTCAAACCAGGACAGCAGTGTTAAGAGTTAATTTTAAAAAATTATAATGAGTATACTAAAAATATCTGTACTCTAAGGTACCATATTGGTTGCTCCTGTAACACTTATGCTGGTTTGGAGAAAGATCCTGTCATTCTGACACTTCCCTCATTATTATTTAACATTCCAAGGCAAATTTTTGGGGAAGCTGCCCAGAAGTTACAAAAACCTTCTTCAAACTGAAATAAGCCCCGAAAATGTTAGTTTCCCTTTATTTTCAGAACAGCAAGTCATAGTGGTGTCTGGACCATTGAAGAATTCTGCACACCAAATTAGCTGTTAAAGTATTCAAGGAATGTGCTGGAACCCCTCCTAAAAGAGGTCAGTGTCACAGCTCACTTAAACCTTTGCTCAAGCAGCAAGTATGGACCAGCTCCAAACTGGATGTAACCAACAGGCACAGCTTAGTCCAGCTCTGAAATTCTTCATCCAAGGGATTTTAATGCTCTTAGTTTCCCTGAGGAAGATTTTAAGAATGCTCTCTTCACATGAAATGGAGGGTTGAAGAGAAATAGCAGCAAATTACATCTCCTAATTTTCTGCCTAGTTCTGGTCCCAGCCTTACAAAGAATAATTAGAATTGACAGGGAACCCAGTGCTGGCCTTAAATGGAACTTGAAATAAAACTCAGTGGAAAACAGTATTATCAGGTGACTGTTTGCAAGCCACATTCAACAGGAAAATTTCCCAGTGAGGGTAAAGAGAGTTTATCTATTTACAGACCAGAACATAAGGCTGTACAGGACAGGGCAGATGCATTACAAATGCAAAGGCAGCAGATCTTATCAGATAACAGTAGCCTGGGGAGGTGGTGGTGGCCTGATCCATATCCATTAAAGCCAAGCCTGGTCTCCACATGTATCAGTGAACACCACACTGCTCTTGCAGGAGGCTTTGTCCAGCCTGGTTGTTTTAATTGCATTTTCCCTTTGGCTGAGGATTGCTGGAGGTGGTGGCAAGATGAAGGTGACCTGAACATCCTCTTTCAGCCCAGCCAGGGCACACTGGGGTGGAAATGAGCTCCCAGTTGTCTCTGGAGATGCTTGTCAAGTCCTGTGTAGACACAGATTGCCTTTACCTACTGATGCTGAAGGAAAGACAAAAGGGGGGAGGAAGGATGGAACAGGGCAAGGTTTCACCACTTCAAGCTTCCATCTTTTGTGAAGGACTTTAAAGAGAGGCTACATTTGATCAGCAGCAGCACAGGGTGTTCAATGTATGCTGCTGACAGCAGCTCTGCTGGCACTGAGCCAGGCAATTCCCTCTTCTTGATGTACACACACAAAAAAATGAATAATGCACAAAAAGGAGAAAAAGGGGGACTTCATGGTGGAGTCCTGCACAGGAGGGATATTTCTAGCTTAATCTGGAAAAGTACATCTCAATGAAAAAAGAAAAATATTCAGATATTTCACTGAAGAAAAATAAGACTTTACAAAATGTTAGGCCTGAAACATTTAATTAATTCTAAAATGAAACTTTACATTTATTTTTCAGTTTCTTTAATTCTTTTTCATCCATTTTCCCCTTATTCTACTCACGACAACACCAAAGACTTTGAATCCTCTTATGAAGCAAAATATCAAAGTGCTTCACAAGGACTATTTCAGAACATCAGATTTCTCTTTAATGTTTCTCTAAACAAAAAGATACATTTGAGCCAAACTAAGCAGAAAACATGTCTGGGATTTTCAAATTATTTTGCCTTTCTGGAATACAGTGTCACTTACTCTTAAGTATTCTCCTGCTCTTAAAACAGGAAAAGAGAGTTTGGTGAAATGAAGTAGTGGGAAACCCAAAAACCATAATAATGTCTGGTTGAACTCAATGCCAAAGGAGGACACTGAATTTCAGTATATAATGAGATTTAATTAAGTCATGGCTTTTAGATGGATATCAAGAGTATTCAGTTATCTTCAGCATTTAACTGCTCCTTGAAGAACCATGAGCCAAATCAGGAGCTGTTCCATGATGTAGGAATCTCCTCCAAGCCCCCTCTGGTTGTCTGGTTCTGGCTGTGATTGGCTGAAGATACTGGACTACATGGATTCCAGGCAAATTCTGCTCAGAAAGGATTGCCCAGGTGAGCAGCAGGCTTGTGTTTTGATCCTAAAGCTGTTCTCTTTTCTAGTGTGAACAGAAAGAAATACATTTGGACTCAGCATAAACAGGTGCATCCTTCTGCAAACAACTGATTTTAAAGCCTGATCAATGGTTGCTGCTGTGCAAGAGCCAAAAGCTGCCTCCTAGCCCACTTCCAGCAGCAAAGGAATGCTGCCCCATGCTGAGGTCTCTTGTGCAATAGTGAAGAGTGCAATGTGCTCTTGCTTTGCAGAGAAATAAACCTAAAATTCTGGGCCAGAGTGATTTCTTGCTTTGCCTGACATTTTACTGCAACACAACACCCTAAGATCCTGGAGCTGTTGGAGTGAGTTTGGAGGAGGCCATGGAGATGCTGCAAGGGCTGGAATCCTTCTGCTCTGGAGCCAGGCTGGAGAGCTGGGGTTGTTCACCTGGAGAATGCTCTGAGAGACCTCAAGAGACCCTGCCAGTGCCCAAAGAGGCTCCAGGTGACCTGAAGATGGACTTTACACAAGGGGCTGGAGTGACAGGACAAGGAGAATGGCTTCCCACTGCCATAGAGCAGGGTTAGATGGGATACTGGGAAGAAATTCTTCCCTATGAGGGTGGGGAGGCCCTGGCACAGTTGTCCAGAGAAGCTCTGGCTGCTCCATCCCTGGAAGTGTTCAAGACCAGGCTGAATGGGTCTTAGAGCCACCTGATCTAGTTGAAAGCATCTCTGCCCATGGCAGGGGGCTGGAACAATATGATCTTTAATGTCCCTTCCAACCCCAACCAGTCTGTGACTCTGTGGTTCAGCCATTTAACTCCATTTTCCATCCCAGCCTCCTTTAGTTAAAAGGTCAATTCCAACCAACTCCTGTTTTTCAATGGTCTTGTCAACATACAAATTTGCCACTGCAAGTGTAAGAACACCCTTGTTACTGCCTGCTGCATGCAGTGCCCCATCTCCAACTTCTACACGGAGGCTTAATGACAGATTTATCCTCTAATGCCTCTGCTATTATCTTGTGCACAATAATTTACTGTAAAGCTTCAGGGAGGCTGTGAATGGTACAAAGAGGCTCCTGGTGGCCAAGATTATTTTTTCCCCAAACATTAATAATCAACCTCTGAGACTTGCAGATATGCACACACACACACACACACAAACACATATATATAAACATGTATACAGAGAGCAAGTCTGTTTGGATAAGCCAGTTGTGTACAAAGACTAAAACAATGTGAAATATATTAATGAATTAATTTGAAACATGGACAATGGACAATGGAGTGAATGTGAGCAGGATGGGGAGGCACCAGTATCTCTAAACATCCCTGGTGAGAGCCCCTCAAGCACAGCACTGGCACAAAAGAGGAGAAAAGCACTGAGCCTTCAAGAAGGTGACTTTGGCATTGCTGAAGGAGGTTATGAGCAAGACAATCAATGTACTGGAAAGGATGAAACCAAGTCATTTGGCAGAGCACAACCATGAAGCCATCCATTTATAAAAGCTGTCTGAGTCAGCAGCCCCCAAATAATGGATATTGCATTGCCTGAGGACCATGGAATGCGGGCTTTCAAGGAGGAAGAATTATTGTGCAGGCTGTCATGATTAAAATGTCACAAAACCAAGACTGAAGGTGATGGTGAGCTCTGCAGAGGGCCAAAGAGCTGAGTGAGATACATAGCTGTGGGTAACTCTGAGTAACATCCCAGCCAGTGTGGAGAGGTGCATGTACGATACAAAAGGTGAGATAAATCCTCAGCTCATACTAACTGGCACATCTAGGCAGCTTTGTCACATAAAATCGACTTTATGGCCTCAGGGCAAACACTGGCACCCCCAGAATTGTTTCCTTCTTTCCCCTGCTGCCTTCACCTTAGATCTGCTCACCAGCCTCCAGCCTGCACCCAGCTCCCTGTGCTCCCCAGCCACAGGGAGAACATGGTCTGAGCCTGATAAAGGATATCCATCTTTTATCCAAAGCATCTGCAGCAGCCCAGGAGCCCAAAGCCATCCCTATCTCCTGGCAGCTAAACCACTGCCAAAGGGAACAGCATGGACTCTGGGGAGCCTAACACTGGGAGATCCCACAGCAGAAACTCCAGAAACCAGGAAAAGGGGTATCTGGGGATCTGGAGAGAGGTTAAACCAAACATTGCTGACTCCTCCTGGTATGAATCACAACCCTGTGGAAATCTGCCAGTTTATACCACTCTGAATTTCCCTGTGTATTATAAACTTATGGGTCCTGCTAAGGAAGGGACACATGTTGGCCATTCCATATAGTAGTTTTCATGTTGCCTCCATACAGGCTCAAGCCTGTACAGGTGATGAACTCAATGTTGGTGTCACCAAGGAAGCCAGCCCATGCAGCCTGCTGGAAAAGCTCCCAGGGTGATCACAACCTGAGTTTGCTTGCTAGAAATAATCCATCTGTAAATGTCACCTTCATCCCTGGAAAATGGGTCAGGATCAGGTAAAAGTTCTGCCAACATCCCCTCTAATTGCCTGTAGGTCTGATATGCAGTGGGCTGGTCTAGGAGCAGCAACTCAGCCCCCTTGTCCTCCAATAGGACAGATGACTGAAAAATGTGTTTAACACAGTTAAACAAACAAAGCAATTCACAGCTTTGAGACAACAGCTTATCGACAGAGTGCTATAGGGTTGGGAAAAGTGCTGCCACAGGCAGATCTGGGTAGGCTGCAGGAACCAGAACAGTGTGAGTAGAGCCTGTGGCAGGAAAGCTTCTGTCCCTGCCATCAGAAAGCTTATCTGTTGTTTGTTAGCTGGGGAATAACTGAGGGCATCTTGCTCTGAGCTAAGCACCACATAGGCCTTGGTGAAAAAGTTCTGCCTTGTAGTGATTTATTTTGGTGCCACAGGATTGATGCTTTCAGGTGACAGCAAACATCTTGCTGTGGAAGCAGATGGGGGAAGAAAATCCAGAATTTTGACTGGCGGACACTTCACTTTACAAACTGTAAAAGCTACACCATACTTTCACAAAGCAGGAATCTTCTGCACATTCCTTGGAATGTGTGGAGTCTTCTCCCCAAAGTTGAGATGCTGACTTTCATGGTTACCCCCCTGGGGGTTGAGTGACAGGACTTTGTGTACCCCATCATCAGCTGGTGGTAAGTTACACTGACTCCTAATCTAGACTGTTTCTGTGCTAGCTGTAATATAGGTACATTTATATTGTGCACTGTTTTATGTTATCTAGTAGTAATCCTTTGTTTTATCCTGTGTAGTAAGTAACTCTGTTTAAGGCCTTTCATCCATTAAGCTCCTGTCTATTCAAGAAATAACTCATTTTATAATAGAGCTGATTGGCCATTCTTAAGAATTTGCAAACCAAAGCAATTTAGCTGTGGGTCATGTGAATAAAGCTGCTACCAAAAATCTGAACCTAGGGTAAGGCTTGCCTAACACTCTCACTCGATCCATAACAGAGCCAAAGTGCTCTTTTGAGAATTTGCTGAGCCAAAGAGCATCCCATATCTGACCCTCTGTTCAAGACAACACACACTACTGCACAGAAATAAGGAGATGTGAATTAAGTAGGCTCATCTATTAGGATCCCAGGGATAAAAACCCTTGAGAAGAAACCTCATGTTAGGAAAAGTGGAAGAAATTGCAAAGACAACATAGCATTGGAAATTCTTCTCTAAGTGCAAAGATTTTTTTAGTGCAATTCATGGTGACTGCAATGAATTCAAAATCTAATGGGATGCAGAGAAACAGGCAGCTGCCTGCCTCTGCTCATCCCCATGCAAAAAGGGCACAATGAATCACTGAATCTTTAAGAATGGAAAAGCTCTCTAAGATCATTGAGTCCAACCAGTCCCCCAGCACTGCCAAGCCCACCAGTAACCCATGATTCCACGTGCTATATCTGCCTGTCCCTGCTAAATCTGTTTGTTGAATCCCTCCAGGATGGGGACTCTACCACTGCCCTGGGCAGCCTGTGCCAAGGCTGAACAACCCTCATCTGATGGCCCTGTGAGCCTTTGGTTCTAGTGGGATTCTTGGCAGTGAGATGTTTTCACACCTCATATAAAGTGCATGAAGACACAAATTGCAGGCGAACTAAAAATGCATTATTTCAGTTCATCAGAAAACTTCAGCACATGCATAGTGGCCCTTAGCTGGTCCATAGATGTAAATATGGACAATAAACAACTTCTTGGATCAGAGCTTCATATTGCAAAAGTGGTCAATGAATCCATGTGAATCCATGATGTAACTTGCAAGAGGAGAACCTGGTGCATAAAATGTGCTAATGAACACATAGAAAAATGAAGCTTTTTAAGGTCAAATGAAGCCATTGCCATTCACAAGCTCAGTGTCATCAGTCCTTGATGGAGGTCCAGCAGCAGGATGAGGAGAGAAGCCAAAGGCATCAATTTTCAGCAAAGACAGGACAGATGATTGGTTAAAGAATTGAAGAGCTACTGCCCAAGGAGATGAAGGACAAGTGAATCTCACTGACTGGCACCACTGACAACACCTCTGGTCCAAATTCAGAGAATACTAGAATGGCTGAAGGGACCTTAAAACTCATGTCACTCCAGTTGCCCTGCCATGGGCACAGACACCTTCCATGATACCAGGCTGCCCCAAGTCTCACACAGCCTGGCCTTCCACACTTTCAGGGATGGGATAGCCACAGCTTCCCTGGAAACCTGTGCCAGTGTCCATTCACACTGCTAGGGGGAAGTTCATTAACTCCAATTACTCTCATAGGGCTGGGCAAGGACTGCTGGAGAAACTTTCCTTCCCAGACTTTATGGGAAACTCTGCTGTGAAGCTGCTTGAGCCCATCATCAGTTCCTGTTCCCTAAATCCTGGCCCTTCTCCAATAGATGACACTGCAGTCCACTGCATGGGAACTGTGAGGTTTGCCCTTGAGGCAAAAGATGGAGATGAGTGATGCCTGGGACCACAAGTAAGATTTTGTCTGAATTTCTTAAATTATCATCCAAATCATGGATACAGAAGGATGGGTCTCCCTGGAGAAAGGTCAGAGCATCCCTGTTGACAAGAAGTAGATTTTCTATCACAGCAATATAATTTGACTTGCTGTATTTTGCTGCTTCCTGCAGGGAATCATTACTTCCCTTCTTCCTTAGTGCTGTTCTTAGATTTCATTTCTAGTCTGCATGGCTGTAATTACTCACATGGGAGTAGAAATAGATTAACTAGCAAAGTGGGTAAAGGAAGAAGATGGTGAAAATTAAGTAGCAGCTATATTGTTTCCCCACTCCATAGATGATTTGGGCAATATTATTCACTCCTCACTACTGTAGCTACATTATGATTGTATCTCAATATCCTGTAAATGCTGATTGGGATCATGTAAATTTAACTATTTACTTGAAAAATGAAGAAATTGGGTAGTCACTAGTCACACGTCTTGAAGTGATTTATGAGAACAATCTGTTCCATGATCCTCTGCTTTATGCCCCAAAATGGTTGCTGTATCTCTAAAGCCCAGGACTGGACGTGTGTAGGGCTGGGGAGTGGGGAACTTTGGTATCCTAGGTTACAATATGCCTAAAAGTATGTATTTTATTACCATCTGCTGAAACCAGGTGGGGCAGTGCTCTTTATCTTTCCCATGACCCATTATTCCTCCAGGGAGATATCTTCTGTTAATGGGCCATTGAGTCCCACTGCATGACTGATAAAATTACATCATCCCATTGGGAGATGCTCCAGCCAGGGCGGGGGAGCCAAACATTTCCTACCTAGATAGAAACTGAGATTTGGAACACCAAAGCTGCCCTTACCCACAGGTTTCCAGAGGACAAGAGCTACTAGGATCACTGCCAGGATTTCTACAGGATCACTGCTTCAGCAAGACCACTTCATCTGGACTGTTACCACCACCCTAACTAGCAGGGTGTCAGGTTGTATTCTGATTCTATCAGTGGCTTTTCTTTCATACCATTGAATGTATTTTATTTTTTTCTTTTTTTTTTTTTTTCCTATTAAATTGTGTTTCTGACTTGGAGTCTCTCACTGGTTTTGCTTTCAAAACCATCACACTGGTCTCTTTGGCTGTTTTTTTCAAAGCCTTACTAGCCAGGCTAGTTCCATGACCCTGTGTGGTCTGGTTTTGCTTGGCTAGCTTGGTTTTGTTGGCCCAGGTGAGAATCTTTTCCCTTCCCTGGCCTTGGAGAAGCTGCAGCAGCAATCTTTCACCTGCCTCAAGGTGAACTGGGCAGCTGCAGTCTGAGACCAGAGAAGCTTCACTGGCAGCAGCAGGAGCCAGCCCTTCCATTCCAGCCCCCAAACTTTGGTAAACTGAGATGGGGAGAGAAAGCACACCAAGAGGCTCCAGCCCATCTGCTTTGTCTGCCATGGAGAGGAGGTTGATGCCAGATAGTCACCGAATTTTCATCTGCTGCTCCAACTGCTGTGTGAAGCTCCTGTTTGGCTTTTTATCCGGAGAGAGAAGCTGGCACCATTCTGTACTGCATGTTGTGAGCGGGTATTTTTCCTGGAGTGATCTAACACTTTAATATTTAGCAGTTATTTACTTTTTTTGTCCTTGCCTTGTGGGCATTCTGTTTGTTAATAAACTGTTCAGTTTGTTTTTTTTTCCACTTTCATCCATTAATAATAATTTCCTATTAGTGGAAAGGTGTGGCCATTACAGGCCCAGGAAGAATCTTAAAGGATTTTTCCAGTCTAGCTTTCTCAGGCTCAGCTGGCACTTTTCCCAAGCTAGAGCCTCTTTCTCTACTGTAAACATGAGAGAAAGAATCATAACAAAAGATAAACACCTGCTGGATCCATGAGAAAGCCTGGGACAAGAGATGTCTCCTTCTCTGACCAATGAACTGTCTGTATTTTGTTATGCACTTATTAATAAGTGTCTTATTTAAATCCATGGCTTCCTTCAATAAATTGCTCTTTCTTGATCTTTCTTACACCATGCAAGAGAGTGCCATGTTACTGTGTCCTTTTGCCACTCCTTAACCCCATACACAGTAACATTTGGAGGTTCCACCCAGATCTACAGAAAGGGGTTGTTGGAACCCTTTTAGAGGAGACAACTCATTAGAACAGTGTCCTCTCCTAAATTTGTCTCAAAACAGAGACGTCACAATCTGAGTTTCAGTTAATATACGAAAGCAATTCCAGTATGGGCTTTTACAGAAGAACTAGTCACCTGGTTTCAAATAGTTTACATGTTCAAAGTGGGAACAAGGCAGATGCTAGGAAAAGGGAGGTTATGATTAGGATCCCCATGAACATTCATGGAGGAGACACCGAGGAACAACGATCTTGAAGTAAGTAAAGAAGTAGTAAACCAAGTCCCATGGCAAAGTTAATACCCAGAATATCATAGAATTGCAGAATGGTCTGGGTTGGAAGGGACATTAAAGAGCATCTTGTTCCAGCCCCCTGCCATGGGCAGAGATGCTTTCAACTAGATCAGGTGGCTCTAAGCTCCATCCAACCTGGTCTTGATCACCTGGCATGGGGCAGCAACAGCTACTCTGGGCAACCTGTGCCAGGGTCTTGCCACCCTCACAGGGAAGAATTTCTTCCCAATAACCCAACCCTGCCTTCTGTCAGTGTAAAGCAATCCCCCTCATCCTGTCACTCCTTGTCCAAAGTCTCTCTCCCTCTCTCTTGGAGCCCTTTTAAGTACTAGAAGAGGTTCCAAGGTCTCCCCAGAGCCTTGACCCTGTGGTAATTGAGGTTTTTCCTTGCACTGGGCTGGAGCAATGACACACAGTAGAAAGTTCAAAGCAAAGAGAGTTTTGAATACCACCTACTTCTGTCCATGCTGCTCATGGCAGGTGAGTTTATCATCTAACTCTGCAGTCACCTGGCATCATCCCTGTGTCCACCTTCAGTGACCCTGCAGAGCTCAGGGATATACTGATGTGAGGTCACAGCTCTCACTGCTCTCACAACAATGGATGCCTACAGGATAGACAACTTGGCAGCTCAGCTCAGAGCTGTTGTAACAACCAGGTACCATGTAAGTGATCTTATGTTTTAACATCTCAGGGTCTCCAAGCCAAAACTACCTCCTGTGAAAGCAAATCACACACACATGTCCAAAGACACCCAATTTTATCCCATTTTAGTGTACAAAGTCAAATACACTTGACTTGTATATAATCCAAATTTCTTATATTTACATATGCTTTGGGTGCATAGTATCTTATTGGAAATGGAAGGAGAATTCAAATCCATGATAATTTATCCGTCCTCAAGGGATATCTTCTAGTGACACTCCCACTGTGCAGAAGTTTAAAATCATAGAAGCATAGAATTGTTTGGGTTGGAAGGGAAAGATCATATAGTCCACCTTCCCTGAAATGAGCAGGGATATTTTCAACTAGATTAGCTTGCCCAGATCAGGTAATGGTTTATATTTATTATTAAAAAAAAACAACAACGTAATAAAATACATATATTTTTATATACAATACAACAATATTTCCATAGTATATGAAATGCATAGTAATAAAAATATTATTGTATCTATTTTTTGCAAGAGCTACTTTGGCAGAAAACCCTTGAACCCAGCTACTGGGGTACCAGGTCCAACATGATGACTATTCCACAGCAAACATTTCTGCAGCTTGATGAGCTGCATTTCCCCATTTCCAGCCATGTCCCAAGTGTGTAACACATGTCAGGGACAGTGAGACATGCTACACACATCATAGGTAATGTGACAACTACAAAGCCTTGAATAATGCAATACAGATGTGGATGAATGCAGATTAACCTACATTTGGTCCAATCACCCTCCTCTGCCATGCTTGTGGGCATGTATTTGAGGTTGTCCTATTTCTTTACAAAATTTGATATATATAATGAATCTAAAGTATTTTTTAACATTCAAAACTGACAAGCCAGTCACAGGCTTTGACTGAATTCTGCTTGTCAGTTGATGCCTTCCTGTGCAATGCTGCCATTAAATGTTTCTGTAGTGGAAATTAAGAGGCTGTAATTCTTTTTAACTGGAAAAACCATAACAGATCTGGGTGGGAACTAAGTAGATGAAAAAAGAGAGCTGAGGCTTGAGCAAAGATCTTAAGATAAAGGATTACTGAGCTAAGAGAAAGGCTGACTTGGATTTCCCCTCCCACCATTACCCTTAAATACTGCGTTATTGCAAAGGCTGCAAAATCCAGTTATAAAATCAGTTTGTCCTGTAGACATTAAGGTGCAGAGTTTGCATAATATATGTGGAATTACTGGAGAGGAAATGTGGATTGTTCCATTGAAACTGCCCTGGGTGCTGTGAGGAAGGTTGTTCTAAAAAGCACTGTGAAAATCTAGGACAAGGCAGAAGGGGTTTAAACTGAAAGAAGGGTGATTTAGATTAGATTTTGGGAAGAAATTCCTCCCTGTGAGGGTGGTGAGGCCCTGGCACAGGTTGCCCAGAGCAGCTGTTGCTGCCCCAGCCCTGAAGTGTCCAAGGCCAAGCTGGATGGGGCTTGGAATAACCTGGTCTAGTGGAAAGTGTCCTTGTCCATGGCAAGGGATGGAATTGGGTGGTCTTTTAAGGTCCCTTCCAACCCAAACCCTTCTGTGACTGTGACTAAAGTGGATGAACAGACAGTTTCATGGGAGAACTAGGAGCTGGGAAAGCTTCTTTGGGAAGAGACAAAGCTTAGGATGCCCATGCATCTTCTTAGGAAACCATACAACACACCAGCACAAGTCACTGGGACTGTGTTGGTGTAATGAAGAGCAGAATAAGGGCCATTAAAGTTTATCACTTTTAACAGTGTAACACTCAATTCATTCCACTTCCAGTTAACATATCTTTCTTTAGAAGCTATCCCTACCAGAAGGAGACACAGAAGTTAGATGAATTGCAGGAAATTAAAAAATGCTCTGCATTTTTGCACCCCAAGCTTGGGAAACTGCCAGGATCACTTAAGCATCAATAATGTAATGGGGAGGATTCACTGACTCCAGCTCTGTAGCAACTTGATTAGTCCCATGGTACCAAGTCTGTAAATACTCGACCACCAAAGCTGCCTTGGGGGAGTATGGGGAAGAGGCAGCAGAAGGCACTGGAATAGATGGCTCTATTGTGAAATCCCTCCTAATTATTTAAAAACAAGGGCTGACAAGAGTGAACAAAGCAACTAGCAATCTCTGCAGGTACTATGCTGTCCACACCAAAGCTGCCACAGTGCAATAAAAAGGGACAAGGATGGCTGTAGGAAAGCTTTATATGGAAAACAGTGAAAAGGCATGTTGTGGAAGAAAATTGTTTTATAATTAATTGGTTCTTTTCAAGGGCTCCTCCAGTGTTTGCATGGAGTGTACAGCTCTGAAAGCAAAGCTCAGACCAAATGGGTTGTGTCTTTATATCAAAGGTGCTCATCTCCACAGGGCCCCACTGTGCTCCACCAAAAGCATCAGGCTGAGCACACCAAAAATATCAGGGAGACACACCATTCACACTCACATGGGAAAGAAAACCCCAGGCTGTGTGCACAGCTGCCTGTGCCAGCAAAGGTGCTCTAGAAATATTGTGTGCAGCAATCATAGCCTGGAGAGCTGCACAGGCTGGGAGAAAACCACAGAAACATGCAAGAGACTCAGAGCCTACTCCCATCTCAGGGAGCCTCTTGCATTGTCGTGGTTTCTGAAGCTGATGGGATGTTACCACCCAGGGATACAATGTCCTGGGGTCTTTTGGCACCTCCAGGCCCATCCTGAAACATCTGGAGGAGGTTGCAAATGGGCCACTTGCTCAGAGTCAGTGCAGCACTGATGCTCATGTGGACAGAGAGACCTGGTCTAGAGGATGGTGCCATTGTAATGTGGCTGTAAATAGCCTTAAAAATATATCTGGATCATGCAAACCCACTTCCCAAGAAAGGTACCATTAACATAAAACTGAATAAAAATATTCCTCCACTGCACAGTCCCTGCATGCATCACCCACGCCAGACCTCCCTGCCAAACCCAGCTGCCAGCACACAAAAGTGTGCACAGCAATCCCTTTCTTAAAGAAAAAAAGCTCCCAGGCAGTAAATTTAGGAACTAAAAAATAGAAGCACCACTTTTATAAGTCTTCTGTGAAGAACTAGGAGGAGGATTTGTTGTCACAATGCACTTTTGTGCCCACAGCAAATGTTTACAGCCCCTCCAAGCCATTTGTATCCTGCTGGGTAAACAATTTGTCTCATATCTGCAAATACCTCTTCCTTTGGAGTTGTTCCAAACTTAATCAAAAAATAAAACATGCTAGGGACAAATGTATTAAGCAGGTATTTAATTGAGAGAAGAAATGATGGAAAAAGCCAGAGTTCTTGTCTCCCAGGCAGAGCATGCAAGCTTTAAACACACTCTTAGATTGATATTTATTGCAACTGACAGAGCAGAAAGGCTCAGAAAAAGCCCTCCTTCCTTCCCATAAATAATTCACATCCTGTAGCAGTTCATAAAATGTTTATATTAAGTAATAATTCAATTTTGCATTGCAAAAAAAAACCCCTAACTAACATGCAAGCAATTCAATGGGGTCATTCTTGGCTGTAGTCTGCTCTGTTTGGTCAAATCCTGATCCTGCCCTGAACAGGATGTTTTCCATTGATCTCTGCAACAGCTACATGAAGCCTGCTCTTGAGTCATAGAATCTTTTCTATTGGGAAATATTTCTATGATCATCAAGTTCAACCCAGCACTGCCAAGGCTCCTATTAACCCATGACCCCAAGTGCCACATCCACACGCTTTCTGAACACCATGAAGTGTTTTCCAGCCAGGCTGGGCAGGTTCAGTGGTCCCACATTAAGCTCTGCTGTCAAGCAATGACACTTTTGATTTCAAGTCAACATGAATGGGAGGAGGCTGTGAGCCCACTTAGAGGTTGTTTGGTCTTGGTTGCAAAGATACACCAGGTCCAACATGGGGAAAGGCTCCAACAGCTGGATCCCAGCATGGGATGGAGGGCTGAGAGCATGGAGAGAGGGTAGTGGGACAACTGATGATCAGCAGAAGCCATCAAAATAATAGAAATCACATGTCACCATACATACACCCAGGCAGCTTTTATTAAAACCCTAGTTGCTTGATCCAACCTGTGTCCTGAGGAGCATAAATAAAAGCTATCAGCATCAAGGTCACTGTAGACAAAAAAATCAATGCAGAAAATGAATGATAATGGTTTTTTCTCCTGGATCCACAGAGAGGGACTGTGGAGATATCCTCCTGGCATCTCCAGAGATGCACAATATCCCTTGGACTTTGTCCAGCAATGCACTTAATGCATTTTTAACTTTTGACATCCAAGATTTGCTCCTCTTGGCTCTAACAACAGCAGGTTTGAGCATCCTAACCCACTGTTACATTTAATAGATGCAAAGTTAATAATCCATTTCTCTCTTCCAAAACCATTCCATACTTTCCAGCTTCCTGCAATGACCATGTCTGCTGCAATCCTGGCCTCCCTAATGGGTGTCCTCAGAACTTTCTCTGGTCCATGACTGCTGAAGTACAAACCAAAACCTGAACAAAAAAAAATCTACTCAAGTCTTGACTAATGTGGAAAGATTATTAGACATCCTTTCCATGTAGCTCAGTACATTACTTGCCCCAAAGTATTTATTTTGGAGTGCTTTTGTTGTTAATTTATCATTTTAAAATGAAGTAACAGTCACTGGCGTGATTTGTGATTCCCTGCAGAATTGCTCCTCCACCAGCTGCTCCCATCTGCACTGGCACCACAGCTGATCCCTACCTCTTTGTCACTCCCTGCCCTCTCCTCTGCTAAACTGCTGCTTCTTTGTTTCAAGCTATTTCTTCAATATGTCAAGATCTCTTTGAATTCCAATTCATGCAAAATGATTTAGCCAAGCTAAAGTGAAGGACTCAGCATGAGATTACAAAGATGAAATCTGGCTCTGGACAGGCTCCCAGGTGGGAGGGTCCTAATGTCACATTCTGCCCTTATAAATCTTTTACCTTGAATAGAGGAATTACAGGAAGAACATAGTCCTGCAGATGTAAATTGCCTGTGGGATATTTAAGGCATCCTACACCTAAGGAGGCTCCAAGAGAGCTGGAGAGTGACTTTGGACAAGTGTCTGGAGGAACAGGACAAGGGGGAATGGCTTCCCACTGCCAGAGTAAGATGGGGCATTGGGAAGAAATTCTTCCTTTGTATGGTCCTGGCCACAGGTTGCCCAGAGCAGCTGTGGCTGCCCCATCCCTGGACATGTTCATCAGAGAGTCCTACTGATGGGCTACTCAAGGATGAATCTGAGATCAATAACCCCTAAGTGGTATGAACAACCTGCACAAAACTGAGAAAAACCCAAGGAATGACATGAGAACTCAAAAGCTGGTGTCCCTCAGGCTGTCCACCAGTGATCCTTGTCAGATCACCTGAACATGGACATCTCTTTACCTACAGGGTAGATGTAAATGAATGAAATCAAAGGAAAAAAGAGGAAAAATCTAGGTTTTTTATATTTTGTAAATAAGTATCTTCTCCTTCCACAAGATCTTACACTGAACATTATACAGAAATTTCCTACAATTTTTTGTAAGTAGAATATCTTAATCATTTGCTCCTGTGGAAGCTTGAATACATTTCCAGCACCTGTGCAGCTTCCTGAGGGATGTCTCCACACAGCAAAGAGGGAAAGAGTGTGCACAGCAATTGAGGTCATGGTGATTCCCCTCATTTCCCCTTCTGCATAGCACACACATGCAGTTTCTATGTCAAGGGCACAGCCCTGAACCTGGACACTGCCAGACTCTAGCACCCAGTAATACCTCTGTGGGCTGGAATGTTGTGTCTGCTGAAATCCAGACTGGGGACCAGGTTAAATCAGAACTGTTTACAAGTGTTTTGAGACCTTAAAACAAAATACAGCCTCTATTTCAGTGCTTACAGTTCCCCTTGTTAGAGCAACATGGGTATGAAAGTGGGGTACAGCAGTTCACCACCTTCACATCTTCACTCTGCCCAGGCCATAACTGCAAGACAAGCCTCTGTTCCCTCCTATTTTGCATCATGTCCTAAGTTTGAAATTAAAAGACCAATTTTACACAAACATCCAGTTTGACTTCCCCCCCAATTTCCATATCAACCATCAGTGTGATATAGTCCAAAACCTGATCACTAGTTTCCAGCACTAACTCCTTGGAGCACCCCTACTGCCCAAGAGGGTGTGATAAAGATGATGATGATGATGATGATGATGATGATGATGATGATGATGATGATGATGATGTGTGTCACCTCTGATGGACTACTAGACATCAAGACCCACTGGAAGAGCAAAGGTTGAGATAGGAAGGGCTGGATGGACACACCTGGCCGCAACTCCCAACCACAGTGTGTTGAGTTTAAAGAAACATCTTTCAGTTATTCCCTGCCAACTTTAGACATTGCACCACTCTGCAAGATCCTTGTTCTAGAGGAAGCTGAGGGCTTCCCCAAACCACATAACTCTAAGAATTGGGCTTTGCAAACACTCACCAAAAATACTGCCAAGACTTCCATGACTAGAGGTACCAGCAGAAACCCAATCAGAAAAACATCCTCTAAGGCAACAGATGTGCTTGTGTTTTCTGAGGGCTTCCAATTTTCAGAGCAGCCAAGGAGACAAATTGCAACTGGTCATAAAAGAGAAATCTCTCTTGGGGGATGAAAATCCTCCATGTACAGGGATCAGCATGCCATGTTAGTATGCAGTCCTAGAACTGCATGAAGGAGAATCTTGGAAAACAGGGCTGGGGAGAATCTCAAGAACACATTCAATTCACCCATGCTCTGGGATCAGGATCAAATCATGGACCTTTGTATCTCCTCTGAAGGCTGGCTGGCTTTCTGGAGATGCTACAGACAGTCAATGGCTCAAACAGCCTGTCCTGTGTCATCCCAGAATTCACACCAGCCAAATGCTGCAGACTCTCTCAGCTTTGTGGGTTACACAGAGCCATGGGAGAATTTCTATGAGACAGCAGGAGATCACCTCTCCCCTTAAAGCAAGCTGTGGCTGCCTCATCCCTGGAAGTGTTCCAGGCCAGGCTGGATGGGGCTTGGAGCAACCTGGGCTAGTGGAAGGTGTTCCTGTCCATAGCATGAGGTGGAACTGGATGGGTTTAAAGGATTCTTTCTACCCAAACCATTCCGTGATTCTGTCATCCTGCTCCAAGCTTTGTGGCAGTGCTGCTGTGCTTTTACCCACCAAGGGAGGCTCAATCACTGCAACTCTCAATGCCACCTTCCCTGCTCACTGCATGATGGTGCTGCCAAAACCCACCCCAGTTCCCCAAAGGGAACACATGTTTTTTTCTTGTGTCCTCCCTCCACTGGGCTGCTTGCCAACATATCCCTCTCTGGGAATCCTCTGTGTGAGTTACCATAGCTGCTGGCTGACACTGTGACAAAGCTCTGCTGCTTGGCTGAGACCCGTGCCTTTGTCCCCTGCATGCCCAGGATTCCTGGCTGGGGGCTATCAGCCCTGGCAAACTCAACCCAGGGCTTTCATACCTTTTGTAGGAACTTGCTTGGGCAACCTGCAATCCCACCTCTCTTCCCTCATCTCACATCTTCTGCACATCCATTTCTATCCAAATAACAAGAGCACAAAACATGTTCATAGTACCAATCTGCAACCCAGCATGCTGCTGTCCCCAAATCCAGCACACTGGAATAATCAGACCTTGTTGGCTAATTCCTTCCCTAGTTTTAGGAACTTCACTGATAGTCTGTTCTGATGCACTGCTGGAAAAGTGAGGCTTAGGCTGCAAAGGAGTTTGCAAGATCCAGGGTCCTGCTGAGGCTCACAGTGATGGAACTACACAGTGAAAATGGATGTGAGAAGGGAGAGGAGCCACCTGTGCAGTGAAATGGCATCCTGAAGGCATCTGCAGATTTTCCTT
This sequence comes from Muscicapa striata striata, assembly GCA_030060385.1. Taxonomy (NCBI): domain Eukaryota; kingdom Metazoa; phylum Chordata; class Aves; order Passeriformes; family Muscicapidae; genus Muscicapa; species Muscicapa striata. The sequence goes on from JAREIS010000011.1 coordinate 4,614,788, forward strand.
TAAATCTCATCCAATAAACTAACCAACAGCCCCACTGCTGCCTCAGCCTGGGAATGGGACCAGGCAGGGCTCAATCCCTGCCTGTTTTTCCAGCCCATCAGCATGGGATGCTGATTCCTTTCAAGCAAAGCTCCCTGGCACAAGAGCAGATGCACAGCTTCCTTCCAGGTGAAAGGCAAAGTGAAATTTGGGAGGAAGCCTGAAGCTCAGCAATCAGGTCTGAAGAATTTCCTTCTCCTGCATCTGGATAACCTCTCCTTTTGCAGCACAAAGACACTATTAGCTGTCACAGGGTGTTTATCTGCCCATCCTTGCACATGCTGAATTAGAAAACAGAGATTTCTCACTGGAATACTTTGCAAGGTTGCGGGTGCCTGACTAATGGTGCTTGGCTGTTGCTATTTTTTTCTTTTGTTTTAAAAGGGTTAAAGATCTGTGCAGGTGCTTTGCTGCTCAGAAAGGGGAAAAAAAGAGAAAGTGGTGGTCTTAAAAACTAGTGACCTTCTGTAGTGATGCTATATGCTGATTAAACAAATTAGTTAATACCAGAATGTCTTGGAATGAGAGAGACATTAAAGATCATCTCGTTCTGACCCCCTGCCATGGGCAGGGACATCCCCCACTAGACCAGGTTGCTCCAAGCCCATCCAACCTGGCCTTGGACACTTCCAGGGATGGGGCAGCCAGAGCTGCTCTGGGCAACCTGTGCCAGGGCCTCACCACCCTCACAGGGAAGAACTTCTTCCCAGTACCTTACCAAAATTTCCTCTACAGTCTGAACTCACTCCACCTTGTCATGTCACTACTGTCCCTGATGAATACTGCCCCTCTGGCTTCTTCCAGGGTCCTTCAGACACTGCAAGGTGCTGTGAGGTCTCCACACAACATTCTCCAGACTTAATCACAGCTCCACCAAAAAACAAAACAAACAAACAAAACCCACCCATCCACCCATACACACAGACAAAACCCAAACAAAAACTTCAAACAACTAAAAAACAGTTTAATTTTTATTTTATTTTAAAATTTTATTTTAAAATTAATTCTTAAAAATGTAAAGTTCTATTTTTCCATTAACATTTGGATTTATTTTTTTTTTAAGAATAACAGCCTCCCCACCTTCACCTCCTATTTTGTAGTGTTAATGGCACAGCTTGCAGCCAACTCACCAAAGCAGCAGCAGTGTCTCCATATGCACACTGTGGGCAAAGTGCTGCAGGGTGTCCTCAGATGGAAGCACTTTTTGATCAAAAAGAAATTACTAACTGAAAAACTAGTTTGCTATATAAGGAGTTATTAATCACAAAACAGTTATTAATAGAAAGCAAAATGTGTTTGCAGTACAACACCTGCAATGCTGGATTTGGGGAGGAGAAATGAGCTGGAGCTAAAGCAGTAACCTGGTGAACAGCCCAGTTTGTATAGTATTTAAATAATATATAAAAATAGATATGTATAGACATAAACATAATATATAAAACATTAGTATATAAAATATATTAATCAATAAAAATATATAATGTATAATTAATTGCAAATAGTTATATATCCTTCAATGTCCTTTCCTTATTTATTTATTTATTTATTTATTTCTATAAAGGACATTGGAAGGATATCCAGAATACTAAGTTATACATCAAGGGAAATAAACCTTCCATCCTATAAAACTTCCCTAAAATGGCCCTTTCCCTCCTGGCTGGTGCTGACCATGGTAGCAGAAGAGCATCCAATGGGGCAAGGCTTAGCCAAAGACCATATGAATACATAAATACATATATATACCTATATATATATAAATACACTCAGCTCAGAGCAAAGAACAGCAAGATTGATGCAAGATTGAGTGCAGAGGTACTTAGATTGTTCAGCTGTTAAGGGACAGGAAAAGGAAAGGCTCTAAATGTGAGGGGAGACATTTATAACAGCTCTTAGTGATTTATTTGAAAAAGAAAGGATGGGTAATCTAAATTAGTTGATCTCCCTCCTCTTTTTTTACTCTTTGTGTTACAGTGGTGGCTTGAAGCCACTAAGTAGAAATGGGATCTGCCCTAAGCATCAGTTCCTGCATCCCAAACAAGCTGGTGGTCTCACCAGACACAAAGCGTGTGGAAGGGGAGGAGGAGAGATGTTTGACATGTCCTTTGACACAATAACTGACTTTACAGACAAAGGAAATGTGAAAATCTATTTGGTTTCAGCAGAGCATTTTATCCAGGGCCAAGTGGGAAATGATTAATTAAGCCAGTGAACACGAACATCAGCAGAATGGGAAACCAGGCGAGGGAAATGACAATGATGGGTGTTGGAAGGCTGAGCTGCAGCCTGGAAGGAGGTTAGCAGTGTCTAACATTTTTAAGGTTGACTTTGGCACTAAAAAAAGTAGGGCAACATTGATGACATCTCCTGATGACACAATGTAATTAGGAGCATCCATGTGTAGGAGGATCAGGAAATCACAAAGGAAGGAGGGGAATGACCTTGACTGCCCTGTTCAAAACAGAATGAAAATTATTAGTTAATTGTAGGCTTGGTATTAATCACCAGAATTTTTTGCTATGGGATGTAACTGCCCAAGAAGGAGGAGAAGAAGAATAATATGGACATCCTAGTTAACAAATAGTAAATGAGGGATTCATAATGGATCTGTGATGCCCACAAACATGACTCATGAGTCTTCAGAAGAAATGGGGACCTCATCTCCAAAAGGCAATAATCTGAATCTCTGTTGAAGAAACAGAGATTCCATCTAGGAAGAGCTAGAGAGACAAGATTGATACCAGGAGTAAAAATTTTTCCTTTCTAGCTACAGAGCTTAATGATGTGGATACTGTACCTGGAGACACTGAGCAGTGCTATTTGGGCAGGAGAAAGTCACTAAGTATGCCAATAAAACAGAAAAAATATAAGAGAGAAATAAAACAAATAAAACAGCAGACTACAACCTGTCCATTGACCCAGATTGGAAATGAGGGCAAATCATCAGAGACTGAGGTCTTAGCACAGCCTTCAAGCTGGCATAATGCAACTAAAAATTCTGCTTTTCTGAGACAGAGCCCTGGGTGTTGCTCATAAAGACTAAATAACAAACCAGACAATTGGGCTTCAAGGTTCAGAAGGTGCCATCCAGCTCCATGTGTCTCTCTCAGGTGCCCAAGCTGAGCAGGAGCAGAGGAATAGCTGATGAAGCAAGTTGTCTCCATCACCTGAATGCCACCTCCACCTCTTCCTCCTGCTCTACCATATCCTAAGGCATTCACCAATCAGCTCCAGTTTGCACAGAGTCAAAGCAGCAAAATCCAGCCTTACCTACACTGCTGAGCAGCTCCCTGTTGGCTTTTGGGGCTGGATGTTGTCCACCTTAAACTGATTGCACCTTGCCACATACTCCAACTCAGAGCTACCCACTTGCAAGTGTCCCCAGCTGGAGACACCACCACTCTTCCTCAGCTGCTGGACTACATCCAGAGCAGATCAAGAGTGTGGTGGAATAGCTCCCTGCCTGGATGTTGTGGTTTGACACTGGGCAAGTGCCAAGCACCCACAAGAGATGCTAACTGTAACATGATGCCCTGCTACAACTGGGCAGAGAGAGAAAAAAAATTAAATTAAGAGGTCATGAGTTGAGATAAGGACTGGGAAAAACACTCCAAGGGCAAAACAGGCTCAGCTTAGAAGGAAAAGTGAATTTGTAACTAACAAAGTCAGAGGAGGATAATGAGAAGTAAAATAAAACTTAAAACACCTTTTTACTCCAAACCCTCCCTCCTTCCCACCAGCATGGGCACCTCCCCATGGGCTGTGGGTGGATCTCTGCATCCCCCATGGATCCCATGGGCTGTGGGTGGATCTCTGCATCCCCATGGATCCCCATGGGCTGTGGGTGGATCTCTGCATCCCCATGGATCCCCATGGGCTGTGGGTGGATCTCTGCATCCCCCATGGATCCCATGGGCTGTGGGGGGATCTCTGCATCCCCCATGGATCCCCATGGATCCCCATGGATCCCCATGGGCTGTGGGTGGATCTCTGCATCCCCATGGATCCCCATGGGCTGTGGGGGAATCTCTGCATCCCCATGGATCCTCATGGATCCCCATGGGCTGTGGGTGGATCTCTGCATCCCCCATGGATCCCCACAGGCTGCAGGGGCACAGCTGCTTCACCATGGCCTCACCACAGCCTGCAGAGGAATCTTGGCTCTGACACCTGGAGCACCTCCTGCCCCTCCTTCTGCACTGACCTTGGTGTCCCCATGTTGTTTCCCTCACATGTTCTCTCCTCCTCTTCTCTGGCTACAAAACAACTGTGCTCGCTTTGTTTTTATTTTCTTCTTAAATATGTTAGCACAGAGGTGTTACCATCATCTCTCTTTGGCCCAGCCTTGGCCAGCACCATGTCCATTTTCAGACCATCAGAGGCTGGCTCTGCCAGACAGAGTGGAAGCTTCCAGTAGCTTCTCACAGAAGCCACCTCTGTGCCCCCCACCACTACTGTGCCATGCAAAACCAACAAAGTCTGCATCATCCATCTCCTTGCTCCATGTCCTAGTGAACACCAGGGCAATAGTCATTAGCTACTCATAAAACTGGTCCCTGTGGTATCAGCAGACATTGTGTCTCCTCCTGCTACTAAAGGTCTGTATCAAGTGACCCCTGAGACAGAGCTCAGCTTTTGCCAAAGCTGTCAAGCATCTCTCTGAACAGCCTTTTCTGGATGGAAGAAAACATTCTGCACCTTCCTTTCCACCTGAGAAGAAAATTGTATCCATCTGCTTACATGGTTACTTTAATAAACACTCATAGCTGAAACAACAAGATTTGGAGAATGGTACCTGCCCAGGAATGTTCTCTGCAGTGGAGACTGGGATAGCCCTCACTCCTGCTGTTAAACCTCTTTAACCTCTCAAACCAAGGTGGTTGCATTCGAACTGATTGTAGGGCTGAGATCTTGGCTTGGGAGTGGGTGCTACCAAACTCAGTGTGAGAAGAGGGCTAGGGACAGTTCCAAGAACTGGAGTGTACACAATGTTTCCACACCCAGGAACATGTCCTGGGACTCTTTAATTTACTAGTACAGACACAGCTATGGATCTGATCAGAAATTGCAGAAGGCAATGTAAATTTTCCCATCTTACAGCAAAAGCAGCGTTATTAGCATTCTCACCAAGACAGATGTCCTCCACTGGAGACTTTCAATAATAGGTTAGATAAAATCACAGAATCACAGAATGGCTTGGGTTGGAAGGGACCTTAAAGCTCATCTTGCCATGGGCAGGGACACCTTCCACTAGACCAGGTTGCTCCAAGCCCTGTCCACCTTGGCCTTGGACCCTTCCAGGGATGGAGCACCCACAGCTTCTCTGGGACACTTCTGTCAGGGCCACAGCACCCTCACAGCCAGGAATTCCTTCCTGATATCCCATCTAACCCTGCCCTCTGACAGTGGAAGCCATTCCCCCTTGTTCTGCCCCTCCAGGCCCTTGTCCAAAGTCCCCTCTAGCTCTTGGAGCCCCTCTGGGCACTGGCAGGGGTTCTGAGCTCTCCCCAGAGCCTTCCCTTCTCCAGGCTGAGCACCCCCAGCTCTCCCAGCCTGTCTCCAGAACAAGGAGGAGAATTAATTTCCTGCCCTTTTCTATCTTGGTCCAGCCTTCCTTTGTGGACATCCCTCCCTAAATCATCTCTGCTGTGTCTCTGAAAACCAGGCAGCAAGTCTCCAGTGCTGACTCATTCATCTCTATAGCTACTACAAATTCTCATTTGCTCCACATCTTTAGTACCTCCAGGGTCTGAGATGAATGACAGAACATTAGCAACAGGCAATTCATTAATACTAGAGGTAGTCCAAAATTTTCCATTGAAGCCTTTATTGTTTTGTTTCCTCTGCTAGGAAAGGAAGTTGGTGGGAGGGAAAAGATAATTGGTTTGGTAAAAAAAAAAAAAAAAAAAAAAATTTAAAATCTGGTTTTGCAATATTACTTCTCAGGGGGAAATTAATTTTCTTAGTACTCATTTTGATACCTTATAAAGGGAGTAAATGGTCCTTTCCCTTTTATGTCTTTTTTCTTCAGGGAATAAATGTAACAAAAGAAGCAGCATGCAAGACAAAGAATAAGGGGGAAAAAAACCACTCAAGAAACATACAATTCTGTCATTTTCCCACAATTTCCAAATAAAAATGGAAAGCATTAATTCATTCCTTCTTTTATTTTTGCCAAATGTGCTTTTAATTGTTTCACATCCACCAGAAAATGGCACTGTGTGTACATTTTGTTGCTTGCTGTCTCTGGTCCCAAACCCCCAGAGTCAAGTCCAGCCCACTCCATCCTTTGGTGCAGCAGGGAGAAATGCTCTGCCCATCCCATCCAGACGTTTAGAGGGAGAAATCCCCTCACCCAATACAGATAAAGGCCTCACAGAATTAACAAGAAACAGCTTCACCCACCAGCAGCAGCTTTTCAAGGGGCTGGTCACTGACCTGACTGAAGGATTCCCTGGTCCTTGGTCCCTCAGGGTCCACAGGCCACCCTGAGAAGCAGGACCAAAGAGAAGAAGGGGGAGGTGAGGGAGATGTAACCTGCCTTGGTTTCCTGTAAGCTTGGGCAGCTCCTGTGCTGGGGAGGGAAGCTGAGGTAAGAAACCCTCAGTGCTGGAACCTTGCTTGACCATAGCACACCCAGTGAGAGCAATGGGAATAAGTACATAAATAAATCCCATGTATAACTGCACAGTTAAAAAATTATCATTAATGAATATATAAATATAAAAATACAAATAATATAAATACTATGAATAAGATAAATAAATACTATAAATATTGGAAATAAATCCTATTTATTCTGTAGGATCCCTGGGCACAGGCAGTCTCTGGCAGACATCCACACTCCTGCCACTCTGGCCTCACAGAAGGCTTCTGGCTCAAATGCTGATACAAACAAGTCACTCATCTCTCTGGCTGGGAGGAACCTGCATCTTCCATGGATGTCACCACCAGGCACCACCTCTGCTCTGTGCCTCTGGGGGGACCTGGGAGGAGGTCACAGGCACATATCTCTGTGATATTCATCTGTCTATGTACACAGAGGTTAAAAAGGATAATTCTTCCCTTTAGCATGGACTTCCCCCATGACCTTGGGCTAGTCCCTTACTCTATCCCATGCTCTCAGGTATTCCTCACATGAAAATAATACCCAGTGGGACAGAGTGAGCTTAAAAACTGGTCTGCTCTCTGGTTTCACCAAGGAATTGTTTTTCAGCCTTGGAAACACTGATTTGCAGCAGTGACAGAGGACTGTAAGGAAATGTCTTCTGCACTCTGCTGATGGGGAGCCTTCATCCATGCACAAGGAAGAAAAGCCCCATGTGAGCCATCCTTGCTCCTCCTAAAGAGGTCATTAGGAGGGAATTTTTGGCTGCTGGATGCTCCCTAAGGTTGCCCCAATAGGCTGTGAGTCTCCATCCTTGGAGATGTTCAAAACCCACCCAGCATGTCAGCAGCCAGGTTCTTGGCAGTAATTCGGATTTGGAGAATTTGGTTTTTAAAAAGAATCCAAACAATAAACAACACTTGGAAGATGCCTAATTTGAACAGAAAATGAGAACAATTAGCCAATACATCACTTGTGCATTAATGAAGAGGCACTTATGTTCTACAGCTGAGTGTCAGAGCAAACATTTCCGCAATATGCAGCAAGGAAGAAAAACATGGAATGGGGAGAACACTTCCCCAAGAGGAAAGAGAAGCACTAAGAGTATTGTGAAAGCCAACAAGCAACACAAAGGAAGCTGAATCCTTCTAGTTCTTCTTAGCTTTAACATCCCTGCTGATCCAACCCCTTTCCTTGGGGAGAAATCCTAGCCTGGTGCCTTAGAAATTTGCTGGAGCAGACTGGAGGGATAGGAAGGTGAGCAACCTGCATTTAAATATGCAAATAAGTCTAATTATCCTTTGTAGCAGTGGAAGAGAAGCAACACATCAGCTCTCCAGTTCCAGGAGAGCTTTCTGCTTTAGCCCTGCTATCTCCAGCACCAGCCCAGACCTTGCAAGGTGAGCAGACAAAAAGCTGAATCTCAGTTCACAGAGCCCCCTTCCCCCACACTCTCCACCCCGGCAAAACAGAGCCCCCCCAAAATCCCTGGCCATTTTCTTGTATCCATCACACCTGGATGCACCTGAGCCTCCAGCATTACCCAGTGAGATTTAGAGCTGATGCCAAATGACTGCAAAAATCGAGATCTCACTGCTTGAACTGTTCCTCACCCAGGGAGGGGGGAAAGCAGATGACTGTCAGCTTTGCTGTGGGACAGAGGAGTCAAGTCAGAGCTTCATCTTAAATCTGCATAAATGTACTACCTGTCTGATGGCCAGGTGTCACTTCTAATCTCCCCAAGAAGGAAAATAAACCATTCAAATGCATAAACACCTCAGCATTCACACAGCTACAGGGAAAAGCAGAAAGGCTGCAATCACACTTTTGTCACCACAACCCCCAGCTTTGCTCTATGCCACTTCCACCCTGGTCTCGGCAGTGGTGGGCTCTGCCAAAGAAAGTGCTGGAAAACACAACTGCAGCAAAGCCTCCTTGCATGCAAACGGACATGCAGGGCAGGGCAGCCACCCCACCACTTTTGTTTCTGCATTCCCGACACATCGAACGCCTCGGCCCGGAGAGAAAAAACAACAGCAGCTCGCTGCAAGCAGCTTCACACTCAGAATCCCAAGCAAGGTCTGCTGCCGAGGTGAAATAAGGGCATCCATTTCCAGCTGGCTGGGGCGGTGGTAGGGGGGACGGGAGGATGTGTCATCCCCCGCTGCGCTGCATTAAAACATGGCAGCATCCGACGGCTGCCCCACCCAAGCGGCCTAGGATGCCTGTCCCTCATCCTGGCGCATCCCTGGGATGCTTTGTCTGCAGCGTGGGCCAGCCTGGAATGCTTCCTGGGAGGCTCCTGCCCGGGGGCACCCCATCCGTGCATGGGCCCCCTGGGATGCGGGCAGGCTGCCGGTCCCTGGGCTGCTGCATGACAGCCTGGGATGCGCTTGGAAAGGATCAGAGGCCACTTGCACATCCTACAGAGGTGACCCCAAGCATTACCCCTGTGGAAATCCAAGGTGGCGGGTGTCCCTGAATTTTGGAATGCGGTGGAGGCGGGGGGACGGGGGACACAAAGGCACTCAAACCCGCTGACAGAAAGTGTCTGTGTAATCACTACCTGCACAATACCTACTACCCCATCATGGATTCCCAGAGAGATGGGGAATTCAAGGACAGGAAATCTGCCAGCCCCCTGGAATGTTTCACAGCCCCACTGCCAGGGTGGGATGCTCCTCCGGGGAAGCGCACGGGGGGACTGGATAAGAGCTGGCGAGGGCCCGGAAGGTCGGGGATCTAGACGGATAGGGGGACGGGGACACGTCTCCTCACCTGTAGGACGAGCTGACCCCCGCCGCCACCTCCTCTTTGATCTGCCTATTGACAGCATCGGCAGCAGCCCGGCCCCTGCTCGGCTCCGCCGGCTGCCCGCCCGCCTCCTCCGCCTTCTTCCGACCCTTGTCTCTGCCATCCCCGGGCCGCGCCGCCTTGGGATGCTCATCCTCCGCCTCGGCGTGCTCCTCCTTCTTCTCGGCAGCGAGCTGCACCTTCCGCCGCTTCTCCTGAGCCGCCTTCTCCGGGGCAGCGCGGTCCAGGGCCAGCACGGGGGAAGGTCCCGGTTTGGGGATCCAGGGATGGTCGCCCCGCTTGGGGATGGGCCAGGCGCGGAAATCCTTCTGGTACTGCGTTTCCTTCTCGAAGGGAGTGTCCGAGGGCTGGTACTCGCTCTTGGGCTTGCAGCTGGGCTCCGGCCGCTGCACCTTCCAAGGCTTGTAGTCGTGCCGCATCACTGAGTCGGCCGGGGAGAGGCGTGCGGGGCCGGGCCGGGCCGGGCGGAACCGGCACCGGGACCGGCACCGGCACCGGCACCGGGAGCGGGCTCGGCCCCCGGCCCCGCAGCCGCCTCGCCGCCGGGCTGGGTCTCGATGGGCGCCGCGGGGCGCGGCGGCGCCGCGGGATGCTCGGTGGCCTCCGAGTACTTGGTGAAAACCAGGGGCACGGCGATGTCCGCCTTGTCCAGCTGGTTCCAGAAACGCGCGATGCAGCAGGCACGGGTGATGCAGGGCCACGCCATGGCGGCCCCGCGCCGGGAGCGGCCGCTCCGCGAGCCCCGAGCCCCGAGCCCCGAGCCCCGCACCGATGTGAGCCCCGAGCGCCGAGCGCCGCGCTCCGCCCCGCAGCGGGGCCGCGCCGGGAGGCGGGACTGCGCGCTCACGGGCGGGCGCGCACACGAGAGACACCTGCACAGACACCTGTGACAGACACTGTGTGTGTGAACAGTGACAGGGGACTGTGTGTGTGAACAGATCTGCACAGCCACACGTGTGTGTGTGTGTGTGTGTGTGTGTGTGTGTGTGTGTGTGTCACAGGGCTGTGTGTGCATAATCTGCACATCCACATAGACACAGGGCTGTGTGTGTGTGAACAGATCTGCACAGCCACATGTGTGTGTGATAGACACAGGGCTGTGTGTGTGTGAACAGATCTGCACATCCACACGTGTGTGTGACACAGGGCTGTGTGTACACACATCTACACCTACACAGACCTACATACAAGTGTGACACACATGCACAACATCATGCACACCTGCATTCTCATGCACACGGACATAAATATGAACATGCATACACATGTGAACACACATACACACACTAGACATGCCTGTCCACTCACATGTGTACATGCTGCACATGCACATGTGCATGCACAGGCACATGCCTATATGCACATACATGCACACATGCTCACTTGTACAGACACACACACACATTCTTTCTTTTTGCCTCTTTTGCCATTGCAGACCCAAATCAAAACATCCCCCAGCCATCTCCTGCTGACTGATTTCCTCTGAAATCTGATTCCCAGGGTGGATTCACAGCCCCAAATCCCACACTCCTTTCCAGCCTTGCCTCCACCTTCACCCCATCCATCATGCCAGCCCTCCTCCATTGTGCTGTCAGTCCCTCCATCCCTCCCTCTCTCCATTCCTCCCTCTGTTTCTCCATCCCTTCATTCCTCCATCACTCTGTCACTCCACACCTCCATCTCTCCATTCATCCCTCCATCCCCTCTCTATCTCCATCCCTCCATCCCACTCTCCCACTGTCCCTCCATCACTCCCTCAACCCCTCAATCCTTCTCTGCATCTTTCTCTATATTCCCTAGTGCCTATAAAGTCCATTTGCACCCAAATCACATCCACACTTAAAGCCCTCCAGTCTTTGTCAGCCTTGCAGCATTGCCAGCATTTCCACTGGGAGCAGAACTCCAATAAAACCAGTGAAATCCACACACCCAAATGCTGAATTACAAAGAGAAAAAGCAATTCCCACTCATCAGTGGCTGCAGCTGCTGGGAGTGCAGTGAAAGGCAGGATTATCCCTGTGGGGATTGTTTCTCTACTACAATGCTTTGTATCCCCTTGTTGATTCTTAGGCTCTGAGGATTTTGGGCTTGAGTTTGGTTTTTTTTTCTTTGCTTGTCTTTGCCTGGAATGGCTTAATTTTATTCTTACCTGTAGGCAGATTGTGGAAACTCATTTTATGGATGGTATTGGAGCACTCAGTGCTGGGGATAGATGGTTCAAAGAGCTGCCTTTGGAAAGCGAATAAATAAAAAAATGTCAATGTGAGGTGTCTATAGACAGATATTGCTTTGTCTTCCAGATTTATATAATTCCTGCTATTACTTCCAGTGCAATTAAAAGTGAGAAATACAATTAAAGATTTAGGAAGCTCCTCAGTATTTCCCAGGTTGGGACCCAAGCCATAGTCTTGTGGGGTATGAACTGTGTATCACCCTTTTAAGTGTGGGGTGTACTCCTGTGCATCTGTGATAGGTGTGCTCATCTCTGCCTAGGCTGGGTTTTAAAACAGAGTCACAGAATCACTGAGGTTGGAAAAATTCCCTAAGATCACTGAGTCCAACCATTCCATCAGCACTGCCAAGGCCACCAGTAAACGTCCCAAATGCTACATCTACATGGCTTTTAAATCCCTCCAGGGATAGGGACTTCACCACTGCCTTGTGCAGTCTCTGCCACGACTTGACAACCCTGTCCATGCAGAATATCCAAAATAAACCTCCCCTGGTGCAACCTGAGGCCATTTCCTCTTGTTCTGTTGCTTGTTACCTGGGAGCAGAGCCCAACCTCCACCTGGCTCCAACCTCCCTCCGAGTAGTTTTTATGAATGGAGATGAGCTTGAACAAGTCCTGCCTTTGACTCAGATTTCTGGCAGTAGCTCTGTTTGGGGTGGCCTGCACCCAGATTGCTCTTGTTCACAAGTTCTTGGTAATGGCTGATTAGGTCTATTGCAAAATGAGTGATTTATTGTATAGACACAAAATTAAAGACATAAGACTTTGAACAGACTACTTACTACACAGGATAAAACAAAAAGAACTACTAGTAGATAAAATACAGTGCACAATAAAAAGGTATCTATATTACAGCTAGCTAAGAAATAGCACAGATTAGGATTTAATGTAACTTACTACCAAATTGTTGATGGAGTACACTCAGAATTCTTTTGCTCAGTTTCCAGGGAAGTATCGACAGAATTTGCATCCAAACTCTGGGGAGAAGTCCTACATGTTTCCAAGGTGTGTGGAGGAGGCCTCTGCCTCTCTGAAAGTGTGTGTAGCTTTTATAGTTGTAAAGTGAAGTGTCTCTCAGGCAGGAATTCCAGCTTATCTCCCCACATCTTGTTCTCAAGGCCAGCTGTTTATTGGGAATTCCACCGTGAACCAAAGAGAAATAAGTCCCTAGCCAGGCAAGCTGGCCTGGGTTATCTCATCAATTCATGGGGGTTGGAGAATGTCCAAGCTATGCAGCTGATGGACAGAGCAGATGAACTCTAGGGGGAAAGTCCTGGTAGGGGGAGGTCCTGCCACAGGAGATGAAGACTGAGAAGGTTCCAGGCTGAAAGGAGAAAAGGAGCCTCCTTTGAACTCCCCACATCCCTCAGCTGCTCCTCATGCTCCAGACCCTTCCCCAGCTCTGTTTCCTCCTCTGGACATGGCCCAGCTCCTCAATGTCCTTGTCAGAGTGAGGGGCCCAGAACTGCCTCCAGGACTGGATGTGCCTCAGCAGAGCCCAGCACAGGGTGATGGTCACTGCCCTGGTCCTTTGGGACACACCATTGCTGACACAGGTGAAGTGCCCTTGGCCTCTACCCCATCTGGGAACACCTGGGATCATGTTTAGCCACTCAACCAGCACCCTTTTCCAAGCAGCAAAGATGATGGAGTCATCCCCAAACTGCTGCTGTCAGCCCCAGCTCTGTGTTTCCATGCACACTGCAGGCTAATGGCAAACAGCTTTTGCACTGAATCACTATGGTATTACAAAAAAATTAATATATGTATGGAAACATGAGCAAGGAGAATTGGAAAAGAATGGCCCAAGGTCTGCAAGGAAAATATGCAATTGAAGTATTGCAATGGGATCAAGCTTTCTGGCTGGTGAAGTTTGAGATTGTGTTTCTTTTAAAAACTGTCAATAATTTCATTTATCTTACAGCTATCGTTGTGATTTTTGAGTGTGAACACCACCTTGATCTGTTTGTGGACTTTCCTGCAGAAAACCTCTAGAAGAGCATCCGTGCTGCTGTTTCAGGACATGTTGCCCTGAGAGCTGTTAGTGAAATTAGTTGTTCTTAGTATAACAGGGAAGTTTTGTGGGAAGAAGGATATGGACCTGTTGGAATGAGTCCAGAGGAGGCCACTAAGATGATCACAGGGCTGAAGCCCCTCTGTTCTGGAGACAGGCTGGGAGAGCTGGGGGTGTTCAGCCTGGAGAAGGGAAGACTCTGGGGAGACCTCAGAACCCCTGCCAGTGCCTAAAGGGGCCCCAAGAGTCAGAGAGGGACTTTGGACAAGGGCCTGGAATGACAGGACAAGGGGGAATGGCTTCCCATTATCAGAGGGCAGGGTTAGAAGGGATATCAGGGAGAAGTTCTTGGCTGTGAGGGTGGTGAGGCTGTGGCACAAGTTGCCCAGAGAAGCTGTGACTGCTCCATGCCTGGAAATGTTCACATTGGATGAGGCTTGGAGCAACCTGGTCTAGCAGAAGATGTCCCTGCCCATGGCAGGTGAGTGGAATAAGATGATCTTTGATGTCACCCAGACCATTCTGTTTCTGGGATTCTGAGATATTAATGTGTTCTGGAGGGTGCAAGCCTGTACAAATCCATTGCAACAGCTCTCACTCTGGAGCTGATCCATGTCTTAGGTCTGCATTCAGCAGTGCCATCACACAGACATTTGCACAGCATCTTGCACTTATTTGGAATCTGGGGATTGGATCACATATAGGGTTTTAGAGCCTCTTTTTGAGAGTCCCTCATCTGCAGCAGGCCTGGGCTCATGCCACATGGAAACACTCAGTCATGCATTAATCACCTTTATTTATAACAAACGTCATGGGCAAAACTGCCTTGTGAGGTTTTGCAGCATCAGGAGGCTTTGCTGATCTGCAGATACCATGCAGACCTAGCTGGTGTTAGAAGCTGCAGAACTAAAAAAAATTGTTTAGATTCTCAGTGAAATTTGTGGTATCTATATCTATCTATATCTATATCTATATCTATATCTATATCTATATCTATATCTATATCTATATCTATATTATCTAAATCTATCTATATATCTTGAAGCATGGCTGCTCATTCTCATTCAGGAATCAGCTATGGAAAATCGTCATCAAGTCCATTAGCTCTAATCAGTGGAATTGATGTGCTGGCTGCAAACATCTCTGAGAGAGGATGGGAGTAAAATTTTTTTTTAAAATATCTATTTTTAAATTACTGCCACCGTGGCAGAAAGAAGAATTCCTTTTCCAGCCTCCTCTGGGAAAAGGGCGTGGCCAAGTGTGATTCCACATTGTGAGACACAAGGAGGGTGGCCAAGGACATGGGTGTCATACAGCATCAGACTGCATCAGTCTAGGGCACAATCCTGCCAAAAAGTTTATTATTAGGAAGACATTCCTCCCTCTGAGGGTGGTGAGGCCCTGGCACAGATTCCCCAGAGAAGCTGTGGCTAATCCATCCGTGGAAGTATTGGACAGGGCTTGGAGCAACCTGGTCCAGTGGAAGGTGTCCCTGCCCATGGCAGGGGGTGGAACAGGATGATCTTTAAGGTCTCTGTAACCCAAACCAGTCTGTGATTTTATGATGATGCTAAAGGCACCATGGTGTTGTTCAAACCAGAGCAAGACCAATCTTTCACAGCCCCAAAATCATTGCTGACTCTGAGCAGAGCCCCAGGCAGTGTTTCCTTGTCCTGTCCATGCTGGGATCCACTGCCATGGAGGCAAGGAATAGCTCCAAACATCCCCTGTGCAATGATAACCAGGATGTTTTGGAAGCTGGTTAATGAGGTACCTGATGAACCTTCTCCTGGCATCCTCACATGGAGCCTGGGCACCTTTCAGTCAAACTTAAGCTATTGGAGACCATCCAGGGACACTTTTGGTGTTTTCTCCTGCATTTTGTGATGGCATGAAGAGCAGGATGACTGGCAATGATGATGTGAGCAGATGTTTATATCTCTGTGGGATCTGATTGTGACAAAGGTGAATTGGCTTCTTTTCTCACACCACCAGCTGACATCTCACCATATGCTGTCTGCACACCTTCTGCCTAACACCCTGTGTACATATATCCACCAATTCTTTTAGGAAATAATGCTATGGCATTGTGAGAACAGCATGGCAAAGCTCAGGGCAAGACCTTACAGGAGTGGACCACGGGTTTGTTTAGGGAAAACACCACACAGTGGTGAGCATCTCAGGGTAGGCACCTAACTCCTTGTTAATCACTGAGGAGAGTCAGAGGAAGGGGGATGGCAGCTCCTCCCAGGAGATCACTGACAAAAGCTGGAATGAAGTGCAAATGAAGAAAAAAGAACAGGTAAGAGCCTCACCTCTCCTTAGGAGCCTTTTCCCTCCATTATAGGAAAGGAGATCCCTGGGCTCGAGGCAGGTGAGACTCCATCTGCAAAGCCTGAGCCAGACCTCGCTTGCAGCTCCCTCTGTGTAGTGTTCAGCTCCATACTACCCCAGTGAGATGCAGGAAAGCTCCATTTACTCTGGCTCTTCCAGGCACTCCCTCTTTGCAGGAGATGTCCCAGCACCAATTGCTCCCATCCCTGACATCTATCACCAGGGACAAGAGAACATGACAACACTGCAGGTGACGATTTAAAGGGGAGTTTGAGTGGCCTCTCACATCTTAAATCATTTTATAATCATGCACAGCTTCTGCCTGGTGGGTTCACAAGGTTCACCCTGGGGTGTTCTTGTTTTCCTTGCCAACTGTGCTGATGATTCATGTATGTTGTGAGGGTGTTTCGAGGCCAAATGGGACAGGAGCCAAAGCAAATCCATATCAGAGTGCTGCATAAAGAGAATAATTGAAATGCATAAAAAGAAAATTTGACCAATAAATCAAGTGCTCTAAAGGACATGAATGAACATATGAATGGCTGAGATGCTTCAGGGTAAATAGAAGGGGATTATCTATAATTGGAAGGGAGAAGCAGTGATCTGAAGAGTGCTTATAGCTTTTCTGCTGGAGCATTAGGTTCCATAGGGTCTATAGGTGGTGGGGCTTCAACAACAAACTCCACAGGTCACCTTCATGGCCAGCTGCTCCTGCCAGCTGTGCAGTATCCTGTATGAGCAACTGCATTGTTCCTTGTATTTCTTCCTGCAGAACCTCTGTGTCAGGCTTTCCCAGCCCTGATCCTGGCCAGTGTCCTGTGAAGTCTCTTGGGCATGTCATACCATGCTGACTTGCAAAGCCTGGTGACTTGAAAAACCCACAGTTCCATGGCTCTGGGTTTACAGGCTCCTCCTCACACTCTGAGAGGGACATTGCTTCACTGAGTCACAATGGCCACTGATAGAGGTGTTACAGAAGATGATTTATTGAGAGATTAAAGGAACTTAATGCTCCCAGACTAAATGCAAGCCATAGGAGATTGGACAAATGACTGTATATAAGTGAAAAGGGAAAAGCCAAGGGGAGTGTAGTTAGAGCTTTATCATGGCCCATACATGAGCAAGTGCCTAAGAGTGTGAGGAAATAAGATGGATTAAGGTATCAGGATATAAGATACAGAGAGCAGGGCTCAGTGTTTGGGCATGTCTGAATGGTTAGCAAGTTCAGAGGCACAGTTCTGCCCTTCCCTAAAGCAGGAAAGAGGAGGCTGGGGGGATGGACACCTTCTTGCTCTGTACAGCTTCCTGACAGGAGGGTGGAACCAGGGTCAGTCTCTTCTCAAGGGAACAAGAGACAGGATCAGAGGAAAGGCCCTCAAGTTATGCCAGGGCAGGTTTAAATTGGAAATTAGGAAAAAATTCTTCCCCAAAAGAATTGTCAAGCCCTGGAACAGGCTGCCCAGGGCAGTGGTGGAGTCCCCATTGATGGGAGGATTTAACAGACGTGTGGATGTGGCACTTGGGGACATGGGTCAGCGGTGGCCTTGGCAGTGCTGGGGGAATGGTAGGACTCCATGACCTTAGAGGTCTTTTCCAACCTAAATTATTCTGTGATCCAGAGATTTTAAGTCACAAGTTCTATTTTATCTACACTCAGCAAGGACATGCATCTCTTTCAGCTCCTCTTGAGTGGAAATCTATGATTCTTCTCTTATTTGAGCAGAAATTTTCAAAGCCCTCCATAAATATTTATTTTTCTCTCCTCAATTAAGAAAGTAGAAAGACAAAAAAGCAAATTACATAACCACAGCAAAGCAGGACATAAATATTTATTACCCAGCAGAGCATTGCTGAACTCCTTGGTCAGCTCCAGAGGATGAGGATTTCTTGTCACAATAAGCCACAAGCAAAGACCTGTGACTCTCTGCAATACACCTGCTTTGGAATTAAGCAATCCAATTGCTCTAGTGCTTAGCCTGAAACTTCTGGGGGCAGAAAATTCTTCCCACATGTCTGGGTGTCCCCAGGTGTGACTCTTTTAACTGGTGAAAATCAAGAGTTCTTTGGCATGGCTAGTTTCCAGCAAGAACAAGAGTGCTGGAGGAAAAAGACCTTGAAGCATCATCACTGGACCAGAGATGTCCCTTTAACAACTTTTCATAGGGTCATAGAATTGTTAAGGTTGGAAATGCCTCCCAAGATGGAGTCTGAAAAGGAAAAAGACCATTCCCCCAGCACTGCCAAGCCCACCACCCCAAGTGCCCCATCTTCATGTCTGTTAAACCCCTCCAGGGATGGGGACTCCACCCCTGCCCTGGGCAGCATGTTCCAGGGCTTGAAAACTGTTTTGGGGAAGGAATTTTCCCAAAAAACCAATCTAACCCTTCCTTGGTCCCACCATCCACCTCTCTGACAGTGCTGGTGTTGCACAGTCCAGGAAGACCAGGAGCCTTGGGCCCACAGAATTTTGGAAAATCACTGATGTTTCCTTGCCAGGAAACATCCTGTCTCCAGGTAACAGTGCTGGAAGAAAAACCTCCTTTGCTTTCTTGAAGCAGGCAGGGTCCTGACATTTGCAGTAGAAAACAAATGATGGGGAGAGACTTGAGTGAAATCTAAACCAGTTTTAGCTCAATTAAAGCAACCAGTGCCTTTAGGAAAAGATCCCTTGGGGTTTCACCTGAGCCCTGTTATCCTGTGATTTGGGAAAGCTGAGTCTAGCAGATCCCTCACAGCCCAGCACCTTCCTAGGCATGACAAAGAGCAGGTATTGTTTTTTGGCTAACATCTCTGGTTTGCTTCTGCCAAAGGTTGTTTTTAGCCTTGGCTGCATGACCTTGGGATTTAGAAATGCCCCTTGGACACGTGAGTGAAGCCTTTGTACGTGGCCAGTCCTTTCACAGTGCTCATGGTTCAGTGCAGTCTGTTCAGAGTTCTGCTCTGTATCCTGGTTACAATGAGACCTTTGGTTTTCCCAGCCCTCCATGAGATGACTTCTTTGCTTACCTCAGTTGCTTGTCAGTTCCTTGAGGATTTTTTTCCCCAAAAATTTCTATTTTTTTTTCCCCCCACATAGTAAATTGCATCTCTTTGCATGTGACAAGGCAGAGACTCTGACTGTGCACCTGCTTGGAGACACAAATGGAAAACAGGAGTAGTATTTCCTCTCTCTACACCTGTATGCATGTGTGCAAGGATGCACATGGAAACTGATCCATGTCTTGGCAGAGGTGTGAGGCTGCTCAGCAGTGAAACACCCTTGTGTTGTCTCCCCAGCTCCTTGGCTGAGACTGAAACCCATCCACATCACATTACATCACATCACTTGTGAACCAAAGTGACCTGCCTGTGCTCACCCCTTCTGCCTGTCCCTTCCTGCTGTGCTCAGGGTGATTTCTAGAGGAAGGGGGGAAATAAAACTGGCTTACCAGGCATGAATGCCTCATTGCCTCTGCCAACATCCAAATATCACAAAATTTGAAAGAGATGGGATCTTGAAGGCAGGATTGGGTCCTGGATGGAGTTTACTTTCCAGATTTGGGAGGCAAGCCTGACATTGTCAGCATGCAACAATGCTGTGAGTCAGGGTGGTGTAAAGTCCATGACTCCTCCCTGTCCCTCCTCCCTGTGCGGGATGGTGCTGTGCCACTGTGGCTGTGGGTGTTGCACAATCCCTTTACTGTAACCCTGGGCAGATATTGAGGGCGACTTTGCACTCTGCAGGCACCACTTGCTTCCTTCTCCTTGCTGGACGTGCGTGCAGAGCCCAAGATGAAGATTGAGTTTGCCCCGCGCTCGGTGCCGCTGCAGAGGAGGCTCCAGACAGCATCAGTGGCTCAATGGATCTTCAGCTTCCTGGGTCTAGGTAAGACACAGCTCTTTTTCCTTCTTCTGAGAAGCCAGAGAAGCTTTCCATAGAACTGCAGTGTGGTTTGGGTTGGAAGGGACCTTAAGGATCATCCAGTTCCAATCCCCTGACATGGGCAGGAACACCTTTCTCTAGACCAGGCTGCTCCAAGCCCCATCCAACCTTGAACACTTCCAGGGATAGGACAGCCACAGCTTCTCTGGGCAGCCTGTGCCAGTGTTTTTGGCTTCTCACCACCTGAGCAGAGCACAGTGGCACTAAGGAAGTATATAGCTGACTGCCTGTGCATGGGAATATTTACAGGTTTTACGCAGCATCTAAAACAGGGTGGAGTTTTCAGATTATCTTGCTCTTTTAGGTTTAGAGTTTTCCTGGTTCAAGCTGTTGCTCTGCTTGGTGTTAGGAATGGGAAATAGAATTATCATGCTTGAGGAATGGTACCATAGGAAGAGTGTTGGGAACTCTGGTTTTGCAGCCCTGGGAACAGACACATCACTTTTTACAGATGCCCCTGCACATTCTAAAAGGTCATTTTTCCAAGAAAACCCAAGCAGTTTGAGGAAAAGGCACATCAGCAAACTGAGATGCAGACAATGTCACTGCTTGGTGGAGGGCATCACGTGCTGATGGAAATGACACACATGCACTTTTGGATAGGATGCACAGGGAAATGATGATGGGAGACACAGAGGCACATCATCAGAGAATGCAAACTGCCTGGGGACATTTACAGCCCAGCAGGCTGGAAGGTGTCATCCCAGCATTTCCTAGTTGTAGAGAAATAAAGAGATGGGAGGATCAGAGGTAGGTTATCAGTGTAAAATGTCTGGGGCCATTTACAGCCCATCAGGAGCCAAGCTGAAAGGTAACATCACAGAGTTTCCCATTGTTATGTCAGTTGCAAATCTCAGATGGGATGTGTGTAAATCTCCTCTTTTGCTGTGTTAGGACAGTTGTTGACTAGCCCAAAACACATCAGATATTTGTGTGTATCCCTGTACTGGTACACCAACATCTCCAGAACTACACCTGCACAGAAAGTACAGGCTGTGCTTTGGACTCCCACTCAGTTTCTGAGATGGGCCCTTCCAAAATCTGCCACAGACCTGAGCCTGAATGGCCACCTTTGCACCAGTGTCTGATGGACCAGAGGACTGTGCCATACTGGTCCAGACAGTGCAGCTCTTTAAATTTAGTTTCTTGCTATGGGATTGCTCCATGCTAAGTGTCAGGAAAACTAATCCACAAACACCAGAGGTTTATGTCTGAAAATGAGACAGACGAGTCCTATAACTTCATTTGAATAGAGGGAGAGGCCATGGGGCATTGTCCTGGGATCTCTCAATTTTTTGGAGGAGCAGCCTCCTTTTTATCCGAATTTCCCGGCCGCATTTCCCTCTCTCTTTCCCCCTGGCTGAGGTACTTGAGAGGTACAGACTTCCCAGAACACCTGATACCTGAGATTCCCCCCTAATATATACATCCCTCCCCTTTCCTAGTGTCAATCTGTGGAATTCCTATGGAATTTACGGTTCTTCCCATTGTTTCTTTCATCTCCCAGCATCCAATTTTATTTATCAGCAGACCTACAACTTGTTGGTAAAGACAAATCTCTCTCATTCCATTTATCAGTGGAATCTTTCCCATTGTTTCTTTTCTCTCTCAGTGCTGGTTTTATATACTAGCAGACTTGCTGTTTGTAATGACAAATCCCTCATTCCTCTCTTAAGTATCACTCTTCTGAACTACACATTAGCCCAGTTTGGGCAATTCAAAACACCAGGGGCTATTGCTGGTCACCAGGATGGGTGAAGCTACTTTTTTTTTGGAAGAGAAGTGCCAAACAGCCACCCTTGGTGCCATTGTAAACCCTGGGGGTCTCCATGAGCAAAAGAGATCCCTGCTGTGATCAACCTTCTGCCACCAGAGAACACCTGGCAGGAGGAGACACAAATGTATCTTGGCAAGATCTGGCAAGAGCCATGCAGCCTTGGACACAGCTGGCCAGAGTGGGACATTTTGGAGTGCTCCATGATTCCTTCTCTGTCCCTGCATCTGTCCTTCCTGTCCATGAATCAGTTGGGATGCAGTAGAGATGTGGTCACAGCGTTAACAGGGGATCCAACAGCACATCCCCATTCCCAGCATGGATGCAGTTGGGACTTATGGAGCTTCAACAGTGTTTTCCAATAAAACAATTTATACTTGAGGTTTTTCCCTTCTTGGTATTGGGAGCAAGCTGGCATTTGACTTTCCAGTAGTGGCAATGACTTCTAGAGCCAGCAGAATGACAGCAAATGGCCAGCAGGGAGGAATTCTCTGCAGGTGCAGGAGTTACTTGCAAACACAGGCTCTACCTCCTGCAGGGAGATGCATTTTGCTCTGAATGAGACTGAGACCCAAACCCACTCCTCCTCCCCTGGCTGACCTTAAAGAGCTTATTGTCTTTACCTGGCAGAATTTGATTTGTTGTTTGGGTTTTTTGTTGTTTGTTTGGTTTGGTTTTACATTTTTGTTTTGTTTGTTGTGGTTTTGTGTTTGGTTTGGGTTTCTTTTGGTGATGCAATCTGAAACCAAGAGCAGTTAAGAAATTCTCTTAAGAAGGGCATTAGAAAGGTGATAACAAAAACCTTAAGAAGCAATTCCAGCTGGTTTGGTTCATTTTACAAAGTTTCTTTAGGCTTCGAGCTTTCCACCCAAAATCTCCCAGTTTAACAACTGCATAAGCTAAATGCTGAGACACCCTTGTTTTCATCCCATGAGCTGCCAAACAGCCCTTGTTTCACTGTTATAATCCCCAGGCACAGAGCTCAGACTGGCCGTGGGCAGGATTCAGCTGCTGGCTGCTCCTTTGTTTGGGAGACAGCCTTTGTGCTGCTGCTGCCAGAAAAGGGCTCTGGAACAGCCCTGACCTGCACAGCCCTTTGGCCAGAGAGCCCAGCAGCACTGCTTGCAGGCAGCTGCTGCCATGCAAGTGCAAATGCATCCCCTGAGAGGCCAAGCACTGGGGGAGGGACCCCTCCTTCTTTCCTGGCAGGATGCTGAGAGAGGGCAGCAGGACCCCAGTGCTCTGCTCCAGCATCCCATGAGGATACCCCTGGCAAAAGCATGGAGACAAAGGGTTCCATTTATTTCAGAGCTGCTGGAGGAGGAGTGCAAGGTGTAAGAATGGGTTACAGGGCACAGAGTGGGGACCCCATTGCCTTCCCAGTGCATGATCCCAGTACTGACCAGTCCCCTTGTAATGGAGTGGGACCAGGCTACTGCAGAGAACTGAAATCAGCAGGATGCCCCCCAAGCCTGCTGCACTGCTTCCTTCTGCAGTACACCTGGGCATGCAGACCCAGTGTACCACACACAGCCTTTGAACCCTCCAGCCATCAGGGCTGGCTCAAAGGCCATGTGGTACCAGCTGAGTGTAGTCCACAGCCATATCAGCTGTGCCCAAGGGTGCAGTACCTCAGGGGGCCACAATCCAGGCTGGCTTGGAAGCATTCAAGGCCATTTTGGATGGGACTCTGAACAACCTGGTGTAGAGGAAGGTGTCCCTGCCCATGGCAGGGCAGCTGGAACAGGATGGTCTTTAAGATCCCTCTAACACCATGCATTCTGTGATTCTGTGATGCTCTTGCAAACCCTCCTGACAAGTGCAGTATGAATCTGACTCACTTTGGGGCTGTTGTGATAACAAAAATCTCTTTCTGTGGGCTGCAGTTTTCCCTATTTCAGGCTGAATTTACCAATTTTGGGTTAGGAGCACTTTGATGGGATATGGGCCCTGCTTAGCCTTGGCCAGAAAACTCCTCCATGTGCTTTGAAGCCTGTGGCTTCTTTGGAACCCATGGCTCACTTGGAGCCCACAGAATATTTGTGCTGTCTGTGATATGGGCATTTTCTTGTCCAGAGAGGGATTTACAGCTCACAGCAAAACAACTCAGCATAAGAAACCCACCACTTCATTTTTACTATGCTTCTTTGAAGGAATCCAGCTTCTTTGATGGAATCCAGCCCAGGAAACCACTTGATCTGTGAAAAAATCCAAGAAAGCCATCAAATACACATTGATGTGTGTTTTCCTTGCTGAGTCCCATACAGCCATGGAGATGTGAGGTGCTGAGTCCTGGCCCATGAAAAGTTGTGCACTCCTGCTCAACAGGTGCACTGCAGAGTCCAGGATGATCCTATGAATGCTTCATCCAGAGCCAAACCTCACCATGGACAACCATAGACAAACCTTCCTGAACCTGGACTCATCCAAAAGTGCAAGATTTAGGGTCTGAATATGGCATTTCTTCTTGTCAGGGTCCCTTTGGTTTTGGTTTTGTTTTGAAGCAGTCTCCATTTCCCGTGGCAGTGTAGACAGTGCAGCAGCTAATCCCAGCCCAGAATTACCTGGCTGTTTTCAGGGAACAGAACTGATGCATCTGCAATGACTTGCATGGTTCTCTTAACCCTGCTCTTACAGCCCTTGTCTGCCTTGAAACAGCTCTGTGTGAGGGCCATTAAGCCATTTTATAGCAATTTAGTGTGTGCCATTGGGCTGCAGCACAGGAGTCCAGACCTGCAGGAGGAGAAGATGAGGATCACATCTGTGCAACCTCACACCCAGACCTGCCCATTTCTCCTGAGCAGTGGGACTGGTGATGGTGGACTCAGTCTGGGGACCTGACATGACTTTTGGGAAACACTGATAGAGCTCTGTAGAGCACACATGCTGCCACTGGTGGCCCAGAAAGTGCCAGTGTCCAGACAGTAGTACAGAGCTCCTCCTCCTCCTCACCAAATTACAGACCATAAACAGTCAGGTGCCTGCCTAAGGCTGGAATTGGTTTGGATGCATATTTAACTGTACATTTTCTGGAACCCTCCTGTCTCTTTGGTCCCATCCACAGTAACTTTTAGACTGACAGTCCATTCTGGGACAGGAATGGGCTCCTTTCCCACAGAGAACCAAAAGGTTTCAAGAGGACAAAAAAAAATTCCAAATCTTAATATTGAGTGAAGGTCACTGAGTGCAAATCCTGCTCTGGGGAAAAAAAAAAAAATTGTAAATGAATCGAGGAAGAAATTAATAATTATATAATTGTGAGATAAAGCATGGATTTGGACCAGAATTACTCCTTCACTTTGCAGAATGTACTTTGAGCTTTGCACAGTATGATAAAAAGAGAATTAGGCACTGCATAGTTCTGCAGCAGACCTGATGACCTGCCTCCCAGGTGCAGTAAAATTGTGTTTATTTATGATGTGGACCCTGGAGCTGCAGTTCATGTTCTATGCAATTCTTGAGAGTTACAAAGTCTGTGTCTGTGGCATTTGAAAAAGAAGTGTGAGCAGCAGGTTGAGGGAGGGGATTCTCTCACTCTGTTCCACTTTTTGGCACTCCAGTTGGAGCAGATCCAGAGGAGATGGGGGCTGGAGCCCCTCTCTTCTGGAGACAGGCTGGGAGAGTGGGGGTGTTCAGTGTGGAGAAGAGAAGGCTCTGGGGAGAGCTTTTTCCATGGTATAGGGGCTCCAAGGGAGCTGGAGAGGGATTTTGGACAAGGGCCTGGAAGAGCAGGAAAAGGGCAATGGCTTCCCACTGCCAGAGGGCAGGGTTAGATGGGATATTGGCAAGAAATTCTTGGCTGTGATGGTGCTGAGGCCCTGGCATGAGTTGCCCAGAGAAACTATGACTTCCCCATCCTTGGAAGTGTCCAAAGGCAGATTTGAGGGGACTTCTATGATTCCACTAAAAATGTGGCACCAGGTGTGAGCAGTGGTTCTTGCTGACCTGCATGGTGCATTACAGGTTAGCCCTGTTGCTTTCCTGAGAGCTGCAGGTTTTTTCCCACTGCAAAATTCTTAGTGCCTACCCAGGTGCCTGCTGCAGTGTCTCTACTTACAGGAAGACATGCAATCCCATTTCAGCTCTAGAGGGATTTAGGAACCTGTTAGACTTTAAAAAAATATTTTATTTATTATTATTTTATTTAGTATTTTATTATGCTTTTTTTTTCTCCATAGAAATTATTGGTACCATCATGACAGTGTTTAAAAAAGGGCAAGGATTTGCTTTTCCATGCAAAGCTTTGTAATCAGGATGACGTATCACCAAAATAAAAAAAATGTTACAAATGCCATCTACTTATTTATCCTTAAGTGAAAGCAAACAGGAGGTCCATGAATGTGTTAGATTAGAACATCCTATTCCATTTCTCTAACAGGACTTAGCTGAGAGGAGGTGGAGAAAGCAGGTATCAGGTGACTCCCAAAGATGGAAAAGATGCCTCCGAGCATGAGGGTGTGGATGCATCTATATCAGAGCTGAAGCTGAAACTGAGCAGGACATCTCCATCCTCATATCTTCCAGCCCTGAGTGGTGGATCTGAAATGAAGACCCAAAGTAAAACAAAATATTCAAAACATTATGTAATCCATGAGCTTGGGAAGGCAAGGGACTTGGATGGATCTTTGGGTTTTCTTCAGCTCAGTCTTCCCCCTCACAAGGGTTCCAGAGGGAAAGATAGAGAGGACACAGCTCTTCCCAGGCACACATCTGCTTTACCAGGTGACAGTGCTTGGGTGGGATTTTATGTACCAAGTGATGTTTGTTTGCACAAAGACGTTTGTTCTCTTGTTTCCATGTAAAACACAGGGTATAAGGGAGGTGGGAGGGAGAGGTCAAAGCTAGGCACTAACTGGAGAAAGAAGTCCCAAGTCATGGAAGTCTTAAAGAATGAAATAGAGCATTCTTATAAAATTCATAATGACACAGAGCTGAAAGAACTGAAAATCCTCTAGAGTCCAAGATTAGAGTTGAGACTGAACCTGAGAGGTGGAGGAAAGGGTCCAAAATCAATAATAAAGAACTCAGTAAAGAGTAAAATCTTATCTGTGGGTATAAATCATGGAGACAATTAAAATGGGGAATCATTAGCTCAAGATAAACTATTGGAGATTACTGTACAGACTGGACATAGGACCCTTTTTGCTGCCATTGCAAAGTATCAGGTGTCATTAGGGGGTGCTAACAGGAGTTTTGGGGTAAAACAAAGCCATTATAATTGCAGAGATCAGTCTGACTCCAGAGAAAAGCAAGACAGCAAAGGGATAGAGAGCTGATCCATGAGAACACTGTGAATGGAGTGAGATTCATCAGCCTTTTGGGAAGACGGGGACATGGTGGCCTTTGGAGAAATTGGTAGTTGCTGCAAGGGAGGTGCTTGGTGTCTTTTCAGGTTCCTGGGGCAGATAGAAAAGAAACCACCTCTGCACCAGAGGTGCCTTCACAGCGATATATTCAGCAGCAAGCCCAGTGGAGGCTCCCTCCATCCCAGGACCAAAAGGCCTCTCGGAATGAGCCATTCCTCTCCAAAGCCCACCCAACCCAACCATCAAGTGACTGCTGGCTTTTCTTTCAGCACAGTGCTGTACAGCTGCCTTCATCGGGCTCCTCTTCACCCGGTTCTGGCTGCTCAGTGCCCTGTATGCTGCGTGGTGGGTGATGGACAGGGAGAAGCCCAGCAAGGGCGGGCGGCGGAGCCGGTTCCTGCGGAACTGCGTCGTCTGGAGGTACATGCGGGACTACTTCCCCATCACGGTGAGTCCTCCTCCTGGTTTGAAGGACAGATATCTGCCAGTAAAGGCAGAAGCTAATCTTTGAAATGGAGAATGTAAACCCTCTCCCTCCAAATTATTATAAACTTGAAATTAAGGGGATCTCAGCCAAAGGTATGGGAATTAGGAATAACAGTTCTTTACTGGGAGAATAGAAATACAGTATTACAGAAAAAAAAACCAATCCCAAAACACTGACAGAGTCAGAATACAACCTGACACCCTGTCAGTCAGGGTGTTGGTAGCAGTCCCATTAAATGGTGGCTGCATCCTCCTGCAGTGACAGATGTGGTTCAGCTGAAGCAGTGCTCCTGTAGAAGGTGCAGTTTCCCTCTGAGGGTCCAGGGATGATGTGGAAAGGTCTGGTTTTCCTCTGGAATCCAGTGGAAAGATGGTAACTTGCTGTCCAAAAATCTCAGTTTTTATCTAGGTAGGAAAGGCTTGGCTCCTGCCCCTGGCTGGAGCATCTCCCAGTGGGATGATGTAATTTTATCAGTCATACAGTGGGACTGAATGGGCCAGCAGCAGATGATATCTTCCTAGAGGGAGGGTGGGTTGTGGAAAAGATAAAGATGATTGCCCCACCTGGTTTTAAAGATGGCCCATGAGCAGATACTGTGTGCCACGGAGATAAGGAATCACTACCCCACCCAGTTTTAAAAGATGGTGATAGAATACACATTCTTGGCCACATCAACCCAACACAGTCCTTCAGTGTTCCAGCTTTGTCCTTGGGGTCTGGGTACACTCTGGGGCCAGCAGTCATGCCATGGGGTGCTGGGAGTTTGGTGTTGAAGGATAATCTTCCCAGCTCCCACATTACTCAAAGACACAGTGAAAAATGGGGATTACCATTTTGTTACTGTGTGGGGCTGTGGAGCAGCGAAAGGACACAGTAACATGACTCTCTGTTGCATGCAGCAAGAAAGAGCAATTTATTGAAAAAAGCCATGGCTTTAAATAAAAGAGTTCATGCAAAACAAAGCAGAAAAGATTTATTGGCCAAAGAAGGAAACACTTCTTTGGAAACATGCTTTAAGCAAAACACTACATCTTTTATGCACCCTGCAGGTGTATAACCTTTGTTTTATTTGTAAAGGCCTGAGAAAGGCAAGGCCTCAAGGCTGCTTTTTCCCTGGTTCCCAGTAGTATACAACGACACCATTTTTACAAACCTCATCCTTCAGTCATTTGGTTTTTCCTATTTAACCTTGCTGCATTCCAGCATTAGGGAGACCTCACTGTTGTTTCCCATGTCTGTTTTGCAACATTCCTGCCCTTCAGGTTGCTCAGAATTTACCCAGTGGGCATAGAGCCAAGTTTTAACCAAAATCCAAGAGATCCTGACTGCCCTGCAATGTCAGTGTCCTGTTCTGCTGAGGAGGGGGATGGGTAGGCAAAGCTGGGGGTGCACTGGGCAGTCTCACAGAGCTCCTGTTCTCTTGAGAGGGATTTCTGTGACATTCCCTGATTTGCTTAATGCATGAGGCTGGCCTTTGCTCTATTCTTTTATCTGGTGTTCCCTTGGCATGGTATGAAGCAGCAGCAAGTCCTGCCTCACAGCCATCACAAGTTGGTACAAATCTTAGCAAAACCCATGGGTTGTTCAAGGAAGAGAGCTTCAAGAATAGACCAGAAAATGGGAATTTCTAAGATCATTCCTTCAGGAATACATTGCCTGTTGAGAGAACTCAGATGGGATGTGCCCAGCTGGTCAGAGATCACCTGGAGCCAGAAGCAGGGTGCTGCAGTGCAGGATAATGAAGTTGGGAGCCCAAAAAGCCAAAGAACCCATCAGTAAAAAAGGAAAAGATAAAAATAAGAACCCAGCCAGAGAGTAGAACTCCATCCTGTGTGGTGGGATAAGGATTAGGGGGAGCTGGAGCAAAGTGAGGACCAGAGATGGATGACATGCCCATCAGCTTTGCTGCTCAAACAGAAATAACCCTCTTCTCTGCTCTCACAGGATCACACCTGGAATACTGTGCACAGTTCTGGTGCCCCCAACACAAGAAGGTTAAATGGCACCTCTGGGGCAAGTCCAGAGGAGGCCATGGGGTCTGTCAGGGGACTGGAGCTGCCATATGGAGATGGCTGAGAAAATTGGGACTTTCATCCTGGAGAAGAGAAGGTTGTGTGGACACTACACAGCACCTTCCAGTGTCTGAAGGGCTTTACAGGGAAGATGGAGAGAGACTGTCCACCAGGAGCTATAGAGATGGAACAAGGGAAAATGGGTTCAAACTGTAAGAGAGTAGATTTTAATGGGATATTGGGAAGAAATTCTTGGCTGTGAGGATGCTGAGAAGCCCTGGCAAAGGTTGCCCAGAGCAGCTCTGACTGCCCCATCCCTGGAAGTGTCCAAGGCCAGGCTGGACAAGCCTTGGAGCAACCTGCTCTAGTGGAAGATGTCCATTCCTATGGCAGGGAGTGGAATTTTAAGGCCCCTCTGATACTGAAATCAGCCAGAAAATAAACTTTCTAACACAATTTGAAGTGTTAGAAAGCAGACATTCTTTATCTGTGCAGGACATATTGCAAGGATGTCTCCTTTCATCTAATGTGTGTGGTGAGGCTTTACAACATTATAATCATATATTCATTAAAGGGTGTCTCCTAGCTAATACATAAACATCACTTTTCCTACAACTAATTTGCATGCATTTGTCTCCTATTGGAAATCACTTTATGATCATGGAGGGTCCTCTAAAGGGATCTCTGGTCCTATTCAGTGAATATTTGAATTTTAAAGGTGACCTTTCCTTGACCTTTTTCTTTGGGCATGTGCTGCTGCTTCTTG
The DNA here is from genome assembly GCA_030060385.1 of Muscicapa striata striata. Lineage (NCBI taxonomy): Eukaryota > Metazoa > Chordata > Aves > Passeriformes > Muscicapidae > Muscicapa > Muscicapa striata. Next base: position 4,645,093 of record JAREIS010000011.1, read on the forward strand.
TTACGTAACTTGCAAAAAAACCATTGTAGCCCTCTTTATCTTTTCCTCCACTGGTAAGCTACATTTATCATCCAGTGTGCATACCTTTACATCCTTTTATCTTTTTTTGCTAGTTAGTCTTTAAGCTCTATTCAGCAACTTCATGGGAACTGAAAATTTCTAATTTCTATGTTATTTATCACGTCCAAAACCAAACCATACAGTATTTCAATGATTTATGTGGCTGTGATAATTTTATGCAATATATATTCTGTAAATTATTTGTGATTTACAAATAATTTTACCAGTGGTGTAAGCCACCACTTGTGAAGTGTTGGACCAACCTCTCAGCTGAAATTTAGCTGCCAGCTCAGCCCAGCAATGACCTTTCTCCTGTCCCTTTCTAAAGAACATGGAACTCCAGTCCTGAATGACTCTGCATTCTGTGTCTGTCCTTTCCTGCAGGAGGACCACTAACACCAGTAGAGGGAGCATGATATTACAGGGTTTGGCTGCAGTGAGGGAGGGCACCATGGAGCCTTTCTCTCCCCTTCTCTGGGAGAAAACAGAGGAAGTTCCACAAAAGGACAGCAGAAAAATTTAAAAGAGACATAACATAGAGAGCATTATAACCAAGCAGTCACATAATACTATTCCTCAAAAATATTTTCTCGTTCATAGAATTACGGAATCAGAAAATGTTTTGGGTTGCAAGAGACCTCAATGATCATGCAGTTCTAACCCCCTACCATGGGCAGGGACACCTTCCACTAGACCAGGTTGCTCCAAATCCTGACCAACTTGGACTTGAAAACTCCCAGGGAGCCACAGCTTCTGTGGACAACCTGTGCCAGGGCTTCAGCATCCTCACAGCCAAGAATTCCTGCCCAGTATCCCATCTAACCCTGCCCTCTGGCAGTGGGAAGCCATTCCCCTTGTCCTGTCCCTCCAGGCCCTTGTCCAAAATCTCTCTCCAGCTCTCTTTGAGCCCCTTTAGCAGGGGGATAAAGCCACTGGCAGAGGCTCCAAGGTCTCACCTTTTCTTCCTCAGGCTGAACAACCCCGCTTGCCCAAAGTCCCAGCACAAGGGGCACAAGGAAGTGAGATCTGGGGACACAGAGTGGGTTGGCATCCAGCTCTCTGGGCTGTATTTGGGTGTAGATGGAGTTTGTTAAGCCCTGGAGAATTAAGCATTCTGGGAAGATTAAGTATGTCTCCTAATCCTGCCAGATCCCAGCAGCAAATTTAGCTGGTCGAGTGTTTGGAGGCAGCAAGTGCTGCCTGCTGTCTTATTTTAGGAAACAGCTTTAAACACTGCTTTTAAGGGATCCCTGTGCATGTTTGCTGTCTTCTGCTTTCTGGGCAGTGTGAATTTGCAGTGTGCTGCAGCACACAGAGCGTGCCAGTGCTGAGCCAGGCCACTGCAGTGTGTGCAAGCTGCACCTTCTGCCAGCACCACCCTTGCAAAAGCACCACTTTGCTCTTGGATTTATCCCCTTTGGAACTGACTGCATTTTAACAAATGATTTGAGAATCAGAGTCAGGCAGGACCCGGATGAGCTTGAGTGTTTTGAAAAGTAGGATGAGAAAAACTGCAAGTGAGAAACCAAGTCAGGGTCCAATACATTACCCAGGGAAGTTATTTCTACTTAATTTGCCTTTTTTTTTTTTTTTTTAGTTTATTTATTTTTAAATATCCCCTCCTTATAGTCCTTCAACTGGCCTGGAATTGTCTCAAAATCATGTAGATGTGGGACTTGGGAACAAGATTTAGTCGTGGCCTTGGCAGTGGTGGGGTAATGGTTGGACTTGATGGTCTCAGAGGGCTTTTATGACCTAAATGAATCTATGATTCTTCAATTCCAAAACATGGCTGAGCTCAGCTGCATTATAATGTTGTGGAAAATATGCCAAAAGGTTTAAAATTAATCTCTTTGAGCTAGAGTATGCCTGAACAGATAACCTGTGATAACAGAAGCTGTGTTGATGTTGCCTACAGAGTGATTTTGGATGCTGTGGACTACTCTCTCAGTCAGTAATCTGTCTGCTGCTGCCCAAACCCTATCTCCATTTTCATAATCCCTTCCTCATCATTTATCAGTGCATCTTTATGATGAAGGATGCACTCAGCCTAAGCAGTAAAACAAATTCCATCCCCATGTCAAGTGAATGGACATTGCTGCTTTTCCTCCCCAGCCCCATCCCCTTCCATCACCAGCCTCCCTCAAACAGCCCCAGTGCTTTCTTCAGAGGAGGAAGGTGAAATGAGGAAAGTGTAAGCATAAGCTTGACAATGTCTCTCTTTACAGTCTCAAACACAAGTCACCATCTTTTTGCTGACTGAAAATTGGGGCTGGATGCTTGGCTTAGGCAAGACATCTCACCTTTGGATCACACAACTTGGGTTATGAGTCTGTTCTAGCAAATTAAGGTCTCAGATAATTTTGGGGACTGTTGTGGTTTTTTAAGTTTCTCAGTGAATTTCTTCCATTTGTTATCAAGGCGAGCCTGGAAGGGAGAGGGGGTGGGTTTTGGGTGAATCAGTGATCAAGACATGAAAGAAAGTCTCCTGATATTCCAGTGGAGTTGTTGTGGGGTTGGGGAGTTTTTGGCTGGGGGAGTGGGCTTTTCTGTTCTGGGTTTTTTTGGAGTTGAGGCATGATGCACCACAGGTTGTGAATTCAGACCCCAGGCTTGGTGGGGTGGGTCTCACCCTCCTGCCCTCCTTGAGGGAATTGAGGACAGCAGTCAGGTGGTGCTGCAGGAGTTTGTCTACTTGATTCCAGGATTTTGTTTTTTTTTTTTTTTTTTTTTTTTTTTTTTTGGCCTGAAAGCACTGTAACTTTGAAATTACAATAACTTGGAAAGAGGGATATTGACTGTTCCAGGAAGGTTCCCACTTTCCTTGGCAGACATTTGTCTTTTAAATCAAGACAGAGACATATTTTGTTTTCAACTGCTGTCATCATTCAGAGCAACCCCATTGGGGATAATCATGCCAGCTTTATTCAGGGCAGCCTGGAAAGAGCCTGCTGTACAGGGAAGGTCCCTGTGGTCTTCACCTTGTTTTCTCCTTGTGAAGAGCCACAGGACATTTCTTACAAGCCTCAGGGTTATCTAAGTGCCAGGTGGACCTTGTCAGCAGAAATCTCTGTCATTGTGCTTGTGGTCTTGCTGGTGTTAGTGGTTTTTTGTTAGCATAGCTAAAATGATTTATTGGAGAATTAATTGAAGCCCTGAAGTGTAATTTGGGAAGACTCCATCCCATGGCTTGTTCATGCTCATCATGGCACAAACTGTGACAGGGGTTATTTGAGTGTGTTGTGGTTCTGGGGAATTGCAAGGCACTGTAGAGGGGATAGCTCCAGCTCATTTGAACCAATCCCTGCCAGGAATGTTGCCTTTCTTTTCACAGAAGAGTGATGTTATTTGTAACTGGGGACTTGTGCCATGGCCCATGACATTAAATACAATTTCTTATTTCCAGAGGTCTTGACTGTTCCTTTTGTTTCCTTCTGTTGGCTGGAGGAGGGATTGTCAGGGAAAAAAAAAGGCATGGCCAAATGGCCCTAAGCCACCATGCTATCCTTTTCTGAGGAACTTCTCTGTCCATGTGTTGGCCCTCTCTTTTCTGTTCTGGAGTGTCCCTTCCTAAGAGGGGAGCATGGCTGAGATCCACTGGAGGACTGTGTCCCACCACCTGCACTGCTAATCCACTGGATAAAGCAGGTCCTGCAAGAGGCAAGGAGGACTTGGGCATTTTGGTGCTTCTATCCTTACCCAGCTGTGGGAATGAGCGTGGTGAAATCCCCTCCAAACTCAATTTTAATCCACCAGGCTGGTCAGATTCTTCAATATTTGCTGCAAACTCAGTTCTGACCTGGCACTGTGGCACCAGGAGAAAACCCCAGGGCTCAAGGATCTCCCTGTTCCCAACTGCCCCTCTCAGACTCTCACCATTGCTGGGAGCTGAAACCATCCTCTCAGCAGCTGCTGGCAGGACTCAGATACTTGCCCTTCCTTTGGTCTCCCATCCAGGCACCCTTGGGTGGGTGCCCTGCTTCTATTCAGTTTGGCTCAATTCGTCCTTCTTCAGATCTGGTTGGGTTTCTTGGATTTCTTTATTTGGCTTCTTCCCACAGAGAAACTGGCTGCATGTTCAATCCTGGAAGAGATGTTTCTGGGAGATGTCCATGGACAGCTAGAGACATGAGGATTTGTTTAGTACAGAGCTGAAAGGAGGTTTATCCTACTTAAGAGCAGATTACTATAACGTCCATGGAAACAGAGTTTGGGACCAGAGAAGGATAGAAAAACAATTCATTTTGGGGCACTTCAAATGAAGAAGCCAGGAGTTTGCTGATCAAGTCTCCTAACCTTTCCTCCTCCATCACATCCTCCCCTGCTCTCTGAGTGACTGTGGGGGTAATGCCAGCTGCCATGCCATTCACTATATCAGGTTGCTCCAAGCTTCATCCAACCTGGCCTTGAATATTTCCAGGGATGGAACATTCACAACTTCTTTGGGCAACTTGTTCCAGTGCCTCACTACCCTTTCCTCAACCATTAGTGCACCAGCCTGAAACAGGGATTGCCTGTCCCCTGTCTTCCCATGGTTTGGGACAGGAAAATTCAGTCTGTAGGGAATAACTAGGAGAACCCATTCACATCCTAAGGGATGAAATAAATCAGCCTGGTTAACCCAGTGCTGAGTTCCTGGGCTGATCAAGTCACTCAGAAGTCCTAACTCTAATTATCTTAATTCCACTCCAAAATGAATTCAAACCAAACCAAACATGAAATGAAGAGTACTTTAATCCCTCATCATTATAATCAAATTAGTAATCTATTTGGGGTGTTAATGCTATTTGACTAATCCAGTTTAAAATTAATTTGGATTAATTTGCTTGAGATCCTTCACTAGTACATGGGCTCTTATCAGAGTTCATCCAAGTCTGCATATGCATTTCCCTAACACAGCTGACAGTGCATGGAGCAGGTCCCATCATATCTCTTGGGGAGCTGGGGGAACTGGGGGAGCTGGGGCAGAGTTTCACCCATGTATTGGACCCACATTTAAATAGTCAGAATAAAGGCAGTTTTCTGTTACAGAGTAATCACTGCAAGCCATGAAAAACTGAAGTTGTCAAGCTATATTTCTTCATGATGAAGCATAAAATAGACTCATCCTTCAAAATTTAGGTTCGTTAAATTATTCCCTGAAAGGATTGTTCAGCTTTGGCACAGGCTGTCCAAGGCAGTGGTGGAGTCCCCATTCCTGGAAACATTTAAAAGCTGTGTGGATGTGGCAGCTGGGGACATGGATTAGTGGAGGCCTTGGCAGTGTTGGGGAGCATTTGGACTCCATGATCTTAGAGGGCTTTTCCAACCTAAACAATTTGATTTGTTAGGAAGGCCAGGATCACCCACACATGGGATCACTAACACTTTTGAGAGTGGATCATTACTGCTGTCAGCAGCCAAGGCATCAGCCACCATCCTGACTGTGCCAAGGGGAATCTCAAGGAAGTCAACAAACCCATGGTTCAGCTTGGAGAGAGCAACCCTGAGCTGCTAACAGCTTCTTTTAGACCACAGGTCAACTTGGGATTCCTCAGACACCTCTGAGATGAGAAACTGCTCTTATTTCGACAGGAAAACCTTGGGTTTTCTCATGCACACACCAGGTGCATGACCTAAGGTTTCCAACACGCCTGAGCATCTTGCTTCCCTGCCTATAAATCACTTGGAGATGAAAGGTTGTTTGGAAGCTGAAGATGAATGCAGGAAACATTGATGCAAGCTGAGATTACTCAGAAAAGAGCAAATGGGCAGGGGCCTTGGGCACTCAGTGCTTCAGCCATCTGCTTCTCTTCCTGCCTAGAGACCTCTGCACCTGGCAGTGGTGGGACTTGTGTTTGTCCATTCCTCTCATTAGGGGCAGGTGCTCAAATGAACACCTGCTCAAATGAACAGTGCTTTCAGACAGCTGGGAAATGAGCCATGATGGGGAAGAGGGGAAAATACACTCTCATGATTAGCCTGCAGTTCTAGCAGCTTCTAGGAAAACACAGGCACCATTAGCTGCACTCTGAGTGCAGATGGCATCAGGGTGCTTGGAGGGGTGACACTGAAATGCACAGGGCTCTGGCTGTTCTTCATCACAAATGCCCTTGAGCTGTCTGGAAAGGCATGGTGGCTCTGTGATAACAGAATCACAGAATTGTTCAGGTTGGAAAAGCCCTCTAAGACTATTGAGTCCAACTGTTCCCCAGCACATCACAAAGGCCACTCAATCATGTCCCCAAGTGCCACATCTACGTATTTTTGAACAATTTCAGGGACTGTGGTCCCACCACTTCCCTAGTCCTCTTGTTTCAATGTCTGACCACCCTTTCTGTGAGGAAATTATGTGATGACTAACCTTGGAAAGGTTCATCCTTCCCTGCTGCTGTGAGCATCCTCAGCATCCCAGAAATGGTGCAGAGACGTCAGCATTCACTTTTGCCTGCTTCTGCCTGGGCTGTGCACATGCTGGCTGATGCTGGCATGCCAAGGTCTTTTTGGTGCCAGAGCTGGAGGGTGGGAGTGTCACACCAGCTCCTCTCCCCTGGGCAGTCCCTAACAAATATAATGGAGTTCAAATCCCTTATCTCCTTTTAACCATGCCCACTTGTTCTGTGCTACCCATTCCCCCTTTTAGTACATCCCAGGTTTCAGTATCACTTTCAGATGGGCTGAGGATTTTAACAAGCTGCTTAGTCAGCCCTCAGGGGCTGGCCATGAGCTGCAATCCCTGCTGCCCATCCCTAAAATGCTGGACATGGCCCTTTTCCATTCCCTCCAGCCAAAGCTGCAGCAGCCTCAGGCAGACATCCCCTGCTCTTGGATGGACCTGGGCACCCAACACAGGCACAAACATCTGGCATCCTGCAGCCTTTCCCCAGTGGGAAGAAAACAGCTTCTCTGTTGCATGTCTGGGAATTAGATTTCAACTTACCATGCTTGAAAACGTCCTGGAATCACCTGGCACGTGCTTCAGGACAGGATAAACCTTTGATCCACACCAAGGTGTTGGGTGGGACATGTGCCTGTGCTGTGTAGTAGGTCTAACCAGAGTGATTATGTACTCCCTCTGCTGTTCTGGTTGTGGGATCAAGAGGTAGTGTGGGGAAGAAATCACCCTTTTCTTGCTTTTCCCTCATAGTAGAAAATGTATTGGAGGACATTTTAAACAAAGTTGGTTCCCAACAGCACCTAGACCAGCTCAAGGCAGCATAAGGAACTCTGCCATTAGAAAAGTCATTTTAGGCCAGTGGGTAGGAGGAGATGGAAATATGGGCACGGAAATTTCCATGAACATGAGGGAGTTGTTCCAGTTTTCTAATAGAAAGGCATGGTGCATGCAAGGCTCTTCCCTCCAGAAATGCCTGGTCTGCTCTCCATAGCCAGTGTCCCACCCTGCTGAGGTTACAGCACTTACTCTGGCCCCTTTTTGGCTTCATCCCTGTTCATCCCCTTCATTCTAGTTGGTGAAGACAGCAGAGCTGGACCCTCGGCGGAACTACCTGCTGGGATTTCATCCCCATGGAGTGCTGGCAGCTGGAGCCTTCCTCAATTTCTGCACAGAGGCATCTGGCTTTTCTGAGCTCTTCCCAGGCATCACTCCCCACCTGATGATGCTCTCCCTGTGGTTTCGCGTCCCGTTCCTCAGGGACTATTTGATGAGTGGAGGTAAGCAGTGCTGGGGGGAGGAACACAGAGTCAAGATGCATGGGGAAGAGGAGTCAAGGGTCTGTTTTCCCTCATCTGGGGCCAGATGGATGCTATTCATGGGCACAGCTATTTGAGATGGCAACCCAAACCCTCTGAAGTTGAAAGCTGCCCTCCTCACTGTTATCTCTGCTGTTCAACTCCATAAATGGTGTCTGTGCTCAGGGCATGGCTGTGCCAGGTGCTGTGTCACTGCAAAATGCAGAGCAAATTGTGAACAGAAATGCTGAGAGCTGCAGACCAGGATGTTCCTGTATTTCTTTCCATGAAAATTATCTTCAGGCTTGAAATTGTGAGGAAAAAAACACCTCTTTTTCTGAAGCATCTGCTGCTTCCAGGGAAGCAAGATCCAAGGACAGAGGATGAAAATAGCAGCTCATGCTGCTGTAATGGAATGTGGCAGGGGGGGAAGATGTTGTGGAAAGGAATAGGAAAAGGTACAGGTAAAAATTAAACTGAGAGAGGCAAAAGGGAGTTTTGAGTGATTTTTGGACACCAGCAGGGTGACCTCCATCTCTCAGCAGTGGGCTTGGCAATGGTCACTTCTCCAGCTGAATGTGGGCAGAATTCAGTAGGCAAAACATAAACATCCAGTTCCATCTGATGCACCCCAGGGCATCCATTACCCTGTTTTCCATGTAAACTATGGCTCCTGCTGCCAGAGTACTTACATGGAGAGTGAGAAATCCAGACAGTGAGATACATGAGAGACTTATGACCCAGGTGAAGGAACGTTTAATCACTGTAATGTCTGAGTTGGGTTCATAACTAATTTTCAGGTCAATTGAGTCCATTTCATAATGAGGTTTTAATGTGCGAATTATTTCAGCCCCTGAAACAAGGATTTATTGTTTTTAATAATCAAAACAATATTGCTTTGTCATTTCTGAATTAAAGATTTTTTATTTTATTCTAGTAAACAACACTGAAGGACCAAATCCTTCATCAAATTCCACTTTCAATTAGCACCATCCACTGAAACATATGTGTGTTTTGACCTAAAGCAAATGTTTCTCTGACTTCAGAATTATTCAGAATTAGACACAGTCTCACTTGACAACAAATTGAAACAGATTTTTTCTAGGGCTCAAATGCATCTAGTTCCCCATTTATTTTTTTCCCTAATTTTTTGCCTCACTTCTCACTTCTGAGCCAGACAGCAAATGAATAATTGTGTGCAGAGCTGTGTGCAAATCTAGCACCTTTTAAGGGAGCTGGGCTGGGGTTTTCACCTCTGAAAAGAAAGTGTTTAGCACCTCTCCAGAGAGGGATTATGAGAAAAAAGGTCCAGAGCAAGCCACGGACAGGTGGATTTTAGTTTTATTGCTGTCTGCTCTGCAGGCCTCATCCCCTCTGACAAGGAGAGTGCATCCTACGTGCTGCAGAAGGCAGAGGGAGGGAACCTGCTGGCCATCGTTGTTGGCGGGGCGCAGGAGGCGCTGGACGCCCGCCCAGGATCCTTCACCTTGCTGCTGAGGAACAGGAAGGGCTTTGTGCGCCTGGCCATCCAGAATGGGTGAGGAAGGGTGCTGAGAGGGGGCTGCCTGAGCTGGGCCTGGTTAATGGGGGGTTGCTGGTTTGGAGAAGGGTGAAAGGGCTTGGAATGGGCTCTGTGTGAGGTTCTTTGGACTCCCGGTGCTCTAGGCACCAACTCCGGAGCTCTGAGGCTCCTACTCTGTCAGGTTATCTTAAATAAGCAAGAGCAGCTAATAGTTAAAAAGGTTATTTATTACAAAGTATATCTTATTACAAAGCACATCTTATTATAAAGCACACCGGTCTCAAAAGGCAATGGCAAAAAGCAATGGCAAAGCAGTAGCAATGGCAAGTGCAGTGGCAATGAGCGAATGGCTGAAAGCCCTGGCAAAAGCCAAGGGCTAAGGGCAAGGGGCTAAAAGCCACAATGGCTAGAAGCAACAACTCTCCCCAACACATACTCTTATATAGGATTTTTCCAACAAGCTAAGACACAAACTAGAACCACCACTCCTTAACCTATTAGAATTCTAGTTTTCTAGCACACCAGGTTATGTATAGACTACGCATACAATGTATCTTGTTCTATCTAAAAAATGTAAGCAATATTCTTACTATAGCTCCATTATGTCTAAGCAGTGTCTACAACTGTGGGCCTGGAGCCTCTTGCTGAAGATATCAGTGTGTTTCAAACTTTGCTAGAACTTGCTCTGCTACTCTGACATTTGAAACCTTTCACTTACTAAAAGCATTAGAACTCACCCTAAAACTTACTAACTTACTTCTACTTAAATGTCTGCTTTATATGTGAGTGGCTTAATAGACTTCCATCCATCCAAAGGCCTTAATTCAATCCCTGCACTCTGATTTCTCTCTGAAGAATTCAGGGAGACCTCTGACTCACTGACTCCAACAGCTCTGCTAATCATGACCCCTTGTTGGTTTTGACTCCCTGCAGAACCCCCCTGGTCCCTGCCTTTTCCTTTGGGGAGAACGATCTCTTTGACCAGGTGCAGAATCCCAGGGGCTCCTGCCTGCGGAGGATTCAGCATTTCCTGCAGCAGATCATGGGCATCTCCCTCCCCCTGTTCCATGCACGAGGCATCTTCCAGTACAGCTTTGGGCTGATGCCCTACCGACGGCCCATCTGCACCGTGGGTGAGTCCATCACAGCCCTGACACCATGCCAGGCACGCTGGGGAAGCAGGGGCAGCCCCTGGGTTGTGCCCTCCTCCTGCCAGGCTGAAGCACCATGCCAAAGAGCACAAGCAGTGGTGGGCTAGAAATGTGCTGCAGAGCAGCATTCAGATCTGTTCAGGTGCCTCAGTGGTTTGGTGACCTGCTTTGATCCCAGCCCATCTGGGCTGTGCTGGGAAAAGCTCCAGAGCAAATGTGGCCAACCTCACCCCTGCTGTGAGATGCAGACAGCCCCAACACCACAACGTGGTGACAAAAAAAAAAAAAAAAACAAACCAAAAAACCTGCAGTAGGGCTGAGTTAAACATCTTCCAAGGCAGTTTTACAAACACAAGTAGGACCAGCAGCTCAAGGGAGATGCTCCAAGGGCTTGGAACATCTGGGAGACAGGCTGGGAGAGCTGGGGGTGCTCAGCCTGGAGAAAAGAAGGCTCCAGGAAGAACTTAGAGCCCCTGCCAGTGCCTAAAGAGGCTTCAAGAAAGGAGAAATTTGAGGGGAATTTGAAGGGGGATTTTGGACAAGGGTGTAGAGTAACAGGATGGCAGGGTTAGATGGATATTGGAAGAAATTCTTGTCTGTGAGGCCCTGGCACTGGTTACCCAGAGAAGCTGTGCCTGCCCTGCTTCTCTGGAAGTGTTCAAGGACAGCTGGGACAGGGCTTGGAGCAACCTGGTCTAGTGGAGAGTGTCCCTATTCATGGCAGGGTGTGGAATGGGACGATCTTTAAGGTCACTCCCAAGCCAAACCATCCTGTGATTCTCTGAACACTCAAGCCATTTGCAGCTTTGCCCACTGTCCTGTGCAGACACATCTGCAAATCCAAGCCTATTTCCATGTGAGGAAGATGAACCCTTTTTGACCAGAGACCATGTCTGTGGGAGGCCAAATTTCAAGAAAATCTTGGTTTTGAATAAATTTTTCAACATCTCCATGCTTGGCCCACCAGTGTGGCTGATGGTCTGTGAGTTAATTTAATTAAAAATGCTGTTTGGAATGGTTGGAGCTTACCCCACTGATTAAGTTTGACAATCAGCAATTACTTCTAATTGTATTACAACCTGTTTGGATTGACTCAATGGTTTTATGAGCTGTGTAGTATCACATGGGCTCTTCATTAATTGGATGAAGAATAGCCTTATAAGATGTTGAAATCCTCCTTCATTTGACAAAAACAATTTGAGTAAGAGACCAGAGCAAGAGAGGTACCTCATGGATCTTCTCTGTCCCCTGCCAGGTACCTGGTCCTGGTAGCTCTGGGAGATGGAAAAGGCTCTTCTAGAGACAGGAATCAAAATAGCTAGATTTTCTGTTGAATAAAACGTGATTTTTAAAAGATAAGTAAGTACTTGGTTCCTAATAAAAATCAGATGTTTCATAGAATCTTTACTCTGAGTGAAGTGGAAGCACCTTCACTGCAAGTGTATTTAAATAGTGTGGGGCTCCCCTGTTCCTCACTTTCCCCATTTGCAATGCAGATTCCTGGGGCCATGTGGAAACAACTTGGAAAGCCCAACCCAGATATTATCCTGTTTTTATATTGTGTTTGTCTGCAGCACATCTGAGATGTGAGAAGCAGCTCTTGGGACAGCATTGGGACACAGCAATTCTTACTTCAAAAGGCTGCACAGAGGGTCTTTGACATTAACCAGCTTTGCAATGGGTAAACTGAGGCAAGGACCAGTGTGATCCTGGGGACCAGGAGCTTGGTCAGGATCTGAGGCACCATCCCTCCTTGGCTGTGCTATCTCCCAGGCTCCAGGAAACAGCTGGTCACACTGAGCTGCCCATCCTGGGGAGGCTGAGCTCAGCTCTGTGCCAGGGTGAGCAAAGCACTCAGAGGTACCTGGCACTGCCTCCTCCTAACACCTGCACTTCTTTTCCAGTTGGGAAGCCAATTCCAGTGCAGAAGAAGCACAAGCCCTCTGATGAAGAAGTTGATCAAGTCCATCAAAGATATTTAGATGAGCTGTACGAGCTCTTTGAGAAGCACAAAGCTCAATATAATGTGCCAGAATACTACCACCTGGAATTTGTATAGAGTGCCTTATGCAAGATGAGACCATGGAGATCAAGCTCCCAGTGTCCCCCTTCTCTGGAACTACTTCACAACCTCAACATAGTCACAGTTAACATATAGTCCATATAGCATAGGGAGAAGAGCTTGATTTTCCCAGTATTTGCATGGGTGTAGAGACAGGTTTTTTATTTTTTTCTCCATGTATGACACATAAAATATATAAAAGAGAAGAAAAAAAAATCCCATCTGTGGTCAGCACAATTGAATCTCCCCAGCACAAAACTAACACTTCCAGTCTGTCATGGGTGCCAGTTTATACAGATATTTCCAGGCAGATCTGAATTATTTAAATTATTTCCTTTGCATTATTTTCATTTTTAAATGGGAGAATGAGCCATCATTTGTGATGAAGTCATATGCTCTTTAAAATATAATTCATCTAGAAAAACAGGTGAACATTGTTTCTTTGGTGCTCTTCATGTTTTTAATTGCTCTGGGCTCTTTCCTCACTACCTGAAGCACAGTTTATCAGAAAGGTCATATGCCCAAGCACCCTCAGCAGCACGATGCCATAGCCCAGTGGCACAAAATAAATTAAATAAATTCCATTAGAAACATGTTATTGGAATGTAAAATATTTCTAATTATTATAAAGAAACTCACACTGGGTTTCCTTACTGGCTCAACCCCTGGTGTCCCATAGCACAGCCTCAGACATCTGTATCCTTCAAATAATTTAATCATGCAAGAACAAAATAACAGCTTGGGGTAGTGCCACTCCAGAAGTGACAAGGAACCTCCAAAAAAAAGAAACCCTTGGCTTACATGCCCTTATTATCTGAGTGAGTGGGAGAGTCTGGGCTCTTCTCCCTGTGTCTCAGCACATCCATTCCCCTGCCTGTGCCACAGGTCCCTGTGCCCTTTTGTTGTGCAAAAGCTCAGCAGTTGCCTCTTGCCAGGGCTCCATCTACACTGGCACTGCAGCTGCCTGCTCTGAATAAGTTCTTTAATAATTAGTTTAGAAATATAAATTACAAATAAATTTATAATGTCCAGGGACTCATCCAAAGGGTTCACCCTACCTGCATTCTAGGAGCTCTGCTTCCAGTTTGGTGAGTTTAATCCCAGACACCCCTGCATAGGAACATGAGCAGACACCAGCTATGGTCACTATTCATTTTGTTTTACAGATGAAACAATTTTTTTAGGAAAGAGGAGCATGACGAGGACATGGGGGAAGGGAAAAGGTGATTTGGGCTGGAAATATCCATTCGGGTTTGGGGGAGCCACATTTGGCAGGCAGGTGATTAAGGCTTTAAATACCTGCTTTTTGGGGGGTTTTTTGTTTGGTTGGTTGGTTGGTTGGTTGGTTGGTTGGTTGGTTGGTTGGGGGGTTTTTTTGTTGGTTTTTTTTTTTTTTTTGTTCGATTTTTGGGTTTTTATATATATATATATATCCAGCACTTCATTAAACTTTGCACTAATGAGATTTTGCACTGTGGAAACTTCAGGTGGCAGGAAGCCATTGCTCAGTTCACTCACAGAGCTCTGATACTTTCATCTTCTTCTTTCTCCCTCCATTCCTTTTCTCTTCCTCACATCCTACTGCCCACTTGTGAGGAGCCACCAAAAATCCTGCTGATCACATTTTTGTTCCTTGAAACTTCAAGAAGTGCATTTAAGAAGGAAAAGTTGTTAAAAAATTGAAAACTCTGTCTTGACTGATATTACCAGACCATCTCTGGGGCTTGTTTCCTTTTCCTGCCTCCTGTCCTGACCAAGGCTGCAAGGATTCCACTGGATTCTTAATCTGAACACCCCCCTGCAAATCCCTCCCATTCCATGAAAACAAGCAGCAGCAAGGAAGAATTTAATGGAGCCCTGCTCAACATTCTTAACACTCCTGTAATCCAACACTTAATCCAGTCCAATAAAACTCCAAAAAAGTCACATGCTATGATTTCTTGCTTGCTTTCTATTTTTCTTTTTCTTTTGTTCTTAGTTAAGGACAGAGGTGCCCAAGCAGGATGAAGATTTTCTGCTCCAGAAACAAACAAAAAAAAAAGTATCTCCCACCCTTTTCTCTTGGAGTTCATCACCATCCAAGCTTTAGCCTAGCTCCAGGTTTTTTTCTCTATTATCCTTTCTTCTGCCTTTCCTTTTACATGGCCCTCCACGCACAGATCTCAGGAATGGTGCCATGACCTTCTGGAAACATCCCAGTGGGGCTCAGAGCCAGAGGGGAGTGATGGGGATGTCCCCAGGGTCACAGCACAGTCTGATGTGGGGATGGGGAGGTCTCCAGAGGTGAGGATGAGGAGCTGAGACCTCAGTGCAAGGGGAAAAAGAGCAAAGGTGCTGCTGTTGGGTGGAAATCAGCAGTGAGGGGAGGGAGAGGATTTGCGGAGATGTGGTGGTATTTTGGGGATGGAGATTTGATGGTAATTTGGGGGTGGAGATGTGGTGGTATTTAGGGGATGGAGATGTGGTGGTATTTTGGAGGTGGAGATATGGTGTATTTTGGGGGTGGAGATGTGGCATTTTGGGGGTGGAGATGTGGTGGCATTTTGGGGGTGAAGATGCGGTGTATTTTGGGGATGGAGATTAGATGTGGTATTTTGGAGGTAGGGATGTGGTGGTATTTTGGGGATGGAGATGTGGTGGCATTTTAGGGGTGGAGATTTGATGGTAATTTGGGGATGGAGATGTGGTGGCATTTAGGGGATGGAGATGTGGTGTATTTTGGGGGTGGAGATTTGATAGTAATTTGGGGATGGAGATGTGGTGGTATTTGGGGGGTGAAGATGTGGTATTTTGGGGATAGAGATGTGGTGGTGTTTAGGGGGTGTAGGAAATGGAGAGGGGCAGGACTCAAGGTCACAGACAAGGGTGGGTGGCAGATATTGGTACTGACAAGAAGGGTTTGGTCAGCAGGAGAGGCTTCTACCCCCCTGAGGAGCCACGTTAGAAGGTGTGTTCCCCACTGCCCACAGAGACCTTGGTCTCACACTTTTGGGGCTGTCACAGTGATGCCCCTGGTGCCAGGGACACACCTACCTGAGAGGTGGGCTGGCCCATCACCCTCCTGGCTTGTGATACCATTCTGAAAGAGAGAAAAGGCAGAAAATGGGTGGTCAGGAAAAAAAATCTCAGGGAGGCACGGGAAGGATGATGCTGGAGCATCAGGATCAGGATGTCTGAAAGTTGTTGGGGTGGTCAGAGAGATCCAAAGGTAAGGAAAGACCACAGTGCTGGAGAGGAGAGTCAGAGGAGAGGGTTGGCTGTATGTAACTGGCCTCCTTCAAGGTCAGTTTTATCTCACAGACTGGAAAATACCCTTGATCCCTCAGGGACCTATATAACCCAGGAGGGGGAGGTCAGTGCCTGGGCTGGTGTTAAATATAACAGTGACAGCAATAATTCATAGCATCCTTGCAGCCAGGACTATTCAGGGAGCTCAGCACAATGAGAGGTCCCATCTCAAGAGGTCTCTGAGTGAAGCACTGAAAGTCAAGAAGCTTTTGTGCTATTTCAGCCTCACACAGAGCTGTCTGGAGGATTAAAACTCCTCTGATGCTACACAAGGCAGGGGAAGCCTAAAGGAAAGAAAAGGGCTCAGATCAACCAAACCAAATAATGTTTAGGGTTGACTCTTCAGCTTGAAACTGGCTCAATTTGAGTTACTTCCAAGGCACCCTCGACTGAGGGACCTTCAAGCTGTCACCTCAAAATAAGGACCACCTAAAGCTAAAACAACACTCTATATTTCCTCCCAACATGTCCACTCCCTACGTACTCAGCAGGTTTTGATCTGACAAACAAGCCCAAGGAGAAGAGATATATCCAATTGCCTTTCTTGTAGAAATTTCAAATTTCACCCTTTTTGGGACTCTTCTGGAAATTCTAAATTGGAAAATGTAGTAAGAAATAAAAGTGTGGTGATTCAGTATTCCCCTCCTGCCTGTCTCTTCCTCCCACCTCTTCCCTCCTGATCTCTCCTGTATTTCTGTTGTGAGAGGCTCTAATCTGGATTTGCCTTACTTAGCAGGTTCAGACCATGAGGCTCAGAAGAAAACCTCTGATGACTGATGAATGCAAAATATGGACTAATTCTCCAAGAGGAGGAAAGCCAAGCAAAAAATGTTTTTTTGCCCTTTGCAGTTCTAGTGCTGCAAAATTGTTTTAGTGCCATGAGAATGGGATTAAAATATTGCCTGCTGTTGCAAACAAAATTAAAAGGTTTTCTGCTGTTGCAGAAAAACATGTAGTTTTCTGCTCAGGGAAAGATTTGCTGCCTTTAGTTCAATAAAATCCCAAATGTGGTATGCTAAACATCCCTCCCTTATGGCACACCTTGCAAGAAAGGAAATGAAATTGCAAGTATATCTGAAACCCATCACTTTGCATTAAAAAAACAGACAAAGAAAGAAACACAAAACCAAATCCAAAACAAGAAATGACACTTTTTTGCTTCTTTTTAAATTTATTTATTTAAACATTTGCAAAAATAACATTTAAAGCATTTAGAAAGCATGGGTCTCCTTAAAAACATTGGCACCTCTTTTTTTGATAATCCGTTAGTTCTGTCTGACTTGTACCCAATTAACTCTTTTCTGCATCTCCCATCATGTGAGCTCACCTCTTGGCATAACCTTTCTTGGATGAAAAGCATCTGATACAGGATTTTGGCAAAACACCTTGTTCAGGTTATAAAAACCCATCAGTGAAGAAATAATCTACAATGACCAACAAGGCAGGATGGTATATATTGGATTTAAGGAATTGTTTGGTATGATTCATCAATTTTTCAAGCTTGTGCTTGGTTTTACTCCTACCCATGTTCTGACTCCAGCCCCTTTAGAGATGCTAAGCCATTAACTTTGTGCTGGCAACCTACTGAGCCCCCACGTCTCTGGGGCACAGGAGGTGTGTGTGGTTCAGAAAACGTGGGACCTTCAAAACATGAAGATTCTTGAGATTCTTCTCAATAAAAGAATGCACTTATCAGGAGGGAGAGCACCTGTAAAAGCAGGTAGTTGTGAGCCAGCATCTTGGATGTCAGGATAAAAATAATTCTTGTGAGCTAAAGGGATTAATATTTTATTAGATTGTAAGAAGCCACCAAAATACAGCAAAAACACATCTTTAATGAGCAGGTTAAGACACACAGAAAATTACATACAGAAAGCACTACAGGAAGGATTTGAAATCACTTGGGTTTATGAAATGCTTGCAGGAAACTATAATACACAGAACTTCATACATTCACAGAAAATTGTGCATGTACAGAAGAAAAATAATGCAAAGAGGAAAAAAATCCTGCTTAATTCTTGTTAAAGAAAGTTTTCTGATCCCCAGAATTGAAAGGGAACAAGTGCCAGCAAGCAGTGCTTTTATCTTCACCACTGCCAGCAAGGACAGAATTTGGCTGCTCATTGCAAACAAAAGCTTCATGGACAAGGGTGCCTGTGGGTGCTGAGGAGCTCACCTCCACACCACAGAGCACTCTGAACTGGGAGAGCAGAGTTGCATTGTCAAGAGCATGTAAACAGGGCTGTGAGGTCAGGATTTTCAGAATTACTTACAAAGTGCTTAGCTTCTATCTTCTGAGAGGGAGATCCTCTAAGCTGCTGTGTGGCAGGATCTCCCAGGAAGGCTAAGCACCTCATTTTCCTCATTAGCAACCCCAAAATCTAGAGGTGCTCTATCACTAGAATCAGCATCCCTCAGAGGATGGAATGAGCTGGGTGCCAGATTTTTCCATGCTGTGCTTTTGACATGACCTACAAACCCCACTGTGTGCCTTGCTTCCAGGGACTGCCAAGCACTTTACAAGTAAACAGGATCCATAATCCCTGGAGAGGTAGAGCAGGAGCTCCTTTAACCCCTCTGTTGATGCTGGGCTACTGTCAACACAAGATCAGGAACGTCATAAGGCCAGAGAGCAAGAATAAACATGACCTGTGGCACAGATTCCCAGATCATTTAGATCCATGTGATTTATGGCTGGTCAGAGGAAGACTGTAACAAAGTTGAGATCCAAATCCTCTTGAGTAACAGAATAGCTTACCACCCTCATTGTACAAAACTTCTTCTTTATATTTAATCTGAATCGATCTTCTCTTCTATCAATACTTATAGTTAAACACAGAGGGGGAGAAAGAAGAGTATCAGTCTAGGAAGAAATAGACCAAACAAGTTGAAATTGCCATTATTTTAAAGCAAGCAAGCAGAACAGCTAAATTCTTATTTTAAAATTAGGAATAAAGAAGTGATGACCAGATTTGACAAGTATTTTGGTAAAAAAAAAAATCATTACCCTCCTTGGAAAGTGCAAATGACACAGAAAAAGTCCTCTCCACATTAGCCCCATGGCTCAGGAGTCCCTACAGCCCCAGCTCCTCTTTCAGTGGCCATCTCTGTCAGTCTCTATTTTCCCTCTCCTTCCTTTTTAGCCTGCTGCTCCATTTGGCCTCAGCTGCCTTGTAGAAACTCTTGAAATTGTGCTGTACCAGACCTCCTTGTGTCTGGGATGATCCTTTGGCCAAAGCCTGAGGTGGAATGGATTTCCCATCTTGCTGGGAGAGTTTGCAGCAGCACAGAGGTCTGTGCAGCCCTGGCACAGCACTCTGATGGTGACAGGATGTGCTACTGGCTCTCCTTTGCCAAATTTTAAGGCTGGCCATGGCTGGAGCAGCAGGAAAGGTTAATCTTTGTGGAAAGCTTTATTTGGGTAAGGAGGTCTTTTACCACTTCACTTTCATTTGTGTTGACCAGTGCAGAGCATTAGGAATATGAGAAGCATTAGAAGCAATGAAACCCAGTAACAAGCAAAGCCATTGGACACTGGTGTCTGCAAGAAGGAAGAAACATTCACCACTTCCTAGCAGGTCATGCTAAAACTGGCCTCATGAAGGATCTTCTGAAGCCTATTAGCTGAGGCACATCCTGTGGGAAATCCTCTTAGAGCAGTGGAGGTGACAATGTGGCTGACATTACTGTTCCCAGGGCTGCAGCCATGGGGGAACAGGGCTGGGAAGGGGTATTAACAGGTCAGTGGGGCCATGCCCTTTATTTCAAGGAAGGATCAAGCCCATCCATGTCATATGCCACCAGGCAGACATGGTGTTAGTATGCTCTTGAAGAGTTTCTATGATAAAGATGCCACAACTTTCCCAGAGAATTTATACCTAACCTGAATTTTAACTCAAATTCTCAAGGATATACCTTGGCTCATGGCTTTTTTCCCCCATCCAGTATGGGAATGATAAGATTATTCCCTTCTCTGTCTGCCTTCATGTCATCACATATCATGTCTTCTCAATCCACAGTTTTTCAGGCTAAACCATGTTTATTTGATGAGCTGGATCCAGTAAAATCTCCATAATAATCTCTATCAGAATGAGTGCTTGAATGTACACAAACATGTATATTTTGATGATCACCTCAACTTCTGGAGCTGGACAACACCAGAAATGTTGGGATGAGATGAAGATTGAAAGGCTCTGCAGAGAGTAAAGACAGCCTCAGGTGACCAGATTAGATTTTTGTCCTTCAGCCTGCAGATGGCACCAAGAAGTGCCACCCTTATTCTGCATTTCCAGGTCTGTTCCTGCAGCTGTGGAGAGCACAGGGAACATCTGCAGGAACAGTCTTGTTGCAGTCAGCAGGACTCCCTGGTGAATAAAGGCTGGCAAGACTGAGTTTGTCTGGTGCCTACAGCCCACATGCATGTGTGCAACAACTCTGCTGGGACCTGCAGGAGTTGTGAAATAAAGCTGGCATCCTCCTCCTGCAGACTTTGTTAATACTCAGCTTTTTATAGTTTTGTATTTGATTGTGATGCAACCCCCTAAATTTAACAGTGTGGAGGACTCAGGCAGCTCTAGTCCATCACATGCAATCTCTCCATCAGTTCCTGCAGTAGCAGGGCTGTAAAAAATATTATATAAATTATATGCTTTTTACATTTCAACACAGTGGGGAGGCTCAGGTTATTGCTCATATTGGCTGACCTAGGAGGAATTAGGATTCAGCCTCCCACAGGATGTCCACAAACCCTTTCTGCTGTGCAACATGCAAAGTGCAGTGGGGATGGTGTGTTAGCTGCCTTCCTGAGGGAGGGACTAGAATTTCTGCTGCAAGATCCTTCTTCATCTACACAATGGGGAGGTATTTTCAACCATGCATGGCCTCTAGAGATGTGCTTTGAAATTCCAGAGGTAGCATAGAATATCCAACCATTCATGACTCAAAGACACAGAGAAATAGGTATTTTGGTACCAGAGCCCTTTGCATCTGCATTTCCAATTCTGTAATTGAGCATTTAACTCTTTTTCTGTGCTAAAATAACCCTCAATTTTAATTGGTGTGGTGGCTGGTGAGCATACTTGCTCTAAAACAGCAAATTAAAGCATTGCAAACAAGCCCTAAACTTTTCTCCATCCGTTTCTGTATAAACAGGGCAGGAGCATTTGTGCCATTTGAATCTCCCAGACCACTGACAGTGATGCTGTCCTGAATTCAGAGAGAGCTCTGGGACAGGGGAAAGGAGGCAAAATGATCTTTGCAAGGCATAATTAGCAAGCAAGGATTTGATTGCAGCTGTTCTCAAAGGTGAAGGCTTCTAAGTGAGCATCTGCAGCAGATCTGGGGCCTCTTTTGAATGTTGTCTTGGGTTGCAATGCAGGATGCAACCAAAAGTATGTGTTCTATCACCACTTCTTAAAACCAGGAGGGGCAGTCATCTTTATTTTTCCACAACCCATCCTCCCTCCAGGAAGATATCATCTGCTGCTGGGCCATTCAGTCCCACTGTATGACTGATAAAATTACATCATCCCACTGGGAGATGCTCCACCCAGGGGGAGGAGCCAAGCCTTTCCTACCTAGATAAAAACTGAGATTTGGAACATCAGAGCAGCCTTTTTGCATTGGATTCCCAGAGGAAAACCAGACCCTTCCACATCATCACTGGAAATTTCCATCTTCAGAGGAAACTGCCTCCTTCTACAGGAGCACTGCTTCAGCTGAACCACATCTGTCACTGCAGGAGGATGCAGCCACCATTGAATGGGACTGCTACCAACACCCTGACTGACAGGGTGTCAGGTTGTATTCTGACTCTGTCAGTGTTTTTGTACTAAAGCATTTTATTTTAATTTTCCTATTAAGTTGTAGTTTGTTTATTTGTTTGGGATTGTTGGGGGTTTTTTAATATTTACACATACTGGCAAAGAGCTGTTATTCCTAATTCCCATATCTTTGCCTGAGAGCCCCTCAGTTTCAAAATTACAATAATTCAGAGAGGGGGTTTACATTCTCCATTTCGAGGGAAGCTCCTGCATTCCTTAGTAGACATCTGTCTTTCAAACTAAGACAAATGTCCTGCAAGATTTCAGATCACATGTACAAGGACACCTTCCATTAAAACAGGTTGCTCCAAGCCTGTCCAACCTCTTCTTGAACACTTCCAGGGATGGGGCAGCCACAGCTTCTGTGGGCAACCTGTGCAGGGTCCTCACCACCCTCACTGCCAAGAATTTCCTCCCAATATCCCATCTAACCCTATCTTCTGGCAGTGGGAAGCCATTGCCCCTTGTCCTGTCACTCCAGACCCTTGACCAAAGTTCCTCTCCACCTCTCTCTAGGTCCTCTTTAGTACTGGAAGGCTCCAGGGAGATCTCCCTTATCCCTGTGCTCTCATGCATTTTGTTTTCTCCTTTGAGATCCACATGGTTCATCCTTGTGCACCTCCTCCCCTCCCACTGAGGCAAAACCCTAGATGTAGACATGAACTTAATAAAAACCAGTGTCTGTTGCCTCCAAACTACACCTCCCAGTCTGCAGTCCTAAGGAACCCTTCCTAACATCTTAACAAGGCCACAAGCATCCTCCCATAGGAGGGATCCATCCTTTCTAAAAACCCACAGCTTTTCTCCAGTGGAGAGACAAGCAGCCAACAACAAGGAGCAGAGATACACCAGCTGAAGGGAGATAATCTCCTCAGAAACAACCCCCAACAGCTCCTCATGGAGCAGCTGTACCCAAAACATGCCATGCTTCTCACATCCTGAGAAACCAGGTGCCTGTGCAGCAGTGGGGAACTTGTCCCTGCCATGTAACAAGGCAGCCTCTTCTCTCCAGGCTGCTTTGCAAAGTTGGAGTGCAATCTTCCTCCCTGCTGGAAGTCATCCTGTGCTCTGTGCATGGCTGAAACCTGCAGGGAGGATTGCAGGAATCTGGGGCAAAGGAAGGATGTCCCAGCCTCTGCTTTTCTCTGCAATGGGTGCTGGAGGGGCCCCAAAGGGCTCAGGGAGGTTTGCTGCAGTTGATAAAATCCTTGGAAGCTGGAAAGCACAGGATGGGCTAATTCCATGGGGCAATTATTGGATATGTCCTTGCAAACTGCAAGTGATCTGTTGGGTACATTTCTACTTTCTTCATTTTTTCCTTATGATCTTGGGACTGATGGATCCTGCACAGGATTTGGGGCTGTATCTGTGATGCCCAGGGTGGTGGAGAGCCCTGAGAGGTCAGGCTGGCTGAAAGGCCAGGGGGGAAAAGACAACCTTGGCTGACAGCTTTAAAGCCTTGCTTATCAGCCCTTGCTGTGCCCAGGGGATGGAGGGTGTATGATGCTTTTGCTAGGAATTTGCCTGGCCTGAGAGCTGGGATGGAGGCAGGGAGGAGCAGAGGAGCACTTGCCTTGGCTTCCTCAGAAATGCATGGTCTGTGTGTGGCTGGCCACCTCTCCAAGATTTGTGCCTCAGTTTCCCCACCTGTGTTTGGAGATCAGTGCTGTCCCACAGCTGTCTGGTTGCAAACACAGAAAAAAAAGAGGTTTGAGGATTTTTCAGAGGAGCCTTTAGGAAAATGCAATCTTCCTCATGGGCAAGAGCTGAAAATGCTCATTTTTAAAGAAGTACAGCAAGATGCATGAAAGTCTCCCACCCTTCAATAATAACTTTTTTTCCCTATTATATTTAACCACTTTCCCACGTCTCATTGTCCCACACCCCTCCTAGCAAAGAAAGCAAACCTATTTAAGAAAAACACTAAAATAACCTTTATTGGTCTGTGTTTTGTTTTACAAAGCACCCTGCAATTGGATTAAAAGTGCACCTGGTCAACTGCCTGTTAGTAATTCTCCTCCTGTTCTCTCTCCTGGGCTGAAGTAGTGCTCATTCAGCACTGGGACCAAAGTTCTTTGGACATACAGTTAATTTTTAGGTGCTCTAATTTTAGACTGCAGCTAGGCAGCTCTACCATGACTTCCTGCCAACAGCCCAAATCTCTGCTCTCTGACTTGCATAAATCTTCCTATCTGTCTGCTGGGGAAAAGTGAGGGTGGGACTAAAAAAAAAAAAAAAAAAATTAATGCCCTCTAGCACAAAGCTTACTGTGAAGTGTCTCTTATGCAATTTTGGCCTGAACTTTGCTTCCACTTGTGAAAAAAAGAAGGTGTGAGTGCACCTTAGAAGGGGAAGAAATGGCTACATTTCAAAACCTCTGTAAATGTTAAATAACTTAACTACATGAACAAAAAAGGCAAGTGCTATGAAAAAACAGCTGATGCCAGCTTTGGGCTTCGTAGTGGTTGTACCATTAACCAGTGAGTTGCAGAGGAAATATTCTTTGCTCCAAAACTACAAAAAGGGTGGCTGTGTACACTGAGCATGGAGCTTTGCAGTGTTGGTGCTCCTAGCCCAGGCAATACCAAATAGGTGGTGAGGTATCAAAGGATACAGGACCAGCATCCAACAGGTGACAGAAGAAATTTGGCATTTCCTCCTGTGCTGGGCACTGCTGAGGCCCCTCCAGCCCTGGGGGCAGCTCTGGGCCCCTCACTCCAGCAAGGACATTGAGGGGGTGCAGTGTGCCCAGAGCAGGGAACAGAGCTGGGAAAGGGTCTGGAGCACCAGGAGTGTCTGATGGAGCTGGGGAGGCTCAGGGGACACCTTTCCACTCTCCTCAACTCCCTGACAGGAGTTGGAGCCAGGGTGGGTCAGGCTGTGCTCCCAGGGAACAAGGGACAGGACAACTGGAAGCAGCTTCAATTTGCCCCAGGTGTGGTTTAGGTTGGATATAAGAGAAAATTTCTTCCCTGAGAGAGTTGTTAGGCATTATAACAGGCTGCTCAGGGAAGTGGTTGGAATCACCATCTCTGGAAGTGTTTGAAAGGCATGTGGATGTGAACATGGTTTAGTGGTGGCCTTGGCAGTGCTAGTTTAACAGTTGGACATGATGGTCTTAAAGGGCTTTTTCATCCCAAATGATTCTGTGATTCCATGCCCATTGGGGTTTTCCCCCTGCTTGTTCCTTTCATCAGTGGTCTGCTCATCAATCAAATTTGCTTTTCACACAGTCTGGATAAATTCAGGCTTTGCTGCACCAGCTAAATAAATGCTTGTTCTTCCGTAGTTTCTTTCCTGGATATGTCCCAGGAAAAGTCCCAGGGATGTGTTGGTAGAGGATTTGACCAATCTGGTCTAGTGGAAGGTGTCCCTGCTAAAGGGACTGGATGATCTTTAAGGTCACTTCCAACCTAAACCATTCTGTGATTCTATGATTCTGTGATTTTATGTGTCAGGTGCCCACAGCTGCAGAAATCCCTCTAGAGAACAGCACTTGCTGTCTCTAGTCATGCAAACATCCCCTCCCCAAGCAAATTCTTTGAACAAAACTCCTGATAAATCCCTGTGAGGTAACAGCTGAGTGTGACACTAATACATGGGAAGGGTGTAAATCACAACTTTCCTGAAAATCCAGCCATGGCCTGGGGGCTTGGACAGTTTTTTTGCCACATGAGGTGGATCCTCAGGTCAACCAATTCAATAATTGTGGTGGTGCTCAGATGCCCACAGGTATCTCAGCATGGGCTCTGCTGAGATCTCCTGGGAGGGGGCATTGCTCCCTGCTCATTCAGCTCTTTCTGGCTCTGGACATGGAAGTGGATGTCTTTGCACCCTGGCAAAACATAAACCAATGTCACTAGACCATGCTGATGACCCGGCCCAGGATGACTTCATGCGTCTGTAACACCTTGCCCTGTTACAAAGTGCACTGTTTCAGTTTAAACTGTTTCTGTTTAAAGATGACTTTACACAGAAAAAGAGCAGGTTTAGAGTAGAGATTATGAAGAAATTAACATGAATGGCACAGGCTGTCCAGAGAAGCTGTGGGTGTTTAAAGCCAGGTTGGGACTAGAAAATCTTTAATGTCCCTTCTAACTCAAACCATTCTGTGTTTTTATGATCCTACAATTCTATGATCAGTACAAAAAGAATGGGCCATGCACAATTTGTTAATGGGCTCAGAGATACCCTGGTTGACACTTGTTTTGCACATCTGAAGTGTGGCTGCTTCCTGCTCACATGGCAGGCACTTCTCTGGTGATAGAGCACTGGAAAGTACCACTCTGGGCTCCTAAAATCATAACACCTATCCCAGAAGCATGGACAGAGATGAGAGTCCAGGCACTGATGTGAACCTGGGGTGACACAACACTTCCACCCACTTAAAAGAGCAAACAGGACTTGAAGGGTCCTACAGAAGCCACAGCCAGAAGCAGGTAAGACCAAAAGGAGCTTTGATGCTCATGAATTCAAGACTAAGGAAAGGGGTGAAGGACCAAGCATGAAATTCCTATAACCCCCTAAACCTGCATTGTTTCTTCAGAAGGATAAAGCACCTTAGTTCCCCAGTAAGCTTGTGCCTCAGTTTCCCTCTCCACACCCCCATGTTACACAGCCCTTGGGTTTATCTGAAGTTCTGTAAGGAAGCAGGTGATGTGGGAACACACCTCTTCTCCCTTAGCTGAAGATTTAGCTTATCACTCAGGTGATGTATGAGCCAACAGCACACTTACATAAATATTACCTAGAATATGAAGTGTTCCCATCCAGGCAGGAAAAATGATCAACAGACAGATGAACTCTCCACTGACTTTCTGCTACCTCAGTACAAAATGCTAAAAATACCCTCAGGGAGGTGATGGATGGACCTTCAAAAAGGCAGGGGCAGATGTCCAGGAGCATAATTTTGTCAGCTTTGATGTTTGTGAGAGCCTCCTAAGTGGCACGTGGGGACTCAGATTGCATTTTGGGCTGATTCTTCCTAGCCTCCAGTGCCTAAATTAACTAGCAGTGGAAAAGGACACAATGTTTTGGAGAGAAAGCAGGGAACACTGTCGATGACACACGGTGCAAACAAAGTAGGCACTGATGCCACATTATGGCAAGCAGAAAAATGCCCACTGTAAGAGTAAGAAGGGGACTTGTCACAGTTTTGCCTGCTTGGCAACTTGACAAAGCAAGTCTTGCTGGTTGGCTGACTCAGGTTCAAACTCCTTGTGTAATCCCAGCTCTTACAGTCTGGCTTGTCATTCACTGATGCTAAAACTTATTTAGCTTCCTGTGAGGGGATGATTATGGTTCAGAGGAGGATACAGGGATGAAAGCAGGCATGATCTGGAGGTCCCTGTGGTCTGGGAGAAGCTCTTTGGTGGGGCTTAATTTGGCAGAACAAACCTGGTGTTCTTGCAAAGTCCTCCTGCTTAATGCAAGGTTTTCCCTTTCCATGAGGATGCTCCTCATGCACAAATAGTCTGCAAAGAGAGCAGAAAGAGATTTCCAATCTGAGTTCATCCCACTGCAAACATCAGAAGAGGTGGTGGAGCATGTCCAGAGAATGGCAGCAAAGCTGGGGAAGAGACTGGAGCTCAAGTCAAGCAAAAGCTGAGGGAGCTGCAGAGGCTCAGATTGGAGAAAAGGATGCTCAAGGGGGACCTTCTCATTCTGTACAACTGCTTGACAAGAGGGTGGAGCCAGGTCTGAGTCAGGCTCTGCTCCCAGGGAATAAGGGACAGGATGAGAGAAAACAGTTTTAAGCTGTCCCAGGGGAGGTAAATTGGACATTAGGGAAAAATTCATCATGGAAAGGTTGTCAAACCCTGGCACAGTCACCCAGGGCAGTGTTGGAGTGCCCATCCCTGGAGGGATTTAACAGGCATGTAGATGTGGCATTTGGGGACATGGGTTAGTAGTGGGCTTGGAAATGCTGGGGGAACAGCTGGACTCGATCTTAGAGAGTTTTTCCAATCCAAACAATTCTGTGATTCTACAAAATAAACACTGACTTGGACCTGATTGTGGTACCTGAGCTGTGGTCTCTACCACAGGAGCAGATCTATCAGCTTCTGAGAGGGACCAGTCTGATTTCTATTTATGCCTCAACATGTGCTACAGAGGAGGTGAAAGATTCCTAGAGGACTGTGCAGGCACCCCTGTCCACAGAGAGGCTTCACCTGGCAGCCAAGCAGAGCAGAAAGAACTTCCATGATTAAACAGTGAGTGCCCCCCCTCCCTCCTCCAGCCACTTGCCCAGATTCCTGCCAAGAGTGCCCACCAAAAATGCCCACAAAGCCAGACTATGGGAGGAGCCTTAGCACAGAAAAGCAGCCAGCTGCTACACAACCTGAGCCATTTTGCTTTAGTTTGGGTTTGGGTTGTTTGGAGGGATCAGGAGCTTGCTCAGCTTGGCCTTTCTGCCCCCGTGCCCTCTTCCCTGTGGTCCCATTTCCCTGTGGTCCCATACCTGCTTTGCCCTGCTGCACCATTTCCATGAACCAGCTCGTCACCATGAAGACTTTGTGCACTGCAGCTGCCACTGCTGGCATTGTCTGAGAAATCTATCAAAAGAATCCTTCCCTTGATAGCAGAACAAGATCTTAGTAGGCTCAGGAGCCAAAATTGTGGAGAAAAGCCCCTTTTGATATGCTGTGGTTGCAGCCTGTGCAGAGACTTCTGGATTATTGAACAGCACTGGTAGATGTCAAATCCTCTGTTTTTAAGACACAGATCAACTCTGGAAACAAAAATCTCCTAAAAATGCTACTGCCCTAAAGAGGAAATTTGAAAATCCATAAGCACAGGTTTAACTCATGCAGGTAAATGGTTCTATATATATATATATACACCAGAGAAGGGAATTACAAAGACACGTAACCCCTACACTGTGTAATGTGCAATGTGTAATGTGTTCTGACAGGCCAAATACAGGAAGTTTCTTAAATATATCCAAGACTCTGGGCAAAGACATTGAACACTGATTTTTTGAAAACAGGGCATTTTCAGCAGCCAAGTAGCCATACTGCTGTGAGATTTCATTGCCACTAAAACCCAGAAATAAAGTAGTCTAAATCTATTGTGAATTGTTCTTGGCTGCAGAGAGCTGGAGGACTGACTCCTATCTGTGTTTGTCTGCCCACAGCATGTGTTTTTCAGACTCAACTCATGTGAAATAGTAGTAAGGTATTTAAAAAGACATTGTTGCTCAAAAATAATCATGCTAGACACACAGGTTAATAACAGACAAAGTTGTGTATCTCTTGCATCAACCAAAACATCAAGAAAACAAGTCCTGGGTATTTCTAAAATCTTCTATCGAACCAGCACCCTGTGTGTGGCTTCTTGTTGGGAAAAACAGCCTTGTGGGAACACAGCCAAGATATTTCTAATCTATTATTTGGGACTGTTTGCTGATTTTCAGTGAGTGGGATGGGAGAGAAAAACAAAAAAGTTTCAGGACAAGTATTGGTAAATGCAGTGAGATGCTGCACTGCACTGCTCAAGTAGTGGGAGTCAAAGCATCTGAGAATGGTTTGGGTTGGAAGGGTCCTTAAAGCCCATCACATTCCAGCCCCCTGCCAAGGGAGGGACACCTTCCACTGGAGTGGGCTGCTCCAAGCCCCATCCTACCTGCCCTTAAACACTTCCAGGGATAGGGCAGCCACAGCTGCTCTGAGAAACCTGTGCCAGGGCTTCACCACCTCACAGACAAGAATTACTTCCCAATATCCCATCTAACCCTGCCCTCTGTCAGTTTAAAGGGATTCTTCTGATTCTCACTACATGCCCTTGTGAAGGTAGAGGCTGTTCTGGGGCTCAGCTGTATCATCAGGTCGAGGCTTAAGTTCTCCTTCTTTACAAGAAACTTTGTGGCACTTGTGGAATTTGCAACTTCAAGTCACAAAATTAAAGCAGCTGCTGAGGCTGATGCTGTCTGTGGTGGTTGCATCTTTACTCCTGACAGTTGTAATAATTCATGCACTAAAGGGTTTTGTTATTATTAGTTTATTTATGTAAATGCATATATCTAGGACTGGGATACCATTGCAGTATATGGAGCAAGAAAAGCAGCCCAGAAAACCCCCATGTCCTGGGTCTGGGCTGATCCCACAGCACGGGCAGCAGGAAGGGGGGGATTCTGCTCCTCTGCCCCACTCAGCTGAGACCTCATCTGCAGTGCTGCCTCCAACATCAGAAGGATGTGGAGCTCCTGGATACCTCAGAGCCCCTGCCAGTGCCTAAAGGGGCTCCAGGAGAGCTGGAGAGAGATTTTGGACAAGGGCCTGGAGTGACAGGACAAGGAATGGCTTTCCACTGACAGAGGGCAGGGTTAGATGGGATATTGGAAGGAAATTCTTGGCTATGATGATGGTAAGGCCCTGGCACATGTTTCCCAGTGTAGCTGTGGCTGGCCCATGCCTGGAAGTGTCCAAGGCCAGGTTGGATGGGCTTGGAGCAAACTGGTCTAGTGGAAGGTGTCCCTGCCCATGGCAGAGGGTTGGAAAAGTGTGAGCTTTAGCTTCCTTATAACCCAGACCATTCTGTGATTCTATAATCAGGATTCAGAGAATCTGCACAAAAAATATATATAACGTGAATATATAAACAGTGAGATGATGGATCTGGACAGATCCCAGCATTCAGCTATTTTCCATCTGCCTATCATGACCCAGCAGTGTGATTTTTTTGCAGGCTTTTCCTTCAGTTACAATAAGAAGAGATACCTCAGCCCTTCTTTGCTTGAAGATAACTATTTAATTCAACAGGAAACACAGGCAGGCAGGAGAACATTCTCTTTTTACCCAGCAGTATGCTAGAGTGATTTATTTCGGTTCTGGGCTCCCTTTTGGAGGTCTTAGCCAAGACCTGTTGGTCAAGACCCTTTCTTTAGACAGGCTTTTGCAATTTTACATTATTATGCAGATTTCCACAGGCCACTACAAGTGTTGGAACACAGCCTTATTGCCCTAATGGGGAGAAAACGACTCCTGGTGCTATTTTGACTCATAAGGAAGGGTGTGGGAATGCCTCGGGGGACTGAGAAGAAAAATAAACCATTCTTTCACCACTGAATCGTAGATTTAAGCTCTCCACAGCAGAAAATATGACTTTTTTTTTTTTTTCCAATGAAATACACTACTAGACATATCTCTCTGGGCCAAAAAGTGGATATTGCAGCAGCAATATCTCCATAAGCAACTGGAAAAAACTGCTGACACAGGTAGGCATGATCCTGCTCCCACCCAAAAAACTAGTCAAAAGTTGAAGCATTCTCAGGGCTATTTCAGTAGTGATTGCTACCTGTCCTCTGCACTTAAGAAGCTCTACATGCTCATTGCTTTCCACAGGCTTTTCTTTGAGGGATGTTGAAACGCTTCTTAAATACAGATTATTCCACTTTCTCCAAATTACAGAAGATGAAACTGAGATTAGGGAAGAGACAGAGCCCTGATCCTTTGTCCAGAGCTATAGCAACTCCTTTACCAACTTACCCAGACAGGATACAGTTATAAAGAATCTTGTTTAATGTCATGGGAGCTGGGAGAGATCCATCTGTCCCCAGAAATCTCAAGTGGCAAGCACAGATACATTAAAACCTTGATGCAAATCTAAATAACACCTTGTTTCTTATTGTTCAGTTGAATAGACCCTAAAACATGTTGTTAGAAGAAAATGAGGCATGGTCAGTGGTTTAGACATTACCTGCAAGTTATCTTAATGAAAATGATACTTAATGAAACCATTAGAGGTTCTGTTAAGTTTTAAAGTTTTCATTAATTCAATTTTCATTAAAATTATTTAAAAATTCATCAAAATGACTAGAATTTTCTCCTTTCTACCATTTCTCTTAATTTCATGATTCTTTCAGGAACCCAGAACTGCCAGAACCAACTGGGGAAGATAAAATCAGCTGAGAGTGGGGTGGGAGAGCATTTGAGCAAGAAGAGGGCCATGGTGCCCTGGAAAAGAAGAAACTGGACATGCCCCATCCATGTGCTCTGCCAGCCCAGGGCTCTCTGTGTGCTGGGCTGATCCCACAGTGTGGGGAGCAGGGGAGGGGGAATCTGCCCCTCTGCTCTGCTCAGGTGAGACCCCACCTGCAGAGCTGCCTCCAGCTCTGGGGCCCAACATCAGAAGGATGTGGAGATGCTGGAGAGAGTCCAGGGGAGGCCATGGAGATGCTCTGAGAGCTGGAGCACCTCTGCTCTGGAGACAGGCTGGGAGAGCTGGGGGTGTTCCCTGGAGAAGAGAAGGCTCTGGGGAGAGCTTAGAGCACCTGCCAGTGCCCAAAGGGGCTGCAAGAGCTGGAGAGGGATTTTGGGCAAGGGGCTCAAGTGACAGGACAAAGGGGAATGGCTTCCCACTTCCAGAGGACAGGGTTAGACGGGATATTGGGAAGAAATTCTTGTCTGTGATGCTGGTGAGGCGCCGGCACAGGTTGCCCAGAGAACTGCCCCATCCCTGGAAGTGGTCAAGGAGAGGTTGGACAGGCTTGGAGCAACCTGGTCTAGTGGAAGGTGTCCTTGTACACGTCCATGTCCATGTCCATGTCCATGTCCATGTCCATGTGAGCTGAAATTCAGCAGCACATTTGTCTTAGTTTGAAAGACAGATGTCTACTAAGGAAGGCAGGGTTCAGGACCAGGCTGGATGCAGCTCAGAGCAGCCTGCTCCAGTGGGAGGTGTCCCTGCCTTTGGCAGGGTGCTGGAAATGGATGAACCTGAACGATCTGTGCCAACCCAAACCTCCTGCCACTCCATAAAACAGGGCATGAAACAGCTTGTATAAGGGCGGGGCTGTGCCCGGTCTCCCCGCTCCCAAATCCCGATCCCACGCCGAAAGCAGCACCGGGGGAAGAGCAGAAGAGCTTTCCCAGCCCAGGCTGAGATCCCGGGCTCTGTCCCGCCCCGTCCCGCCCCCGTCCCTCCTCCTCCCGGCTATATCTGGGCACGGCCGCCTCTCTCCGCTCGCCGTGCTGCCGGTGCCCTGCTCCATCCCATGGCCCTGCCGCGGTCCTGAGCACGCTGCCCACCATGAAGACCATCATCGCTGCCTACTCCGGGGTGCTGCGAGGTACCGGGAGAGCGGGAGGGGCTGGGGATGGATCCCGGTGCCGCAGGGGGATGGATGGATGGATGGATGCTGCGGGTCCCGGTGCTCCGGGCTGGGGATGGATCCCGGTGCCGCAGGGGGATGGATGGATGGATGGATGCTGCGGGTCCCTGTGCTCCGGGCTGGGGTGGGAGCAGCCCCCCAGCACTCAGCCTTGTGATATCCCCCCTTTTTATGGCGGTAGGAACGCTCTTCAGAGGGAATGAGGAGAGGGAAGAGCGATGTGCAATGGCGGGGAGGCAGCTGTAGCTTTTCTTGGGTTGGGGATTACAGGTCTCTGCGCAGGTTTTGTGTTTTAGCGGCTCGGGGTGCGCTCCTGGCTCTGGCTGATCTTGCACGTTTTGCCCATGTATATACATAAAATACAGTGAGTTTGCACCTTGGCGAAATGTGGGCGTGGGGCACTGGCGTGTGTACGAGTCTTTCCTCCCCCCCTTTTTGTCATGGTGGGAAGAGAAGTGTGGTGTTTTACCGGCACTGCGTGGCTGCTGAAGTTCAGTCTCAGCTCTGTGTTAATGGAATAATTTCGTTTGGGAAAGGCCTCTTAGCAAGTCGTGCTGTTTCATGATGCTGTGGTCCCCACACCTACATCGAGGAGAGAGCGGGAAAATGGCAACGTGTTGCTATTTTTGCTGTTTTGTAATGAGGAGGTGAGGAGTCAGTGCTCAGCGGGAGTTCCGTGGTAACCACTTCTGCCAAATTCGCTTTAGCAGCCCTCGGTGCTGCTGACTTGTTGAGAGGAGTGGAATGGGTGTCAGTGGCTGGCAGAGCTGCTGCAGAAACCCAGCACAGTTCCCTGCACGCTGCAGCATGTTGGGTAAAGGCTTTGGAGTGTAGGAAATCCCGAACCACAAGCTACCTTGCCTTGCTTGTAAAGGCATCTCAAAGGATCTTGCAGGAAAAACATCCAGCAAGTGGAAATGTTTGGCTGGGTAGAGTTTTGTATCCCCTCTGCAAGGGTGCTTGGCTAGAGGAAGGTCAGGGTTTGCAAACAGCGGGGGCTTTGTGGAAAATGCGGCTGGACAGTGATTTACCTGTGATTTGTGGAGGGTCCTTGAGTGGCTGCTCTGTGTCCTGGAAGACTTTTTGCCCTCAAAAAGCAAACTGCTAATACCTCCTGGGATGAAGAGACCTGTGGAATGGGTTGATTAAACAAATGGTTAGCAGAGCTGAAAGGACATGAACCTGGTGAATTAACCTCTGAGGTCTTGCTTTTGCACTTGTCCTGCCTGGTCCTGGGTGTGGAGCTGCTGGTGCTCATCTCAGCCAGAAGGATTTTAGAGATTGATCCGAAGGATCAGTTGTGAACTGATTGGAGAGAAGACCTGCATGTGCTTCCTGTATTCAGATCTGTTTCTTAAAATAACTTTGCTCGCTTGCATGACTAGCAGAGGACAAGTTATATTTTCAGTTGAGAGAGGTCATTTGAATTAGCAGCATGTGAACTGTTATATTGAAAGTTAACTGCAAACTAAGTGCAGAGAATAAATAATTCAGGAAACATATAAAATATGTAGGGTTGACCTGAGACCTCAGCAGCCACCCTGTTGGCACTGGCATGTTAATGATGGATCTAGGACACATGCATAATTCAAAATGGAGTGTGGTTTAGGGACAGTGATTGGCCTCATCTCTAGATAATCCTGATTAGTGATGGAAAGCTGTCTTAACTCTCTTCAGGTCAGTTTTCCTCTGAGGCACCTCGTGGGGATCCTGCAGTGATATTTGTGCTTTTTAACTTAATTTTACTTATTTCTGACAGGGGAGACTTGGGCTGTTGCCTTGGTGACTGCACCATCCACCAAGCCCTTGGCAGTGCTGCAGCCTGCCTGGGCAGGAAAGCACAGGACTGGCTTCAAAGCCAAATCCAGGTGCCTCCCTAGGAGCTCTGGCTGGGCTGGGTTTTGGGGATAGTGATGTGGGACCCTGCAGATCAAAACTGGCAGAGGTGATGCGGTGTAGAGGCTCATTCATGAGACCTTATGTTCTGCTTGATCATGTTGGACAACATCTCCCACTACAGAGGATGTGTAGGACAAACCCACTAGATTTTTTTTTTTCTTACCTCCCTGAATATTTTTTTTCTGCTTTTCATGCTTGTGTAAAGAGCTGATTTTGGGGTGAGCATCTGAATGCCTCATACTGTCCTTTAGTCTTATTGCTTTCCTGGCATCTGATTTTCTCCTGTTGCTTGTAAATTTGGCTGAATTAAGTCTGGTTCTGTTTAAATACAAGCAAAAAAAAAAAAAAAAAAGAAAAAGATGCCAGCATCTGCCTCTATATCTATCCCTGTATATATACAAAGGATATCTTTTTAAAATCCTTTGATAGCAACCCAGCATTGCAAAAATCAGAGCAGATCTTGGACCAATGCCTGGGGCTGGATGATGCTCTGAGACACCTGGTCAGGTAGGAGGGGCTGTGGTCTCCTCATCTTGACCTGCCCCACTTTGGCCATAGGATGCCCAGGAGGTCTCCTCCTTGTGTTTGGCAGAGCAGCAAAGTCTGTGTCACCCCTCTCTCCTGAGGAAAGATGCCAGTGTGGCTGGAACATTGAAAGGCTGTCCTGCGCTGAAGTGTCTTTCCTAATGTTGCTTCATCAGTCAGAAGTTTGGGATGAGGAAGGTGATGTTGCTTAGCTTTACATTGGAGCTAGTCTTACACTGCATGTGAGGTTTAGCAGAGCTCAGTTCTGCTCTGGGGTGGGCAGCCTGGGAGCTCCTGTTTTGGGAGAACAGGATCACAGCTGGCTGCAATGAGGTGTTTTCTCTTGACAGAGTTGCTTGGGAGGTGGATATTTGGGCTTGCTCACATGAAACCTCTGTAGCTGGACAGATAAATTTGGCTATAACAGAAATTTAATTTGGTTAGTTTAACTTGTTATAGAAGTAAGCAA
The DNA here is from genome assembly GCA_030060385.1 of Muscicapa striata striata. Lineage (NCBI taxonomy): Eukaryota > Metazoa > Chordata > Aves > Passeriformes > Muscicapidae > Muscicapa > Muscicapa striata. The sequence continues at coordinate 4,680,675 of JAREIS010000011.1, forward strand.
ATCTCGGGGTGGGCAATAATAGGTTGGATTTAAACTTAGAGGAGACTTCTGCTAATCATGTTTTATTTTGGATGCAGATATATTATTAGTCAGGGAACTGAGTGGTGTTGAGACTCTGACCAATCAGTTGTCTAAGCCCAGGAATTTTGAACCCTCTGTAAAAGATGGTTTGGAACAATAAACCAAGCTGTTTGTTGCATGATCCTCTGTGAGTCCTGTGTCTGTCTCCAACCTACAACCTCACATAACAATTATTTTCTTAACAAATTGTTTATTCTATAGTGAGTATGCTTGTGCTTGGGGCACCCAGGTAAACCCAAGACACAACTTGTGTTGCTCAAGGGGTTTCACAGGTGCACCTGCTCTTGCCTGGGAGCCTGAGTCCTTCTGAATATTCTAGTGCTGGTCTGTTTTTCTTAGCTATCTTTGCTGTGCCTCCAGTTTCTGCTTCCCTGCCAAATATGTTTCTCAAAATGTCCATTTACAGCTAATGCTTTGATGGCTCTAATACAGTTTTCCTCTAAATAAGCTATGTGAAGCAGTTTAATTCTTGGCCAAGAATTAACATGCTAATTTTCTGGAAAAGGTGGCAGATGAAGCTTGGCTTTTACAAGGTTTCAGTGTATTGTTGACTATGTGTAACACTTGTTCTTCTTCTCAATTAATTTCTTTGGCTGAGTTGGTCAGTTGGGTTTTTCTGGTGTCCAGGTGTGAAGTCCTGTTTACTTCCACTCTTGGGATCTTTGATTCTATTTCCCTGCCTAGATAAATGTTGTTTGTGTAATTTATCTGAAATAAATTACTGTGCTAGAAGAACACCAGATGCTGAGTCCATATTGCAGGAGTCAAATGCTTGGTCAAACCATTTGCTGACTCCAGGATCTCCTTGGTAGCAACTCTGCATTTGATGTTAAATGGAATTAAATGATGGTGAGCCCTTAAGAGGAAGTATTTTCTCTAATGGACTGAAGTCAAGTGTCAGTGTTGGGCTATTCTTCTGTGGCCAGCCCTGCTTTTCCCCCCATGTCTGTTGACTTGTCAAAACTCTTCTGCTGTGTGTCACTAGTAACTGGCCTGGCTTTCCACAGCATGGAGGGTCTTTCCAAAAATGCCTCCTGGCTGCTGAAGCTGAAAGGAGACAAGGCTTGCATGGGAGGTTGAATACACAGTGCCAGGTCTGTCATGATGAAAAGGAAGCTCAGGACTGTCTGGAAAGGGTTGTCTTGGCACTAAAACCTGTAAATGCCTGGTTGATGAAATGGGTTAATGTAGAGTCTGCAGGTTTGGTGCAGAGGCAGACCTGTTGAACTTGCCAGGTTGACTGACCTTTCCCATGGTCCTTTCCTTTCCTGCTGGGCATCTTTCATTTCTTAACTGGGAATTAAATGTTGATATTCAGGTTATGGTAACTAGTGAGTTTTCTGGTGTGGAGAATCTTGTTCTTTTTGAAGGATATCTTTGCTTTCAGCAAATAACTGACCCAGGACACTTGTCCAAGGGCAGGTGCTTAGAGCTGTCTCCCAAACCACTGCCTTCCCTCTGTCTGCAGGAGTTGAATGTGAGTTTTATGTAGCTTGAAAAACAAGCTGACAGGTTGACTTGTGCTACCCAGTACTGGTCTATTTACAGGGCTGGCAATGCCTACAATTTGTTCAAACATCTAGAAAATGCAGAAGTACACATTTTCATCTAGAGGGATAAACAGTTGTTCTCTTTGGGAAGAGGATGGGGATTTAGCTGATCCAAGGCTGGAGTGTTGGGTTTATGCAGCCCAGGAGGTTTGGTAGTGTAAATGCAGGTACTGGAAGAAAAAAATTATATGAGTCACAAATAATCTCTAAAACTTTTGGCTTCTTTTGAGGACATAGACATATGTCCAGTGACACCACTATTGGTAAATGCTTTCTTTAAACTTGTATCTGATAATCCTCAGTCTACATCAAGCCTGTCCACATGCAATTTTGTAAGGTTTTTGGGATAGCAAGTTCCTGAAGCTGTGGCCCCTCAGCAGGAATTGAGCAACCTGATCTAGCAGAATGTATTCCTGCCCATGGCAGGGCATTGGACTGAGATGAGCTATAAAGGTCTCCTCAAATACAAACCATTCCAAACCCAGAGATTTCTTTTACCCTTGCACAGACAACTGGCTTTGTAAAAAACAGGGTGAAGTTCCTCCCTTACCCCAAATTTGGGGATTTGCTGCTAGATTTTACAGCATGGGATTGCTGAATCTCACTGCTTAGATACTCTAGTGTGGCAAGTCAATGTACAGTGATAGTTTAACTCAACATATTCTCCTGTCTCACCTCAGAAACAGGAGAACTGCTTGCTGGATTCATTCTTAATGCTGCACTATGTTATGTTGTAAAGAACTGCCTGCAGCTCTAGCTGCTGCTTCAGCCTGGATTAGTGCTATAGGTTTGTTTACTGGCAGTTGCAGTGGTATGATCTATCCCAGCCTAAAACTTGATCTGCTTAGAGTACACACTACTGGGATTGTCCATGTAATATGGACTAAGCAGAACCAGGGGGCTGGACTGGGTGGTCTGGCTCTAAATTTAGGCTGCAGCCTTTGGTGTGACTCCCGTTTGAATATTGCCAGGGATGAGGCATCTTTGGGTAACCTGTGCCAGTGTTTCACCACCCTCGTAGTAAAAAACTTCTTCCTTGTCTAAATTGACCCTCATTCCTGTGAAACAGTTGCCTTACATATTTAAAGGATGTACCAGTGAGCTTATCTTTGTAGAAACTACCAAAAATCCTAGTGCCTGCTTGTGCCTAGAGAAGCCATTTTCAATCACTTTCATTTGACTGAGTGTGAACACTTGCTATGCTATTGCCACAAGCAGGGTCATATATTCATATCTTGAACTGAACCTATTCAGTATAATAGCTTCTTTCATTGTCCTGATAACAGGCTGATCCTTAAATAAAAAAGGAAATACGTAAATACTCGTGAATGTGATTTGTATTTTGGCCAGTGCTTGTAAATAACGTAATGAAGAAAAGTGAAGGAAAACCCCCTTGCAAGTGCTTCCTTCCGGAGGCTGAGTGTGTTCCTAAAGCTGCAGTGGGTGGTTCTTCATATAGAAAGCAAGTGTTTTCAGTGTTTTACTCACTTCTGGCTTTTTTCCTGCTTGAGTATCTTAAGCTTCTACAAGAGTGGCTTTCAGCTCTTCTTCTTTACTGCTTTAGGAGTGCTGATAGTTCCCCTGACTTGCAGAGCTGTGGATCCTCAGAGCTGTGTGCTGAGGTGTTGCTCAACCAGCCCTTGGGCTGTGCTGAGTAAGGCTGGAGTACAGAGCTTTCCTTGAACAGCCCTGGGAGTTGTGCAACAGGCCTTGAGAAGGGTGGATGAGAATAGCTCAGACCACAGCCTGCTGTCTGCTTGCCTGTGGTTTGAGGCAGCTGATCTTTATCTTGCTGTGAGCTCATGGAGTGCCCTCTTATCAAGGACCACTTCCAGGAACTGGCAGTTTGAGGTGAGGGTATGTGCTGGGAACATGTGTTAACATCCTCTGCACTTTTATGGTCAAGTGAACAGAGGCTTGCTCAGGTGGGTGCTGATGGCCACCCATTAATCCCCTCTAATATTCTGAAAAAGCTGGATATTGGCACATGGCAGTTCTTCCAGGATGCCCAAACTCCATGGAAAATACTAACTTTTAGCAAGCCTTGCTCTAAAAGCAAGCTGCACATTTATCTGAAACCTCTTACTTAAGTTGGACTTGATGACCCTTCCTTCTATAATTCTATTTCAAAGGAAAAATATTCTTCCCTTTGCTCAGTGTGCCAATGTAACTTTATTTCTTTTATTTTTCTTTCTTTAGGCACAGGATCGAACATTCTTTCTGCTCTGCAGGATTTGTTCTGGCTCTTGAAATCCAAAGTAGAGAAACAACTCCAAATCATCTCTGTGCTGCAATGGGTTCTCACTTTCCTTATCATGGGTAACACCTTTTGGCCTAAAGCAAAAGCTTAGCTGTAATTTTGGCTGTAATTCTGGATGAATTTTAATGCAAAACTGTTAACTTTTACATAAGCATTAATTACTAGATGTGTACTGCAGCAGTGTAGTTCCTGGGATGCAGGATTTTGTAAACCAGTTACATTGATATTTTCAACTATAAATGACTTTTCCTGGCTCCAGAAAATTGTAAGAGCTATGGAAAGACTGACTGATGTTTAGCTTGTGTCTGTGTCTCCTGTGCAAATGAGGCTGAAACAATTGGAAATGTCTTACTTGGCTCCTGCATGGGAATATCCACAGAGATTTCTTAGAAGCAGCTGGTAACTGATGCAAGTGATTGCAACAGGAATGCCTTCCTCTTGACTTGGTCTCCTTCCAGGAAGGACCAGAGATGGGCAAGAAATGTTTGTGTTAGAGCAGTAAAAGAGTAAAGCCTGTTTGTCCCTGGGTACTTGGATTATGTGAAGCCTCAGTCTACTCTCCTCCTTTGGATTGTTAATAATTAAACTGGAGAATGGCTGCTCTCAGCATCTGTCTCACTCTACCTTCCCAATTCAGTTTGTGCTAAAATGACCATGTCATTTGTGGGTGGGATCCTTGGCACCCTGGTGGGATGGCTGATGTAGAGCTGGTGTAACCCGTGGGGAAAAAAACCTGTGGTGTGGGCCACAAGGAAATCTTGGTGCTCATCAAGTGTGGTGAAGCAGCTGCCCTGCCTGGAGAGATAAGAGATGCCTGCAAGCACCATTAAGGGAAGGTTGTGGTTTTCCAGAGCTCTAAAGGAAGCTGCCTCAGCCCTACATAAGGGATTTTTAGCCAAATCCAATTTGATAGAGGATTAATGAGCTCAGACTGAGACTAAGATTTCAGTGTAGAAGAGTCAAAAGGCAAGAGGTGTAAATAGAGACCAATACCTGATGCAACCTTGTTTTCTTCTTTCTTGCACCTCTCCAGGTATTGCTTGCACTTTAATCCTCATGTACATACTGTGCACAGATTGCTGGGCGATTGCTGCTCTATATTTAGCCTGGCTGGTATTTGACTGGAATACACCAAAGAAAGGTAAATATTGCAGAACAGATCCTTGTTCTTAAAGTGTCCCTGTCTCCATGTTTGTACAAAGAAGCACTTCCTTGTAATGGATGACTTCCTTTCTTTGTGTGACTTTGACTGAATCACTGACCCAAAGCATTATTCAGTGAAGCATTTAAATGTCAGGCCTCTGCATGAGCAGTGACTGCAGGTTTCATTGATGCTGAGGGCAATATAAACTTAATATTCACTACTATTGTGCCATTGCTGGCTTTTACTAACACATTTTTAAGGCATTGGTTCTTTCTCTAGTTCAGAAAGGTCTTGAATCTTTAGGTCTTTCTGTCCTCTCCAGCTCTTGCAAGGTTCAGATTGTGATGTGATTATTAAGATGTGGCTCCTCTGTGGAGTCAGTGTTGCTTCAAATTAAGCAGAAGACTTTTTTTTTTCAGAAAAAAACCCCGAAAAACCCCCTGTAGAAGCCAGCTCTGGGAACCAGCAGTCATAACAAGCTTTGGCAACTACTTTTATAGCCAGATGAGCAAGTTCTCCATTGCTTCAAGATGACTGAAATCATGCAGGATTTTGGCCTTTCCCAAAGGTTGAATCTGAGTGTTTCTGGTTTGAATTGTTGAGTTGTCTATAGTGAATTTACAGTCAGGCCCTAATTTGCTTGAAGTACCTTGTGTTCCAGGTACTAATTTCAGTGAATGATGCAGGTGTCCCACTTGGAGGAGTGAAAGTCTTGATTGCTCTAGTGAGACAGCAAACCCTGGAGTCCTTTAGGCTTTTTGATGGACAGCCACGTGGAAAGAGCTTTAAAAATATGATTCATTTTTCTCAACAGGGGGAAGAAGGTCCCAGTGGGTGAGAAACTGGGCCATATGGAGGTACTTCAGGGATTATTTTCCAATAAGAGTAAGTAAAACTTTAACTCTGTACCCTGGGATTTAACTGCCTTAGTGTGTTGTACTGGCACTAGTCTATCTGTGACACTGAACTGTAAGCAGGACATGGCTCAGCATTGCCATACTACTGTTTGTGGCAGCTGTGATTAGAAAATCTGAAATGTGTCACCAGTAGTGGAAATGTGATTGCCCAAAAACTGCTGTTTCTAGTGGTTTTACCAGATTCTTGGAGGCAATCTGCAATCTTTGTTCACCTCTCCAGCTTCTGGAGACACTGGCACAGGTTGTCCCAGCAAGTGGTGGCTGCCTCATCCCTCGAAATGTTCAAAGCCAGATTGGATAGGGCTTGGAGCAGCCTGGTCTAGTGGAAAGTGTCCCTGCCCATGGGAGGGGAATGAAATTGGATGAGCTTAAAGGTTCCTTCCAATGCAAATCACTGTGATTCTCTTCTGTGCTGCAGCAGTCCTGTGTAGTGCCTGACCCTAACACTGTTCCCCTCACAAAATCACAAAATCTAGCTCAGTTTTTACCTGTTTTCCAGTAACACTTCTGCTCTGGGCTGTGTTGGGCCAGAATACCAGGACCCCTGTTCACCAAATCTCTTAGCACTTCTCAGGGAGCAGTGAAATTTGTCCTCCAGTCTGTTTGCTTTGGAGAAGTGGGTTTTCCCACAGTGGGAATAGCTTCAGTTCTCCAGCTTGTAACTTGCTCACCACATACTTGTATTTTTCCTGCTGGTTCAGACATGTTGCAGAAAGAGGACAGGGCTGCCAGACTGCTCTGGGACTGCAGAATTAGCTGGATGCCTTGGAAGGGAGCAGGGGTCAAATTCGGCTAGGAGGGAACTCGATCCCTTTGGAAGGGCACACAGCTGAAAGGACTATTATATAAGGCTGTTGGCAAGTTTTATTCAGCTTGAGTATGAGGGAGGGACCTTGATACAGCTTTTGAGCTACCTATCCCCAGGATAGTCCAGCCTCAGAAAGGAGCAGGGAATCCAATTCCAGCAGGATGCCAAAGCAGCTTAGGCTGGATTCTTCCTTTGCAAAGTCACTTGAACTCTCAGGGTCCCTGAACGTGCTGCTGGTGAACAAGCCTTTTGTTGTACTCTTAGAAACATAGAACCATTTAGGTTGGAAAAGACCTTTTAAGAGCAAGTCTGACCATTAACCCAGCACTGCCAAGTTCACCATGAAACTTGCTGTTGTTAACAGGTAATTCTTGGCAAGTCCAAGTGTACATGGAAAAATTCACTGTGCCTGCACAGGCTGGAAGTCAGCCTGGGTCTCATGGCTGACAGAGAACTGAGCAGGCTCTGCTGTGGAAGATGGGTCTCAGATGTGTTGTGTTCTAGTACCAAGTCCTCAGTGCTGCACTCAACACTGCTGCCTTGGATATTGCTGAGGTGCACTCTGTTATGCTGGGGACTTGATTCCAAAGGGAATCACCACTTGGAATGCTGGTTCTGCTGTTCCATCATTCCTTTGATGGCATATTTTTCCTTGTCTTCCTGGAAATATGCTCTGCAGAAGCTCTGCAGGTCAGATTCACTGTGGATATTAAAAGTTTGTCAAAGAGCTGGGTTGTTTAAGCAGGTTTAGAGATGAGACGGGGTAGATAAACTAAACTTTGCAGCAGTTTTAAAATGAATACTTGCTAGCTCACATAGCTTATTTGTGAGAACTCCTTATAGATGTAATTCCTTTGCCACTAAGGAGAAGGAGTTGTGCAAGGTTTATGGAATCCACGGGTAATTGCCATGCAAAGGGCAGAGCAGGAGGGCTGACAGCTGGGAGATGACTCCTGCATGTGTTTTGGGGGAACAGCCAGCTGGCTGCAGGGTTGGTAAAAGCAGCTACAGGGATCTTAGGGTAGAGAGGTGCTGGAGGTGTTTTATTGCAGTTATGGGACTAATGCATGAACAGTGCATCAGTATGAACAATATCTCTTTAGGATTTTAGGAATGGTACCAAAAACCAGAATGCCTTGAGCATGGGAACTCCTGGGTTAAACTAGTTAACTGTTCTTGGTCAAGAGGGAGATGGGTCACTTGTTTAAATGTTCTCTCTGCAAAAATCCCTTTTACTGGATCCTGATCTGTGTAATGGCTCAGTAGGGCCTGGTTTGTGTCCCAGGCTTATGGTTTGTCAGGGCAGTCCTCTGCTGCACCTCATGACAGTCACACTGGTGGCACTTGTAATGCTGAACTTGGCTCTGGCAAAGTCTGCACGTAGAGCTGTGGTAGCTGCATCCATACCTGCACAGGTATCAGCTCTGTTGGGCTATCACTCAGATTTAATTCACAGAATCACAGTACAGTTGGAAGGGGCCTTAAAGCTCATTTCATTGCACCTCTCTGCCATGGACAGGGACAGCTTCCATTAGACCAGCTTGCTTCAAGCCCTGTGCAGCCTGGCCTTGAACACTTCCAGGGATGGGGCAGCCACAGCTTCTCTGGGCAATCTGTGCCAGGGCCTGACCACCCTCACAGGGAAGAGTTTCTTGCTGTATTTGACTTGCTGTATTGGAGCAGCTGCATGAGAATCAAGCTCTGCTTCAATGTTTGTGCTGATTAGGCTGCTCTCACTGGAGTCAGCAGTGCCTCCTAGGCTGAAACACCAGGACTATTGTACCCATACCTGGAGATATGAGGTCATGTTTTGTAATACCAGGTGGATTTGGAAAGCAGCCCAAATCTGGCTCGGTTACTCAGCATGAGGAGTGGTTGGCTGCATTCTCTGGGACTTCATGTAGCTGCTCTGACAGTAATCAGCAATTTTAGTGCACTAGAAAATTATGTTTATCTGCTGGTTAATGGCTGGCCTTGCAAATAGTGCTTTAAGCTAAGCACCACATGAAGCAGCTGAGGAATGTTCCAGTGAACTGAGTCCTGGACCTGAAATGAGTGGTGAAGCCCAAGCCCTTGCAGCTGTATGCATGGGGCTGGACTGGGGCACACATCATCTGCACCATCTCCATCTCATGCTATTGATCCCAGCAGCCTCCTGAGCACACACTGCTGATCTGAGGCTGCCATGCTGGGAGTGCCATGATCTAAAGGTTTTGTTCAGGTAAAGAAGTGGAGCATGTGAACATCTCTATGTGCAATAGATCTCCAGGTAGCCAGGGCTTCAGACATTTGGCTCACCTTTGTCAGACTGTGCAGGGAGACCCACCCATTGCAGTGGGAGAGTGGGCATCTGGCCAGAGCAGGAATTGCTGCCAGAAGTATCTTTTTTTCCCCCTCAATTTGTCTTGTATTCTGTGTCTTGGCTAGCTTCCTGGCAAAGCTCCTCCTTAATTGTTGTACATGAGTTACAGAATGGAAACAGAAGGATTTGATTGCTCTGTCCTAACCTAGTGTAGTGTAAGGCATTCCAGGCCATGACAGGGGGTTAGAACAAGCTGAGCTTTAATGTCCCTCCTAACCCAAGCCATTCTGTGAATTTGTGATGTATATAATACTGGGAGACTGAAAGGGGGTCTTTAGGTCCTGGCTTGCACTGCTGGGAAGGTAACATAATTTCTTCCATAGTGTTGCTGGGTGTGATGCAGCTGAGTGCAGTTCTTGGGTTGTTTTGCAAGCTTATATGCTCATGAGACCAAATTTGCAATATGGTTCTTTAAGCTGTGTCTGGCACTTAAATATTAACACTCATTTCCTATACACTATTGCACTGGCTTACTGCTTCTATAGGCTGGCTTAGTTCTGTGTGAAGAAATCTGTTATTATTAGACAGGTGGATGAACTTTGCTCCCAGAGAAACAGGTTTGGTGTCTAACAGCAGCTGGGAACAGGTGTGTTAGTGCAATGGGGTGAAGGTTCAGCTTCACTTCCAGTGCTGATGGTCTGGCTGAGATGCAGCAGGGATGTGCTGACTCTGCCTCATCAGGGGACCACCAAGGCTCCAAAGAGCTGTGTGGGACTGGAGAAGAGTCTTGAAGGCAAAAGAAAAAACCAGCTGGTGGCTCAGAACAGAGTTGCAATAGTGTTGTTCAGTGACAGCTGCAGCAATTCCTTGGGACAACCTGATAACACTGTTTGCTTCTCAAGGGGAGGGGTTCAAAGAAGCAGCAGTGAGTGATCAGCCTCCTGAAGAGAGGCATGGAATCATAGAATGGTTGGGGCTGGAAGGGGCCTTTAAATGCATTCTAGATCCAAAGCCCCATCTTGTGCACTTCAGTGTCTTCACTCTTGGTTGAGTCTAGAAATACATGATTTACACTACTTCAAAAATTCCTGCTTCCAGATTAAATTTAGGGAGAGATGAAGGTATTGGCAGGGCAGACCCTCCCTGGGCTGAGTTTGTGCATTAGCAGATTCAAGACCTCCACTTGCAGAGAAGTGCCCAACCCTGTCTGATGTCTGTTGGTCTTAGGTTCCCTGGCTTGATCTGGGTGGAAGAACACATAGAATCACTAAGGTTGGAAAACAACTTGAAGATTGAGTCCAAGTATTCCAGTGCCTTTTGGGTAATTTTTCCCTAATACCTAATCTAAACCTCCCTTGGTGCTACTTGAGGCTGTCACTTCTTACCTGGGAGAACAGACTGACCCTCACCTGGGACAACCAGGGGAAAAGCACAAATGTATGAATACCAGGCTGAATCTCAGCCCTTCTCCCTTGCCATTGGTTAGTTGGATCCCTGCATAGCTCTTGCCCAGCTCCTGCAGTGGTGTGGGTGATTGATTGTCGTGGGTATTGCCAACCCTATGGCTCTGTAACAGGAGCTCTTGGAAAACATCCACAGTGATAAGGCTGCAGCTTGGCTGGGGCTCCTATGAGGTATCCAAGCAATGGGCTTCACTGGGATCTGGGTGTCCTTGCACGTGGTGGAAGGGCTGGAGCAGGACAGCATGTCTTCTGTATGTGTGGCTCTGCCAAGCTCAACATGCAGGTGCCTCGTGCTCCAGGATGACAAGGACAAACCCTCTTTCAGCTGTCTTTCCTATAAAAGGAGCTGTGCTTGGTGCAAGTGAGAGATGAGGCTTGGAAATCACCACCTTGCTCTGACAGGAGCTTTAACAAAGGAGTGTCTGCTGCTTGTCCAGCCCAGGCCATGTGTCTGTATCTAGCAGGCCTGTAGTCAAAAAGTCAGAATGTTGTCTAGGTTGCAAAAATCCCCCAAGATCATCAAGTTCAACCATTCTGCAGAAGTACCAAGGCCACCACTGGGCCCAGGTGCCACATCCACAAAGCTTTTAACTCCCAGGGACCAGTCCACCACTGCCTGGATATCCTGTTGTAGAACTGATAGATGGAGAGGTTGCTTACCATATCACTGCTTTTTTTTTCATGGAGATTGGTTTTTGGTCTTTAGTCTGTTTCCTGTAAGTGATCAAGGTGACACCATCCTACCCTGGGAAGTGGAAACAAAGTCATCTACTAATTAAGAAAGAAGGGAAAGGGGATGAAAGAATGACTTGGTGTAATATAGGCAATGGGGCTCTGCAGAGCTGTCACAACCACAAGCCTCCGTGCCCTCTTCCTGGAGCTCTGCATGACCTCAGGGTCAGAGGAAATCGTGAAGGAAACCAGTCAACTTGCAGAACGTGCTGCTGCACCATGCCTGTATCACAGACACTGTTGCAAATAGCACAGGAGCTGTAGCTTCATCTGGGGCAAGGATGAGAATGGGGAGGAGGGAATCCAGTTTCTGGGCATGCTGCTTTAGTGTGTCACAATGGTACTTCAGCTCCCTGTAGCATGATCCAGAATGAACTTGCCTAGTGCCAAAATATTTCTTGTCCAGGGCAGCGGGGTGGGTAATGCTGGTGTGGCATCCTGGAAATCTGTGGGGTTTTTTTCCTATGGGAACTGATGTAGAGTAGCCTTTACATATACAGTTTGAGGGATGGGGTGTCAAAGCTTCAGCTTGTAGGTCTGAGAGCTGCTGGGGTGTTGCAGATGGCAAAAAGTGGCACTATTGCAGCCTGAAAAGAGGAGATGTTTAGATTAGATATTAGGAAGAGATTATTGACTCTTAGGGTGGCAAGATCCTGGCACAGGTTGCCCAGGGAAGCTGTGGCTGCCCCATCCCTGGCAGTGTTCAAGGCCAGGATGGACAGGGCTTGGAGTAACCTGGTCTAGTGCAAGGTGACCCTGTCCATGGCAGGGGGTTGGAACTGGATTATCCTTAAGATCTCTTCCAACTTTACTATTCTAACATATGGAAAAAAGTTAAATTTTGTCTCTATTTTTGTAGGATGATGCAGCAGCCCTGCTGTGTTTTGTGCTGTGTGCTTCCTCAGGCTGCATGTGTACTGCCCAGGGAAGATGCTCTGACACATGGGATACTGCTGCTACCTATAGCATCAGAAAAGCCCCCTCTGGCAGTAGTAGGACCAGGGAATGGGTTGTTCTGTGCTAGCTAAAACAGCAGTGGAGAGTCCATGCTGTGCAAACATTGGAGCAAATGGTTAGGAATATTGTACAGCCTGAAAACAACATGATTACAACTCCTAGAGCATGCCCTGCAGGAATCAAAGATGGCTTGAGCTGTCTTGTTGACCCTTTGGCATGTAGGCCAGGGCAGAACCTCTTAAAAGGAGGGATGGTTTCCAGTGGTTGCCACCCTTCTGCACATTTTTCCACTTGGAAGGTGGCCAAGAGGCCCATTAATTGGTTGGCTCTTTTTTTTTCAGGCATTAAGTGAACTTGCTTCTGCTATGAGGCAGTGATGTTTATGCTCTTTGTCCCTCATACTGGGATCTGAGCCACTAATGTGCTGAGAGAGGGCCTGGAAGGAGGTGTAGCTGTGGCTACAGGACTGAAGAACTTGGTTGGTTTGGGCAAGAGGTGTGTAAGAATTCCTTAGGAAGGAGTAGAGAAGCCCAGGCTGCATGCCCTGTTCCTACTTGGCTGACAGGCTTCTTGTGTCCAAGATCAGCCTGTTTATCCTGCTCCTTCTGCTCAGGAAACTGAAGTCTAAATAGCTGCTCCTACCAGAGCCTCTGAAATCCAGGAGAGCCCATACATGAGCTCTTAGGCTGTTCTCCCTGGTGGAGAGACAGACAAAACCTGGGGGGATATGACTTTTTTTGCTTCTCCCATTTTTATTTACTACCTGAAAATATCCATCTTCAATTGAGCTCTTTTTTCTTTCCTAGCTGGTTAAAACCCACAATCTGCTGACCACCAGGAATTACATTTTTGGGTACCATCCACATGGCATCATGGGCTTGGGTGCCTTTTGCAACTTCAGCACAGAGGCCACGGGTGTCAGCCAGAAATTCCCTGGGATTCGACCGTACCTTGCTACCCTGGCTGGGAACTTCAGGATGCCCATATTGAGGGACTACTTAATGTCTGGTGGTAAGCACAATCACACTGTGCCATCTCTGCTCATGCTCTTGGCTTGGAGCTGTCTTCACTTTTTTCAAGTGAAAAGCTGTGTTGAAAGCTCACATAACCACTTCCTGCTGGTAGCATCACCCAAACATTGCTTTCATACAGCTGTCAAGAGGAAGCTGTGAATAAATGTGAAAAATCCTGTCTAGTGGAAGGTGTCCCTGTCCCTGGCAGAGGGTTGGAACTGGATGATCTTTAAGGTCCCTTCCAACCCAACCCATTCTGTGATTCTGTGAATATGACTAGTTTGGGCTGCAGGGACTGCTGCTCCTCTCTGTTCATCCTTAACTCTAGGATACTCTTGTCCAAAAGGATAGTAAAGATATGACAGCTGTAGGTGTGGAAGGTGGAGTCATGGAACCAAGTTTCCCTAGTTATTGTGTGAAGGTACAGGAAGAAGTTGCACTGACTGAAAATACTGATTAACCACAGCCAGCTCAGCTGCTGGGCTCATTGCCACATGACTTGTCACACATCTGTGTTTTGTGGTGGTGGTGGATGCTGTCTGCACCCAATCACACTGCTGGTACCTGCCAGGGGTAAAGAGTAAAGTATTGCAGGATACTAGCTGTTCAGAGAGCCCCTTCCCTGAAAGGATTCCTGTAGATGGATCACATGGATTATGTAGTGGTGATTAAGTGTGCTGAATTACATTAAAAGGTCTGTGTTAAAGGAGTCCAGGATTTTAATGCTGCAGGGCTTGTAAGTTATAACTAATCAGAAGAAGCAGTGTTTAAAGTACCAATAAAGTCTTCTTGCATGGCCTGAGCTTCTTTTTTGGAGCAAGGACCTCTGTCAATTAGATAGAGGTAAGGGAGTAGCACATAAAAACTGAATTGAACAATCCAGTAACCTGTTTGCTGTTTCATCAATAAATGACTTTAAAACAGATATCTTAATAAGTACCATGGCTGGGAAGATGACAGGAGTTAGCTGTACCTTACTCTGCCTTGTTAGAATTGACTATTTCTGAGATTACTGTCTTAATTGAGGGAGAGAAAAAACTGAATCTGGTGCAAAAAAAAAAAAAAAAGGTGTATATCCCTATCTAGAAAGGGCAGTATCTCAAGCTGGTTTTTATCTTCCTGTACTGATGTTAGTTACTGTGTAAAGCCCATAATTTGGGAATTCACTGGACAGCAGGCATATGAGAAGTTGGGATCTGCTTTCCAGTCTGTCACATCTGTAAATTTAGTTGTGTTGCTTAAGTTTCCATGCAGCCTTTTTATACTTTAAAAAGCTTTCTTCAGTCTGTTCAGTATGACTGGCAGACAAGTCTTGTGGCCAGCCAGAGCTGCTTTCTCCTTTTTTAGAAGGAACGTGGGAGTAGGCATTAGCAACATCATTGCTGGCTTGGCTATCCCTGAGCATTTGTTCTTAAACCAGAGGAAAACTGTGCTTCCTCTGTTCCTAGGATGTAAGCAAGACTGCAGGTATGATGAAGTTAACCTTCTGAAAGCCATAATTTGTCTTCACTTTCCTATATTAGAACTTAAGGGTGCTGATACAAAGGCCTTAACATCACTTGGAATGTGCTGATAATTCCCTCAATCCTCTTTTCTGTGGACGAACCACTTTCAGGTGGAATTATAACAAATTCTAACACTGTACCAATACACATAGTTGGTTTACAATTAATTTTACAGCCTACTAGAGGTTAAGGTACAGCAGGAATCCTGTAAGGCATGAGGGGATGACCAGAAAAGCCTCTATTGTGTGTGAATGTGCTAAAGAGCAGAATTTATCTATTGCCACTTGTCTCCATGTCTCATTGCACTTTCTGAAGGAACTATTTGGTGCTGTGAGCAGCAGTAACAAGTGTGAAAGAGCTGAACACAAATCTGTTGCCAGGCTTGTGTAGCCAGTATGAGCCTTGGTGTGGAGAATGGGACAAAGTTGAAAGTTGGAGCAATGAGTATAGTCTGAGGCTTTCAGAGGAAGAACAGTCAGAGATGTAGCTGTGTTGAAAGAAACTAATTCTTCAACTTCAGTTCAAGTGTGGTCTGCTTTCTTCCTATCTGGAGCTGGGATAG
This sequence comes from Muscicapa striata striata, assembly GCA_030060385.1. Lineage (NCBI taxonomy): Eukaryota > Metazoa > Chordata > Aves > Passeriformes > Muscicapidae > Muscicapa > Muscicapa striata. Next base: position 4,695,969 of record JAREIS010000011.1, read on the forward strand.
TTGATGGCCCTGATGCTCACATAGACATCAAGGCTGGCAGACCTGTCCTGTCTAAGTCCCCAGGGCCTGTTCATCGTTTAGTTCTTGGCTAAAGCAATTAATACCATGAGTGTAATAGAGCAATGACCTAAAGTACTCAGATCAGATGTGTTGTGTGATGGGAATGTAAGTCAGGGCATCCCACTTCTCCTTGGCTTATTCTGGCCGATAAAGTGAGGCAGGAGCAATCTTGGACACCAATTATAGAATGAAAGCAAGAATTTAAAGAGCAGACAATCAGACTTCTTCCCATTTTTAAAGCAATACAGAGGAAATTAAGGGTGCTATATTCAGGTTTTCATTTCCCCAGAGTGGAGGCTGGTGTTTTAGGGCAGAGATTGCTTACTAAAGGTGAAGGGGGGTCCTGCTCTTTCCAGTGTGGAATAGAGGGAAAGACCTTCAGACACTTTGCTCAGAGTATGGACTCAGGTAAACACTGTCCTGTAAATTGCAAGAGCTTCATATTATTTCAGATCTGTCTTAAAGGTTTGTTCATTTATTCTTTTTATATCACTAAAGTATTCTCCCACATCTATTCCACTACCTTATTTTGCTGAGGAATTGGTCAATATCAGACTCTCATTCATCAAAGTAACAAAACTGCTTTCTTCCACACTAAAGGTAAACCAAATCTTACTGAAAAGTTTACATGGAGGGAGGATGTCTGACACCAATGCCTTTGATATCACTAGAAAAATCTTTGCTGAAGTCTTTTGATAATGAAAAATTTTTGAGAGCTGATGTTTGTGGAGTTTATGACCAAGTCTAGTGCTGCCAGGTCTATAACTGCTGGTTTAGTTGAGGAATAGGTTGCCTGCTAATACCACCCTCTCTGACCACAGGGAGGTTGGACAACTCAACTTGCAATTGAGGCATGAACTTGGTGCTCTCAGGACATCCTGAAGTCACCAGCCAATTTCACTGTGTGACCTTTGTGTGTCTCCTTAACCCAGGTATATGTCCTGTGAACCGTGACAGCATAGACTACATCTTGTCCAAGAATGGCAGTGGCAATGCCATCATCATCGTGGTTGGAGGGGCAGCAGAGTCCCTGAACTGCACCCCAGGGAAGAACTCAGTGACTCTGAGGAACCGGAAAGGATTTGTGAAACTGGCTCTGCGCCATGGGTAAGGGGCAAGCTCAGTGCTGGAGCACTGCTGCTACCATGTGGAAGGTGCTTTTATTTGAACAACTTGGTCTAGGTGAAAGTCTCCCACCTCAGTGCAAGGGGATGGGGCTAGATGACCTTTAAAGGTCCCCTCCAGCCCAAACCATTCTGTGATTTGGCTGCCTGAAGCAGCTGATACCTTGGAGGGATTCTCCTTTCTGCAGTTTTGCTGTGCTGTGTGGATGTTTGCCCAGAGCATCAGACATGAGTGTCCTTTGGTTTCTGCCCCTGAGCAATGTCCAGGGGGAGGGGAATCCCTGGGACAGCAGGAAGCTTCCAGGACAAGGAGAGGCAGTGTCAGTATGGGATGATGACCTGTGCAGCCCCCCTGATCCCCATGTGTCTGAAAGGAAATGGCCATCAAAATGGCACAATGGAGTGGAGTATATATGGGAACATGTCCAATGCCTGACAATATTTCACAGGCCCATTGTCAGTACAATTCTCTTGTATGCCTTCAAAGTATATCTGTTATGTCATGCCAGGTCTGGCTGGCTTATGTCAGTACCTTGTGCCTCAAAAAAAGCTCTGGGCAGGGGTACCAGGAGCTGTGCAGCCTGGCAGAACACACAGCAGCAGGTGTGGGGCTGTCATATGAACTGCAGTCCAGGGGGGGAGTCCTGAATCTTTCTGTCTTTCTAGAGCTGACTTGGTTCCTGTCTACTCCTTTGGGGAGAATGAAGTGTACCAGCAGGTGATCTTTGAAGAGGGTTCCTGGGGAAGATGGGTTCAGAAGAAGTTCCAGAAGCACATTGGCTTTGCTCCGTGCATCTTTCATGGCCGTGGCCTCTTCTCCTCCAACACCTGGGGGTTGTTACCTTACTCCAAGCCCATCACTACTGTTGGTAAGATTTTGGTATAAGCTTTTGGTGTGTCTCTCTAGGTAGAATATTTGAATCTATGCTGTACACCTGCTGTAGTTTGGTCTCAGAGTCTTGACTATAAAATGGCTTTCCCTTCTATATAAAACCTTGCAGCAAAACTGAGAATGAGCTAGAAGAGTTTGAGGTTACAAGCCTTCAATCAATGTTCTGCTTCCAGGCAATTTTTCAAGAGTTCTTTCTGGGGGGAAAAGGCTGTAGCTCTACTTTCTTTGGCCTTGGATAGCTAAAGTCAGAAGCAACCTGGTCCCCCATGCTCCAGTGGGATGCATGTCTGACAGTTGAATATTAAAGCCAACCCTAAAACTTGCATTTGAGTCTTCTAAACCAAAGCAGTGAGGCTTTGAGGGAGAAAGAAAAAAGTTCAGATTTGCTTCTGTGGTGTGTATGGGGTAATACATAAGAAGAACTGACTTTTGGCTCCTGTGAATTGAGGAAGGATTTATCACTCTGCTGTAAACAGAAGGGGGATTTCCCAGCCACCTTGAACAGTAGAGGCATTTGTGTAGCTGAAGCAAATCTGGTATTGCTGCAGATGTGATGTGTGTCCTTGTTGTGGGACAGTTATGCTTCAGAGCCTGGTAAAACTGAGAGGAATCAGGCAAACCTCTGCTGTAATGGCAAACTGCTGTGCCAGAATGGATGTGCTGAACTACCATGGCTGTGTCCATGGAGGACAAATATCCAGGTTGTAGGAGCATTTAAGCTAACATGGATTTGTCCCTTTTTTATCAGTTGGAGAGCCCATCACCATCCCCAAAATTGATAATCCATCCCAGAAGGAAGTGGACTTCTACCATAGCATATATGTGGATGCCCTGATCAAGCTCTTTGACAAATACAAGAGCAAATTTGGCCTGCTGGAGACTGAGGTCTTGGAAGTCAACTGAAGGCACTGGCTCTGCAGCATCTCCTCTTCTCAGAACTGACACATCTTTTCCAGGAGTCCAAGTTGTCATTGTGTACTTGAAAGCATGTGTGGGTGTATGTATCCTTCAAAGCAAGTGTTTAAAGTACTGCTAGACCACTTTAAAAAATAATAAAGAAAGGCTTTGCTTTAGAGAAATCCCATTACAAACATCTTTTAATACAAAAAAAGCACAACTCCCCATTGCTGTGAGAATTTGGATAAATGGTTGCCTTTGTAATCTGCTATATAATGCTGTTGGATCACCAGCAATGGATTAGAAAAATTCCTACAGCTACTGTACCCACTAGCACAAGCAATTTTGGGAAAGTAGCATACATCTGGTTTTCGACCTAAAAGGCAGCAGGTTGATTTGACCAGCATGGCAGTTTTAGAAGTGTGTTGCACAAGAGCCCTGTTGAGACATGCTTATGTAGCACAAGAGTATTTCTGCTTTGGAAAAGCCCTTTCTGGTAGTACAGTTGGGCTGCCAGCCCCCCTGGTGTGGCATCTATGCTTGATGGTGCAGGAAACCAAGTGGGAAGAGTCAGGTGAACCTTGATCCATAGTGTAGTGGATGATTTTGTGGCTGTAAATTCACCACTGTATTTGAAATGTCAGTTTAGAATCAGGTATGTCCCAGGTGCTGCTTGCACAGAGGCTCATAGCTGGAAATATGGGACTTCTTCATAGCCACAGAACTCCAAGGATAAGCTCCAGGAGCTGTGGGATGGTGCAGTCGTGTAGCTCTGGTGTTGCAGACTGCTAGGGTAGCCCACAGGGGGAAAATGCAGTGGCACTATTGATGCAAGTGCTTTGGATCCCAGAAGTATTTTGGGAAATCTAGAGGTAACTCCTAGCCTGAAGGTGGCTTCTAATTACTCCATCCAGTGAATGTAAAGAGGTAGCCTTTGCACACATAGGAATTAAAGTGAGCTACTTTTAAAAGTATTTATAAACTGTTTACGTGGATGTTAACATTGCTTGTAGTGAGATTTCTTGAGAGTACAATTTGTTTATGTATAAACCTGAAACACTGCACTACTTGCATGTCTGACCTGCCTTTTCAACCATTCAGTTGAGTGTATCTTGAGCTCTGAAATGTGCCTTTCTTCCATGCAAGAGGATGGTACTTCACATTCCTGGAATCTTGCCTCTAAAGACAAATGTTCATCTGTCATATTTGATAGATTATTGTATTACAGAGTATTAATTTTTGTACAAATTTCTAGAAATAAACTTGGGCAAAAATAGTGGGCTGCTTTGGTCCCTTCAGTGTTGCAGGGTTTATGGCTGGTATTACAGCAGTAGTTTGTATGATTGCAGTTGTGCCTTTTTTCCTATGGGGAACCAAATGGTTTGTCTCTACAAAACAGACTCTCACACCAAAATCACCATCTCTGGAAGTGTGTAGTAGTGGACCTGGAAGAGTTAGATTAAGGGTTGGACTTGATTTTAAGTGTCTTTTCCAACTTTAATGATTCTGTTCTTGTTCATTTGCCTTCTTCCTGCATGGGGCAGCCAGTACAATTTAAGCAAATCTGAAAAGTTTATGTGGGCTGTTACCTAACAAGGGAGGGTTTAACCTGTTTTTGGGCTGGTTCTGGCCTGTGAACCATGGAAGTGATGGAAGGATCAGTGCTGGCTGACTTTCACAGCCTGACAGTGCTGTTCTCCAAGATGAATGCCAGACTTACCCTTTTCCCTTTTCACGCTTGGCCAATGGAATTTGAAAGTCACCTGTTCAGGAAGATAAACCTGGTGTGCTGCTTGCTCCCCTTTTCCTCACCCCTAGTAGGATTGATTTGTATCACTGTTTTCTGCTTGCTGACATTAAGGTTGTGTTTCCAGTGACATCTCTGGAAATATGTAATGAGAAGATCTGTCTAAACCACTTATAACTGCCTGTGACAAGTCACTGGAATCCACCTTTGAGGATTCCATGAACTGGAGGAGGTCAGAGCTTGCAGAGCTTTTTCCAAGCAGTGTTTTTATTAACAAGTTTTAGATCAAAGAATAGCTGCAGACTGAAAATCCCCCTAACACAGAGGAGGGAAGAGAGTTATTTCAAGCAAGGCTGCATTCCTGCAAAAAGTGCTATACTAATGAATATCCTGTGATTTTCCTTATTGCAAGGTTGGACTAGCTCTGCTGAATTCTTGGCTGTGCTGGAAGTACTATTACTTAAAGTCTACCATGAGATTGACACTGAACATTGTTCTTTTGCTATCTATCACCAGCCTATGAAAGGGGAATTCTTGTCTGATCTCAGTTTATGCCCAAGGTACTAGCCCAGGTTCTTTCATACAATAGTGTGCAGAAAGCCAAATGCATCCTGGGCTGATCCTACAGAGTGGCAGCAGCCTAAGAGAGTGATCTGGCCCTTTTTTGCTTGTGAGGGCCCTCCTGCACTGCTGCCTTCAGCTCTGGAGTCCCCAGTAAGACATAGTCCTGGCAAGTCCAGAGGAGGCCACATAGAGGCTCTAAGGGCTGGAGCCCCTCTCTGCAGACAGACTGGGGAAGGTGGGGATGTTCAGCCTGGAAAAGAGAAGGCTTCAGGGACACCTTAGAGCCCCTGCCAGTGCATAAAGGGGCTCACAGGGAGCTGTAGAAGGATTTTAGACAAAGGCATGGAGGGTAGGACAAGGGGCAATGGCTTCACAGTGACAGAAGGGCAGGGTTAGATGGGCTATTAGGAAGAAATTCCTCCCAGTGGCACAGCTTGCCCACAGAAGCTGTGGCTGCTCCATCCCTGGAAGTGATCAAGGCCAGGTTGGATGGGTCTTGGAGCAACCTGGTCTAGTGGAAGGTGTCTCTCCCATGGCAGGGGAGTGGAATTGGATGATCTTTAAGGTTTGCTTCCAATTCAAACCATTCTGTGATTCTATAAACTTAAGCACTAATAGGAGTTAAAATTACCACCTCTGACTTTGTGGTGATAAGCATTAGAACAGTCTGCCCAGGGAAGCGGTAGTCACGATCCCTAGGAGTGTTCTAAAAGTTTGTGGATGTGACTTGTGGACAACGGGTTACTGGTGGCCTTGGCAGTGCCAGGTTAATTGTTAGACTCGATCTTAGGGAGGGCTTTTCCAACCATGACTGTGATTCTTTGATTCTGTGACTATGCTGTGTGTTGCTGGGGCAGGGTCAGAATGGAGTTGCTATGCTCTTGCTGCCTTATCTAGGTCACTTCCCTTGGCTGAGATAGGCTGCTGTCCACAATAGACCAGCCCTGATAAAGCTGTTCTTACAATTTCTGTTGAGAAATGAGCATCTTTGTTTTCCTGTGGGTCCATCTTGCTTTTAGCTCAGCAATTTCCCCTTCCTCTGCTTTTGTTTAGCTTGATATTTGAAGTACATTTGCACTTCTCTGGTTCTTTAAGATGTCTCCTCCTAACATTCCTCATCATACCTGCAAGAATCCTGATCAATCTGTCCCTCAGTACAGGCTGGAAGAGGGGACTTTCCACTTTCACCACATTTTCCTCGTGTTTACACATAGCTACTGTCCTATTTTGTCATCTTTGCCTCAAATCAGAGCTCTCCCTCTGGCAAACAGAACAAAAGGGTACATGGCTCAGTTTATGGAAAAGGCATAGCAGCTGGATGCAGGCCACCTGCAGTGATTTATCCCTTCTTTGACTGCCAGCCATAGGGCATCCTGAGCATGTTACATGAATCCTGGCTTCAGTTTTGAGCCCTTCATGATAAGAAGGACACTGGGGGGCAGGAGTAGGTCCACAGAAGGGAATGGAGCTGGAGAAGGGAGTGCCAGAAGTGGCTGAAAGAGCTGGGTGGGGCTCAGCGTGGAAAAAAAGAAGCTTGGGGGGACTTTTTCACTCTCTGCAACTTCCTGACAGGGGAGTGAAGGTGAGGGTTGGGCTCTGCTCCCAGGGAACAAGGGACAGAAGAAGAGGAAACAGCCTTAATTTGCACCAGGGAAGGTTTACATAGTATATTAGGGAAACTTTATTCACTGGAAGGGCAGTCAGGCATTGGAACAGGCTGCAATGGCAGAGTCTCCATCCCTGGAGGGATTTATAGATGTGTGGATGTGGTACTTGGGAAACATGGGTTAGTAGTGGGCTTGGTATAGAATGGTTGGACTCAATGGTCTCGGGAGCTTTTCCAACCTTAATGATTCTGTGGGTTTGGCCAGCTGTTTTTTCCCTCTCTGTGAAGCAGCAGAGCATTATTTCCTACAGCACCTGCTATAAAGGTGAGATGTCACCAGCTTGCTTTGAGCCCCTCGTGAATTAACATAGCATAAGCTGAATAACGCTGTTTGTAGTGTGTACACAGCTTCTTTTTTTTTTTTTTTTTTTTTTTTAATTCAGTGTGGAAGCAGAGCTGGGTCTAATAAAGGAGATTGAAAAAATAAACAGAGAGGATGTGCTGCCCCCATGAGGTGCCTGTCAGTAACTCTGTGATAATGTAAAAAAGCCCCCAAGCATTTTGGGGAAATGCCAAGTAGCAATGCCAAGAAATCACTCACCCAGACTGGAACAGCCTTCTTTGAGGAGGAGGCAGAGACCAGAAACGGATGCATTACCCTCTGAATAATATTTTTGTCAATTTAGCCCAAGCAGCAGTACCACAAGGAATAACAAATTATTTTTCTTCAGTGCACATTTCAAAGCTTTGTGCTGTAAAATGACCCCCTTGAAAATGGTTCTGTTTGGAAACAGCTTAGATAAATTAAGTTTTTCCATTTAAAGAAAAATCCATAATATCAAAAATAGGCATTTTCTTGGCTGTTTCTGCCAGGGATTCAAGGGACCATGTTAGGCAGCTGAAAGGGCAGGAAAAAAAATGCTAATGAAGGGATTTCTCTATTTTGTTTTGTAGTTGTTTCTTTTTTGTCTCAGATGGGGTTTTTGGGAGAGTGAAAATGTTTTAACAGGCTCTAAAAGGCCATAACATAAACTTAGTGGGAATTTGAACTCCATCCATAGTCTGATTATTTACTGGTTCCCTGATTCCTCTTAGATCTGATCCACAGTTCTAGCTAATCATACATTGGGAGTTTTTTTCTCCAATAGTTTTTGGCTTTGCTGTGTGCTTTCTGCTGAGCTTTGATCAAGGTGACACAGTGCAGGCAGGAGGGCCCTCCTGCCACATTTGACTGAGCCAATATTAGTCTCTGTGCCAAAATCTCATACTGCCATTGTGTGAAATCTTGGTAACAGTTGAGCTTGATGATCTGAGAGGTCTTTTCAACCTAAATTATTCTGTGATTCTGTACCTTTATGCAAATAGGCTGTATAGCATAAGCAACCATAGTACACATTCATTCTTCTTCCTTGTCACATCAGAAGGTCTGGATATCCCAAATTCTTTCTAAATGCATGGAAAAGTTTCATCACTGAAGAGTCAGTCAGAATAATATCACCTACAGATGATACCTTTTAAGTATCAAAGATTAAGAAAGTCTTGATGGTTTTGTATAATGGCATTGTATTGTCTGGGAGATGCTTATAGCCAATGGAAGTACAAAGTTTTGGTGCAAATGCTGTCCTGGGGAGGCTTAACAGCCAGCAGGCTCCAATTAAATGGGTATACTGACTTTTTGTCTTATGTACATTTAGCTTACATCAATGGATCATCCTGCAGAATTTTCATTCAAGGGGCCTTAAAGGTCTCTGTAAATATTCCAAAGAAGGATTTACTTTTCCCAAGATGAAATGCAACAACTTCTGGAGTGGAAAATGCAACCATGATGCATCAGATTAAGTGATAAAATCACATTCCCCCCTCTACAAGATGAAAATGCAGGTGCAATAAAGAGAGGGACTTGACTTCAAGCAGAATTCAGAAATAAGTTTCCTTCAGGGACTTCTGGCAATGTACCAGAAGATATTTCATGACTGTACTTACCTGGGAGCTTAGGAACTTTGCATCTGGTTTGGAAGACAGTCCTTGCAGCAGCTGGCAGTCCAAATGCTTATTCAGTTGTGAACCACTAGCCTTTGGCCTTGATCTACCCACTGAAATCTAAAAGCATCTTCTGGTTGATTTACATGGGCTTTTAATGTAGTCCCCAGTGGCAGGAACCACTTTGAGGTGTCAGCTCCCTGACAGGACAGTGGAGCCAGGTGTGAGTCAGGCTGTAGAAAGGGAGAAAGCCCCACCCAGAGTCTCCTTTTCTCCAGGCTGGGCCCCTCCAGTTCCCTCAGATGCTTCTTGTCACACTTGTGCTCTAGTCCTTTCACTACTCATTCACAATATATATTTAAAATATATGTTTGAGTCTGAGAAGGAAGTTTTTCCCATACAAGTAATAGCCCTCCAAAGCACCAGGAGTCCTCTTCTGTGTCCTGCATGGAAATTGTCTAGTGGTTATGAGCTGACTTGAAAGTGTTTTCTACTGAAAGTGGATCTCCTCTGCACACATAATGTGACCTAAACAGCCTGATAGTGTGTCAAAAACACAATGAAGTGTCTCTGTCTGAGGTGGGGTTTATCTATAATGGGACACTCAGGAAACTTATGATACATTAATTAAATCAGTTTTAATACCTCCACATTTATGCAGCTGATGGTGATGATAAAGTGCAAACAATGGCCAGTTGCAAATTAATACAGCCCCCTTGGAGTTTATTGTATTAAAGACTTATATTACTATTAATTTAAAAGCAAGGGCCTCCACACTGAAGAGATTTGCCCTTTACTGTGCTTTTAATTGTGAGTTTCTGATACATTGCCTAGGGATGACCAGAACACCTTAGGTATCTGCAAGTGTCTCACAGCAGTTCAAAATAACCTCTGTGAAGGGAGCAAACATATTCAGCTGCAACTAGAAATACAGATCCAAAGAAATACCTTGGACACAAACAGGTACAAAGTTCAATGCCCACAAAACCAGTCTCCTGTTTTAATAGCTATTGCTTGAGATTGATCCCTCCCAAAGCAAAGCTAAACAAACTCTCTTAACCCCACATTTGTGGCTGTAAATTATTTAATACACATTCAGTGAAGAATTTGTCTTTTTTTTCTCTTTAAGAAGCTCACAAACTTCAAGTATTTTGCTCTGCATTTGGAATCCTTCTACCCCCCCATCAATGAAGTATGTTGTCTCATTGGAGTGATTTTGCAATTATTTCATACCCCAATAAGAAGCATACTTGACCTGATCTGTAATAGAAGTAGAAATTGTTGTTAGGTAATTTCTTCCCTTCACAAAGGTTCTACCATGCCAAAATTTGCAATGAAGTCTTTTAAATAATATCTGTAATAACATGCAGGTGGTATCTCTCCTTGACATGTCCTTTTGAAGGACATGAGTCCATGTGTCTCAGCTTCAGTGCAAAAAGGCCACTGATAAAGTAGTGCTTCCAGAAATGGCAATTAAATATTCAAATGTAATTTCTGACAATCCCTTACTGGTATTTCCTCTGGCTTTCTCCAGAGGCTTTTCAAAAATACACTTCATTCTGTAAGAGTCTTTACCAGATTTTGTTAAAATTGCTGTTTTGGAATTTGTTACTAGTAATTTTAATTATCTTCTGGCTTTGCTTTCAGAAGAAAAAAAAAAAAAAAGCCCAGAAGAAATGCCTTCTGATATTCCACAATGTCAAAGTGAGAAGCTGCCAGTGTGGGTTTAGACAACACATAAACATAAGACAGAGTCAGTAATCTGGTGATGTCTTTGGCTGTTGAATTCACCTAAAGAAAACTGAAGATCACAAAATCACAGACTTGCCTAGATTGAAAGGGACCTTAAAGCTCATCTTGTTCCAGCCCCCTGCCATGTGCAAAGACACTTTCTGCTAGACCAGGTTGCTCTAAGCCCCATCCAACCTGGTCTTGAACACTTCCATGGATGGGACAGCCACAACTTCTCAGGGCAACCTGTGCCAGTGCTTCACCACCCTCACAGGGAAGAATTTCTTTGAAATATCCAATTTAACCCTGCTTTCTGTCAGTGTGAGGTTATTCCCCCTTGTCATAGAGCCACAGAATATTCTGAGTTGGAAAGGACCCACTAGGATCATTCTGTCATTCCAGACCCTTGTCCAAAGCCCATTTCCAGCTTTCCTGCAGTCCCTTTAGGCACTGGCAGGGGGTCCAAGGTCTCCCCAGAGCCTTCTCTTCTCCAGGCTGAACACCCCCAGCTCTCCCAGCCTGTCTCCAGAGCAGAGGGGCTCCAGCTCTCAGAGCATCTCTGTGGCCTCTCTGAACTCACTCCAGCAGCTCCATGTGCTTCTGATGTTGGATCCCAGGGCTGAAGGCAGCTCTGCAGGTGGGATCTCACCTAAGCAGGACAGAGGGGCAGAATCCTCCCTCCCCTATTCTCAAATTCTTCTCCCCAGAGCTGCTCCAGGTGGGATGGGATGGAGGTGGATGCTGAGGGGATGGTTGCATTGGGCTTTGGTGTGTGTAGGCATCATGGTTGGTATGATGTGAGGTGAGTTGTCCTGATGTGGGATGGCTTGGCATGGAATGGGATGGGTCCCTGTGATATTGGATGGGTTTGTCTGATACTGGGCTGGCTGGCACAATGTGGGGCAGGCTGGTCTGTTGTTGGGCAGGTTGGGGTGACATGGGGCAGGTGAATGTGCTGTGGAGAAGGTTGGTGTGAGGCGAGGCAGGTGGATGTGATGTGGGGAAGATTCAAAGAATCATAGCATCATGGAATAAGCTGAGTTGGAAGACACTCATCAGGATCATCCAGTCCAATTCCTGGCCCTGTGCAGGACACCACAACAATCCCACCATGTGCCTGAGAACATTGTCCAGACAACAGTCCAATGGACCAAGCAATGGTCCAACAGCTTGGGACAGAGCTTCTTGAGCTCTGTCACATTTGGGGCTGTGACCACTTTCCTAGGAAGCTTGTTCCAGGGCTCAACCACCCTCTGGATGAAGAATCTTTTTCTAAAATCCAATTTAAACCTTCCCCAACTCAGCTTCAGGCCATTCCTTCAGGTCACGAGAGTCAAGAGATTGCTACATGTCCCTCTGCTTCTCCTCCTGAGGATACTGAAGATCTCAATGAGGTCTACTTTCCTTGTTCAGGCTCTTCTCCAGGCTGAAGAAAATAAGTGAACTCAGTTGCTCCTCATAAGGCTCTCCAGACCCTTCACCATCCTCTAGACTCTCTGCAATAGCCTAAGGTATTTTTTATACTGATATGACATAGAAGGGTGCAAAACGGGGCGGGCTGGCCTGTTGTGGGGCAGGTGGATACGATATGGGGCAGGTAGATACGATGTGGGGCAGGTGTCACATGGGGCAGGTGGATACGATATGGGGCAGGTGGATAGGATGTGGGGCAGGTGAGGTGTGCACAGGGGCGTGCTCGCTGAGGTGTGGGTTGTTCTGGGTGAAGGGAGATGTTTCCTGGACTGAGGGGTGCTCCCTGAGGTGTGGGGTGCCCTGAGGTGCAGGCGTGCACAGGTGCTCCATGAGGGCTTCCCCGAGGTCTGGCATTACCTGAGGAAGAGTCCCCAAGCTTGGGGAAGGGGAGTCCCCGAGGCGAGGGGGATTTGAGCACCTTTCTCCTAGGCTGGTAGCAAGGCGAGAGGGAGCACGGGGCTGGGGGTCTGTGCCTCTCTCCCGAGGGAGTCGGGTGGTGTTTCCTCTCCCAGGAAACTACTGTGCCTGCAAAGGGTCTGGAGCAGACTAAAGGTGGGAGTTGTAGCAGGAATAACCCCCTGAAAATCGGCATTAAACTTGGGCACCTCGTGAGGCCGAAGCAGCTGGGGTGTCCTCTTCTTCTCTTGGCGAGGTGGGGGAGTGAGTGTGGATATATAGCATGAAGTGTATTCTTAAAAGTGGTGACATATTCTCTCCCCATTGCGTTCTCCCTTCACCTAACTATCTTTTTTCCTGTTTGCTGTAGTTGGCTTTTGGTTTACTGGGCATTTGTCACACGTTTTAATTTTGGAGAGCATTAATTTTGAGCGAGGAAGACTAGTTCTGCCTGAGCATTTAGCAATCCCTATCAGACTCTGTGCCCTTTCCCCTCTTGCATGTGGTGACTGACTTGAGAAGCTGGAGCAGGAGTGGTGAAAGTGGGAGTAAATAGCAAAATTTTGCTGTTCTTTAGAAATACTGTAAGATGTGAGTGTTGTTTTGGCTTATTAACTCGGTGCTGTCGATGTTGTTAGGAAGTAGATGTGTGATCTGTGTTACTTGAGCTACATGTTACCAGGTGGGAATATAAAGAGTAGAGAAAAAATCAACAGATATTAACTTGAAGTGGATCTATATCTGCTCTTTTGCTAAACTAGCTCTAGGAGACATCAGCTTAGGGACAAAGGCAAGGAATGGGGGTGGGTAATTTGCCAGCAAGTACTTATTCTGAAATGTGTGTCTGCTCTGTTAATAAACAAACATGAACACAGCTCTGTATGAACAGGAAACAGTGGATTGTCCTCGAGATCAAGTATGGCCTTCTCCTTGCTGAATTTCTGGTTTTATTCTTTCTCAGGCTTGTGCAAGGACCAAGTGAATGCTGCAGGGAGAAGCCTGAGATATTAGTCATTGGACTTCGTTTGTGAAAGTGAGACCAAAACACAGGCTTTTTCTCCTAGGAGCAGAAACTTTTATAGGAGTTCCTAGGAGCAGAAATTGAGTCATCAATTATAAGATGTTCCAGTTGAGTAAATATTTATGGAGGATGCTTGTATGTTAATTGTAGCAGGCGTAAGGCTGTGTTAGAGACTGAGGTATTGTTCTGCTGTGTGCTCTGCTAACACCATGTGCTGAGGGATCTGTGCACTGTGTCCGTACTTGGAATCAAATTGAGAGGCTCAACTGAACGCACTGATAGCAAATCACCCCCTTTCTCCATATTATCTGAGCTCAAAAGTCTGTTACTGAAGTGCAAGATACCTTGAAGGGGCTCAGCACACTGGAGCTGTTTTACTGGAGAACTCTGAAAAAAAAGTCATTCCTACTCTATTGTGCCACCTCTGTAATGTCATAGTCTGGCTGATCCAAGCTATGTGGTGCTACGTAAGGCAAGGTAATTGTTTGAGCTATGTGCCAGCAAGAAATCAACTTGGTGATTTGTTTCAGTAAGCAGCCTTCTCTAGAACACTCAGTGCTACATATTTTTGACTATAAGAATTGAGAGCAGGATTGTCTGAGTCATGGCTTTAAATCTCTCTAAAGACAAATTCTCTACCGTGAATTCAAGGTGAGTGCTTTTAATGACTGAAGTGACTTTTTAGGGGCAGAAGTACTGACAGTGTAATCTGAGTTTAGTCTAACTTTAATTGTTCCAATAACATTCACATTGATTAGAAAACAACATTACTGCTACTGACACTTTTGCAGGAGTGAAAAGTTCAGTCCAAAACTTTTTGCTACTGTGATCATGCTTATGTTAAAATTGACTGACCCCTTCTTTAACTTGTTTGTGTGGTGGGATGACAGAGGCAGAATGCCTTTTGTTGTTGTGTTCTGTATTTTAAGAAAGAGAAATAGACGATATGGCTGTGAAGAAATGCATCTGATTGAGCATAAAATTCCCATTTGAATCCCATAGTAATTGTGTCCGGATGTTGTTCTCTTTTGCTGTAGGAGTGAGCACAACAGAACTGAAAATGTGAAATAATTGCAGTTCAGGAGCTGAGATTCTTTAGTAATATCTCTTCCCATTCGCTTGATGCAAGAAAATTGGGAGTGTCATGAGAACTTGAGGATTTCTGAATGCTCAAAGCAAACTGTTCAATCATATCATTTCATTATAAGCCTTTCAGATTTTACATATCCTCAGTGGAAGGGATTGGAGAGAAAAATGCAGCCTGAATGTAGAGAGGCAGTCATGCCACAGTCAAATGATCTGTTGAATGCTACTGTGCTAATTGCTGGCCAGAACAGATTTCACGTGTGGCTGTCTAGTGACAGGAAAGCACACAGTCATGGACCCAGAAGCAGTCCCTGGGAGGGTGTGTGTGAGGGAAGATGTGTCTGCTGAGTATGGACTGTAGTAAGGGGGGAAGGGGTAAATTGTGCTATTGTGCACAGCCATGAATAGTGTCAGACCAGTTCACAAACATCTCTTGACAGAGAGTGAACGTTTCTGCGGAGAGGAGCAGCAATGAGGTTTCAGCTACAGGTGTCAGAAGTGTGTGTTTAGGGTAGAGCAAAACAGGCAACCAGTTCATGAAATTTAAGGACACTGTGTAGTCTCCATTAACATTAAGGCTAGGATTCCTAAAGACTGGGGTCCAGTTGGAGTTTTATGCACTTGTAAGAGTCCAAGAGCAGTGCTCAGCGTTCATGGCTCCTGTGGCTTCCATACTAGCTTCACTCTGGGAGAATCCTTACACTTGGGATTTGACCATCCAACCAATTCCATATCCATCTCACAGTCCACTCATCAAATCCATCTCTCCAATTTGGAGAGGAGGATGTTGTGGGAGAAGGCCAAAGGCTTTACCAAAGTCCAGATAAATTACTCTTCCCTTGTCCACTGATGTAGTCACCCCGTCACAGAAGGCCA
The DNA here is from genome assembly GCA_030060385.1 of Muscicapa striata striata. NCBI lineage: Eukaryota > Metazoa > Chordata > Aves > Passeriformes > Muscicapidae > Muscicapa > Muscicapa striata. The sequence goes on from JAREIS010000011.1 coordinate 4,711,422, forward strand.
CTGGGTTGGTCAGGCAGGACTTAGCTTTGGTGAAACCATGCTGGCTGTTGAGTCAGCTCCCTGTCTTCCATATGCCTTAGCACAGCTTCTCAGAGGATCTGCTCTGTGATCTTGCCAGGCACAGAGGTGAGGCTGACAGGTGGTAGCTCACAGAGTCCTCCTTTCTATCCCTTTTAAAGTTTGGTACTATGCTTCCCCTTTTCCAGTCACCTGGGGCTTCACCCGACTGCCATGCTTTTTCCAATATCATGGAGACTGGCTTGGCAGCTGAATCAGCCAATTCCCTCAAGACTCTCTGAGGCATCTCTTTGGGTCCCGTAGGCTTGTGCAGATCCAAATTCCTCAGATGGTCATGAACCCGATCTTATAGTGTGGGGGCTTTGATCCCCCAGTCCCTGTCCTGCTGTCCATCCATTCAAGAGATGCAGGAGGACAGATTGCCATTGAAGACTGAGGCAAAGAGTTGTTGAGTAGCTCAGCCTTCCCAGTATCAGGGGGTAACACCTTATATGACTTTCGTTTTCTGGGTAGCATATGTGGAGAAACCCTTCTTCTGCATCCCCTGCCAGGTTCAGTTCCAGATTCAACTTGGTTTCTTTCTTTAAAGATGTGTGTCACTCAGGCACAACATTTTGGGCAACATGGCAGAAAGGGATGATTCAAAATGTGATGGCAAAAGTGTTTGAGGGGTCTTGTGTAGGGTAAGCAAAGAAAGTTACTGTATGGGCCCAGGGCTGCACGTGAATGAGACTTTCAACTAAGCAGTGAGAAAATAGTATCTTTTTAAACAATAGTTTTATATTACTCTTGTTATATATTCTCCCCGAGTTATTAGGGAAAAAAAAAGACTGATTGTATTTTACTTCTCCTTTCCTATAAAGTATGGGGGGAGGGGAGGAATCAGAATAGTGGATGGAAAGTGTTGTATTGGAATATTACTTTCACTTCTCTTTGACACACACTCTTTAAATGCTGAGTGAGAGGGAAGTGCTTTTCCAGTGAAACACCACAGTGTGAGTTGTGACCTGCTGATCTTACTCAGTTGTATCCATACCCAGCTGTATCAATGTTTAGTGTTTGTAAGGGGAGTAGTTGTTAAAGTTACTGGAAAATGGAAATTTTACCCCAAAAGGCTGGCTGTTAACCTAGGGCTGGAATTTTGCTATCTGCAGTGTACTACCTGTATTCCCTAAGGGATGCAGGTGTGTTTTGCAGACCAAATGATCTGTTGATAAGTTAGAGAGACTGTTACGTCCAAAAGCTGAAATTGGTTTTCATGCTTTATTTGGAATGTTTGTGGTGGGTTATGGAATGCTCTTAATTGAGCAACTTGCTAGCTAAAGACCCAAGTCTCGTTTATGAAGGGAAACTGACTTTTTTGCCCTTGATTTATTAATCCAGCAACAAGATAAGCATTAATATGCTTCAGATCATTAATCATCATATGCTGTTTGCTTGTGCAGCCTAGAGCATCCTTAAGTGCTTCTTTAAGGTCAGAATTGCCATTGCTTTGATTTTGTCGATGCTCTCGCTTCTGTAAGGCCCTGTGTACTTTTTGGGTGCTTCCTTCTGAATATCATCTTGCTATTCCCAGGTTATTCCCACAGCTGGTGTGGACTAATACTCTCTTCCCCAAGGTCATATTAAGAGGCTTAAGGGGCTTCTCTGAACTGCTACAGTGTGTTATTAGTGAGGTGGGACTTGCACCCTGATGTTCTCTTTTCTATCTGATGGGTTAGTTCCCATGCTGTGTCAGAGAAGCAGCTACATTTCAGTCTTTCATCTTGAGACTAAGTACTTACTTAGACAAACTCAGAGAAAAGCATCAATAAGGAAAGATGTTATTTTTAGTTACCTCTTCTAAAAGGTTTTGGTTAAAGGTGGAAAGACTGTCTTGTTTCCTGTTATTTGCATCTTGTGTAAACACCTAGCAAGAAGGGCTTTGTCTGGCCAGTGAGCAGTATTTGTAAGATTTTCTTAACCATAGTTTAGAGCAATTTTTTTAGGGTGTGCTGACAGCTCTTGCTCTTTGGAGCTGTGGTGTTTGCCAGCTCGTTGGATCTGTCGCTCTTGATGTTATAGTGAGCATAACCAAACACAGCTGTTGAAACAGTACACAGAAAGAGCTTCATTTGCCCAGACCCTGCGTAGGCTCGTGATTTGACTTTTGAACCCTTCCTGCTAACATTATATTTAAGTTAATTCTATGTATTAGGTTTTATTTTGCATACCTTACCAGCTATCTTGTTTGTGTCCCAAGACTGAATGTGTATTCTGTACCTGCCCCTACAATATGTTTTTAATAACAGGCTTTTACAGTCTTTCTGCAGAAATTAGCACAAATTCTGGACGTGGAAAAAAATAAACATGCAGAAGATTAGTGACTCGTGTGAACATCATGAGCTTACATCAGTTTTAGTCTTAGTTCTTTCATTTATTTTGGACTCTAAGTGGTATAGATTTTCTACATGTGATTATGGGGTACAAAGAGATGATTTCTTGTACCAGCTGAACAGTTACCAGCTCTTTACATCATTTCATGGGGGTAGAAGTTAAGTACTGAGTTGCTCCTCAGTGTATATGCAGTAAGTGAGGAGGGAGTATAGAGGGTTAGCTAGTAGTAGAGAGTACAGGGGAGGATGGACCAGAGGACACAGCTATCTTTTAAGGGTAATACATAGTCCTAAGTTTTTTTCAGTTATAGTATAGTTATCTGTTTGAATTATTTTCTGATGCTACTGTTGCTTTAGTTAGTAATAAAGGAGCAGATCGTGCCGTAGACTAACATATTTTGTTAGATCTAACATTGACTTAATTTTTTAACTCCATAGTGACTTTGCAGAGGGCTTTTTTTTTCATTCAGATAGCTGGAAAATAATTTTATTTCTGCATGGACCATGTCAAGTATTGAAATATTCCTTATTCTTCCTGTTACACTTTCTCCTTGTGTGAATTAGGGCAGACTTGTCTTTTGATCATCTTCCATTTGCTGCTGTTCCTGGTGAAGCTCTCAGTGCAGTACAGAATCAGGAGTAGCCGTGGCATGGGCTATGGATGATTAGAAACCATATTGACCCTTGATATGTTCATGTGAAAGCTTCATAGCTGTTTTCCTTCTTAAGGGAAACTTTCAAAAGCCTTTCAGCTTCCCAGAAGCATAAAGGAGGCACTTTGATTTTAGGAACTGTAAGCTAAAATTCACAATTGTGCATCTTGGAAAATTTTGAGCCCATATTGATAAAATAGCTTTATTTTTTTCTTGTGATCATTTAGACTTTGACTTTTCTTGTGGCCATTTAGTCTGGGTAAATCACTCTGCACAGGTTCAATGTATCTGGTTCCTTGCATAAGATCTTTGGGAATGTGAGGTATGTGATGTATGTGAGTGTGTTGCACCTTCACAGGAAAAAAAGTGCAGTTGTTTTCCTACAGTGCATCTTCAAACTGATGGTGTCCTCAGTTCTGATTCCTAGCAGAAATAGTTTTTTGAAGGCACTTGCAAGAAAGCAGCTAAATCTTATAAACAGAAAGAAGTTCCTAGATGGCTGTTGATCACTGGACACGAGGAAATGGAGATAAGGAGGTGCATGAGGAGAACCTCAAGTGATTCGTTGAACCTATTGTGGCTGTATATAAACTAATGATGGCTGTGTAGCATTGAGGGCCTTACTGTCTTCAAGTGTGCGCTGGAACACATTAAAATAGAATTCCTAAAAGTTCCTTATGCTGTGTCCCACAAAATTGCATATCAAATACATCAGAAGTAGAGCTGAAAGCTCATTTGATTCTCTTGACTCTGAACTGTGGAAAAATGTTAAATTGCGATCCTCATAAATCTTCCTAGGAGTACAAGCATTTTCTTTCCCTTCCTGTGGTTTTAAGTAACTGTACAACTGAGTAGCGCCTGAACTTCCCACATACATTTTTTGGATATTAAAAGCTTTGTTTTGCAGCAGAGTTGACCCAAACTTTCTGTAGGCAGCTTGAAAACTTATATAAAATTAAGTCTAAATTCTTGTCTACCATTTGACTTCCAAGAGATTTGATCATCTTAATATTGAAACATGGAGAGGTGAAAGCAAATAGTGAAAACCTGAGGAAGATGGAAGGTGCAATATGGAGGTGTAGAGCAGTGCTGTGATAATAAATAATGCTCATGCTGGCTAAATATAGGTCATATTTTGGTAACTTTTCTTCATTTCAGGGCTGGAGGTTTTACGCTTTTTAAGAAAAAGACCCACCTCAACCTGTCTGCTATGAGCTACAAAGCACACAGAGCTCTCTCTGTTCTAATATGACTTAATTCTGACAAATATCTAGACATCTAAATAGCTGACATTGCAAGCTCAAGTCCCTTCAGTTCAGAAACACTGGATTTGCTGTAGTAACATTTGTGTTGCTAACTAATCTTTGCCTCCTGCATTAATGCTAAAATAGTTGGAAGGATTTTGCTTAAATTCTTCCAGAGCTTCTGTGGGTCGTAGAGCAAGGAACCAAGCTATGAAATTCATGTGAAAGCCAGGTAAAAACAGAGCATGTACCATCTTATACAGAGGTCAGAGCTGATCCTGATCTCAAAAGAATTCAGGGAATTTATTTTCTTGACAAAATTGTGTGGAGGGCACACAGTCATCTCTGAAAACAGAGATGCTATCCAGAGATGAAGACTGACTTGGTGTGTCTTGATTACAAACTGTTTGATAAGTAGGGTACTCGATTGAAGGCTAAGGAAGGAGACCTGGTGCTGAAATTTTAGCCAATGTTGAAAGTTCTTTGTTGTGGAAATACAATAATGGCTTTTGAGCTCTTCAGGCCTCTGAGAGAGCCCTGAGTGGTAATACAATTTTGGTGAATTTAGGCTAAGTAGTTTATGTAAACTTCTATTTTGCTTGTATAAGATGATTTCCCAGCCTTCTTAATCCTGATTTTACCATTGTATTTACATTTCAGACCAAAGTAAGTTTCTGATTACATGGGTTTTATGGAAAGTCATCAGGAATGGATGGCTAGGGCAGCCTTTTTCAAATTCAGTCACAGATGTAAAAAACTTTCTTCCTGGGCAATTGAATTTAAGCTTCATTCTGGAAAATGTATTCCTATTTATAAAGTTCTCAAAATATCTGCCTGATAGAATTTCTGAAACTTACTTATGGCCGTGGCTACAGTTGGCCCACTGTCACTTAGTAACATCTGGAAGTTTTCAGCCAAACCCTCCATTCACAGAGGGGTCTGTTTGATGGCATCTTGGATGGCTCTTGCTGGAAGAAACCAAACTACCTGTCTGCTTAAGCTCAGATACTCCCTTGACACCTTTGCAAATTTATTTAACATGTCAAAGGGCCTGCTGAGAGTAGAATTCATGAACAGCTTTGCTAAAAGAGCCAGTGCTAAAGATGGAAGACCCTGCTACTGGAGAAGGCAGATGTGGAACAAAGAGAAGACAGACCTCCCGGTTTTCCCAGCTGTGAGCCATTAGATCATCTCAGCTGCTGATGGCATGATAGGCTCCATGTGATTAGAATGGGCTTTGCTGTTGCCCATATTAGTGACCTGAGCTTCACAACTGATACTTGGAGCCAGAGCTAGAGTCAGTGTGATGGCTGAGTACCAGAAATAGGAAATGGTCTTTGGCTGTGTTCTCATCCAGCTCGGATATATGGACATTATTTTTTTTTCCCAGGGTCATCAGATTCTTGTAAGGGAATAACGAAGTGGTTAAGATGGAAGAGGAATCAGAACTCTCCATGCTTGCTTTTGCTACCCATTATATGACCTTGAACAAATAATTATGAAATTCCATGAATACTTGAGGCTGTTGTAGGTTGGTAGTCCTGTTCTCCTGCCATGAATGCTCCAGACCTTGTGTTAACAACAGTGCACTTTTCTCTCATTTGACTTACTCCCTTTTCTTACCTCCCTGCTGTGTCATCTCTGCAGTGATTTTTATTAATTATACCAGATTATTAGACCAAAAAAACAGTGAATAGCTTTATCACTTCTGTTTCTCAGGCCTGGAGAAAAGCAAAGAGTGGCATCTGGATCAGTTTAAGCTGTAAAGAAACTTAAGTGTTCAAGTCTGCCTGCTCTGTCCTCTTTTGTGGTGGGCACATCTGTGTAGCTGTAGGGAGCTGTGTTGGAGGAACTTACCCAGATCCTACTCTTACTTACCCTTTTACCCATCCTTACTAACTTTTGGTTTTGGCAGCTTTACCTTGGTTTAGTTTTCTGACCCTCACCATAAGACTGCACAAAACACATTGTGCAGGATGGGAACGTGTGTCAGGATGCTGAAGGTGGCATTCTAGGCAGAGGCAGTGAAAGGTGAGGGTGTCTTAGTGTTGAGGGATCTAAAGCTTGAAGGGACCAGACAGTTCCAGTCCTTTAGACCTTTAGACCTCAAAAGACTTGGTAGACTGTCTGGAATCATCTGATGAAAAAAACATCTTAACAAGGTTGATGATGAAAATGCTTGATTCTGGAGCAGTCTGATTTGTTTATGGCCTGTGGTAAATCTGGAGGGGTTCCCAGAAAGTCATTGAATGGGAACACTAAATATATTACACAACTGCAAATAGTTCCTCAGAATTATGAAAACTGAGTGCTTCTCTTTCTCTGAGTTTTGGGTGAAGCTGGTAATTGCTGAGCAGGGATGGTCTTGCTGCACTCCACAGCAGCTCTGTTAAGATGCTGTTGTGGAATTCCAGGAAGCTGCTTTTCTGCCTGTGCAGGCATGAGGGATGAAACCTGATGGTGGGTTCTGTTCTTCAGATCTCTCCTACAGCTTTCCTGATCAGTCTTCCTGTGTATCTTTGGGATAGCTTTCTGCTTATAACCCATGCTGTCTTTACATGCAGCAGTGTTTTTGAAACACAAGCTACTCAGGATTTCTCCTAATGGAAGATTAGTGGATCTCTTCTCCTGGTTTGTAGTCATTTATCTTCAACGCAGAAGGAAGCATTAATTTCTTTCATGTGAGTCAACATGTAGTTGCTATATAGCAGTTGCTTTTAATCAAATGCAACTTAGAATGGCAATTAAAGCAAAGGATAACCAGGTCTGTAATGTAATTTCACTGCTCCATTGGCTTTCTTGGAAATTGCAAAGGTCTAGGACAATTGTAACCAAAATAAGTTGTGTCACAAGCCCCCAAGAATGAGCTGTTAGACCTGCTGTACTACTGTGCTAAGCACTGATGCCACTGTTAAGGCTGCGTGTCCTGAATGGAGATCTCTTGGAAAGGTTAAATAACCTTTTCCATGGTATTAGTTCTGTAAAAATAACTTTTTTTTGCTGTAGAATATCTCATTAAGATACTTGCTGTAGATGCCTGTCTGAGGTCTTCAGTCCTGTATTGCTGGTTACTTGTAAACTCTTTGAGGAGATAATGGTGAAAATTAGCTGTACTCATTGCATATTTTGCTCTTTTTTAATGAAAGCAGGTCCTGCACTATCATCTTGCACTCAGCTGGCCTTTTTGAAGTTCAGTGATTCAGGAGGCTGCCAAGGCACTTGGATTGGTTTTTAGCCCTTGTATTTTGATTTTTAAGGTGGGCTTTTTGGAATTACTGTTCTGGGTGCAGAGCATCTTATCCTGGGGGAATCATCCCTCATGATGATTTCTTGACACTTTTATAGAAAGATCAAAATAGCTGAAACTAAAAAGGGACCCTTTTTAACACTTCACCTAGAAGGATGAGGAAATGAAAGAATTGTCTATTATTTGCAGCTGCTGCATTCAACATAGAGTATACTGGTTTGTTCCCTTAGGAGAGTTGCTTTTGCAGTTTGAAATGCTGTGGTACCTCATTGTGAGCTGCCTTCCCCTCAGCTCTGCCAGGCTCTGTTGCCCCACACACACTTCAAGCTGGTGGTTTTATTCCAGCAGTTCTCTGCCTTCAGCCTCTTGCTGCTGCTCTGTCCCCTCCTGGTCTGTTCAGCTGCTTGTCCAGCCATGTGGTGAGCCATATTGAGGAACTGAGCTGGTGAAACTAACCCAGGAAAAGGGAGAGGTGGTTAGTTTCCATCCAGATTGGTTCCCAGATATGATTCTGTGAGCAGCTGCACAAGTCCTTATTTATGGTGGAACGAATAGGAAAGGGTGATGCAGCGCTGGGGGCTGGCAGTGTTTGGCTGATGCCAGTGCTAGCTGAGCTGCAGCACAGTGGGGTTTTTGTTTTGTGTATTCCAGTGTCTCCAGCACAAAATTATATGAAATGCATAGGAGGTAACACTAGAGAGATTTAAAACTTCTCTCAAAATGATACTACTTTGTCACAAAACAAAGTCCTTGATAAGGAATTCTAGAGCCTATCTCAGTTGTCTTTGGGTATGTCTTTGCAGCAGATAGTCTCCTGGTTGCAGCTAATTATCTTGGATCAGAAGAGATTAATTAACTCTGAATGTTGCCTCTCTGGAGTTCTGACAAAATTTGAATAATTCAGTATAATATCAGCGAACATAGTGGTAAATGGGAAGATTTATTATGAGGATTCAAGTCTCTCTGTCATCATGACCTCACACTAAAGAATGTGAATGATGAAATTGTCTATGTATTTGGAAATTTGTTCCCTATCAGCCAGGCTAAATGGGTAGGAGGAGAGTGCTGGCTAAGCTGGAGATTCAAACATTCATTACCCGTTGCACATTGAGTTCTGAACTATGTTGTGGTCTTACAGGCCCAAATTTAACAGCAGTTTAGGAGAAGTGAGACTTTGACCCCCATATCCTCAAGGGTGCAAGGAAGTCACAAACCATGGAGATAAGGACTCACATCTTGTTCAGAAGTGCAGGTGTAGGTTAGGACACTGGACAGCTTGTTTTTTTCAAACCTCATTGACCTGACTGTGTACCGTGAATGGTAAGAAACTTTTTTGACTTTGTTTGAGAGCTAATCAATGAAACATAAACTTAAATAAAACTTAAAGCAGGCGCACAAATTAGTTTGCAGTCCTAAACAGACCTGGAGAAAGTTACCCTCTTTGTTAGGGTGCAGTGTGGGCTGTTCTTTGTAAGGGATGAAAGGAAAAAAAAGATGCCAAGAATGAAGGGAATGAGCATGGTAGTCGATTGATTTCTGTGCTATTGATGATAATTAAAAGAGAGATGACAATAAATTCCTGGATAATTTTTAAAGGGAGCAAAATGTATTTTCATAGCTGTTCCTTAAGGAGTGTTTCAGTTGCACATAAAAAACAGCCAGCGGAGCTACCCAACTTTGAAGTTAGAAGTGAAAAACTGTTAAAGGTCCATGTAGCTTCTTTTAAGTGAGGCTTAATATTTCTGTTGACATTTTTGATACTAGTTTCTAAGAATATAGGACTATGTAGTCTCACAGAATGTTTTTTGTTGGTTGGGATTTTTTATTTCTAGTTTTGTAGTTCATGTATATACTAGAGGTACCTGGGCATCCTATCTCAGACTCTGTTTTTAGTCTAAGTCATAAACAGACTTTGAATGGAATGGATCCAGCTGTGATTTTTAGGCTGTCACATGAATAGAAATTTAATATTCATCATACTTTTCCATGAAGGAAGACTAATATGTGACTGGAGTGGTGTTAAGTGATATAAGGTGTCATACTATGATTCTAAAACAAATGATGGCCTTTCAACTCTCATTAAAAGCCTTTTAAGACAAGCTACAGGTCAGAAAATTGTCTTATGGTTTCAAAATCTTTTAAAATGTGCTTTTGGTCAATCACCTTTTAAGGTGGATTCAGCCTTACAAATAAGACGTTTTGGGGAAAAAATGGTGTAAGATGAACTCTGAGGTGAAAGTATGCACTAAACCAGTTGTTTGAGGCTTGTTGGTGGATTATGGTGATCCACAAAATATGTGGAGTCATTTATCAACATCCCCATGGTAGTGGATGAGACACTGGTGAGTTGAGAGATTGATTGGGAAAATATGACACTGGAGGATTTGGTGAGAGCTTTAGGTATTTGAAGTGGCAGTTTGCTGAGTGCTGCATTCATGGGAGGCTGTTTGAAGCATGGGTCTTTGAAGATAGAAGACAGTAGAAACAACAGCTAAGCAATGATTTAAGTGTAACAGTCTGCAAAATTGCTTTGTTAACTAGTTAGATTTTATAAGAAGTTAATTATGTGAAATATTTGTTAAAGATTAAGGGTGTGGTGTGCCTTGAAGCTAAGACCTTAGCCACAGCTATTAAAGCTGACTGGGCACAGATCAGAGAGAGTGATTGATTTGGTCTGATGATTTTCATTCAAGGTGCAGGATTGTAATAAAGCAAGATAGTGTTGGAGTTGGATGAAATCGCTTAAACTAAATATTTTAGTGACATATCCTACTGTATTCATTCCAAGGGAAAAGGACTCTCTCATCACAGCAGATGGTAGCTGACAGTGAAAATATCAAATTTCACTATGTCCTTAATTTTCCCTGAAAATCTTGATGTATTTTACTTTTATTTAAAAATTGTTTACTTTTATTTAAAATTGTTAGAGTAGTTTCCAGGATTACCATGAAATCAGGAAGCTTTGTTCAGCCAGTTCCTTATGGCTCTGGATTTGGTGGTGGTTTGTTTGAGCTCTTTGTCCATTAATGCTTGTTGAAAATAGCTTTGGCTGGGAAGTGTTTCCAGTGCAGTGATGCAAAACATCTGGATGCTGCTGCTGTGTTTGAAGCTGATAGTGTCACATATCTGCTTGAAACTGCTCAAAGATTTGGGGTGATTTAGTCACATGGGGTAAAAATGACATAGAGGACATGAATAAGAATAGCTTCTCTTGAATTTCAGTGTTGCTTAGTCCATGCTTGTAGGTGCTTGTTCTTGTCCTGTGGCTTTGCTGAATCCTGGCTGTTTACACTTGCTGTCTAACAGAGAAAATTGAGTGTTTGGTGGGATTTTTTTTTTTTTTTTCACAACACTGCTTTGGGAAGCATTAAAATGCTTTGAAAAAGGGTTAATTTTCAGTCTCAGAAAGTTCTTTGAATTTTTTTCTTCCTCTTTTTTAGCGCCGGCTTCGTCATCTCCGGAATATTGCTGCACGTAACATTATTAATAAGAATGGTTATCGCCTCTTGGATACCTACTTCACTCTTCACTTGTGTGATAACACCAAGATCTACAAAGGTAAACCAGGCTTGCTATCAGCCTTTTTGTTAGTTAATCTTTGAATTCTTATGATATGAATTATCTTTTTTCTTTTGTCTTGACAACTTGCTGCCATTAGTTACATTGCCTTTGCTAACATTGGAAAAGAGCTCTTTAGTTTCCTAAATTTCATGAAAGCATTCAGTGTTAGCAGCCAAGGAGGCAAAACATATGACAGGTCTTGTAGTCTCTTAAATCTGCCTATATTTGTCATTGCTCTTACCTGAATGATGATGTAAGAATTGGGAACTTCCAAGATCACATAAAAGTTAAAGCTTTTGGAGCTTTAGTTGTCTTTTGTGGGGAAGAGTGTCCCACTCTGTACATACCAGTTGTTTTACAAAGCATACATCAGCACATATTGTTATCAAAGTTTTCAAAAAATACAACTGTCAGCCAATGACATGAGGCATCCAGGCATCTGTTCTAGTTTAGATAACTGTGTTCAAGCATGAGATCTCCTCTGTTTCTTGCTTTTTTTTTCCCACTGTGGTATATAGTTCTTCATTGTGGAGAGATGTTATTAAAAATATGTTTTCATGCTCCTTTTGGTGTGATTGGAGATGAATTTTGATTTTCTCCTAATTTTTATTTTCATCTGGCACAGTGACAGATCTGGCATCTTGCCTTGCTTTTTTTACCAAGGTTGGTGCCTTAGAAGGATAAGAATACAAAACTTGAGCTTGCTGCCTGGACTTTGTTATGATGGTTGGTTAAACCTGTCACTGATGACTGTTTCTGCAGTGTTCAGTGTTAGGGGCTGTTTTGCACTTCATCAAAGCTTCTTCCTTGGTCTCCAGTGGACGGGGATATTGTACAAAATCTGTATTCCTGCCTCTAGAGCTGTCTATCTAAAGCCTTTTAAGCTCTTGCTTTGACTGGGAAAGCCAAAGTTCATGTGCCAGCAGTTGCTTATTCCCATTTAAATACAGGGTTGTTGGCACCTCTGTCAGGTAACTTGGCTGTTCCCTCTCTGAGCACCTGGAACCAGGTCACCATTGCTCCTCAGGAAAGTGCTCTAATTGATTTATCCAAGCTGCTGTGTTCCAGGAAGATGCTGTGTGGCAAACCAGTCATTTTTGCAAATGCCATCCAAATACTGTTAAGTACCGTGCCGTGTTCATTCCTCAGAAATCAAAGCCTTGTAAACCTTGAGGATTGTCAAGGATATAAAGATGAAATACTAAATTTAAATAATGACTTGTAATAAGTAAGTGTGAAGGAGTAATTTTAGTCAAAAGCATGACTGTATTTCAAAGTCTGTCTCATGAATCGGTCACTAATAAAGTGGACCCACTAACATTTGTCTTTCTTGATTGTTACTTATTTTAATTTTTTCTGTTTCAAATACTAAGATTTGTATCAGTGTGTAAGCTAATCTAAATGTGCTTTTTTTACTTATTTTTCCTTAGAATTTTATAAGAGTGAGGTGATCAAGAATTCTCTGGTAAGTTACTTTAATGTGGAAAAAGTTTGTTTTTAAAATTGTGTATTCAGTGCAGTATATTGATTTCTCTGCTGAATACCATAACTTAATGTGCCTTTCCACTGTTCACTTCTGTTAGAAGCATTGTGTTCTCCTTTTCAGATTCTTTTCATGAGGGTTAGAATAGGGAGCTACTGAGTAGTAAAAATGCTGATTTCTATTAACATCTGTGTGTTGTGTAGGAAAACAGCAAGTAACATGTACCTGCCTGATATATACATATATTCTTTGAAGAGCTAATAGATGTAAGAAACTTAAGTCTGAGAACATGTTAGATTTTCTAAATTTTTCAGTTTAGATGAATGAAAGGGCCAGAACTGAACAGTTTATTACAAATGAGGAAGGGTAATAGTAGGATGTTGCAAATGTTGGCTAAGGGAGTTTGAAAACATGCTGAAGACTTCTTAATGCCTGCATTAATAAGGTAGAAGTGCTCCATTTATAGCACCCTGGATAAATGCTTTGAAACCCTCCTGAATGAAGGAAAAGCTGTCTGCATACTCAAGGCTACTAACTTCTCCAGTTTCTCTGTTGTTATGTTAGGATTTTTAGTCCTGTCTATTCTAAATCAGGAGAAGGGAAAACAAAAATGGAAACTAACCACAAGATTTAAGAGATGGAATGACAAAAATCTTAATAAAAGATGTCTTGAGGACATCCTGTATATAACCTATGGGTATTTTAATGACCTGATATTCTTGTGCCTGAATAGCTGTGAAATATTCCTTCTTGTTAGGAGGACTTGATTAATGCATTCCTTCTGTAATACTTAGTGGGTAACTTTGCTTCTCCCTTCTTTTCAGAGGCATCCTGTTTCAGATTGACTCATCCCAGTTTGGGGATGCTAGGCCTTTTCCAAGCTGCTTAAGCACTAGAAGGGAAGGCGAGTTCTTTCATGGGGTGGTGGGTTCCTACCTTTTGTTTTGGAGGAGCTACTGTTTCTGCGTTCAGCAGAGGAGGGAGAGAAATAAATACAGATAAAAGCACTTTCCCATTTTCACTTTTGGGCACCCTGTTGTCTCTTGGCACTAGTAATGTTGAATTGACTTGGTTTTGTTGCAGCTTGGGTCAGTTCTTTAGATGTTGTTAGAGATGAGTGGAAATTCTTGGAACATGTCTTCTTTGCAAATCTGAGTTCTGATGGAATTTGCAGTTTAGCTTCATGTGTGCTGCTTCTGAAAAGCTCCAGGTGCAAGTCTTATCTCATGGGGTAAAGATGAGCTTTTAGTGACAGCATTTGAGGGCTGAGCATCAGTCAAGGAGGAGAAGAATGTGAACAAATACGTCAGCAAGTTCTGCAAATTTAATTATTGGGAATTTAACTTTGCATTTAACTTTGGGAATGCAAGCTATACTCTCATTTTCAGAAGCTGAATATAACTGTGAAAGGAATACTATTTCTATTTGGAAAGTTCCTGATGTGGTTAAACTGAATTAGTAATTTATGAAGTAAATTCTTTTACTTAAATGTCTTGTAATAGAAGGAAGCAAAACCCATTCAGTTTCTGAAGTACTTTACATACTTTACAGCATGTACCTTTTCACTGAGGAATTCTCTCTAGCAGACAGGGTAAGGAAGCAGCAGAGCTTGATATAGCTGTTGTTCCTCATTCTTAAGATTTTTAAACATCTTTGAGGTGGGATTTGCTACATTTTTTGTCAATTTATGGACTGGTTTCAGCTTGTTTAAACTGTATTTATCCTTCTTTGAATTCGTAGAATCCAACATGGAGGAGTCTGGACTTTGGAATAATGCCTGACCATCTGGATACCTCTGTCTCTTGTTTTGTTGTGAGGATCTGGGGTGGCAAGAAGGAACACTTTCAGCTTTTGATTGAATGGAAGGTCAATCTAGATGGGTTGAAGTACTTGGGCCAGCAGGTAATGTGAAAACATTTTTTCTCAACTTTTTTCTTCAGGAAACAAAACATCTGGATGAATTCATATATCAGATGCTGAGAAAGGAAATGAGTGTGTTTGAAGATTGTATTTTAAAGTTTGATTACAGATCTTCATGTTAGTTTAGATCAGAGCTTTAAATCATAAAATCATATAGTGGTTGGGGTTGGAAAAGACCTTAAATATCATCCATTTCCACCTCCTGCCATGGGTGGGGACACCTTCCACTGGCTTGCTGCAAGCCCTGCCCATCATGGCCCACTTCCAGGCATGAGGCAGTCACAGCTTCTCTGGGCAACTTGTGCCAGGACCTCACACCCTCACAGCCAAGAATTTTTTCCCAGTATCCCATCTAAATCTCCCCTCTGGCAGTGAGAAGTCATTCCCCCTTGTCCAAAGTCCCTCTCCAGTTTTCTTGGAGCTCCTTGAGCCACTGGCAGGGGCTATAAGGTCTCCCTGGATCCTTCTTTTCTCCAGACTGAAATGTTGAGTCTTACCTCTTTTTAGTTTCCAGCTATCTTTACTTATTTTTGTCACTTGAAAATGCAATAATAGGAAAGATGTTCTGTCTAGTGTTTCTGATTTCAAAGTAGAATGGCTGAACAAAGTGACTGTTGCTAAAGCAGTGAAACAAACAGGTTTTCCATGGTTAAATTCAGTTTTCTGTGAGGTTTTATGTACTTCTAGAGCTACAGGTGATGAAAAACTGCTTTAGACTCTGGGAGCAATTTGTGCTCATTTGGTATGAAAGTTTGCTGCAGTAAGCTGGCTTTAAACTGATTTGTTTTCTTCCTTCCCTACAGATCCATGCAAGAACCCCAAATGAGATTATTTTTGGTCTCAATGATGGTTATTATGGAGCTTCATTTGAACAGAAGGTAAGGGTATCTTGTATTTGCTCTGGCTTGTTGGTACTGATGACAAACTGAAATTCAACCTGTGAGATTGATTTTTTTTTTTTTTTTTTTCCACTTTTGGAAGCCCAGATCATTAAAATGCTTTGTTTTGAGAAGGAATAGTTTTTTTGACATGACAGATATGAACTAATATCTTGCCTTGGTTGCATGGATATCTGTGATGTTTTGAAAAGACTTAAAGTGTAGAATTTAGGGTACAAAACCCCTCTGGTTACTGAAAATAAGCTTTCACTGTGTTCTTTGGGGCAGACATTTCATTCAAACATAGGACATACCAAAAGTGATATGGTCATTAAGACTTATTTTCATAGCAAATATAAAACCACAAAGTTTTGGTTGTGAGTCTGAAGCCTAGAGTTTGTAGGACTTTAATGGGAAGTTGTTTATTTGCTCTATTAATTTGCTCCTCAAGGTTCCACTGTAGTATTTGTGCCTGTCCAGTATTGTCTCTGATTGTTACCTCATTGATGATGAAAAGGTTTAAACTTTACCTGTTGCAAATAGTGCATCTGACAGTTTTTTTTAATCTCAGATTGTTGGTGGCAGTACTGTTGTACAGATAGGTTGTGTTGAGGAGGTTGCAAGAGGAAATGACTCCTTGACACACAGCTGCAGTTTCTGCATTCAGTTTTCCTGAAGCAGAATGCAGTTTTAGTTTTTCAGGATTTCAATACTGACAGCCTGGGCCTGAATTTGAAGATGGGAACACTTACCTTGTTGTCACGACTTGTTTCCTAGCTCATAAGGTTTAAAGGTACTTCTTGGTTTTGGTTATAGGATCATATCATAGAACTGTTTGGATTGCAAGGGATCTTCAAGCCCATCTTGTTGCAGCTCCCTGCCATGGGCAGGGACACCTCCCACTAGACCAGGTTGCTCCAAACGCCATCCATCCCCATCTAGGACACCTCCAGGGATGGGGCAGCATGCTTCTGTGGGCAGCCTGTGCCAGGACCTCAGCACCCTCACAGGGAGAAATTTCTTTGAAATATCTGATCTTACCCTGCTTTCTGTCAGTGGGAGGTCATTCCACTTGTCGTAGAGTCACAGAATGTTCTGAGTTGGAAAGGACCCACTAGGATCATTCTGTCTTTCCAGGCCCCTTGTCCAAAGCCCATCTCCAGCTCTCTTGCAGCTCCTTTAGGCACTGGCAGGGGCTCTAAGGTCTCCCTGGAGCCTTCTCTTCTCCAGGCTGAACACCCTCAGCTCTCCCAGCCTGTCTCCAGAGAAGAGGGGCTCCACCCCTCAGAGCCATTTTATGGCCTCCTCTGGACTTGCTCCAGTAGCTCCACATCCTTCTGATGTTGGAGATGGCAGGGCTGGAGGAAGCTCTGCAGGTGGGGTCTCTCACCCTGCAGGTTCCTGATTCTGTATTGGTTGCAAGTACAGTCATAGCCTGTCATGTAGAGGAGCAAAGTAGGAAACTCTTGGA
The DNA here is from genome assembly GCA_030060385.1 of Muscicapa striata striata. Classification (NCBI taxonomy): domain Eukaryota; kingdom Metazoa; phylum Chordata; class Aves; order Passeriformes; family Muscicapidae; genus Muscicapa; species Muscicapa striata. The sequence goes on from JAREIS010000011.1 coordinate 4,728,272, forward strand.
GCATTACTAGTGGAAAAATTCTAAGTATCCCAGAGAACTGTAGTACAGTAATTGTCTTGCCTGGATACAAGAACCATACCTAGAGCCTCTTTATTGTTATTGTCACTGATTCTAAGCATTTTTTTCTAGAGATACCATAAAACTTAAAAATTCTGTATCCTTGACAATATATAGGTATTAGGAGCTTTGCCTTTCTTCCACCTCTTCTGTCCAGCAAAAACTTGGCTGTTTCTGAGATGCTTGAAAAAAAGTTTTCTTTGAGTCATGTTCTTACTCAAATTGCAGGTTTTTTACTGCCATGGATACTTAGCTCTTGGCAAGGAAGAAGGTTTCAAAAACCTTTGTGGGTGCCTTCAGAACACCAAAGGGTAGTTTCTTTACTATAGATGTCTGACAGTAATTCTTCTAGTGTTTACAGCTTTTCTTCTCAGTGTAAATACAAAAGCATGCTGCCAATATAGCTGCTTTGTTCTTGATCACATTTGACTTCCACAAAATTGTACTTCAGCTTCTGGACTTGAACAAGTTTGTTATTATTTTGCAGCAAGTAATTTTTCTGGAAGATTTCAGCAAGATTCTGCTGCTTTCATAAGAACCATGTCCAGTATGTTTTCCTGTTTCCTTTCTGGCCTGAAGGCCTTTCTGGCCTTTACTGGACCACTGAAGTGCTTGTTCCTCTCTGTTTCACCCTCTCTACTAATCATACACTGAACCTTTTTTTGGAGTTGCTTGAACTGGGCCAATGTTTAAGTAAGATGGATGTGTGCTTCAGGGATTTATTTTGAAGCTGTTAACCTGGATTTAAAGTATTCCTGATCCTTGGGCAGCTTTCTGAATCTGTTTGGTTTTGTCTGAGGCTTCATGCTTGTGTGTAAAACCAGTATCTACCCAGGTTCAACATAATAAATTCTGGATGCTATACTAGCTTTCCCAAAGCCAGGCTTCTCATCCTCTGGTTTCCTCAATGCCTTTTTGAATTGCAGATTGTTTTTCTACCACTTTATGCTTGCTGCTTCCAACTGATAGAATTCACCCTTGTTCGTGCAAAGATACCTTTTCAGAAATTGCATTGAGGGATGCAAATGTAGCTTCTAGTTAATCACTAGCTTTCTGATTTCTCTTTAAAGAAGTAAGAGGAGAACTAGGCAATACAGCTCTCTGTAGCTCTAAAGTTGTCAGAGGCGTGAGGAAGAGAAACATAGTTATATTTTTCAAGAATGCTAGATTGTAGCTTCATTTTAAACCATCAGGAAGGAAAGACCCTCGTCTTTGGAAAGCTGCATTTCTCTTTTCAGTCTGGGGTCTCCATCAGTGTAGGTAGTCTTCCCCACATATGCATATTCTTTAAGTATTTTTAGCAGCTAGATCTTGGCCATTTTGCACAAGCAAACCCCTTTTTTTGTGTTTGCAAGTACCTATGCTTATATCTAGTAAATGTGACAGAGAAAGACACACTCCTCTTTCAGAGGGTAAACTTCCTAACAGCTAAATCTGAAACCCTTCCATTACGTGTTCTGCAAATTTCCTCAGGGTGGAACAGTTTGCATACACCACTTGGTGCCTGATTGTTTGGAAAATTCCTTTCAACACCACAGTACAGAGGAAAAAGAAAAGGCTGAAATAGGTTGCTGCTGCAAATTCTTTCACTCCTGAAACAGGTATTCTAGGTCAGTCCTCTTGTTCTCTGAGAAATGTTGCACTTTGCTTTCTGAAGGCAGTGTTTGTTGAAACATCATCAGTTTTATGCAGTAAAATCCTAGTATGGTCTGGGTTAGAAGGCACCTTATAGCTCATCCAGTTCTAGCCCCCTGCCATGGGCAGGAACGCCTTCTACTTGATGAGATTGCTCCAAGCCCCATCCAACATGGCCTTGAACACTTTCAGGGATAGGGCATGATGCTGGTACATTGTGCATTTTCAGTTTTCCACCATCCTAGTTCTTTCAGACGTTAAGATGTTTTTATTTTGGTTTTTTTTTTTTTGGTGGAGAGATGTCTGGATTTCAGCATTTAGCATCCAGTGTCTTGGGTAGGAAAATGAGGAGCTGAGAGAGTTGCTGGGATAGTGCCTCTGTAGCAATGTGATGTGCTACATAATGTATAGGTCTCAGGATTGTTTAGGTAGCACCTTATTTTTGGTGGAATGTCCACTGTGTGGGCTATGGATAACACAGTTGTGTCAGGAGATGCTGATGTTTAACTCTGAATTTCAATGTCTTCTATATGGAGAGAGAGTCTTGTTGCGGCAGGAAAGAATCTTTAGGCAGGGATTGTGGTACTCAGAATCCATCTCTGTTGGAACACTGGCTGATCATGGGTACCAGCTGGGGCTGCTTTATACACTAAAGTAAGTGCCTTTTTCCCTGCAATCTGTAATCTTTCTGATAATGTCACCACGTTGCTTGACCTGCTTAAAATTTACTTTATCATGGAAAGCAGCACTTCCGAGTTTGTGACTTTTCTAGGAATTTGTGTGACCATGCCTGATAGGGAAAAGCTCAGTATCTGCCATTTGCAACATGAGGAATTGCTGTTTGTCTGTTACTGTTTTGATACCTTTTGAGCAGAACGGATACTTTGGTATCTTACAAGAACAACCTTATGTCATTCTTAATTTATAACATCCAGAAATCATTCTTATTTTGTAACTTCCAGAAACTTGTTCACGTCACTCAAAACCAAGATTACTTTGATCTTTCAATGTGTTGCAGCATGGATAAAGGATAGAGCTTTATCTCATGTTCATATAATTCTCTGGCATGTGGCTGAGTGGGCTCTCAGCTGAAGAATGGCAGTGCTGTCAGTTGCACTTTTCAGTGTTTCTGTGCATAAAATTCAGACAGTTATGGATTATAAAGTTCAAGAAAACACACTATCTGTCTAGAATACAGATAAACTAATAAGTCTTTTATACCTTTATACGTAACTGGTGTTATTGCCACCTTAAATTGTTTCTATCTACCATAGGTAAAACATGTGTAAAGACAGATTTAATATACATTGCATGCAAGGTCATTTATTCTACTAAAAGTGCATGCTCTTAATCAAGATGGATTTTTTAAATTTTAAAAATAATATTCTTTCTTTTCCTCAAGGATCACTCAGGTACTCTGAAGACCAATCTTCTCCAGGTGGATCAGAGCTGTGTTCGTAATTCTTACGATGTCTTCTCTTTGCTTAGGTAAGGTTTTTGATAATATTTTGTGCAGTTATTGTAACTTCTGTAGTGTCTGTGTGGGAGGATCTTTCCAAACATTAAAAACACCCCAGCATGGTGTGGAATGTGCAAAGGAGATGTAAAGGTTGTGCCAATATACTCATGTAGTGAGGAGCTGGGCTGTGTGTTCAGTGCTGGTTGCTGGACTTCTGCTGTGTAGATGCTTGAGTGCCCTAAATTAGGGGCACACTGTCGAGCTGGCCCATGGACATACCTTGTGAACGTCAAAATCATGGAGCTTCTTTGTTGGAAAGTTTCTGTGGAAAGCCTCTGTGGATGAGCCTCTACTCTGTTCTCAACAGGAATGGAATTTTTTTAAATACATGACAGCACAGTTAGGGCCCAGTTACTCCAGTCTAAGAAAGGTACAGGTGTTTTTTGCCTTTGGGTGGCTACTTAAATGTTTGTGGTGACAAAAAACATGAAGTGCTAGTGTTAAGGTAAACAAGATGTCCTTTTTCATATCTGCTTTAATTATAGTAGTTCAAAAAGATGAGAAATGGAAAAGTATAATTGTGGCCCACCACTGTCAATAAGTTGGTTTTGAGGAATCTATTTAAATGTCATTTTCCAAGACAGAATAATAACTTCAGTTCTGCAGTAAAGACAGTAGATGTGCTATGAAGGAAACCCTTGAATAGGAAATGTTTAATATGCTTTCAAAAGTCTATGTGAAAATACATTTGACTTTTTAAATCAGTTGTAAAAGTTAAATCCATTTGACAGTGTTGACAGTAGGTGTCAGTGTTGCCTGTCTGAAGAGAGGAAAAGTCAGCTTAGGTTGCTTATTCAGATGTCCTTATTTAAGCTCTTTTAAAATTTCAGTGTTCTGTTTCTTGATTCTCTAAAGCGTATTTTAACTGCAGGCTGCTTTCTAATTTTTTTTTTTTTGGTGCTTTTAGTGGGAAACAACCAGGGGGAGTGTTAGGAAGTTCTGATTGCACTCTGACACCCTTCATTAGAAGAGAACTTACAGTACCTAACATTTAGTCTTTGTTAAACAGAAAAAGGAAAAAATGTGCGGTGTACCCTGATTATTTAATTCATGAGGGTTTTTCACATTTTCTGTGCACATCTATGTAGTATGAAGCACGTTCCAGAAAAAAGACTCACTATGGTCATGAACTTGGCTTGGTGGACTCCTGTCCAGCCCTGTGTAATTGATTTGCAATCCTTCTTGTGAAGGTGCCTCACTGTTTTTTCCTCCAGCTGACAAGAAATTAAGGTGTCAGCTGTGATAAAGTTCACCTTGTTGTGTGCTTACTAGGGCTGTTTTGAACCCTGACTACTGGAGCTTCTCTCTGTTTTGGGAATGTGTGAGTTTAGTCTCTCACAGTGCCTAGGCTTGCTGTTGTGTTTAGTTTCTGTTAAGCTCTGCCTCTGAGCTGAGACATTATCCTTTTTCATTTTGTCCCAAAAGGAACAGTGTTTTCCAGGCCTCAGAACCAGGCCTGCTGCTGACTGTGTTTTAGTGGGTTCTGCATACCATATCAAGGGTTTTACATTGTGTTGTTTAGTTCCAGCAGAAGTCAGAAGCTGTAATTTGTGACTCTACCTAGGTGTCGTTTTTGTCTGATTTCATTGTGGTTAGGAAAGTTTGTTAGGAGCTAAGGCAGAGTCCTCTGTGTAGTTTAGAATCCTTTCTATTCCCTTTCACATTAACTCTGCTTTTTTACAGGTGTGTTTTCTATACTGCTGCATACCTTTGATATCAGGCTGAAAAGCCTGGTGATGGTGTTTGTTTTAAAATAATCTCTACTTGGCAGCAGTCCAATTCAATGGTGGCTGCAGTCCTCCTGCAGTGACAGATGTGGTTCTGTTGAAGCAGTGATTCTGTGGAAGGGTGTAGTTTTCCTCTGCTTGTCCAGTGGTGGTGTAGATGGGCCTGGTTTTCTTCTGGGAGTCCAGTGGGAAAAGTGTTCCAAATTTTAGATTTTTATATAGGTAGGAAGTGCTTGGCTCCTGCCCATGGGTGGAGAATGGGATGATGTAATTTTATCAGTCATGCAGTGGGACTCATGCAATGGCCCATTAACAGAAGATACCTCCCTCAAGGGAGGATGGATGGGTTGTGGAAGAGATACAGAAAATTACCCCACCTGGTTTTAACAGCTCCCCATTACAGAGGATATCTTCCCAGGAGTTATGAGGGATAGGTCCTGGAAGAGATAAAGAACACTGCTCTACCTGGTTTTAGCAGATGGGAATAGAATACATACTGCTGGTTACATCTTGCATTGCAACCTAAGACCTACCAAGCAGTTTAGTTTGCCACCTCCTCCAGGAGTCCATGCTTGAATAACCAGCCCATGAATTCTTCCCAAAGATAGTTCACAGGAGTGTGTTCCTCTTTGAACAGAAGCGAGAGATGGGCATAATTTGACTTGTGATTCGTTAGACAGGATGTACTTTGGGAGGAAATGAGTTGCTGTCTTCATTCTTCTGTCCATTGACTGTAAAGAGAATACTGAGGTGTCCACATCATAAAGATTTCCATCTGGTCACATAAATCTCATGTTCTGAAGAGTTTCTCATGATAAGATATTTGTCTGCAGTAAAAATTCACAAGCTGCACGTGTAGTTTCCTAATGTTTTCACAATGTGCATATGAAGAACAGCTTGTACTGGCTTTATTTACACTTTTATGAAAGGAAGCAAATGCTGGTGACAGTGGGATCTGAGTCCCAGTTGTTGTGATGGTACTGTGCTGCCAGATGTGGCAAAGCCACTGTTAGCCAAAATGGAGAGAACTGGTTCTTACTCATCCCCTAACTCTTGACAGCACAGTGAGAACTTGTGTGGTTAGTCTGTGCTTCAAAACTGCTCTTGGGGGAAGAAATTATGTAAGAAGTTTTTTTCCTCAGAAGTGAATGGCTAAAGTTTATGAAGCTTGTGAATAGACCTTAATGAAAAGTGTATGCTTGGCTCAAATTATGTTGATAATAAAATTAATTGGGAATGACAGAGTGTGTGAACAATGGAAAATTTTTTATGCATTGGATTAAAATAATGCTTATGTTTAGATGCTGAATTGCATGGATTTACAAGTCATTTAAGCAGGAGGAACAAGTTAAATGTTCAGGCAATTCCTCTTTACACAAGGAATGTTTCAGCACCTCTGCAGCTCATGACCCTTATTGTTCTGGGACAGGGACAAGATCCTCAGGCAAAAATCGTGCTGCTTGTAAGTTGTTTGTGCCATATAGAAGTGACAAATGTTCTTCCAGCCATTTGCTTTAGAAGAGCTAACTAACAAAAATTCACCCCATCAGCTGGAAAGCTCAAATTTTGAGGTTTTTACTTCTGGCCTTTTTCCTGAAAAGAGATAATTTAAAGACTTTCTAAACATTATGTTGCTGGTAGTAATAGGTTATACAGAAACGCCTTTCACACAGCACTTGGAATGGGCCAAATTCATCTGAGGTCATGTTCTGGACATGTCTCAATAATCAAGTTCTGAGCACGTTTGCAGCACTAATGGGAATAGATTTATATTTAGTATACTCTTGGTTTTCTAGCCTTTTCTTAAAGCTTTGAAAAATAGACATTTGGTATTAAGTGGTGTTGGGAAGATGAGATATCACTAAAGGAAGGGTTTAAAATACTATGTTAATAGAATTTTACTTCTGTTTCTAAATACAAAAATTAATATAGTGTATTCTGCAACAGTTTTCTGTGTTATTGTGGCACTTAGAGAGCAATTGGCTTATGCCTCTTAAATATATGAATGCCTGAAATCTTCCCATATTCTGCCTGGAGACAAAAAGTGCTCTAAGGACTAGTGAAAATCTGCCCCTTTGAAGTTTTGCTTCCTGTAGTTTTTATTATTCCATTCAGAACTGCCATCTCTATGGCTTAACTGTTCCTTCAGCACATGGCATGATATGTTTGTGGTATTTAGCCAGCTAATTAGTGCAGATTGAAAACATTTTCCTTGTGTTTTTACTTAAAAAACAGTGTTCTTTTACAACAAAACCAAAACCAGCAACAGAATCTGACATTGCTATAATTTGAGTTCCTGGATGGGTAAAAAGACTAGCTCCAGGCAGGTGCTTAATATTATTAGTGTCAAATCTGGCAGAATTTGATTTGAATAGTACTTCTGAGTATTAATCTCTCATGGGGCAGGGTAATGCTTCAAGTGACCTTTGCTTCAGCATTTGCCATCTGTAATATAAGAGTTCATTTAAAGAAAGGTGCATGTCTCATCACTGAAGAGATACTATTTAAGAATACAAATGTTGGTAGTGTTTGTCTGTAATCTGAAACTGAGATAGACATAAAATCACCTTCTAGTGACCAAGGCTAAAACATGTTGACATGGTATAAAATCAGCTTTTGTTTAAATCTTCTATCTTTGTTAACAGTTTTATTGAACCAACAGAATTTGATCTTTGAAACTAGAAATGAAGACAAAATACATGGTCAGTGTAGGCTGCCATGGAGCTGAATCACTTATTAATAGCTCCTTAGCATAGTTTCTCTGAGACTACAGAGTCACTGGGCTTGCATATGCCAGATGTAGTAACTGGCTTTGTGCAGCTATTTTTAACACATGGAAATAGTGCTGAAAGTGAAGTTGTTTTTCATAAGCTCTGAGTAGGGAAGACTAGAGGGGCACAAGGGCTTCTTGGGCTTAAGCTGCTCAGTGCTAAGATGTGTCTCAGGTATGTTGACTTGTCTTCTGTAAACCAGTCCATCTTGAACAATGTCAGTGTCCTCTCTGACAGGAGCTCAGACAGACTTTGCTATTGTATAGCTGATTTAAGTAGCAGTTCCAAACTTTAGGCTTCCAGTTGTTTAGTGGGGTGAAGAGGAGGGAAAGCAGGAAGAAGAGATGCTCTCAGCACTGGCTGTCTGGCTTGAGAGTTGCACAGCATCTGATAAATCCAGATGTGAGCTGTACTGCCTTTTGAACTTCACTGAAGTTCCTCTATTTCCACTTTAATCTCTGTGAAAGAAGTGAACTCAATGGAGCTAGAAAGTAGATGGATCTACATGGAAACAAGTTGCTTTTTGCTACCCTATTCCTTGTGGCATGCTAGTAATTGTATAGAAATAAGGATAGGCAGAAAAGATCTAGTTAAATTTTAAAATATGCACTGACAATTAAATGTGTTTCTAGTTCTTCCCTTTGCTGTCCTTTACTCAGAAGGGTCCCAACTCAGCTGTGACAAAAACCTCTCTAAATGTTGCAGTTACAGATGTTCATGTGGAACAGTCACCATCTTTTTGTAGAATGTGAATGGGTCAGGAAAGGTGATCACTAATAAAGAACCTGATATTCTTGCAGTGCCTTGCTCTAGCTTTTTCTGAGAGTATCTTGGCAATCACATTGCAGGCTTTTGGACTTAAGTGTTTCTACTGCTGCTGCCATCATCCTCTCCCAGTAGATGCAGAAATACACCATTTAAAGCGTGAAATAGATTGTAGGATTCCTCTTATCTGCTCTTAAATCCCAAAGTTCCTCTGCTAAAACATCCCTTTGCTAGTGATAAGCGTTTGGGGTTTTTTTTTGTGATGGACAGGTTTGATGTTTCTATACAGGAAAGATTTGCACCTGAAGTCTTGGCACTTTGTACCCAGTAGGCAGCCAAAACCAGGCAGGCATCCCCCTTTGGCTTTGGACACACAAATCCAAGTGGCTTAAGGCCAGGATGAATAAAGAGGAGCTGGAATGGGACCTCTAGAGTGTCTTTGTATGCTTAATTAAGCATTACTGAAATGGTTGAACAGTTTAACAAGTGTCATCCTTCTTGGCCTGCAAACATTGTGGGTTGGAACTGTGCTATGGTGGCTTCCTGAGAAGTAGCAATGGAGATGAAAACCAGGATCTGATTTTTTTTTTTTTTTTTCCAATTTTGAGAGGTTCCTTAGGGATTTTTATTGGTGGCATTAGACTTTTGGACAAATCTCTTCCCAGGAATTTTACCTCTGTGGTGCTGAGCTGTATGGGAACAGAGGCTATTCAATCATTAGAACATTAAACTTACAAGCCTGCCTTTTGCCAAAATCTGTAGCAGAGAGTGGCATGGATCACAGCAAGTTGAAAGAGTCCATGAAGCATAAGAGCAGTACGTGTTTGTTAACTGCTGGGTTAGCAGTCTGCTGCTGCTCTGATCTTCAATTTTCCTGATTTGCCATATGCAATTAACTACCCCTGCAGTGGCACATTTTTAGCATAGATACATTGCTAGCTCGTGATCAAATTCAGCTTCAAAGCACTTTTGAGAGGAATTATACAAAGCTGTGCAGGGCTTAAAAAGTAGCTTTATTCTGCCTCTTTGTTTGTGACAGTGTGTAAAAGATAGTATCAATGAAGCAATGCTGAGAAGTCAGAACCCAGTTCTCATTTTTCTGGCTCTATGAAATGGATGAAAACCAACGTTTTCATTTCAAAGAATGTTGTAGAATTGTAGAATAGTTTGGGTTCAGAGGGACCTTTAAAGATCATCCAATTTCACCTGCCTGCCATGGCAGACCAGGCTGCTTCAAACCCCATCCAACCTGGCCTTGAACACTTCCAGGGATGGAGCACTACTACCACCTTGAGCAACCTGTGCCAGTGTTTCACCATCCTCATTGTAGAAAATGTCTTCCTTATCTTCAATCTAAATAGCCAAGTGCCACCAGAGGTGAATCTAAGCAATTTACTGATAGATACCTGAAAGTTTTTAAGGAGGAGGTTTTGGTGAACATCAGGACTGTTTATTTTTGTTACACCTTTGTCCTGGATATAGCCATGAGAATGGTGCTGTGAGTTACTTGTCTCTCTGCCTGGGCAAAGATTTTGGTGAATGCAATAATGTTGCTAAAAGCCTCAGAATTATCCAGCCACACCAGGGAAAGTTAAGGCAGAATTTTGACTGAGAACAAATAAAACAAATTAAAGATCTTGTCATGGGGAAAATGCTCTAATAGATTTGCTAATTAAAGCAGGGCAGGATAGGGAATGCATGGATGTCCAAGAAGCTGCAGAACACTCCTGAGAGCATTACAACCATCCCTGTTTGGTGGGAGTTTTCACTATTATAGCTGCAGAATTCTGCTTCTCTTGGAAGAAAACTCAGATATGAATTTGGAGGTGGCTTCCAGGAGGAGAGTGCAACAGTATGCAGCTTTGAAACCTGAGCCACCTGAATATTGGCTAGTGTTCCCCCTCCTTTCTCCATTGCATAAGCCTATGCTCTGCTGTCTCAAGCACTTTATCAGTTGTGTGGCCTTGAGTGGAAGAACACAATCAAGTGGAGAGCAACTGGTCTCTTTGGATGGAACCTGGAACACATTGTCTGAATTTGTTCATCTTCCTTTTCAGTTTTTCAGTGAATTCTGGTCTTAGGCTTGCTCACTGTTTCAGAGAATTGAGACTTCTATGAAGATTTGTTAGGAAAAGGCTGTTGGATTCTACAGGTGTTACTGTCCACCTGGCAGGAGTTATCTTGGCATGTTTATGCACTTAAGAACTTTGATTTGCATTTAATTTACCTTTTTTTTTCTAAATACAGTGTCTTGAATATGATTCTGTGTGTCCTGGCAGCAAAGTTTCTGTAATCACAAACTGAGAAAGAACAAAAAGAAGTTTCCTTTGTAATTTACCACATTTTTTTAGTTAAAAAAAAAAAAAATCAGCCCATAAATCCATCCATTTAACTGGACTTAAATCTGTGAATTTAAGAATTAAGGAATAAGGGAACTAGAAACATCTCACATTTTGTCTCTCAATTTCTCAAAGGAAAAAAAAAGAATTGCACTTTAAGGCTCTCCTCTTCCATTCATGCCCTGTGAGTATTGAAGGTGATCTATATCCTAGCTAGCTTCCTTAAAAATTCTTCAAACTGGAGGCTGGAACCTGCCCTGCTGCCCATTTGATAGATGTGTTTTTTCCTTTTCTGCTGTTTCCAAATAGCTCAAACCATTCACTGTTGCAGTCCACAAATCCACATGGACTTGATTATTTTAAAGCTTAAGTTGAGGCTTAAATGTCCACTCTCCAATGTAGGCCTAAGACTTACACCTAAGTGATTTACATGTGTAGGACTCCAAATGTTTGAAAGAATGATGGAAAGTTATCTGTGCTGTAACAGCACTGTCTTGTGTGAGTTTCTTACAGCACTGGCTCTTGTAGAGGTTTGATGTCACAAATGACTAAGTCAGACTTGCATTTTATTCTTTTCTTACTCCCTACTGTCTTTTCTTGCCCTACATCTGCTTTTGACAAATTGTACGTATAGGTTTCTGAAGAAATTGGAAAGGGAGTATATGGTTATAAATTAGGAATTTTTTCTTGTGGGAAAGCAGATGTATCAAATGATGGTTTAAGGGATTATGAAAAAAAAAAATCATATAGCTGGCTGGCACTCTACAGGATCTAAATTTGTGGACTGATGTAAAGTAGTGTGCATTCTAGTTTCTGAATTTAATTGGAAAGTCTTCAATTATTTTTTTCTTTAGTAATAGGTTTGAGTACTTTACTTCCAGGAGCCTCCAGGTCACTTATTGGCAGAAGTGCTCCATTCTATTTTCTAAATCCCATGTAGTAATAATTCTCAATTTAAATTTAGTCTTGCTGCAAACTAAGGTTGTTCTGGCAAATATGACCAGAGGCATTTATTTCTCTTGTGAGAAGGAGCTGTAGTATGTGACTGCTATAATTAATTGATGTATTTATGACTTAAGGTTCTGTACATGAAAATCCAGATGTGTCTGATAGAAAATAGATATTGGGAGTCGATGATGGAACTGCAAAATCATGTATCAACTGTATGATAAAGCTGAGACTCTTTCATTAATGTAAATACAAGCATATGTTATTTTAATGTTGGGGGTTAGGATTTTTCCTTTTGTTTCTTTCTCTGTGGTATTTTGTCCCATCTGTTGCTAAGAGACAATAATGACCAGTACTTAAAAGAGACAAAAGACGTAGCCAAGGGGGAGGGGGAATAGTGCAGCTGGCTGTGCTATTGTAGCTGAGGGGCATTCTCTTGGGAAGGGCAGACATATCTTGCTGCTGTTGTTGTTTGTTTGTCTTGTTATTTATATTCTAGTAAAGAACTGTTGTTCCTTTCCCCATATCTTTGCCTGAAAGCCCCTTAATTTGTAGGTTATAATAATTTGGAGGGAAGGAGGGAATTTTTCCATTCCAAGGGAAGTTCTACCTTCCTTGACAGATCCCTGTCTTTTAAACCAATACACTTAATAGAAATGAACTTGCTACACAAACTAGTAAATCTCTGGACTAATGCATGATCAGGAGAGACTAGGATATTGCAGCGTGTCGTAAAGGAAAGTGCTCCAGTTGAACCTTCAGACTTTCTGCAGGCTTAAAGAGAGTGAATGTGTCATTACAGCACATTCCGAAGTTGTAAAGTCAAGTTATGTTGGACCACTGCACTGTTCAGTCCTGGGAAGTAAGGAAAACTCATTGATCTTGCAAACAAGACAAGAACATTGTGTCAAAGAAATCCTGTAAGGATGAAGAAGTCCAAAACATGGTAACTGTTCTTTCCCCCATCCCCATCCAAGCCAGTATCCAAATTGGGTTGATTGATGGAAGACTGTGTGCTAGAATGGTCTCAAATCTTACAGCCAAAGTAGAAAGTGAGGCGGGGGGTGGGGGGCAGGTAGTGGTTGTTGGAGAAAGGAATTTGATGTAAGACTTGAAAAGCCTTGAGGAAATAACCCAAAAAGCCTGTATTTCAGGAACTTGGGTTCTAGAAAGTGTTGAGGAGAAACGTTGGAATTTTATGTGCTGATCCTCTAGACCAAGTAGGGATGCAGCTTTTGTTAGACTTAGCTTACAGTACATGGATTGCACTTTTAACGTATCCAGCTGTTTTCTAAACTGTCAGAGGAAGGGAGAGTGTTTTGTGTCTTTTTAATCTCCCCCATCTCAGAAAGCAGGTGCTATGGGAACGGAAGTAGAACAGCAGCCTTGTGGATCTCCACCTCCAATCAGTCAGGATGCTCAGGAATTTTAATGTCTGCTTTGCTTTCCGGTTCTTTCCCAGGCAGCAGCATGGAGCTGGCCTGATGCTGGACAATTGCACAGCAGCTCTCAGGCAACAGCAGTAAATCTGTCACACTTCACGTTCCAGTTGCTCTGCTTCTGGCTGACAATGGCTGTGAGCTGCTGCAGACACTGGATGACAACACTGTTGGCTAAACTATCCCTTTAAAAAGGCTGGAGTTTCTGCTGTAACTGGCTTGGCTTTCCCAATTGCTGGAGGAAATTTGGTAGCAGGCCAGTGGCCTCTTCAAGCCCTCAATTAGCTTTTACAGTACTATAGAACTGCTAATTTTAATAAAATACATTAAAAATGAAGTCTTGGGCAATGTAGGAAGAATCCCATGTTGGCTGATGGCATGTAGGTGATGTCACCAGTTGGCTTATTGTTGAGAGTTATTAAACCAAGCAGGATTGTGCTCAAAGCACAGCTTGTGCTGACTAAGCTGTAGCATTGGACCTGCATTTAGCCAAGAAATGGGAACAAGATGTGGTCAGTTAGGGTTGAAGTTTCTCTCTGTTTATTATGTGTATGTTTTAATCCAGATTTATGGCCTCAGCTTGCTGATCTCCATTGGTGCAATCATAATTGCTTCCACCAAAGTCTGCTCGTGCAGAAGTAATAGACAAAATTTCCATGTTGGCATTCTTACAGCTTAGTTTGGATTCCCCTTGTGGGATGACCAAAGATTTCCATGTGGGGACTTTTTTTTGGCTGAGAAAAAAATTTCTGTTGATAGTTGCTGCTTTTGTGACATGAAGCCCCTAAAATTTTAATCTTGGAAGATGTAATTTTGGATGTGGTCATGTTACCATTTTAACGTTCTTAGAACAACAATGGATGTATTGGGATTGAGTCAACCAATATCAGTAATTTTTCTGTCTTGCAGTATAAAAAGCCCTTTTTGGCATCAAGGAAGCAAAGTTTAACTGTGCAAGGAATGAGTGGGTGATGCTTGGCTTAAAAAGAAATCAATTTCTTATTTAAACCAGATTTTATTGCTGAATTATTTTGTACAGGAGTTTTTATATGTTTAGATATATATTATATTTAGATACTGATTCACCCAATTGAACAAGTATTCCACTATATGTATTGTTTTGCAGTCAGTCTCTGTAAATGTTTGTTCCTTATCTTTTGAGCATGGAGAGGTAGATTGTTAATGAGTGTTGATCAAATTACTCTGAGGAACTCACATGGTAAATGACTTTTCTAACAATTTCTCCATTACGTAAATAATCTTTCAATGAGTAGAACACCTTCCAGGAGGTTTTGCTGCCTAAATGGAGTGTTGTGAAAATTTGTAATACTGTCTCATGACCACTTAATGACTAAATTAAGAATGTTCTTCCAGTGTTAAACTGCATACAGAGGAATGGGAAATGTCATTCAGTTACTACTCTTTACCTAAAAGTTTTAGCTTGGGTAAAGCTTTCTTGTATGTAGAAGGAAAACTTCCAGACTTTTGGAAAGAGACAGGTTGGAAGGTGTGGCTGCAGAAGACTTAGATCCTGCTGGATGACATGCCAGCAGAGCTCTGAGCAATGCTCAGGATGGTCAGCAAACCTTGGCTTGTTCCGTAGCCAACAGCCTCAGGATGCGTTCATAAAGGTGAGAGGTATAAGAAGTAGTTCCCAGTAGGATCAGGGCTTCCAGGAGGTCTCAGTTCTTCATTAGGTGTGTTAGACTGAGCTCTTGGGCAGTGCAGGACTGTTGATCTCAGCAGTCTTAGCCCGCTCTCACCCCCTCAGCAGCCAGCAGAGCAGTGTTTCTTGGTACAGGATGGGGTGCAGCTGCCCCTGACCAGCTCTGCAGCTGCTGGTGCTATGAGCAGTTTGAGAAACTCAAGAGAGACCAAAGAAATTACTGAGATTTTTGTTTTAAATTATGCTATGGCTGGTGTTTAGGAGAAGCAACAGTGTCAAGGAACTAAAGGCATCTGGTGACTTAAGTGTATTCATTTAGAATTGTAACATGTAAAAGTCCTTAAATCACAAGTTCTTGTTTATTTATATTACTAGCGCTGTTTGTTTCCATGTATAACTCCTCTCTTTTTTCTAATAAATACAGTAATTTTTACTCTGTGTTAATTTTAAGAAAAATGTTAAATGTCTCTTAGACCTGTTTTTGCCGTCTTTTTCCTCTGGCTGTTTTTTTTTTCCCAATAAATATTGCAAATAATTGATTTCCTCTCTTCACCCTGAAGCCAGGGCTAACGGTCAGTAACGCATCATCATAATGTTTTAATGTTTTCAAACATGATTCAAATAAGAAACTGATGTTTTTCCTAGAGAATGGCCCATAGCATAGTGGGAGATACTGAAGAATGTTTCATGTTCTTGGTTGGGTAGTTGTGTGTTAGCTAAAGGATACTTGCACTTTTTGTAAAGCTGGCCTGTGTTAACAGTGCTGGTGTGTATCTATCTCCTGCTGATTTAACTTAAATGAGATACCTGTAATTACCTGCTCTCTCACCTGCAGCTTAGTCAGCATCTATTGAATTAAAAAATTGAGGGGATTTTGATACTTGATTGAATTTAAAGACTTGGCGGTTTTCTTCATAAACTATGCAAGTTATCACAGAATGGTTTGGGGTTGTGGGACCTTAAAGCTCACCCAGTTCCAACCCCCTGCCATGGGCAAGGGCACCTTGCACTAGACCAGGTTGCTCCAAGCCCTGTCCAACCTGGCCTTGAACACTGCCAGGGATGGGACATCCACAGCTCCTCTGGGCAACCTGTGCCAGGGCCTGACCACCCTCACAGGGAGGAGTTTCTGCCCAGTGTCCCATCTAGCCCTTCCTTCCTTATGTTCCTCATTTGATATTTGGAATGGAAGCTGACAGTCTGAGTTTGCATTCCTGCTGCTGGTTTTGAAGTGTTTGCATGTGTGGGGCACCTTTATCACAGCTGTGACTTTCTCCTTGCAGGCTCCACAGAGCTCAGTGTGCAATTAAACAGACTCAGGTAACTGTTCAGAAAATAGGAAGGGAGATCGAAGAGAAGCTGAGATGTACATCTACAAGGAATGAGCTGGTATGTTTGATTTGTTAAAACCTTATTTTATGGGCTTGCTGATGCATCTGACTGATGTCTTGACTGTAAGCTTTTTTTTTTTTAAACACTTGAAACGTGAAATCTTTCTTTACACCTGTCATTTTAAATGGGAACTCATCTGAGAGCTGTGTAATATCATCAGTTTGAGTTGTGTGAGTTACTCAGATGGACTGATAAATTGATTATCCTATTTTTACCTTTATTTTGTACAATCGTGCTGTCAAAGCATAAACATTGCACAGTGCACGAAAGGTTTTTCAGGAAAAAAAAACTTCTAATGATTTATATGAAACTTGACAGGAACCTGTGGTGGATTTAGAGTGAGGTGAGTCTACTGGCTGTATCTTCTTGCACCCTGACTCCCTTTGGATGAACAGAATTCATGCAAATGCTGTCATTCAAGTGACATACTCATTTTAAACAGAAATTGTGCTAGATCTTACAATGGGTTTTGACATTTGGTTTTGCCTGCTCTCCTCCCCTCCCCAGAGAAGTCTGTTGACATTAGTTTCTGCTTTCTGCCCAGGAAAGCTGATCTTGGTTCAAAGATCAAAGTGGGTTGTGGTGACTTCATTATGTTGATACTCATTGGTATGTGTCAGGTGCCTTGTAAAGGGCACACTTGCAGTGTGAAGTTGATTTATTGCTGTAGAGCAGATTCTGAGTTGAGAGTACTCAGCTAAGTTCCAAAAGTGTCAAACTGGTTCAAGGATTTGACAAAATGGGAAAAATGGGAGCTTGTTTGCCTGCTGTAATTACTGGGGTTGCATTGTAGATGAAGAGGTGAAGAAGTCACCTTCCATCAGGGGAAATAAAAAATGTCTTGTGAGTCATTCCAACCCAGAGCTTCTTTGCCTTCTCCTGGTATCTTGAGTGTTTAACCATAATCTTTTCAGTTATGGATATGCTTGTCCCTCCTTGCAAAGGCTTTTCATTTTTAAGCATCTGAGAGCAAAATTATAATACAATTCCAGTGTGTTTTTGGTTGGAAGGGACCTTAAAGCTCATCCAGTTCCAGCCCCCTGCCCTAAGGAGGCACACCTTCCATTAGACTAGGCTGCTCCAAGCCCTGTCCAACCTGGCCTTGAACGCTTCCAGTTATGGGACAGCCACAGCTTCTGTGGGCAGCCTGTGCCAGGGCCTCCTCACCCTCACAGCCAAGGATTTAATTCCCAATATCCCATCCAACCCTGCTCTCTGGCAGTGGGAAGCCATTCTCCCTTGTCCTGTCATTTCAGGCCCTTGTCCAAACTCCCTCTCTGGCAATTGGGGCTCTAAGGTGTCCTTGGAGCCTTTTCTGTTCTCTAGGCTGAATACTCTCTCAGCTTTTTCTTTGTATCCTCTTATTGTCCTGAAGCTGGGAATTGAATCTAGTAGTGCAGCTTAAACATCTCCAGCTGTTTTTCCAGCTCCTGCCTCCACTTTGTACAGATTCTTACTGCTCACCTTCCCTCTTGCTGGTGAGCCCTCTTCCAGGGGATGAATATGCATTCTGCTGTGAGTGCTGTGCTGTAATTTTTTATGTCCTAGTGAAGCACCGTTCTTAATTTTTGGTCTGGACTCAAAAGAGGAGATGCATCCCACAAGAGGAGCAAGCACAGTGGCACACAGCTGTGTTGCTTTCCTTCCAAAGCAGCAAAATGATTAGAGTCTTTGGGAATGTTTCCTTTGGTAATCTATGAACTCAGTTCTTAGGCAGGTGCTAGTCTTGTCCTGTTTTTTCCTTCCCTTCTGTCACCTTTATGAAACTACTTCTGTGCAATGAAACTTTCTTTTTTTTTTTTTTAAATCTATATTTCTTCCCATAGAAAAAGGAGAGTGAATGTTTACAGCTGAAGATCCTGGTGCTACGTAATGAACTAGAGCGACAGAAGAAGGCCCTTGGTCAAGAAGTAGCTTTGTTGCATAAGCAAAAAATACTTTGCTTGACAGAGGTGAGTGTAGAAACCTTAGCCTAGTTAATGACCAGAATGAAAGTGCAGGTTTCTTTTCTATTTTCATTGTCTGGCTGTAATGTGTTTGTGTTTTTTCTTTATCTGAAATTTGCAGCCAGGTGTAATTTCTTCATTCTCTATGTTACACTGAGTTTTAGACAGCAGTTTCTGGTATCTTGTCTTTAAATAACTTTTTGCTATGACACCTCTCCAAATCAATCTTAAATCTGTGTTTAATTGGCATTTTATGAGAGCATGAGAAGAACTGCAGTATAGTACAGTAAACATTGCCATGATAAAGGGACCTCATAATGTCATGAGGAAGTAGCTGTACCTGTGATCTGGATTCAGTTTAAAGTATTAGGAGACAAAAACCCCTCTTAATATTTTGATATGTGACAGATTAAATCCTCAGTCATCTTGGTTATCATACTTTACTGGGCAAGTCTCCTATAGTGAGAAGCTGTATCATTACCTCTTTGGAGCTCTCCAAGACCAAACTAAACACATTTAATCTTGTTGCAGGATATTTTGTTTTCAATACTTAGTTGAGTCTAAAGTATCTAGTCACTACTAAAAAGGATGGTTTTTACCATGTACTTTATTCTGGCTGTGCAGGTATTGAGACCCCATAATTAGATTACTGTGCTGTGTGGTTGTGAGAGAAAAGATATTAAAGAGGATGAAATCTGATGAGTTGTATTTGGCTGGTGAATGGTGTGTAGTGCATGAAGACAGGTGTTTCTCCTGTGCTGACATTCTCTAGTTTAGAAGCATAATATGAAAAATGGGAGGGTAAGAATAAGTGGAAGATTATTGCCAACATTTTGTCAGTATCTACTTTTAAAACTTTGGATAACTAAGAAAATATTTCATACTATTTTTTTTTCCTGATTCCTCATGTTGCTTAGAAAATGCATTTGGGACTGAATACCAGAAACTTGAAGAGCATAATGAATCTCTGTATGAATTAAGAAAGGAATGCACTGCTAAGAGGTAAAAGGACCTATGTTTGTTCTGTAACTGGAAAAGAAAGATAAGCTTGAGAGCAAGCCATTGAAAATGGGACTTCTGGCACCAAATTCTTCCTCATGTTGCCATAAAACTTCTGTTAAGACATCCCCAGTACAACTTGTAGATATCTAAAGTGATTATTACCAGTGGCAAGTCTAGAAGAGAAGAAAACAGATGCTTGGTTGTCTATGTAGGGTCTGATAGGACTTCTAGGTGTATTTTAGTGTAACACAGCTTTGTAATACTAATTCTTACAGTCAAAATATGTCTATAGGGTATGGTATGCCTGAAAAAAAAATTAGCTTTGTGTGCTGTATTTTTTTTGGGTGGATTTACCTAACTTTTTGGAGGATAGGAGGTGATAATTGGAAAGCTGCAGAAGGGATATGACAGCTCGATACCTGTATTTGGAGCTTTTGAAGAAAATAATGGTTTTGGAATCTCTTTCCCCAAAGAGAACAGTTTTTGAAGACAAACGCCCAGCAGACTATTCGATGCAAGCAGCTGCTGTCGGAGCTATCCTACATCTACCCTATTGATTTGGTATGTTTTCAACATCCTGACAATCTGCTCAATGTGAAATGGCCTTCCTATTTATTACACTGCAAACAAATATGCTTTATTTGTGATAGAATCTGCTCTTTGCTCATTCTGCTTATTTCAGATTTTTCTTACATTTGGTCTTTAGATTGCAAACTTTACAGGGAAGGAGCTTACACCAGCACCTCTTACACAGTGTCCTCTATGACAGTGATATAGCTATAATTTGATGGATGTTGTCCATTTTGTGTATAATTGCATAAAGTAACCCTGACAGTAGGCTGAGGGCACAGAAACGTATATTAAAATGTTAAGCTTCAAAATCTTTTATATAATGAATTAATATAAAGCACTTCACTCTTTAAAAACATTGCATTTATTTTCCAAACTCTATAAGATGTGGATTGAAATTCTGTGTCAGTCACTCTAAGTTTAGTTGAATATTTAGTTTTTTTATCTTTATTTTATTGTTTGTTAGCTTTGTTGTCATATTTTATGCAGGCTTTGGTGTTATGAATGTTACTGTTTTATGCTTACTTTCCACTGTTGATTTTAAATTTCCAGAATAACCAAAAGGATTACTTTGTTTGTGGAGTCAAGCTTCCTAATTCTGAAGACTTTCAAGGTAGCTGCATATTCTTAATGTATTTATTACAGTTAACACTCTTTCTAAACTTTGTAAAATTAAGAAAACTGGTAGCAATAGCTTGGGGTCCATGTTTTTAACCAGAAATAGCTAGACTAGAAGAAAACTTACAAATTATTTATTGGTGCTCCCTAGCTAAAGCTAAGGAGATTTCTTTTGACTCTTAGTAAAGCACCTCTGTGTTTGAAGACTGCATATTGAAACACTGGAACAGGTTACCTAGGGAGGCACTGAAGTCTCCATCCTTGGGGATGCTCAGAACCCAGCTGGACACAGTCCTGGGGACAACCTGCTCTGAGCTGGGGATGAGGACTGTGCCATTCCCAGAGGTGCCTTCCAAACTCAGTAATTCTGGAAAATATTCATGTCTGACCTAGAATTCCATTGGGGCTACTCTTAGTCCATAAATCTTGGTGGGGCAACAGGCATGAATCTCCATTTGGTTTACTGTAGTTACCGGTGAACTTGGCAAATAAATACATTGCAAAAAAAAAGCGTGGATCTCTCCGACAGTATGGAGTACTTTGCAAGTGACCCTCTACTTTAACTGTCAACCCTCATCCTATTGCAGAAGCAAATATATCATGTGCCTGCCTGTATAACAGTTGTACAGGTAACTGCATACATTCATTTACAAATGTTTGACTTGAACTGGAAATTCACTGAAATCCTCTTGAGGATTTCTTGCCCCCAGTACTTGTTCACTGTGGTTTCTTGAGCAAAAACCTCCATCAGTTGTCTAACTCTTTAAAGCCAATCCATAGTAATTAACTTGTACTAATAATATGTATATTGGATGCTCAAATATTGAATAATCTTTAAAACTAATTAATTTGTCGGTAGGACAAAAATCAGTCTATTGCTTTGTTTCCCTGATTGCATTGAATGTGGTAATGAACTCAGTTTGCTAACTCTTGAAGAATCAGTGGTGTGCCATCTTCTGGCCCGTTTTCAGTTTCTTGGTATTAATTCATTGAAAATGAATTACTAATTCTTTATCCAAGTCTCCAGAAGTATTGTATTCTGAGGAAGAAGTGCTAAGCATTCAATTTAGTGAAATAGGCAGTTAAATTTGAAACCCAACTGTCTGGCATGGATCTTCTCTGACTCAGTAGATACTATCTTTTAAAAATTTAGGTTTCTGAAGGATCAAAAAAAAAAAAGCCAGTTTTGAACAAGTTTTGAACCTTTTTTATGAAATCTATATTGACAGGAGTGTGACTTAAATACATATATTATGACAGACCCTGATAGAGCTCACTATGGTTGTTGAATATCATTAGAAGCTTTCTTGAAGGTCCTCTGTTTAGCTGGTTTCATGGATGCATTGGAAGGGATGACTATTGCACTGTCTGTATCCCTTAAAAATAATTTAAAATAGAGAATTTAAAAGAGAAAGGAAAAGCCTTTATGTGGCTAAAATATGTAGTTTCAGTTGCAAGATGTGTATTCCTGGCAGGTGAAGCTTTAAGGCTGAAACCTTAAATGTCAATTTGAAAATGATACTTTAAAACAATGGGTTAATCTAAGTTTTTCCAGCTCTTGGGAGAGAACAGAGCTTATAGCTTGAGGTCAGTGTCTCTCCAACTGATCTCACTCGTGAATAAAGTTGAGGAGGAATGCAACTATCCCCTGATCCCACTCACACGTGTCAACTCCATCCAGAGAAACGCAGAAAGCTTAGTACTTGAGTTTTGTCTTGGGAATTTTGTTTCACTTTTCCCATCTCTTCTTTACCTTCCCCCATCCTGGCAGTGTAGCTTTGAAAGCAAAATTTGCAGGAGAGCAAACCATCACCAGTTTTCTGTGTCTCGTCACAAGAGGCAAACACAACACAGTAAAGTGCAAATGCTTGTAAAGCTCTCCAGAATGACTCCAGGCCTCCTTCTGTCCTTGAGTTCTGACTTCTGAGGGCTACATTAATTGTTGTTATGTGAGCAATAAAGATGGATACTAGGATTCAGTGGATACAATTAATAATAGAATCTTTTTGTTATTGACAGCAAAAGATGATGGAAGCATCGCTGTTGCCCTGGGCTATACTGCTCACCTAGTTTCCATGATATCCTTCTTCTTACAAGTGCCACTCAGGTATCCTATAATTCACAAGGGCTCCCGGTCTACAATCAAAGATAATATAAATGACAAGCTGACGGAGAAAGAGCGAGAGTGAGTATATTGTAAATACACGGATCTACTTTCTTCAAAACAACAAATCAGCACCAAAAAATCCTCATCTGAAACAGTTTTGGGTAGTCTGAGGTGATAGGAAATTTGTAGTTACTTGTTCCTGCTTTCAGTAGCCATGGAATAGTCGTTGAGTTTCTCTTGTTGGAATTTTGGGGTGCAATACAGTAACTTAGATTTTCTATTCTGGGTCTGTTGACACATAAATGGCTTTGGTTTGGCATCCAGTAATGCTAGAAAAACTTAAATAGTGTTTAATGAGTTTTGGTTTTATTTGGAAAACTTGAATTTGATGTCTGGTTATGGGAATAAAATGCAGATAGCAAGTGTAGTTTCACTGGAGAGCTGCTGCCAATGCTGGAATAGTGGTTGATAAATGGGAGAAAACAAAAGGCTTTCTTTTAACACAGAGTTTTTTAATTAATTGAAAAAGCCCAGTAACCTGCCACCTACTGTAAATGAGCTGAATATTCAATGTAGAGCTTTTCATTTGTTCTGTAATCATTGTCTTTGAACATGTAGCTACACTGTTATTGTTTTCCTTCTAGGAAACAATTTTGCTGTCTTCAAAATTCTCTCTCTGAATGGCTTCAGCATTTTGGAGCTTTGCTTATTTTCCCACTGTCTTTGCACCTGTGTGCTCTAAGAGAAAATTACTGGCAGCTACTGGTTAAGATTTCCTTTGTAGCCTGAAACCACTGAACTGTCAGGAATGCAGCAATGACCATTGGTGGGAGGCCAACTGCTCCATTCAGACTCTGGGCATAGGCAAAATTTGCCCAGAGAGTTGATGGACTACCTGTTCCTGGAAGTGTTCAAGGCCAGATTGGATGGGGCTTGGAGCAGCCTGGTTTAACTGAAGGTGTCCCTGCCCTGGCAGGGAGTTGGAATGAGATGTAAGCTTGAAATCTCTTACAACTCAGGGGTACTGCAACACTGTGTGTGTGTATGGATGGCTGCAATCAGGCTTGCAGCATCAGTAACTTCATTTTTCCACAAAAGTTTGAAAAAGGAGCAAAGGAAATGACTGAGGAGAAATGAACTTGTTCAGTGTAGCTGACTCTATTGAAGGAAGCTGTGAAAAGCCAGATTCTTCTCTTTGGAAATACACAGTCAAAATATTACAACATTTTAACACGAATTCCTCATAATCCAAGTAAAGATGGAAGGGTTTTATTGTGCTTAGTTGACAGGATTGGGATGCTTGAAAGTGTCTGATTTCTCTTTGAAAGTTAGTGACTTTTGGCAGGGCTGGCAAGGTAATTTGCCTTAAGATTTAAACTTGCTGAGGTCTTCCTGTTTTGACACCATAAAACACAACTATATAGTTATGTCTTGCAAAGTAATTTTGATACCATTTTAATAACTTGTCTGAACACACTTACTGGATACCTTGATAGAACATAGACCTGTTTTGCTTCAGTGTAGTTCTTGAAGCAGGTATCATGCTCCTTCCTGTACATCACTTTGAGAAGGGTTGCAAACTAGAACATTTGTATCTTGAAAACTAGTTTCTGAGTAGTAGAGCTCCGTGTGTGGGTGTGTAAAGATTAATTCAATTTCCTGCTCTCTCATACAGATTGGAAGGTTTAGTCCTTCGTGCCACAGCCTTCCAAACTCTTGTGACTTAATACTTGATTTCACAACAGATTTCTGAAAAGGAGAGAGTTCAGCTGAGTAAATGAATCCCTGTTGGGCTATTTACCTGTGTTGTGCAAGATTTTTTTCAGAATTAGCTCCTGCTGGAGATCTTCTCTTCCCAGCTATTGGAGAAACAATCTTATCAACTCCAAGGTCTTATGTCAAATGTCTTAAATTACAGTTTTTCTTTCTAAACTAATAGATCATGTTTCTCCCTTGCTCCTAATTATGTTGAGAACAGCAGTTAACACGCATTATTAAATTTCTTTATTTCAGTTACCTGTCCTTTTGCAGCTTTTCAAACTCCAACATAAATTGTTGAGTAATTGCAGTGATATAATCCCTATATTTGATCTTTACTATAACACATAGCTTCTTCATTACTGACTGGCTTATACTTACATACTTGGCTTTTGGTTTTGGTTTTTTTTTTCATTACAGGGTGTTGCAGGTTAGGATTTTTCCTTTTTTTTTCTTTCTCAGGAGATTTTTCTCCCATTTGTTGTCCAAGAGTTGGGAATGACAGATACTTAAGAGAGACAAATGATGTGGCCAGTATGGGGGAGGGAGCGCAGTTTGCTTCTGTCTCTTAGCTGGGAGGTTTTCTTTTGGGAAATGCAGAGATACCTCGAGAATTGGCTGGGAGTCAGGGGCTGGGCTCAGCTCTCACTCTCTCTCTCGAGCAGAGCAGAGACAGTTGTGTTTTGGTGCTGGACTGCTGCTGCCCAGGGGATTCACTGCTGCTGTGGAGTTTCTTCCCCTTTCTGTGAGTGAGCCTCTGCTCACAAGAGCAGCTGTTGAACTGGGACCTTTTCAACATCAAGCCTCAAAGGAAGGGAACTCTGACCCCTGTCTGGAGGGAGCGTCTCCCGGCTGCTTGTGAAAGCCTGGCTGCTGCTGCCTGCCCTGTTGTTTTCTGCCGATGCTTCCAGCCTTTTTGCTACACTTCAACTCCACAAGTGGTGTCTGGTCCCTGCAGCTCCTGTCACTGCTTTGGAGTTTTTGCTACACTTGTTTTACCATGCTGGGTGCGCTCGCTTCTGCTGTTTGAACCTGCTGCTCTGAGGTTCCTGCTACAGCCCATTTCGCCATCCAGAAGGGCACTGGGGTCGGGTTCCTGACGTGAGTTTGTAAAGGAAGGCCCTTTCCTCTCTCTCCCATCACCCTGCCCGCCATTACCACATGGTAATGATGGCCGAGTGCGCCACAGCGCCCCCTGCAGGCTCGGAGGAACCACGGCCCTGCCCTGCCCGGCCGGGAGCCGGCAGCGCCCCTGCTGGCTGTGACCGGAACTGCACCGAGGGGAAAGGGCCCACGGCCCAGAGAGGGCTGTGCTGGGGATTCTGGTTCTGTCTGTTATTGCTGCTGCTGCTGCTGTTTGTCTTGCGGTTAATCCTTTTCCCATATCTTTGCCTGAAAGCCCTGTAATTTCAAAGTTACAGTAATTTGGAGAGAAGGGGTTCATGTTTTCCATCCCAGGAAAGTTCCCACCTTCCTTGGCAGGCACTTTTCCTTTAAATCAAGACACAGAGTTTATCTGAGGTCCTTATTAGGAATTTCTAGAAATTGTTTGTTGGGGGAAATAGCTGAGGTTTTCACTCAAGAGCAAATTCATAAGTACAGCTGTTTGTTTTTAAAGTTATACTGCATAAAGATGTTACTACACTGTCAAGTTTCTTTACCAACCTTTCTAAGCCCTCCTGTTGAGCTTTTGAGAGCTTTCAGAATGTAAGTAGCTTAATCTGCTTCAGATTGGTTTACTTGCATGATCCATGTCACTTATGTGAGGACCTTGAGAACTTACAATTTTTTCTGCTACAATAACTGTTATATTGGGACTTTGAAGTAGGAGGCTGTGGTGAGAAGTAAGCACTTGTCTGGCCACAGTATTGAATGTAGTAGGAAGTCTACAATGAAGTACATAAATGAAGTATAGAGTGACTGCCGGTAGCATATATGATCAGCCTTGTAATTGTAGGGATATTTGTGCTTGTAATCTGCTCAATTTCTGTTCCTCTTTTGTATTCCAAAACCTAATTTTGGTACTATCAAAATGCTCTGAATTTTCTCCTATGATGTCTTCTTCTATGACGTTTTGAATTACTATTCTAAGGCAAGAATCTGATTTTTACAAAATTTCTCATTAATTCACTTCTTCAGTGGTGCCTTCCAACATCTCCAGAATGCATGCAATATGTAGGAAGAAAGACTTCTCAGACGTCCTGGAGTCTGAAAGATTTCAAAGCAATGAGTGCCCTTTGAAACTGACTCAATTTGTGCCAGAGAAGTTTTAGGTTGGATATTCGGAAATATTTTTTTCTCTGAAAGTGTTGTTCAGCTCTGATCCAGTCTGGTACAGTGGAGTCAACATCCGTGGGGGGATTTAAAAGCCATGTGGAAGTGGGACTTGAAACATGGGTTAGTGAAGGCCTTGGCAGTGCTGGGCAAGTGGTTGGATTTGGGATGTTCTTAAAGATCTAAGAACCTTAATGATTCTGTGATTCTATGGATATGTAACTCCCAAATTAAAGCTACTTAGACAGCAACATGTTCCTCTCTCCAGTGAGGAGCAAGCTTGCTTGCAGAATAAATTGCCTAAATTCTTTGGCAGTATTCTGGTGGAACTGAAACCTAGCACTTCATCACATGCTGAACAACAGAGTGAGAATGCTAAGATGAAACTATTTCTGATATGTTTTGATACTGTGTCTCTCAAGCCCTATATTTAATGCTTCTGTTAGTCTGCTCCCAGATTTTAATAAAGAGTGACTCCCAGCTTAGGACAAAGTAAGGGTTGTTGTGGCTGGAGTGAGGCATACATTGTGACAATCCCTATGTTGGTGTTGCTGCTCGTGTCAGAGTATTTTTGAGTATAAACAGCTTGGAAATATATATATTCCTCTAAGAAGAAAAATAGGGGGTTTTAAGTTTAATCACCTTTCTGGTATGCTTTGTATATCTGGGCAAGTGAAATGCACATTCAGACAAATTATTTATGTTGAATTTTTGCACTGTCACTCCTACTATATCTCAAAGACTTTCAAGAGCTCTTACTTCCCTGCTAGGTAACTTAGACATGGAAACTATTTCAAAAAATAGTTTTACTAACATTATTTCTCTGTAATAATAGTACTGAGAAATCAAATAGTACACAAAATCTGATGGATGCTACACCTTCTTCCCACCACAATGTGTTAAGGGAAGACTAGTAGGAGCAGTAGTAATAACGTGGCCACTTCAGAGTCATACTTCAGGTTGAGGAAAAAATGAAGGGGTAGAAAATGGCATCAATGCCTAAAAAGGTTTTATATTTAAAAGGTAGCAAGAACATTTTCATTTGCAAGCATAGCTTCTGGAGTACTTAAAGGCATTGCAGAGTTGTCTGATCTCCAGAAAGGGCTTTTTCTCCTTTTTTTTTTTTTTTTTTTTTTTTTTGACATATTTTTAAATATTGAACTTGTTGGTTTTCAGTGTTATAAAGGCCAAAAATATATATAAAATATTAAGATAAGCAAACAGGACCCAGACAGTAATGGAAGAAACCTGATCTAGTCTGGTACATTTCTTGCAGGAATATTTGGCATTAGTTGATCTGAGATAACAGTAAACAACTGTAAAGGTTTCCTTGGCATTTTGTAATTTATAAAAAGACTATTTTTTTTTCTTTCACTCTGCCTGACAAACACAGCAAAGGCCAAAGATTCAAACAGCTACCATGCAAGTCTTGGGTGTGTACATTGAGGCATCTGACATCTTTGCAGTTGTTTTATGACTTTGGTGTACCTCAGGAGCCAAAAGTTGTATGAAATGGTGTAAGGGGGAGTGAAATTAAGCATGTTACTATAGGTTACTTGTCCTGTCTAAGTACCTTTTGTTGTCATTAAAATAGGAAGCATCTGTCTATTGTAATACTGGGTCCTCATAGAAAACAGGATTAAAATATAGCTAAATAATAATAGCTAAAAAGGATAATTTGTTCCTGAACGAATTTCCTGGAAACTATTTCTCTGGTGTGGAGTGGCACCTCAAGTTTGTCTTTTTCTGCAGCTCAGTTTGATCGTTATTGAGAACCTCAAGCATGTCAGAAGATTGAAGTGATTAGTCAGTTTTTGTCTTGATGTTAGATTTTTCTAGGTGCTGGTATTTTGAAGGCCAGTTTGATTTCATTACTGTAGCCCTTGTGGGAAGGGCAAATGTATAAATAAAAAAACCAGGTCACTCTCCACTGGGATGGTGCAGGCTTGTTGCACCTGAAGAGTGTATCAAGCATGAACCAGAGGTGTCCTTCTTGGGTCTTCAGAGTGGTTCTTGATGCTTTAAGGATGCAAGGTGTTGTGTGAGTTTATCTTAATACAACTACAGTTGATGTTCAAGGTCTGTAGCACCTTCCTGTGTGAGGAATGTATCTCCACTGTTTGTTGATGGAACCTTGAACTCAAACCCCAGCAGACTGGATTACTCCAGTTTGGGGTGCTTTTCATTAGTTCAGGGAACCAAATTTCAGAGAAGTGGAGATGATTTAAGTAAATTAGGCAGGATATATTCTGAATCTGCACATACTCAAACAATTATTTTGATACTTCGGTGTTTTATTTTAGATCTACTCATTTGCACTGCACAGGAAAACTAGTATGTTGTGTGTGGTTCATGCAGTGTTAAATCACAAAAAGTGAGTTACTGACAGTGAAGTTCTGATGTAAAAAATTTCTTTTCAGACCTCTGAGTAAAGTAAACATATGGGATTCCTTGCCAGTTCTGCTCCAAAAATTATCTGCTTCCAAATTATCTTTCTTGATGTATTGTCTTTAATTTCTTTTAAGTGTGGCAAGCTGGAATTGCAAATAAGTGAAGATAAGTGTTGCTGAACTAGCCTAAATTTTGGAGCATTTGCGATCCACTTGTTGAATGAGCATAATCTGTAAGTCATCTTCCTTATTGTGGCCTTACTCCAGTTTGGAAGAATGGGAAAATCAGGATTTCAGCTGCAGTACAGACTTAGTACAGCACCACTAAGGTTGTTATTGCTCTGTGCCTGGTAACAGATAAGTCACTTGCAAACAAAGCAGTCTGAAAAATCAGAACACAAGCACGTGAAGAATAACTTTTCACTGATGTTAAGATTTTCCAGCTCAATTGAGAAGTCTTTAATCATATTTGGTACTTTGGCTGAGGTAATGAAATGGCAGCTTTGGGAAGAAATCTTGGCAAACTTAAATGGAGGGAGATGGTTGCTTGAGAAATCTAATAGCTATCAAAGAGAAGTTGATTCTTTGGGGTAGATTGAGTGTGTGTTAAGGGTTCAGCTGTATTGCTCAAAGAATGCTTTTTGCCATGAACTTATCTTGAACTGTATTTTTGCCTTCTACAATTCTTGAGGATATTTAGCTAGAATCCTGCTTATTTGATTCTTGATTAGCAAAACAATGCTTTTGCCTTCATTGAGTCAGCAGATACTGGTGTATATAGATAAAGAATGAGATCAGGTGTTGTTTAATGAATTTATATGCTGTTAACACTGTTTCTGGGAACTGGAAGTTTTTACATGCTCCTGGCCAGTCTGAGAAAACAGATTTTGTTTACTGCAGTAGATGAGACCACTGACCCTGGACATCTGAGACCAGCTGAGAAGTGTTTTTGTGAAGACATGCTGGTCTTAATTTACTCCATTGGAACACTATACTCCTGTTGAGATTTTTTTTTTTCCCAAAAGTGTTACTTCATTTTTTTATATAAGCAGGGACTTGACCTGTATGAAGTGTCTTCCAGTTAAAAATGATCCTTCAGTGGCAGTGAGATTTAAAGTTCTGATAGCAAGGTTGTCTTCTCTGTCCTTACATATAGTCCATATGTTGTGACATCCATCAATGGTTTGTATGGTGCAAGACTTGAATCCAAGCTGAAATATGTCAAATAAATGCCTAATTTACAAGAAGCTGTCAGTGTCACTGGCTCCATGGATTCTTCGCTGTGATTTTGAGGTGTTTGAAATGATTTGCTGAAGCAGTAGAATGATACTCTCTTGTACAAATTGGTTACTGTCTTGTCAGGAACTGCCTTTCATAATCTGGATCTTTTATTTTCTCTCAATAGTGTGTACATACTGAAGCTATCGTGCATTCCCCAAGAGCAAGGTCACAGCAGTTACACTTATCACAGAAAGATGCTTCTGCTTTTGATTATCATCATCTGAACTGTTCAGAAAAGCATTTTGAAAATACATTTCATAAAGTTAAACGAATGTTTTCTTTTCCCAGTGAACTAATTATTTTTGTATTATGTAAAGCTTGAATGGGGGTATGCGTTTTCCTCATGGCAGTCTGTATTTTTGTCATCAAATTTGTTTTACAAGTGTAGCTTTTTCTGTGAAGCAAGAACTCAAAACCATACAGTAATCCAGTCTGAATTGGCTTGTGATTTATTTATGTCTTAATCTGTAATTACAAGATTTTTTTCTTGTCCTTTTTCTGTCTTTCCATTGAATTTTGGATCTTCTGCAGAAGATCTGTGCAGTCGCTGCTCTGAAGCTGATAGACCTGTCGTGCAGCTTATCTGAGAAGGAAACAGGTTTTAAAGCTGTGCAGCCAAAGCTTCTTGCACCTTGATCTTCAGGTGGAGTGCTAAGATGTTAGGAATGCTGGATATTTTGGTGCTTGTGGCTCTTGATCAGCTTATTTATCCTAGTATTTGATTTGAAGTGTCTTGGGAAATTGATCTCAAGTGAGCTGTATGGACAGTGGTGGTCCTTCTCACTTAAAAGGCTTTCAGGGTTTAATTTCTTCTAGTTCAGAGAAGCCCCAGGACTTTTAAATAAAACAAGCTTCCTCCTCTGGATACAACATTCCATTACAGTGAGCAAACAGGATGTGGTTAGGTTGGAGGGAAAACACTAGTTCTTTCCTAGCCTGCCTGCCCCCCCCTGCAGACCCCAAAAGGGGGTGAGGCAGAAATAACTCAAACTCCAGTAAATATTTAAACCTTTTCTTGTACACTCCTCATACTTCAGATATATCAAACAAGAACTTTTGACTTTTTCAGGCCATTATCTTATTTGGATTTTGCTATTTAGTCCTATCCTTGTGTAGTGTCCTATCCATGGTCTAAAGCTTAAAACTCTTTTTTTTTTCCCCTTAACTGTCCCATTTTTAGTAGTGTTGTGTGAGACACAGTTGTTCCCCCAAATCTGATAGATGACTCTGCTATGACACGAGTAACTTACAGTCACAGAAATTGCAGCAGTTCTTTATCTGTATGATAGTGAATAACTGGGTTTCAGCTGCATTCTGCCAAGTCTACTCTGCAGTCATTCTGCTTGCTGTCCTTGAAAATGTGAAGTGAAAGAAAAAGCCAGGTTGAGTTTGTTGTCTGACAAATTTGACATAGTTGGGTAGGAAGTATCAAAGATAGTGTAAATACAGTGATGTGAAAATGTGGTGGTGTCAGCTAAATTTTATCTTTGGACTAAGATTCCAATCTGCACTTAACTACTGGGTAATGTCATGATGTCCAAATGGACAGCAGTGATGATTGATGTTCTCATGCTTTGGAATTGTGACCAGCACTGTTTAACTTCTAAGTCAATGACATGGACAGTGAGATGGCGTTTGGCAATGACACCAAGCTGTGTGGTGCTAGAGGGAAGGGATGGCACACCAGCTGTGTAGTGCTAGGGGGAAGGGATGGCATGCAGAGGAGCCTGGACAGGCTGAAGAGGTGGGCCTGTGCCAGCCTGGTGAAATTCAGCCAGGCCAAGCGTGAGCTGCTGCACTGGGATTGTAGCAATCCCAAGGACAAGTTCAGGCTGGGTGGAGAACAGATTGAGAGCAGCCCTGAGAAGGACAGCTTGGGAAAATGGCTGGATGAGAAGCTGGACATATCCTGGCCATGTGCACTGGGCTGATCCCACAGCATGGAGCAGTGTCCTGCTCTGCTGAGACCCCACCTGCAGAGTTGCCTCTAGCTCTGGGGTCCAACATCAGAAGGATGTGGAGCTGCTGGGGTGAATCCCCAGGGGCAGCCTCAAGAACTGAAGGCTCCGAGGAGACCTGAGAGCTCTTTCCAGTTCATAAAAGGGCTCCCAGAAAGCTCCAGAGGGATTTTAGGCAAGGGCCTGGCCTGACGGGACAAGGGAGGATGGCTCCTCACTGTCAGACAGCAGGGTTAGATGGAATATTGGGAAGAAATTCTTCCTGTGAAGGAAGTGAGGCCCTGGCAGAGGTTGCCCAGAGAAGCAGTGGCTGCTCCATCCCTGGGAATGTGCAGGGGCAGGTAGGACAGAGCTTGGAGCAACCTGGTCTAGTGCGAGGTGTCCCTGCCCATGGTAGAAGGTTGGAACAAGATGGGTTTTAAGGTCCCTTCCAACACAAACCATTTTGTGATAATTAGGGGTCCTTAAAGCATAAGTGTCCTAATTTAGTTCGTAAAGCTGCAAAAATTACTGGTCTGTAAAGTTCTGAAATCACTTGCAAAGTTAAGGCTATGTAACATGATTCCAAACTAGATTTGGAATTTTACTTAGATTTGCCAAATGAGATGTTATATGATATTTAAATTGTGCCACACTTCAGCCTGTGCAAGACAGTCAGATGTGATGTGTAAAAACCATTATTTTACTAACTTCTTCCCTTAAAAGCTTTCTGAAGTACAGATTAAACTTTGAGACTTTAATATGATTGGGGATATGGCAGAGGCCTGAAGAGAAGAGAGAATGAAAGATCTAAAACATATGGTGTATTACCAAAGTAGAAGCAGGTGAAAGCAGTTAAAAATGAAGCAATTTCATGAGCTTTAAAAAAAGTTTGTGTTAAAGGCAGGTGGTTAATAGACAATAAAAGTGAGCCATCAGTATGTTGGTACATATGTGATATTTCTGGATGCAGAGTTCATAAATCACAGAACACAACAATAAATGTATTTGGACTTGAATTCGTAAGAGATACTTGAGGTCTGAAATAAATGTGTGGAATAAGGATTCTTTCAACTTTTCTAACATATACCATCTGCCCGAGACAGGAATCCTATAGTGTTCATCAAGCACCAAAGTGACTGTGTAAAACAGCTAAAGAAGAGCTAAAGATACAAAATTAAATGAGATCCTGATGGCTGATGAGTACTTGTTGAGGGTCAGCTGGAGAAAGGAGGACAGTGCAGAGTTTTTAGTGGTTAGAGTAGAATAAGCACAATTTATTTCAGTTGTAAGAATGGTCTAATGCTTAAAACGCTACAAATAGTCTAATCATAGTTCTAGCTTTGAAACAGGCCTCTGGTTTTCCAGAGCCAATATCTGTGGGCAGCTCTAAAAGTTCACTTTTTCTGTAGTCAGTTTTCTGGTTTTTGAAAACATCAGTATTAGTGAGCAGTTTTGGTTGAGGACACTATATTAACAAATCGTTGCCTATGCTCTTACCAAAGCCAGGGGTTTTAACAGTCAGTAAGAGAGGGGTTGCAACCCTTTCTTTTGTTAAGTCAATTATACTCCTTATAAGGAAAAAAAACCAACCCAGAATAGATTGTGGATATGAACTGCAGGCATCACACCTCGAACTATGAAAATGAAAAGTCCTTGCAAGAGGCTTTTTCTCCATCTGCCCCTGAAATTTCTTGGTTTTACTTTCAGCAGCACATGAACACAGTCGTCTTCATTACATTTTGAACCATGAAAAATACTTAAATTAACAATGGAAGGTGACTTAACTTTCCTAACCCTAGGAAGGATGAAGTTTATTTTGAGGAAAGTGTTAAAACAGCTGAGTGTACAGGGCAGTTTGAACTTGCCTTAGAGGTGATACATTAGGATTCCTTGTGCCTGTAGCTTTATGATTGCAGGATAATCAAATTGTATCTGGATGAACAGCAACACAGAGCAGTGGCTTGTGGTCTCATGGGGTGGGCTGCAGCCTCTGGATCAGATTCCTGCAGGGATCCCATAGAATTCAGAGCCAGCTTCTAGCAGAAGTGCCTTCAGGCCCCTAGACAAACACAACTGGCAGAAGTGTTCATCTGAAATCCTGCCTGCTGCTCCTGTACTGACACAAGGCCCTGAATGTGTTTAGATGTATTCAGGACTCCTTTTTGAACTGCAAATTGGAATTTGCCTTGGTTTGACGCTGAGATTTCTGTTCAGCTGTTTGCATCTGCATGAGTCACGTGGAGTGGAAATGGACAACCAGCCACCATTGGTTTTTCATACTGACTGGCAACACATATTGGCATATATTGGGTTTCTCTTTTTTAATAGAAAGACTTTTAAACCAGAGTGGATGATTTGGTATCCTGTCTGGTCTTTGCAACTTTGATGTGATTTACTGTACTGAGATTATACATTAAGTTTCTTAGTTATGTTTGTTTATGTTTACAGAGTGTTCTACTTGAGTAAATACCTCGGTAGAATAAAGTCTAATTAGACTTTAACAAAGTAACAGCTCCCTGAGAGTCCTGCTGATGGTGTAGTTGGGTGCCTTTAAGCTTTGATACCTACCAGAATGATACTGTTAATGCAAATATTGAAGCTATTTAAAAACTTAGCATTTGCAAAGTGTTGTGAGGTCCTTGAACTCAAAACTTAATTCCATTGTTGATGGTAATGTGCTGGTTTTGTAGTTTCAGTGTGGATTACAGGTAGACTTTCAGCCCTGTTTTTTATTTAAACGTCTGACTTGGTGTTACTTTTCCCCATCAGGGTAACTGAACCAAGCACATAACCTCTGCTTCGCTTTTTCTTTTTTTTACAACTCTATTGAGCCTTCACCTGCTCACACTTGTTTCCTTACTCATCAGCAGATCCTCCATATGTTGAAATATTTGAATATTAGGTGCCTTTGATAGAAAAGCAAATTTTAAGCTGAAGAGTTCTTTATTCAGTAGCTAATGTCTGCTTAGAAAGTGTGGCAGGAATAAATAGGGAACAGATCGAAATAAAGCGGTGGATAATGGCTTGCTGAAATTAAGATTGCAGGTAGAGAGGAGGGGCTTGCCCTCTTAGCAGGAGAGATGGGAGAGAGGTCAAGTGGGTGAGGATGAAGTAAGGTTAGGGCAGATGAATAGTCATCTCTATTCAGAGCTCCTCTAAAATGAAGTTATTTGGAGATGATTAAAAGTGTCTTTTATCTGCTTCTATTATTTTGGATTTATTTTATTTAATTTTTTTTTTCATCTGTGAGAAATGACAGCATCTCTCCTTGTGGGGCTGGGAGTGCTTGGGTCTTGAACATAATAGTGTTGGTTCACTAGGGGAGAAACTGTTCAGTCATTCTGGCATCACCATAGAAAAACACAAGTTTTGTCCAAAGTAACGTGCCATAGAAGGGAATATGAGCTATGTGCATAAAAATGTCCTGCATGTGTTTTGTGGTTTATTATAGACATGCATTATGATGCAGCTGGGTAACACTGGTCATCTGACTTGTATCCCAGTGAGCCCTGTAAAACAGAACATGACTCAAAAAAAAATAGTCAAAATTTAGTGTTTGTCACAGTCCTATTGGATTAAATAAGCAAAGGATGAGACTCCCAAAACAAATGTAAGCTTTTAAGATCAAGAATCTTCTTTATGTTATCTTGGACCTTCAAAGCACGTATTGACCATCTGGTTCAAATCAGTCTGGTGTGCAGTTTGGATCACTCTTATCCAGAGTTCTCCACGTCTGAATTCAAAGTGGGGCTTGTTTAATTTCAGCATCTTTGGCACAATTCTCACATATCCTAAAGCCACCTTTATGCATGCCTGCTGGCTGATTATTCACTAATCTCTCCTAGTTCTTGTGCTTTTCCCCAGTACAGGCTCTTGTCATTGCTGACATGTCTTGAAAGCAGTGGAAACACCAGGTGCAAAAACAGCTCTAAGTGGGGTAAACCTGTTACAAGTTACTAAACATGATGGGTTTTTTTTTTTTTTGCATCAGGTTAATGTTCTCTAAACCACGATCTTCTTTACAAGTCACTATTAAAACTACTATTGCTGTATTGCCTGTCTCTTTGTATACAGAAATTGATAATCCTCTGTAAACTCAGATTGTGTTAGCACTGTATCTTAAGAAGTCTCCATGCTATTGAAATGTCATTTTCTGTAGCTGTATGTAAATGACAACATATTTTTACAAAGGCACATGTTGACCCTCATTGAGCAGAAGCTGTTTTGTTTATAATTCCCGACTGTTCATATAGCAGGTGTATGGTTTCCTAGAGTATGTAAGTACTACTCTGAGGGGACCAGAGCTCAACTTCTGAGCTCTGTTCTGGACTGACAACAAATTTCCAACACTTGATAAGTTCTCTCAGATAATCTTTTCTGTTGATTATAGAAAGGATATCTGTAGGTTGTGTTTTTTGATTCTTTTCCCTAAACATATCATACTCCTTCAAATTTTTTATCTCAGAATTAGTATCTGTGTTTTGCTTTAAAGGAGCTCAGTGATTTTTTTTCCTCAAATATATCAGCAAGAATGGAAAGAAGGAAGGTGCACTTTGGAGTAGAATAGGTAGGCAGATGCCATTTTGAATTTTATTATGTGTTTTGTGATTACAAAATCACTAAAATAGTGTTTTTCAAAAGTATTTAGTATAACAATTCTTACACAGCAGACACAGCTTTTTGCAGCACACCAAAGGGAGAGACTAAGCTTACAGTCAATGCTTTTCTGTGGAGTGGGGAGGAAGAATTTCACTCAGGGAGGCAGCAGTTCAAGTTGGGTTCAGTTATACTCACTGAAGCACTATATAAAATGTTTGGGTTCTTCTCCCTTGAGTTTATTGCTTGTGACCAGGCTTAATGGGCAAGAAAGATAAAACACTAAGAGAGAGGCATAAAATTCAGTAATATTTTTTCTTGAGTTATAAATGTGTATATGCAGAGGCATCCACTGACAGTTTTCAAGACTTTTGTTTAAGTGATTATGTTGTGAAAGCTGACCTG
Source organism: Muscicapa striata striata (assembly GCA_030060385.1). Taxonomy (NCBI): domain Eukaryota; kingdom Metazoa; phylum Chordata; class Aves; order Passeriformes; family Muscicapidae; genus Muscicapa; species Muscicapa striata. The sequence goes on from JAREIS010000011.1 coordinate 4,765,417, forward strand.
AGGATGTACATGGTTTAAAGCCTTTCAAGATTAATTAGTGGAAGTTAGAGGATAGAAATGTGAATATTGGCAAAGAATCAGGATCAACGTGATGAGCAGAAAAATCTGATTTTCCCTTCTAAAAAATCTATGTGGGAGATGTCAGCAAGCACCATAAACCAGTTTTTACCCCCTTTCTATACTGCATGGATCAAAGAGCTCTGTGTCTAATAATAGAATACATGGTTCCCATTAGCAGTGACTTCATGAAATGCTACCTTCTAGAGAAACATGGTTTGTGTTCTTAATGGTGCTTTTATTGTAAAAAAAGTGGTTAGTTTTAGACTGTTAATTGTAAAGTCATTCTTTAAATCTAACCCTTCATCTGTTTGGGTAGTGTAATTGGAGATATTGAAATGAATTCCTCTTGCTTTGTATTTTAGAACACTTTACAGTAATGTGTGGTGGAATTTTTGTTGCATGTGTTCATTTGGAAAAGTTTCATTTTTCTGCATGGGGAACTAGTTTGATTTATAGATCTATTAAGCAAGGTGAGCTAGATATATACTATTCACAGAGATTTTAATGGTCCTCGACTTAAAGACCTAGCAGAACTAGCTAGCTACTTGAAAGTAGCAGAAAACATGAAGCTGACATCTCAATATTTGATCTGCTGTGATAGTGACCTGTTGACCTTTAGCTTTAATGGCACTATATAATTCTTAAAATTACAAATGTACACTACTTTGGGGCTGATGGATGATAAAATTCACTTTGCCTAATCACCTCTCCAGAATGTGTGTTGTTTCTAGAAGATACTGATCTCCTGTATTTGTTATCTTATGTTTGAGAGAGACTTTGCTTTCTGCTGAAGCATGGGGCTTATGTGGATAATTCATTCAGCATCTTGATTAGGAGCTGCTGGACGTGGTTCATGAAAAGGCAAAAGCTTGATTCATGCTGTAGTTCCCATAAAAATAAAGTTAAGTTTGTATTAAGATTGCTGAATTGACCATGATGACCTCATAACCTCTGGTGCTGAGATGGAGTCTAAAGACAATCCTTAGAAGTACAGTGTACAGCTGTTAAAGCTGTTTGAGAACTGCTTCACTCAGGCAGAGATTCTTTTAAGCAGACGTATAAAACTATATTTTTTAATGCAGAAACTGTTTCAATAAAACTCTTCAAAAGAGTTTCGATATTTAAGGGACTAATATTTTAGTTCTCTTGTCTCACACAGCAGTGTCATGCTATGTTCTTATAAGCTGCTTGCTACATCTAGGTATTTAAAATGGTGAGCAATATTTATTACATAGGAAAAATAAAGATCAGTAATATAAAATGTTTGCAAGGGCTATAGCCACCTATGATGCTGTGACTCCAGTCTTTAGTGCTTGTGTGAAGTTTGTTGAAAGGATCACTTCTATTCTGAATGTTGTTATGGTAAGTGATCCTGCAGATTTCTTTTCTGTGTAAACAGCTTTGTGCTCTGTCAATCACAGGATAATGATCAAAAGAGAACACCTTTTTAAAAAAAATTATTTCTCTTTGGAAATGAGCTAACCAAGTGTGATTGGCTGAATGCAGAGGGATAATGCGGGATCTGGAACTGTTCTGTGTGCTTCTGAAATTACACTTTGATTGGTGTTGGATGTTGCAGCTCTGGCAGAATCATAATGTTAAAAACCTAAAAATGGAATTCCATAGCTGAGTTTTGACATCGGTTTTAAATGATGATTGACTGGAGTTGCAGAGGGTTCCTAAATATATCCTATGGAGGGGTTCTGGGATAAGTCAACAAGGGAAGCTTTTTAAATCTTTACCTTCTCAGAAAAGGAATCTGGGGGGTTTTGAAGTTTACATAAGCTTCTGAATAATTTCACCTTAAATACTTTCTCTCCCTCCCCTTTTCTTTCCCATCAGATTTCCTTTATATGCAAAAGGAGGGGAGAAACTTCAGTTTGAATATGGAGTTTATCTTCTCAACAAAAATATAGCACAGGTTGGTAAACTTGATTATTTTTTATTATTATTTATATCTATTCTCTGTTTGGTGTCAATATGATGTGACTGTGCATGTGCTCTCTTGTGATGATGCTCTCTGTGGTGAAAACCAGTGAGCTAAGAAAAATGTCCTTGGAAACATAATTTTCACTTACCTTACATCTTTGTGTTTGAGATTTTCTTCTGTGGTGCTTAGAGAAGGACTTGCCAGATAATGATGAATCTTTTTCTTTTCAAACAGTACATTCTATGCGTCTATAGACTTCACACTCCTTTGAAAACTGTAAATATTCTGGTTTTTTATTCTGTCGTATCTGAAGATCTATTAATATAATTCTTGCTCATGTGTCATTAATTTTGCTGTATTTTTACTTCAGCTAGTATTCTACCCTTATAAGAAAACACAATACGTGGAAAATATGAAGTATTGCAAATGTGTGACTTCTATTTAAAAAATCTTCTAATCAACCTTACTTCCTTGTTTTTAATGTATTTTTTAAAACAGCCTTTACTTTGAAAAATGCAAGAGACTTTGCAAACTTGTATTTGAGATGGCAGTAATACCTCCAGCTAACACATTTGGCATGGAATTCAGAGAATGTTCAGAAAACTGGTCTGAAAGAGGCCTGGCGGTTTCAAATGGTACACAAGTGACCTAGGGCAGGGTCAGCTGCTCTTATGCAGCTGTGAAGCTTATGTCCCTGTGAAGAAAAGCCTGTGATATAGGTACTGCTTAGTTCCAATGCTTGACTGTCTTGGCCACTAGAGACATCTAATTTCTGACATTGAGTCCAAACCTGTCTTGCTTTGTTTATATATTATAATAATCGGATCCATTTAAGTCTCTTCCTCTTTGCAAATTTTCATGCATTGAAAAACCACTTTTCAACACTTCTCTTGTCTCACATTCTCCATCTGAATCCACATTTTTCTGGAAATGCAATGCCCAAAGCTGGATACAGTGAGCAACTGTCGCTTTCAAAACATTGAGTAGGATGGGAGAAATACTTCCCAAGTCTTGTCCTTTTATTTCCAGTTCATTGGGTTCTAATAGGTTTGTACTCTTAAAAGCCTAGCAAAGTAAATCTTCTCTGCAACAGCAGCCCCAGGTATTTTCTGCACAGCAACACAAGAGTCCATTCTGAATTGCTGCAGGCAACTTGTTTAATTCACATTTTGTGTTCTGTACCTTGAATGTGTTCTTATAGATGAACTTTTTTGTTCTTAATCATGTTTCTACTTTGATGGCATAACACTAGAGATTCAGAACTCAGTCTCAGCTTTATGCTGGCTGCATCTGAGCCTATGCCCCATCCAGATTACCTAATTAAAATATTGGATAGAACTGGGGTTCTGTTATTCCAGGTGGAGTCCCATTTTGCCAGGACTTCAGTTGTAGCCATGAACCATTCTTTATTACACCCAAAGAGTACTTTCTCTGTATTCACTTGTACTTCATCAATATCCCATTTCCCCAGCATGCTTGTGAGCATACTATACCAGAAAATGCCAAGAGATTTAAATTCCAACAGAAAAATGACATTTCTGTTTCTAACCTGTTTGAAATTACATTAATCTTATAGTTTTATTCTTGAAAAATCTGACCTTTTTAGGCTTTCTACTAGTCTTGTTTGTTTTTCCAGTTTTCCATCACTTTTTTGCCATTCCTTATCCCAAATTCAAGTAAAGCTTCTGAGTCTTTCTTTGTTGTTTGTTTTCTAAGCTTGGATTGCATTTACCATTTTCCAGACTTGCCCATGCTTAGTGTATTTTGGACAATGACCTCTGAAATTATTTAAAGGCTAAAATATCTTAAGACAAAGTTAATCAAGTCCTACTAATCTTGGAAATTTGCTTAGCCAGGCTGTTAATGTATCTTAGACTGTACCTCCTTGTTGGTGGTGTTAGTAATGGCAGCCAGCTGTTCACACTTGACCTCCAGAGGGAAGATTAGTGAGAAAAAGGGATTAGTCTTTCCCTCAAATGCTTTGATAGAGCTTTCTCTTCATTACTATCAAATCAGTGCTTTCCTTAATCTCTGCTTCCTAGTTCATTCTGCTTACACTAGTTCATTCTGTAACTTTTGAGTTGTTGATGCTTTGCCTTTCAGCCCTTCCTGGTTTTTACCTTATTTTGGAGTTTGCCATTCAGTTATGTGATGCAAGCAAGAAGCTGTTGTTTTTTTCATCAAAATGATGAATTCTTCATTGAGCTCAGGGTAGTTGTCTTTGCTGTTCTTGTAGTTTGGCTTACTTGACATTTGTACCTGTAGTAATTTTTATAGGAACTGTCACCACTTCACTTGTTTTACTGTTTATTTCTTTGACTTGTCACCTCTGAGTTGTTACCACTCTTGGACCTACTGAAACCTCTCATTCTGGTTTTCTTGTCCTGTTTCTGAAGGACTCTGGGTGGTTGAACACACGGTCACTCACCTATGTTGCCTTACAATTCCTTGCAGTTGGTTTCTGAAATCACTGGTGTGTGTTGAAACTTAGAAAAGTAAATGAAGGTTTTAAGTATGTATTGGTATAAAAAGAGTTTCCAATTCTGCTTGGGGTCATTGGTGCTGGTGTAAGCTGGTCAGTGGCCAAACTTCAAAGTGGTTAGTAGAACACTAGTGGTTCACATCTTAATGCTTGAGATTGTATGCTGCTGGATATAAAAACATAGTAAAAGTAAATTGGAATTTCTGGGTGTGCTTCTACTACTTATTTAATCATGACAGTGTTACTGATGTCCACATAAACTGTTGTAGTCACCTTTGTTTTGATATCCTCAGTCAAATATTGCTGGTTTTTATAGTTCTGCCAAGGGGAAATTCCATTGTGAAAGCAGAGCAGGTAGATAATGTGCAGAAATGCATCACAAAAACTCTCTGCTCTGGGGCTGACAACCTAAAAACCCAAGATTGTCTGAATCCTTTGTGTGTTCCTTGGGATGCTGAAACTGTTGAATTTATGTAGCTTTAGCTTATGGCTAAAGGGCCTTATGGTTGCTTTCAGAGAAGTATCCAGATATGCTTAGTTCTTGTGAATGTGTGAAAAATTAAGTTTGGATGGAAAATGAGCAGCTGCCTCTCTCTTATCTCCAGACCATCACCCCAAGGTGTTGGCCTTAATTCAGAGAACCAGTCCTCTTTGTGAGGAATAAATGTAAATCAGCTGCTTATTTCCCTCTGTGGGCTATGGGAAGGTTGGAGGTGCCTGGGAAGAACAGTTGTGACTTCATTGGAGCATGAAGACAAGAGCCTGGGTCTCCATCCCGTCACTTAAATCATTCATGCAATTTTTGAACACTGACAATCAAAGAGTCCAGAAAAACTCTATCAACTTAAAGAAATATTATGAAATTATTTGTATAAACTTCCCTGGTTTCATGGATTTTTATGTATTTTTTTTCCTTTTACAATTACCTAGAATTCTGGCAGCAGGGAGAAATGTGAATGTGGAAGAAGTGAAATAGGGTTGATATTAAATAAAATTACTGACATAAAAACTCTTCTAGAGATAAAGTGGTACTGTTTTGTAAAACAGCAGGATAATAACACTGGAAACCACATCTTGCACTCAGGAGAATTCAGCTGGAATTAGAAGCAGCTTAGTGCTGGCATGGTAGAGTATGTTTTGGAGAAACTTGCTTTGCTGTTACATTCCAAAGTTGAAACAATGTGTGTTAATTCCGAGAGTTCATAATAACTTCCATCTGTATGTGAGCACGAATTGTTTCAATACCCGTATTTTCTGTTTGTAAAATTGACTCCCTCACAAAGTTCATAGAGGAGCTTTTTGAGTTGGATAACATTATCTAAGGCCCTAAATTTCCATTTAAGATTTCAGCTGTTTGACTCTCACTAGCATAGAAACATGGGTTTTTATTCCAAGAGAAATTAGTCACTTATGTCTAATAATACCTACCAAAAAAATTCACTATCATTGTCAAAGGTGAAGTGCAATAGAGTTGCTAGAAATGGGAATGAATTGCACAGCTCTCCAAAGCATTAGACAGTGGGAGAGCATTCATCAAGTATTAGCCCCATAAACTGTATCTCCTACGTTAGGGATGTGTATGGAGTATCTGAGGAAGCTGAGGCTTTAGTAGGAGAAAGAAGTGAACTCTCGTCTTGGTATTCACAGTGAAGTAACTGAGATTACACCACGAAAACCTCTTGTTATGGTGGATGAATATTAGGAAATCCCTGAAGCTTGGTGAGGTTTTTTGTGGGTGATAAGTAAACACACAACAGGGTCAAAATGACATCTCTTTGAGTTCTCTTTGTTCTGAACATACTGTGTGGGTGGCACCCAGTTCTGCTGGGGCACAGACATGGATCTTGTGGAACTGAGCTCTCACAAGTGCTTGAGCAGTGTCTTGCTGCTCTGGGTTTTTTCATCTCAATTATTTAATTTTTCTTTTTTAACTTTGAAGTAGGGGGTATTGAGAGTGCAGTGGCTTTGAGTTTTGAGTCACAGGCCTGTAGAAAGAAAGCATCTTTATTGCTGCTTTACTGGCTGCTTTGCTGTCTCTTTCCTTTGTTCCCAGAGCCTTAATTGCTTTGGCCTGACTTCAGTGTAAGTCATATCATTACATATGATGAGTTGATAGTGACCATCTTCCTTGAGGTGAGTGAGTCCCTAATGAGCACACACAGTGTTACTGTGGGAGAATAACTCACCCAAAATTTTATACTCAGAAAGATGAGAGTGGTGAGGCCCTGGCACAGGTTGCCCAGAGAAGCTGTGGCTGCCCCATCCCTGGAGGTGTCCAGCGCCAGGTTAGATGGGGCTTGGAGCAGCCTGGTCAGGCAGGGGCTTAGAATGAGATGGGCTTGAAGGTCCCTTCCAACCAAAACAATTCTGTGATTCTATATTAAATGATTTCTGTACTGTATTGGTCATTATGTCTAATGCATGCATTTATGATATGTAGCCATTGAGGAGAGCATGTCCATCTTGTTCATCAAAGTTCCAATTTCTTTAGATATTCAAGAGATTGTCTCTTGCATGATACTTGACAGGCATTATTCCTTGCCCAGTTCCCAGATTGCTTGTAGAGGACATAACTTCAATAAAACTGTAAAGCTGGTTTCTTTATGTACCATTTAGAAGATAATTTGCTGCAGCTATTTTCTTGCATGGGGCAGTCAAGTTATTTACAATCTAAGTGTCAAATGATTTGTTATTTCAGTCAGCTACTGAAGGACATCAAATTAATTTGCTGCTTAATCTTCTGGATTTCTTATTCTAAGTCTTATCTCAGCTTTACCACAGAACCAGAGGGCAGCTGTATGACTGTTGTGAGACCCCTTTTATTCTTTTGCTGTGACCTTGGTCAGTATCTCCATCTGGCTTTATTGGACATGGCCTCAGGAGTGGTGGTGTTCTGTCCTTGTCTAAATGAATGACTCTTGAAAAGTAGACTTGCAAAACCAGATGCCAAATAATTTGGACCATTTTACAACTCTGTTTTCCTGCAGCCAACTCAAGCAGTGAATGTGTCTAGCCTTACCTCAGTTCAGAGAATCATACAACAGTTTGGGTTGGAAGGGAACTTGAAGATAATCTTGTTGATGGGCAGGGACACCTCCCCTAGACCAATACCTTCTCTACACCAACCCTAGACCAGGTTGCTCCGAGCCCCATCCAACCTGGCCATGAACACTTCCAGGCATGGGGCAGCCCCAGCTTCTGTGGGCAACCTGTGCCAGGGCCTCATTACCTATGGTGTCAGACACTATCACCTTCCAGGCATCACTTCCAGATTTAGTGGAATATGTTTCACTGTGTAAGTTAAGGTTAGTCTTACTTCTGTTCAGCCTGGATGCTGTGCTTGGGATCCTTTCACAGGAAAGGCTTCTTTTCTCATCCTCATCTGTTTTGTCAGACCACTGTTGTGTTAGACTGATGCTCCTATTTGCATTGGCATTGCTTCCTCAGCCCTGGCCAAAAAATATTTCTGCTTTCATCTGACAGTCATTAGCAACACAAGAACTTTGCTATTTGATGTGAAAAAAAATTAATCATTCTCTTGTCAGCTCCCCCAAGGTTCTTTTTCTCATCAATAGAGTACAGATCCAGGGAAGTAACTGATGTCTAGCCCACCTCTCATGTGTCCACGTGGTGGTGGGTGGTGTTTACGTGCTTTGTGTAATCTGTTTGAGAAGCTGAGAAGCCAGTGCTGCTTTCCTGGGAATGCTGTTTTGTGGGTGAGTTGCTTGTCTAATGCACAAAGTAACATTCACAAAACCACAAATGAAAAGCAAAATACTTGTTATATTGTAGGTGTAGTTAAAGTGCTGTCTTCCTAATACCTGCAAGGAATTAGAGTTGAATGCTTATGTACTAGTGCCATATATAAGAGGCTGGACTGAAACTCTGCTGTTAAACATGAAATGAGGCAAGAGGTTCAGTTTCTGGCTCTGTTAGACTATCAAACATGAGAGAAAATCAGCTCTATAATAGAAACTAATAAACTTTTCCATGGGAAGTTGAACAGCAGAAATGTTAGGCCTAGAAATTTGTTTTGGCAATAAACACGAAGGCACAGAAGTGTCTTTAAGATTTTTGTGGGTAGTGGTGTATATGCAGTGGTTATGGCCCTTTGAGTGTAGGATACTGTGACTTGCACACTGCATCTTTTATGAGGCCCCTAAACTAAGATTATAAAACATACAGTTCAGAAAGAATGCGCTGTCTAAATCCAAGGCAAATTTAGCTACATACGGAAAAGTGTTCTTGAAAGAGCACAGGTTGAAGCCAGAGTCTAGTCCTTGTCTTGTGAAGTGCCAAGTTTTCATTTTAATGTGAAGAGGAAGGGACTGCACCTGAAAAACCACAAAGTACCTTCTCCAGCTGTGTAGAGCCAAAAGCTCTTAGGAGAGGTTTCATTCCTGAAGCTTTCATAGGGTAACAGTGAACTGATACTTAGCCAGATAATTTAGAATTGGGGAATTTATATACATTTTTTGCAAAGTTTTTGGAAAGGCTTTTTTTTTAATCTTTCCTATCACATATGCCAAGATAAAATAGGTTGAAATGAGACTGGATTAGCTGTAACTAAAGCCCCAGCTCTCATTCAGCTGAAAGCCTGCCTATCCCTGTCCATAGGCAGAGGCCAAGGTTCACTTACTCTGTGAAGGAGCAGATCTTGGCTGTTCAACCCACACAGATCCCAGAGCTGCAGCCTGAGCCCAGGCAGTGCTGGAGGCTCCTGCAGCCCTGGTGGGATGACCAGAGTGCTTGGGTGGCTGGAGGGATGGAGCACTTCTTGTGTATGGACAGGCTGGGAGAGCTTGGATTTTTCAACCTGGAGAAGAGGTGGCTTTAGGAAGACCTCAGAGCCCTTTTCAGTGCCTGAAGGGGCTCCAAGACAGCTGAAGAGGGGAAAGAGCCTGCATTGACAGGACAAGAGAAAATTGCTTCCCACTGCCAGAGGGCAGGGTTAGATGGGATTCTGGGCAGAAATTCTTAGCTGTGAGAGTTGTGAGGCCCTGGCAGAGGCTGCCCAGAGAGTCTGTGGCTGCCCCACCCTTGGAAGTGTTCAAGGCCAGGCTGGACAGGGCTTGGAACAACCAAGTGTAGTGGAAGGTATCTAGGCCCATGGCAGGGAGGTTAGAACTGGATGAGCTTAAAAGTCCTTTCTAACCCAAACTGTTCTGGGTTTCTGTGAATAGGTGAGGTGGCATCACCAGCTATGCTTAGAGTCAGTCCTCCAAAATAATTTTGGGGGTCCAGCCTTGCAGACATGTTCTCTGTTTTGTATAGCTTTTGTATTGTGTAGCTGTCATCATCTCTGTGCGTTAGCTCTTCAGACTGCAAAATTTCCTAAAAAAAAATGTTATATGTTTTTAAAATAGAACCAAAATTGAGTAATCAAATGGCAACTGGATTCCTGATATAGTTAATCTGACATAAACACATTGTGTGCCAGCTTCAGCTGCTTTGTTGTGTATATAAGTTCTATGTTATAAAATTGAAAGAGATAGGGAAGTGGGGAGTCTGTTACCAAGCCCTGGCACAATGTATCAGTGTAGGAAAAAGCTGCAGTGTATAGTTTTTCTTAACAAGTAGGGTGTGTGCATTAGAGGCAAAGCTGGACATTGAAATATAAAGTGTTCACATCTGTGGAATTCCAAGTCCTGCTTTGTAAGCCTGTTTCTTCCTTCTGAGCCTTCTCTCTTTCTGCAATGTGGCCCATTTCTTAATGGGTAAAAGAAATTATGGTAAAATGCATCTCATTTCTTGAAACTTCACTTGCTTTAATGCATAAAAATTCTTATCTTTTATTTGCAAGCAAGTGACAAGCTATGACTTGTGGAGTTTGGTTTTTTTCTGAGCTTCTGTTATCTTCACTTCTCTCCCCACATTCTTTGTTCTTTTGTTACATAGTTTAATATGTATCTTTTGTCCTCCTTGGGTCAAGATTGGTCTCATACATCTGTGTGTAAGATTTGGAACATCAGTGTACAAAACCTACTTTGAAAGCTTTTGGTATGTAGCTACTTAATTATCCATAAATGCCTTTCAGGATTTTTATATACTGTGGTTGAAGTTAGAGCAGGTTGTTCTCCAACAAATGGAATAAAAGTATCTGATATGGATGGGCTCATACACTTTTTGGTCAGTCCAGAATGTTTGGAAATCCAGAGCTTTAAAATATTTTGTTTTTCAAGAGACTGGAAATACTGAAGGAGTTATTGCATCTCTCTTTGCTGTCCTTGTGTGTAATTCATGTGAATATTTGTGAAGTTAATGTTGTGTAATTAGGAAGAAACCAAGCTCTGCTTCAATTTTGCATGTGTAAGTTGATGTTTTCAGGAAGACCAGTGCTGAACTGTCCTTGGTTTAATGCTCTCTGACCTCAGCTTTTAAGTTCAAAATATCATTCATCATGTGGGAAACCATTTCCTGTTGGTGTGTCTTACTGCCAAGTGGAGTTCACTGAATGCTGGTGTTATCCTGATAGGAAGCAAGTCTTTCACAGGTTAAACTTTCATTCTGTACTCCTCAAGTGAGAGGGCTTCCCATTTGATTCTCAATAATCTTTTTTTTTTTTGGAAGTCAGTCTCCTTTGTTCACTGACAGTAATGTAATAGATAGCTGGAAAGCAATTCAGCTGAAATGCAAGATGTGGCTGGGAGCAGAGAATTCCCAAATTCTTCTTCTATTTAAGCTTCATGTCATGGCTGAATGAGTTGCTCTTTGAATAAAGCTTTCTTGAAGCAAAAGCCTTTTCACCTGAAAGAGCAGGGTTTACAAACCTGGATGAGTGAAAGGCCAGAAGCTCAATTACACTCATTTTAAAACAAGGGCTTTCCTGACACAACATGAAAGAACCAATAACTGAAAGATTTTGTGTTTACAACATCTAATGGAGCTCATTGTTTGCCCACTGAAATAATTCTGCAAGTTCCTTTCCTTCAACATCTTAAGGTACAAGGTAGAGCTGCACTGATGTCATATGGGGAAATTGCCTGGTTTTGGAGTGGGTTTATTATAAAGTGAAAGTAACAGATAAGTGGAGGAGGAGTGTGTAGCACTCTAACCCTAAATATATTTTCTCTGATTTCCATCCTGGCCAAGGTGGGAGAGTTCTCTGTACATACCTGAGAATATTGCCCTTTTGGTATTCATAGGTTGATATATAGGTAAAAAGCAAACCTCAGGTATGCAGAATTACATTTGGGGAGCTAAACACACAGAGAAAATTTCACATTTAAGATGGAGGCACAGAATGTTACTTATCTTTGCCTTTTTGGCTTTTGCACTTCTGACCTTCTGTTTTGTGCCTGATGTAATGTTTTTTAATACAAAAGCTCAGGATAAATGCAGTCATAGGAAATAAGTGTGCCCATTTCCTATAATCCAGTGAACATCAATTAGTGATCCTAAACCCTTTTAAGAAGCTCTGACCTGAACCTGTAAAGGTTATGGGCTTTATAGTTTCATCTTATCAAGCTATAAATGCAGCAAGACCACAGTAAACATGATTTTAGTTATTTGAGTGCTTCACTGGGGAGCCAGGGAAGCTTTTTGGAGGCAAGTAACTGCTCTATCTTCTAAATTGCCTTTTTTAATGTTCTTTTATGAAACAGTTGTGGCATATGGGGTGTACCTTTATGGGCATGGGGGCCCATATATGCTGGGTTTTGTAACAAGCCTAGTAACTACTAAATTTTACAGGAATACTTTACTTACACAAGTGACTATTTCTCCCAGCCTGTCTTTGACAATGGTTCCCCTTACTGGACACCAGACTGAAACCTGAAGGTTAATGTTTGAGACCTCTCTGGAGGGGTGTTGTGTTTACTCCAAGAAGGGTTTCATAAATATCAGTGAGAGAGTTCTTGAGGAAACACAGCTTTTTGGCTCATCTAAATGTTTAGTTCTACAGTGTGTTCTACATGTACTCAAACACATACTCGTATTTCCTTATTTTCTTGAGGTCTATCTCCAATAAGCACTATTGCTGTGAAACCAAAATCCAGTATTAAATATTGCTGAAGTTTTAAAAATTAGAAGAAAACTGCTTCACAAATGTTTGGCAGGATAGTAAAAGTTGCTGTGCATTTAGAATTGTAGCTGCTGTCTTTGTGTTTTGGTGAATGCTAGAGTAAGAAGCAGCTTAATATAATTCTAGGGCAAATCAAACAAGGTAAAAGGGAATTAGGTGTGTTATCAGATGAGAATATAGTTTCCCTGATCATTTCTGAATCATTCCTCTATGTAGATTTCATGCATGAATTTCCCCTGCCTTTCAGCTGGAAATGAATTAAAATTCTCCAGACTGAAAGGAGAGGAAAGGAGGTTTACTTTCCCAAGAAAGGCTGTTCTTGGGGCAGAAAGAACCAGTGGTGAGAAAAAGTTCCCATCTCAATTTGATGCAGTTTGTGAGAACTGAATCAGCCAGAGCTCTGTGAGGACATTTTGCTCTAATGTAGAGATCAGCATTTCTGAACTGTACTAGTGACTGTCTTGGTCCAGGGACTGTGTAGCATCTCCAATGTTAGTTATCACTGTTACAGGTCAAAGTGAGAGAGTGAGGGGCCCTCAACATCAGAAGGACATGGACCTGTTAGAGTTGAATCCAGTGAAGGCCATGGAGATGCTCTGAGGGCTGGGGACCCTTTGCTCTGGAAGCAGTCTAAGAGAGCTGAGGGTTCAGCCTGGAGAAGAGTGTGCTCCAGGGGGACCTTAAAGCCCTTTCCAGTGCCTGAAGGGGCTCCAAGAGACCAGGAGAGAGACTGGATTGACAGGACAGGGGAGAATGGCTTCCCACTGCCAGAGGGCAGGATTAGATGGGATACTGGGCAGAAATTCTTGGCTGTGAGAGTCATGAGGCTCTGGCACAGGTTGCCCACAGAAGCTGTGGCTGCCCCATCCCTGGAAATGTTCAAGGGCAGGCTGGACAGGTCTTGGAGCAGCCTGGTCTAGTGGAAGGTATCTAGGCCCATGGCAGGGGAGTTAGAACTGGATGAGTTTAAAAGTCCTTTCCAACCCAAGTCATTTTTGTGATAGCAGGAAAAAATATTTTGTGATTTTGTGGTAACAGGAAATTATCTTATTGATACTGCATCTCCCTTGTAAGTGTGGGACAAATCAGGTTAGTTCAGACTAAGTATGCTTTAAAAATAACTGATTGTAAGTGTCCTTCAAAGGTACAGTGTAAAATGCAGTTATCTCCTCTTACTGCTTTGAGTGCTGTTTGTATGCCTTATTTGCTGTTGCTAAATCAAAATTGTGGTGGGAGTCTTTTCAGATGGTTTCAATGAAGGCTTTAGGCATGCTGGGTTGGCTTGAGGACCTTGAATGTGTATGCTCAATGGATTAATGGAGGACATGGGTCTTCAAGGATGTGTGTGTAACTTGCTTTCTTGTTAGTTTAATACTCTTGAATGAGTTGCAAAGTAAACACCTGCTTTTCAGGTGTAACTCTGGGAGATGGACACAGGCATAGGATGTCTGTTGAAATAGCTGTTGTATTTGAACTCTTCCTCTTGCTTGGATGAGAACATTATCTAAAGAGCTATTGATACTACAGCATGTTTCACTAATGTTGTAGCTTAAGGGTTTTTCAGTAAACCCACATAGGTGTTCAGAACTAGAACAGCTAGCCATATTCAATAAAACAAAGGCAAGCAACATGTGAAGAGTTCAGTAATCTAAAATTTTATAATTGCCCCCAAAAGATATAAACACACACAACTGTTTATATAGCAGCAGGCATTATTTCACTGATCCCCCATAGCTGTTTATATAGCAACAGGCATTATAACAACACTTCCCATTTTCATTATTGCAGTGATTAGTCATCTGAATGCCTGCCAGTGCTCTGTCATACTCTGAAAAGTCACCCAGGATCTTGTAAAACAATTAACTATGTCATTTTATTAAAACTTCTAAAACTTAATATTTCTGTCCCTGTATTTGACATTCTCTGAAAACCTTATAGAAATGCTTGGCTTATGTCCAGCTCTGCAAATTTGATTGAAACAATACTTTTGCTTCTATTTTTCTCTGTAGGTTTTCACATTTGTGGAGCAGATGTTCTTTTGAAATTCTTGATGCTATCAAGAGGAACTCCTCATATAGCTGAAAATAATTCAAAATTGCTTTTGACTGCCTTAATATTGCAAGATCTTTGCATAGTGTAATAGTGGGTCGTGTCCACCTATTGTGTAGGTACAGGTGCTGCTACAACATCAAGAACCAGTTGACTGCAGTGGGGACTAAGGGAAGTCCAAAATACAGCAGATTTTGGCATAGACTTGAATATTATGCACAATATGTACTTAAGTGGCTGCTATTTTGAACTTTAATAACATATTCTGGTTGTTAGACTGCTTCCACATGGCTTAGAACAAGATGAATATGGCTGGGGAAACAATATGAGAAATGATGAACAGATGAGTTTAGAATTGGAGTCATTCTGCACTCCCTCCAAAAAAAAAAAAAAAAAAAAAACTTGAGTCCAGGTACTCTGTGGTTTCTGGCTGGAAGTAAATGTATGTGCTTGTATACCATTAGTTATTAAATACTGCTGCAGGAATTAGGATAGGAAGTGGATGGTTGTTCTTTGCACATAAATGTAGGATATCATTATTTTTCTTAAGAGCAGCCCTAGAGTGGCAAACCCCCTAATTGTGATCTTGAGTGCACTCCGCAATCTAGTACTTCTTATGGACTTTATAGGAAAGTAACTGAACCTTTGCAGGTTTGTATTTAGTTAGTTAACAAATGATGTATCTCTCCTGGTAGGTTTGATGAACGAACATTTTGCTGTGCAATTGTTACCTTTAGGAAGGCAGTAAAGTTTTATGTTGTCTAACATGATTTTAGGTCATGATTTTTAAGTCTAACAGTCCAGTTGATGAAATAAATCCTTGGAAGCTGTTTTGTTGTCAGTAGAGATGTTCAGATTGGAGCTGGTTCACTGCTGGGGACAGACACTTTCCAATGTAAGTTTAGACCATTGCAGAGAAGGAAATACAGGTAGAAACTTAAGCAGCTGAATATTATTTTTTCTCATCTTAAAGAATGTAAAATAATTATGCCTATTTTGTTACAATTTAACTTCAGTTTGTTGTGCCTCACCTACAGCTAATGCTGTGATTTTGGTAGTATTAGCCTTTTAAGGAAATTCAGTCCTTAAACGCTTTTTTAGAAAGCTAATGTAAGTCTTTTAAGAGTAAATCTACCTTTCCCTTTGAGAACCATTGTTTTAAATGCAGCTTATTTTAACATTTTTTTGTTTTCTGTGATATTGGAATACATAGGTATAATAGAAAATACCCACTGGTATGATTAGCTGGTATTCTGTAGAGAAGTTGGCCTTATAGTAAATGTTTCTTCAGAGTTCTCCATACAGATAATTTTTAAGTTCTTCTGCCTTGACCTGTTCATACAATATGATGCATCTTGTCTCCTTTTGTGAAGTAAGTGTTGCTAGTAGCTAATATGAGAGCAGCACTTGGAAAAACAAAGCTGTGCATAGAAATCGGAATTAATATTTTATCACTGGAACTTCATTAATGATTAACTCGGTCCTGTGGAGAATACATGATCCTTTATGTGAACACAAATCTTTGACACCTCTTCACTCCAATTAAAACAGGCATTTTCTTTGGATGGCTGGGCCTGTAATATTCTGAAGAAAACATCTAATCTTTAAAATCATACACAAAATGCTGCTTTTGAAAATTATTGCATTGGAAACTTGGTGTGGAGATGGCTGAATTTTGATAGCAACAATTGAAATTTGAACTGTTTCTCAGGAGAATCCAGACAGCACATGGTTACCTCTGTATGCTCTTGTTTTCCTGTCCAATTAATTCTCATGAGCAAAGCAGCTTCTCCCTAAATTTTTCTCTTTTTAAAGTTCATTTTGATGTTAAAAAGTACTTGTGTGAATCTTACTGTAACAGGTCACAGGGAATCATAGAATGGTTTGGACTGGAGCAGACCTTAAAGATCAGTTCCACCAGGAATTCCCAGGTGGGCACCTCTTCTAGATCAGGTTGCTCCAGACCCCATCCTTCCAAGCCTAGGGCAGCCCCAGGCTCTCTGAGCAACCTGTGCCAGGGCCTCACCATCCTCACAGCCAAGAATTTCTGCACAATATCCAATATAACCCAGTCCTCTGGCAGTGAGAAGCCATTTCCCCTTGTCCTGTCACTCCAGACCCTTGTCCAAAGTCCCTCTCCAGCTCTTTGGAGAAGCCTCTTTAGGCACTGGCAGGGGCTGTAGGGTCTCCCTGGAGCCTTCTCTTCTCCAGGCTGAACACCCCCAGCTCTCCCAGCCTGTCTCCAGAGCAGAGGTGCCCAGCAACCCTTAGTGTATCTCCATGGTGTCCTCTGAATTCAGTCCTTATGGCTGTTTTTCAGTGCCTTATTATTTATTAGATGAGGTGGAGTAACTAGCTGTGCATGTGTGGTGTTGGATGTTAAAAAAATTAAATTTAAGGGAAGGTGTATGGAAAATGCTTTATGGATTGGGGAAAAAAAAATCCAGTCCTTACTAATTCCATTTTTTTTTTTTTAACATTGTCAGAGTTTAAGGAGAGGAGGAAGAGGAGTTCTGACCTTTTAAGTAAAAAAAGTTGCTTTTAAGCTCCCTTCACCTCCATGTTCCCATTTGTTTGGTGTTGTACCTGTAATGGCCTGTACCGTGCAGCAAAGCAGAGATTTCTTTGTCAGGATAGGTGAGACTACTACAGAATTATGGAAAGCAGGAGTTAACCTTTGCTGCATTAATGGAGTGATAATTTTGTGATCTAAATTGGACTAAAATCCAATTCATCAGCTGATTTTTGTATGTTTTTTTCAGTCCCTAGAAGGCAGGTAAGTTTTTCAGCTGTTTCTGGGATTGTGAATACATCAGCAGCAGCTTGTATTGATGCAGACACAAGGCAGTATTGCTTTGCTTTTAAAATGTTAAAAAGCCAAAATAGTATCTATGCAGTTTGTGAAAACAAATAATATTTTTTTCTAGAGGTTTCATGAAAATTGCATCCCAGCTTTACTTAATATGCATTTGTACTATGGAAATATGAAAATGTCTTTTAGTAGAAGCAGTGTTTTTGCTCATGTTTGGATACTGGGGTCTCCCATGGATTCTTCTGATTTTGGCTGTTGGGGAGATCCCTTAATCCACCTTATTTTCATGCTCTGAAAGCTTAAAATGTAAGAATGACTATAAAAAGGGGTATTCCATGAACTTTTAATTGTTGGAGACGGAAGAAATGTAAAGTTTTGAGGTTTGTGGGTTTTTTCTTCTTTATTTCTTTTGCTCCAGGCTAGTTCTCCAGTTAACCAAATCCACTATAATCCCATCAGGAGAATGTGATGATGGTTTTGTAATTTATATTGTATGGTTGTCTTAATCCAGATTCTGTCATTGTAGCAGAAAATATGAACCCAAGCCCACCATATGATTTGGCTTTGTCCATATGGAAATAATAAACTGTAATAAATGGCCAGCTATTGTACAATGCAGTACTGAGGGTGATTTTCTTCCAAAGTAATTTTTCTTTCTGAAACTCAGACAAGCATAAAAATCATTCCTAATTTCAGGAGTCTTTTTCTCTGAAAAACTGATTGTTTGGGAGAAGTAAAAAATTTTTGAAATGTAAGATACTTTCCTGCATCTTACTGTCAGGAATTAGGGAAACAGGTGTGTGATTCTAAAAAAGAAATTTAACTTGGAGTGGGACTGTTCCATGTTTCAGCTAGTAGCTCTATCAGCACTAAATTTATGCAGTGACTCTGTTTTGGATCCAGCAGAGACTTCTAGAGCATGTTAACATGTGCTGAGAACTGCTCATTAAATTGGTACTGCATCGTTACAGTAGCCTTAGAGATACTGGAATGTAGGGTGTTGAGGAGGTTTTTTTACATATTTTAACCACACAAGAGATAAAGTTCTTTGCCAAGTTTCCCTGAAATTTTGAGATTCAAACTTGGAAAGACAGACTTTTTCCCTTCCATGTGCCATTTTCTTCAGAGGTATTTTTAATTTGGTGGCTTGTTAACCACAGAGTTTATAATTCTCAGCAGTGACAGTTATTTCATGTAGACGATGTAAGAACAACTTGTAGGAGTCAATATTCAGGTTAAAGCATGTTATTGTTTAAAGCTTTCCCTTCAATAAGTAGCATCTGATTTAAGTGCTGGATTTAATTATGATACTTATAACAGGAGTTTAAATGCTGATATAAACTGTGTAAGGAGCACAGATATTGATCAGTTGTGTGACAATATGTATTTTTACTCATTAATGTTACTATACTAATTCCATTACTGGTTCCAGTATACACTGATACACTCAGACTGACAAGTACACACAAATAAATACTTGGAATTCATGAATATAGAACATTGTGATGGAATTTGGTCTCTTCACATAATGGTCATGTTTTTATTAAGCTGTGAGCCTGCTCTCCTGTTGCAGATAGTAATGGGAAAGTGTAAGGAGGTTTAAGAGTCAGGTTGACTGGTTATTTTGTCCCTGTTCTTGGAAGTGCTGGATAATCACCCTGAACCTTCTAGTAGCTTAACTGACCATGATGCTATATTCTTTGAGATTTGGAAAACTGTGCTTATTTTAGGATTTTTTTTTTTTTCTATTTTTGTAGCTTAGATACCAGTATGGGCTGAGTACTCCAGATCTAAGGCAAACTCTTCCTAACCTGAAAAACTTCATGGAGCTTGGGCTAATGGTTAGGTGGTAAGTATTTATTTTTTGTAATTTCAAAGAAAGAGGTGGGTGCTACAAAAAAAAATTGAAGGTAAAGCTTTGTCTCAAACAAGCAGCTCCTCTTCACAAGCTAAGCATGCTTGGTGAGATTATGACCTTCCCAAAATACAGACCATGTAACTGTGCACAACAGTCTACTGTTTTCTTATGCTCTTAACAAGTTCTTCCATATGATATTGGAAACAAACAACCCTTCCTCAGAGGTTGATGTAGCAAGGGAATCATGTTTGAAAAAACAATGTTGTTCACTAGAGGGAGTGAATTAATTGTTGGATTAAGACTGTATTTATTGTTTGGTAGCAGGTGCACCTTCTGTATCAAACTGCTTAAGCAGAACAGGTCATAGCCTGGGCAGTCCCTGACTGTGTAATTCAAGTGAGCTGCATAGGAATCTGAATGATAAGCAAAGCAGCCTCTCTGTAGTGTAATTGCTGCTAATGAAAATAACTGTTGCACGTTCAGTGTTGTTGCTAAATGAGAAGCTAATTAATGAATAACTGAAGGTTATAGTATCTTCCAGGAAAATCCCACGTACTTCTGTTCTAATTCACTCTGGAGGATGCAGACTCATCTTCCACTGTCAGCAGAAAATCAAATCAGACAGGTTTCTGTGTTTTAAAGCTAAATTTAATTTAGATTTTTCTTGCAGCAGGAGGCTTAAACAGTTCTCCTTAAACTGAGGTGAGCTTTACTAAATGTGAAGCACAGTTTACTGCCCTGTATATTTCAACAGGTGATAGATGGTTTGTATTCACATAGTTTTAATTTATGCTCTTTGAATTGTGTGCACTCATGCAGTCTCTTGCTTTAAGCAATTATTTTGTCCTGCATTCTCATCTTATCATAGAATCATGGAATCCCTGCCTTCTTAACTCTCATGAGCAAAGCAGTTTCTCCTCCTGACATTTTCCTCTTTTTAAAATTGATTTTGATGTTAAAAAGTGCTTGTGTGAATCCTACTATACAGGTCACAGGGAATCATAGAATGGTTTGGGCTGGAAAGACCTTAAAGATCATCCAGTTCCCATCCCCTGCCACAGGCAGGGACATCTCCCACTAGACCAGTTTGCTCCAAGCTCCATCCAAGCCATCCTTGAACACATCCAGAGATGGGGCAGCCCCAGCTTCTGTGGGCAGCCTATGCCAGGGCCTCACCACCCTCACAGGGAATAATTTTTTTCCAATATTCCATATAAATTTTCCTCTGGCAGTGGAAAGCCATTCCCTCTTGTTCTGTCATTCTAGGCCTTTGTCTGAAGTCCCTCTCCAGCTCACTTGGAGCTCCTTAGGCACTGGCAGGAGCTTTAACATATATCTGGAGCCTTCTCCCAGGCTGAACACACCCACCTCCAGGTTGCTGTTTGGAGTTTTGTCTAAGAAAAACAAATGTAGGAGTAGAAAAAGCTTCCTCTTTAAGTAATACTGTAAAAAGTGTTGCTTGATGGAAATTCAACTCAGCCAACAAAGGAAGTAAATAGGTCTTGAGAAAAGGAAGCTCAGCCCCTTGGTGCAGTTTTTTTTTTCTGTAAGTAATTTCAGGCACAGCTGAAAAGATTCTCCCTGCTTTTGTTTTTTCCTCTAGCAAGATGCATAAAGAAAAGCCTTCTTCACTGGGAGAATATCACTGTGAGTTTTTGTGTGGTATCCATCATAGTAGTGTAAAAATGGTCCCCTCAGAAAATCTGAAAATGAAAGGCCAGACTGTGACATCTGTAGCACTTCTCTCTGCTCATCAGTAGAGTTGGAGGGGTGCAGGTCATGAATGTGTCCTGCACACTTGAATAAGCAGAAGTGGATTGACACTGGAACATGTGAAATGGGAATAATTTACAGTGTGGATACCTGTTTTTCCCTTCTGGTATGTGCTGTCTCTGAAGAACTGATCTAGAAACTTTAGTTATGCCTTGGAGATTTTCCCACCATACAATCCCATTGGTGTTTTCTACAGGTGATGCACAATCATTAACAAAACAAAGCACTTTTTTCTTTTTTTTGGCCGGATAATATTTCCATTAAGCATAGTTCTTTGGGAGTATCACATTGCCTTCTTCTCCCCATGGATGTCTATGCCTCATTTCCTAATCACCTCCAGAACGTGTATGAATAGTTGTTCATTTCTAACGTTTTTTGTTTGTTTTTTTGTTTTTTTTAACTGATGGTTCCAAACAATGCTTCTTAGTGCTTCCTAATAATATAAATGGGAATGAGGCTTTACAGGGAGTCTATCTTGAGGGGAAAACTGGCTAGACTTTCATAATTGGGCAGAATACAGATGTCTGCTGTCCTGTGGATAATACCTGATTACAAAAATTGAAACAAGCAGAAAAGCCACTAGCTGTTAAACTGAATATTTGAAGAAATTTTTTGTTTTCAGGTTACTGTGAGTTATCTGGTACCCTCTGACACAAACTGTAGTCAGTAAAATATTTCCAGGTTATTCTTTGTTTGCAGGATAAGAGCAGGGAGACAAGAGGTTTTCTTATGCACGTATTCACTTGCACTGCCTGATTGGTTCCCTTGCTGGTCTTCAGTTTTCTTTCTGAAAAAAAAAAGCTGGGTTTTTCTGAATTAAATTTCTGTTACCACCATAATCATTACCATTTTGGATTAAAAAGAAACCCAAAAAATCCTCCATGGCTTTTGAAGAAAAGCTCACTTATTTCATACATCTATCAGAGCAAATTTGGCTGTAAAGTCTCTCTTTTGGTCCTCTGTGAGTTCCTCTGTTTTGCCTGGAGCTCTGGGCTAGCCTTTGGCCCTTTGAAAGGTCTGCAGAGTCCAGTGTCTGTGCATCAAAGTTTAGTGGCTTGTTTCGTGGTGAGATTTGTGTTGTTTTGGTTTCTCAGGCGTTACACTTAAATGATTAATACATGTTTTCACATCCCAACTTGTGTGATTTATTACAGCAAGCTTGCAGGCCTACAAGTTCTGCTTCCATCTTCATATCTCTCCTGGTACCAATATCCTTCTATGTTTACTTTTGTCCCCTGACTGTTTTTTGTTTCCTTTTGGGAATACTTCTCTCTGTTTCCAGTTTTTAGTACTGGAGTTCCACTGGCTTCCAGAAAAGTAGCTCAGTTTTTTAGGTTAGCTTTTGTGGATGCAAAAGGCCCTGTGCGAATTTTGTTTTAAATTCTTTTTCTTGTGAGCAGGTGGTTTATCCCAGCATTTGAGACTGAATCATAGAAAGGTTTGGATTGGGAGGGACCTTAAAGATCATGTTGATCCACTCCCTGGCCATGGGCAAGGACACTTTCCATTAGACCAGGTTGCTCCAAGCTCTGTCCAACCTGGCCTTGAGCACTTCCAGAGATGGGGCAACCACAGCTTCTCTGGGCAACCTGTGCCAGGCCTTACCACCCTCAGAGCCAAGACTTTCTTCCTAATCTCTAATCTGAATCTCCCCTCTTTTGGTTTAAAACCCTTCCCCCTTGTCCTGTCCCTCTCTCCCTCTTTAAAAAGTTGCTCTCCCTGTTTTTTGTAAGCCCCCTTCAAATCCCCACTTTCATGTAGCCTGTACATTTTTAACATAGTTTTATTTCTTTCTGCATGTTCAGATTTACCTTTCACAAGTTTAGGCTCTTTGGATCATGATTGCATTGAATCAAGAGACTCTGACTCATTTTCTCTCCTATTCTTCAGCCTTTTTTTCCCACCCTGTAACTTATGAAGGAGGATAGTATTTGTGATTAACAGAAAGTAATGAACATGCTGCAAACATGAACAATCCAACAAGAAGATTTTTTTTCTTG
Organism: Muscicapa striata striata; assembly: GCA_030060385.1. Lineage (NCBI taxonomy): Eukaryota > Metazoa > Chordata > Aves > Passeriformes > Muscicapidae > Muscicapa > Muscicapa striata. The sequence goes on from JAREIS010000011.1 coordinate 4,788,404, forward strand.
AGTGAATAGATAGTAGACTTATCTAATGCTAGCAAATACAAGATCCTCCTTTGGAATGGCTGGTCTGTAGGCAGGGAGATGCCCTTTTGAGCTGCATTTAAAGGCTTTTCTCAAAAATACTTGAGTGCCAAGGATTAAATTTGTGTTTTGAGGCTATGTCTTGATTAATACACTGCTAGAATCAAGAGGAGCCCTAAACTTCTTAGTTCTGAAAACTCTGGTGGCTTGATTTATGAAGATTTCATTTTTTAAAAATGTGTTGCAGAATTTCTTAGTTGTCGAAAGATGCAGTTTCATCTTAAGTTCATATTGGCAGCCTTGCTATTGCTATTGTGCATTATTTAACCAGTAAGCTCTAAGAAGGTGAGAAACTATTATTGCTTTTTAGCACAGTTGACATGATATTGGCTCTGAACTGCTCATGGAGCTTCAAGCATTTCAGATGGCTATAAACCAACTAAAACACCTTCATTTAGTATTCTTACTGCCATGAGGTCATAGTTTGCAACACAAAAAGATCAAGTGGTGTTTAGGTTTTTGCATTTTTTTAAAGCATTCTCATAGCAAAGAGCTGTAGCTGTGGATTTTGGCTTTTGGCCAGGCAATCAAAATTTAGTATTTTGTCCAGCTGTGATCCAGTAATGTTCCTCACAGGAAACATTTTGTGGGGAGGAAAAGATACATATTTGAGCCTGTAAATTGTATTTTTGTCCCTCATATTGCTTTACAGTTTCTCTGAGCCACTTGCAGACAGATAAAATAATCACAGGTGAATCTGACCGAAGAAATGTTTCATCAAAACTGCAACCAGAATGTGTTCACTAAGAAAATAATTTCAGAAATGTTTGTGTCTTTCTTCAGTCACTTTATCTCACCTGTTCACAGTGGGGAATCTGTGTCTTCCACCTTAGGGCTAAGAATGCTCAAACTGACTGTTTATTGAGAAAATTAATATTTTGGGAGAAAATAGCTACTTTGTCATTTTTGTGCCAGAAAAGTTTAGAGCTGAAGTCAGACTTAAAATTGGCTTTTGAGATTTGGATGCAATTGAAACATTGAAATTGGTGACCTGAACCTTCTCAGTTTTTTGTTTGTTTGGTTTTGGTTTTTTGGTTTTTTTTTTGGGGTTTTTGGTTTTTTTTTTTAATTTAGAAATCCTGCATTCTGACAGGAACTGTACATACCTGTATGTGTAACCAGTTCCAGTGTCATCCAACCTGATGACTAAAAGTCATTAGGGCATGATGACTTTAAATCAGTTTTTATACTCCACAAGTTACAGGCCATTCTTTTTGGACAGACATCCACACCTGTCTGCTGTCTCAGGAGACCAACCAAGGGGTTGTTGCTGGAAGCTGAATCAGTCCAATCTGAGTAATTTAGCTCAAAGCTGTGCCTTAGAGTAAAGGGCTGTGCCCCTGCAAGCCAAGCCCTTCTCACTGGGGACAATACCTGACAGTCTCTAAAGTTTCTGAGTAACTGGATGATAGTTTTCTAACATTACTTTCTTTTTTATATACTTTTATATACTTTTATTAATTTCATGAGCTGTGAAGCTCAAAGGACAAGGGGCAATGTATTTAAACTGATGGAGGGTGGGTTTAGTTTAGAAATTAGGAAGCAGTTCTTCCCTGTGAGAGTGGGGAAGCCTGGCACAGGCTGCCCAGAGAATCAGTGGCTGTCCCATCCCTGGAAGTGTTCAAGGCCAGGTTGGATAGGGCTTGGAGCAACCTGGTCTGGTGGAAGGTGTCCCTGTCCATGGCAGGGGGATTGGAACTAGATGGTCTTGAAAGTCACTTTCAACCCTTCTGGGATTCTATTCTGGGGTTCTTTCTCTGGATTTTACCTTGATGTGAATTCTGGTAACAGTACAGCCTCAAGGAGAACACAAATGGAATAGAAACCCTCCATCAGCTGTTTGTTTTCATAGGTATTAATAGCAACCTTGTGTTTCTGAGTTCTGTGCCTTTGTCTAAGCATTGCTTTTGAACTAAAACCTCAGTATGACTTCCATTCTCACATGGTGGGAGGTAATGGCACAGGAAAAGATATAACAGTTTAACCCACTGTACCCAGAGCCCTTATGGATTTGTTTTACTTGCCTGCAAGACTATGACCATTGTTCTACTTAAAAGTCTATAGAGAGCTATTTATCTTCTCGTGTTTGCCTTGCAGACACTTGTCACTCAGCCTGAGCTTGTTGCCTAGGTTGCCCCCTGTGATGAAGGAGAGGCATCTGGGGAGGATGACTTTCCCACTGATCATAACTGGCTCACAAATCAGGGATTAGCACCCTTCTCTTATTTTCCTTCTCCAGTGACTGTGGAAGGAGCCCAGGCAATTAACTCTTGAATGGCTGATCTCCAAAGCCCTTAATGCACTTCTGTCTAGATGCCTTAGGTAATATTTGATAAGCAGACAAACCATACTATTTGACTTAATTCCTCCATTCTCAGATTTGGGATGTTATCCCTGTATTTATTCCTGACTGAAGCTCAACCCATCCTATTCATATTTATTGGTAGCAATGGACAGTTTCTGAGCTCCCTTATTTCTCCAGCAGCTTAAAATCTGGTTTTAAAGTCTTAAGGTCCATTTCAGTGCATGCCAATCAAGGAATCTGGCTGCAAGCACTTTTTGTTCTGATACATTATTGTGCAGATATTCAAACTAAATGGGGATAATTCCTGCTTTACTGCCCTATAGGGCAGCCCTTATGTTCTCTGCTGAGAAGTTATTTTGTAGATGAGAGAGATAAACATCTTACTGCTGGTACCTTTCGATCTCTTGGTATAGATCATTCTGCCAGTTCAATTTAGTAAGGGAGGGAAGATTTTTTGGCTGCTGGGCTAAAGAGGTGTTGTTCAGGCATATCTAACATGTTAGCTTGAGCAGCCTTGTAACAACCTCTTAAAAAACTCTCCTGGTCCTGCAAACTAATTAATTTCTCACCCATTTTTCTATAAGGTATAGTTTTACAAAGGATTGTAAGAATGTTTATTTTGAGGGGGAATTTAAATTTATCCGCTCACTGCAACAATTTTAAAAGCTGTTTTTCTTGTGCTAGACACCTCAGTTTTCATGTTGGTTTACTCAGATACTTAAATTTCTTCTGCTTCATAGAAGAGGTGCTGCTGTGCCTAAATTGAGCTGATGAAGTCTTGCTGAAGAATCACAGAATATCCTGAGTTGAAGGGACACTCAGGGATCATCAAGTCCAACTCCTGGCCCTCACAGGACACCCCAGCAATTCCACCCTGTGCCTGAGAGCATTATCCACACACTTCTGGAGCTCTGACAGCCTTGGGGCTGTTACCACTGCCCTGGCAAGCCTGTTTAGTGCCTGACCACCCTCTGGGAGAAGAACCTTTTCCTGATAACCAATGTAAATCTCCCCTGGCACAGCTCCAGGCATTCCCTTGGGTCCTGTTCCTGGTCACAGAGAGCAGAGATCGGAGCTGCTGCTCTGCTGCCCCTTGGGAGGATGCTGCTGGCTCTGGGGAGATGCTCAGCCTCCTCCAGGCTGAACAAGCCAAGTGATCTCAGCTATTCTGCAACTGACTTGGGGCTTGCCAATTAGGCAGTCCTATGCCATACTGAAGTCTCTATCCTCTAAAGAGTCCAATCTAAGATAAATTAATTTGAGCAAGTTTGAGACACAGCACAACAGATAAGAGATATTACTCACTCAAGATGGCAAAGAGACTTTGCCTTGAGTTTGATCTCTCCTAGAATTACTTGTGTTTTGCACAACAGTGTGCCTCTGCAACTTCAGAACCTTCAGAACTTAAGGCCTACTTTCTGCTCTTCTTTCTCTCCATGTCCTTCCCATCTGAGATGGCACTTATTCTTGTGTGGTCTTGCATCTTGGGCTGCAAAGTGGTGTGTTCAACAGGGCAGTCTACTCCAAACCTAACTATAGGCTGTTCAGGCCACTGTGTTTGTAACTTGTCTGGGCCCCATTCTGACTGCTTATGTTCCAGGCAAGAGTTTTTATCACTCAAATATTGTCTAAAGAGTAGATAGTCTTGTCACTATTTTAACAAACACACATGTGTACTTAAATCCACAAGGTGTACAGCTTGAAATTCTCCCTGAATTAGGTTTTAGTGTCCCAAATATCTATTTTAACCTGTGAATGATTGAATAAAACCCAGAGAAGTGGCAGAATTTTCTATAAACCTTCTGGTCATTCTGCCTAGAAGGGGAGATAGGAAGCCCTCACTCCTATATGAGGTGTTACAGATCTGATGTTTTGATGTCAAATTTCTTTTACTTTGGGAAGGATGCAAGTGTCCTGTACCATGACTTCTGTAGCTGCCATAGACACTGTTCTTGCTGTTGCTCTGGAAGTCTCTTGATGAACCTGAACACAAACTGTTGGCAGAAGAACTAACATGATACATCTCTCTATCTGCCATCCATTGCACATGAGGGGAAAAAGTTATTCTTCCAGTAAATCTTGTATTATACCTAGTCCTGGAGTTATTTTTGATTTTTTTTTTTTTTTTTTTTTTTTTTTTTTTTTTTTTGTGGTGGTGGTGTTGTTTTGTTTTGTTGCTGGTTGGTGGGGGACTTCAAAATTTTTTTTAATTTTAAATTTTTTGTTTAAATCATTATTTCAAATGTGGGAATTATTTCTCTAGATTGCAGCCCCCCCCCGCTTCGCCCTTTGCTCCTATTCAGCAGGACTATATTTCTATTTCCTGACATCTTGATGGAAAGCAAGCAGAATGATCTTTATCATTGCTGTTGCAGGGGGTATAGCACTGGCAATAGTTTTTGGGAATGACCCATTTATTTTGGAAAGGTGCAATCATAGAATCATTAAGGTTGGACAAGACCTCTAAGATCATCAAGACCAACCATTCCCCAGGTCAAGGCCACCACTGACCCATGTCCCCAAGTGCCACCTCCACACATCTACAATAAATGGCCCTTGAGTTTGAAAAGGAGCTCCTGTGGGAATGGTGTCCACCCTGATTGGTCAGATAGATAGGTCCAGAGTTAAAAACAAATTATATACAGCTCATTCTACAGCTGCAAAAAGCTCAAAACTCTCTTGTCTGGAGGCTCCTTTTTGTACTCCTCCAGGCTTGAATCAGACTTAAGCTGCTCTTAGCAGAAAAAGTAGTCCCAGCTTGTGTTTTGGGCCCAATTCTGTAAAGAATAGGGAGAAGAAGTCCAGTTGTGTTGCATGGAGCCACTGCCTGTCCTTTCTGTGGCTCAGGGTGGGACATGAATCTTGCCACATCTCTTTGGTAGCACATGCAAATCACCTTGTTATACACTGTCCTGCCCAAATAAGAGAGAGAGAATTCAACTCTGCAACCTGGGTATATCTAGAATGGGAAGGCAGCAAAACCTTAGATCTCTTGAACTGAAAAGCACCACCTACTCCTTTGCAAAGTGTCCTGTAATTTGAGTAGTGATCTGTACATTCAACTATCATTTGTCCTGGGCAATTAGCTTACATAAAAATGGGATGATGTGTCCTTTGACCCAGTGGAGTGTCTTGAATATCTGTCTTTGTGAATATTTGCACATCTTGGAATTTGGGTAAATTCCTAGAACTTGTCATTTAACTGTAAGATAAACAGAATCTCATCAAATAAGTAATACAGAGTGTTCATTTATTTTTCTGAATAAAGGCAGAAAATACTAAACTGAGGGAAGGGGGGCAAAACAGACCATCTCTAATATATCTGCAGTGCAAATTGCCCGAGCACGATTCACAAGTCTCCTGCTGCAGATTCTTGTGTTTGTCATATTACATCATTCTGAAAATAAATGGTTGATGGTGTAGGGGTTGGTTGAAAGACAAAGCTGTAAAAGCTTTGTGGAGTTTGCATTCAAAAGGTCTGAAGCAGCTGTTGAAATCTAAGAAGAAAGTTGACGTTTTTGCTGCTGCCTTCATCTGTGGCCCTTACCTCTCCACTTCACTGTCTGCAACTGTGTATTCTGAAAAACAGGTTCTCCTTAAGGTGATTTGAGGAAGCCCTACAGATGCAGATGCATTTAGGTGCAGCTTGGGAGGAGGTAATATGGGAGAGGAAATTCACTGGCAGTACTACCCACTGCCCTCCCACGGGGACACTTATGAGGGACTTATTGCAATCTACTTTACCTTTCTTGTTTTGCTCCCCTTTTAAAATAGAATAATGTGGAAAAGAATCTGTGGTAGAGATTACTCATAACTGCTGTTTCAAGATGTGGTGGTTTCAGTTTGAAAACCAGGCAGAAACACCAATTTAAGTGTAGTGGTTTTGGTTCACCAATCTGAGTTTCCTGGCCAATGCATCAATTAATGTAGTGGGTCTAGTGCTGGCCAAATGCCAGTGCACCCACAAGAATCATTTATTCATTTTCTGCTGTGAGATAAGGATTAGGAGGAGAGCAAAACAGGCTCAAAACTTGAAAGGGTATAAAGAAAACTTTATTAACTTTATGCTTCTCCTCCCCTCACACCCTCTTTTCCTTCCCAGTGACAACATAAAAAGACAAAACCTGGGACTTTCAGTCAATTTACCACCTCTAAAATAGTCTTTCTTCAGTTCTCTTAGGGAGTGGAGTCTCTCTTGCCATGCCATAGAGACTTCTCCACAAGAAATAGTTCTCTTGTGGCTTCAATGTCACAGCAAATCAGCTGCTCAGGAAAGGAAAACCTGTTCGCAGTATGAAAGTCCCTGCTTTCGTGGGCCATGTCAACTTATGGGGTACTATTTTAAGGATGAGCTGTTCTAGCATAAAAGCAAAAGTTCTCTTCATCCGTCTCTGGGAAAGAGGTTTTCTCATCTTTCATTTCTTTCTGTTCAAGCTACTTCAACATCTGCTTACTTCAACATGGGTGTTTCTGCTCACGGCTGTGGCTAGAACACTACATTCCCCAATGCATTCAATGAGTTGCAGGGTAAAAATATAAGTCTGATTCTATCAGTTATATCTTCACCACAGCTTTATTTCAGCCCAAGACTAAGGCTCCTCAGTCTCCTCCCATCTAGAATTTGAGTCCTTCTTCACTAACCTCAGTGTACCATGTTGTTTTCTCTATGTGTCTTCACCCTTTCCTTTTTCCTGATTTGGGAGAGAACTGGTTTTTGTAGGTTCATTTGTTCTCAAGCTTTGTAATTGAAACAGTTTTTTATAGAGTTCTGCAGTGCTGGAAGGTTGATCTCATCCAGGCTCTGCAGCAGGGAAATCATTTGCCACGCCTCTCGCTGCTGCTCATGTGGTTCCCACTGACACTGTGCGAGTCACACTGGCTGCTGGTCCCATCCCGCGCCTTCTCTTCATGGGGGGCACCAAAAAAAAAGAAAAGCTGCTGCCACTGCTTTTGTCCTTCTATCCACAGCATGGCTGGCTAAAAGCAGCTAAGCAAACAAAGTTCATTGAGATCCATGCCAAGATAGCCATGGCTGCGTGGTGTTGCTCTCGCCATGCCAATTTCAGCCGAGCAGTCCCAGCCATGTGGCTGCTCCCGGCCTCAGTAATCAATAATAAAAAAATCAATAATAGCTCTTTTTTTTACCTTTTTTTTTTTTTTTTTTTTTTTTAATTTGGAAGGAAAATGAACCAGCTGCTTATGTTAATGTACAGCATACTATTTGCATATAATGTGGTGATTATAGCTGGATAAGTATTGAGCGGATGGAGGAAATTTCTCATAACACACCTCAGACAACATAACGTGGATTTTCCAAATTGCAGAGCATGAGACAGTGAAAGGGGGCCTGTGGAACTATATTAAACAATAAAGTCAGACTTGTAAATTAGGCTTGATTGGTTCATGTTCCTTAGGAAATGGAGGTTGGCATTTGTCCAAAAAGTTTTGGAATAATTGGCACAGAAAAGCAGAAGATCTGGCAAGAATAACCCTCTGCAAATAGTGAAGTTGGTGTGGTTTTTCTCCTTTGTGCTGCTGTCAGAGAAGTTCACTGTTAGATTCTTTACTCATAGAGAATATCTGTTATTACTCACTTTTAAAGATTTTATGATGACCCAGTACAGGCCTTAAATACGTAAATATATAGTCAATAGTAATATTTCATAAAGTGCAGCTTGGTCCTATAAAATGGTGTTAACAGTACAAATTAGCATAATGTGATGGTTTCTTGGGTGATTGGCTTGCCAAACCATAGAGCTGTGTAAGTGTTCCTACACGACCTCGCTGTTTCTCAGTACAGCTGTCCTCTGGGGTGTCTTCTGTGGTTCATATGGCACTAAACACGTTTGGGGTTTTAGCACTTTGGGATACAAGTTGTTGGCCAAACGGAGCCTGGATTTGTGATAAAACAGTTGCTCCAGCCTTTGGTTAAACATCTGTATTGCTCATGAGTGTGCCTGACAGGTGTGATATATTCTTTCCTTCTTTTACAGCGATCGACACCATACATCCAGTGCAATTCCCGTTCCAAAGAGACAGAGCTCTAGCTTCGGCAGGTTGGATATTGGCTTTTCCAGCGGGCTTCCTTCTCCAGATAAAGGACTCCGAAAACGAGCCAGCACAGGAAACGAGAGACTAGAGTACAAAACTCCTCCTCCTAGTTACAACTCTGCTTTAACACAGCCTGTTGCTGTCACAGCCTGTGTTGGAGAGCTGGATAAAAAACCTGGACCCATATGTTCTTCCTTGGACACCTCTATGGACTCCTCCAAAAGAAATACCAAGAAAGGCCAGGACTCGTACAGTAGTTTAAACGTTGAAAACGGAAGCCTAACCAATACCCAAGACGGGCAGGAGTCTTTCCTAGGACGTTCTAGTGCAATAAATGGGGCATTCCTGCCCGGTGAGTGCTCTGGCACCACGAGCAGTGAGCAGCCCTGTGAGTTTCAGCCCGCACTCAACCCCGTGCTTTGCTGCACCGTGGAGCAGGCAGAGGAGATCATGGGTATGGAAGCGACAGGGTTCAGCGCAGGAGATCAGCTGGAAGACTTTAACTCCATCCCAGTGGAACATGCTGTAGCGGTGGAGTGTGATGAACAAGTCCTAGGGGAGTTTGAGGAGTTCTCTCGAAGGATCTGTGCACTGAATGAGAACATGTCCAGCTTCCGCAGACCTCGCAAAAGTTCGGACAAGTGAGCTCGGACAGGGATTTGACAGCAGACATTGAGGTGAAATCAGTGGTCTGGAATAGAAATAAAATTGCACTTATTCTTTATATTAATTATGAAAATAAAAAAGCTAAAGTTGTCCCTATGGTGTTAGACAAATGGACTTGAGCACAATAACACAGGATCATGGTGTATTCACAGCCCAGGTAAATTTTCATTCTGCTCTAAGTCCTTTTATGTCTGGTATTTATAATCTGTTAGAGGTTTTGTGGTTTGGTTTTTTTTTGTTTTGTTTTTTTTTTTCCCTTGGGCATTGGAATCCATTTATAAAGGCTTTCCTGAAAACAACTTCTAGTGCTGATCAGCCCCTTCTATGAATGTTTGGTGAATTCTTAATTATTATTTAGAGTTAAATTTATTTTAATCTTTTCAGAAGATAAAACCCTTTAATTTAAAATACTTTTATGGTAAGATGTTTTTACGTTCTCCCATGTACTCCTGTGTTTGCTTGAGCAATGTAGTCAGTATTAGAGAAATACCATGAATTTTTTACAATTCCACAACTTTGTTTTGGCTGTGCTCTGTAGCCTTTGAAGTTCTAGTTTGCACTGAGGAATCTTCAGTTGGTGGTGAGAACTTGCCAGAGAATGAGCACCTGTAAGATTTTTGCAGTTTCCTCGCACCTGGTTAATCAGAAATGACATTTGGGGGTTTTTCCACTCCTCTTTTCCTCCATACCTGCTCTTCCTACCAGTGGAAACCTTGAGGTAGACACCTCTAAGGTTCTGTGTGATAATCTCAGACTGACCACTCCCTCACTTAGGTTGGGCACAGATCTCATTAGAAAAGACTTAGTGAACCCGTTACCATCATGAGGTTCAGCTGCTACCCTCCAAGGTGTGCAGTGAAGACAGTGCGCCCTGAAACACTTCAGACATCTTCCAAAAAACCCAGACTGGGTATGAAGCACTTTGGAATCAAGTGAATGTGTGGAATTGCTCCACCCTCTGTAAAAATTCATCTGAATTAATAGGGTTTTTTTTAACCATCTGTACTTTGAGGGAAGAAACTTCCAGTGGTTTCTGGAGCTGCAGTTTGCTGTTGGGTAGGTTACCACTGCCACATGTGTTCAGCTGCACTAATGGGAAAGCAATTTGCAGCCTGCTTTGTGATTCCTGGTATGTGTTTCAGTTTGGATTTCATTGCTCTTGCTTTCTATATTGTATACCCAAGAATCTGGGCTCAGTTGTGAGCTCTGAAATATAAAGGTATATAGCAGAATAAAAATACTTCATCATGCCTGGCTTTTTTTTCTCTCCTTGGTTTATGTTGTCTTTTGAACCCACAACCAAGTCTTTTCCTAACTTCACTGTAAGGCTAGCTGAAATTAACTTTTAAAAAATATGGATATGTATAATCTCAGCTTTCTGTTGTTGAAACAAGGTGTGTTTGTGAGAACCAGTATACATAATAGCACTGTTCTAGAAATATGCATTTTTCCAGGTAACGCCTTAATGATTGTATTAAAACTACATTCACATTCTTCAGTTAGCTTTTAATGGTTGTGTCCACAGTTGAGTGGCTGAATCAAGCCTCTCTGGAGCAGTTTGTTGGCTTTGGGCTGTCCCAGGATGATGTGCTAGATGGGAGCACTTGGAGACCTTGATTTTGAGACACTGAACATGATTTCAGGTGCAAAGTTGGACACATCCACGAGTATCTTCTCCCTGTTCCAACCTCATGAAAACTTCCTCAAAGGAAGTGCTGCAGTAGCTCAAAGCGCTGCCATCATCTTTGGGAAGGAATAGGTAGGGAAGCTCTTGCTGTGCTTCTTTCAGGTGCTTATTTCTCCCTCCTGCCTAGAGAGAGAGAAATAAACACCTGAAAGAACAGCACTTCATAGTGATAAACATAGGATATTCTGTCCTGGGCCCTGTACCATCTTCTGCTACCAGTATAATTTCAGATGAAATTCAGTAACTTTAGGTCAGTTTTGCACACTGTGGATGGGACCTGGCACGCTCGAGGCAGCACAGGCCTGTTTGTACACACGCTCGTGTTCTGTATAACAGAAAAGCATTAGCTTGTGTGTGATGGTGACTTTTTAAAGCAGCCCAAAGAGTAGTTGTGAAGTCACTGTGTTTCGTAGGTGAACAAGGAGCATTTCAGCACAGTTGAGCAATGTGTGAAATTAGGTTTGTACAGCATCAGTGGGACTTCTTTTTTTTTTTTTTTCATTAGTTGTTTATTTCTCAGGTTGCACAAACCAAATGAAGTCTAGTTCTCCTCCCCAATGTTATGTTGCTGTTCCTGTTTAACCCCTGTAATTGTTAATGTGTCAAACTGTATGATTGACTTTTTGCATCTGTTGCACAAAGCTGCTCAGATGGGCTTTCTATGGATGTATCTTTAGTTAGCCTTATATTATCCCTGTGTTTCTCTTCCACTTCTACCACTTTCCATGTAACAGGTGCTGTGAAGTGGGACAGCATCACAGGGCTGATGAAGCATTGACCAGCTCCTTGTGGCTGTGAGGAAGGGGGGTGTACAGTCTGCAGCCATGTCATAGCTTTCTCCTTTTGATGTTTATTTTTTTTCACCCCCTGTAAATTACTTTGGAAATAGTGTAGTGGAAGAGAAACAAACAGGAGGTTTGAGGGTGAGATACTGGATCACAGTGTGCTTTCAATTTTCAGGAGTCTTTCAGTTCCTGCACAGCTGTGGCACTTAAAAGTTGCAACTGTCTTCAAATGTAGAAAGCATTTCATTGCAATCTCAATCTAATCCCTCATTAGAAATCCTTAAGATTTTTGAGCATATTAGTTTTGAAATATCAGATCCCACTATATTTTTATAGCAAGCACAACAGCATTGGTTTATCTTTGCTTGACCAGGTATTCAAAATAAGTGAAACCAGAATATCCCATAGTAAATGACACATTAAAGCTATGTTGGCAATTGCAGGAAAGCTCATCTGTCTTTATAAAATAAAACTGATTTGTATCTCGCAATTTGAGTGTCATCTTCAATGGCTCTTTTGTCTTTGCTTTCTTCATGAGCCTGGTTTAAACCCCAGTGGCCTTCCCAGCCCCAAAACTCCTTGGCTTATTGTTCATTAAATCAATATTGCTTCAAATGTGAATCTTTGGGTAAGAAGATTTGCATGAAGAACTGACTGCCTTGATGGCTCCAAATCCTGTTTCAGAAGAGCTGGTACTGCAGTTCCTTTTCATGCTTCTCCCCAAAAGATGGCATGCAACTAGAAATATAGCTCCAGCCTGTGTTGGGGCCAGGATTAAGCTGGTTTTGTAGACATTTATGGGTAGTGGAAATACTGTGTTCCTTCATTGGGGGAGCATTGCTACTCGTCCAGCACCTTCTGTGATGCCAGCTAATAATCAACATATGTCTGCCCAAAATGCTGATGGATGCTGATGGACAGGAGTGAACAGGAGTCTGCTGCATGCGTCTTGGAAGGAGTCTGTCCACGACTCCTGAGTCTCTGGTGGGAAGCAGTGAAATGTGAAGAGCTGCAGGGACTCTCCAGGCACCGTTAGGAGATTTTTGGGGTTGTTTTTTTTTTAACTCCTACCCAGTCTGTCTACCAGCAGAGGATGAAAAACCAAGGCATCATCTGTATAGTCCAGGAGCTGAAGTGGGAAGATAGAGAGAAATTTTACTTTAAGATATTTTACAGTGTTGAACAGCATTACTGAAATATAGCTGCATGAAAGTGAAGAATAAGGAGTGGAAAGAATGAGATGGAGGTGCTGCTGTAAGAGTGGACTTAATCTAGACAAACCTTGGGCTCTTCTGTGCCTCATTCTGTCATCTTTCAAATGGCCAGAGAAGGTATGTCTCCTTGCTGTCTGGATTTGGATCTCTTTCAGGTGGAAGTGTTTGCATGTGCTCTGTCTGCTCTGAAATTGTCTAGCATAGCTGGTATCTCTGGGCAGCTGTGAGCTCCTCCAGTCTGCAGGCAAACTGTTCTTAATCCCAGGTGAAAAAATATTTTCCAGGGTAAAAAACATTATCTAATCAAATCTTTTAATTGCTCATTATTTTAATATCACTTTATTTTGTATATGGTCAAATACAACATTGGTTTACAATTTTTCATTAAACAGTATGAAAGCTTTTTTTGCCCTAAATAACTGTGAGATGACAGCTCCGCTGCTGCTCAATTTAGTGGTGAATGTATTGCATTGACTGGCTCAACATTTAATCTGCAGAACTCTTCAGTCTTGCTCTACTCAAAGGGAAGAGGCAAGCCAAGGGGCTGAGACTTCATATCCTGGGACTGTGACCCCAATATGTAGATGAACCAAAACTTACAAAATTGTAAAGACTCCTGACCAGGATCCATCTTGGATTTGACTTGGGTGTAGCCCCAGCTGGGCCCTTGCACTGCCCAAGGTCTATCCTTTCAGTAAATAGCTATTTTGTTCCTTTTGCTGTGCCTAGTCTCTGTTCCAGGTCAGCCTTTCCAGGCATCAACAGAAGGTGGCAAGATGGTGACATCACGATGGAAGGTTGAGTTACCTACCCAAATCAGAACCCCAGCACTGTCTCTTGGTGACTGTTCTACTTATGAGTCTGTTTGGGCTTCTCCTTTCAGGAAAGCACTATCTAGCTGGCCAGTTGATTTCTGCCAATACTACCAGTGCTAAGTGCATCTATTTTCACCTGAGACTGCACAAGCAAGGCATTTTTTGGGAAGAAAATATCCTTTTCCTTACAGGGTGTCTCCAAACGATGATGTGGACAGACTTCTTTGTCCTTCCTTGGTGGAGCTCTGCTGCAGAAAACCACATATTTCTTTTTTTCAGCCCTTGCTTTTCTGGTTTTTCTTTCAGTTGTCTGGTTTCAGTTGTTGGTCTGAAATTCTTGACAGAGTTTGTGGTTGTCTTCTGTAGTTTCATTTGGCCTGGCTATCTCTGCTCAGAATACAGGTCCTGGGTTTGGAAATAATTTTCCTGTATTAATCTTCTCCCTGCAAATTTGCAATGATGGTGAAATTTCATTGCGATCCAATATATCCTGAATGGTTTAATTGGATATATGAGTGCACAGCAGAGAGGGCCCTTCTGTGGGTTCAGTTGTGCCCTTTGTGGGACTAAGAGAGAACAATTCCTTTAGATGAGCTGCGGCATCTGTTGGAGGTTTTGATAACATCTCAGCTTTGGGTAATCTCAGAGCCTTTCTCCTTTCTTTCATAGATGTTGAAACTAATGCTGAAAAGAGCATCAATAAACAAAGTTCACTGCTGTCTGAATTGGTTTTTAGGAAATTCTGTGTCTTGATGCCTCATCTGGAAGATGCTGAGGGTTCCTGTTCATGAGCCATTGTGCTTCTGGCCACAGCTTCACACCTGACCCCAAGAGATCTGAAATCAAATATGCCTGGTGTTAAAAGATCTCTGGGCCTGGATGAATCAGAGCTTCTGCTGTGGGAATTGCTGGTTGTACTCTGCTCCAGAAGCACATTGGAATCACAGAATGGTTTAGTTTGGAAGGGACCTTAAAGACCGTCCAGTTCCACCCCCCAGCTATGGGCAGGAACACCCTCCACTAGGCCAGGTTGCTTCAAGCCCTGCCCACTCTGGCCTTGAACATTCCCGGCATGAGGCAGCCACATTTTCTCTGGGTAGAAGTTCTCAGTCCTTTGCAGAAGGCAGAGATGTTCCCTACTGTCTTACACAGTTCCTTTACCTCAAAACCAAAATGGTTTTTCTTTTCGCTGTTTAGTACAGATGAGGTTCTAGTGGTGAGAGTTGAAGCTGAGCTTAGCAGAGGAGCTTTGAGTTCCTTGTGACCTGGCTGTGATTGCCATGAGACAGGCATTGTGTCAGAGGAGTGTGTGTGGTGAGATGGATGTTCCAGCCACTGTGATGAAATTAGAAATCACCTTTCTGGAGGCAAACAAAGGTAAGGCCACTCCAGGTGTAAGGGCAGTTGGGGCAGTGCACAAATGCTTTTCTCCTGGTGACCAGAAACTGGACTGTGCTGGCTCCAAGACAGTTGATCTGAAGAGCAGAAACACTGCTCTTCCTGATGGGCTGTTCCTTCTCCAGCACAGGTTGTGTTGTATGCTCAATCAGGACACCTTCAGTTCCTGTGCAAGAGAAGGATGAAAGCAATTATATGTTGGTTTTCTGCTGTCTGGAAACACCTTTAAACCCCTCTTGGCAGGCTGATAGTTACCTGGAAATCTCTAAAAACATTCCCTGTTTTCTGTTTCTCTGTTTGTTTTTTTTTAACCACAAAAAAAAAATTGCTTGTTTTGGAAAGAGATTAGTAACTTCACATATTTTTCAGATGGCCATGAAAGGCAAGTGCCCTATGGATTCTATATGGCTTCTCCACCTATTGATGTCTGTCACAACTCCTTTTATCCTTTGTGGGTGTTGGTCTCAGGACGAGAGAAAAAAGGCTCAAGATGTGCCACAGGAGATTTAAATTGAATATCAGGGAAACTTTTTTTCCCAGAAGTTGTTGTCCATCCCCAGCAGAGGCTGCCCAGGGCATTGGTGGAGTCCCCATTCCTGCAGGGGTTTGACAGATGTGTAGATGTAGCACTTGGGGACATGGATTTGTGGTGGCCTTGGCTGGGGGAACAGTTGGACTTGACGATCATGGAGAGCTTTTTCCACCTCGATGATTCTGTGATTCTGTCTGTTCAGAGTATTGACTTGGGCAGCTAAAATCTCTTGAAACTTCAGCCTCTCCTTATTTAATTCCCTGGTGAGTTTAAGCACCACATTCCTGCTGCACATTTTTACCATCTACCTAATTTCATTTTAACATCTCACCTTTGGATTTCATATTCCTCATCTACCAGATGGACACCTCCTTTCACAGATCACCTTTCTTGGACTTTGATACCAGTGTATCAAGTGCAGGCCCACAACCTGTGGCTGCACTCTTTGCCTCCAAGTGTGCCTTTAATAACCTTTTCCCCCAAGTTAGCAGGAAATGTTCTCATGCTGGAGTAAGTGGAGGGCCCTGGCTGGCTTGGCTCGGTGTTTTTATAATGATAACTTTGTCAATAACGCATAGTGTGACAACAAAAAGCACTTTGGCTACTCTATTGTCCATGGAGGAGGCTTGCTAAATCGGGGTAGGATTTGTCCTGGGTGAGAATTCCAAGATGCTGTCAGCTTTGCTGGGAACTTAAAGGGCCAGAGAGGGAAGCTTTAATCCTCCCTGATGTTAGCCAGATATCAGGCGCTGGAGTGCGTGGGTTCACTCTGCAGCAAAGCTTCCAGCCTTAATGAAAAGTGTTGCTGCCTTGGGCAGAGTTTGTCAAGCTGGGGAGCAGTGGAGTAGAGGAACATTTTTCATGCTCTTTGGCTAAGCATCTTGAAACCTGTGCCTCAGCTGTGATTTACAGCATAAAATAAACAAGCAAAACAGACACCATTCATCATTCTCTACCTGCCAAAACAAATGAGTCCCAAAACCTTTAATCATTTTCATTATAAGCCTGTCCAGCCCCAGAACAGGCTGCCCATGGCAGTAGTGGAGTCCCCATCCCAGGAGAAATTTAAAAGCTGTGTGGATTTGGCATTTGGGAACAAGGTTTAATGGTGAGTTTTGCAGTGCTGCAGGAATGGTTGGAGTTGATCATGTCAGTGATCTTCTTCCCTGACAAAACCACTGTGAAACAGGTGTGACTTCAGTTTGGCTTAACATCCCTCACTTTAATTTTGGTGCTAGTGAAAGTAGAGCAAATTGGAGGCTCTGGAATCTGAATCACACAAGCAGTGACTGAACAGAGGAGAGGAGAAGAGCATGAAGTCTCCAAGGGTGACTCTTAATGACTTGGCTAGGGCAAACACTTCCAGCCTAAGCTATTCCCAGATTGGAAGCTAGAAGGAGTGGACAAATAATGGAGGTGACCAGCTCCTCATGCTGCTGAGTGTTTGCAGGAAAGAAAAGAGGCTGTAAGTGCCCTGCAAATGTCATTCCTGACTTCAGTAATTCAGGGGGGTGCATGGCCACGTCTGCCAGATGATTGCATATGTGCACGTGCAAGGCAGAGGAAGTTCAATGCTCCCTCAAAGCAAATAAAGGTCTCATCCCCAGATTCACCACAAACAGGTTAGAGAATTATGGGGTAAAGTTATGAATAAAGGTTTATATTTATTTTATTAAAATTTTTTAAGATCTCAGTCCAACAGCCTTTGGTTGGAGGAATCAAACTTCACCTTCCTTTTCTCCAAGTATTTTCTCCAACCAGCTAACTATAAAATGTCAAGAGTCTCTGTGAGAAGAATTTAGGAGGAAATCTCAGGGAATGTAACATTAATTAGGGAGAACATCAAGAATAATAACACTAGTACCTACTGAATAGAAGCTTCAATGAAACCACTTATTTAGAGATGGTATGCATTTGGACAAGACTCAGTTGTTTGGAATTGATGATCCTTGTGGGGCCCTTCCAGCCCAGAATATCCTATGATTTGCATTGGATTCTTCTCACCTAGCTTGAAATAACTTTTAAAATCTGGCACATGGCTTGTACCAGGGATTTCAGCTTCCTCTGAGCATCCCCTTGGCAGACACCTTTTCCCACCCCTGTGTGATGGTGCTGCCCCCCGTGGATGTGAGCCTGTGCTTCCTGCACTGTGCACGTACCCCATGGGTGCTGCTGTGTGGGTGCAGTGTGTAATGGGCAGCAGAAGAGAGCCAGGTCTCACTTCTGAGTGCTTAGGATGGAGCATAAGAAACAAATGGAGTTCCCCAGTTTTCCAGTCCAGCCTCCCTGCTTCCGGATGAATCCAGGCTGATGCAGGAGTGTGGATGAGATCCCAGGCACAAGCTGTCAGCAGCCCTTGAACAGGGGCAGCATTGTGGCAACGTGCCTGGAAAGGAGGATGTGTTATTCCTCTTCTCTTCTGGCATCCCATGCTCTGGATTAATTCCTTTGTGCCTTTAGCACGAGGGCTGGGATCTTGTCTTTACCTGTGTCTGGGAGGATGGGAATCATGATTGCCCCTGGGACTTTAGGCTACCAGAGTGACACAAGTGGCTGTGATTTAGATGTGTACTAATAGAGAAATTTAGCCTCCAAACACATCTGAACACTCCAGAACTCTTTGGGCAGCCCCTAATGAAGCCTTCCCAGCCAAGGAAATCCTGTGCAAAGTAGGAAAGGTGCTGGGGAGAGGATGAGGGGGGCGCATCTCCAAGATATAGTAGGTTTGTTCAGTCTTAGCTGTTATATTTGGACAGGGAAAAATATAAATTAAGGTTGTGCTGGTCTATATCTGGCCAATTTCACTCTAGAGTTCCTGACAGGTGACCCCAGAGTCCAGCTGCATTCCCTCAGTGCTTATTTTTGACATTGTAATCCAAATTGACGTTTAGTGCTTGAATATACAATAAGTTAATTACAGCTAAACCCTTCAGCTCAGGGATTTCCTGTTGGTAAGTCTTGGAAAAATCAGGATTCCCAGTGGTACCAGGCTGAAAATATTTACAGATAAAATTCAAGTTAGCAAGTTACACCAAAATGTTTTTGGAGCCAAAGTGGAACTGTATTTTTAGCCCACTTCAGTGGTGCCTTATACTTCCTTGTCCTATCCTACCTCTTCCTGCCTGGAATTGGAAGCAGAGGCGCCTGCCCTGCACAGCTCCTGAATAGGGTTTTGGTGTTGCTCTCAAGGGGAGCCCATTAAATTACAGCAGATGAATCCACAGTCCTATGGCCAAGTACATTTCTTGGGCATGTTTTTGCAATTTAAAATGTTTCCTCTTGTTCCTCTTTCTAATGAGCACGAGAAAAATCTGCTCAGCATCTTACCCAATCACTGTGTGATAAATGCCACAAGACTTCAGATATCCAAATTACCTCTAGGAGTGGGACATGTCTTCCACTCTTTTCATGTCTATATGAGGGTTGCAACACTCAGTGGGGTTACTGCTAGAGCTCTTGACCTGCTGGTTAATAAGCTGTTATGATGAGGTGTGAATTTGGCCTGGGACTGGTCCATACCCATCTGGCATGTGGACAGCAGCTCTTCTGCTTCCACCTTCTCCCCTTGATGGAGCTGATATCTTATAAAAACAGACTCAGCTCTCTTCATCCAGTGGATCTCAGATGGAATTTGAGGCTAGTTTTCTAATAAGATGAAGGTAAAACATTCATTGCTGTGTTCCAGACAGGAAATGTGAAGTGGCTCTGTGTGAGGCTGAGGGCTGAGAGAGGAGCTGAGAGGTTCCCCAGCATGGGTGATGCCAGAGTCAGAGGTACTGCTATAAAAAAGAGATGCATCTCCACACAGAAAATGTGCAGTTGGGGTATTTTAGGAAAAAAAATCAGAACTGTAAGAGTAGGGAATATTAGAGAAGATGATCCAAAGGGACTGTAATCCCTGCTGCTGGAGAGTGTAAGAACAAAGACACAGAATCATAGAATGGTTTGGGTTGGAAGGGAACTTAAAGCTTATCTCATTCTACCCCTGTGCCATAGGCAGGGACTCCTTCCACTTAACCAGGCTTTTTCAAGCCCTGTCCAATCTGGCCTTGAACACCTCCAGGGATGGAGCAGCCACAACTTCTCTGTTCGACCTGGGCCAGGGCCAGGGAATAATTTATGATGATAGATTCAGAGTAAACAAGACTGGAAGGACCAGGTTTGAAGTTTGATCTGAGGTTGCCCAGGTTTTCTCTTTTTGTTAAGAGAGTTTCAAGTATCTCCAAAGGTGGGGATTCTCTAACCCAGACCTCTGTTCCACTGTTTGATCACCTTCATGGGGAAAAGGTTTCCCAATTGGATTTTCTTCTCTTCTAACTTGGGTTGTTAACTCTTTTCCTATCACTGAGCATGTCCCATGAGAGCTTGTCCCTCTCTCATCTCTACACCATCCCAGAGCTGCAGACACTAAAAACGTCCATCTTTGCCTGAGCCTCTCCCTGTGTGCCCTGAGCTCCAGTTCCAACCAGCTTGGTGGCTTTGCTGCATTCTCTCACCATTTACCTGGTACCTGGTCCCAGTGCCCTGTTTGACAAGTGTCAAATGGAGAGAAGGAATCACTGGTCCTGCCACCACCACCCACAACATGGTTTGTCTTCACTGTCACAGGTTCCATCCCCAAAAGCTGTTCTCCAGCCCAGCAGACTCCAGGCTGTAGAAACCCTGAGAGATGTCCCATCTTGTCTCAGCAGCTGAAGGTGGTCTACTCAGGCTCCTGAACTCCTTTCCAGCTCCTTGTTTTTGTTTATCCAAGTCACATATATCCTTAATTCCCAAAGAATTCAATAAAAAAACTTGGGGAAAGGGTCCTGTTCTTTCCTTCCTATATGGTTTTTAAATTTTATACATCTTAAACCCAAGTAATTTGCCTATCACTGGAAGTGTAGCATCCTGTAGGCTCCTGTGAGAAGAACATGTGATAAAAGTAGGATTATCCCTTGCAGGAGCAGCACAAGAACAAACCTGGTAACATACCCTTCTGCAGGATGGGACCTGCATGGAGGATCAGCCACGAGCTCTTAACCACCAGACCTGGAAACAATTCCTTGCTGCATGCTCCTGCCTGCTGCTCTTGGTAGCTTCTTGTTGTGGCAAATGACACAATTGCTTTTCCTACAGGCTCATGTTTTTGTGGCAGGAGTGTTTAAAAGCAGCAGCTGAGCTGAGCCTCATTCCTCCAGAGGCTGCCTGGTCATATAGAGGAGGATGGGGCTCGTCCTGGTTTCCACATCTAGACTTTTCCCAGGATTTGGAGAGCAGGGACTGCTGTGGGGGTTGGTGAGGAATGAATCTATAGGTGAGAGAGTCCTGCCAAGCTATTTTTTGATCTTTGAAAATGCCCTAAAAGAAGGGATAGAAACCCGCTCAACCTTGGCGGTCGAAATTCTTTCTGGTGACACAGAGTAGATCTAGGTCTTAAAATTTCACATTTCTAGGACTCATACATTCCCAAACTGTTCCTTCTCCCTGCCTCTGTGTCCTTCCTTCTTCTCTTCTCCAGCCAAGTGAGAGAAAGAGGCTGTCACTGCCAGAAGGGAGCAAATTTTCCCCCGCAGTGGCAGCAGCCCGACCATTGCCCTCCAGCCCCGAGAGTGAGAGAGAGCAAGGAGCTGAGCCCAGCTCCTCATGCTCCAGCCAAAATCTCATGGTATCTCTGCACTTCCTAAGAAAATGCCCCCCAGCGAAGAGACAGCAACCAGCTGCACCTCTTCCCTTATCTTAGCCACTTCTTTTGTCTCTCTTAAGTATCCTCATTGCCATCTCTTAGGCAACGAACGGGAGAAAATTCCCTGAGAGGAAAAAAGAAAAGAAAAAATCTTAGCTTCCAACACCATGGCAGGGGTGTTGGAACAAGATTAGCTCTAAGGTCCCTTCCACTAAATCATTCTGTGATTATAGGATGTCTTTCTTCAAATGGAGAAGTTACATCCAGTTCTATTTTTTTGGAGACTTTGGCATAGATGAACAGAGTAAAAGTAATCTCTGCCTTAAAGAGCTTGAAGTCTTATGTGAAAGGAGATGAGCATGACTGAGGAAATGATGAATCAGTAAATTAGTGAGGAGAAAGATATTTTCTGTATTTCAGTTCATTTATGAAATCCTTTTCAAGTATCTCAATGAATCAGAGGTTTTGCCCTGGCTCAGTGTTTGCTGGCTGCCCTCGAATTCCGGCACTGAAACAGCCCTGGGATTGTTCTCCTATTTTCTGTTTAAATATCAGAACTCCTCATGTCTCCTGGAATATCACTCTGCCAGGCTGCAGAGATCATCAGACCATTAAGATCATGCATGGAGCACCTGCAGCCTTTGCTCTTTATTGTTACAGCTGTGCACGTGCAGGTGGGAAGAATTTAGGAATTAGAGGGCAGCATTACTGAACAACCCAGGAACACTGGAGCAACCTGTCTGAACAGTAGATTTAGCTCCAGAGCACCTGGTTTGTCTTTCCCTGCCTCCACAGCTCTGGGCTGGGAGGTGTGGGGAGATCTACTGCACTTTGCTGTGGAGATCACAGTTTGCTCTCTCTAAATTAAGGCAGGGAGAGCTGCAGCATTTTGTGTCAGAATAAGGCTGAGCTGAACTTGCAGAATAAAGGTGGGGCTGAGCAACCTGATCTGAGCGAGCTGTGATCTTGCTGTGAGCAGAGGTTGGACCACAACCTCCAGGGGTCGATCCAGCCTCGATTATTCTGTGATTCTGGCTCTCACCACGACGATGTGAGTCACAAGTGACTAGTTCTGGTGCAAACATCCCAGATGGTTTTGGTAAGTGGTGCAAAGTCCACCTGGCAGTCAGTAACTAGTGGTATTCCCCAGTAACCACTGCTGGCATTAGTGACCGTCTTTGCTGATCACCTGGGTGATGTTTGCTCCCAGAAAGCTCAAGTGGGTGGCAGTAGGCTCAGTAGGGAAGTGGCCAATGGACTGGAGATCAAGGCTACTACTCAGAACAAGGCCCTGGGCAGCCCTGAGAAATTGGCTGACAGGAGCTTGACCAAGTTCAACCAGGGCATATGTGAGTTCTTACATCTTGGATTGAACAATCCCATGCAGGATGGGCATTTAAACCTTAGATCACAGCTCTGCAGGCAAAGAAGGACAAGGTTCTGCCCCCATCATCTTTGTGAATAACTAACTGAGCATTGCAAGCTCTTTCTGCCACAGAAAAGGGTGCAGTTCATCAGGTAGAAGTTTGAAGGCTTTTCTGAATAAAATACAAAGGAATGTCTCTTGAGAAACTACTGTACAGCCAAGTAGAACTGGCCTTTTCCCAGCTGTTCAACATATCCTGTAGCTTTTCCCAAGAACTGCATCTTCCAATCCTTGTCTTTCCACCTGCAAGCCCCACAAAATTATGCACTTAGCAAATGAAGGAGGAAGGTCTTCACCCAACATGTTGGTCTTTGCCTTTCATTATTCCTCTTAAATGGTGAATCACAGAATTACTGAGGTTGTAAAAGCCCTCTAAGGTCATTGAGTCCAACTAATCCCCAACGAACTACCAAGGCCACCTTTAACCCATGTCACCAAGTGCCACATCCAGGGATGGGGACTCTACCACTGCCCTGGGCAGCCCTTGCCAGGGCTGGACAACCTTTACAGGAAAGGAATGTTCCCAATATCCAACCTAAACCTCTCCTGGCACAACTGGAGGCTCTTCTCTCTTGTTCTGTCCATTGTTGCCTAGGTTCATTTCCAGCCAGCTCTTAATCAAAATGACAGAAGAAGACAAAGCCTGGTGGTCACTTGCAAATCCTGCACTTGTATTTGTGCTCTCCACAAAGCTCCTCTCTGCTAAGTCTCCCCAGGCAGAGATATCTCCAGGAGTCCCTCTCAGGGGCTCCATCAGAGAGGTGTCAAAGTGTGGAGGTGTTCCAGGGATGTGGGTGCTCACACTCAGCCAGCTGTAGTGGGGCAGGGTGTGTTATGTCCACAAACAGAAGCATTTGGGCTGCTGCTAACCTTTGGTGGAGGCCAGGAAGTTTTTGTCCAGCCTTCACTACCCTGTTGAGATGCTGATGAGGGGTTGTCTGCAGAAATTGTGTTGCTGAAATGCCCAGATTTCCTACCCAGGCCAGTCAAAATAAAGACCTTGGATTCTTTTCTGCATTGGCTGCTGGTGCTGACACCTCTCTGGGGATGGTGCTGTAAGGTCCAATGTGCAAATGCCCTCTGATGACAGGCCCAGTAAACACCTTCTTGGGCTGAAGAAGTGAAAAATGACAGTAATTTCCTGCCCACACCAACCATGCAGAAATGTTCCCCCATGAAGTTTTATGAGGCTGCAGAGCTGGAAATGTATTAGAGGCAGAAAGGACTAATCAGCACAGAGGGAAAAACTGATTGAGAGGAAATTAATGGTGTGGAACTTTGTGAAAATTTAGAAACTCCTGTGAAGACCCAGGGTGTGATTCTGACCTGACCCAGAGAGGTGGCAAAACTTCACTTGATCCAAGGCTGCAGATTTATAGAGCCCCTTGCAGGGACTTTGACATACCAAAAGTGGGCAGGAATTGATGCAAAGTGTGGACACAGAGCAGACAGATGTCTAAGCACTGGTGTTTCCCTGCCCTAATGATAGGATCAGTCTATCATAATTATCACATCCCAATCCCCAGTGTTCCATGGAGCCCTGCTCCTTGGTCAGCTCTTCAGGAAGGGATGTCTCACCCTATTCCAGGGCACTTACAGGCATGCATTTTCAGATGTCCTGGCTCCAGCCCAGAGGTTGAGGCGCATGTGGGACATGTCTAAACCCTGCCTTCTTCTTACACCTTCCATCCTGAGCAGCCAAACCTTGGTAGTTTTCCAAGGGCTGCATCTTTTTTCCAGCTGTTCAAGGCCTCAGGCCCCAGCTTTTCCAGTCTTAGCCACCTTCCAGAGCCCTGTGGTTATGCTGCAGGGCTAGGAATTGGTTTGGGCTAGACAGGATGGGGTGAAGCAGTGTCCTCTGTGTGAGAGCCCCAGGAGAAACAATCACTCTGGGGGTGGCTCTGCTGCTCTTCCACTGTGAGGGACTTCACTGATGCTGAGGAGTCCAAGCAGAGGTGCGAGGGAGAACATAAATGGGAAAAAAAAAATCATCAAAATGGAATTTAAAAAGATAAGCACTCTGTTTTTGTATAAGCTGTGGTATTCATTGCCTTCGACTTGCCAAAATGCTGAAAAGTATGGTAATTGCACTGAGTGTGGTCACACAGCTTTTGTGAAACATCAAGTGGGTGACTTTTGGAAAAAAAAACTTCCTTCTTTTTGGTGTCATTTGAAAATTGCTGGAAGAAGAAGAATGCTTTTTGAAGGATCCAGTTTGAGCTATGGGGAGACCACAGACATGATCTAGTTGAAGGTGACCCTGCTCATTGCAAGGGGGTGGGATTAGGTGACCTTTAAAGGTCCCTTCCAACCCAAATATTTGATTCTTTCATTTTCCAAACTGAGGGCAACCTTGGTTTTTTGCAATTCCACTGCAAATTTTCTATATGAACTCATTATTTGTTGTTAACCTTATTCTTACCTTTTCCCTCAAGGATCTTCAACTGCTTTTGAGACAAAGGCAGGCTTGTTCTCTCTGCTTTAGAGATGGAGAAAACAAGATGTATAAATGGGATTGGTCTGGTGTGATGGAGTTTTTTACATCTGGACTAATTGCTTGAGACTCCCTTTATTGTTTCTGGAGACAAAAAGACACTCCTATTCATTTCTTCCTAATACAGATGATTAAAATAGGTCAGGTGACCAGCTTCAAGATATTTATGCAGTGTTTGTGATGGGCACCTAGAGGGAGAGGAGGGGGGAAGTAGAGCCAGCCTCTCTAGGAGCACTTTTTCTCTTTAACTACACATGCAAGATACTTATATCTAAATAGTCACAGGCTCTTTCCTGTCCTAGTATGTGATGATGGATGGATAGATAACCTTTCTCCATAAAAATATACGTAATTAAGGGTAAATTTTTCATTGTCATCTCCAGCTTGTGTTGAACAATTTATTCCCCTCTTTTTTTTTTTTCTTTTTTTTTTTTTTTTTTTTTTTTTTTTTTCCTCATGGAATATTCTTGTGGGTGAAGAGATCTGACCTGTGTCTAACATAATAATCTTGGATGGGTTTTTTGAGTAATGGCACTGTTATTGTACAACCTCCAGCAAGAACAATTTGCAAAGTGTTGTGAACTTTTGAAAATGACCTGACAACAGCTCTCCAACCAGAGTGGTTTTACAGGGCTCTGTTCCAGCTCCACAGGGCTTGGAAAGAGGGAGGAAAAACCAAAAAAAAAAAAAAAAAAAAAAAAGACATCAGAGGTTTGTGCAAGCTGCACTTCAAGTTTGTGGTGTTGGTAAAGGGGCCTAGCAATGCATTATTCTCTTTAGGGCATGAAAAGCTCCAAGTGCTCAGTGTTTTTGAAAGTAGCCTAAACCTAAAGTCACAAGGTCACCTTTATGATTTTTTTAGGAGGTTTATCTTCACCCATGTGAACACAGAGCCAGCAGACTCGTGCCCAGAATCTGCAGAGACCTCACAGACAACAAGAAAAACACATGACTGTAGATGCTGTTCCTCCCTTGTGGCCACACAGTTCCTCTGGGCCACCAGGACTTTGCTTTGGTCCATTTTCTCCAGACTTGCTAGTGATAAGATACAGGTCCAATCACCATGAATTTAGGTGAGATTTCAATGCAAGCTGCTGCTGCAACAACTGAGGTCTTCACGATGTGGCACGGGCTGGTCTGGTGCATCCAGAAGTCCTGGTGAAATTCTGACTTGCTAGGATTTTTAGAAATTAATTTCTTCCTCCATGTGGGGTTTGGGTCTCCTGAATGGAGAAGGGGAATGTTCAGAACCAGGCTTCAGTTGGCTGAAAGGCAATTTTCTGCCAAGGTTTACTGCACAATCCCATGGTGGAAAGGTCTAATGTGAGACTCCTGTGCCATCATGGCAAGAGTAACAGCAACAAGAGAAATTTGCCATGGAGTCAGGATCAGGTGGGGTGAGACCCTAATGTTAAGGTGCTTTGATGGTTATTAAAGGATTTAAAGAGAGGTTTTGCTGTGTGGGTGTTTTAACAACAGGAATCCCATGCTGGCATCCACCTTCCAGGATCATCTGTCCATGATATCCCTCCATCCAGTGAGACTAAAAATTGGGCCCACCAGAGAGACATCAAGTCTGCCTGGACTCCCAAAGATGTGTGACCAACATCCCCTTTCTCCCTGCTGAACAAAATTATGCACAGCTGAGATGTCCTGACTGCATTCCCTTGAGATGAGCCCTTCCACCTTTGTGGTACCAGGCTGCTCTGGAAGCAGCAAAGTTGGCTTGAACCATTATTAAAATAATAGGGAAACCCCAGAGGATCTTTAACCAGGAGATCTTTAATAATTGCTACCTCTAAGGCTGCTGCTACTCCATTTGAACCAGGGTTTCTCATGCTGTCTGAGTCCTGGAGCAGAGCTCAGGTCTGTTCCCACAGGACTATGAGTGCCATGGGACTTCATTGCCCTTGGTATTTTTGTAGTCATGTCAAGGGTTTCCCTGGAAATGTTCTATAGCTGAGAAAGAGTTTATTATTTGCTGTCAGGGGGCAACTAACACCAAGGCATCTCTGAAGACATCTATAACATATCTGTGTAATGTGAAGGTTAAAATAAATCAGTAAAAAGAGCCACTCTCTTGAGGGCAATATACTGTAAAATATTTCATCAGAAGGCCTGGATATTATTGCACTTGCAATTAATCTTCTTGGTTATAGCTCAGCTTGTTTTCTCCTGCCACATTATCTCTCTCTGTTTTCAGCAGCCACTAGATGTCAGGGGAAAATTCTTTTGGCATTGTTTTTGAGAAAATTCCTGGCTAAGTTGGAAGCTGTTGAGTTTCTTAAATTGTTTGAGGTCCAAAAAACTGCCTGATATGGTTGGAGATGCCTTGGTATCTCAGCTGCCCCCAGCTTCTCCCCTTGGTTTGCAGCCATGGATCACTTGATGCAGCTGAGGAGGTTTGGCTCTGGCAAAATGATAACCACAGCACTGACCAGCTTTCATCCACTGCCTGCAAGTCATGGATATTTTATTATTACTACTTCTGAATTTTGCCTGGGTTTAAACACTGGCTTTTGGAGCATTTGTAACCCTTCTGTTATCAGAAAATCGTGTTGCAAGTATTCTGTGACTTGATTTTCATGACTGGAGTGAGTAGTTTTAGTTTGTAAGATGAGTGGTGGGGACAAATCTTGTATAAAAAAGAGATGCTTGCAAGGAGCCACGGCACCAAATGGACTTTGGGAGCCAGTGCTTGGGGAAGGTGATGGGAGAAGATACTTTGTGGGTGGTTCTTGCATGCAAGGAGTCCAACTTGGTGCAAATGTTCCTCTCCTATCATGTGCACCATCAGCATGAACCTCCTCCCCAGGAAGGGTCAAGCTCTTTCACTGAAAAAATTCAGGAGGAAGGTGCCAGAGACTCACATGTCACTCCCTGTCTCCAAGAGTCATTGCAACACTTTTTTTTTTTTTTCACACACAAGAAAGGGGGAACAAATGCAAACCATGAGTTCCACAAAATGGAAACACCACTGAAATGTTTTCTTGCAAGTCTCTCCTTCCTCCTCAGCTGTGCATTTCCTGACCCTTGAGCAAGGGCTGATTGCTGTGAGCAGCTCTGCCCCTCAAAGCACTGACCTGCTAGAGAGGGGCAGCTCTCTAGTGAAGGGTCCTGTCTGGGATGAGAATGTTTAAAGGTAAAAGGTTAGTGCAGGAGGACAGAGAGAGGGTCTCTGACGTTTGGAGATGACACAGATGCTCCTGCCCCTCGTGTCCCCTGGCAGCCCTCCCTGCCCTGGGAATGCCTTTGCCTTTCAGCCCAGCCTGCTGCGAGTTCAAAGTGGCTTTTTGCCCTGTATTGGAGAAAACAAGGGGTTTGGGAAATCTTCTTCCTGGTTCATGGCATATTTTGATTCATAAATTTCCTCCTAATGTGCATGGCTTTTCTAAGGGAGGCTGAGAATCACTGAATCATGGAATCATTTAGGTTGGAAAAGCCCTCTAAGATCACTGAGTCCAGCCATTAACTCAGCACTGCCAAGCCCACCACTAAAACCACATCCCAAAGTGCCACATCTACATGGCTTATAAAACCCCTTCAGCCCTTTGAGAGAAGAAATTTTTCCTAATTTCCAGTCTAAACCTCCCCTGGTGCAACAGGAGGTTGTGTCCCCCTCAGAGGGTATGTGTTTGAATGGATGCAGTATGTAATAGTTCTGCTGTGATGGAGAGAGGCTGCTGCCATGAGCATGGTGCTTGGAGCCACAGAACACAAACTGCAGGTGTGACCTGTGTTTCTTTTGTGCCGTGGTGTTTGTTGCAGGCAGGCATCCTGATGCACCTTGCCCCAGCTCAGGCAGGGCTCATCTGTATCCTTCCTCTAGCTGAAGGGGTTTCAATGTATTCCTAAACTGGGAAATGCTCAAAATTTGGCAGCAAATGAAACAAACCAAATTTTTTTTCTCTCTTCCTTTTTACTGATCTTACTGGAATGTCCTCAGCAAGGACAAAGTCTCATGTGAGTTTCTTGCAGAAAGACTTTATACTTAACATTACTGAGAACAGGATTTGGTTCCTCACCTCCAGCCTCAGCCTGTTAAAACTCAGATTTTTCCACCACAACAAGTGCTTGTAAGTCCTGGTGCTTGGAGGTAAGCAAGGTGTAGGTGAACAGATTCTCTGTCCACCAGCACTGGTTTTGAAGACAAGATGAACTGTTACTCTGCTTTCCCCTGCAGTGTGAGTCTGGGTGGCAGACCTACAGAGACTCCTTTTTTATGGAAGTTATAATAGCAGAGCCCCTGGAACTTCATTAATTTGGGCATCTTTGGGACACAAGGAAACTCAAGACACCCCTTAGTCTAAATGTCTACACCAAGAACCATGCTGCCAGAAAAACCCATAGCAGAAATGACTGCAGGTTTTTTCAGGGTTTCACTTCTACCAGCCTGTGGGATACAGGGTTATATTTGTTAAAGTCATTAAAGCTTATGTTTACTAGAAACCTTTGCAGGAAGGGGGTTTCTAAGGTTAGAGATGGAATGCTGGGCAGCAAATGTGGGGGAAGCTGATGAGGTGATGGGATGCATGGACAGCAGGCTGAGTCAGCCAATGAGTGCCCTCTGTTAAGTTTTGGTTATGTCTGGTTGAAGTTAAAAGTATGAAAGGGGAGTGTTTTCTACAATAAAGCGATTTCCTGCATGCACAAGGGGGTCAGTGTTGCTTTTTTCCCACATTGCTCCATCAGCTCAGTAGGTTTCCTTTGGGGCCCACCTAAGTTTGCTTTGCTCCACTCGATGCCCAGGCAGCCATCACATTTCCCTGGGCTTCTTTCCTCTAGGCTGAGGAGACATTACTCCACCTGTCTTTCTTCTTCAGTGGTATTTTCTTCAGTCTCTTATCACTCTTGTTCTCCTGTGACCTTTTCCTCAGCTTGCCCACATCTGACTGCCTTTTCTCACAGTGCTGATGGTGTTTTAAAATGTTACATCTCACAACATGCCTGTAGAAGAGACAACAGAGAGAATTTTACCAATTCTTAGGAATATCTTAGGGGCTAGTGTCAAGAGGATGGGGTCAGACTCTCTCTCTCCTGAGGCAGGACATGGGGCAGCAGGCTCCAACTGAAGTGCAGGAAGTTCCATCTGAATATGAGGAACAATTTCTTCACTGTGTGAGTGACAGAGCACTGGTACAGGCTGCCCAAAGAGGGTGTGGAGTTTGCTCTGAAGATATTCAAAATCATTAGGGATGTGATTTTGCCCATGTGAACCTGAATTATCAGAGGATTGGACTAGATGATCTCCAGAGGTGCCTTCCAACCCTTACCATTCTTCAGTTCTGTGCTTCTGTGGTATCTATAGTTGAGTTAAGATGAAAAAGAGTGGATAAAGATGACTGACAAAAAGGTCTTCTTTTTCTTAGGACTGATCTAATTCATGTCTATCAGTCTCCTTTCTGGACTAAAGTGGCAAACTTTAGTTAGAGACCTCTTTTTTTTCCCCCCCTCACTTTTTTTTGCCCAGTCTCAGACAGAAGACAGTGACTGTGTCTGTTAACTGGCTCACATGGCACAGCTGATTTACTCCCCAAACATGAGATGCCTTCCTAGAGAGTCAAAGATTTGTCGCATTGCTTGGATTTTCTGTACTTTTCCTGAAAACCACAGTCCAGCAGAGGTTGTGACAAAGTGAATTGAAGCAAAAGATAATCACCTGTTGTTCTGCTGCAGAATTCCTTGACTGGGTTTCCTTCAAGAACAAATTTGACCTGATGAATAGCTGTAATTTCAGAGCTATGAATATTCTGAGTCTCCATGTCCCATGCCAGGCCAGGACCCATGGTCTCCTCCCATTGCTTGTGCTGGCTCATGTGTATTAATTAGGGCTTGGATTTACCCTCAGACATTGCAGAATGTGAAAGGAAAGTGCACCTCTGTTGGAAGGATGGAGATTTGAGGTCTACAACCAGCCTTAGGTTAAGAGAATGAACAGCATCTCTGAGGCAATGACAGACAGTAGAAGGCTTTACATAAATGGCCATTTTTCAGCTCAGTGAAAGGAATAATTAACATCTCTCATGTCTTAGGGAAAGTGAAATGTAGCATGGCAGTTAAAACAATGAAACACCCAGCAAGCCAGTAAGGTTTCTGCTGCTCCCTTCACAGCAGAGGATGCTGTTATGGATGGGCAATGCAATGGCTCTCACAATTAAGGGATGAATATTATATGTTAAGAGAAGTTTTGTAGATGTATAGCTGTGTTATTGTGATTTGTTTTCCCCATAGTCCTCTTTCCCCTCCCCTTGTGTTGCTGCCACTGGAGGGCCTTGGAATTTGGGGCATTTGGGAGGAGGGCAGGCTGTTACTAGGAGGTGTGGCATGGCAGCACCTGACCTCCAATCCAGTTGGAAGAAAATAGTCTTCACTATTTTTGGATGGTGAAGAAGGAGCAGATTGACAGACTTTGGGAAGGACCAAGAGTATAAAAGGCAGAGCATCCATTCTGTAGTCAAGTATGTGGCCCTAATCACAGGGACACTCAGCACTGCAATTTTCCTTATTCAGTCCTTCTGTTGTATTTTTTTAAGCTTTAATAAACCTGAAATTTAGAAAAGTGATTGTCATTTCTCGCATTACCATTCTACTGGCAATATATTATGCACGTAGCTTTCAGAAAGCCTTGGTATTCCTCCCCACAAGCAAAACTGTACCAGCAAGATGATTCTACTCTGCTCATTTCAGCATTTCTGCTTGATTTTTTCAAACTGGTCCTACCTCATCTTTCTTGTTTTCTCCAGCTAATGGAGTAATTTTAGAGACAAAGACTAAGGGAAGACAGAGAAACATGGCTTTTGGGGCACATGTACAGACCTAGGGATAGACTGAACTAAATTACCTCAGAGGTCTTTTCCAACCTTAATGATTCTATGATTGAAGAAACCACTTATTTTGTTTGATTGTTCACATATCTGATATTTGTATTTGAGACAAAGAGTCAACATCCTACCAAAATAAAAGAATTAGCTTCTTTGCCTTATTTTCCCTCCTGGGTGAAATGATCCATTTGAATACCCCAGATACCAGCAGCCTCTCAACAGCATGGTATGGAGATGTTTTCCTGGTGGATCAGCAGCTGGTGTTTTTCAAGAGCAGAAGGATGAGTTAAAAATATTGAGAACCAGGAGAGACTAAGCAAAAACCTTGGACTAAGGATATGTGGAATCTCATGGAGTTAGAGAATTTCTCCTTTGTCATGGATTAAATTGGTTTGTGCCTTCATTGTTATGAAGGAGTTTTGCCCATTGTAGCAAAAACTGTGTAAAGAAGCTACAACCACAGAATCCCACCCCTCTTTGAAGACTCCTGACTGGAACTTTGCACTGTGAGTTTAGCTGCCTAGGTATGATAAAGTGGACATTATTGTTCAATCATCTCAGGTGTAGGGAGAAATAAACAAGGCTGAGGGAAAGGAATGCATCCACAAGAAAGCCAAACCCAGCAGCTGTGCTGAGAATCATCCCTGGCTGGGTTTGGGGTGGGGGAGACCTCACCACCAAGAAGACCAGCTGGAGAGGATCAACAGAACACCACTGGGATCCACAGATTGCTTATATTTTCTTTATTATTTTTATATATTTATATTATTTATTATTATTATATTTTTATATACTATTTTGTTACATACTTTATTATTCTTTACGTATTATTTATTATTTCTCTGTTACTCTCTTTCTATCCCCCCACCTTTTTTCTGGTTTTTTTCTTCCCTCTCTCTCTCTCTCTCTCTCTCTCTCTCATATTTACTATCAAATAAACTCCATACTATTGACTTTAGCATATGGTCTTGTTTCCACCTTAATTCTGGCAGAGGCATTTTTAATCACTTTCAAAACCAGACCATAACACCCTTGTAGCAATGAACTGTTACCTAAAAGGATTTCTGTTTTGGAGTCTCCATTGTCTGCTACCTATAAATTCTGCTGAAGATTTTACAGTGTTTAGGAGATTCCCAGCTTCTCCTGTGTAGATCTTCTAGGGTCTAATATGGACTGAAACCATATACTAGCCTTTCCTCAGTGGGCACATTTATATTGTTTCCCTCCTTCCCCCTCCCTCCTTCAGAAAATATGTTGAAACTCTAGTATTTTTGAGACTGCTGATTTTCAGTCAAATTTGCTAGAAATTTGTAGAAGGCTAGAGGAAAAGCAGACAGTCCATCACACAGATAAATGCTCCCTCCCACGTGCTTCAAGATCGACTGCACAAACTTCATCTTCTTAGGATGCAACAAATCATTCCCACCTTCATCAAACTCTGGAAGCAAAGAAAAATTACAGCCCTCAGTATTTCTCAGTAGTGGAGTTATGTGCTTATATTTTTTCTATATGATATCCTATTTCTGCAGAAGAAGTTGTTAAAGCTTACAGCACTGATTTTCTGTAATTTATTTTGTGCTGGCTTCGGAGTGGTGATTCTTACAAAAAAAAAAAGTATAAATGACTACAAATTGCAAATGATGTGGGTAGGAGATGCTGTGGATGCCTCTAATCTCTGCTGTGACTGTCAGGGAAAAATACAGAGTGTCACATAGAGGTGTAGTACCTCTGTGTGTCCCCAGGTACTGCTGGTTGTATCATGATGGTGAGATGGTTTTATGGGTGTTTGATTTGATCAGCTCAAACACCAGGGAAGGTCAGGGTGCTTGGTCTGTGACCTGTCCCACGAATGGGAAAAGCTTCAGGGAGCTGCTCTGCCAACAAGCTCAGTGGACACTTGCCAATGGCAACAGGCAAGGTTAAAAACCAGACACCTGCTCCACTTTCTGTGCCTTCAGTTGTCCCCATCTTCCCAGAGCTCTCTATCCATCACCTGTCTCCTTTTCAGGCTTGGGCCATTCCAGAGAGTACCAAAACCCAACATTCCATTGCCACTGAGACACTTTGATCCAGCCATGCCCCTGCACCACAGGGTTGTTGAGGACAAGATGATTTTGAAATCCCTTTCATGGTGTGGCCACATAGTCTGCTTTGCCCCCTACTCGTCCCCTTTGTCCAGGCCACAGGAGGAGGTGAGAAAACCAAGGACTCTCTCCCTCCTGGAACTCCTGTAGTGTGAATGAGCCTGACTTTGAGAGCCTCTGGTGTGGCTGACAGTGCAGACTTTGGGGAATCCAGTGGGGCCTCTAATTTCACCAAGAGTCAATGGCAGAGGAGTAAGCAGACAGAGAGGTAAGACTGAAAAGTGGAGCCCTATCTGCAGACAGGAGGGGGAATCTGTGCCCTGCCCTCCACAGTGCCTCCTCTTGCCCTTTGACACTTGAACCATAAAACCCCCCAAAGACATCAATGTTCCCTTAATGTGTGACCACATGTGCTCAGAAGCTGAGGGCCTTGAAATCATCTGTAGCTTCTACACTCTTCTATAATGAGGCATTAAATAACAGGTACATCAAAGGGTCATTGGGATGCTGTGTCTTGGCATAGCAGAGAAGCCTGGGAAAGCACTGAAAATGACATCTCTCTGAACTGGGGAGAGTCACAGGACCACAGAATGACTGGGTTGGAGAGGAGCTTAAAGCTTATCTTGTTCCAAACTCCCACTATGGACAGGGACACCTTTCTCTAGATCAGGTTGCTCTGAGTGCCATTCAGCCTGGCCTTGAACTCCTCCAGGGATGGAACAGCCACAGTTTCTTTGGACAGCCTGTGCCAGGACCCCACCACCTTCATAAGGAAGAATTTCTTCCCAATATCCCACCTAACCCTCCCTCTTGCCAGTGTGAAGCCATTCCTCCTTGTTTTGTCTCTGGGCTGCCTTCATAATTATTTCTTGGCAAGTATTTTCTTGTCCATGTAGCAGAGAAAATCTCAATTGCAAGAGAAACCACAGAGCTGAGGAGGTTCTGCTGCACTGGAAGTGGCTGCAGAACTTACTTCCCAGCAAGAATTTCTGTGGGTTGGTGTTCCCATTCCCACACATTAGACATAGTGAAGGCCCTTCAATGGCAGTGGGTGCTTTGAGAAGAGATGTGCAGTGAGTGTGTCCCCAAAGTGGGACACAGAGAAAATGGGCTCAGGAGACTGACATCTGGAAAGGAGAATCATTTCAGTCCCCTGCTTTCACAGACAACTTTACAGAGGTTGGTACTTGAATGAAAGGCACTACAGAGCTATTAAATAATCAAGTTATTTACTGTGCTTTCTCAAGTGGGCCCCCTTAACAATGTAGTGTGCAAGTAGTGTGATTCTAGCACCATAGTTGACATTCAATTACACTCCCCACATCCCTCTGGAGCTGAATATCCTCTGTGCAACTTCACAGCACAGGAGGTAGAGCACTTGTGCTTGTCCTGTTTCATAAAACACACCTGCCTGCTTTTACTCCTTTCCTAGGCTGCTTTTCCCTCAGGAAATCCTCACAGTCAGGTGGAATTTGATCAAGGCAGGACTAAAGCAAAGTTCTGCTGAGCTGCACTTCTAGAATTGGACAAGATTCTTCTTTCTGATGCTCTTGAATGCCACCCTGTAAATTTGCAAGGGCAGAAGACAATACAATGAGGAGACTTGGAGTCTTGGCAATTTTCTTATTGAAATTATTTATCTTTCTGGTCTCATTCACTTTCATTACTGTCAAGTTGGTCTTTTAAATTACTTTTAAGGGAGAGAAACTTGGTGATGTAATTCATGCAACATAATGCCAGACTCTACACTGAAAGAAATTATATGCTACATATACTCTTGGTGATATATCTGAGCAATTCAAAACTCCAGTCTAGAAGAAAATGTCTTTCTTTTCCCTTTTTCTTCTTGCTTACCATCAGGACAGGTGGCCACCAGTTAGGCACAGGTTGCTCTGGCCTCTGTGCTTGCTGAGTATCATTTTGAATGGTTGTGATGCACACACTGTACCTAGAGACTGCAGTGTGCAAAACATAACTGGAAACCATTTGAAAATGTGTGTTCTTGAAGAATTTCTGATGCTTTTCATTCAGATATTTCTAGACGGCCTAGAAATACCAGAGGTTATTTCCCTGCCTTTCCAGTGAGGTCTGAGTGGACTCAAATCCAGACAGAAATGAGAAGAACAAAAAATGACAGGAAGCAGAGTCTGATTGTGATGGATTTCTGTCTCAAGGCTGATGGCTTGTTAAACTGATTTATTTTAAGATTGTCCATTTTCTTCTCTGTTTCCCCTTTAAAATTCCCTTGGGCTTTTTGTACATTTTGTCTACTAGAATCTGCTATGTACATCACCTGCCCTGTAGAAATCAGCTAATAGGATAAAAATTAGGAAGAAATTATTTGGCTTGAAATCATTCATTTCTTTGAATCATTATTTTAATGTTGGAATTAATGTTAGAAATAATGTTGGAACATAATATCTTTGGAGACCATCAGTTTCCTGTCAAAACTGTTTGAAAAATCAACAAGTGGAGAAATCTGTGGGGGGAAGGTAGATGACAGACTGAATGACCATGTAAATTTAAATTCTTGTGGGGAAGTTTATATAATAAATGGCAAAATACACTCATGGGGGGTTTCCTCACTGTATTTCCTGCTCTGAATGGAGGAGAAATGAATGGTGGAAAACCTCAACCCAGGTTTGAATCTGGGGACTGAGGCTATCTTTTAGATAAATTCTATTTTTTACAACAGATCTTGATTTCACAAGCACTTCATAGATTCTGAAGCACTTCCTTTAGTGTGAAGTGTATCTAACTTGTCCATAATTTGTACTCATCACTGAAAGAAATCAGGATGACTTGTCCATGTGGTGAGGATTTATAAAACCCCAATTGTTGAGTCTTTCTTGATTGACCTAAAACAAAGGAGTAATGGCCCCAGTGCAGAGCAGGAGTTGTCCTGGCAGAAAATATCAGTAGTTCAACTTACACAGCAGGATTTCAGCAAGGAATCATAGAGCCATAGAATAGCTTGGGTTAAGAGGGACCTTAAATCTCATCTCTACCCCCTGCATTGGGCAGGGAACATTCCACTAGACCAGGTTGCTTCAAGCCCTGTCCAACCTGACAATTGATGTTCTTGGAAGACTGGGGCAGGTGCTTGAGACTGACCATAAAAAACAAGAGTACATACATTTCATTACTATCTCCCAATGTCTGACAAAATGGGAAAAGGCTTGATTGGGGTATGTCATCTGTTCAGGAAGTCCAGTGAGTGCTACTGCAGGTTGTTTCCTTGCAAGGAGGATGATTACAAGCTAGGAGGAAACCTGGGAGGGAGAGAGAAGCCATACTGCATGGTGAGAAACTTGAGACCACTGGGTTGGGAGAGTCACATTTGGGGGGACTTAAAGGAAACACAATTTCAGCTGAACACTGACTATTCAAAGTATTCCAAACCTCTGGGTATAAGTATTTCAGAAGTGGATACAGATCCCTGCAGAGATTAGACCCCTCCAGCTGGTTGTTCTCTTTCTGGGACCACAGCCTCCATGTCTGGCAACAGGAAATGTGCTAAATGCAGAGAGCCTTATTTAGGTGCTCAGCAAAGTAATGTTTGGACAGGCTGGATTACCTTGCTCCTGGTTTGTGAAGTTCATACCTTGTGTGGCACATTTATCTCCCCTCTTCCCTCTTGGAATAGGGGGAAGGGAACAGTAGGAGGGAAAAGAAAGTGGAAGATAAGAGGGGGGGATGCAGACAAGGGAGGGGGCTTGTGGAGCATGTCTTCCCATCCTGAGTGATTTATTTTTCTTCTGGGAAACACTGAAACTTCCAAGTTGAAATTAATGGGACAAAAACACTTTCCAGGTGCTTGTAAGTGCAAAAGTGCAATAAATCAAAGAGGTAGTCTAAAGGAGGAATCTTGCAGCCTAGGGAGGAAAAGAAAAGCAGGAGGAAGAGCTGTGTCTCCTCTGATGTGAAGAACAGTCTCCAAGCTCCTGTCATGCACTGAGGGCATGTTTTGGGCTGGAGCTTCCTTGGGCTGGTTGAATCTGTTGCTGGAGGAACCTGGTGTAGGAGCTTGTTCTCTGGGTCTGAAGCACAATGAGCAAGATGTGGAGAGGGCCAGAGGGACAAGAAGGACCAAGAGGGACCAAGAGGGAAAACTGGCAAAGGCAGATCACAGAATCACCTGCTATAATGGAGAGAGATCTCAGTTCTCACTCTGTGACCCCAAAACTCCAGTCCAGCTCTCTGCTAACATCCCAATATCCTACAAGATTACATTTACTCAGCTCTTCTTGAAGGGGTACAGAGCCAACTTTAAGGCAGACAACACACCATGAGCTCTGGCTCTGACTTCCAAATTGTCCCCCTTTTGGTGATGAGGATGGAGAGTTGCACCAAGCTCAGGCTTTGCACCCCCCTGCAGGGCAGCACAGCTCCATCCCAGCCCACAGATGATTTCATACCACATACATGACAGATACAACATCTTTGACATCAGCAAAGTACTTTAGGGGATGTGGAATTGTAAGCTAAGGGATGTTGTTGCCTCATGGCTACTATCATAGGGCTAAGTGTCCAGGTCTGGGGCTCCATAAATAAGAAGGATGTGGAATTTTGGGGCAAGTCCAGAGGACCCTGTGGAGGTGCTTCAGAAGCTGGAGCTCCTCTGCTCTGGAGACAGGTGGGAGAGCTGAGGGTGTTCAGCTGGAGAGGAGAAGGATCCAGGGAGACCTTGGAGTCCCTGCCAGTGCCTAAAGAGGCACTGAGAGCTGGAGAGGGATTTTGGACAAGGGGCTGGAGTGACAGGACAAGGGGAAATGGCTTCCCACTGCCAGAGGACTGGGTTATAAGGGATATTGGGAAGAAATTCTCATTTGTGAGGGTGGGGAGGCCCTGCACAGGTTGCCCAGAGAAGCTGTGGCTGCCCCATCCCTGGAAGTGCTCCAGGCCAGGTAGGATGGGGTTTAGAGCAACCTGGTCTAGTGGAAAGAGGGGTGGACTAGATGACTTTTACAAGGTCCATTCCAAGTGAAAGCATTCTGTGACTCTATGCTATATTTGAATGAGTTTCTGATGTCTTAAGGAATGGCTTCATTTTCAGTTTGGGGCTGGTTTCCTCTCCTGAAGGCTTCTGGGCAGAGTGGTTTGCACCCTTGTGGTTACTGATCACCACAGAAACTTCTGACTAGGGCAATGCTGCCCCTTCTCACCTACAGCATTCACACAAGAGCTCCTTCAGTGCCCACCATCCCAACAATGCTAACCTTGCTGATATCTCCAATAATCATTTCTCATTCATTCATTCATTCATTCATTCATTCATTCATTCATTCATTCATTCATTTTAAACCAGATAAATAATTTCTCAAGTACTACTGGTGTTTTTTCATTAGAAGAATTTGCAGTGCCATGTGGAAAATGGGTCATTTGAACTCTTGGAAAATGGAAACATCTAGAATGTGTTTTTGTGGAAGTGATTCCCCATCTTTTTCAAACATCACCTTCCACACATTATTAAATAATTAATATTATTTGTTATTCTTTCTTGTGACTCTATGCTATTAATAATAGTTGCTGATTGCTAATGATAACTATTATTTATTATTATTGAGGTAACACCTGGAAACTTTGGGGCAGCTCTGGCCTACATCATGCCAGAAGTTGTGCAAATATACTGGAGAAATCCAGTCTTGACTTTCTTTTCTTTGTCTCTCAAGCTGGGCTTGGGCCCAGCAAGCATGTTATCCATTCCTGATTTGCTGACAGCTGTAGAGAGCACAATGAGTCAGTTCCCTACTTGAGATGAACCACTGGTCAATTAAACTTTTGCTGAAAATCTCTGGGTATAAGAAAGGAAATGTTTATGAGCCAATGTTAAGAGTGCTAGGGCTAAAGGGGAACAAAAGCCCTCCTCAATTGTAATGGGGGAAATGAGAACCCAATCTCATTAATAAACAAAGAGCAGGATGTAATTAATAAATGCCTCTAAATCTGCCAGGATATGGAATTCCTTTCTAAATATGTCATTAGGAAGAGAAATAAAGAGAAAAATTAAGCTGATAAGGATAGGCTTGGAAACTCTGAAAGTATACAAAATGCAGTAGCTGGCTGACATTCATCCTGCTTGTTAAAGGCATTTAACTAAAGAGTTAAGGAATCACTGTGGAGCATGTGGAAGTGGGATATAAAAGCAAATGTTTCTAGTTTGCTTTTATATGGCACAAGTTGTCTGCTGTGCCTGTCATGGGGCAAATACAGCAGAGGGACATGGCCCCTGGTCAGAGGGAAGCACACCAGTGGATCTGGTCTGTGACACCATCCCAGGGGAAACTTGTAACATGCAAGGGAAAAAAGAAATATTTCTGGGTCTTCCAGGATTTGGGGAGTAAAAAACTCTGCTACAAAACAGCCATACTGATCAGATTAGTAGTGGAGAAAAAGGTAGACAGAAAACAAGTTTATTATGGTTTAAAACCACTTCTAACTTCTGCTAGGTCAATCACTTCACAACTTCTTCATATCTTGGACCTCACACTCACTTAAGGTGCCCTTTTCATCAAAGCTCTCCCTTTTATCTTCATGAGGTGCAAATTATTGAAAAGATCACAGTCCTCACTAGTTAACATATTTAAACCCAATTGTTATTTTTCCCTTCAAGGTGAAAGCTCTGGTTCAATCATGAAGTATCAATCAGTGTCACAGAGATCTGCAGTAAGATTGCACCATTGCAGAATTCCACCTCTTGTCTGCAAATCTATGCATTTGCTGGAAGTCAATGCTTTGCCTTAGGTCTCCCTGGGGTTTTCTCTTAACTTAATTATCACTGGGAGAAGAATCAGCCCCCAAACTGTCCAGTCCAGCTTTGTCCAAGTACACAACACAAGTGACACTATTTTGGCAACTTATCTGTGATTTTTTTTTTTTAGCCGTTATTTTTCTGGGCTTTAATATGTGTTTCAAATCTTCACCGCAAAAAGTAAAAAGTAAATAAAGAAACAATTTAGATGGGTAATACACAGGTCCTAACAGAAGATGGAGAAAAGAAACAGCAACAAATAAACCTAAACAAAGAGTCAAACTCCTAATAAATTATGTACAATCACCAGACAACTGTAGCAGAGCAGCCAAATTAGCTGCCATACCCTCATGCTGATAGTGTAGATAAAAAATTAAAACAAATTGGGACCAAAGAGAGGCTCTCAGCAATGGTACAGTTTGCTTTCTAGCCGAGGCAAAAATAGCATGTAATCATTTAATACCATTTCTTCAAATAAACTTCATTTGGAGATAATAATTTCCAGATGGATGAAGGTTTATAAACATCTCTGCCACATGATACATTACCACTGGGTAACAGAAAGGTTAAGAGAGGGATTTACTCACTGGGTCTATACCAGTAAATTAAATATGCCCAGTGCTGATCTCCTGAGGCCAAACAGCAAGGGAGGGCTGTGTCCACATTGTTGTCCCTTCTTGCTATCCAAAACTAAGTGGCTTCTTCCAAACTGCCTGTTTGGAGCTGCTGACTTGTGCTGCCTTCTGAGCTGTGCCTGGGAGGTGTGCACAGAACAGTCTGATTGTCCAGACCTGATGGTGCCAAGAGCATCCTAAAAATTAAACCATCTTGTTATAAATGGGTAATTTGATGCTTGGCTCTCACAATTAAGAGATAAATATTATGTGTATGTTAAAGAAAGTTCTATTGATGCATAGTTATGTCATTGTGATTTGTTATTTAGAAGTCCTCTGTTGTCCCCATAGCCCCCATTTTCCCCTGTGTGGATTGACCTGTGCCCCTTGCATAGGGCATTTTGGGAGGAGGGAAGGCTTGTGACAACACCTGACCTCCAATCAAGTTGCAAAAAAGAAGCCTCCACCAATAGATGGCAAAGAAGGAGTTGACTGACAAGACTTTAGGAGGGGTAAAGGGTATAAAAAGCAGAGCATACATTTTGTAGATGAGCACATGGCAGTTTAGTCCTATGCTTCCAGCACTGCAATTTTTCCTTATTCAGTCCTTTGTTAAGTTTTTAATAAACCTTTGATATTTTTGAAAGTGAGCATCATTTCTCCCACATCTGGAGAAGAGAGCTCTCATGTCTGGGAAGAACCCCAGGTGCTTTTTGATTTACCCTTATGGACACAAGCGAAGAGAAACTTTGCATAAAACACCACAACTCTTTCTGCATCAACAATATTGTCCTTGAAACTATTCTGGAAGCTCATCTAAAGCTTCAGGGCTGGATTATCATGGCCAGCTTTGAAAACACAGAGTCCCACCCAAGAGATCAAGTCACAAATGGTCATCCTCAAAACCAAGGCAAGAACCTGTTCAAGATGTCCACACAGTTTGTCAGCTAATGGCCCAGCACCATTTCTTGGATGAAATACTAGCCTTGATCTCCTTGGAGCCAGAGCTGCTAGTCAGGCTGTCAGTGCTACACATGTGTTTGATTGCTTTGTTGGGCTGGGGCCCTGCAGAATCAGCACCAGGAATGCAGGCAAACAATGGCACTTCACACTTAGCATGGAGAACTTGGAGTGTTATTAATTATTTTTCGTTTTCCTGGTTAGCATTAAGAGACAGGGCTGAAACAAATCCAGGCAGAAATCAGCCACAGTTATTAGTGTCTCAAATCTTTGTCTTGTAGGCTTCAGTCTGCTTAAAACAACAGAAGGAAAAAAAAAAAGCTGCACATGTTTCAGATGAAGGCCCCTAAGATTTTAAATAAATTACTTGGGTTGAATCCAGCACTAATTGTTTCCCTTTAAAGCCTCAGATTTTTTTCCCCACTGCTTACAGGGGATTGTTAGTTGTGAGTTTTTCCTCAGTTCTATCCATCCATACCTTCCACCATGACAATACCTCCATAGATCCCACAGTTAAATGAGCCATGGAGACAGTTGGATTTCATCAAGGGATTGATGGAAAATTGGCATGTGTCTGGCTCATCCTGCTTCATTTTTCACCTGGTGAGTTGGGAGAAGAGTCCTCATCTTCTAGAATCTCACATCTTGGGCAAATTAATTGCTGTGGAGCCAAGGCCAGAGGTGCCCCAGTTCTTTTCTCTTCTCCCCAAAAGTCCCTGTGCTCCTTGGGTGTCACATTGCCAGATTCTCTGCAGTTCATTTGCCAGGCTCCTTTCAGCCTTTCAGAGCAGGAGCTGTGGAGTCATGTAGCTTCAAAATTTCCCAGTCCTTTGGAGCTGCACATTTTTGGGGCTCTGGAACAGCCCCTTGATGGTGAAGGTGTTCCAGGGACCATTCTGCACTGTGCCACAGAAAAGTGTGCAACCCAGCACATTTTGAAGTGCTTATTGGAAGAGCAGATAGGCTTTGGGATTATATTTTTAACTTCATGACCAAACATAAAAGGTAGATCTTTGAATGAAAGGTTAGTAGTAGTGGATTACATTCCTGAATGTTTTGATGAGATGGTGGTACCCAGTGTGATTCCCCCTGATTCTGAGCCACAGAGGCTCATCAGAAGAGGGCATCACTGCAGAAACTTGCTGAGAGGAGGCCAGAAACTCATTATAATATATTTTATTTAAGTGGAAACCAAGAAAACATACAGGAAAAGATCCAATTTTGGTTAAAGGCCCTGCACAATCTGAAGGACTACAAGTTATTGAATGTGATTATCTTTGGGCAAGACTGAAGATCTGAATTCAGGGACTACATGTTGATGTAAGTGATACAGGTGCCACTGTGGGTGTCATCTTTGGTGGACCTGACAACAACAAAAAGGGAGAAATTGGCATTTTTACAGTCCACTGACTGTATTTGCCTTTTCCATGGTAAAGGATATCAATCCAAAGGCATCTGGCTGTTCCTGTGTATCTGAAGGGAGACTCTGACAAAGATTTTCAATGGCTGGATCTCCTCTCTGCCAGTTTGCAAAGGCTGCATGACTGGAGGACTTAACAAGTGTCTGCTGTCTGACAGGACAGGACCCATGTTCCCTGTCTGGAGAGGAGAGCATCACCAATTCCTGAATGCATGTTGAAATGCAGGATCACACCCAAACTGTTTCTTGCAAACATTTAATCTTGACTGTAAGAATAGCTGTGGGTGAGACTCTGGTACTGGTTGCTCAGTATGTTTCTCATGAGTTGATTTTCCAGAAACATTTAATAACTTTCTCATTAACTGTTAAGCCCTGCATGGTTTTATCTCAAATTCTTTGTTCATGTCAAATCCACTGCTGCCAGGTTGGATGCCAGGTCTTAGGCAGGTGGGAGAATCCATGAGCCTGTTGTGCTGCCCTTAAACTACATAACCCAGAAAAAAGTGTGAAGATCTTGCTCTATCATCTCTGCATGTCAAAATCTCCCCAACCTTCCTTCTTCACCCTCCATTGACATGAAGATGTTTTGGAAATCTTCCCAATTTCATCAGTAGGCTGGAAATCTCTGTTTCCCATAGAGTGCCCCCAAAATATAAACAAATATCATCTGTGGTAGAGCTGAGCAGTGGGAAGGTATATGTCCTGTTATGGATTCATGTTTATATTACTACTGGGAGCAG
Source organism: Muscicapa striata striata (assembly GCA_030060385.1). Taxonomy (NCBI): domain Eukaryota; kingdom Metazoa; phylum Chordata; class Aves; order Passeriformes; family Muscicapidae; genus Muscicapa; species Muscicapa striata. Next base: position 4,832,910 of record JAREIS010000011.1, read on the forward strand.
ACTAGGTGGTTTCATACTTCTGGAGTTCTTTAGTTCTCTTGCACATGCCATAGTTTTGTAACCCAGCACAAATTCTGGGACTCCTTTTGAAAAGGAGTGGCTTAGAAGGGCCTCAAACTCTCTTTGCTCTCTCTGGATTTTACAAGCCAAAGGTTATCCATTTTCCCAACATTTCTTCCATGACCAGGATCTCTCTTTCATGCCCTTCTCTCCAGGTAATCTCTGCTGAGTGTCTAGTTCCATCTCATGCTGGCACGACAAAGGTGAGTATAGAATCACAGAATGGTTTGGGTTTGAAGGGGCCCTTAAAGATCACCCAGTAAGGTTTCTCATGGTGGGTGGTGTCCAGCAGAGCTTCTTGTTTCATGTTTTGTTTTTTTACCAGTGAACCACTAAGACCCAGAAAAAAAAGGTCACAACAAAAGGTATTTCCAGTTGAAAAAAAGATCACAACAGTTTGTGCAAGAAAGTTTGAACACAGAAATTGGTGCTTCTCCTGCCTGCTGAGTCAAGCTTATTGCAGAACAGAGTTTGTGCTGTCTCAGCAGTGGTGGAAAAGGGAGGGTTAATATCTGCAGGACTGCTGTGACCTCAGGAGAGCCCGAGAGCAGGGAATGGGTGGCTTTGTTTTTGTTTGGAAACAGGAGAGTTGATTTTGTCTTGACACTCTCCATGCTACCAAAGGGCTCAGAAATTTACCAGCCAAACTTCACTGGAGACCAGGGAAAAAAAAAAAAAAAAAGAAAAATAAAAATAAAATAAATAAATAAAAGGTTTGGTGAAGCAGTGTGTGAGATTTGCAGCAGAGCGATGGAGCCCGGAGGGAAGGTGTGTGTGGGGAAGGCAGCACAGCCAGGTCATGCTCTGAGACTGATTTTTATAGCTGTCAGCTAATCTGTCTGTGGGCACATCTAGCTCATGTTTCCAGCAGTAGGATGCAAGAATGGCCCATAATTGGAAGCAGACTATGGCCCATTGTTGGGGGTTCGGATTTTTCCTTTTGTTTCTTTCCGCTCATGGAATTTTGTCCCATGTGTTGCTATGAAACAATAATTTCCGATGCTTAAGAAAACAAAGATGTAGCTGGGTGTCATGACATTCCACTGAAATGGCCCTGGCATGTCCCAGCATGGTGTTATGGGGTGGTTGGGTTCATTGAAGATCTGATGGGGTTTGTGTTTTCCCTTTGCAAGAGAAGATGGGGCATCACCCCAGTGTTCTAGCAAATCTTCCAGGTTGCTTTCTGCTGTTGTGATGAAAGGGGGCATTCCAGTCCTAGAAAATGCATTTAAGCAAGAAAGAGGAGAGTGCTGGGAAAGGTCTTCTTTTCTGCAAAATTAGTTTTGCTGAGTTTACAAGGTGCCAAAGGCTATTAATACTGGTACCATGAGATTGTGAGCAAAGCTTCAATACAGCACCATTTATCAGCCTCCATCTTTCCCCCCCATTTTTCTCCCCTCTATCTCATTCCTTTGCTTTGTCTCCTGGATTTATTCCCATTCTCTAGATTGTCTTATTAATTTTACTCTCTTTTCAAAGGAAAAAAAAACCCCAGTCTTGTGGGCTAAAGACTTTACAGCATTCTTTCATAGTTCTGGATTTAAAATGCCTCACTGGGAATCTATAATGTATTGACATGGAAAGACTAAACTTATTATTAAACTAATAATCTAGGAATTTTTACAAACTTCAGAGCTCTGAAATCTTTTCTAACCACATGGATTGTTGAGGCATTAGCAGTCACTGGTGAAAAGCTACTGTGGCTGGACACACCAGCTTTGTAAACACCTGGGAGCAGGGCTGCAAAGATGAATGAGCTGGATGGAGAGGAATGGGATGCATGTAACAGCAGTTGGTGAGATCTACCTGATTCCTCCCAGGTTTGTACCTTGTGCATCAACCAGGTTAGAGCTCCCAAAGTATAAATTGTGGTATTAGAAAATATCTTCAATTTTCCACTGCAAGGCATTTGGGAGACCTCCTCCCCTTTCATTTTTCAGGTGCTTGTCAATCTTCTTATCCTTCCATTTTATTTAATTAGAAACACTGGGTTTGATGATACTTTTCCTCAGAGACTGAACACTCCAGGACATTCTCCATGTAACTCAGGTGGTAGAAGTGATGCCTTGAGAGGTTATCTAGAACAGAGGCTGGACAGAGTTAAGGGAATAAAGTAGGTATTTATTAAAAGGCCTTCAAAAGATGTACCTTGGGCAGTACAAGAGCCTGCTCATGGCTCCACCCCAGATGGACAATGGGTCACATGTTTTCACACTTTTATAAGTTTTGGTCCATTTACATATTAGGGTTGTCCAATTACAGCTTCAGGGTATGAAGTCCCATCTTCCCAGATTGCTCTCCTCAATTTGCTGTTGTTTAAACTGTTTGGGCCCAAAGCTCCAACAGTGTCCTTGGTTCTCAGGCTTAAACAGAATTGTTTCATCCAACTAAACTGTGAGGAGAACTTGCTAACACTTCATATGAAGTTCAGAGTTATATACTAATGCAGTACAGAATCTGGAAAATATGAAAGCTAAAACTTAAGCATCAGAAGTACATTGGCTGCACTGTGGAAAAACAAAGAGGAGGAAAAGTTCATTATCCCCCTGTGTTGGATTACTAGCCCAGCCCTGGGATGGTTCTCTAGAGAGAACAGAGACACAGCCCATGCTGAGGATGAATTACTGGATCCCATTATAACAGGAGGCATAAAGAAAAAAATAGAAAAAAAGAAAAACTTCTCCAGATAATCAACATCCGCTGCCATTTCCAGGATTCCCCCTTCCTCCAGGCAAGCCACTGCTGTGATTCATGCCACGTCCCACACTGCTGCCTGCCCTTACCATCTGAATAATGTACAGATTTCCTCCTTACACAGGAGTTTCCAGTGCTCAGCAAAGCAGGTGGGTGGGGAAGATGTAACTCATCTGTGAGGAGGATGGCAGACAAGGGTGTCGGGGGGAAAAGTTTGTGGAGAGTCTCTGGATGGGAGACATGGATCTTCTTTTGTGTGTCAGCCATATGTCAGGGTAATTGGAAGCAACAAGGCAGTGCTGGAAAAGGCTGTCATGGATCCTAAGCCTTTGTGGGAGTCACTCCTCAGAATGTATGAAGTGCTTACAAGAAGCCATGACAACTCCAGTGCATGGCTGACAGGTTGAGCCTTTCACCTAAGCCAGTGAGGCAGGAAAAGAAGGTGAAAAGTTTCATGCAGTCACAGGGAGAAGAGCCAGGGTTGTTCTACAGAACACAGCAGAGGGGTAATAAAGCCAGTTTTAGGTGGGAAAGCCAAAATTCCTTGTTATATGTGGAATACAACATGTGCTTGCTAAGGTAGCAGCAGATGGGGTTTGGGAGCTCTATCCTAGCCCTGTGCAAAGGGATTCCCTACACCTGGCATGAGGAAAACAGGCACAGCCAACACCCACTGCAGGACAGATGTGCCTCTGTGAGGGCACAGCAGGAGCCCCTCGAGAAGCTCAGCATCCCCATGGCTCCTGTCCAGAGCTGGGGAGTGCCTGGATGCCACCCCACATGTAACCTCACAGGCTGCCTCTCTTGCCCCTGAAAAGTAACTTTACCAGACATTGGTGGCATTTTCTTCTGCTTGGTTCCTTCTCTGAAAGAAAAGTCCCTTTTCCTTCTTGAAAGTTGTATCTCAGCTGATGTGTGGTTTTTCTGTGTTTCTGTCACTAACCATCAGTCCAGCCCCTACTGCAGCCTGCACTACACCAAGAAAACTCATTAAGCCCCAGACACACAGTCTCCACCTTTTGAGAGGAAAGGACCTATGCAAAGTGGGGTTTTTTCTGCCAAAGAAATCACAGATGGAGACTGAGGAGCCCTAAATCCAGCCCAGGGAGTGATTCCTTTCCACCCAGTTACTCTCTAGAGTAGTCACAGAGGAGCAGTGCCTGGCATCCTCTTGCCTGGCATCCAGGACAATCTAACACAAATGAGATACCATGAGACAGAAGAAGTGTGTGCTTCTGTTCATCTGTCCTAGTAGAGTTATTCTGCTATAAATTTTTCTGAATTCATTTTGTCTCACCCCACCTTTAAACCTTATTTAGAGTTTAGGATCTGAACATTGAATTTGACATAAATTTGTTTCTGTGTAAGGACAGCTGCTGCAGAGGGTGAGTCCTACACACCACCAGCTTACTGCAGGCTTTTGGGCTGTGTACTCCTCCCAAACCATCCCTGCTGTGCCTCTCATCAGCTCTGGATGCTGGGCACAGCAGGAGAGGAGTGAGAATGAGCCCAGCCCAGAGGGGGATGGAAAGGAGGATCTCTCAGTGTCTGGGTTCTGGCTGGGCTGTAATCCCATCCAGGAAAGTTTATGTTGTTCCAATTTCACTGTTTGATCCCTTCTAGAGAGACAATGGATCTGGGGCCTCCACTGGCCTCCACTCCTCCTGACTTGCTGCCAGGGCTCAGCAGGGTGGGTGGACAATGATGAATTGGTCTGAGATAAGATGTCCTACTGCAAAACGTGTTACATATCTCCACCTCACCCCTGGTCCTTTAAAACCACTGGGTTTTAGCCCTTTTAGGCTTAGAACCAGTGAAAAAAACCCTAAAACTTCAGGGGAGGGTGTGATTGTGCCAGCATTCTGGAGGGATGCTCAGCAGGACTGGGCATGCAGCAGGTGAGCTGTACTTGGGAACTGCAGCTTCACTCCTCCTGCCCAGGAGTAACTCTTGGCCACTGAAAGAAAAGGGGCTTTCTTCCTGACTGTCTTGGAGTGATTTATGATGCTGGTCTATGCCATGATCCTCTGCTTTATGCCCAAAAATGGTTGCTGTATCTCTGAGGCCCAGGACTGGGTGTGTGCAGGGCTGGGCAGTGGGGAGCTTTGGGCTCTTTGGTGGACATTTTTGAAGCCTCACTGGCCCAGCATTCCATGGCACTGTGTGGTCTGGTTTTGCTTGGCTAGCTGGGTTTTGTTGGCCCAGGCAAGAAGCTTTTCCCTTCCCTGGCCCTGGGGAAGCTGCAGCAGCAATCTTTCCCTGCTCAAGGGGAGCTGGGCACTGCTGGTCCATGGCTGGAGGAGCAGGGCTGCTCCATTCCAGCCCCAAACCTCAGGAACTGAGCCAGCCAGGGAAAGCACCAAAACAGGCTCCAGCCCAGCTGCTTTGCTCTGGAGAGGAGGTCATTGCCAGAGAGACACCAGGTTTTTGCATCCTGCTGGAACTATTTTGTGGAGCTCCACTTTCCTCAGTGTGAAAGCTGGTGCCAGTCAGGGGCGTTTCTCCAACATTTGTCCCATTCTCCAGCATTTTTGGGTCTTTGTTCCTCTGTGTGTGTGGGGCAGGGGGTGAGTTCTGTGAGCATTCTGTTGTTAATAAACCTTTGGTTTGGGCTTTTTTTCACCTTCTTCTATTAGCATTAATCTCCTGTTGGTGGAGAGGAATTGTTGAGTAGTTTCCTTTAGAGGAAACTACTCACTGCAGACTGTCTCCTTCTAAATTTGTCTCAAAACAGACACACTGGCTGCTGCTAAGCACCTCCACTTTCCTAGAGGAAAAGGAGTATTTGCCACTTTGCTCACTTGCCTTCATGCTGTGGTATCCCAATACTCTGACTCAAAGGAGTTTATCTCATGGTAGAGATGAGAGGAGAAGTCCACACCAAGGGGATTTTTGTAAAGGTGTTTCTGTCTGACTAGAGTGACATTATTTTTGCTGCAATGAAGCCTGCAAGGTCAGAATGTCTTGGTGTTAAACACTAGGTATGTAGGATGAGACCTACATGCTTGTTACCTTGACCAAGCTTATCTTGACCACATAGCAAGAGTGGGAAATGTAACCATGGGGAAATGAGGCTCAGAGAAATCAGACTTCTTGAACAAAAGCTTTGGTTTGATTTGGTCAGATTTGAGCAGACTAGGTCTTCAGTGCCATCATCCCAGTGCCTCCCTCTGGTACTCAGTGTCCTGACATTATTTCTTTGTAATTGTGAGTTTACCTAACACCTTGTGTTATTGCAGCTCAACATGTTTTCTCACTGCAGTGTATGGAGTTTTCTGTGGAGCCATGAAAATGAGCAAGGGAGAGGGACACAGAGGAGCTCAAGAAGAGCTCTTTCTGGGGTGTGGAGAAGTGGGCTCTGTCTGAGGTTAAACAGGAGTCTGAAAGCAGTCAGGAAGAGCTGTGGCCAAAGCAGTGCAAAGCTGGAGTGCAGCAGAAGGGGTTAACAGTGGAAGGGCAGCAGGGAGCTGGGAACCCCTTCCAAGCTCTGAAGTATTCCAGCTTCCATGGAGAAGCTGCAGCAGCAGCAGATTGCATGCATGTGCCTTTCTGGCAGGCAGATATTGTTATCACGTGTGCATCAAGTGCCCAGATATTGGCAGGGAAGATGAGTGGAGAGAAAGAGACTGAGTGACTCAGAAGAGTTGCCTTGAACTGATGGGTAACACAAATAAAAAAGGTGTTATGCATTTAGTCTCTTCCATGTACACTCTGTTAACTTCAATGCTGCTTTGTAAAACCTCTTAAGGGTAAAAGGCTGTCACTTTATTGTGTGCCTGTGCCTTGTCAAGCATGGTGTCAAGTCTGGGACATTTTTATCATGGTTGCTGGGATTTGAGCAATGATCCTATGAAAAGGTAGGGATAAGCTGGAAAATCCCAGCCATTGTTGTGGTTTGTACTCTTCAGGAGAGAAACCCTCAACTAGAGCAAAAGGGCAAGAAAGTGTCAAAAGAGCAATGTTTCAGGGCTTGGGGGTATTTTTAATCACCTACTCACTACTAGGCAGATGCATTAATACAAATGAGAAGGAATACACGAATTTTACTATAATGCACTCAAAGCAAAGATAAATAACATAAACTTGTGTGGTGATACTAAGCTAAATAGAAGAGTCAAAGGTAAGAAGATCTGTATCTAAGGATTTTTTGGAATCTTCCTTCTATAACTCTTCCTTATGGTTTTGTTTCTTCAAATAATTTACATTAATTTATTTCTAGCAAAAGGCTCAAAGGCCTGCTGAGAAGCTTACAGAGGTCCTTGCCTGTTAACCACTCATTTCATGGAAAACTTGGGCACTTGAGCTGCATGTATTTCTGAGAAGGATTGCATGACATGGCACCTGAAACAGCAAGCACTTAACTCAGTGTTTGGTCTGTGCAAATAAATTCAATGGGCACAAGATTGTCCTGTGACTCTGAGGTATCTGGTGTGGAAGAGCTTGCATCCACACCTTTAAATCTGAATAGACAACTTTATGTGAACTGCTCATTGGGAATGATTCTTGGCCATTGTTAGATCCCAAACCACATGTGAACATGTCTCCATGCCCAAAAAAGCTCTCCAAGACTTTTCAGGAACAGGTAAGAAATCAGTGTTGACTCCAGAATTATGAATTATTGAATTATGCCTTCTTTCAGGACCAGAGTGACAGGTAGTTTCACCTCCATGCATTGAATTGCAATCAAACTGAACCGTGCTGGGGGAGCCTCAGAAACTGTGGATTATCTGGGTGGTGTCTTTTTGTCCCAGGTTTACATTTGGGTTTCCTGACTTGTTTCCTTATACCAGCAGCATATGAATTTCCCATTCCTAGCACTTTATAGGAGCACTGGCCTTTGTTCTTAGATTGCCACATCATCCAGTGATGAGTTGGAGTGCAGATGTAACCAAGGGTAGATGGGACAGACTTTTAGGTCCTGCTAAAGAGAGATGCAGGCTAAAACCTACATCAACCAGGAGATGATGGTGATCTTCCCAGAGTGCAACTTATTCTTGGTTTCTCTTCTGGAGCCATTTTATATTGTGAGATGAGGTCTTTGAGGGGGCTGCCAGTACCTCTGACAGGGAAAACTGAGTGCAGCAACCAGTCTGCAAGGCAAATAAATTGCAGGAATGAGGTCTCTGCTGTGCTTCCCACTCCCTGCTGGCCTTTGAAGTAAATAAGAAGTCTGGGAGCTGGAGGAAAACCTCCTGCCTGACCATGCAGGTTGACACCAGGAGGCTACCAAACCTGATAGGAGAGGAATGGGGGAGAAAAGGAATTACACTCTTTGTGAGACAATACTCTGTGGCTGCTCTGAAAGGTGACAGGTCCAGCAAGTCATTTATAATTTGTTGGAAATGTCTCCATCTGAGAACCCTTGCAGAGAGGAGGAGCAGGAGTGGCTGTTGGCCTCAACCCAGATCATATATTACTGTCTTTGGGACCTGCTAGCAAGGCTTGGCCACTTTTTCCAGCATGAAATGTAATGAGATTCCTCAAGGTTTTGCTAACTCAGTCTTCCATTATAGAAAGAGATGTGGCTGCAGACAAACAAGCTGGAATTTTGTCTAAAGAATTCAGAAGTGCTCAGGGAGACAGGACAAGGGATGAAATGATAGCTACAACATGCTGACTGGTGAGGGTCCAATTATGGCCACTTCAGGCAGTCTTGAGGGTAGAAAGAGAGCACACTGTTTGTTTGATGTGCCCAGCAGTCACTCAGCAAACCCTCAGGTCTTTGGACCACCTCAGCCTAGACAAGTTCCCAAATGGAGCAAACTTTGAGCAGGTTTGCTAACCTACCTGGAAGAGAACTCAGACTTTTGCAAGACAAAAATATCTTACATGGATGAAGCTACAAAACCCATTGGGCCATTCAGGTCCTCAGGGGATGTTGCTAAGAGCCAGAGCAGCAGCATGGGCTCATGGGCAGAAGTGTTGGGCAGGAAGCACAAAGGAAATTATGAAGTTTGATCTTCTGTTTGTGTGGTGGTTGCAGCTGGCCATGACAGTTTTTATGGGGCATCAGTTCAGAAGTGAGAATAAATTTTCAAGGATCAGGAATTGCCAAACTCACTGGGGCCACTGGGGGATTGGTGTTATAGGCTGTTGTAGGCTGGCCAGGAGTAAGAGAGTGAAAGAATTGAGTTTAACCATTCCATAAGTGAGCATAAGCCTCACAGGAATGTGTGGAGGCTCCTCACAACAGCTGAGGTGGGTCAACAGTGTGAATATCAAATGTGCAGCAAGAGGAGATCATCCAGGGCTGCCCTCAGCAGTCTGACTATATAAAATGGACCATAAATAAAAAGGGAATAGGCTCTTCTCCATATCACCAGGGAACCAGGTATGAAGTCATGGTCTTAAATGGAGCCCTGGGAGAGATCTGTTAAGCTTGAGAGGCAATTTCTAACAGTAAATCCAGTTAAGCACTGGCATTGATTGCCTGGGAGGCTGTCATTTTGGAACTAATTGTAGTCTTTAAAAACAGATAAAACAAACAACTGTCAGAAATGGCTAAGGAAAAACTGATCCTTCCTTGAGGCAAAACAAAGACCTTGATCCCCTCTCCTCATCCTTCCAGGCTTCTTTTTTATGGCTCTGGCTTGACTTTCCTTCTAATTGGCACAATATTTCATGCTCAAGAAAAACACTACTCTCTCAGGACTGAAGAGACCTGTGTCTTACAACACAGGTGGGCAGCAAAGTATTCAGCAAAATCCTTCTGCAGAAGTTTCTTCCTCACTTATATGTTCTTTGCAATATTTTTCAAAAAGGAGAGATACTATGGCATTGCTGCCATGATGTTTCAATAAAACCAGTTGTGCAGTGCTGTGCTATCAGCATCCCTTTATGATGACATGAATTCTGCCCAAACTATTCCACTTCTTTCCAGCTTTATGAGATTGTTACCAGATGATAAATGGCCTACTCCTGGTGAGCTAACACAAAGCTTGTTCTCCAAAACTCCTGGCTTTGTAAGAAGGAGACCTGGAATTTCACCAGCTTCAGTGTCCTGCCAACTCAGCCAGGTCACTGGAACACTGGGGTCCACAACCACCAGTGAGACTCCCAGGACAGAGGAACACATAAAGGGGAGGGGAAATATGTTAATGATTTGGGGGAAATTATTATTGTATGTATGTTTATCTGGGACAATCAATGAATATGTATGAAAAATACAGTTTATAAACAGAAACTTTCCTGTACTCAGCATGCACAGCTTTTGGGAGGAGCTATCCTCTTGTGCAACTGGTTGAATAAAGAATGCCTGCTTCTTAATACTACATTGTGTTAAGGAGTTTTTGGTAACAAGCTCAGATCTCCTCAACAGGAACAGTTAAGGATGTTCCCAAATGCTCCCCACTAAACATCTTGAGCTTAACAGACATTAAACTCAGTTTCCAGTCACTGTTAGCTCAAACCAGCTTTGTGATTTGTGCATGAACAAAGTCAGGCCAAGAGTCAGTAGGAATTACAAAGTGTATTCCATCATTACTATTTGTGCAAAGGAGGAGTGTTAGAAAAACAGCTGGTAATCTGAATGAGGGTTGAGGCCATGGTGTGTAAAGAACTACATTATGGGAAAAAAAGAGAATCTCTACCATGTCTAGATACAGGAGGCAGGGGAATGAAGAAAGCAAGCATTATCAGCCTTACTTTACAAAGGGGGCTCTTATGCACAATGTGTTTCCTCGTTACTTCACCTTCTTTTGGAATTGCAGTGCATCTCAGGAAGAGCTTGGGCAGGGACTGAAGGTGACATTAGTGACATTGAAGTTTCAGTGTGTAGAGGATAGTTTACTGTCTGAAGTACTCACAGAAATCTCCCTTTATTGTTCATAGAGGCAAAGAGGCAATTCCAGAGTGCAAGCCATCTGACTGTTTTCATACACTTACATTAGCAAACTGAGAGTAGGTTGTTTTATTCCTCTACCTAAAAATGACATAGTTAGTCTTGAAGTACCTATCTGTGACCATGGACCTCCACAGGTCAGCTACAAATGTAGAGAGACTGTATATACTATTAATGCAAAAATTATTTTCCCCTGGTTTCTATTTCTCCAAACTGAGGAATGCCTGAAACTGTTCATATTTCTTATATAGCTGTGCCTGGTATCTAAAATATGAGGGTAAAAGTGGAGTGAAGATGGAGTGTAGAAAAATTGTAGCTATCAGTCATTTTATAGGTGATGCTTTCTACAAATAGGAGGCTTGTGGTTGTCCTGAAGGTCATGCACACAACAAGTAAAGGTGGTTCCCAGCTATCCCAAGCCCAAGGAAGAAAACCATCCCTGCTCTTTCTTTTTTATTCCTCCCTTTCCTGGTGAAACTTTCCAAGCTAGGAACTAGGAAAGCCTGGGTGTTTTCAGGAACAGGATCAGTACCAAAGGACACTTGAGTAGAAGATGTTTAATTCCAGACCACCCCGCACCAGAGCTGTGCTCCAGCAAATTTGTTGTTGTGTCTCTGCTGGAGATCAGTACCAGATGCCATGAAAATAGCTACAAGAAGCTCTAAAGTAGGCAATGCTGAAAACAAGGATACATCTGAAGATAATTACCAACCACCCTGCTATGATTTGTATTAAAAAAAAAAAAAAAAGAGATTGAAAGAAGGTGAAATGGAGCCAGTATTTGTAGGATCTCTGAGTGCTCAGCCTGACATGTGGCAAAATGAAGAATTTAATCACATGGAATTTAAAACAACTTCAAGAAGCCTCAGAATGGTTACACAAAACTTTGAGGTACCCCAAATTGCTCTGCATTAGGACAAATAGTGGCCAGTGCTTTTTAATCCCCAAGGTCCAGTTTTCTTAGTGCTTTCTCACACATAATTCATCAAGTGGAAAGAGCTGGGCATGGCCATCAGAGCATCTCTGGTGGGGGAAAGAAAATTATTTTTAATTTTTTGTGCATCCTGTTTCTGTCAGCTAGGTGATTTCCCCCCTCTTTTCTCGTTCTTTTTTTTTTTTTTTTTTTCCTTTTTTAATTGAGTTGAGCCAATATGTAGGAAAACATTTACCATGAAACATTAACATTGTCTCAGTGACTTTGACATGGCAGTTCCAATTTCCTACATTTCCCAACGTTTGCTGTTGCTTTTGATGCTCCCTAATGAACGTAGATCCTCTAGAAGAGTCTTTAGGATTCAAAGCTGTTGGCATATCAAGAGGATGTATGTGAGCACTGTGGCCTCTGCTTTCATCCCCTGTCTCAGTTTGGCTCATCAATACTCCTGGAGCCATGGAGAATGGGAGCAGGGCTGTGGGGAGCAGCCACCTGGGAAACAAGACAAAACAAAACAGAATAACCCCCAAAATTATATGGGATAATAAACCATCCCCAAGACACCCACACATGCTGTGTATTTATAGTCTGATATAATTCACTTCATTGTGCTTTATTGCTGTGATAGAGTTTTATAAAGGGGGAATGCAATAGCAGTTTGTTGTTCTGAGGCAAAAACCACTCAAGGTGAGAAGACAAAACCGAATTATGACAAATAAGCTTCCCTTGGGTCACCCCCCTAAGACACAGAAGAAATATCAAGCCTGCCAGCATGAGCTGTCTGCAAGGCTGTTTCTGCTTGCACTTCAGGCCAAATGTATCCAAAAATCCTCAGCTTCAACAATATGCTCGATGTCTCTTACTGTTTGGTCTTGCATCATCTCCAAGTTCCAGTTCTCCCTGACATGCACCATGGCCAGGAAGTATTTTCAAGGGCTTTGAATTGGTTGGTTTAGGACTAATTTGCTGCAAGATACTGAGAATTCTCAGATTCTGCTGAGGCAATGGCATGGGCAACACACAGATCTGATCTGGTTGAAGATATCCCTACTCATTAGAGGAGACTTGGCACTAGATAGTCTTTAAAAGTTCCTTCCAGCCCAAACCATTCTATGAATTGATGGTTCTAGGATTCTTTAAGCTGCTTTCTGCCACAGACCAAAAGCCAAACCCCAGCTGTAGGGTGTCTGCTGGCAGCACCTGTGTGGGAAGCTTTGCAGGTTGTGCAATGTGTCTGAGAGCTGTCCTGCGAGGACACAGGGGTGAGGTGAGCTGTTCCACCACATGTTCAGCTACTGTACTCCCCTCTCCTTCAGACAGACCAGCTCTGCTGGTGAAATCCATGTAGTAGTCCTGAATACAACACTGGATTTGGTTTGTGATATGAGAAGTGGAGTGCAGCAGAAATAACAGATCAGGCTGAGGCTGCTGAATTTGGGCTCTCCATGGCCCTTCTGGCATTGCTTTCAGCCCCCTTGTTTCTCCAGACTATTATTTCCATAAAAAATATGAAAAAATATATGGGAAGGAACACAGGAGGTCTTCCAATCAAGTTTACTCTGCTTTATGGCTCCTAAGGTACATAGCTGTTACTCCTCTCAGAGTTGAGGACATGAATGAGCTTTGTGTTTGGGAAAGCTTTCAAAGACATGCTGAAGCTGTTCTAATACAGCCAGCAAAGGGAACCATCAGCACAAAACATGCCTGAAAAGAGAAATTGAAAACAGCCTTGGAAGAAAATGTGCATACAATGTGGCATGACATTTATTTATTATCCTGTGCTATAGAGCCCTTGCCCAAGCTGAGTTGAAAGCTTAATGAAAACGGTGGATTTTTCTAAGCTCTACCAGGATTTAGACCCTCCAGCAAATGTATAAACAAGGAACATTTTCAAAGTCTTCTCCTACTAATGGTTATTCATAACTGTTTTAGGGACCTGTTGTTTTATTTGACTGGCAGCACTGAAAAGAAAAAAGATCCCAAATGTGGTCTTTCAATGCCATGATTGGCCTAACAGATGGACATAATGCAAAGCCCATTTTCTGCTCCTGCCACAGCTGGTTTGACATCTTTTTAATGGAGCAGAAGCAATGGGGATTGATTTGGCTTGTGAGATTAAATGTACTTGCTTTTGATTTCCATGTCTCTGAGAAAGAAGGTGATGGACCATGTCTTGCTATATGAGACAAACTGATTTCACAGTTTCTGTCGGCACAAATTAGGAAAATTAGGAAAAACATGCTGAAGGCTGACTTGAGAGAGTAACAGAGGTGAGGAGACACTGAATGCTGGGACCTGGAATCCCCATCATTGTCTGGGTGAACATCTCTCAGAAAGATCTCTTAATTTCCCTGTACCTCCATCTCCTCCAATGACCCATGGAAAATCACTCCTCATCACCCTCAGAGGAAGGCTGCAATTCCCAGGTCATTGATTTTAACTAATCAGTAGTCAGCCATGAGGAAGACTTGATCCTGTCTCAGTACAGTGGGATGAATTGAGCAAAAGCTGATGTTTTCCCATTCCCATCTTTTGTGTTAGTGAGAAAATATCTGAAGACAGAACATCTTCAAGATTATGCCTTTCAGACAAGCTCTAAAACACCTTGAAAGGTTGCCAGGGATTTTCTTTATACACTCTGTGTGTATTTCAGCTTCTGAGGCTGGAAGTCTACCCTGTTTTGAGTGGTTCAGGAGTTATTTCAATAATTTTGTAAACATGATGAGCCTGGTTTTGGGAATTGGCTCAAATTGTCCCTCCAAAGATGTTGCATAACTTACCCTGAGTACTAACCAATATTCTGGTTAACTTAGTCACTCATCTCTGTATAATTAGAGCCTCAACACACTGGTTCCAGCAGTCTCTTCATGAAAACTGTGTAGCAGCACAGCTCCCTACATGTTTTTGCTTTCTGCAGCCAAACCCAATGCCAGGAATGCAAAGGGAGGATCTGCAGGTAACTGCTAAGGCCATCACCTCCATATTATCAGACTGTGGTGAGCCTGTGAATGATGACTGTTTTGTGTCCTGATGTTCAGCCATCTCTGCTGTGCCACACTTTTGTGGTTGATGCCTTTTAGTGTATTCCTGCAGCACAAATGAGGTCTGTGATATGAGACCCTGCCTTTTTCTTCACCTGGCTCCTTACTTGTAGCTGGAAGTGTATATAGCCCCCTTTCCAGGCTTATATTTGCAGCTGAGGAACTTCTGCTACCACCAAAGGTTTAGTTTTGACTCACAAATGAGAAGAACCATCCTCATGTGATGTGCCCCAAATACCTACAAACAAATTTGGCTCCAGTCCCCTCAAAGTCACTGAAGCCCTCTGTCTTCTGTGCACTTTTCCACATTTTCTTTAAGTTGTCCCATACACTTCTTCAAACACTATCACCACAGAGAAGGGCAAAGTTTTTCTTTCTAGCAATCTTGAAACATCTTTGGATCCAAAATTTCTGTGCTGGTGCTTGTTGCCAGCTCTCACTATGGCATGCCAAGAACTGCTCAGGGTGACAGCTCTGGAAAACCTAGGCAATAATTTCCCATCCTCTTACCTTATTTTTATCAAAAAGAAAATTGGACATCTCCCATTTATTTATTTATTTATTTATTTATTTATTTATTTATTTATAATGAGAAAAAACCAAACAGCACTGTGCAAAGGAGAGATAACATTTGAAATGCATTTCACAGAGGTTTCCTTCCTTGCCCTTGACTCCATCCTAGGAAAATGCTTGGCTGAGATGATGCAAATTAAAATGATGTGATTTTATTAAAAATAAACCAGCTTTATAGGAAAGGAAGCCATGAGTTGTTGCTAATGCCAAACAAACCAATCTGAGCACTAGGCAATATAAATAAATATGATCTATGTAATGATTCAGATACATTTTCTGTCTATCTTGTCACCTTTGGCCACCTGGTTATTTTGCCCAGAATTTTTGGAGGTTTTTTCCCCCAATTTTGGATTTTTTTCCCAAAATTTTGGATTTTTTTCCCCCAAAATTTTCCATTTTTTCTCCAAAATTTTTGGTTTGTTTTTCCTTAAATTTTTGGGTTTATCCCCTAAATTTTGGGATTCTTTTTTCCCCCAAATTTTGGAAATTTTTTCTGCATTTTGGATTTTTTCCCATAAATTTTGGGCTATTTTCTCCCCCAAAATTTTGATTTTTTTTTCCCCATAATCTTGGGTTTTTTTCCCCTGGATTTTAGGGGAGAATTTGGGGATTTTGGGGGGAGATTTTTAGGCAATTTTTGGGGGGAATTTTGTTGGTTTTTTTTTTTTCCCAAGATAACCACTTCAACGGCCCATGCAGAGCATAAACAAAGGTTTTCCATTTTATATGCAGCAAATGTTAGGGTTCCTCTTGTTTCACTTCATAATTGACCCCCCAGAGAAGCAGTTACCAGCTGAGACCATGCTAATTAATACTGTAAAGATGCTTTGCCATCATTTGAAGCCATTGTCTGATCATCAGGTCTGTTTCCAAACCCTGTGAATGTTCTAAACATTCTTAAATCTGCTGAGGCCAGTTTTTTTGACATCAGCCTTAGTACATCAAATCTCCAAAGAAATTTGCAACTCCATAAGAATGGAGTGGAAATATTTCTCCTCAACTGCAATACAGCAAAGGCAACCCATTATGATACTCCAGAGGTTTGTACAGCTGGAGATGCCAGATTTACCTCTTCTGAATAGAAAATAATACCAATATGTGAATCACAGCTGGATCAATGACTTGGATGATGGAGCAGATGCCTCCTCATCTAGTGCATTGATGACACAAAGTTGGGAGGAGTGGTTGGTACCCCAGGGAACTGTGCAGCCCTCCAGGAGGACCTTGAGACATTGGAGAGTTGAGCAGAGGGGAGCCTTCTGAAATTCAACAAGGGCAAATGCAGTGTCCTGCACCTGGGGAGAGAGGAATCATTCCATGCTGGGTACTGACCTGCTGGAGATCAGCTCTGCAGAGAACAACTAGGGATCCTGGTGGACAACAAGCTATCCATGAACCAGCAGTGCCTCAAGGGTGAAGGAGGATGATGGGGTCCATTAGGAAGAAGACCTTCCAGCAGGTCAAGGGAAGTGATCCTGTCCCTCTGTGCAGCCCTGGTAATGCACATCTGGAGGTCCATGTCCAGGTCTGAGCTCCTGAGGACAAGAGAGGCATGGAGCTCCTGGAGTGGGGCCAGTGGAGGCTGCAGAGATGATGAAGGGATGGAGCATCTCTGTTGGGAGGAAAGGCTGAGGGAGCTGGGGCTCTTCAGCTGAGATGAGACCTCATCCATGTCTCTCAGTGTCTGCAGGGAGGGGTCAGAGCATGGGCCAAGCTCTGCTCTGTGTTGCCAAGCAAGAGGCCATGGGCAGAAACGGATGCACAGGAAGTTCCACCTTGTCTTGGTCTAAAACGTCTGCCAAGGAAGGCAGGAACCTCCCTTGAAATGAAGAATATGATCTCCCACCCTCCAAAACATTATAGCTTTGAAATTACAGGGCTTTCAGGCAAAGATTTAGGAAAAGGAATAACAGTTCTTTACTGGAATATAAATAACAAGACAAAGGAACAGCAACAGTAGCAGCTACAACAGAACCAGAATCCCAAGCACAGCCTTCACAGTGCCAAAGGAAGAAAAAAAAACAAGAGGGGAAAAACCCCCATCATTCTCTGAAAACAGGGATTAGTGTGTCCTTAATCAAGCCCAAACTTGCCTGCTTGGATGAAAGCAGAGCATGATGAGCATGGCAAATCCTTTTTCTCAGACAATGTACACCCATATTTCTGATTTCCCAGAAGGTGCCCAGAGAGGCTATGTGTGAAAGATAAGCAAAAAGTTGACATTGGAAGCTTGCAAAGGAATTTTTCAGACAGAGTGCAAACAATCTGGTTCCCATCAGTCCTCTAGCTTATTCATTCCCCTATCTACAACCAGATGTTCA
Organism: Muscicapa striata striata; assembly: GCA_030060385.1. Taxonomy (NCBI): domain Eukaryota; kingdom Metazoa; phylum Chordata; class Aves; order Passeriformes; family Muscicapidae; genus Muscicapa; species Muscicapa striata. The sequence continues at coordinate 4,850,373 of JAREIS010000011.1, forward strand.
ATGCACAGTGCAAAGGCTGGTGAGGGGCTCATCTTCCTGGTTTACAGGAGCTGCTGTCTGCCCTGTGGCACTGAGGGAAGTGGGGAGGCAACCAGAGTAATGGTGTTTTCAGGGACTCTTTGCAAAACCTATCTTAACTGCTATCTTATATATCTTAACTTATCTTGGCCATGTGCTGTAATCTGCCATGAATCCCTGAAGAATTCAGCTGCACTCCAGAAGGGCCATGTCCTTGAGGGAGAAAACATTTTGAGCTCTGTGGCAATCTAATTAATTAGCAGGTTTGCAAGGAGATTGTGACAGCCTGACCATGACTGTCAAGCCAGCACATTTCAGGCTCAGGACAGACTGGCTCAGGATAAGTTGGGACACAGCTCCAAGCTACCTGAGATAGAAGGTAAGAAAGTTCAGCTATATGGACCTAAAACATGTTGTGCTCAGGGTTGGGAAGTTGTACCTGGTTTATTTCCTGGAGCCAAACATATGTAGCTACTGGATTGTTCAGTGTGGAGTCATAAACCCTTCAGCATGTGGAAATGGGATGCTGCTCGGGAGCATCTATCCCATGACCAGCTCTTTGGGCTGAGACACTTCCTGGTCAATGTTTAGACACAGATTTCTTCATTTTGGTTTTAAGTTTTCCCTCCTAAAAGGCCTTTGCAGAGACCTACCCAACCCCCCTATCTCCAATTCTCTTCTGTCCCCTCATTAGCCCTATTAGTGCCTTCCAAATTCAGGGCCTGTACTTCACGCTTCCCTGTCTTCCCTTCTCCAGTGCACACCACCACTCTCCCAAATCATTGTTGGGCACTCTTTTGTGAAAGCCCAACACTGCAGACTGGGGAGTGCAGAAAGAGCTGCAAACAGCCAATGTGCCAGCTGAGTGTAAACATGATTTCTGCACACTATCCAGATGACTTAGTCTTTCCCCAGTGTGGAAAGTCAGTCAGTCTGACCACTGGGATTGCAGGAATGCATAACAACCTACCTGCTTCTAAAAAGCTCCTGAAACAGGGACTCACCATCTAAAATATGGAGCAGAAATAATGCTCCTGAGGATGGAGGAGGGATACCTCTATCTCAGTGACCTTTTGGAGGTGGTGTCTTATATCATGATACCTATTTACTGCCTCCCCATCTCTCTAGCTAGGAATGCACACTGTCAGCACAGGGTCTTGGTCCAGGCCCAGGGCTCTGAAACCTTCAAACTTGTCAGCAGCCATATGTTGTGACAATAATGTATTCACTGATCTTGTTCCTGGGGTAGCAAATATGGAGGCAGTTTTCTCAAGGCCAGGTGGATGCATCAAGCCTTTCTGTGTTGTCCAAATTCCAGTAAATGAAAATCACAGATTCTCACTTGTGTCTCTATGTGATGAACACAAAATAAAATGAAATGTGACCCAGGAAATGAGAAATGTGGAGAGTGTTTCCAGATAGATCCTGTTGTCATACCATGAGAAGTAAAGTTAATGGAAAATCTGATCATATTTAGCCTTTTATTTTTGTGTATAATAGCCCTGAAGACACTAGAAGAAATAATACCCAAACATCACTGTGCCCTGTCCTCAGGTGGTTTGTTAAGACTTTCATCTACCAGGGGCTCTTGCAGCTTTCACAACCCAGAATTCTGGAGCAATTCAGCCATGCAAATTTCCCATAGCCAGAGACTTCTGCTTTCATAGCCTTCCTGCCTGTTGGCTTCCCAAAGCTGAAGGGATGGGGAGAGCAGTTTGGGAAATCTCATGGAAGCAGATTGTCTAGAAAATCCAGCTGAGGAAGCTAGAACATTCTCATTTCATTGTTGGAAATCTGAGAGTTCAGGAGGGCTGGCCCAAGATGGGGCTTGGGAATTGCTGTCATGGGCTTTTCAACCTTCCTTCTGTCATCTGCAAAATTCTTTTCCTACCTTTCCTCGATATGAAGGCCATCAGCTATACCAAAATCCCATTTATGCAATTCCTGAAGCCTGGAATGAGGATTGAGGAACATGGACATGTAGACCAGTAAATAACCAACTTTAGCTTTGGTGCCTTTTGTTCCACCTTAAAGACAAGCAGAAGTTGTGCTGTGGATCACCTCCAGGTCTGGAAATGAAGCTGCTGCTCTCTAGGCAGCCAATATGAAGAGTGAGATGGTCCCCCCTGACCCTTGGGTTCAGTCTGTCAGTCAGCATTCCCAGGACATTTCCCAGTGGGCACTGTTCAGCCACTCTGCCCCCAGCCTTCACCTCTGCACAGGCTGTGGTGACCCAAGCACAGGACATGGCACTTAGCCTTTTTGAACCTCAAACAATTGGGTTTGACCCACAAATTCAGTCTCTCCAGATCCTTTTGCAGAGCCTTCCTGCCCTCAAGCTGTTCAGTGCTCCTGCTCAGTTTAGTTTTGCCTACAAACTGACTGAGAGTAATAAAGTCATTCAGTATCTTTACAGTCCCAGCAGCTCTCTGACCCATTCTAGAGGCTGCCTATCAAAGCAGTTTTCATGGTTGGGGCAGAAAACTGTGTTGGTTGAATGGCTCATGGAAGTGCTAATTGGCACCCCTCTGACCATCCACCTGGTTGGATGCTCAGGCTCTGGAAGCTGTGACAGGAAGAGCAGAGCCATGTTGCAGTGTCATACCATCTGTGCTGTTGTAAATAATGTTAACATTTTAAACTTCAAAGGTTGTTCACAGCCTTGAGGCAATTCTCCCTTTTGTCACTATATTAAATGGGCAAGGAGTTTTTAAACAGAATAATATGCTTTGGAGTTAATTATTATAACTTTGATTTCTGATTCTTTCACTATGTGCTTCTTAATTAGGAGCAGGTTCACTATGATGGAAGAAGTAGCCCCAGTGTAAGTGGAGGAAGTTACACTCAGGTACAAGACAATGTGCTTTGAAAATAAAAAGGATCCTTTATTTGTTCTCACAGAAATGGTGATGAACAAGATAATTGCTCTTGTCAATTACTATAGCTTCCAAGATCACATCAGTTTCCATTGGCTGGGGATCTCTCCCTCAGCCTCAGCCATTGTGTTGTTTAGGTGTTGATGCAGTATCCTCTTCTAGGAGGCAAACACTGGCAAGGGGCCCCATGTGCTTCCTGAACACCTTGGAAATCTGTTTCAGAGCATGCTTCCTGGTTAATTGGAGAACCTCAAGGGCGGTTTTAATTTCCCCTAGCACAGATATCTGTAAATCAGTTGTGCAAGTCTCACTTGTGGCATTTGGTAACAAAGGACAGAAGTAAGCAGCCCCAGAGGGCAGCTGTCTTGATGGTCTTGAAACTGTCTTGATGGTCTTGATGTCTAGACATCCCCTTAGAGTGAAATGGGAAAGGGACCCATCTGTAGGGTCCCTTCTGTCCAGTGCAGATGTGTACTGACGTGCACACCTGAGCACAGGAGTACAAATCCCTGTCTTCAATTTCCACCCCTAACTTGCTCAGGTCTGTGTAAAAGCAGATTTTCTTTGGTGCCAACTTTTCCTTCAGCTTGAATGGTTTTTGTCCTTAGCTGATGTGTAAACACTGCCAGGAACACTGAGTCATGACAGTTCAGTCACTGGTACATCAATAGCAAAGTCTGAGCTGGTGCCACCTGGGATGCTCTCAAATCATGATGGTCCTGAAGTCTGAATGGACCATGGACTGCCCAGTCAGCAGGATGCATATAATATCCTAGGCATTTTTTTAGTCCTTTCTGGTTAATCTCAGTGTCATAGAACCATCTTTGGAATATTTAATTTACTAGTACAGATGTAGTTTATGAACCTACTTGTATTCTGTAGTTGAATAAGCCAACATCTCATGCTGTTCATGAGATGCATAGTCTGGTCTCTGTACATCTTCCACTTTGAACTAATTTTGCTTGAATTTGTGTGACCAGGACTTAACTGCAGTTTAAATGATGTCTCAGCTGTTCTCTGTGCCGTGAAATGAACATTTCCCTGTGTCTGTTGGAAACATCTTTTGTGATATATTTTACAGCTGCAGCTGTTCTTTTTAAGGTCACTGTTCTCAGGTAGACTAACTCAGGCCCTTTTTCCTTTACTGTTATCTTGAATCAACAAGCTTCCACCTTAGTCTCTATATGCAGTGTTTTACTCTTTGTTACTGTTAAAATTCACCTGTTTCTCTCAGCCTTCCTTCAAGGTCAAGGGGGAAATGATGCCTTGGGTTTTAGATTTATATTTTTTCAGATTCTCTGGTGCTGGGTGTGTAACTCTGAAACTTCCTATTAGGTGTTAGTGAGTTCTCTTCACAGGGTAGTTAGACACAACAATCCCTTCCCAGCTAGAGAATCAAGGACACCCGTTACCCAAAAAGCATATAATATTCTGATCCTTCTCTGCACTAGCCATACAGTCACTCAAGTTTGTGTCCTCAGCAGATCTCATGACCAGGCACCTAGTTTTTTCTGCCAAGTTCATTAAGGAAAATATTTAGTAATTAATATTTAATAAGTCCCAGGACTGATTTTTAAGGACCATTATGGCATTTCTCTGGATTTACTGACAAATAACAGACAGCAAATGTTGGCCCCAGATGGTATTTTGTTCAAAACAAAATAATGGCTTCCATCTGTCTTTCCAAACTGGGGTGTATGGAGCACTTGCTGGTGGTCTGTGCAGGGCTGGCCCTTTGCAAAGTGCTAGCTCTTCCTTCTTACTTCTAGCTTCAAAATTCTGCTAAATTAAGCAAAGCTTACACTAAATGTTTTCCTAATATTATTTTCATCTGTAAGAAACTGTGTGAGTTTCTGGTGGGACTATATGTGATTGGAAGGGGAGCTCATATGTGGGATATAGCTCAATCAAATTAGGACCTATGGAATTTCTTGACTTGACTGTTTATCAATACATGGTCTATTATTGATGCCACAGTAGCACCAGATAGTTCCAAGGAGGGACATGACCACAGACAGGCTAAGGCCTTGCATGGACTCCTGCTGAAGGCAGTCCTCATCTCAGAAAGTTTACAAGCTGAGTCTCCAGAGGGAAGAAAATGTGACAATAGATAAGCAAAGGAGGAGGATACATCTGAGGAGGGCACATCCACCCAGGCACATTTACCTTGTCATCATGAGAATTCGTGTCTCCTATACAGCTGACACATTGCTATCATGCTATGCAGCTGCAGGTTCTCCAGATGTTTCTGTCATGTCACAGTAACAAGCTTTGGAGAATTCACATTGTTTGTGGCATCTTTGTACATCTTGAGGGCTCAGTTTGCAAACATCCAGGAATTCTTTCACTGGAGAAGATGCAGGCACTTGCTACTGAGAGAATAACAACTTGCTTGGAATCGGTCTTTTAGTCAGAACTTGTAATGCCAAGTTTGAAAAAATGTCTGACAGAATGCAAAGAAAGCATGGAACTGAGTTTAGGACAGAAAAACAAGCAGATTGAGTCCTCAATTCCTTTTGTTTCTTTGATTGTAAGTTGTGGATTAGGCACTGAGTTGTTACAGGACCTGTTACAGTGTTTATATGATAAGAAAAAGGGTCTTTGTCATGGTCCAGTTTTTAAAATTTTTAGAAATGCCTCTGCCTGAATTAAGGTGCAAACAAGACCATATGCCAATATCAATAGTATGGCTTTTATTTAAGTAAATATGTGAATATGAGAGAGAGAGAGAAGGAAAAGGAAGAGAAAGAAGTAGAAAAGAGGAGGGGGGGACAGGAAAGAGTGACAGAGATAGAATAAGGAAAATATCACCACTCTGTGGATCCTACCAGTGTCCTGATGATTCTTGCCAGTTGGTGATGGTCCCCCAGAAAGCACAGAATCCAATGGATTAATGTACACTCAGGCCAGCTGGGAATGTCCAGGTACCTCTCCCAGAGGGGGGTCAGTCTCTTGCAGCAGACTCTGGATCTGTTGCATTATTTTGCATCACGTGCAGTGCTGTGGTACAAGACCTCAGGAATTACTCTGGGGAGCACTTTGGGGATCTTTGATGGATTGTGACCCCCCCCTCAGCTGCCTCTCACAGGAATGTCCCATGGATGTGTCCTGTGGTGAGGGGGGTTTCACAGCTGGGCTGGTTTGTGTGAGGGAGGATGGGTGTTCACTGCCTCTGACCAGAGTCACACCACACACCCAAAACCTCCTCCCCCAGCCTCATTTTGGGGGAGTCTGTGCAAACCTGGCTCCTGTGGGCTGTGGTCTCCCCCACCCCAAACTCAGCCAGGGATGATTCTCAGCACAGCTGCTGGGTTTGGCTTTCTTGTGGATGCATTCCCTTTCCTCAGCCTTGTTTGTTTCACCCGAGATGATTTAACAAGGGTGTCCCCTTTATCTCATCTAGGCATCTTAACTCACAGTCCAAAGTTCCAGTCAGGAATCTTCAAGGAGGCTTCTGTGGTTGTGGCTTCTTTATACAGTTTTGGTTATAATGGGCAAATAGCAATGTTTAAGGTGTGAACCATTTCCATCCCTGACAGTCTTCTTCATGGTTAGGTTGACATGTATTGACTTCAATGTCTGAGCCATCCCAAAAGTCCTGTGAGAGGGGATTGCTCAATTCACACAGATCTGGTCCTAAATCTATATGTGAAGATTTGTCTTGAGCCAAATTCTCTGGTGGTGGTTGTGTGAACTCTCAGCACCAGCTTTTTGCTACATTATTGATTTCTTCTGTAGCATCAATGAGTATTCAGCTAAAGGTTATGGATTTAAACTCAGCTTATTGCCATTACATTCAATGTGAAAAGAAAACACAGTGACAAGGAAAATACGCTCTTCCCCTTGTTACTACCCATCCTTACAACTCCAGTGTAGCATACAAAAGCCTACAACAAAGAAAATACATATTTTATTACATGACAAGCCAAAGCTGAAAATGCAAAGAAAGCATGGACAAATTTGCCAAAGTAGATGCCAGCCATCTGAAGCTCTCAAGGCTTATCAAAACTACAGCAAGTTGACTAACCTCCATCAGAGCCCTTCTGCATCTGTTTCACGACAGGGACAAAGAAACAAATTTACAGGTAGTGCTCCAAAATCAAAGCTCTGACGTAAAACTGGTGTCTAACTTCCACACAAACAGACTGTCATGGTTCAACATACCTTGGTTTTTAGTTAAAGAGAAAATCCATCAGTTACAGAAGTGGTTCCTTTGCAGGAAGGAACCTTTGCTCCTTAGCTGCAAAGCAGCTTCCTTTGGACCTGACAGAGCCAATCAATTGGCTAGTTTGAATATTGACAAACCACTGTTAAACCACTTAAAGGAGCTGAATTCACCTCTGTGAATCACATTTCAGAATGAACAAACCCAGGGAATCTGCAGACCCAGGCGAGATATTAACTTTTTTAGTGCTCAAATGAAACCTGCAAACATCAATCCTCTCTCAAGGGAGACTAAAAAAGGAAGAGTAAAGGCATGTAGAGAGAACAACATGAGACATGAAAGTCAAGTAGAGAAGGAGTCAAAATCCCAGATGGGAGGAGAATGAGGAGATAGTCTTTGACTGAAGTTCTTTTGTAAGGCCACAGTGTTGACTATGATACACTGAAATATCCCTGTAATTTATGAAAAAAACATGGGGGGACAGAGTGTTCAAACTGTAGACGAGCAAAGGCACCCATGCTGAAGTGAGCAGATGTTGAAGTAATTGTGATCCAAATGAGAATCTTGAACAGAGAGAGAAAAAAGTGATGAAGACCCTTTTCCCCCAAGAAAGAAGATCTCTGTTCCCAGAGATGAGATGATCTCAGAGATAGATGAAGAAAACCCTTGCTTCTCAACATATCATCCTTAAAAGTGTACCCCATTAACCAAAGACTGAGCCCACAAAAACATCTGTGGCGAAAGCTATAAGTGGGGAGAGACTTTCACTGAGAACAGATTTGCCTTTCCTGAGGGGTTGCTTCAGGAAGCCACAAATTGAAGCCATGAGAGAACTGTTTCTTGTGGAGAAGTCTCCACAGCATGGTAAGACAGACTCCTCTCCATAAGAGAACTGAAGAAAGACTGTTAGAGAGGTGATAAACTGACTGAAAATCCCAGATTTTGTCTCTTTAGATTGTCAGTGGGAAAAAAAAGAGGGTGTGAGGGGAGGAGAAGTATTCTGAAGGTTTGTTCTGATTTCTTACTATTTTTCTTTTAATTCTGTTAATAAAGTTTTCTTTATACCCTTTAAAGTTTTGAGCCTGCTTTGCTCTCCTCCTAACTCTTATCTCACAGCAGAAAATGAGTAAATTCTTCTAGTGGGTGCACTGGCATTTGACCAGCATTAGACCCAATACATTAAATTGGTGCATTGGCCAGGAAACTCAGATTGGCAAACCAAAACCACTACACAGACCTAAAAGACAAAATTCATCTCACCTAACACAGGCATCTATGTGAATGAGGCCTCCATGTGAGCTAGTCACGCCAGGCTGTCTTTATAGTCAGTGAAGAGAAGCAGAGCATGGTTCTGACCTAATAGAAATGTCTACATGAGGCTGAGATGAATTACACCTCAGAAGTGCCTGTTTTCCTCTCCTGACTCTGGTGCCTGGGGAGTGTGGGGTCTGCAGCTCAGATGGAGATGTCTGCAGGCACAGGGCTGGAAAGCCAAGTAAGATGAATTTTATCATGATGAATTCCCCCAGAGTGACACTGAAGGTGCTTGCCAGTGAAGCACACTGTATCTTAGGTCTAATATTTTAGGAGTTGAGTGCATTCTTTGCACTGAAAGGAAAAAAAAAACCATTGAGCAGAGTGGGAGCAGCACACATAAAACTGAACTCGCCACAGCTCAGAGGCAAAGCAAGTCTAATTCTATCCTAGAGCTTAGAAACATGAAGGACTTTGTGTTAACTCAGTCTGATCTTCCTTAGGACAGAGGCTGGAGAAATACCAGTATGTTAAACCAGGAACAGACAATGAATCAGAGGAAAGGAGATGCCTCAGTGAAATATTCTGGTCATGCAATGCCTTGTGATTATTCACTAACTTGGTGCATTGCCAATTGCATGTTAGAAGAATAAAACTCTTCCCACTTGCCGCTTCCCCTTTGGACATTTTTAATCAGCTAATTTCTCCCAAGGCTGCCCAGGCAGGCCAGAGTTCAATCCAAATTCCCATTAGAAATGGGAAAGACCTGTCTGATCACTGAGTTTATCCAGCTGCATAGTTTGCAGTGAATAATGACTACTGGGGCTTTAGCAAACTGTGGGGGCAGTGGGGTAAGGGAGGGAAGTGACAGCTATGAATTATCACAGGGTCTATGGAGACTTGTTATGATATTTCCTATTGATGTCTATTTTCTGTATATGTTTGTGCAAAAAATGATTATGGCATCTTTCTGCTAGATTTCCCTGCCATGTTTTTCTATTCATGTGAAAACCTATAGGCAGAGATTTTGTTTTTTTGGGGGATGGGACCAGGACAGGTGCAACCATATTTTAGGATAATTGCACTGTAACTGGGAATGAATCAGATTTGTTTCTCCATTGCATGCAGCATGTGAGCTCCTGGCCAGTCATCCCAACCAAGGCCCTCTGGAAAAGTCTGTCTTCCCAGGAACTCCAGAAGAATCCTTGGGCAGCTGCCTGCCTACCTCAACAAACCCAGTTGAACAGAATGAATCCCATACAAGAAGCTTTGTTTCATGTGAAAGGTGTTTCACAGGGCTGCCCAGTGAACTTGTGCTAAAAATTCTGCATTGTGTAACCACCACCTGATCCTTCCTCTGTGTTGCCCTGCAGAATCAGGATGAAGGAGTCCTTCATATTCTGCAAGGTCTTGAGGCCACATTTCAGTGAAGATGATGAGCTGTTGCAAGTTGTCACCGCCATGGGCAGAAGGAACGTCTGCAATTTCAGAGCTTATATTGGCAGCCTCACAAAATCAGCCTATGAGAAACTGTAGAAAAGAATGTAGAAATTGAATATAAACTGAATTAAAGGCACCTGGAAACTGGTCAGCATAAAGGTGATGGTGACCAGACTGCATTCCCCTTGGGAGCTGAAAAATGGTAAACAAGCATGGCAAAGTGGCACTGGGAATATTCCCCTTCAAACATCTTTTTTTCTGGGCTATATTTGATAGTCTAGGAAGTATCAATTTTAAAAACATTCTTGTCATGACATTGGCCCTATTAAAAGTTTCAAAAGGAGGCTAAATTAAAGTCTCAGAACTGCAAAGAAAAGAGCACTCCAGGTGCAAAGAGGAGCCAGCAGAGCTGAGTACAGAAACAAATAATCTTCTCAGAACAAAGGCATCTGGTAGAGATGAGAACAGGATTCTAATCAAATCAAATAATTGGCTTATGTAATTTCTCCTGTCATGTTGTAAATAAAAAGTCATGTATATTGTGTGCAGGGTGGGTGTTTTGTCTCTTTTAATAATCTCTGAGTACTCATAGCTAGTTCTCATGTGTCATATATTCTATATTTCAGGGCACAGCTAACACTGCTTAGTGTAAACCAGTGATCCTGGCTTGTTGCTTGCAATTAATCCTCTGGTGTCCTTTGGTTCTCAGGGTACTTGTGTGGTCTGTTCACATATTTATTCAAAGTAAAATACTACAACATCAGGGGACAGACGGACAGACCTGGGGCCTGTCTGTGCCAACCTTGCTCTGCCTTTGTTCCAACTAAGCTATGCATTAGGATCAATGCCAGTTTAGTTGTTATCTTTTAGAACTCCTTTTTTCAGTAGGATTCTGAACAAAATTAAGTAATTTGGGTCCATCAATTGCATTTCAAAGGGGTTTTGTTGGTTTGTTTGTTAATTGATTTGTTTACTAGCCTTTTCCTGCAAAAGAAAATATTAAAGGAACAGAAGAATGTGTAAAAGGAAGAAACTGGACTTGAATGGGGCTGGAAGAGTGGCTGATATTTCAAGCAAAGATAGAAAAAGGAAATCATCCTTGAAGATAAAGCCCAGCTTTCAGAGAATTTATTATATTTGCCCTCTAAACAGAAGGATTCACTTCAGTGACATTCTTCCAGCCTTGATTTCTGTCAGCAAAGTTACATATGAAATGCATTTGACAGAGGATATTTTGATGGGAAACCTGCCCCTCCACTCTCACCCCCCTCTATTGTGTTACATTCCAAGAAAGTAGGGACATAAAAAAGACTCCAGGATGAATTCTCCAAGAGCAGCTTAATGTAGCTCTGGAGAAAAAGCTCAGCTATGGGACACCAAATGTGTGATGAGACTGCACATTTAGTGACCAAAACAAGGCAAAAAAAAAAAAAAAAAAAAAGGAAACTTGGAAGAATTCTTCTGGGAGCCTTTCAGTTTTCATCAGTCAGCCTCTTCTGCATGTTCTAATTCCTGGAGGACAAGTTTGCTTCTGGTGGAAGCAGGCTCAAGGACATACATAGCAATGCCAAATTTGACTCCACCTCTTATTCTTGTCATTTGGAGCAACAGGAAATCATCAGCAAACCACTCAGTCACTAAAATGGCAAGTCATCAGTAGTTTTGGGAAGTGTAGAGGTCTGGTAGCTGAAGTTTTGAGGGCAAGCCTGAGCAGGATGATGTGAGCTGCAGACAACCTCCAGGCACCCACCTCTTGCTGTGTCTCTTCAATCAACACCTCTGGCCATAATGTGTAAGATGTGACACCCATTGCAGCACCCCTGTTACTTTATATCCCATTGGCAGACCCTGAATTTGCAGAAAAGGCAGAGGAAAGTCCAGAGTCAAGTGGGATATGATCGACATTCAATGAACTAATCAGCTGTTGTTATTGACAGAAATTGATGAACTCTTCCCCTCACACAGAGATATTGTGGATCTCAGTTTCCCTGCAGGAGCTTCTAGATTGAAAATGACACCTTCCACTCCCTAGAGTGGTTATTTACTAACAGCTTCATCTGAAATGAAGATTTTTCAGCCCATGCTTTTAACCCAGGTCTCTCTCATCACCCTGCAAAAACAAGCTGGTAAAGTGCAATGGCTCTGGGCACTGAGACATCCTTTGCTCTGCACATAGTACAGATGATACAGATGCTTCCCATTCACATCTCAAACTGGTCCAGAAGGCTAATTCTTTGAAGTACAGGACTGGTCCTAGTGAGCCTCATCTTCTGCACTGTGCCATACCTCCCCCTCAGAGCTGCATGGGTAGAATACTGATGGCAAAGTACATTGTCTTTGGTGAGAACTCTACAACTAACAATTTCCAACTCACAAAGATCTCATGAAATCCCTGTTTGGTGAGAGAAAATGGATTTCCTTCCCTTTGTATATTAGAATGACCATCTCAGATGTGGACCAGAGAACAGTACCACAACTTTTTCAAGATCTGCCTTGAAAGCATTCTGTCAAAGCACAAGATTTGAGAAGGCTGGAGGCATCATAGGATCATATAATGGTTTGGATAGGAAGGGACATTAAGGAACAGCCTCCTACTATGGGCAGGGACATCTTCCAGTAGACCAGGTTGGTCCAAGCCCTGTCCAACCTGGTCTTGAACACTTCCAGGGATGCCACAGGTTCTCTGGCCAATCTGTGCCTCACCATCCTCACAGGGAAAAATTTCTTCCCAATATCCAAATCTAACCCTGCCCTCCCCATTTGTTCTGGCCTCTTTGCAATGAGATAATAGGAACTGAGTACCAAAGAGCATTTCCAATTTTTTTTTTTATTTATTTTCTTTACCTATGTGAAGCCCTTCCCCCATGTCCTGTACCTCCAGACTTTTGAAAAAGTCCCTCCCCAGTTCTCCTGGAGCCCCTTTAGGCACTAGAAGGGGCTCTAAGGTCTCCCCAGAGCCTTGTCTTCTCCAGGGTGAACACCCCTGGCTCTCAGCCTGTCTCCAGAGCAGAGGTGCTCCAGAGCTCTGATTGATTCAGTTGCTCCCTCTCAACTTGCTCCACAGAGGTTTAAGTCCTCCTTGTGTTGGCATTATGAACATAAGAAGGACCCAGGTGATGGGTTACCATCTAATTTCAGCTAAGAAACTCCTGGTGTGTCAGCAGCTACTGCCACAGGACCATAATGTAGCTGGGTAAGATAATAAGATGGTCAGATGGGCTCCTTTTGAGATGGTGGATCTGGTGCACTTCATTAAGTGTTATCCTGATGTTTGCTTTGGTCTGCACAGAAACCTGATGGCATGAATAGCCCTGCAGAAATCGAGGTGTGAGGTCACACGTGTCTTCCAGGTGTTTTGCTGTATGAAAAGAAACCTTGCAGGGGTGTGAGATGTTTATGAGGTGATATCTATACCTGGGAGACAGGAAGAGAGGAAGAAAGCCAAAGTTCAAGTGCACTGCTAAGTAGCCTTAAAAAACTTGCCAAATGCATCTTAAAGACATTAAGTCACTGATACAACACTCTGAATTTCCATTGTATTTTCTACATGAGTTTCTGAAGTTCAGCACTACCATCCTTCTGACATTGTTAATTTTTTTCATGGTGGTTGTGTCACTGTTGCCATAGTGGTATAAAGGAGATCAGAAAATGCAGTAGGCAAACTGCTGGAGGATCATTATAAGCAAGAAGCAGGAAAGGGGAGAGGAGAGGATGGAAATACAGGTTCTGTGCTTGAAGTCAGGAATCTGGCTTTCTTCTAAGAGAAAGCAAGGACAGGAGGCATGGATATGGATCTACAGGGAAAAGGAAGGAAGGGAGAGGAACATCAGAGCATTGCCAAGATAAAAAAGCTACTAGCTGTGAGATGAGATAATACTGTCAGGGGAAATGCAATTATGATCAGCATCTGCTTTGTACTGAGTTTCACTTTCACCAGTACCTTCACTGGAGATGGATAGAAAAGTTGTAAGAGTGTGTGTGGGAGTCAGTGCTCCAGTCTGATGGGTGTCAGAGAGGCCAGATGCAGAGCTCAGATTTACAAACCATTCCTGTTGCTTTGCAAGGGATGGACAGCTGGGAGGAAAGTGGGAATGTGCTGCTTGGGCAGGGAAATAGATTCAGGATGCTCTGATCTGTACATAATTGTACTGGGAGCCAGGAACTCCTGCTAATTCTGTTCAGCCATGGATGTGTCAATAGAGCAAAAATGTTCAAAGCTGGAAGCTGAAGATGTAGGCTCCCACAATGACATACCTTGAACTTCAAAGGAGCTGAGTAACCAGAGAGTTTCATTTGTTTTGAAATGCAATGAAACAGCAGAAATCAAGTACCTGAGAGCATTCCCAAGAGTTTGTTTAGTTTTGTTTACCTTTTGTGCCTCAGTTTCCTCCAAGCAAAAGAGGATTCTGTTTGCCTGTCCATTAGGATCACAGTGAGGAGCTATGTGTGAGATCTTAAGAAAGGGACAAGTGACATGCTTTACTTGGATTTATGGAGAAAAGGGAAATTTCTAGTTCAGGTAGTGTGGTGGGATGTTCCCCTCTGCCACAGAACAGCTTATCTGTTCTATCAACTGGTGTGATAACTCAGGCTATATGGGCCTCAAAATAACAAGGTTTTGAGGAAGATGAGGTCTAAAGCTGATTCAAAAATAAAAATAAAATGACTGTGTTATACCTCTTATAAAGCCACATCAAACTCTTGGATCTGGACACACTGAGATTCTGGAAGTGTTCAACAATTTTTAAGGCTAACCTTTACTTTTACTCTATTAAGAGACTTTTCCAACAGTTGTAGAAGCAGCACTTTTACAGGCTGTCAGCTTGAGGAGCCCTGTGTTTCATCTGCCTTTGACCACAGGGAAAAAATGAGGGCATAGCTATGCTGTATCTACCAGGGCTGGTGAGCTCCAGCTAGCCTGACAAAATGCTGTAGAGGTTTCTCCCTTGGTAATGTCTGGCTTTTCTTACTGAGCAGTGGAGAAGAATGGCTTTTTCTCTGACTTTTGCCTCCTCATAAAGTAATTTTCAAACACCTCAGTGGGCAAAAAAAATCACAAATAATCACTCTGGCCCCAGAATCAGCCACCAGGTTAGGGATTATGAGAAATCCCCTTGCAGCTGGATGGCTGAGGAATAACCCTGTTAAAAAAAAGTCCACTCTTCAGTTCAAGGACTGAGTTAGTTAGTGTTTGATTAGGTTAAAATCTTTTTCTGCTTGCTTGAAAATCTTGGTACCTTTATGGGATTGTATTTGATGGAAATGTGGAAGGTGATGCCCACAAAAATGCATTCACCATGTGTGCAACAGAAGCTTTAGCTGGCAGTGGTGGCTCCTGAGCAGAAAACTGTCTTAAAGCCATGCAGGAATGAAGACTATTGAAGTGAAAGTCATCACTGCTTCTGGTCCACTCTGTCCCAAGAGCAAATTACTCCCCACAGCTTTCCCTTGACATGAAGGAGCTCTTACCACATTACAAAACATGGTTGTCTAAAGGAGAAGGTTATTCCATGTCCCCTTTGGTCTCATGTTGTGTGACATGGATTGCTGTGATGAGAGGCTGATTGCCTTCTCCCTCTCCCTTTCTTTCTTGGGGACAAGTTCCCTTCTGCTTTGTGTTCCTACAAGCTGCTCCCAGGATAGATGCAAGCAAATCCTACTCTGCAATCTTATCAATTATATAGGGGCACCTCTGTGTCCAACCAGGAGATGGTCAGCAGAGAGCATAGTGGGCTGGGGGCTGGATTTGAGACCTGGGGTCAGCATGGGCGGGAAAAACTGATGCAAGGCTCCTCATTTTTGAGAACTGTAATGGTAAAAATCCTCTCACAAGGAGTGCCACAGTTTTAATTTCTTTCTTTCCTTCTTTTTAATATTGGGGATCCATTTGGACTGCATATTCAGCTGACCTCATGCCCATACAGGGACTGCATGTACCACATGTCACTTACATCTGGCTCAAAATAGGTCACAAGCATTTGAGCCATGGAAAAAATTTAGCAGAGGACTTCTAGCAGCCTTCCAGTGCATAAAGGGGCTCCAAGAGAGGCAGAGAGGGACTTTGGTCCTGTAGGAACTGGACAAGTGGAAATGGCTTCTCACTGACAGAGGGTAGAGTTAGATGGGATAATGGAAAGGAATTCTTGGCTGTGAGGGTGGTGAGGCCCTGGCTCAGGTTGCCCAGAGAAGCAGTGGCTGCTCCATGCCTGGAAGTGTTCCAGGCCAGGTTGGACAGGGCTTGGAGCAACCTGGTCTAGGGGAAGGTGTCCCTGCCCATGGCCTGGGGGTGGAATAAGAATCATTCTATTACTCTGTGATTCAATGCTCTGGTCCTTCCATGCTCTAAGGTGTGCTCAGAGAAGAGGTGTATGTACATCTCTGTCTTGAATTGATGCATTATGTATAATATCTTTTGGTAGACATGAGTGGGGAGCATAGTTGATGTATTTTCCTTCTTGTTTCCTTTGCAATGTTTCTCTCTCTTTCCACTTTGAGCTGCTCTTTGCAATCAGATCCACCCAGGTCAAGCAAATGATGACAAATGATCAACCAGCAAGATGACAGCAGATGAAACCCAGTCTAGACTAAACCTACATGCATCTGCTATGATAAAGTCACTCCATTGTGGAGATTTTTAAATGGTGGAGATTTACTTATCTAATGAGAAGAAGGGATGAAATCACTCACTCTTCAGGTTTCCCAAATACACAGCAAGAGTAGAGATGGGATTTTGGGGTGTGTATCTGTGTCTGGGTATTAGGTGGCATTTTTAAAATAATATTTCCACTTACTGGAACAATTAAAAAGCCTGAAGAAAGATTTCAAAAAGAAGAACGAGCAAACCAAACCCCAAAACAGCTAAACTTACTGGTTTCAAGGTGGGTTAACAACGTGAAAAGCTCATGCCAGAACATGTGTTATTAGCAATAAAAAAGTTCTTTATTTGTCTGTCTGGGGAATTTCTTTCACACTCACTTTAAAAAAAACTATCTTTATTTGTTTCCCTTCTATCACACACACAACCAGATCAGTTAAATAAAGCAGAGTTTTATATTCATTCCAGGCAAGGATTCTTGCCAAAATCTGTGCCTCCTTTTTCTCCCCCCACTCATTTTCTTATATACAGACCAGCGATGAAAACACAAAAAATCTGAAGCCTATGAGGTGACAGATGAACAAGATGTAGAGGCAAATTATCCAAATGGTGCTGTGAAGGAATGGCTTTTACTGGCAAAAGGGAACGTATTTCTGCAAAGGTTAGAGGATTTTTTTCTGTTCCTGTTAGATTTTTCCAAGGTTGGAAATTTTAATTTTATGAGGAGACTAAGATCCTGCATTTTAGGTGTTCCAGACAATTCTTTCCTTTGATTTGTTGCTTTGTTTGTTTACATGTTTATATTTATGCATATATCTGTACTGTGTATATGTGCACATGCTGGATGTGGGAACATGAAATTGCAACAATCTCACTCCCACCAGGCCACCAGGTTCAGCAGCTCTTACCCTCATCTAACACTGCAATGCTATGGCTAAACCAAGACTTGCAAGAGCAAACTACCATGTTGGATGAGATGTTATCTGCTAAATATTCTTGCTTTTGTGTAAATGGAAGTTAGGGACCAATCAAAGAAAAGGCACCTAAACCCATGCATCCCACCCCAGATTTGATATTGTGCTTTATAGCATCTGTGGAACTGGCATTGAGTCACTGGAAGGCATTGAGTTCAGCAGGTGTCAGATCAGTCCAAGATTGCAAAACATCCTCATGAAAGTGTCCCAAGAGAGGCTTTGGCCAATGCAGCAGAAGAAGCAATACAAATAGTTTCACAGTATTAACTAGGTTTGAAAAGACCTTTGAGATCATCAAGTTCAACCTATGACCTAGCACCTCCTCATTAACTAAACCATGGCACTAAATGCCATATCCAGTCTTTTTAAACACCTCCAGGGATGGTGACTCCACCACCTCCCTGAGTAGCTGATTCCATTGCCCAGTCAGTCCTTCTGTGAAGATTTTTTTCCTAATGTCCAGTCTAAACCTCCTCATCATGCAGCTTGAGACTGTGTCCTCTTGTCCTGTCACTGGTTGCCTGTGAGAAGAAACCAACCCCCACCTGACTACAGCCACCTTTCAGAGAGCTGTAGAGAGTGATAAGGTCACCCCTGAGCCTCCTTTTCCCCAGGCTAAACACCCTCAGCTCCCTCAGCCATTCCCCACAGGGTTTGTGTTCCAGGCCCCTCACCAGCCTTGCTGCCCTTCTCTGGACACATCTGAGCATCTCAACGTCCTTCCTAAACTGAGGCGCCAGAACTGGACACAGCACTCAAGGTGTGACCTCACCAGTGCTGAGTACAGGGGAAGAATGAGCTCCCTGCTGCTGCTGGCCACACTATTCCTGATACAGGCCAGGGGCCACTGGCCTTCTTGGCCACCTGGGCACACTGCTGGCTCATGTTCAGCCTGCCATCCATCAGCAGCCCCAGGTCCCTTTCTGCCTGGGCACTGTCCAGCCACTCTGTCCCCAGCCTGTAGTGCTGCAGGGGGTTGATGTGGCCAAAATGCAGGACTCAGCACTTGGACTTGTTAAACCTCATACTGTTGGGTTTAGCCAATCCATCCAGTCTGTTCAGGTCCCTCTGCAGAGCCCTCCTACCCTCCATCAGATCCACACTCATTCCCATCTTGGTATCATGTGCAAATTTACTAATGATGGACTGCTTCTTCCTGAATATCAGGGGAATCATTCTGCTCCCTGACACCACCTACCAGCCCAGGAAGACAGTCATCCTGAGGATAACCTGTCTTAATACTGAAAGCTGAGGCAAAGAAGGTGTTAAGTACCTCTGCCTTTTCCTCCTCTTTAGTTACTATATTTCCCCTGCATCCAATAAAGAATAGAGGTTGTTCTTGCCCCTCCTTTTGCCATTTATGTATTTATAAAAAAATTTTTATCACCTTCAGAGAAGTGGCCAGATTAAGTTCTAATTGGGCTTTTGTCTATTTTTTCCTACATGACCTAGCAACATCCTTAAATAATTCCTGAGTTACCTGCCCCTCTTTCCAAAGGTACACCCTAATTTTTTCTCTTCATTCCTTCAAAATCTCCTTTCCCATCTATGCCAGTTGTCTTCCCTGCTGGCTCATCTCTCAGCACATAAAGTCTGCTCCTGCATCTTCAAGATTTATTTATTAAAATATGTCCATCCTTCCTGGATCCCTTTATTTTTAAGGGATGTTTCTCAAGGTACTCTCCTTGAGTCAGTCTTGAGAGTCAATCTCTTGACTAGGCCAAAATCTGCCCTCCAGAAGTCCAGAATGGAAGTTTTGTTGATGCCCCTCCTTGCTTCACTGAATATTAGACCTCTATTATTTCATGGTCACAGGAATGCCAGCTCCTGTCATAGCACATGGGGCTGACATATCCACAGCAGAAAGTCAGTTCATGTTGCAGCAAACTCAACTTCAGAAAAGTGGACAGGGCATGCTGAAGCTTAAACTATCATTTGCAAGTACTTGGACTGAAAGAATGACCAAAGTGCCAAAACTGATGGTTTCTGGCCTATTTCTAGTCTCCTTTTGAGACTGCAGGCACAAAAGAAAATTGCACTTAGATGACAGGAAGTATAAAAAGACACTGGAAGTTGAATGACTTAAATCAAAGCTCAGGAGAGAGCAAGAGGGGATTGCTGATTGTGAGCAGGGGCTTGGAGGAGAAGCATTTGTGCATGGTGCCACTTGGGTAACACCCAAGCCCTGTCCCAAAGCTGTAGGTAAGAGCAAAAGGAAAGATCTGAAGGCAAACCCTCTCAGACAAAGAAGAATCACAACACTGCTGTATTTGCAAAGCGTGGGAGGAATTAAATGTTGGAAGAGGCAATACTAAACTTCTTGACCTCTGTTCAGCTGACTCAGAGGGAATGTAAAACGCCCAGAGGAATTGTGATTGTGATCTTAGAATGCACAGAGACTTTTACTGCAGAAAACTGGGAAAAGTTGGAAGAGTTTGCAGTTTAAATTCATCTTTGTTAAGCCCCAGTAGGATTAAAGGGCAGCACAGGCCAGTGTGGGGCCTGAAAGGAAGGTGAAGATTAGCATAGGAAGAGTAATTTGGAGGTCTCTGAAAAGAAGCAGAAGCAAATTCAAAGGATAATTCAATAAACAAATAAAGAGATTCATGAGAGAAAGCACAGAAACACATGAAGAAGAAATAATACTGTGCTAAGGAAAATGCATTATTTAAGAATATTTTAAGATGAGTGAAGGCAGATGAATAGAACCACTCAATGTGGAGGGAACCTGAGCTGGCTTCAGGGATCTCCTTGCAAATCTCTGAGATTGCAAAGGAAAGACTGAGGAATGATACTCCTGGAGAGTCATGTGCTGGTGATACCCCAGAAAGTTTGTTTTTCAGAATCTTAAATTTGGAGAGCCCCATGTGCAGGCTTTTGTACAGGCTGTTAGATATCAGCAGGTGATTCTTGGTGATGCACCAAAACCTCTGAGTATCTCTCAGCATGTGAGGTCTGGACCCTAATTCCTGAAAAAGTTAATTAAGAAGCTGTGGCACTCCAGTGCTTCTCTACACAAACCCCTTCCTGTCCAAGGGGACATCCCTTTATTTATGCCTAGACAATTTCTCAAACATGACCTCATCTCAAAGCTTATTTGTCAGGAAAGGACTGTCTGGGCCATGGTGAGGCACTTCTGCACTTGTGGGTCTTGTGATCCCAGATGTGTTTGGTTCAGGACAGATTTTGATTGTCTGAAGAGCTCCTGTGGTTTCAACAGGAGTAGAAAGAGCCCTTGTAGTACTTTCTTTCAAATTTGTTGCTTGTCAAGAAAATTAGAAAATGAGGAGAAAGAGGAGTGAAGAACAGAAGGAGAGGAGAAGTTATTTCCTTTTTAAAAATATTATTCAGATACTCACTTTTGAGAGGTATTCACTGTTATGGGATGTGACTCAAAGGGGAAAAGAAAGGCTGCTTACCTCTGGTTCAGCTTTTTTCCTTTCTATCTGAGAAATGGGAAAGCTGCTGGAGAGTGAGAATGGAGAGATGACTTGTTTAAGCTTTGTAGATTTTTCTTTCTTGAACATTATATTTTCAGAATCATTACTAGAATTAGTGCAAGGTAGCTGAGCAGATCAGTGATCTAAAGCACTCACTACAAATCAATTTCTTCATAAATTGGTTTTGCTGGCTTTTTCATGTCTACAAGGCATTTCTCCAAGCCTCAGGAGTGGATCTTCTCCCAGGAGATTTCATTCACATAGTAGGCAAACCCACAACAGATAAAAACAATCCCAATGTAGATGCATTATCCAAAAAGTACCTGGATAATTCAGGCAGTGGTAATACCTGACTTCTAGAGATAGTTGAAGTTAGTGGAGAATTTATGCTTGTGTTGCTGAAAAGAGAAAAGGGAAATATCTTACAACAAGAAACTTAAATATTCATTATGTTTAGCCATCAAGTGACAAATTGACTTGATTACTATATAAAGTATCTTGTAGAAGAGAATACAAATTATTACCAGGAGCTCTCATGCAATGGAGAAAGAGCAAACCTAATATAAGCAGATGTCTCATAAAGAGGGCACAACAAATTCAGGTTATAAAAGCATGGGAGTGTGGAAGTGCTGGGAAAAGAAACAAAAGGAAGTGGAAGATACCTCTTGAGTCTTTGAAAATGGGCAGGTTTCTTTATTCAGGAAGGGCTGGAGTCAAACACAGATTACTCAGCTTAATATAAAGGTAACTGGGTAACATTAAACACCCTGTAATATACAGGTCAGATGAGCTAATAATCACTCCTGGAGTTACACCATGATCTAAACTCTTTATTAATCTGAAACTGGTCTGTCTTCAGCCTTTTTGGCATGATTCTGGTTTCAGATATTACTCCAAAGCATGTGGATTTCATTACTATTGCTGAAAGGGTGTCCAGAACCAGAGATAGAGGCTTCAAACTTCATCACACAACAGAAAGATTTTTTTCCCCCAAATCTACAAAGCACAATACTCAGTCTGGAAAATTATTTTACCTGTTTTCAGCAAATCTTTTATGTTCTACAGTGTTTCTGAAGCACAGGATAAACAAGGGGAGAGATGTCCTGAAATTCCATCCTGCATTTAAGGAGAAAACATGCCTTGGTTTCTGGGGAAAGGTGCCTTAAATAGGAAGCAAGGAGTGATTTACAAGATTTTCTGTCAATAAAAGTATCTTCTGGAGTATAATCAATGAAATTTATTGTGGGAATCACTCATCACTCACACAGAAATGGATGTTTGAGCAGTCAAAATGCCAGAGGTGCAAAATCACAGTCTGTACTTGGTTGATGTTCTGTGGAAACCAGAAGACAAAGAAAAAGCAAGATGTGTCTTGTCCCAGAAACACCTCCTGAATCTTGTGTTGATTTCAAAACTTCTTAGGGTGAGATCACAATTTTTTGGATAGTTGTGCTCTATAGTACTGGCAAGTGATGACACTAACACCTTGAAATACAGGAGGAAGGAGAAGTGGAAGGAAAATGCTGTCCTTGCATACAAAACATAGTCTTTTGATTCAAATCTCAGATCTCTCCTTAATGTACAGGAATTACATAGCAGTTATTTCTTGATGTTGAGAGAATATATTATGTGTAAAGATGATGTGGACTAGGAGAAAGGAGAGGCATCTTTGCAATTGTTTAGAAACATGGAGATCCTCAGTGCTTTGGAATTCAGTGCACTGCTTCCTGTCACTTCAGGGACACAGATGAAATAACAGTGCCTGGCTGTATGTGATACTTTGCTTTATTAAAACAGAGGCAAAAGGCTGCAAACTGAATTTTCCCTGCTTTGGTTGAAGGAGAGGGAAGAAAATGGGGGCGTGGTTCTAAGATGGGTTATTCAACACCTTATGAAAACAAGGTTGCCAGAAAGTCTTCTGATGTACACATGCAGGATCATCTTGAGGTTTTGGAAAACTGAGAGTTGAAGGGCAAAATTCAGTCCCCACCTCCATCTCTTGTCATGATGTTGCTTTATATCTTAATGAACAACTGTAGGGCATCAGATGCAGATGGATTGAAGAAGATTTAGAAACTCCTGTAATTTTCCTCAAAATCCAGCCAGCTGACCCCATCCTTTGAAGTGAAGGGAACCACTTTTACTCTGTCAGGCTAGCAACAAGAAAACAAGGTAGCAAAAGAGAATAGCTCCATCTACCCTTTGGCAGAATCAGTAGTTTAAGCCACTTCCAAAGCTACTTTGATATGGCCTTTTCCACTCAGAGCTTTCCATCCAGGAAGGCTTCAACCTCAGCCATTTCAAATAGAGCATTACAGATCTATTTGAAAGGGCTTCGGGGCTTTTTTTGAGTAAAATCTTAACAAAACATCCAGGGCATCTGAGGCATTTATTATTGGTTATTCAAACTATTGAGCACCCCTAACCCCAAGAGAAAGCAGGAGGAACACACTGTTCAGAGCTTTGGAAAAGCCCACTTTTAAAGTAATTTTCCTGTGTTGGGACTATAAATACACACACTCACACACACATATCCCTATCCTGAGGCCCTGCAAGGTAGTCTTTCCCCTGCTGGAAAAGTGCTGTAGGTGTTGAACAGTTTTGGCAGAGCCTGGGTTCATTTAGCTGGGTCACTAGATAGCTGGCTCTCAACCAGAGAACACAAAGTGGATGTAAATGGTAATTTCTGTAGCCAAGGCAATTTTGAGATGAGGTGAAGAAAAAGGAGTGAATACCAGAGTGAGGTATAGCGTTGGCTGAAATGGAGGATAAGGTCACATAGCTTACATTTAAACTTAAAACTCACTTTCCTTTGCCAGTGATTCCTCATGATCTTTTCAAGCCACCCCTCTCATGCTGGAAGCTTTTAAAGGGGTTCCTTTACACACAGAACTTCCTGTTTCTCTTTCATCCTAAAAAGCCAGCCATTGTTCCAATGAAACCTCTTAACTAATTAACATTCAGCTCTGTGACTGAGAGCCAACCAGGGGCTGGGGATCAGGCCCACCACTTTGTGGTGGTCACAGTGGTTTCACTTTTCTGCCATCTGCTTTCCTTGCTTAAGATCTTTTATTTTGACATATTGCTTCAATACAGTACATTTTATGACACCTTTGCTGGAGAGACAAAGGCCACATTCCTTCCAGCTATCCTGCATGCAATTTTCATTCTCTTGTCTTCAATGCATTATAGAAACCAATCTTCTTTCCTTCTCTTTTTTTTTGTCTTCTTTGCTCACCCACCCACCTACCTGCCCCCATCACCCCCCCCAAAGATATTGTGGGTTATTACCTCAATCCATTTCAGCTGAGAAGGGTTTGAGGTAATGACCTGAAACTTCCTGGAAAAGATCCCAAAAAGCCCCAGATGAAAACCACATGCAACATATTAGGGACCCTCATGGCATAAAGAAACATTAGTTCAAGTAAGGAGAATGTACACTGATCAGCTACTCGTGGACCAGCTGGTAAGAGGCATGAATGATCAGCCGTGAATATGAACCAGGTGGGGGAATTAGCTGATTGGCAAAGTTATGGCAAGAAAGGTGAAAAAATATATTGTCTTTTAGTAAACAGTTTCCTTAATTGCCATTCTTGAAGCTGTGCTGGGGATCTGACTCTTTGTGGTAGCAAAAACCTGGAAGAGATCCACAGAATCTGTGTGATGCCAAATGCTATTGGGCTATGAACCCATGGAACCCTAGTGATGCTTGCTTGATGCTGTAGTATTAAGGTGAAAAAGCCAGAGAACTTTTTATTGTTACCACAGGGAGAAAAGATTTCTCTTTTCTCTATGCCCAGTTAAAATTATGTTCTTTTCATCCGTAACAAGAAAATGCATCACCTCCCCCTCCACCCCTCAGCAATCCTATAGTTCTACAGACACAAACAAGCAAAAGGGGATCATGATAAAACACTCATTTTGGCCCACCTCCAGGAAGATATTTCAGCTTTTGTTTTCCAGTGAAGTTGAATGCACTTTTGGAAGTGAAGGTGAGTTAATATTGAGTGGCTCTGGGCCTTTGGTGTTGCAGAGCCATCTCATCATCTGATATAAGTTTCACTCTGCAGTAACATGGGAACATGACTTGTGCTTTTTTGGAGTATTGTTTTATTAAATCCAGATGATGCAATTCAGCCCAAAGCTCAGTGCTATCCATTCTTCTTACAAACAAAGGACAATATCCTGCCACAGAAAGGTGCAAAGTATTAAAAGTACTGAGCATTCTAACAGGCTGGCCAGGTGTCATGGTTTGACACTGGCCAAACGCCAGGCACTCACAAAAGTCACTCACTCACCCTCTCCTGCCACAGCTGGGCAAAGGAGAGGGAAAAAAATTAACAAAGGGCTAGAGATAAGGATTAGGAGAAAAACACTTTAAGGGCAAAACAGGTCCAAATTTAAAGGTATGAAGTAAATTTATTATTAACAGAGTCAGAGGAGGATAATGAGAAGTAAAATTAGCACTTAAAAACACCTTTTTTTTCCCTCCAGCCCCTCCCTCCTTACCACCAACACTGTAGGGAAGTTCATGGACAACTGTCTCCTGTGGGAGGGACCCCACAGTCTCACAGGGGATGGACTCCTCTCCCTGAGCAGTGGAAGAAGATCTCAGATGAACTGATCAAAACCCCCATGCCCTGTCTCTGTGCACTGTCGGTGGGAAGGAGGAGGAAAAATGGGCTGGGAGGAAAAAGGTGTTTTCAGGGCTTATTTTACTTCTCAAGATCCTCCTCTGATTCTGTTAGTAATATATTCACTTTGCAACTAAAGTTGAGCCTGTTTTGCCCTTGAAGTGTTTTCTCCCTGTCCTTATCTCACTCATGAAGCCTTCCTTAACTTTTTTTCCTTTTCCCTCCTTTGCCCAGCTGTGGCAGGGGAGGGTGAGCAAGTGACTCTCGTGGGTACCTGGCATTGGGGCAGTGTCAAACCATGACAGGGCTGCAATCTCTGAAGGACAGGCTGCTCTAGTTTGGAATCAAGGGCCCTCCCTCTCTATCCCTGGAATCAAGGGCCCTCCCTCTCTATCCTGGAATCAAGGGCCCTCCCTCTCTATCCCTGGAATCAAGGGCCCTCCCTCTCTATCCTGGAATCAAGGGCCCTCCCTCTCTATCCTGGAATCAAGGGCCCTCCCTCTCTATCCCTGGAATCAAGGGCCCTCCCTCTCTATCCCTGGAATCAAGGGCCCTCTCTCTCTATCCTGGAATCAAGGGCCCTCCCTCTCTATCCCTGGAATCAAGGGCCCTCTCTCTCTATCCCTGGAATCAAGGGCCCTCTCTCTCTATCCCTGGAATCAAGGCCCTCTCTCTCTATCCCTGGAATCAAGGGCCCTCCCTGGAGTCAAGGGCCCTCTATCCCTGGAATCAAGGCCCCTCCCTCTCTATCCCTGGAATCAAGGGCCCTCCTCTCTATCCTGGAATCAAGGCCCCTCTCTCTCTATCCCTGGAATCAAGGGCCCTCCCTCTCTATCCCTGGAATCAAGGGCCCTCCCTCTCTATCCCTGGAATCAAGGGCCCTCTCTCTCTATCCCTGGAATCAAGGCCCTCCCTCTCTATTCCAATGAAATCACACTGGATATTTCAAGAGCAGAATGATGACTCCTGAAAAATGAAGTCCAGACAGCTGCCAACTCTTGTGACTTCATTGTGCAAGTCATAATGTCCATGTTTTCTCTTAAAGCCCCAGTTCTGGGATCTGAGTATGTAGGCTTTCATTTCTCCCCTCCCTGGGGGAAAAAAATAGGTTTATTTTTGCTCTTATGGATGTTGAAAAAGCTAGAATGTATGTCCTGAGTGTGCCTAAATGTACCAAAACAAAGGAGAAGAAGAATCCAGAGTACATTAATCCTCACGATTTCTAAGCCAGCCTTAGAATTTATGAGTCTGTTGCTTCAGATTCATCATTTTGGCATGGTTGGCAGAGATGAAATGGAATATAAGAAACAGCTGAGAGGAAGAAAAGGGAGAGGTGACTTGTTTGACCTGGTTCTCCATGCTGGGGTGCACTGGACAATTATTTACAGTAATTCTTCTGTGCCTCAGTATATTCTCTAAAATTGCCTTGCCTGTCAGTTTTGCAAAAGTATAAATGCCAGGATTTGATAACGTTTTTGGGAAATTTAAAGATAATATTCCACTTCTATTTTATTCACTCTGTGATTTCCATCTCTTTTTTGTTTCTTTTTTTGCTCCCTGCACAGTAGAGATTTTGCAACAAGCCTTTGCCCCGGCATGGCCTTTTTGCACATTAAGAAACACAAAAGGAGTAGAGAATAAAAGGTGACCTCATTTTTTTGTTTTCACAGGTTTCCTAAGAGAAAAGGTTTGCCATCTGAGTGGAAATCTGACAAAACAACACAGGAGGGGTTGGACCCATCAGCCAAGCTGAACAGCTGCAGGGAGGCTACATGAAAACCGAATTACTCCACTGGAATAATTTATTGTAGTTGGTTTGCAGGGATAACAACAAAAAGAAATTCAGCTCTTTTATCTCCTCTTGTAGCATGAGGTCCCATGCCAGACATTTGAAAAGTACTTTTCTCAAGCTGTAGTGAGAGTTTCACCTGGAGTGTTGTGCAGGAGTCAGCTGGGAGGGAAAATGGACAAAGTAGCACTGTGGATCTGTGATGTGGCATCTCAGGGCTTCACAGTCCATTCCTTCAGCACATCCTGCTCGTGCAATTTCAGTTTATCATCCCATGTTAGTCTCAAATTGGTAATCCCCAACTAGAGGCATTTTTGGCTGCTCCTTGCCTTGTGGTAGATGGGTCACTGGCTTGCTGTACTGCCATCTGGGGCTGGGACAGGGGACATCTCACCTTCTCTCTGCCATGGAAAGTAGCCCATAGGGCTAGGGGGAGTTTGATCACTTGGGTCCTCCTGAATCTGAATGCCTTTAGGTTGCCATCTAGGTCCCAGTCCTCCTGCACCTGAAAATACCCTGCTAGACCATGATCTCCTGGTCTTTGGCTCTCAAGGACACAGCAGCACCTGCCTTAATCTCTTGGCTAGATGTGTGCTCAGATGATTGTGCTGACTTTGCTATTCATCAGTGTTAATTTATATCTCTCGGACCAAATCCTGGCAATTAACAAGGAAAGTGCTTCAACTGAATTGATTGAAGAAACAAATAGCAGAAAAATATAGAGAAATGAGGGCTGCTGAGAAACCACTTCCAGTGTGACAGAGTAGCTCTCAAGCACTGATGAGGCCACACCTTGAATCTTGTCTTCACTTTTGGGTCCCTCACAACAAGAAAGACACTGGGTGTGGAGGGTGTCCAGGGAAGGGAATGGAGCTGGGAAAGGAAATGTGATGAGGAGTAGCTGGGAGCTCTTAGCCTGGAGAAGAGGAGGCTCAGGGGGAACCTTCTCACTCTCTACAACTCCTTGACAGGAGGGTGCAGCCAGGTGGGGATTGGTCTGTTCTTCCATGGAACAAGTGTTTCAAAAAGAGGAAATGGCTTCAAGTGTGCCAGAAGATATTTGACTTGAATATTAGGAAATATTTCTTCACTGAAAGGGTTATCCAGCCCTGAGTGGTCGACTCCCCACCCTGGCAAGATTTAAAAGCAGTGTAGATGTGGGATATGGGCTCATGGTGGCCTTGGCAGTGCTGGGGGGATGGTTGAACCCAATCATCTTAGAGGGCTTTTCCAAACTAAAATATTCTATGATAGAAGTTCATTTAACTCTCAAAACTAAACAAAATTAGTCCAAAATTATTCTCAGTCCAAGGTGTGCTGGTAGAAAGGGACTTCTGGAGGTCTCTCATCCATACAAACATAAAAGCAGTATAATCTATTGCCTGTTTTATTTGCCACTACAGAAAATTTTTAGGCTTTACCCATCCATCTAGCTATTCCTTCAGAAGCTGGAGCCTGCTTTTAAATCTTCCCCTTAAAGAAGCACAACTCCCTTAGGTTCATCTTGTAGGTCTTGAAAGTGCCTGACCACCTTGGTACCTTCACAGAACTCAGTGGTTTTTAATCTCCCAGATCTGGAAGGATGGTGCAAGAAAGGGGCAATGCAAAAAAACCAGGAGTGCTTCCCTCACAGGAGTGCTAGTCCAGCCTTGGGGCCTCAAGGAATTTGCACATCTCTGAAAATACAGTGGGAAGTGCAAGAGCAGATTTACTGGGCAGTCTGAGAAAATCCATCATCTTTTCCCTCTTAGCACTCCTCCATCTATCACACACACAATGCTACATGATGAGGAGCCAGACTGCTGCCCTTTTTTATATTTCAGCTCCCCAAAGCCCTGAAGCACTTGAGTCCAAACTCTCAGGCTGCTCTTTGGCAATGGAGCATACATAACACACACCATGCAGTTTGTTCTGCCTTTCCATTACAAACCTCTTTTAAGTTGCAAGTGACTTAGCCACACTTCAACAGTTCAGCTTGACATTTCCTATGTCTTGGGATGGTTTTGTGGTGTGAAATTTTCTCAAAACCTTGGCTTGTGAGCCTTAAATGGCTTTCCCAATGTATTTTTTTTTTTTCAATTCACACAGTCAGATTCTCAGCTGATGTCTGCACTTCACAACTGTACCCAGCCAGCTGCTGCTATGTAGGCAAATTTCTAACTCTGCAGAGAGCATGATGTTTTCATGATACTGCTAATTCTCATTTAGGCATGAGCCTTTTTTTTTCCTTTCTGACTTAAGGTTTGCCTGGGCCATGACTGCAGGGAGCTCAGGTCCATGTAGTGTGATGCAAAGCCTGAGAGCCAAGAGGCATGATTTTACCAGAGTCTGCCCCAGGTCTGACACAAACAGTGCCAGGATATTGCTGACACTTGCAGGTTTCTGCCTGATGCTCCACAGATGTTTCAGTGGTGGTGAGGTGTTTCATTGGAATGACTCCTGCACAAGTGCACCTTTATTTTTAGTGCTTTGATTTGCAATTTTCATTTATGCTGTCTTATTTTTTCTCCACAAATTTGGTGACATCTTTACCTGAGCTAGTTTCTCTGTGCAGGTGCCATGAGTTCCCTAGCTCATTCTAAGGAAAGAAAAAAAAAAGCCAACAACCCCATCCTCAGCTACACCAAAAAAGGTGTGACTAGTGGGCCAAGGGGGGTGTGTCTGCCCCTCAGCTCTGCTCTTTGGACACCCCACCTGGAACACTGTGTGCAGATTGGGGCCCCCAGCATAGGAAAGGTGTGAATCTGTTTGAACAAGTCCAGAGACAGTCACTAAGTGATCACAGAACTGGAGCACCTCTCCTATGAAGACAGGCTGGGAGAGTTGGAACTTTCCAGTCTGGAGAAGAGAAGTCTGTAGGGAGATCATAGAGCCCTTGCCAGTGCCTAAAGGAGGCTTAAAGAAGGCTGGAGAGGGACTTTTCATGAAGTCATGTAATGATGACACATGAGAGAATGGCATTAAGAACAAGGAGGATACATTTAAATTGGATATAAGGAAGTAATTCTTCCTGTGACCAGCATCTAAACCCAGGTGCTGAGGCCCTGGCCAGGGTTGCCCAGAGAAGTTGTGGCTGTCCCACCCCTGGACATGTTCAGTGGCATGCTGGATGGAGTTCTGAGCAACCCAGTCTATGGAAGGTGTGCCTGTCCATGGCTTAGGGTTGGAACAAGATGGTTTTTCAGGTCCCTTCCAACCCAAATCATTCTATGATTTTAGGATTTTATGAGCTAGCTCATTAGCCAGACCCCAGACTTCCACATGGCTCCCCTGGTGCTAGGATTAGGACATGGGTGACAAAAATGTCTAAATTAAGGTGTCAGCTAACTTCCCAATTTGCCTTTCCCAAGCAGCCTTTTCTTTACTTTTATTCCCCTCCATCACCCCAAATGAGATATTTCCTCTGCAGTTTGTGCAGCCAAAAAACCATTTATCTTCTTTTCAAATAGCTGTGTGTCATCTGTTAAAAATAATCATGTCAAGGCCTGTGGAGGGCTTGAAAAATGTGCTAATATTAAGCAGACTTTCCTACGGAAATCTGGGTATCCCACGGAAGGTCAGTCAGTTCAGCTCTACGCTACAGGAAAGACAAATCACAGCATTAATGACTGGGTCTGGTAGAGAATTAACTGCAGTTGAGTAAGTTTCTGAGGCAGCCATGGGGTCAGGGCTGTAATGTGCTAATTACTCACATGAGGTAGTCATCCAGCTAAACCCTCCTCACTGAGTGCTTATATCAGTGTGATGTGTGTCATAGGTCTGTGAACCCGAAAAACAATCATGTTCCTGTTGCCTGTGCTGGCTTCTTGTCTTTCACAACTCACCCTAGGGCTGGGCAAATTGGGGTGGGGGAATCTGTCTGATGGGAGTACTTTTGGAATAAGTTAGTGATGAGGCAGAGATTGAGAGATCTCAATGATGTCCCTCATGGAGTGGCTGAACTCTCCTCGTGTTCATGAAGGGGGCTCATTACTGTCTCCTATGTGTTCTGGTTGCTGCATCTTGGGGTGTGGCCAGGTAACTTAGGAAATTTTTACATATTCCTAGTTTGCCTGTGTAGGTCTCTCTTGGTGCCTCTGTGTCCCATCAGCTCTTTCCATCTCCCTTATCTGCTTGTGGGGACTCTGGACCTGCCTCTTGCACTGTGTCAGTGTCTGAGAGTCCCAGCTGCAGGAATCTGTTCCTATGGGTCCTGCTCATGGAGGAAATGCTCTGGGAGAGTCTGACTAACAGGGAACCTCTCCTCATCCCATCTGCATTACGAGGCAGAGACTTGCAAGGGTCATTCTACCCCAACTTCCCCTCCTTCTGTGTCAGAGGAATCCACCATTCATCCCCCTGTGCAGTGACCCAAGGAGAGATGAACCAGCTTCCCCTGTTTTCAGGTTGCCCAGGTGCTTTCTGGGATCAGTGAC
The DNA here is from genome assembly GCA_030060385.1 of Muscicapa striata striata. Lineage (NCBI taxonomy): Eukaryota > Metazoa > Chordata > Aves > Passeriformes > Muscicapidae > Muscicapa > Muscicapa striata. The sequence continues at coordinate 4,881,973 of JAREIS010000011.1, forward strand.
CATGCAAACACATCCCTTCCCTCTGGAGATGGCTTGGGCACCTGGCCCTGCTGCTGGCAGCACCACACAAGCCATGGTTGTGACTGCCTGTTACTGAAGCTCAGAGCTGTCAAGGTAAGAGCCATCCAAAGGACTGTCTGCTTCAAGTACCAGAATCACTGAAAAGTCTCCCCAAGATTTTGGAGGACTTTACAGTGGAAGATATAGGTGCATTGATTGGCTTAGAAAATGAGGCTGTGCCATGGCCAGAGCATTTTCTGGTTTTGATGCTGGCTTAGATGTTGTTATGCTGCTGCAATGTGCAATTTCACAGGTGACTCAATGTTGAAACTTTTTCCAATAGCAAATTGCATCAGTATGTCAGGCAGATATTGGTCCTTTGGGAGACCTGGCACATCCATCCTCATATGATGGCAAATCAAGTAATTCAGATAATACTTGAAAAGTCTTCAAGACTCTTTGGTCTTTGTGTTGGCTCAAAGTGAGGCTGAGATTTTTGTTTAAGGGCTTGGCTGTGCTGTTTGTGTCTGTTGAATTCACAAGAGCTCTTCTAGAGGGTGACCAACCACTGTGGATGCCTCCAGGTCTTGGAGGTAAGTGCCACAGGACACCACCAGCCAAAAGTAATTAAATGCCCAAAACCTCAACTGTAGGCATGGAAAAATGAAGGGATCCTTCACTATCTCATACTACCAGCTCTATTTCTGTGCAACTGCTTTTCTAGCCCCTTTTTCAAATGTCCTAGTTTGAGAGGGGCTTTTAAAAGCAGGATACATTCTCTACCTGTTCAAAACACTGAGCAGACCCATCAAATAGCTAATTGCTAAAGGGAAGGGGATAACTTTTCAATGAGAAGAATAGGGCCTGTTTGTAAGTATGAAGAAAGGGCACACTGATTTGCAGTTGTAATCTTTCAGTGTGCCATGAGTTTGTTCATCTGTCTGCCTGTATCACAAGAAAGGGATTTAGTCCTTTTCAAATTCATGTTTATTTTCCCCTAACTACATCCAGATATTCCAAAATCAGATGCCTACTAGGGATCACAGCACTCCTCCGTTTAATAAATATTTTTAGAAAGGTATTTATTCTTGATTTAGGACTCAACACATCTATAGATAAGCCACCCAAAGAGTTCCTTATGCTTCTTGTGAGAAGATAAACATGTCTTATCACCCTTCTTGACTTATCTGGTCTCTGCTTCCAGTTATGGCATCTGGTAGCACTGCTGATGGTTTTACAACCTCCACTGAAACCTGATGAGGACACAAAGGTGCTTGCTGATTATTATAATTCACTGAATGCAGAAAAAGCATAGAAGAATAAGTGATTTGGGGTTATTCTTTACACTGAAACCTTATCCAACCTGAGTGAAGCCAGAATTGCACTGAAAATGTGCAACCCAGCCCATGGTTGGACAAGAGAGCTGTGAAGTCCTGCAGTGGGCCAGGCTGGGTGAAAGTTTATTTGGAAACAGTTCCTTTCCAGGATGGTCAGAAGGGAACCTGTGGTCCTGGCAGGTTGCATCCCTGCAGCAGGAGATGCCAAAGCATCAATCCCTTTATTTTAAATAAGCAACTCAGTGCTTCATGTAGGCTTGATCTGTTTTACAGAGATTTTATTACTTGACACTGCTTTGGGCTCCTGAAATCCTGAAATTTGGGGCTTGGAGAGACCTGTCAGATTGTCTATTTTGCACTGCACACAGCTGTGGTGGGTGGACTGTGCCAAGGGGAAGCACTGGGAGATTTCCCCCACCTCTGTCTTCCATGTGCTGTAAGTTGGGGCACTCAGGTGCTGCCTGCCCTAAAGCACAATCTCAGGCATGGCTGATGGGTGCAGAGAGGGCTTTTTCTGGCTCTCCAGCACTGGGAGTTTGGTTATGGGGAGGAGAAATATCTTGCCATTGTCCTACCTGCATCAGGGTTTCAGCTCTGGCCACTGAGATACAAAGCAGGTGCCACACTGGTGTCTCTGGAAGTGGTGCCTTCTGAACCCATAACATCCTGATTTAGATCTCAGTCCATGTGTACATGGATCACTCCTCTGCAGTTAAAACTCCTGGAAGTTATTTTTGCTGATAAGCACTTGGGATACATTCAACCTTTTATAAACACTCTGGACACATGCAACCACTTTTAAACACTGATAAGTAGGAGGAAAACCAAAACCAAAACAAAATTGCAGCTTCAAGAGTAATGGGGAAAACTGTGCTCTGAGTTTGATGGAGTTTAGTTATTTTTAGTGAGGCAGGCAAATGTGGCCATGTCTTGTCAGCGAGAAAAAGTAAAAAAGCAGCAGAAATAAACATGTAGAAAGTTAATTAATCTGCTGTGGGTTAACCACCACAGAAGAAGATAACAATGTCATCAGAGAAGCTGTTGCAAGATTGCTCTGCAGTAATGCTCTCCCTTATTCACCAGACTCTGCTTCTCCTCCCTGGGGGCTCATGCTACCGAGAGACTCTGGGATCCACCTGGAAACTAAACCTCCTAAATCCCTTCCAGAAGAGCCTGACTGCTTGCAGACCCTTTCTGCTTGAGCTAGACATTTTACACTAACCAGAGAAGTGCTCTTGATATGGAGTGGGACACTGCTTTTCCACCCTCTCCCTCCTAATCTGCAGTGGGTGCATTTGTCCTCACTGTGGGAACATTTGTTGCCATCAAAACTCCTCTATCAGTGTGGAAAGGGCTGGAAGCCTCTCTACTGCACATGCACAGGGCCACAGAAACCAGCTGATGTTGCATTTTCTGCCAAGCTCAGAATCCACTGCAGCTAATTTGATTGAAGGGAATTCATGATGCAGAGTCAGGCGTGTCACAGTGCAATCGGGAAGGCTCTCTGTCTTTCTCCATGAGAGTACAGAAAATCACACCATGAAAAGCCAGTGTCTGTAAAGGAGGCAGAGGAGTCCTGAAACTTTATTTGAATAAAGGGAGAGAGTCCACTGGGGCACACACACACAGGGTTTTCTCTCTCCAGGTTTCAGAGGGCACAGCCTCCTTGTATCCTAAGCTCTTGGCCCCATGCTGCCCTCCTCCTTTCCCCAATGGCTGAGGTACTAGGAAGGTACAGCCTTCCCAAATCTCCTATCACATATTCCTCTCTTGAACCTGGTTTTAACCCCAAAGTTCAGAAACTCGGGCTTGTGCAGACCCACTTATCTGTTTCAGGAGCCAAGGTGTCAGGGCTCTGCAACAAACCTGCTGCTTAAAGTTAGTCAAACCCATTTCAAAGACATTAATACCCATACCCTCACCCATGGAGCTGTTTCTAAATATATTAGCACACATCTTCCCTTTCATGAGGATCATAGATCACAGAATACTTTGGGCTGGTAGGGACATTTAAAGGCCATCTAGTCACACTCACCTGAGAAGGACCAATTTGATTTTTATCAAAAAAAGGATCAGCTTGGCCTCCTCTCCCCCTCCTTCCTTTTCCTCCCTGTGGTCCTGCTCCTTCCCTGGCTCTGTTCCCTGCTCCTTCCCTGGCTCTGTTCCCTGCTCCCCTGAGCAGCTCAACACTCCCCTCCAATGACATGAGAGAGTAGGGAGGGTAAGAGAGAGAAAACTCGTGTATTGGGAGAGAGCCAGTTTAATAGGTAAAGCAAAACAAGTTCATTCAGCACTTCCCATGGGCAGGTGGGTGTTCAGCCACCCCCAGGACAGTAGGGCTCCATCAGGATGTCAGTGATGCCATCACTCCAAAGGCTTCACCATTCCTCCTTCTCCCCTCAGATTTATATAGTGGGGGTGATGCCATATAGTTGTGATAATTGATAAAAGATTTGTGTTAATCACAGAAGTATTGGGGTTTGTATAAACCAGAATACTAAGGTCTGAAGTGAAGCATGACATGACATAAAGGAAAATACATGATTAAATCATTCTGGTTTAAATCCTCCTGTTATGAATATTATGTTTTCTAAATAAGTTGTATCTACTATTTTGCAAACCAGACTTTCCAATAGTCCAATAGATTTTGCAAGCTCAGACTTCCTGCCTTTGTGTGATCAATGCTGCCTATCTACAAAGACCAGACTTCCTGATTTTCGCCAGTTTTATCTACCAAGACCTATCTACCAAGACCTACCAAGACCTATCTACCATCTACCAAGATGGTTATCTATGAGACTTGACTATTGCCCAGAGGCTTCATGGTTGTTTATTCATCACCACTACTTACCTGGCAAAATTATGACAGCAAAAAACCAAAAATTATTGATGACAATGAAAGACCATACTATAAAAAGAAACTGTAAACCAAGGTTTGATGGAGTGTGGAGTGGGTGGTGACCCCTCACGTTTCCCCAGCACTGCATTGCTCCATCTGTATAAAATAAAGCAATCTCAATTTTGCTGAATATCGAGACTTTTTGCTTCTCATTTATAACATAGTCTTAGGTCACCTGGGGTCAGCTGTCCCAGCCATGTCTCATCCCAGCACTTTGTGCACTCCCAACCCCTTGCTGATGGTGTGAAGAGCATGAAGGGTCTTGGCTCTAAGTCCTGCTCAGCAATAATGAAAACATCCTTGTGTTACCAGCACTGTTTCCAGCACAGATCCAAAATGTAGTCATATACCAGCCACTATGAAGAAAATTATCTCTATCTCAACCAAACCCAGAACACTGATTTACAATTTGCAACACACTTTAGTTAAGTGTCTGAAACAGAAAGAGGGGGGAAAGAGGCTGAACTGATCTGTTCTTCTAATGAGTTGTGCTTTGCTCCAGGGAAAACATTGTCATTTCAGCTCAGCTCTTTATAACACAAGACAACAAATCCTTTTTTTCCTTTTTTTAGGAAAAAGATGTTTTTCAGGACAGGTCAGTGAGGGCTAATTGCTCAGAGATGTTATATTCTTCTCATGGTTCTGGGTTTTTCAGCCACAAATTCCCCTCAGGTTCCCCTCAGGGTCTTAGCTGCTGAAACTCAAGAACACTCTCAGGATTACAGCACAAATTTTGCACCAGCTGAAAAACTGCTCACCCCTGGATGCTTAAAAAGAGCAATTCTGAATCAGATGTATATGCATATATATAATTAGGTCTTTGCAGTCCAGGCCTATAGCAGTCAATAGCAAAGCTACTGATTCAATGGGCAATACAGCAGTGTGAACTTGTTGCCCCTGTTTTAATTCTATTCCCAGAAAATTGCTTTGTATTTTTCATAAGTAAATTTCTGTCAGGTCTTTCTTGGGTTCCCTGTAGTGCATCTAACAGCAGCACTGCAGTTCAGTGACCACTTTGTGCTACAAAAAATTTAGTAGAAACTTTTTACAAAAAACCCTGAACAAACCTCTTTCACCTCATCTTGTCAGAACTGAAGTCTCCTAATCCTGCTTCAGGCACAAGAACTCTGGTAGATAATATTTAAATCTCACCTACTAGAAAGGGGGAGGCAGGCAGGCATGTTAGCTTTGACCTTGTTTCTTGTCCAAGTTTTTACTTTCATTCTGCAGAGGAGAAGTCCCTGTGGGCAGAAGGACCCACCCAGCCCCCAGACTCTGGCAGAAAAATCATTAGAAGACTTAAGTGTAATGAAAACTGCTGTAAACCGTTTGCTGATGGTTTCACCATGATGGAGGCTGTGCCTTCTCCCCAGAGGAGTATGATGAGATATCCAACATACAGCCTTGTCCGTCATGTTCAGTCAGGAACAGATCTGAGGGCAGCTAATAAACTTATCTGCATCAGATTAAATTGCCAAACCTACCCTTTCCCTGCTCCCTGCCCTCGCTCCCTCCCCAGATCAGCTAGGCACATCAAGCCAAATAAATGCATGACAAAGTTCATTCGAGTGATTGAAAATCAAGATGGAACAGCATATTTTTCATCAATGTTATCCCAGGAAATAAAGATAAATCCCCCCACTTCATATTTTAACATAGCTTATCATAATCACTGGTAATAGCAACCAAATGTTTTTCATTTGTTGAATTTTAAAGGGGGCTGGGGGAACAGTTTCTTAGTTGAAGGCTCATCAAGTGTTATTTTAAAGTAGTGTCAGAGGTCACTTCCACTTTATGTTGCATTTCTGATGAGCAGTTGTATTGATTTGGCACACCCAGGTTTTTGGGGGAGACCACGGAGGTGGCTCCTGTGAGAAGCTGCTAGAAGCCTCAGCCATGTGGTCTGTGGAAATTTGGGTTTCCTTTTGGATGTCCAGTGGTGGGGGCGTCCCAAGTCCCCAAACCTCAAGATTATATGTGGTCAGGTTCAGGTGGTACCTCCTCCAGGGCAGGGAGTTACACAGTGGATGTAATTCTAGGAGTAATAGAATATTTTTGGAGTCCTTGAAGCTGTGTGTTCATGATGGCCCATTAGCAGGGGTGACCCCATTGGTATCACAACTGGGTCATTTGAAGATGAGGAAAAACTACCTTACAGGCTTTGGGCGTGCTCTGGGTGGTTTTCAAACCACCCACCATTAACATTTGCCAAGAATAAATAGTTTGGTTATACCCACATTGGCACTCTTTCTCCTGTAACCAAGCCCTAATTTCTTAACAAAAAAAATCACAACAAAGAGTGGGCTAAAGTTGGGGAACAGGTTGACCTGTCAGACTCTAACCCATAAATTTCAGTGGTATTTAATTTAATCATCATAACAACAAAAAACAACATCTGGCATGTTTGTTGGAGGATTGGAAGCCATACCCCATACAGGACAAGTAAGATCTTTCCTAAGGCTTGAGCAGAGAATGTTGAAAGGTAGAATCATCCAGTGATAAGTTGCCTTACCCTCTGCCAAATCACACATGGTACAAAAGGAAGGTGAGAGGAGAATAATTGAATCTCAGGAATGCAACTGGAGGGCCACGGGGGAGCCTAAATGCCTTAATGAAAGTTTAAGTTTGAAATTCTTTTTTCAAAACTTGTGTTTTAAAATTTTTGGGAAAGCTGAATAATGAGAGTGAAGTGCCCCTGGGTTCTCTGTTCTCAGTGTAGGCTCAGAGAAAACACCAGGATAAACACAGGAATAATCTCTCCTAGTTAGTGGAGGGATTTCAGACCTAAGCTATTGCAAGAGTACAGGTGCAAGAGTTATATGGCTCCAGTGAAATACCCTTCATGAAGCAGAGGGGTTTCCTGGGCAAGATCATTCCTACACACTTAGGGCAGGATAAAAGAGGTTTGGCATTGCACTGGCATGGATTACGAATATGTAAGGTGAGAAGGACAGGTGGAAAGGAAAAGCTGAGACTAGGAGCATCTCTATCTGTCACAGCTGTTTTAGATTATCTATTCATGTCCACTGTACCTACTGGAGCTGGAGTTTTCCCAGGACATTTTGGGCACTGAAAGTCAGAAAATAAAAGGGGCACTGTCTTTGTAAAATCTCAAAGAACAAGGCCTCAGCTTTGTATCTGCTCCAAAAAATAACACAGCTAAGGCAGTAGCAGTCCTCCCTGGGAGCTGATGTCTTTGCTTCAGTTGTATTTGTTCAAGAAAAAAACACTCCCTATTGTAACACTTTCTGTGATTTTTTGACATCTGAACAAGCCCAATGGAGCTTCAGTTCACACTTCTGACTTCAGAGTAGGAAGCATCAGCTGAAGGTGGACCATCAAAAAACCTCCCCTCTCAGGTTCACAGTGACCATACTCTTGCAGAACTCCAGGTGTTGCTGTGGGTTTGAGCTTGCCTCTGCTGTATCTGAGCTGTGCATCAGAGTGTCTTGGGTTGCAATACAGGATGTGGCCAGAAGTGTGCATTCTATCACCATCTGTTGAAGCCGGATGGGGCAGTGACCCTTATCTCCATGGCACATATTCTCTGCTAATGGGCCATTTTTAAAACCAGCTGGGGCAGTCATCTTTATCTTTTCCACAACCCATCCTCCCTCCAGGAAGATATCATCTGCTGCTGGCCCATTCAGTCCCACTGTATGACTGATAAAATTACATCATCCCACTGGGAGATGCTCCAGCCAGGGGGAGGAGCCAAGCCTTTCCTACCTAGATAAAAACTGAGATTTTGTACAGAAAGATACCTTCTTTCCACTGGATTCCAGAGGAACACTGGACCTTTCCACATCATCCCTGGACCTTCAGAGGAAAACTGCCTCCTTCTACAGGAGCACTGCTTCAGCTGAACCACATCTGTCACTGCAGGAGGATGCAGCCACCATTTAATGGGACTGCTACCAACACCCTGACTGACAGGGTGTCAGGTTGTATTCTGACTCTGTCAGGGTTGGATTTGTTCTTTGTAATACTGCATTTGTATTTTAATTTTCTTAGTAAAGAAATGTTATTCCTAATTCCCATATCTTTGCCTGAGAGCCCCTTAATTTCAAAATTCTAATAATTTGGAGGAAGGGGGTTTACATTCTCCATTTCAAAGAGAAGCTTCTGCCTTTATTGGCAGACACCTGTCCTTCAAACCAGGACACAGAGTAAACACCTGGATGACCACAAGCCTTTTTCCAGCCTCACTCGTCCCAGCATCATAAGTAATGGGCTTAGACCAAGCTCTCAGCTGGGTCAAATGGGCACAACCTTGACCTCCAAAGGCTCTCCCAACAGCACAGGGCTTGTGGTCATTGCTTATCTAAACAATATTCAATTGCAAAGATGCAGCAGTATAAAACAGATGCAAAGAAAGATGCAAAGTAAATCAAGCTATTTGTATAATACAAAACAAAACAAAACCAGAAAATCCTAAACCTGTGTGAAAAGCATTTGAGTTGTATGGTGTTCTCATCTGCAATAAAATACCGTGCCATACAATACTCAAAAATGTACAAAAATGGCTCCAAGCCAGTGATACCTATAGGACTGCACCTCTTTTTAGGCAGTTTTACCTAATACTTTTGCTATACGGCACCCAAACCCTCACATGGTGCAACCAAACACCACATTTTTCACTTTTCTTTCTGTGAAATGGCATAGAATATATCCTTCTTTTGTGGACAAGGAGGTAAAAGGACACCCAAAGAGCATTGCCGTCTGCAGAAAGAAATCCAGCACAGCAACCTGCTATGTTTATTATTCAAACAGTTCCATACCACCTAAAGAAAGCAATGCATGAAGCAAGAAATCTGAAATGGTTACAGCCAGCCCAAGTGGGGCAAGCATTTTATTCCCTCCCCAGCCTTGACAGAACACATACACCAAATTGGCAGTGATCCTCCCAGAGCAGCTTTGGGTTGATGGCTGGGGAGAGCCCTGCATGTGCTCCATGTTGAAACAGAAGGATTTTGCTTTGGGCAAACTAACATGAAGAGAAGTTCAAATTCACCAAGCTGGAAAAGAGAAGCGAATACATGAATTTATGGGTGCAGACAATCCATCTGGATAGAAGTGACAGAGGGAATGTAAGGGAGATGAGGAGCTAGATGCTGCTGGAATGGTTTTAATGAGTAGTTTTTGAGTTATGATCTTAAGCAGTGGACAACACAGACTCTGCCTGGTTTTCTGAGCTTCTGAGAGACTGTGCAGAGTGAGCAGAGCTGGTTGTGTCCATTTCCAGAGGTGTGTTGGGTTGCAATACAGGATGTGGCCAGAAATGTGTATTCTATCACCATCTGTTGAAGCTGGGTGGGGCAGTGACCCTTATCTCCATGGTACATATTCTCTGCTAATGGGCCATTTTTAAAACCAGCTGGGGCAGTCATCTTTATCTTTTCCACAACCCATCCTCCCTCCAGGAAGATATCATCTGCTGCTGGCCCATTCAGTCCCACTGTATGACTGATAAAATTACATCATCCCACTGGGAGATGCTCCACCCAGGGGGAGGAGCCCAGCCTTTCCTACCTAGATAAAAACTGAGATTTTGGACAGCGAGTTATCCATCTTTCCTCTGGATTCCAGAGGAAAACCAGACCTTTCCACATCATCTCTGGACCTTCAGAGGAAAACTGCACCCTCACTGCAGGAGGATGCAGCCACCATTTAATGGGACTGCTACCAACACCCTGACAGGTTGTATTCTGACTCTGTCAGTGTTTTTGGGATTGTTCTTTGTAATACTGCATTTCTATTTTAATTTTCCTAGTAAAGAACTGTTATTCCTAATTCCCATATCTTTGCCTGAGAGCCCCTTAATTTCAAAATTATAATAATTTGGAGGGAGGGGGTTTACATTCTCCATTTCAAAGAGAAGCTTCTGCCTTTATTGGCCTGCCCCTCAAACCAGGACAAGAGGTCTTCTCATCTCAGTCTGCTTCCCAGAAACTGTAACCCTCATGTTGCATGTAATGACACAAAGACCCCGAATAAAGCAGAATTTTCATGTCAGCTGAGGAAACCTCAGCCTTTTGAGATCTGTCTGGGACTTGCCATTGCCACCAGATCTCAGGGGAGTCACACATAGGACATATCCATCTCTCTCTCAGCTGTGGGGCTGAGTGATTAGTCTTTGCTGCAGAGAACTGATTCAGTCCTCATGCTCCAGGAGCCTCTATTTCAGTGAGAGGAAAGACACAGCAGCAGTGATGAGTACCTTTGAATCCTAGGCTATCATGTTTGGATACCAAGCTCAGAGCAGCTGTCCTGTCATTCTGCAGCAAGACCTTGAGTCATGGAGGCCAGAGAAAATAAGAGAGCAGCAAATGTTTCATTCTTTCAGTCACTGAAGCCTCAGGAGCAATTGCTATCTCAATCTTCAGCATGGAGGTTGATGATGAACAGTTTTATTACCAATGATAATTTAAACCACATGCAAAGTTTATCATGTTTGTGTCCTTGCCCTCATCTGTGGGAGTTCTGCTTTAAGGATGCTTTCACAGTTCACCTTCAGCATTGGGATGAGTGAAGTACTGCAACATGACAGAGGACTTTTCATGTTCTCTTTCTGAAAAGCTCTCATGGATTTGGGGTGCATTTCTCTCTTAATTTGACTTTATTTTTCTTCTCCTGTTTCTTATGAAACTGCAAGACATCTTAAACACATTTAAAAATATTCTTCACTGTAATCCATTATCTCAGGTTCCCATAAGGGCTCCACCATCAGAGACTGACAGATTCATAGCATGGTTTGCACAGGGCCCCAAGGATGGGATGGGTTGGAAACAGAATTAGTGCACATCTTCTGTGTTTCTGCCTTTATTGAAAAGCAGGAATGGGCTGTGTCATGTGGAGGGCATGAGCAAGGTACAAAGCAATGATCTAGTTACATGGGATTAACAGATGGCAAGATGGAGACCAGTGAGGTGAGAATTAAGGAAGGGCATAGAGGTTCCTCCAAAAGAGCTTGCTGGTGGTTTTGTTTGTGTGCAACTGGAGGTTTCTGGTTTATTAAAAAGGATTCATGTTTGAGATAGGTGCAATCATAAATCTGAATTCTCACACAGCTTGGAGGGATTTTAATTCAGACCTGTATGCAAACCACATCTTGCATATCCAGGAGCTTAGAACAGAGAAAGGTGTTGTGTCCAGAGGTTAATGATGAGGCTTCAAAAAGGCAAGGTGTGCTACTCTTGTTATCATCAGTCAGCAAAATCAAGGTGAGTTGTTCCTTTGCTGGGCTGCTCAGCAGCATGGGTTTCTGCAGGAAATACACATATACAAATGTAAAGTATGTGCTCTATGCATGGTCTTGGGTTAAACTTTCTAGTGCACAGTGTATTGTGCCTCTAAAGCTGTCCAGGGAAACAGCTATGGCTGTGTTCAGCAATGACTCACACAGAATTTCCGAAATATCCTAAGTGACCAGACACAGCATTATCAAAACATCAAATTACTATTTTGGAGGCTGGTTCTTTCAGGGGACTGCATAGTTTAGGTAGACACTTCTTTCAGAGCCTTGGATAGATATTGGTGCTGGTCTGGTGCTGGTCTTAAAATCATAAAACAGCTTAGGTTGGAAGGGACCTTTCAAGATCATCGGTCCAAAAACCCTGCCATGGCAGGGACACCTTCCACTAGATCAGACTGCTCAGAGCCCCATCCAGCCTGGTCTGTTTCTGGGAATGGGGCATCTACTGCCACTCTGGGCAACCTCTGCCAGTGTTTTACCACTCTCATTGTAACAATTTCCTCTTTATATCTAGTCTGAACCTCCACTCTTTTACTTTAAAACCATCACTCTTTGTCTTCTCACAACAGGCCCTACTAAAGAGCCTGGTCCCATCTTTCTTGTAAGCCCTCTTTAAGCACTGAAAGGCTGCAACAAGGTCTCCCTGAAACCTTCACTTCTCCAGAATGAATAACCCCAACACTCCCAGCCTGTCTCCACAGTAGAGGTGCTCCAGCCCTCTGATAATCTGTCCTTCTCTGGACCCACTAAAAATCCATATCTTTCTTGTACTGAGGACTTGGTCCCTCATAACTTTTCAGTCCTCAAGGAAGTGAAAAAACTCATTTCTCATCCTGCCAGTCTGCATGTTGAGTTCCTGCAAGTCTAACTTGCACAGCAGAGAAGGGGCAGAGCTGTATCTGGGCAGTTTAGCTCTCAGTTTCCAGCAGGAGATTGCATTTTACCCACACCATCACAGAAAATCTTTGATTCCTGGCTGCATTAGTCAAACTCATGCTGAAATAGCTCAACACAGCCTCTGTGCAAGACCTGCAACCCCAGCCAGGTGTAGGGAGCATATCTTGCTTCTGATAGCAAGCAGATGGAAGTCCCCTGAGACCCAAACCATCAGAGCCACTTGCCTTTGATCTGGTTTTCCAGCAGAACAGGGTAGTGCTCATTCCCTTTAACTCTCTCAGGTTTTCTCCAGGCAGTGAAATGTGGGAAGGAGATCCCACCAAAGCACTGAAGTGGGATGCTTGGGGACCTTGGTACATCTCTTGTCCAGAGTACAGGCTGCTTTTGTGAGCTCAGGCAGTCATTAAGTGTAGGTTATTCCCCCACCAGTGCTCTGCACTGCCACAGCAGCTGCTGTTTCCTTACTGCACTCTGTCATTAACAGCAGCTAATGACTGTACAGAAGCAGCACACAGAGCAGAACCCAGAGCAGGGTGAAGATTAAAGACAGAGAGCTGCACAAAATTTGGTCTTTTCCTCCTAAGTTACCATCTCTGCTGATTTCAGCTGGGTTAGAATTAATTTTCCCAGTGGCTGGTATGGGTCTGTGATTTAGATTTGTGCTGAACACAGAGCTGATAATGTAGACATACTTTTATTATTGCTGAGCACAGCTCACACAGACCCAAGGCTTTTTCTGCTTTTGGTGCTGCTACATTGGAGAGGAGGCTGGGGGTGTGTGGGAGGGTGGGAAGAGACAGGTGGGACAGGTGACCCAAACTGGACAAAGTGGTATCCAGACCACATGGCATCATGCTCAGAATATAAAAGGGGGGGAAGAAGAGGAAAGGGGGGGACTTTTGGAGTGATGGTGTTTGTCTTCCCAGCTGTTATGTGTGATGTGGCCCTGCTCTCCTGGAGACTGCTGAGCACCTGCCTGCCCATGGGAAGTGGTGACTAAATTCTTTGCTTTGCATGCTTTGCATGTTCTTTGCTTTCCCTAATGAACAGTCTTCATTTCAACCCATGAGTTCTCCACCCTCTCAGTTCTCTACCTGATCCTGCTGATGGAGTGAGTGGCTGCCTTGCACTTAGCAAGTACAATGAAGTGTGACCCCAGAGAAATAAATGCTGCAAAGGAGAAAGAGATTGAAGCCCAATGCAAGCTGTTGATCAGAGCTTTGAAGGCAATGAGGCACACAAACACAGTCCCAGGCACTGGGTAAAGATTTCTCCTATTTCCTTTGTACTTAAGCATCATTTGGAGGTAGAGAACACAGGCCCCTCCTGCACTGCACACACATATAGTGAGAGATAATCTCTAAAAGGAAAATACATACTATATGTGGGGGGGAAAAGAAAAGGTTTTCTCACTCTCATCTTTGGTTACTGCCTTACATCAAGCAGTAAGTTGAGTTCTCTGGGGTCCAGTTCAGTGACCTACTCAGTCTCATGGCCTCTACTTCCTGATAGAGGGCTAGACAGAGGGTTGCAATTGCATTTCCTCGTCACCTCCAAAGAGCTACAAGCTGATCTATAGACTGACTTTGCAGCCAGAGCCCAGATCTGTTCCCTGGGAAATCTCTTGTGGGTTATTTCCAACCTCTTCAGCCCACTCACAGCCCTCAGGAGTCACTGCTATCCCTGCTGTGCACAGGGGAGCAGTGATGTCAGGATGTAGGAAGGTCAGGCAAGAAAGAAATCCCTTCTGGAGAGTTATGGTGTGTGTTTTTCCCTGTGGGGCCATTGCAGCACACTTACATTCAGACAACATCTGAGCATGCAGGCAGCTCTGCCTGAGGGAACTATTTCATGAGATGGGCCTGTGTTTGAGGCAGAAGGGATAAAATTAGATTGTATCAGTGTTTGTGCTTGCAGCTTCTCTACTTAGATTATGACTGTGGTCCTAAGAGCAAATCTAGAAAACTCAAAGTAGGAAAAGGAGTGAGAAATCATATCCCTGGCACCGAATTATAGCCCTACCCCCCAACAAACCCTGCTTAGCACCTTGATGTTCTTTGCCCTGGCATTGCAATGGTTAAAAAATGCAGCTAAATAGAAACTGCTGCAAGACTATGCCTAGTAGGCAATGGCTGCCACATGCTCAGCCCTCATCTGGATTCATCCATAACTCACCAGAGGGCCCAAACAAAAGTTTATTGTGCTCCAAAATCACTGTCAGCACACAGAAAATGTTGTGCATGAAATATTTGTGACACAGGTCAAAGATCTGGAGAAACAATGGGTCAAACCACTGCCAAATGACACAAAATTTGTAATTGGAATGAAAGATGTAGGAGTCTGAAATAAAAGGCTCAGGTTACCAACAGTCAGGTTTTCCTCTGGTCAGTTCAGATTTTAGTATTACTCCTCAGCAGGTAAAATTTGTAAAGAAGAGAGTTTTTGAATTATGAAAATGGGTGAAGAAGGAGAAGTTAATGTAGAGCAGAGGAGGTGGAAGTGGTCACTGAGTGGGTGGAACAGGACGGGGTCCTAAGTTGAATGATAGAATAGAATTCAAGGCAGGAAGATATTGTGGCTGGGGAGTGAAGGAGACAGGAGGCAAAGCTCCTTTGTTGAATTACTGGGTAAAGAGGAGAACAATTCTTCACAGCCATCCCCAGCTCTCCAAATCTCTAAATTGTGAACCCTCGTGCTCCCATGAGAACACTACCAAGGGCTGTGAGAGTAGGAAGAGTGAATTCCCACCTATGTAAAAGTGCAGAACAGATAGAAAATTTATCAGATACCAACAGGATGCCAAAAAAGCCATGGAAAAAAAAAAAAAAACAGAGAGAGAGAGATGTTAATAGCTGGAAATATAGAGATTAGCTAGTTGCATGGGGCAGAGGGCTCAGACAGAAATGCAGCTGAATCCCAGTGCCCAGATTTTTGGGAACAGATGTTCTCTCAAGAACACACCAGAAAGCTAAGAGATGCCTCATGCTGGCCAAATGCAATCAAGGATATTTGAGGTCTGGTGAGCAGATGTTACTATACAGGAAATGCTGGCCAAGCAACAAACAGAGACAACCAAAATATACAGCATCCCCAGGAGATCTTTGAAGGAACCAGAAAAAGACCTTTTCATCACAAGCCACACAAACTACCTCATCACTGCAGACAACTGGGGTGGTGGGTGAGCTGCCAGATGGAACACCAGAAAGCAAAGGAGCATTTCAGCAGGCACCTCGTTTGACTTGAAGTGACTTTGCATGACTTACCCAAGAGGAGAAACCCTGTCCCAGCATGTCACCCTCCAAGCATGACCAAACAGCAAAGCTGAAGCAGTGGTTTGATTTGCTAAGTTTGTGCAGAAGGAGGGAAAGACAGCCCATGGTGGGTCATGCTCTAGGGCAGAAATGCTCCTCTTGAAGGGCAGCATGACTCTCCAATCCAAGCATCAGAGTCCAAATTCTTGCACAGCTTGAAGGAACCAAAGAGGGTGAGAGAAAGTACAAGATGGGAAGGAAGAGAGCCAAAACCCAGAGCTTGCTTTTCTCACAAGCCAGAGACCTTGTAGAATATATTTTTGGGGTCTTTTCCAGGACCAGACTATTTTCTTGGAACAAAACATGAATGTGTAAGAGACCTTCATATGCTGATATATAAAAGGCACATAAGAAAGCAGGTCTTTGAAGCCACAAGTATGCTTGGTGCACATACAAGCTTCAGATGCAGATGTAAGAGATTACAGACCTGCTGAGACTTGACCAGAGGGACAGAGAAGAAAAAATGGGCCATGAGTTAGCAGTGGAAAAAGAAATATATGCAAAATATCCCCACAAGAAAGACATTCTGGAGAGTTTCCTGTTCTAAAAGCAAAAGTCAGTCCCAGCTCTATGAAAATATTCAATGTCTTTGCATCAAGGGGTGAAATCTCTGGTCCAGCCACTGCTAGACCTCACCTCTCTTTTCTTACTGTGTGAGCAAGCTATGGACCCTACATTACCTATACATTCCATAGCTAAACTACAGACTGGGTAGAGGCAGAGAAAAATCTCTTAACTTGACACGTAGTCATGGAATACTTCAAAAGTAGTAAGTACTTGGCTGATCTTCCTCCAAAAGCTGTTGCTGTAAACAATGCATAGCATAAAAAGAGATAATAAAGGAAGCATGGTGAAATGTGATGTATGAGATTTATTACTATCACCTATTTGTATTTTAAATTTTCCTCTTGACAAAAATCAAGCAAAACAAAACACCTCCAAACCCAAAACCACATGGTGAAGGGGACTTTACCAAAGGTAGGATCTGCCCAGGGGAATGTAACATGATAACATGCTTCAGGCAGTTTTGGGAACAGAGAGACCTCTAATTGTCGGAAATGGTCAAACAGGGAAGGACAGCAATGGAAAAATAAAGGGTTAGGTCTGACTATTGAAACCCTGTTTATACTTGAACTCTGACATCTGGTATAGCAGATTTGCTGGAGGGTAAGTGAAGAGGGTTATGGTGCAAAAGAAGAGAAAAAAATGTATGGGCTGGGAGTAATTTATTGCTTGTGTTTTAAGATTAAGGAGATTTGACAGATTTCTTCCCTGAAGTTCCTTGTTCCAAGTGCAGATTTTTGGAGGCTGGTGTAGAAAAATAATCCAACTCTCTGTCTGGTTTTTGTATATGCATCTATCTGCCTGACTGTCAGTCATGGTATTTAGATCTAAACATCATTCCCTTATTCACTTGGAGGATGGGGTGCACAGGAAAGTGATCATCTGGAAGGCACTGAAAGCTGCATGGCATTGAAAAAAAAACCCTTTCCCTTCCAGCCTGTTAGATTGATGGAGCAGAAAGGATATTGAATCCATCAAACTGGCTGTGTGTGTTTAGCGGTAATGGAACATGAAACACATTTGGGTCCCATCTGTTGGGAAGTTCAGATGAAAGTATCCCTTCAGGATGTCTCATTTTCACAAACACCAAAAGCCTGCATGGTGAGGGGACCTGAAGGAATTGTGCACTTACTTGGTGTGAGGATCACACAGCTAGGATTTGGCTCCATTAATAAACACTCTGCTCAGAAATTCCTCCTCTATAGGTCTGTGTATTCTTGTTGGGGGCTGGGTTTCTTTATTTTTGCTTATAGAATTTTATTCCGTAAGTTGCTAAGAAACCATCAGCACCCTCTGAGTGTAGCACCTGACTACACTTTTTGTTTTTCTCTGGGAGTTTCTCTCCAAGGGAGGAGGTACCATGGGATTTTGGGGGGCAGGGAAAGGACAGGACTGGGGGCAGCTGCTGGCTCTCTCACTCGGGGAGAGAGGAGGAGGACGGTCGAGCTGCTTGGGAAATTAGGGAAATTTCAATTCACCTCCAATCAGCAGTGGTTTTGTCTCTCCAGCTTGGCTCTACTCATTTAATTCGAGTTCACATAATGCAGACATCTTGTATCTAAAAGCAGTCTTCTGGAAATGACCTTCTGATTTCAGACAGGCAGTATATGCCAAAGGGCAGCAGCACTGATGAAGCCCTGGAAATACAGCAGATAGTTGCAAAACCTGTTTTGACTTCAGTGAAGAAGGAATGAAACTGCTGCTCCTACCTAATTAATTTAGTAATTTCAGGATACTTGTGTTCCTCAGTCATCCTCCTTGCCTTGTTGTTTTTGTCCAGCTGGACTTTACAAAGCAGGGCTTCCTGTGATGCTTTTTAGGCATTGCTTGTGCTTGCCAGGTAGAAGGGACTGTCCCTGCCAGTCCTGGGTGTCCAGTAGTCCCCAGTCATCTTGAACAAGAGCAATGTAACATTTCAACACTTGCTTCATGCAACTCCATTGAGTGAAATATTCTGAAACACTATCTGGCACGGAGGATCCATTCAGTTCTGTTTTTTATAAAATTGGGGTTTAGCCCATAAATTTCATGTTTTCCAAAGCCAGAGGTCTCCAAGAGAACATGAGAAATGCACATAATGCCCAACTTTGTCTTACACACAATACTGACATGGGCAAAATTTAAATTACTCCTTTGTTGTCCATTTCTGTCCCTGTTAATATTTAAGACAATACCTCTAGGAGCACCTAGCTGGAAGAAGTTGGTGGTGGTCATGTGCAGAGGTCTGTAGATGGTCCATACTCCCAGCTGATATGAAGCAGGGAGGTTGCATTGCTGCTGTGAGCCACACCCCAGTCTAGTTCTGTTTGAGCAGCTTCTGCTATCACCTTTGGATGGTTTTCTTACAATCTCAGGCATAAAAATCATATTTCATAACAGGCATTTTATCTAAGCCTATTTAAAACTTCTATTTTTAAATACCATGGCTAAGAGCTGCCTGAAAGGCAGTCACTGGAAAGCAAGCTCAGCACACACTGTACTTGTCCATAGTCTGGACAGAACATCACCACTGGGCTTGTTTCCTTCTCCCCAGTGCTCTCCTTCTGCATCTAGGATGGTGTGAAGACCAGCTTGGTATTTCAAAGATTCAGGCTCAATATCTCCTCTTGTCACTCTCTTCAAGGGTGACCTTGGCCAAAGTGCTTCATCTTCATTCCCTTTCTGGGACAATAATAGTAAAATCAAGAGTTGATGTCACAAAGTATTCAACACCTTGAGTGAATATCTCAGACATGGATCTGCTGGAGTGACTTCAAAGGAGGCCAAAAAAATGGTCTGAGAGCTGGAGCCCCTCTGCTCTGGAGACAGGCTGGGAGAGCTGGGACTGCTCACCCTGAGAAAAGAAGGCTCTGGGGAGACCTCAGAGCCCCTGCCAGTGCCTAAAGGGGCTCCAGGAGAGCTGGAGAGGGACTTTGGACATTTACCCATTGGTCTAGAGGGACAGGACAATGGGCAATGGCTGATGACATTCTGACTGTTTCTGGAGCTGGGACAGGGATTAAACTGATGGCTGTACCTAAATTCTTAAATTCTACCCTGCTACTTGCTCTTGACCTCTTTTTTGGTAATTTCCTAGATCTGCAAGGTTTCCCTGCCCTTACTTGAAGGAAAAGAAAAAACTGCAGTGTGGAAAACCACTGAGGGTCTGAGGAGCATCCTTCCCAGAACCAGTGTGACCAATTTGTAACCAAATTAGGACAGGGGTCTGGCTGAAGCCAGCAATGACACAGCTGAGTGAGGACACCCTGTCTTCTGTGACAAAGGCTCCTTCCCTCATTTCAGGTAACAATGGTGGGGTTTTTATTTATTAATAAGCAAGCTTCCAGAGGACAAGGAGTGGTGAAATCAGCTCAGGCTCAGCTCTTTGGGGACACAGAAATTCATGCTAAATGGGATCCATTCCACAACTATTAGTGTAAATTTAACAGTTTCTGGTTTAAGTGCCTGGAGATGGACATGCTTGTCAAATACTAATAATTTTAAATAAGTGATGACCCTTGTCTGACTTGGGTAAGCCTTGTCCAAACTCTTACATGTTTCAGAATCATTCAAGCCTTGATCTGACATCCACTAATTGGAATAGTCTTTCTGGCAGACTAAATATTAGCAGATTCCCTTTCCCTAATGGCACAGGCAAGCACTGGAGTCTCAGCACTGACAGTCTCCTGGCATTGTGTCCTGGGTATCACCCCCAGGGAAGGTGATACTGGGCTTGGGCATTATCTGGATTAGATTACCATCAGATCTTCTGGCATCTCTCCCATTCTTCCTTTCTGCTATTACATTTTACCATTATCCTTAAGTTTTTTTTTCAAACAAAAGGAATAATTTTTAGCAGCATCAGATTTTGAGAGACTGAGCATGTCAGGAGTAACTTAAATTTTTCAAGGCAATGCTGAGTTTGTTAACTTTTTCAGGGCTGCTTCTCTTCCCAGAGGGAGGTTATTGTGGTTTAACTGTGGCACAGTTAAGACTCCAGAGTAACACAGCTGCCAGCCACAGCTTTGGGTTGAGATGGACAACTCCATGGGAAGGTGCTACTGGAATCACAGAGATGTGATTAGACTTGAAATAGTTGCTTCATTCTCCATTTTGCTATAACTTGCCTTTATAGTTTCTGCTGTCTCAACTCCCTGGATGAAAACCAGAACAAATCCATCACTTTTCCACCCTTTTATCTGTACATCTTACTGCATATCTGAGTTTTTCCCTAAATAATAATGTAGGAAGGGCTGCACTGGGTTATCCTTTCTTTCCTATTGCTGAGAAGATAGGAACTCATGGCAAGAATGATCAAGCATGAATACAGCAAAAACTATTTCAATGTTGCCCTCATTTTGTTCCAGGACCTTAAAAGACATTAATTTTCCATACTCCTTTCATTGCTGGCATTTTTTATTGAGGCAATAGGCTCAAGATCTGAGGAAATGGTGGTGATACATGGTGTGGCTTTCAGGTTATCACTGCAGAGCCAGGAGCTGGACTTCAATGATCCTTGTGGGTGCTTTTCAACTCAGGGAGATTCTGTGACTGTGTGCTGGGTGCTCCTGTCAGAAGTGTGATGGAGAATCCCAGATGGAGATGTCCCAAATGGAGAATCCTTCATGTCAGCAGCCAGGTAGGTCAGTTGCTTTCACCTCCTTTCAAGCCAGACATACAGCACAGCTGGTTCTGGATCTCTTTTCCACCACCTCAATATTTTCCAAAAGCGTGTCTGAACTATTTCATGGGTTGCTGGGGGCAAAATACAAATGCATAATAGCACTGACAATCCCAGAAACAGTGTGGGATGACTTGATTTCCATTTTCTCTGTCAGCTTAAGAAGTGCATGACTGCTTCTGGCATTTTTTTATTCAGAGATGTTAAGAGTGGCAGAAACTATGGAACTCCTAATTTGAACTCAAGCATACTGCAGAACAGATGCTTTCACCTCAAAACTGGACTGAGCCCAGTGACGTGGATTTGCTTAAAGTATCTTTTCCTGAAGGCACCCTAATGATTGGCCAACACTTTAACCATTGCTTGATGGATTGCCCTAGGCTGTCAACCTCCCCCTTCAATTTACAAGGCTCACTTGCTTGTAACCAATGGGTTTTTGGCTTCAGCTCCTAGCTGTTGGCTCTTGCTATTTTTTTTTTTTATGAGTAAAGCCCTTTATTATCCCCTTGTGTTGGACTAATATGATTGTAGCTCTTGCTGAAAGTGTGGAAGCAGTTTTCTCCTCCGAACTTAGGACAGCTCTTACCCCATATAATGCTCAATTAAGAGTTCCATAATCAGCAAAATGAGGTAGGTTTGAACCAGCACAGCCCAGAGTTTGGCAGAAGAGATGTCTTTTTTTCCCAAAGCTCTTACCCAGCAATGAACTCGCAGTCAGTTTTCTTTCTCAGCAGTCAATAGTACAAATTCAGGATTTCTACTCATGAACATATTTCAAAATGTACCTAAGGAAGACTCTTAAGTGTTTTACAGAACAATGGGTACTTAAAAGTCCTCAAGTACTCTCTTGTGAAGGCAGTAAGACTGAGGCAAGGTTAAATCCCTGCTGTATCAGACTAATGCTACCCAGAGAACACTGCAGTGAGAGAAGACAAGCCTATTGCTTCTCTGCTGTGAGGTCATAGAAACACTGAATGATTTGGGTTGGAAGAGACCTTAAAGAGCACCTTCCAACCCCCAGGCCATGGGCAGGGACACCTTCCACTACACCAGGTTACTCCAAGCCCTGTCCAACCTGTCCTTGAACACTTCCAGGGGTGGGGAATCCACAGCTTCTCTGGACAAATGATGCCAGGACTTCACCACCCTCATAGGGAAAAATTTCTTCCCAATATCCTATCTAACCCTGCCCTCTGTCTCTCCCTTCCAAACACAGCTGCCCCAGTTCAAAGACTGTGTCTGAAAGCTCCTGGCATCCACCTCCTGCAGCAAAAGCTCCTCATCTCTGAGCCATGTAGCCAAGGAGTTCATATCCTGAGGACAGGTTATTATCTGGCTGAATGAATGTCTCCATCCAAACTTCCAGCATCAACACCTTGTCCAAATGCAGCTTCAGCCCTGGTCAGTGCAGCAGTGTGGCTGTGCTGGTCAGGACTGAAGCAGCAGTGTGGGCCAGTCTTCCAGGGGACCACCCTGCAGCTCTGCACCCCTTTCTCTGCTGTCATACACAGAGAGAAACACATATGTGTATGCAGAGCCATGAGCATTTCCTGGCTTTGTTTCAACAAGCAGAAAATAAAAAGTGGGAACCTCTGGTCTAATCTGCAGGGACAGGATTCCTGAATTAATAAGTCTTCAATATCTTATTCACCTCCCTGTCCTCAGCAGCAAGCACAATGATTCCCTTATTGCCTCTAATAAAAGCAATAAAAAGAAAAAAAAATAAAATAGAAAATTCCTGAGCAATCTTTTTTAATTGCGATTTTTTCGTCTTTCTTCTAACATCAGTAAGTGGGGGTACTTCTACGCTCTTAAAATTAAAACAATCCAGACAAACAATATGTCGAGCTCTGTCCTGCTTCCTGCTTCAATTATTCCCAATGTTTGGCCTCAGATCAGAGGCAGCAGCAATCTCTATAAATATGACAGCGGAGCAGAGAGCTCTTTCCAACAGAAACGCCTCCTGAATCATGTCAGGAATTTATGAGGCTGAGAATGGGCCAAGACTTAAATATGTTCTGGATCAAATGGCATTGCATAGGTGGCTCTGATCAGCTTTGCAGTGGTGGGATGAAGATGGAATCCTCCAGATGGAGAAGTGGAAGTATATTTATTGATTTTAAAAAATAATAAATTAAAACTGAGAGTGACAAGAAAAGGCATTGGTATTTTAAAGCTCAGGCTCTGCCAGACAGAGCCAGCAATGAAAAAGCTTTAACAAGTCTAGATTCCCCTGACTCGTGTGTGTGTGTGTGTGTGTGTGTGTGTACTACTCTTACTGCTAAATCTTCCTAGACCACTTTTTGCCTGGTGCATAGGAAGAAGCAACACCCTTACTATAGCATTTTCCCCTCCAAATTGCATTGTCCTGGGGATATGCTTGCTGATTTTGTGCCTGCTGTCATTACAGACCATTTGGACAAGGTTTCATCCAGTGGTTTTTTGTTCAGTGTCTGCTTCCCATCAAATAAAGTAAAATATTTTGCCCATCTGAGACTACACTGGGTTAGACAGAATTCTCAGAGCCACATCAGCTCTCTACACCTCAATAAACAAAACGAGAGAGGGAGAGCTGTGAAGAAGTGGGCTGGCATGTGTTCTCCACTGGCCAGCTCAGAAGGTGCAGCACTCAGAAATATTGGAAGTTGCAAAAGAAGCACCAATATGTATTTTTGTTTACTGCATTTGTTCACCTTTTCACCACATTTTCCTGAATCATGAGATAATCAGTGGTGCAAGTCACAGATCCCACCTGTGCACCAGTCCAGACCAAAGCTTTCTTTAATAAGCAAATTGAATACAGAGTGACTGCACTGTCGTAGACAAGGATTTTCCAGGGGTGAACTCTTGATTCAGATTTTTTGGGCAGGGACATCTGGGTCATAATGTGCTGAGTTTGGCTGGGGCTGAGTTAATTTTCATCATAGTAGCACAAACTATGCCTTGGATTTGTCCTGCAAACAGTCCTGATGACACAGGGATGTTTTTGAGAAGGACTTAGACAGAACCAAGTCCTTTTCTTCTCCCCACTCCACCAGTGAGAGGACTGGGGGAGCACAGGGAGCTGGGAGGGGACATAGCCTGGACAGCTGACCCCAACTGACCCAAGGGATATCCCAGACATGTAAAGCTGGGGGAAGAGAAGGGAAATGGCAGAAGGGCCACTATAATTACCAGAGGGGTGAAACACCTATCCTATGGAGACAGGCTGAGGGAGGGGAGAGGGGAGAGGAGAGGGAAGAAGAGGGAAGAGGAGGCAGCTCCAGGGAGACCCTAAAGCCCCTTCCAGTGACTAAAGGGGCTGCAAGAGAGCTGGAGAGGGACTATGGACAAGGGCCTGGAGTGACAGGACAAGGGGAAATGGTTTCCCACTTACAGAGGGCAGGGTTAGAAGGGATATTATCTCAATCCATTCATTTCATTTCCTCACTTTTACCTTTCCAGTTCCTGTCTCACTGGCTGTGTGGGGCTTTGCTTGCTGAGTGACATTAAACCACAACACAAGTTTTGGAGCCAGACTCCATGACCTTTGAAGGGCCTGTGTCATTCCCAAAAGCCCCATTTAACATTCTGTAAAGACACCACTCCCAGATGTCAAACCCTAAAGAGAAATATCGTGTGTTGACCAAGGTAGCACCCTTGCATGCACAGAGAGTGCAGGGGTCATGGAAAACTCATGTCCTCTGGGAATTCTTGGACCACTTTGCTGATAGTCATGACAAGCTAGCATATGGTGCAGCACCAGCCACAGTGCCTCTGCAGTCAGTGGAAGGACAGGGCAATTGCAAGAGGACAGTTTATTCACCATGGACAAATAGTAAAGATGAGATATTAGGTGAAAGTGGAGAGCATTTTTATCTGTAGGCCAGTGCTTAGAAGCAATGCCTGTCCTTGGCTTCTCACTTATATGCCAGCTCAGGGATGTGATATAAACTATTTTTCACACTGTCCATGCTGTTTATAATATATATGATGAGGGGAACTTGAAGAAAAAAGGAAGAGATCTCTTTATAAATAAATGAGAATATCCTACAGAGCCATAAGGAAGTACATGTTTAACAGAGGGAGATAAGCAGGGGAAAAAACAAAAAAAAAGAAAAAAAAGGATTATTTGTTAAAATAGCTCTTATCTTAAGGCTAAAAGCCCCTTCATCTTCAGCAGGAGTTCCAGAGAATGAAATGTAGGTCAGGCACTTTAGCATTTGAATGCAATAGAACTGTACCCTAGACTTGCCTGTGTCAGAAGCCAGGATGGTATCACAAAGGAAGGAGCCATTACTTGATTTTAAAGTACTTTTTCAAAAAATTATTTCTGACAATAGCTGGGTAGCACACTAACTGTGTATATAGGGTCTAATTAAGTCATTTTTTGATCATTACTTTTGTAAGGATAAGGTTCTGAGTAGAGATGATTTTTTAAAGTGACTCTTCCCAGCTTGTGAAGATTTAATTTCATTCTCCTGTGGAGGCAGATGGAGTCAGTTTAAGGGCAAGATGTTGCCCCAGCTCTCACCTACACAGCCTGCAGGGCTGTGCCATATGCTCATGTCTTCTCCAGCCCCTCTGCACATAAGCTGCCAATATTTAGACTTCTTGGCTCTCCTTCACTGATGTGTAACTTAAACCCTCATCGTGTGGCCCCTGACTTTACCTCAAACCTTACAACTTGTATATCATTACTGAGTTCCTGTCCCATCATTCCTGGGCCTCCTTTGGACTTTTCCATCAGCTTCACAAGAAATGGAGTTCCCATCTTTTTCCAATATTCTTCCACCCAGCTCTGTAATTCCTGGGGCCAGTCCATAGTGCATAATATTCCTCTCCATGCTCCTGCCAGGTAAGCTTTTATTAGTTTTGGTCTGCAAGTCAGGTCATTGTCTGGATTGTTGTGTGACTAAGCCCTGGACAATAACAAGATTCTGTGCATTCAAAATTTGGCTTCAAATGTTGCAGCTTAAACACAACAGCTTTTGTCACCTTTGACAGATTTTACTGTTGTTTCCTCCAACGCTGGTCAATATTAGCATAATAAATGCTAATAAAGTGCTAGAATGCAGTCCTCTCTTTGGAAACAAGTGCTGGGTCTATTGAGAATTCCTCTTTATAGGAAAGAAATATCTGAATTCCCTTAATTTGTGCAGGGATTTCCCTTTCAGTAGCCTGGCTGGCCTTGGTGGAATAATAGCTAAAAGAAACGCTATGCCCTGTTATTTGCTCCTTTTTCTTCATGCTTCAGAGGTCAAGATTGTATAAGCTGCAGCTCTGCTAAAATGGAGGAAAATCTGATAATCACTGTAAAGGCACAATAGATGATGCAGCTGGATTTTTGTAGGGGAAGCAGCTGTGAGATCTGCTGTTGGATGGGAAGGATTTGGGGAAATTCCTAAAGACTGGAAATACGTGTGGCATTTCTGAAGTGCAACATACCTGGCAGAGAGAGCATGAACTTTAATGTTTATTACATTAATAACACATGGCCTCCAAGAGCAGACCACTGTACAGAAAGCAGACATTCAGGGGCTTGTAAACCTGCTGGAATATGTTTTGGATGCTGATTCCAATCCAGCCTGGTTTGTCAGCAGTGAAAACCTGCCATCCCCTCACTACCTAGAGTCAGTAAGGAGATATAATTTTTTTTATAAAAGCCAGAGTTGCCCTGTACTGCAGAGAGATGGGTGCTGAAGGAGCTTTCTTCAGGCTCCTTCAGGCAAGAGAGGTTTTTGCTCTTTCTCACTGTTTCTGAAGACATAAAGCCTCTCATATTATTTGTCTGAAACACACACTACTCTGACCCTTGCAGATGGACTCAGCTGGGAACAGCCTTGTCTGCCCTGTCTGACCAGGCATCTCCAGAGACACTTCCCACAAGGATGCCTGAAGATAAAATGTGGGCACAGCTGTCTTCTTTGAGATGGGCCATGCAACTTTTAGGAATCTTACACCAACACTTGCAGAAATGGGACAGCAGTGTCCTTGTATTCTCAGGGGTGAAAAGAAGAGGCTTGTGAATCAGACTGACTGGGAGATGAGTTGGCTTTCACACCTCCACAGGCTAGCTCTTCCAGGCAAGAATGTTGTATCAAAATATGCAAATTGATCAAGACAAGCCTGGATTGCTTTTCCAATAGTGAGTTTTCAATTGTTTGCTCATTAAGCAAACAGAACCCAAAGTGTGTCTGTGTTTTTAAACCAGTCCTTTGCCTGAGGCTCCTACCTACCCACCTGCCTCTTCCTTCATAGCCAAGTCTTTCATCTTCCTGTGGACCACATCCAGGCTGCTGGGCTGATTTAGGTAACAAGCACTATGGCAGAAGGTCCATATATTCACAGGTATAATAGCACATACAGCTGTGCTGATGGGGCCTGGAGGTTTGCTGTAAGACCTGCAGCAATGTCAAGATACACCTAGAATGTAAAACCCATGTGGTTTAAAGACAAGCTGGGTTTTATTTCTTGAAGAGCAGTCCACATCTACTGCCCCTTGGTGGAGGTGAAACTCAGCATTTGTGAATAGTTGGATGCTGGGGCTTAAAGTCACCACCCAGTCATGGGAGCCTCTATGGCATTGCCACATGGCTGAGGTCTAGGAGCTATCCCAATGCATACTGTCCGTGCAAGGAAGAAGAAGCAGGACACTTCTGCATAGTAAGCTAGATTGCTGTGAATGACCTCACATTTGGCTGCTATGGTTTACCCTGCCTTTGATAACCCTATCAAAGGCAGGGTAAACCATGTGTTGGGTTGATGTGGCCAGAAATGTGCATTCTATCACCATCTATTGAAGCTGGGTGAGACAGTGACCCTTATCTCCATGGCACATATTCTCTGCTAATGGGCCATCTTTAAAACCAGGTGGGGCAATCATCTTTACCTTTTCCACAACCCACCCTCCCTCCAGGAAGATATCATCTGCTGCTGGCCCATTCAGTCCCACTGTATGACTGATAAAATTACATCATCCCACTGGGAGATGCTCCAGCCAGGGGGAGGAGCCAAGCCTTTCCTACCTAGATAAAAAATGAGATTTTGTACAGAAAGATCCACCTTCTTTCCACTGGATTCCAGAGGAGAAGCTGAACCTTTCTACATCATCTCTGGACCTTCAGAGGAAAACTGCCTCCTTCTACAGGAACACTGCTTCAGCTGAACCACATCTGCCACTGCAGGAGGATGCAGCCACCATTTAATGGGACTGCTACCAACACCCTGACTGACAGGGTGTCAGGTTGTATTCTGACTCTGTCAGTGGTTTTGGGAATGTTCTTTGTAATACTGCATTTCTATTTTAATTTTCCTAGTAAAGAAATGTTATTCCTATTCCCATATCTTTGGCTGAGATCCCCTTAATTTCAAAATCATAATAATTTGGAGGAAGGGGGTTTACATTCTCCATTTCAAAGAGAAGCTCCTGCCTTTATTGGCAGACACCTGTCCTCCAAACCAGGACAATTGTGCTGAGGACTTAACCAAGGGTGTTTGTGGAGACATGTTGGGTTTAGAGTTTTGCCATGTCTCTTAACAGAGGAAGATTTCTTGGAGCCACAATTTTCATCACATGAAAGGGAAGTGGGAAGTTTGATGAATATACATCTCATAAACTATTTCCAGTGTCTTTACTGGCAAAAGTCTTTCTTGCCTTCCTAGGACACAGTTCCCTAAATCCACAATAATTTCTTCTGTAGTGCAAAAGCAAGAAGGGTTGTGCTTCCATGTGCCTTGAAGTCCAGTCGTGCAGCCTGGTTTAAGTTGTCACACACAGCTCAGGGCTGCCAGCAGACTGCCTGGTCCACAGCACGTGGCATTTGGCATTTGGCCTCCTCCAAGTCCTGTGTGATGCCTCATGGCCCTAGTTCACAGCAATTATTGAAGGAGGAGTGGAGGGAGGCTCACTTCAAAGTGTCTGAAATATTAAGTGGTCTGTGCTGCAGGCTGCCAGAGCTGTGTTTTTATAGCAAGAAATTGAAGGTAGGTGTTATGAGCTCTGAGATGTGGCATAAAGGCTTGTGGGGGTATTTGAAGGTGCAAAGCTTGCCGGGACAGTACTGAAGGACTGTGCAGGCCAAGAGGGAGCCAGAATTGGTATGGTCCCATCAGCAACACCTCCTCTGCTAAATGAAGCTGACTGGGGCTGATTTGCTGGCCCTGAGGCCTCGTGTCACAGCACAACTTGTGTCCAAACACCTCGGCTCTTTGCCTGGGAGGGGTGGGAGTGAGCTCACAGCAAAGCTGCTTGGACAGCAAGGGCTCCAAGACCTGAGCCCACACCCTGGAACCTCTCTTAGCAGTAAAGATACTCTCTAAATGCCAGGAATTAGCTCAGGGATACTTAAGCCAACTCCTCTACAGCTTAGAAGCAGCAAGGAGCTTCTTATGGGGACTGCTAAG
Organism: Muscicapa striata striata; assembly: GCA_030060385.1. Classification (NCBI taxonomy): domain Eukaryota; kingdom Metazoa; phylum Chordata; class Aves; order Passeriformes; family Muscicapidae; genus Muscicapa; species Muscicapa striata. The sequence continues at coordinate 4,911,281 of JAREIS010000011.1, forward strand.
ATTGTGTTATAAAATTTGATCTGGAACTTAATGATTGCTCAGCTCTCCATCATCAAACACAAGAGCAGCAGCACTGTTCTCATCCAAGTACAAGGACACTCCAGAAGACAAGACCATCACTTTTTCTGATAGCCCTTTCCATAGGTCATTCACACAGACCATACCATTACTAAAGAAGGCTATAATTAAAAAGTGTGATTTCACATGGGAGCATCAGACTCAGAACATATCAGACAATGAGAAAACGTTCACTGATCCCCTGCCACTAAAGCAAAATTAACCCACATTCTTGGACATGTCTGTTTCTCATTCCTGTTATATCTGAATGATCCTCAAGGAGATAGGAAAGCAAAAATGTTATCTTGAAGGTAGGGGAAAAAGGGAAATACACATGAAATATCATAAGAAAATGTCACATCAATAACCTGTGCCTTTCAAGTAAATCCTGTCCACACCACTGACAAAGGTCACTCAAATTTTGTACCATGTAACTCAACAGTTTTAAACAACATCATAACATACTAGTTATATCTTCTCAGCATCTTCCTTCCTATGCTATGCAAAAGTTGGCTAATACATCCCAAATGTTCCAGATGTTTTATGATCAAGTACAGATTAGCCTGGCTAGCTATCACTCAGAAAAAAGCTTGTTAGGCAGCTTTTCACCATTAATTTTTTTTTGCTCAGATATTAAACAGCCTCATCCACCTAGATCATAAAATGTCTTCCCAGTCCTGCAGGCTGTTAAAATGTATGCCTGCAGACATTTACTGTCACATCTGGAAAAGTCTGTGCTATCATAACAACTTCAATACAGATTTCATCAGAAGACACATGGAAATTAAGCTGGGTTCACCCAATCCCTTGCAAGCCATTCCACACTAAGCACATGAGAGCTGATTCTCTCTGTTTCAGGGTCTGCACAAGTGGTGGTGTTCCACTTTGTTTGCATGTGTCTCCAGGAGTTGGGTCAAGCTGCCAGGCTAGAGTTATGCAATTTTCCCTATTCCACCAATTCTGTCCCTGAGTCTGGCTCTGCACATTTTTAATTCCTGAATGCCCCTGGGACCCCATTGCACAATTCCTTCTCTGGTATTTGCTAGCATGGTGAAATCACATTTTCTTCTCTAGAAAGGAGGAAACACCAGGCCTGGCTGTGACTTATTTAACAAATTATTTAGGTCAGGGCACAGTTACAGTGTTTTAGTGCTAATTAGGACTTGGTGCTCTCTAGTTATCACAAAATCATAGAATGGTTTGAGTTAGAAGGGACCTTAAAGTCCACCTCCCAACACCCCTGCCATGGGCAGGCACACCTTCCACTAGAGCAGGTTTCTCCAAGCCCTGTCCAACTTGTCCTTGAACTCTTCCAGGGATGGGGCAGCCACAGCTTCTCTGGACAACCTGTGCCTGACCACCCTCCCAGGGAAGAATTTCTTCTCAATGTCTAATCTAAACTTGCCCTCTTATTCATGAGATGAGGTGCCCACTTCTTGTTTTCTGGTTGCCTTCAGTCTGTGGTGTGGTAAAAATGCTGCAATGAATTGCCCATGACCCAATACACTGATGTGGCTTCATGGTGGCTCACAAACCTCACCAGCACACACCTTGTGGGCTGCTCTGGCAGAGAGCACACCCAGAACAGCCCCTGACCCGTGGTTGCCCTGCTCCAGTGACTGGGCACAGATCAGCTGGAAGCTGGTCACTCATTCTGCAATGCTGCCTTTCAAATGGTCAAAGTTGCAGGGTCATATTTTCCTTGTAAATGTCTCAGTCTGTTCCTGAGGCTCAAAACACGTGACTTTGGGGAGTTTGCCTGTGAAAAAGCTGTTTTCACACATAAGATATGTAGATCAGTGAAGACAACATGAAATTTTGCAAAACATAAAATCAGAGAATATCCTGGGATGGAAGAGATCCATAAGGATCACTGAAGTCCAACTCCTGGCCCTGCACAAGATCACCCCAAGAAACACAGTATGTCACACCATTAAAAACATGGAAATGTTTCTTCCTTTTAAAAAGGTATCCAATGTCACAGATCTAGTATTCTGAATAAAGGTCTTTTCCTTCGGTGAAGATAGACAGGTTTTCACTCCCAAGTTTGATTTTAAGCCAGAAGAACAAAAGTCCTTTTCATGGAAATTTAAGAACTGGGAAAGAAGTACAGAGTTTACAAATTCCTTTCAATGCTCCTCCTTATTTTACCGTCATTACTGGAAACCCACTGGACCTGAAACCTTTCTGGCTTCTAAACCAATCAGATGGCATTTTAAAATACAGCCTTGAGAAGCAATCAGTGAATTTATTACCTTCTTTTCCTTGATTGTTCCACTTGGTTTTCTCCATGGTTTCAAATCCTCTGCCTTCCAGGCCACCCTTAAGCTTACTACTTACATTACTTACTTACATTACTTAAGCATTACTTACTTACATTTTGTGAACACAAAGGACTCAGACTTCCCACTCATTTCTACAACTGGGTCACAGTCAACTACATATCCTTAGAAAAGTCCTTCACAGACTGTGCAAGGAGCTCTGTCTTGAGCCAAGTGCCACTCCTGATTCCCTTTGCAGATCCTTTCCCAGGGATGCAAGGCAGTGATGGAGTGCTGTCAGTGCCCCCACACACACTCTCTTGTACCCTCTTTGCTGGCCAGGCTCTTTGCAGGCTGCAAACTGGGCTAAGAAGAGGTCTGTAACTTTTAATATTCCTTCTCCTGGCAGGGAGCTTGGCCAGACCTTAGAGAAAGAGGATCCCTCTCTCCAACCCGCTCTAGAAAAGGTTACAACATCTGCTTGCCAGTGAGGAAGAAAACCACAATACAGAAATCCCATCTGTTTTCTGTTTTGCTGTGAAGGACGAAGAACCAGCTGGTTTTTCATGTCCCCAGATGGTTGAGGAGCTCAGCTTCTCACCTATCCGTGCAGCAGGAGTGGAGGGTGCCAGGAGCTGGCAAGGTTTGGTGGTGCCATGAAGGTCTTGCATGAAGGACTGATTCACCAGCCTCCTGCTTAGTTTCTCAGGACAGTTTCTCAAGTCTGCTTCCCCTGCAGACTTCTTGTGAGACCTGAACTTCTCCATGCACTCAGGAGTGGGGCTGAGAGCCCCACCTGAGGCACAGACCTCTGTATCCAGGTAGTCTTCATGCAGTGAAACTCTCAGAAGTTTCTTCTTGAAACCACAGCTCCCAAAGTTAGCTGAGCAGCTGAGAGGAAAACTAACCACTTCTAAGGCATTTTGTGATCAATCCCTGGTTCTCATTGTGTTGTCCTCTCTCTGAACAGCATGTGAAGGGATTTCATAAAGGAGGAACAAGCACAATAGGGGCACAGATGTTCCCTGAGGTGGGATAAAAAGAGAGACCTGCAACCTGTGTGCTGCTTTACTTCAGGCCACAGCTATACCAGGGTGTTCCTCTTCTACCTCTGTTATGCACCCTTGAGGATTATAAGGGTGATAGCTTTGTGGAAATGAAAGGATGTCTGTGAAGGGTGTCCAGGAGGGATGAAGAGGGATCTGTTTCAGTACAAGAACCTTCTCTTGCAGAAGGAGGACTGAGGGACATTTAAAGCTGCTGGGAGACAAGTTCAGGACACACAAAGTAGTTAGGTCTTTAGCCAACATCTCTTGGGATATAATGTGACAGGAGACCAAGGGGAGAATGTACAATTTCAGGAAAGGGAAATCAAAGAGTTACAAAATGCTTTAAGTTTCCCAGGCTACATCTGTATTAGTCAGCTAGAGCCAGAGCAATGTCTCCAGCTCTGTTCCATGGCCACAGCTTTAATCTTAGCTTGTTCCCCATCCTGGCTGAGCACTAGTGAGTCCCAGACAACATCCAGGCATGGTCATACCAGCAAAGGGCAAGAATCATTGACAGAGCTCAGTAGGGGTGAAGTAATCTGTTTGGGTGATAAAACCCATCTGGTTGCAAGTTCTGCTGTGCCACTTGCCACGGGCAGCCTGTGAACAGGATCCAGCCTGGTTTATTTATGAGTCAAAGGCAGCCAAAGATGCAGGTATCTCAGGGCTGTGCACAGGCACTGGAGTTTAAAAGAGAAGTGTGATTTCCAACACGTGTCACTCCCTTTGGCAGTGCCTGTTGGCTGGGCTGAGACATTCCCCTGTGAAACACTGCAGGCTGCTGTGATGCTGAGATGCCAGTGCTCCTCATTTGGACATGCCCATCTGGCCTGGCTCCATGTGCCCACAGGCTGTGTCTCCAGCAAACCTTTCCCTCTTTCTCTGATCCAGGCAGTTTAAAAACAAATACAACAGAAGCTGGAATGGTACCTGAAGGAGCCCATGACAGGAACACACTGTCCCATTAGTACCTCACACCTTCCATGACCAGCAGACCTGTTTTGGTAGAAACAGTTCGTCTGATGGGCTTTCTGCAAGTGAGAATAATGTGGTCCATCTGGAGACTCCAGAGCTGGGATTTAAGCCCAGCAGCTTGGTCAAACTCCAAACAGAAAGTTCAGCCATAGCTGGGACACCAGATTTAAAGGATATTGTGGTTTTCCACTCTCAAGCACACTCTTTTGAAGTCCTGGTGTTACCAAGCACAAAGGACAGCAGGGAAATTAATTGGTGTTTCAGAGAAATGCCTTTCTTTGACTTTCTATGCCCATACATTTAGCATGTTTCAAAGGTGACTTAACCAAAATTTTCTGAGTTTATCAGGTCCAAGAATTTGGGATTATTATCACTAAATTAACTCAAATAGAGAAGTTAATTCACCTAGCTCCACAAGGAATACAATTACTTTGTTTTTTTTCTTCTAAGTGTCCCAGATATAATTGATCATTTAGTAGACTAATGCTGAACTTCTCTGGCAGTGTGCCACCTCAATCAGAGAAGATCTGGGCTATTTTGCTCAAGGATGAAACATGTCCCTGATGCCAATTTCTAAAAGGAATCCAGGATGAGTAGCTCAATGGCAGAGCTAGCACATCTAGGCAGATAGGGCATTGTCCACCTTGGATGTTCTTGAAACCTCAACTCACTGCCACAGTTTTTTGGAACTGGACATGGAAAAAAGGCAGCCTCTGAAAGGCTGGAGGCTGGACAAACATTCCACATTAATGAAGGTGGAAGAATAATGTTAAAAAATACTCATATCCTTAGCAAATTAGGGTCCAAAATGCAGTTCTGCTAACTTACCAGAACTTGCCACCTCTCCCACAGCTCCTGGCTCTGAGAGGCAAACTCTGGCCAAGTTTGCTGGGAGATTTAGGATATTGCCACTTCCAAGAGTTCATTCCTTTCCTAACTCTCTGCCAGGCCCAAACTTACCCTATGAGAGGAGCAGAAAATTCTCATGGGCTATCAGATACTCCTAATCAGAGGTATTGATTCTCACTCCTTGAATTCATTTATCCCATGGACCATCAGTTTTATGAGAAAATTATATACCCCAAATGCATCCTCTCTTTTCCTTCATACCACACTGTCCTTCCCATCCTTCCATGTGCTGGTTGCACACCTATTTCTACCTTCTTACCACCTGAGTATCCAGCCTGTGGGCTGCATCCATCACAATTCCAGATGCCTCTTGGCCCCTTGGATCCCTGTAAAGCACTGTGGGCTCCAGTGTGCCTCCCAGCTGTCAATGCCTTGTGAGGGATATTCAGCACCTCAGCTTGGCCATGATTTAGGAGGGAACTTGGGTCATTATCACCCAGCTCCCATCCGTTCTGCAAAGTCCATCTTTTCACTTTTTTAATCCAGCAAACAGCATGGGAACATAAAGGATAGAGGGAAAGGAAAAATACCCCACCAATCAGGGCATAAAATACAATTTTATTTTTACAGAATGTTCTTCTAGCTAATATAATACACAGTCCAAAGCACTTTACAAGACAGGCCCTCAAAAATTTGCTACCAAGTAGCAGAATTCCTATGTTCAGCTGGTATAAATCATTGCTTCTGAGTTACACTGAGAGGCAGGTCACAACTGCCTAGTTAAGGAGCTTTTCTTTGAGCAGAAAGTTAGATTTTATAGAATTGTAACTGTGAATTACTTTATATAGCCATTTAATGGAGAGAGAATGCAAGAAAAAAAAAAAAGCCAGGAAAAGCAAAACAGAGCAGAAGAAAGAAAAGGGAAGAAAATAAGGAAAGACAGAAAGAAAAAGTGAGAGAAAACTCTTTTATATATTTTGGGAGTTCAGTTCCTTTCATTGTGAAAGAATGGGAAAGTTTGGGAAGCCCAGACTAAATAACTCACAATGATAACAGGGTGATACCAAGAGCAGTAAAACTAATTTATTGGGCTGAGTTTATCTGATTCCAGGGAAAGTGAGTACTGCTGAATGCAGCTCTGACTGTGCCTGTGTCTGACAAGACACACAGCTCAGATGCAAAATTACATTAAGCAGATGTAGCCCATTAAGAAGCTGAGCTTGAAAATGTGCTTTATCCTGTCAAGGCAAATCCTAGTTGAAAACTTTGGCCTTAAAAAAACCCTGAAAACTGAAAGATGTTCTATTTTGGGCTTTAATGCTTTAATCTTTTTTTGTGTCAGTCATAGTTACAGGGTGATGATAAATATAAACCCACCTCCTTTGTATTTCTAACATAACTCCATCACCTACCCTCAGCCAGAACAAAGAAAAGCCCCTTAACATAAAACCCAGCAGAACCAGTCCTGGGTTTGATTATCACCCAGAACTGGGTGAGGTTGGTGAGATCTCAGGGGCAAAGGAGCTAACACACAAATCATGTGTTCCTGCTCCAGCCTGGGCTAAAATGTAAAGGGGCAGAGGAAGCACAGGTGGTTCATCCCTCCCTTGCACCCACCCATCACAGACAGGGCTGGGTTAGCTCATGTGTGGGGTCCCCAAGATGAGATGATTCTCACTCTAGGTGCCTCTCTGCATGACAGCTCCTGAAAATATGTGGGATATGGTGCAGAAGGAGAAATGGGTGGGATTCAAGGTCTGTGGAGTAAAACTCGGTTGCGCTAAAAGAGGGTGTGAGTACTATTTAATAAAAATGTTGGTGAACTCCCATACCAAATTTCCTTATATCTAGCCTGTTTATACAATTGTATTAGTTATAAAATCAGAAAAAGAACACTTGTTCTGGATTGAACCAAGCCAAAATATAAATAATGAGACTCAATTCTCACTACTGAATTTAGGTGTCTAAAAGGCACTTTGGAATATATCAACCCCTGAAAGCTGTGAGGGAGGGTTTTGCCTTTGGAGTTTATCATGATTCTTCATGATTCCTTTATTCTCATGTATTTCATCCAGTACACACACCACTGACAGAAATGTTCAGAAACACCAGCAAAATACCAAAAGGAAAGAGGGTCAATCTCATTACCCTGGCTAAGATCACTTTGAGGAGAACAAGCAGGATGCTGAAAGAATGGCCAGTGTCCTTCTAGGCAGGAAGATCTCTCAGTTTATCTAAATCTCTGAAGGTAAGCCTGGGCACTTAGGCTATTAACCAGATGATATAGAGTAATGGAAAATATTTTGCATGGAGAAATACTCTGCCAGCAGTTCAGTGTTCATGTAAAACACAGTCACTGTATGGCATTAATTTTGTTCTTTGAAGTTTCTTTGTTTATGCTTTATTATCTGAAATAGCCTCCTTAATGGTTGGGGGGGAAGGTTAGTTTGTACCAGTGCAATCATTAATACAAGTCAAGTTCAGGGGCCTTGAGTCTGACATTTGATTGCAACTGTGAAGTGGACAGTGTGCTTGAATGGTTTGATTTTCTTTACAAACTCCATGAAAAGTAACTTTTAAAGTTTCCTTGGAATTCTGTGCAAATCCCAGGATGAAAATGTTCCCTCTAATGGAGAGAAAAGGAAAAAGTAAGTTTAACCAGCTAAATTCACGTGTTTACAATGTTTGATTTCATTCACTGAGTTTCATTGTTTTATTTGGAAGTGTCTTTAAGCAATTTATGTAACATAATAGATACCAGCTGTAATCATTTTGGGCATGGGAGTTACATAGGCTCTTTCTTTGGTGATAATAGTCCAGCTACACTTAATAACTAATTAGCTTGGTTTATAACAAAACCAAACATCAAAACAAAAGGACCCCCATGACAAGCATCAGCCTAAGGATAAGCTCCACCTGACTTCCCACATCTGCTCAATGGATATCTACATGAAAAGGGTTGCACCAACTCCCAGTAGACATAATTCATCTTATCCCAATCCCCTTTTTGGAGGCATTCCAGATTTCTACACTCTGAAAATATCTTTATTGCAGAGAGCTGAGAACAGCTTGCTCCAAACTTTGCCCAATGAATTCTTGCTGGGGCAGTTCATTCAACAGCTTGTGACTCTATGCTAAGGTCCTGTTTAACTCAGAAGCCCCTCTTGGTGATTTGGGGCAGAATGAGCCTGGTGGCTTTGCACAGCTGATTTTTGAGTGTCATCCACTTTGCTGGTCCATGGTAGATGTGGAAGAGCCTTTGAGACAAGTGCTGTGAAGGGAAGAAACTGTCCTCAAGTCCTTGCATCACCAGATGCAGGGATGCAATTGAATTGCTTAAATATCAGTACTAATTGAAATACTCATCCAAGGTGTCCCTTGGATGTTCCTCTTCCAGCCCTGGTGGGCAGAGAATTCTCAGAAGGACAAGGTCAGTCTGAAATGCCTCAAATGTCACCAGATGCTTCCCTGCAAACTGCTGAGAGGAGTGTTCCATCCAGTAGAGGAAAAGTTGTGTGTGGGAGTCAGGGCGAGCTGGGGAGTTATTGCTGTCTTAAATCAGGCCATTCTTTGCAGGTGTCATGTCAACAATTTTATGTCATACCCAAAAGCTGCTTCTGAAGTGTGGATGCACAGGGAGTTGCTTGCTGTCATCTCCCACTTCCCCCAAAAGCAAAGGTACTTCCAGCTCACATGCTGCTGGCAGCAAGGAAGGAAGCACCTGCAGAGGTGAGCACTGAGGTGGGGCTTTAATCTGTCTGAGCCATAAGAGAAGAGCAGCCCTGGGCAGAGCAGAAGTTTAGAAAAGAAAACAGTTTTCCTGCCCAAGCCTGACCCTGGTCAACATGTGCAGCACTTTGTAAAATTAATTGCATCTGGAGTGGGAAGCAGCTGCAGGTGGTGTGTGTTTTCAGTGTCTGCAGGCAGCAGAGAAAGTTTGGGGTCCCCCTGGGCACGATGGACCTCACTCACCTGGGGGTGTTTGACACTGGCATAGGCTGCCCTGAGGAGATGGGGCTGCCCTGGAAGTGTCCAAGGCCAGGTTGGATGGGCTTGGAGCAACCGGGTCTAGTGCGAGGTGTCCCTGCCCATGGCAGGGGTTTGGAATGAGATGAGCTTTAAGGTCCCTTCCAACCCAAACCATTCTATGATTTGAAATATGTCTACCAGCTGGTTTCCTCTGATGATGACACAGTTGCTGTTATCAATGGCTTTCATGATGACACAGATTATAGCATCTTATCCTAAATTTCAAACTATTTTAACTTGAAATTTAGGATGAGAAACAATGGAGAAGGAAGGGTGCCTCTTAGAATAACGGATCTTAAATCCCTCTTTCTTCTGAAACACAGCATGAATTTTGAGAAAGCAGCCAATCCTCAAGGATGTTGAAATTTTGCTGTCACACACCCTAGAGCTTCAGACAAACACAGGACTGTAAGCACCCAACTTGACCTGGATTAATTTTTATAGTTCCACCTTCACTCCAATTCATCACCCATCACCACCAAGGAACACTCCAGACCTCATCCTGGACTGAGCAAATTAGAAAATCTTAAACAAACAGGGGTCTCTATTTTTAAAAGCCCATTTGTCAGCAGCTGCCACTTACAGAGATCTATTGGTAACTGGCATTTATAAGATTCGATTATCCAAGGTCCTAATTCAGGAAAACTCTTATTCACACCTTTAGCCTTAAGCACATGAGCTGTCTCTGTTTGAGTTGTTGCTGTGCCATGTGTCACAAAGTCAGTCCATGAAAATTTCTAGGTCTGAAGCTCATCCTTACATCGACAGCAGCACAAGAGTTCTGGTGCTCTGTTTTGGATCTGGTGCTTTCTCCCAAGCTCTGCAGTCCTGCCAGCATGTCCCTTTATATCCCAGCTCCTGCAGTGGTGCAGTTACATGATACCCTCTTCTGCCTTAAGAGGAATTTCAAGCCAATGAGGTTCTGGTAAATACCTTGAAAAATTCCACTAAAAAGAGTGAAAAAAGAGAAAACTTTCCACACAGCCCAGAAAGGATCTTTAAAATTTAAAACTAATTTAATTTACAATACAGACAAAATACCGTCCACTTATTCTTAACAAAAGAGGAAGAAAAACCAATCCACAATGTATTCTATTGTTACTATTTTTATTATTATTGTTGCTCTCACAATTAGAAAACACAGCTAATGCTGCTTCCATGAACAGAGGGCAATTTGTGCTTTAGATGAATAAACCATAGCTCTGCTGAGATATTTAATCAAACTCTGTCTGACTGATAAACTGCTCCTGAGAGGAAAACAAAACAAAACATCTTGTACATGTTAAAGTCATTAATCTCAGGTGGATTTTAAGTTTCCTGCTCTTTCTCCCCCTCTCCCAAATCTTGTTTTCTGCTCCATCTCTCTTGCAGAGGAGAAAGTCATGCCTGTGATAGCTCTGATCTGCTCTGGGGAACAAAACAATGGTGTTTCAGAGCTGCAGGGAAAGGCAAATCCTTTGTCACAGGGTGGAGGTCTAGCAACAGTTGATCCCAGGACTGAATTTTCTTGAATTTTTCTTGTTCCCCATATTCCCAAACACCTCCAGAGCATCCTCTGAGCACCTTCCCCAAACAGGTAGCCCTGAGCTGGGCAGCACAATCTGTCTCACTTGGAGGATGATAATGGTTGTCTACAGGGATCTGTTTTCCAGCAGGAAGAGGGATGGTCCCTCAGGGACTCTTTTATCACTTTCCTGACAGAGACACTGCTAATTGTATTCAGATTTTTTTCTTCTTCCCTCACTCCCCTTCCCCTCACCAAGGGCTTTTCTACCTGCATGTGAAATATTGTGGGCTGCCTGCTTTAGTATAATTAAGATACTTTCTATTTTTGTAGAATAAAATACATAATCAGATGGGAGTTTTTTTATAATGAATGGCATTTCCCTACCTTATGGAGAAACCTAAATTATATAAAACTGGAAGGGGTAAGGGGGAATTAATCAAAAAATACAAAGCCAGCCAGATGTATGCAGGGTCCAAAACCTCAGATTTGAAAATAACATTAAGTCCAAACTGTTTTATTAAATCATATAATTTTTTTTCAAATTAATAAATACTATGAGGCCACCAGCATAACACTCTTCAGGATAGCTTGGCTGTTTCCATCAGGAGTAATAGTGTAAAGCTGTGAATTAATAGTGTTTGTGGGAATAAATCAGATGTATTTTGCCAGCTAGTGTAAATCAACAGTACTGTGTAATATAACATGGAGCTGGGCCAAATTATATCAGCTGTTGGGATGTGCTAAGACATGTTATAAGAAGGGAAGTGCAGCATCACCTGACAAAGACATTCACAGTAATTAAAGCCATTTTCTGCAGTAGCTGAAGGATCTCAGTGTTTCAGACCAAAGCCTACAAACTGCTTGCTGAAGGCCTGAGAAAGGAGGGATGTACTTTCCTTGCAAAGCTGGTTTGTGACAAATATTCTCCCAAATATCTTTCACACAGCACATGCACAAAAAAAATTACAGAATCATAGAATGATTTGTGTTGGAATGGACCTTGGAGATCATCCAGTCCCAACCCCGTGCCATGGGCAGGGACACCTTCCTCTAGACTGCAAAAACAACTTGGCCATTCTGTTTTGGATCCCTGCTGTATCAATAGTTGAAACTGAGAGATGTGACACCTTCTCTTCTGGCCTCTCTGTGCTTTGCTGCTGATGCAAGGAGTGAAGCAGCAGAGACAGGTTGCAAGGAGAAAGAGAAGGAGTGGTTCTGCTAGTATGGCCCTGTGTTATAGGCACTCTATTCCTAGTTCTTATCAGAAGGAAAGGAAAGCAAAAAGTACTGTCTACTGCTCATAGAAAGACATTTTCTGAAAAAAATTTGAAATGTCAGAGTATCCAGAGGGAGATCATAGGATCACAGAATGATTTGGGGTGGAAGGGACCATAAAGATCATCTTGTTCCACCCTCCTGCCATGGGCAGGGACACTTCCACTAGACCAGGCTGCTCCAAACCCTGTCCAACCTGACCCTGAACACTTCCAGGGATGGGAAAAAAGAAAATTCTTCCTAACATCTAATCTACACCTACCTTATTTCAGCCTAAAGCCATCAAACTGAGGAGATGACCCTAGTTTGCTGGAAGAAGCAGGCCTGTGTACAAAGGAGGTTTATCAGCCCTTGCCCTGTGCATGACTCTCACCTTGGTGAGCACATCACCCTGGGCACACTCCTGATACAGTGTGCAGCTGCTCCAGAGAAGAAAAGGGCCCTGAAATTTAGAAGTTATGGCAAAAGCAATGTAACACTGTTAATTCATAGACTAACAGCTTAAAGCATGGGCTGGGGACACACAGACTCTTTTTGTCAAAGAAGCAAAGTTCAGATTAAGCCCATGAGGGATTATCTAGAGAAGCCAGCAGAGATTTTAAACGTGCTTGCCCCAAATGGCAAAACTCCAAACAATTCAGGCATTTCAGGTGAGCATCTTCAGTAATGGACACCTGTGGCATGAGATGACAAAGTGTGAGTTACCACCATGGCTGAAGTTCTGCTGTGGGTTCATTTCCCACCTGATGGACCTGCAGATGCCTAATTGGTTTACTCACTGCTTTTAATTCCAGGTGATGATTTCTTCTGATGTGAGAAAGCCAGTCAAGGATCACAGGTCTGACAGTGAAATGCAGCTGAAAACAGTGGATGTATAGACCATTTCTTCCTTTTTACTGTTTTTTTTTTTTTCACCAAGCAGAAAGACTCATGACATCAGCAAAGGAGCAAGAAAAAGAGTCATTACAGAATGGCATTGAAATGCTCACATTTTTCTTTGGTCAGAACATCCACACCTTGTTGGCTTCATTAGAAACTAGAAATAAAAATAGAATTCCTTAAAAGAATGAGAGTAGATGGTTTCTTTACATATCAAATGGAGCCAGATTCTGGCATGGGAGAGCAGTGGGATTTGTGCCACCAGCCTGTCTGCATGTCAGCCCAAAGACACCCACCACTCATCACACTGCACTGCAGAGACGTTTTAGTCCATCAGCTTTTATGGGGTGACAATAACACAAACCACTGACAAACTGTGAAAGGTCTTTTTTTTGCCTGCTCATAACTGGGGGAGGGAAGGAGGCAAGGAGACCAAACCCATCACAGCAAAGCAAAGTAGCTGGAGAGAATAAAATACCTCTAATTTTGCTCTAATAGCACATGATGCTTTTCTCCTCCAGCTCCCCAGGGCTGCTCACAGACATGTCAGAGGCAGCTGCTCCCTAGGGAATGGCTGAGTGGGGAAAAAAAGAGGATTTGGAGAAAGATTGCAGTGTTACTGACATATTTCCCCTTAGGAAAATGGCAGAGTCTGTCTACATTTGTGTAGGAGTGATTTTTGGCTGCTCACAGCATTTACATGGGGTTGGGGTGCCCAAGAATTATCTGAAATACATCAGAAGCTCTGCTGCCTTCTGTTACTGGAGCACCATCTTTCTCCAACATCACTTTTCATAAGCAGTATAGAGGGCTGGATGACCACTAAAAAAAAAACCAAAACAGAAAATCCCCCCCAAAACCCCAAACATAACAAACAAACAAACCAAAAAAACCCAAACAAACAAAAAACAAACAAACAAAAAAACCCACCAAACAAAAATTAAAACCCAAACGAACAAAATCCACAAAAAAACCCAACAAACAAAACAACAAAGAAGCAAATAAAGGAGCCTAGGCAATGTTAAAACCTCCACTGCACAGCAACTCCTCTCCATGTGCAGAGCCAGAAACCAACCACCCATGACATGGGAAGTGTGAGTCATGTTTGTTATTAAGCTCCTCAGGGGCACTAGGAAATTTTACCAATAAGAGTGATCTTGGCTAATTCTGCCCAAAATTAGGAGACTGGGGAGGCAGGGAATAAAGAAACTTATCTATGCTACACCAGTGAGTGCCTCAAACCAGGCTTTTTTCCCATCCTTGGGAGGAGAATCAGAATTGCTTTCCAAGTAGAAGAGTGAAACCATAATCTAACATTTTGCTGTTGCACCAGTAACTTCAGCATTTATTTCATACTATTGTTAATGCCTGTTTATAATATAAGGATATATTTATGTAGGAAGTAAAGTAGATGAAAGCACAAGATATAAATATTTCTCTATATATCTGCATACAAAAGAAAATATGTACAGCCACAGATAGTGGTTCTCTGGTGTGTCAGGGCAGGGCTAGATGAAGGACTGACACATTCCCATTCCTTCCTGCTGGGAATAGCTGCTGACTTCCTTGGCTGCACTCCCTGCAGCCAGGACTGCTCCATTCTCTGCAGTTTCCTGAGGCTGGACCAATAGTTTTGTGGGGGGAAAAGCCAGTGGCACATTTCCCCAAGGACTTGATGGGTCAAAGTGGAAGAATGTCAGTGACTAAGGGTATCACACCCAAAGGGCAAAGAGGTAGAGAGCAGGAGCTTGTTTTTTTTCTTTACTTTCCACTGGACTTGGACTTCACGTTGTTATTTTATCCTAATGGCTCCACTACTGGCTTGTGGACCCCATAAAGTACTTCTCAGCCTACCCTACTCTCACTCCCTCCAGGATTCCAGGGGATTTTTTTTTCATGGCTGAATTTTTTCCAGCCTGGACAAATCAAGGACATATTTTCCTTCAGCAAGGAGCTCAAAGTCGCAGACCTGTGTAAAAGAAATATTAAAATTAGTTGTTCATTTCAGGAGATTGACTTGAAATCTTCCCACTTTTATCACTCCAAGTTGATGATTCCCTGCTGAAAATTAAGTCTTTGGCAACAAAGGCAGTTATTGCTGAAAAGTTGTAGCATTTTCCCTTCTGGGATGGTCCAAATGAAGACTCAGTATCTGTGCTGGGAGGCATAGGCAGGTGTGAGCCTTAGTTACTGTCAAACAAATGTTGCTTTTTTTTTCCCCCAGGGAAAGTTTTTATATTTATTTCTCAGGATACTAAGGCACTTGATGGTTGGACATCATTGGCAACCATAGAAAATATTTTGGAAGAAGATACCATCCCACATGAGGCTTTGTCTTCTCAGAGAGCATTTTATTGGTGGGAGGGAAACATTTGGGTGGGTTTGTTGCTTTCTGGGAAGTTCTTTTTCTTCGTTCTTATTTTTACTGGTGCGATTGCTGCTTTTCCTCCTGCCATCTCTCCCCAAGTCTGTGTCTTTACAAGATAAACGATGCCTGGTGAAGGAAATGTTTTCTCTGAGCAGTGCTGGGTGTCTGAGCTCCCAGGTGGGCAGAGGAGGGTTTTCACTTGCACACGTATCTCTCGACAGTCCTCTCGCACTTTTTGCAGGTCACGTAGCAGCACCAGTGGTACTTGCAGTGGCAGCGCTCCACCACCTTGTCCATGTAGGGGTTGTAGCCTCTGCCACAGCACATCAGGTCACAGCTGTCACTCCCATTGGAAGTCTTGTTGCATTGTCTGGAAGAAGGAAAATGCTGTGAGTGAGTGCAAATTCCTGCAGGGTCTCCCAAACTGTGTGGTGGTGTGTGTTGGGTTGATGTGGCCAGAAATGTGTATTCTATCACCATCTGTTGAAGCTGGGTGGGGCAGTGACCCTTATCTCCATGGTACATATTCTCTGCTAAGGGGCCATTTTTAAGACTAGGTGGGGCAGTCACCTTTATCTTTTCCACAACCCACCCTCCCTCCAGGAAGATATCATCTGCTGCTGGCCCATTCAGTCCCACTGTATGACTGATAAAATTACATCATCCCACTGGGAGATGCTCCAGCCAGGGGGAGGAGCCAAGCCTTTCCTACCTAGATAAAAAATGAGATTTTAGACCGTCTTTCCCCTGGATTCCAGAGGAACACTGGACCTTTCCACATCATCCCTGGACCTTCAGAAGAAAACTACACCCTTCTACAGGAGCACTGCTTCAACTGAACCACATCTGCCACTGCAGGAGGATGCAGCCACCATTTAATGGGACTGCTACCAACACCCTGACTGACAGGGTGTCAGGTTGTATTCTGACTCTGTCGGGTTATTCTTTGTAATACTGCATTTCTATTTTAATTTTCCTAGTAAAGAACTGTTATTCCCATTCCCATATCTTTGCCTAAGAGCCCCTTAATTTCAAAATTTTAATAATTTGGAGGGGGGGGGGTTTACATTTCAAAGAGAAGCTTCTGCCTTTATTGTCACATACCTGTCCTTCAAACCAGGACATGTTGCAGTGGCAGCTCTGCAAGGTACTGGCTGAAGCCAGCACAGAGACCACCCAGCCAACAGCTCCCTACTCCTGCAAGGGAGCCTGGGCTCCAGTACCCAACCTGCTATGAAACCCAAAATAACATTAAACTCCTGTTCTGACTCTCACTTTGGGCCTGACATCATCCAGGCTGCCACACAAGCAGACAAGAAAAGCTATTGGGATACATCCACAAGAACTAATCATTCCAAACAATCTGTGTTTTCAGGCAGGCTCCAAAACTATCTGAAAGGAGCTGGAAGAAGATGACACCCTAAAGAACAAACACTGGTATTTGTGCACCACTGCCCAACCTGAAAAGGGCAAAGGAGGAACCCTGCAGCCAGACAGTATTTGAACAGGCTCCATGCCAAGGATCCCAGGCTGTTACAGCCACTAAGCAGCACTGATCCCATCAGGGAAATCACAGTCAGTACCAGCAGGGCTGGACTGTGCTCCTTTTTCCCTTTGATTTTCTCCCAACACAGCATGAGCAGCTGGGTGTTTGGCCTCAAAACACTCTGAGTCCTGACCCAGGAACAGGCAGTGTGGGCAGGAGCACAGGGCAGGATGACAAGCCACCAAATATCACACAGACTTTCACTGCTTGTTTTGCTTCTGCTTTTAATTAAAGCCAGACTCAGTGGGATAACCCAGCTATTATGCTGGGCTCCCTCATTTTGTCTGCTTGCCAGTGACTGGCTCAAGGTTTTCAGGAGCAACTCCTGAACTGAGGAATCTCTTTCATTGATCCATTGATTACCAATTCACATCTGTCCTCAAGAAACATCTGTCCCATTTCCAAAGTACTCCACTATTCACTGGACATGGAAGTGCACCAGGCACTGAATTTTGAATGTGATGAACCATGTCCTAGAGATACCATTTCTCCACAGGCTGTAAAGACAACCCAGGATGGGAGTGTTACTGTTTGGTCACATGCTTGCACTTTTTTGGTATGTACCCAACACCATGGGGCTGTGAACTTGATGGAGTTTTGAAACTGCTGCAAGAAAGGTGGTTTATTGACTGGAGAAATTGCTGACATCTCTCCTAAATCTTATTCTGTGTGGCTAATTTTTGTCTATTGTGGACAGAAACACTCCATGGCTGCTTTGGGGCAGGAAGAGGAGAGAGGAGCATAAGTTGGACCCTTAAACTAAGCAACTGTTAATAGATGAAAACAAATCCATGAGAATTACAGGAATTTCTCATGAGGTAATGCTTCTGGAGAAGTTATGGGATTAGTGAAGTGTTGAGATCTTGCTCTTCCTCTTTTTTAAGTTTTTCTGCCTCCTGTTTGTTATTCAGATTCACATTCCTCTTCAGGTTCAGTGTTTAAAGGCCTTCCCAACTCACTCTCATTCAGGTGTGTAAATATTTGCAAACCTTTGAAAGCCTCTACTGAAGCTGAAGTGTGCAGCCACACTGGATATGTTTGCCTAACACTGAACTAAAGGCCTTGTTAGTGCCCCTGTGAGCTGGGGCCCCTCCACAAGAAACCTCCAAATGACTCCTCATAAATGTATTAATAAATGCATTAAGTATTCAGAGCAAAGGTTCAAATATGGGTGTGTTGACATTAGAAGAGGGGAGGGTATTTGTCAACCTTACTCAGCTTTGCTAGTGGATGGAAATGCTGTTTCCTGGAGGTTCACCTGGGGAGGATGGGGCACTTCATGCTGGGAGCTCACTAAAATGCCCAAGAAAAGGAATATGGGTCCACTCTGATTTAGCTCACCACTGGGGACATTCACTCCCCAAACATACAAAGCACACAACAGTGATATTTACCCCATTCAACCCCATTCAAATAAAAAGCAAAACTCTTCTACCTGCTGTACTGGGACCTGGGATTCTCTCTTTCCCTCCATCCACTCCTCTGGTTTGCAAAAAAAAAAAAAATATTGAATCTAGTAGGAGATATGCCTTCCCATATACTTTCCCCATAACCCACAGCCTGAAGCAAGGAAAGGAAGAACGAAAAATCTTATTAAATAAATCCTCAAGCTTCCCTCAGTTTGGTATCAGGAAATGGGGACATTTGGAATGTTTCGACCCCATCATAAACCCATATGGGCTTCCAGAAAACTTTCCTGACAATGCCACTAAGCAGAGATTTTGTTTTCTGTTTTAAAGCACAGGCCTGGATATGAAATAGATTCATTTTTCATTAAACAAGATGAAGCAGGTAGTTTCTCAGCCAGTGGGGGAAGACAAAGCACTCCAAAGACCAGAGTTTGCCCACGGAGGCAGCCCTGACCCTCGGCTTTCAGAGCCCACAGCTGTGATCTCACCAGCTCCCCACTGATGGGTTAAACTCAATCTCATTTGTTTTGGGCCTGGTCCAGTGCAATTGCAGCAGCTCAGAGAGCTGCCCTCCTCCTGAGCCTTGGAGAGAAAACACAGAGGGAGGCGACTGCATCCTAACACAGCTCTGTGACCCCTAGAAGCACTTGGAATTGTGCTCCAGTCCTAATCCCAGCCAAAATTCTGGCTCAAGAACAGGCTTTTACATTGTCACAGGGCTTTTTTCTTCTTTGAGAAGGGCAGCAGTGCTGGCTGGGCAGATCCCACTCAATATGCCCGTCCAAAACATCCCAATAACCCAATCCAGCCTCATCATGGGGGTGGCTCCTCAGCAGAGGTCATGAAGGACACCCCAGAACTTCTAAGAGTCTTCCCCCAGATGGAGAGTAGGGATTTTAATTTTAAAGGCTAGGGGGAGATCATAGAATTATTTAGGTTGGAAAAGACCTCTAGGATTGATGAAGTCTAACTTAGCAATGTCACCCAACTTTGTTGTGAGTCCCTATTTACCTTGTCCCATCAGCAGATAGAAGGATACTTATTTCTGGTGGCACAGCTGGCACCTGGGATCCAAACTGAGGCCAACTCTGTACTGTCACCCAGGATTATGGCATATGATGAGATACCCACTGGAACCTCACTCCATCACTCCTATTGATAAGGGCTTCTTTATGAGGACATAAAAAGTCATCCTGGGGCATAGAAACTGCCTTCCTGGCCAGTGCATCTCCCAGTGGATGGGGGAGATGCTGTTACAGCAGTAAAACATAAATCTGAGCCCTTTCTGTAGTCCTTTTTCTCATACACAGCCAGCACCTGGGCTGTTGCATTAGGGATGATAAAAGGGATGTTCCTTCCTTGACATCTCATCCCCTTGGCTGTGTGATTCCCTCAGCCCTTTCTGACCACAGGGAAACCATCTGCCTTCATGAATTCCAGCATTCCCAAATCCCAGAACACAGTAATTCCTATTTATTTCTTTGGTGCTTCTTGCTCAAGTAATGTCAAGTACTGCAGCGGTATATAAAGGAAGGAAAGGAAAGGAAAGGAAGGAAAGGAAAGGAAAGGAAAGGAAAGGAAAGGAAAGGAAAGGAAAGGAAAGGAAAGGAAAGGAAAGGAAAGGAAAGGAAAGGAAAGGAAAGGAAAGGAAAGGAAAGGAAAGGAAAGGAAAGGAAAGGAAAGGAAAGGAAAGGAAAGGAAAGGAAAGGAAAGGAAAGGAAAGGAAAGGAAAGGAAAGGAAAGGAAAGGAAAGGAAAGGAAAGGAAAGGAAAGGAAAGGAAAGGAAAGGAAAGGAAAGGAAAGGAAAGGAAAGGAAAGGAAAGGAAAGGAAAGGAAAGGAAAGGAAAGGAAAGGAAAGGAAAGGAAAGGAAAGGAAAGGAAAGGAAAGGAAAGGAAAGGAAAGGAAAGGAAAGGAAAGGAAAGGAAAGGAAAGGAAAGGAAAGGAAAGGAAAGGAAAGGAAAGGAAAGGAAAGGAAAGGAAAGGAAAGGAAAGGAAAGGAAAGGAAAGGAAAGGAAAGGAAAGGAAAGGAAAGGAAAGGAAAGGAAAGGAAAGGAAAGGAGGAAGGAAGGAAGGAAGGAAGGAAGGAAGGAAGGAAGGAAGGAAGGAAGGAAGGAAGGAAGGAAGGAAGGAAGGAAGGAAGGAAGGAAGGAAGGAAGGAAGGAAGGAAGGAAGGAAGGAAGGAAGGAAGGAAGGAAGGAAGGAAGGAAGGACATTCCTAAAAATACATCAAGGTCACAGCTTCATGTAAGATTTTGAGGACAGGATCTTATCTCCTTTTAAATTGCATTCTCATCCCCAAGGAATGACTGGAGACTTGACACTAAACAACTGCACAAGAGTTATCAATAGCATATGTCAGTGAGGAGATGTCAAAAGAGACCCTGGAACTAGCCTGTATTTTCATTAATGAGGAGTTGAGAGTGAGCTTAGAAATTTGGGGATAATGCTAGGGAAGAATGAGTTGAAGACATTTTGTGACAGTGGATTAAAGTGCAAAGTAAGCAACACACTTTGAGAGAGATCCAGCTAAATGTGGGAATGTTCCCAGGGGAGGCAGAGAAGAGGGTCAGAAAGTAGAAAACAATGAAGGAAGTGATTTAGAGAAGTATGTTAAAAGAGGTGTCTTCTCCTCCATAAAAGATTATTGCTACAAGGAGAGAGATAAAATGTTCCTTATATGCCAAGGAAAGAGGACAAGAAATTACTAGTTTTAATTTAGGTTATGTTTAGTTTAAATTTTGATTAAGAAAACCCTAACACTGAGGATAGTAAAAGCCTGGAACAGGTTGTTTAGAGAAACTGCTTTTAAGAGCAGAGTAGAGAAATGTCTTCAGTAACAGCCTAGATGGTGTCAGTTCAATCTTGCTCCTGAAAAGATCAAGGTCCATGGAAAATCATTCCCAGACCAATCAATCATTCCCAGACCAAATTTTCTCTAACTTAAATGCCATTTGGTTGCAAAGGGATTAAATATGTTTAAGAGAGCTAGATTCACTATCCATTGCAATTTTACTGAGTGAAATTATTCTTTGCACAAATACATTCATTATTCACAAACCTGTTCAGGAAACTTTTATGATCAAATTCAGGTCTCTCAAAGTAGAATAATTCAATCTTCCCCACACATTAACTAAGATAACAAAAAAAGGCACAGCTGGCCTAATTACTGAAATGGGCACCAGCTGCAAGAATGTTGCCCTGGGAAAGAAGGAATAACACCTAAATAAGGTGGGAGGAACAGAAAGCTAATGTTTTTCTGTCTTTCATAAAATCACAGAACAGTTTGGGTTGGAAGGAACCTTTAAAGGCCATCTAGTCCACTTGACCCCCTGCTATGTACAAGGTCATCTTTAGCTAGAGCAGGTTTCCTCCAGTTCTTCTGGACACTCACAAAAGCATTATTTGCTATTTCTTATTCAGAATTTGTCAGATCTCATAAAAAAAAAAATGGTAGCACATCTGATAACTGTTCCAAAGCTGACTATCATTGAACACATTATAACTTACTCAAAGCTCATCTTATCCTGTGCCCTCACTAACAGAAACTAAAAGAAGCTGTGACAAAAAATAAATATCAAATGCTGTTGTCTGCCTAGAACTACTACTCTACGTATGAGTTCTTCTGCTAAAAAATTTCGCTGCCTACATAAACAAAGAATCACAGAGTGGTTTGGGTTGGAAGGGAACCTTGGAGATCATAGCATCACAGAATAGAACCATTAAGGTCAGGAAAAGCCTCCAAGGTCATGAAGTCCAACCCTGGGCTCAATACCACCAAGTCCACCAAACCATATCACAAAGTGCCATGTTCACTCATTTTTTAGACATTTCCAGGGCTGGTGACTTCCCTGAGCAGCTTGTTCCAATGCTTAGTGAATCTATCACTGAAGAAAATATTTTTAATCTCGAACCTGAACCTCCCTCAGTGCAACTTGAAGCCATTTCCTTTTGTCCATGCTCAACCAGCCTAAGACAGTTGTGACTAATATTTTACATTGCAGTGAAGAAAGGATGTGTGAGCAAGGAGCAGCCAGCAGAGTGGCCACATTCATTCCTTGCCACAGGGAGCCAGCTCAGCCCAGCTAAGCTGCAGCACACTGTTTCTTGCAGCCTGATTTCTGCAGCCTAACTGAGCTCCTTCCCACATTTGGCTTGATTCCAAGACTGCTCTGGGAAAGATCAGTAATAAACAGCTCTGTTATCTCTGCAAGGTTTCAGGGCCTGGATGCTTTTGCATGCATGGCAGAATTTCCCTTTCATTGGATTCACTGAGGAGACTTAAACAGCCTTTGAAACATGATACATTGCACCCTACTTATAAAAAAGATTCATATTTTGGCCTATTTTCTCACAAAAGAGATCTCAATTTTATGATCTGCCATTATTTTTCATTTACTTAAAGCTGGCAGTGATTTTCTCAGGCAGGAACAACTGAACTACTTTGCTAAAAGATGAAAAAGTGCTTTTCTCCATGAAATCTCTGAGAAGAGGAATATTTACAGTTTTTCCCAGTGGCTGATTTGTTGTATTGAAAGTTTTACCTGCAGCTTCACAGATCTGCTTCTTTAGACTTTTCTTCAGACCATTTTTAATTGGTTATGAAAGTGTGATAGTAGTATATAAGCACACAGAGTTTGGCTGGAGTCAATGTGGCAGTAAGTCTTGTTTGCAGGAGATTTGGATATCAGTTGCAAAAATCAGCTCCTTAATCAGCTTTTCAGCACTTCCAAGAGGCATCAAACCTCAGCCTTGAGTTTAGTCCCCCAACTTTAAAATCTGGATATACCCTGAGCACTTGGAGGCATGCAGACTTCCAAACCATTTCTGAATTTCAACAAGCTAAGAAAATCCAAAGTGTCTTAGAAAATGTTTCAGGCTTGCTCTTTTCAGGAAAGAGCTCTAAAAGGCTTTTGAGTAACCGGGGGCTCATTTTCTGAGTGGATTTTCATATGGTTCATCTACAAAGAAATTCCCTTTCCTGCCTGAAAAACACACAATAAGTCTACATAACATGATCCCTCACATTAGAGGGATCACCAGTTAGATTATCCCTTCCACCCACCTGGCAGTGCAGGATTGTTTCCTTCAGTGAAATCCAACACATCCAAGGTGTTGCAATTTGACCATCCAGAGCACTATGAGCAAGAACCTTGGGTTGAGGGAGGAGGGAAAGGACTGTCCCTGGATATGCTGCAGAACTGCTCATTCTTTGTCACAAAAATGCATCAATGTGAATATTTTAATCAAGGAGCAGGAAAAGGGGCTGTTAATGGCATATCCCCCTTCCAAATCCCTTTGGAGGCAGAAAGCAGGGCTGGAAAATACTGAAGATGCCCAAAGTCTCCTGGGCTGTGGACATAGGGGACTGCACTGGAACAGCCCAGGTGTGGACTGACCTCTGCACCCAGAAAAAGGCCAGAAAGGAAATGGGAAGGTGGTAGAAGACAGAGTTGATCAAATGAGGGACCACAACAAAATTAACTCCTTTTTTACTTCATTGCCATGACTGGCCTTAAAAACTAGACTACTTGGAAACAGTGGGATCTACCTCCAGAAAATTTTGATGTGCATAAAGATAAAATGTTCAAATGCCTCCAGGACAAGACTCATTAAATAAAATCATGCTTGAGCTATTCCCATGTGAGCATCTTTACATCTTTCTGGAGTAAGCATGAACCACATTTTGCCATGCTCTCCCTCTAACAGCATTCCTTTTGTGATCCTTCTACCTTATCCCTGTCATTAGGCATTATCTCTGCAGCCCTGTGGCAGGCTGGAACAGAGCCACCACATTTAAAATGCATTTAGGCACCCTCTCCATGAGAGAAAAATTGAAAAGAAAAAATGCATCCATGGGAGGAGGAGACCAGGGAAGATCCCCTCCCTTTCCCTGCTCCCCCCAGGAAATATGGACCAATCTTCAAACACACTGTGTGTATTTTACATTTATTTCCTCTAGTAATTTTTTCAGGAAAGGAGTTGCTGTGGCTTGTATTACACATGCCAATTTTGAGACACCAGGCATCTTCTCAAGAGGCTGCAGATGGACTGTAATGAAAACAAGCCCAGCTACACATGACCTGAAAACTTGGCCTGAGTGATGCCTGAAGCTCAGCACAGGACTATCTCACCCCCCTCCCCTCCCATGGCCTGCACCATCTTGCATATCTGAGAATGAGGAGTATTTTCAAGTTCCTTTTGAAAGTCATCCCCTCCTGCCTTAATATCTTGGTCTTCTAAATCCTCACTCAATCTCACTTCCTGTGGACCCTTGGCTGGCAGGTTCACAATCGTGGCTGTCGTCCAGCTCAAGATAAACGGAGGCCTGCAATACACATTTTCCTTTCCTCAGAAGGAAAAAAAAGATCATTCAGGACCTTGACATATTTTTCATCCCTAGACAGGATAAAAAGTTGAAATCTGCTGTAAAATAAGATTAGATGAAGAAGTCGCACCTCCGTGTCCCTTGAAAGGATTTCAGCCCATGGAAAACGTTTTACTTGGCAAATCTGTAATGAATTCAACTTTGTTTTGACACAACCTGTTCATTTAATACAATTCCTACAAAACTAATTTCCAAATAATCTTCACCAATGCTTTTCCTTGCAAAACAGACAGGCACAACAAAGAGGTTTTTTTCAAGGCACGAATATGTCAAAATCCATACAAATACACAAAAACCTCACTTCCACTCAGCTGACATTTTCCTTCAGATACCAGTTTCAATACATGCTTTTTCTCTTATTCTCAGTGACTCACAAACATCTTCACTTGGTAATCAATGCTCCACTCCTGAATTGGTGATAAAGGTCAGGCTGGAGTTCCCAGCACAGAGCTGTCAGATCAGTGCTGCTCTAGAGCAGTCCAGCCACTGATGCCAGAGGATGCAGGACATTAACTGTCATAAAACTTCAGGGGACAAAAAAGGCAGTCTTGTCTCACTCAGCTGTCTTATCTGCTGATCAGCTCCAGCAGTTAAATGCTGATGCAGAATCACAGAATCATTTAGGCTGTAGAAGCCCTCCGAAATCATCAACACAGCACTGCCAAGCCCACCACTAACCCATGTCTACAGCTGCCACATCCCCACTGGCATATATTGTTTATCTTGTCTGCATTTGGATCATTTCATTTCAGAAAAATCTTCTCTCCACTGAACCATAATGGTCCAAATACCACTATGTCTACTACATTAAAAGGGAGGCATCCCAGAAAAGGCCAGGCACATACTCCTTGACACTTGCCTGAGCCTCCACCACAAAATAACAGAAAGAGCAAAGAAGAATTATGAGAACTATCTAAAGGAAGGTAAACCAGCAAGATAGCAACTAAAGAGAGAGGTTGAAATCCAGCCATTGCAGCCACCCAAAAAAAAAAAAAAATTAGGAAAATTCTGGAAACACACACTTTTTTGGCTGTTGATGGATCAGCTCTTGAGAGATCAGATTGGTCTGCCCACCTAGATTGTTGAAATGTTGAATTAGTTTCTCTTGGAGGAAATTAAACAGATGGTGGGAAGGGAAAGGCATGTCTGCTGCCTGTAAAAGGGGACAGTCCTCTATGCTGCTCAGTGGAGGCTGGGCCTGACCATAATGACCTTAAATCCCTAATATTAATGCAATAAAGAAATTCCTCTGCAGAGTCATAAGCAATACAAACACACCTGGACCTTTAATATGCAGTAGAAGAAAAAAAAATTAAATATCAACTTTGTAGTTTGGGGGGCATGGGGGTTTTAAGTCAATCTAGGAATGTTGGTTCTAACTGAGTTAACATTTGCCTACTTAGGGGAGCCTTAGAGTGACAACTCTTCTAATCAGCAGTGACAGCAAGAAATGACTGAGACTCAGCAGTGTAAAGCAGCTGCTTGATCCTCACAAGTTTCCGTGGAGGTGAGCTGCCTGGGGAATTCTGAAATGTATCTTGTGCCTGATTGTGTCATGGAAAATGTGCCAGCAAGCCCTGTCTTGGCTACAGCCATCATTAGCAGGGTTAGGCAGTGGTAAACCATATTGTATGTTAGAGATGTGCTTTACCTGCATGTATATGTCACCTCCTGGATTGCCCCTTATTCATACATGCTCCCCCCTTGTCCTTTCCTCTTTGGGCTCAGAGCACAGTGAGCTCCCACTGCAGAATTCCTCACCTGTCCTGGGTCCCATGTGACCCCACTTTTTCATTCTTCATGCAGAAGTCAGGTGAGCTCTGCAGGTAAATCAGCTCTGTCTCTTTAACTGGCCTGATATCAATATCCTTTGGCACCAGGTATTTGCGTGTGCCCATGGGCCGGTGAACAACCTTGGTGGCAGATAAATATTTGGTTTTGAGGTCCAGTGCAATGTCTCGCAGCTCTTGAAGGCCTTTCCAACAGGTCTTGATAGAGCATGACCCAGAAACTCCATGGCACTTACATTTCATTTCAAGAGAGGCTTTCAAGACCTGCAAAAAGGAATGCAGGAGTTAGGAAATGCCCTTCTCTTACCTCCAAACATCCCACAAGCTTGCTAATGAAGGTACTTCCTTAGCAGGAGCTGCTGTAGAAAAGTACTGCTGTTCTCATTTCTGCACAGCCAGCCTAGAGCAGCTGCTTTGCAAAGAGAATGAGATCCTACAGCTCTTTAGTGATCACTGTCAGTCCAGGACTGCCTTCACAAGGGCCCCTTTGCAGCCAGAAGAGTATTTTGAATTTTGATTAAATATCTATATTGGGCTGCATTTCCACCTTGCAAATTTTTAAGGAGATTAATATCAAAGCATTCTATAAAAATAATAATAAACATAAATTTCAACCTTCAGCAGCTTTGGGCTTTGGTAAGAGAGATGTCATGGCTTTGTTGAATTCAGTGCACTCTCTCCCTGCCTTTCTGCTGGTCATGGGGCCAAAATAGCCTTTTTCTTTGATTCTGCACTACTCTCATTTCAGTGGGACATGGCAGGATGCTGCCAGGAAGGGCTGAATGCACCAGCCATGGCAACGCCATGCCCCAAACAAAAATCTGCCCTTTGCAATTGAAACAAAACCTCAAGACATTACAAAAATATAATAGAATTTTTTAAAAAGCCACTCAAACTCCACACAAACAGACTGAATAGTGTGGGTATAGTAAGAAAAAAAAAAAAGCCAGGGAGGGAAAGTTCAGCATGGTTGTGCTCTGCAAAGGTGGACTCAGCCTGTAGCTACACAGCAAGCTCCCAATGAGGTCAGCATGGCCCAAATTTGTCTGCACAGCCAGTGCTGGAAGGACCAAGCTGTGCAGTAGGAGCAGTCTATGGAGCCACTGGAGCCCCAGAGATGGGTGCAGGGGTCAGTTTTACAGCCCCCCATCCATCTCTCCAGCTGCATGGAGGGCTGCTAGAGGGATTTGCACATCAGGGCACACCAGGCACTGCACATGGTAAATATTATCCCTCCACTGGATGCAAGCTGTTAAAAGCAGCTTGTGCCAGATATGAGAATAATCCCTAGCATAGCAGTTTAAAAAGGAAAAAAAAAAATTCTGGCTGCAGGGATGGCTGGAGGCAACTGCTGCTGCATGCATCTGGCAGATGATAATTCTCCACATTTACACAGCACTTTGCCCATTCAATTGCCTTGGCAGAGCCCTCTGGGACCCATCCCCACCACACCTCCTGGGGCAGGCACGCCAGAGCCAAGCTGGCAGTGAGACATCCCACCCACAGGTAAACAGGGCTGACAGCAGCATCTGGGACTGCCTGAGTCACAGGGTGAGTTATACAGGCACCATTCTCAGCAGGCCAAAGGAGTTCAGAGCAATCTGGGATAAACCTGCTCCTTTTGCTGGCTGACAGAGACACTGAACCTCACCGAGTGACCGACACTACAGATGGTTGTACAAGTACAATAACTCTTGTGGATTTGTTACCTGTCTCCCTACTTCACTGTTGTGCAGATGCATCAGTTTATTGGCTTGTGATCCTGATTTTTTCATCTTCATGGGAGCATCTGAAAATTTGGACCCCATGATAAGACCATAGTTGAGGTTGTCTGCACATCCTCCCCATCGATACCCAGGTCCAGGTGTCTCACCTGGGATGGGACCACAGGAACAGCCAGGGAGGTCCCCGGTGGTGCAGGCTCTGGCAATGGTGTGGCTGATGGCAGCAGCAGAGAGGGCATACACAAATGCTGACTCCCTTGTGCCTGAAAGAGACAAGAACTCCAGCTCAGCCCCTGGGCCAGATAAACATTCCCCAAAACAAGACTCACACAGTCCCACAGAGCAGCCAACACACCAGCTCACTGCAGCTGAGACATCCCGTGGCACTGCTAGTTTGGAGCACATCCAAGTGAACTCTTCAACATAAGCCAACATCCCAGCAGGGCTAGGAGTCCCATGGATTTAGGCATCTTGTTCACTGTGGTGTGATTTGCTCTTGGAGCATGTGGTTAAGCCATGGACTCCCCTACCTCCTTTTGCTCCTGTGCCCGTCCCATGACTCCCAGTGGGATAAACAGACCAGAGTGGTGCTCTGCTTTGTGAGAGTTGTGCTAAACCAGGTCTTGGATCCAAGAGCCTCTGGGCACGACTAATAATTCATCATTATGGCACCACAGTGATGGATGTGTCAAGCAGGCTTTGTAGTCCCTCCATGGCCTCCCAGGAGCAAGACCCTTCCTATTTCCAGCACAAACACACACACGCAGGCTGGCTGCCCTGACTCCAGCCCCAGCTGAGCCAGCAGTGCTGTTTACCTCTCTCTAGGTCCAGCAGGTAGTTAGGAGCCAGCTCTATGGAGGAGCAGTTCCACCTCATGTCCGAGAAGGTTTTGCGGCAGGTCTTTATCACCTCCCGCGCCGCCTGGATGATGGTCTGCATCAGCTCCAGGTTGCTGCGGCACAGCTGCACCTGGGACACCACCAGCCCCTCAAGCTGCTTGCAGTGCTGGGTTTGGTTCAGGGCCAAAGCCAGAGGAGTCTTGGACAGAGCTCTGAGGAGACAAGCACATGCAAAAAAAAGCATTAAAACACAGTCTAGTTGCCTATTTTCACCTGACTTCAAGCTTTCTGTAAATAGGTGCCTTGATAAAGCTGGTGAGAAAGACATGCAACTATGAATAATGATTTATCTCATATAAAGTAGGTATTTAAGGGAGATGGGAAGAAACACCCTTTAGCAGTGTGCAATTCTCTCCATTCTAGAGGGGAGTCTGCACAAAGCTCCAGGGGCATGTGTCAAGTCAACTGGATGTGTAAATCCTATTGGGAAGGTTGTTTGCTGAAGAATGAAGAGCACAGACCTCCCAACAGAGTGAAAAATGACCCATCAGTTCCATGATAAAAGAAATCTGGATCCTCCAAGACTGTGGCATTTGGGAAAAAAAAAAAAAAAGCAACGTTGGTGTTATCAGTATTTTGCATTCAGCATCTGTCTCTCACACTCTCAAAGGATTATGCTAAATGTCATGTAATTAATTATGGAGAAAATCCCCTGCGAGGCCTAGGGAAAAATCACCAAATTTGCAAAACATATGCTTTCACTTAGAGTTAATGCCAAGGGCCTCCACTGATTCAATCACTGTTGCACATAGATAAGTCTGTTTCTCTAGTCTCCAAAAACCATAGTGCAAAAGCTCAGTGGGAGTATGTGCAGAGAGAGTACCACAGTCAAATCCAAGAAGGGATCCATGAATACCAGCACATATGTTACCATGGAAGAAAAGAACAACATCCCACAGTGGTGGCTCTTCTAGTGTCCAACTGCCAACTTCTCCAGGTTAAAAAAAGAGCAAATGCTGACATGCATCTTGCAGGGCTGTACTCTTCCTCACTGAGCACCCACAATGATCAGCAGAAGCCTGGTGTGCAACTCTCTTTGTATCTTTATAGCTTTATTAAGGTAGTCATAAAAGTTATTCATCCCCATAAAACAACTTTCTGCTGGCTGCATCAATAGTCTGATGGCATCTGATCCTGGCAACACAACTTTAACACGTTATTTCCTTCTCTCCTTGTTAAATGTATTGGCTTTCAGATTCATCCCAAGCCATCCTGGTTAGTTTGGCTTATTAGCAAACTCATTTTGGGGTGCGTTTCACTTTATTACTGAAACATCCACACTCTTCAGAAGTTAAATGAGACAGGAACAGAGCTAAAATTGAGCCCTAACCAAAACTGGAGGTATTAAGTCCTTGCTGGGGATGAATAGGCCTGCACTGACAAATTGCCAAGTGGCTGGAGCTTGGCATTTCTGGCACTAGATAATCAGTGGCAAACTTGGAAGGGAAACCACCACTCTGCTAGCTATATAAATATATACTTCATACATGTATTTAAGGGGTCCAAAAAACATACTGAAAGCAGAAGTCATTGCCAGTGAATTTCAAGGGAAAGGAAAAAGTGGTAGACTTGGCAGTGTTAAGTTATTGGTTGGACTCAATGATCATAGAGGTCTTTTCCAACCTAAATGATTCTATGATTGAATCATCAGAAATTCTGCCCTGCAGTTCATCTTGGTCCCTACACACTGTTCATGCAGTGTTCCCTGTTTGGAGAGGGGCCCCTCCAGAAAACAACTCACCCTGCCTTAGATGTGAACCTGAGCTGGTGCAGAAAAAACTTGTGATATACTGGGTGTTCAGGTATCTCAGAAAGATCATGTCATTGAAGGCAGAGACATGAGTCTCTGAATAGTATGACTGTCACCTGACTGCAAACCTCACAGCAGCCCTTCAGGATCCTTCTTTAGCCCATGGAAAGCAAAAAGCCACACCTAGGAAGCAGCTTTGTGCTTTTGAGATCTATAGTAAGACACCACCATGACTTAGAAGTGCTCATTTTCTGCTCTATATGGGAAACCCAGACACTGAGCAGGGACACAGACATCTCAGTGGTATAAGCACAGAGCTGAATGAGGTGTGTCCAACCCCTAGCACTTGACACCAGGAATCTGTGAAACCTTACTCCAGCAAGCCTATCAACAGCTCCCAGGAATGAGCTAAAACACAAACCAGGCAAGAGGCCAAAGCAGCTTTTCAGTAACAGAGTATAAATGATAAATACTCCAGCACAGCATGTTCCAGCAGCAAGGGAAGCAGGCAGGGTGTGGCAGGAGCAGGGAGAGAACTTCACAGCCTGAGCTCCAAATGAGAAACATCCCAAATCTCTGAGAGAGGCTGTACTATGAACCTGCAGCTCAGTTTTCTAATTAGACATCCTCCAGAAAGATGCATATATCTCCTAGGTCCTACATCACATTTTCTGATCCTTTATAGAGTTCTTCAGCCTCTTTGAAGGACCTGGAAGGCTGCTTTGAGGAACCTCCATCTCACCATTACAGACAAGTCCTGAACAGCACATAACCATCTAGAGGTAGGGATGAAAGCAGAATTCAGACAGAAACTCATCCTCAATGTGAAAAAAATGGGACGTGATGCAATGAGAATGTATTATTACAGATGGCTTGAAGGTGATCACCACTAGAGAAGCAGTTTTACCATGCAACAGGAAAACCATTTACTTCATGGAAGTAAAAGAGAGAAAATACCTTCCAGCTGGTGAGAACTCAGTAAATGGCAGCAATGGCTGTTGTTTCTTATGGAACGAGCTGAGCTCCAGGAACCCTACCAAGAATAAAACTGCAAGATGCAGGAAGGTATTTTCTGAGCATCTCCCATGTCTGAACTTCATGTCTTTGCATATGAGAACCTATAATTGGAAACATCTCCAAACATTGGGAGGAAAAATTAAATGGAAGTGGAAAAGCAAACTCAGTTACTGCAGTCACTTGCTGAGACTGAAACTGCATTTATAAATCACAGATCAGGAATGTGAGAGGTCTATTACATCAAACAACCTAGGTTTGCCCAGTCCCTGTCCTACATTTAGGAATATCTTCTCCACTCATGGCACTCTAAACCCTCCCTGTGGAAATGCACCACCCCTCCCTGCTCCCTAAATTCTGGCAGCATCAGGGGACCCTTCATCTGAAAAGGGGATTTTACCTGCTTTCACCCTGGAAATGCTGTTTTTCCCTGTTTCCTCCTGATAAAGCTGTGCTCTTCTCACTTAATTCTCCTGCCCCATCCTTCATTCTCCAGGCAACCAAGGGGTGGCTGTTTCAGGGTTTTTTAAAATGTACATATTTGATCCATCCCTTTAAATAAACAGGGCCTAAAGCAAACATCTCCTGATCTATATATAACACAGCAGGTCATTCAAATGAAGCTCTGGATACTGACAGAAAACCATGAACATAATTACAGAGTAAATCTGCATCATGATGGATCATGACATTCGTTTACTCTTTGAATTATCTCAGGCAGCTATTAAATTCATTTGAAAACATGAATGCTCTGCAATGTTAGGTCCTTTGAGAGGTATGGGCCCATTCCTGCATGTCTGGGCCCCATGAGAGGACTATTCATAGGAACTGCAGG
The DNA here is from genome assembly GCA_030060385.1 of Muscicapa striata striata. Lineage (NCBI taxonomy): Eukaryota > Metazoa > Chordata > Aves > Passeriformes > Muscicapidae > Muscicapa > Muscicapa striata. The sequence goes on from JAREIS010000011.1 coordinate 4,943,883, forward strand.
TTAGGAAGAAGCACCTTCAGATCTCAGCAGACATCAATGGAAGTCATACATTATTTGGTTTACAAGCACCCTGTAAGTAGGACACTGTTCCTGGTCAGGCCAAAGGGAGAAATACTCCTTCAGTTGAGCAGCAAAGCATTGGTGTCCTTCAAAACACCCTTGAAGGGGGGAAGAATCTTCTCTTGGAGGCATCTCCCCATCCTCCTTTGTGTGACATTGTCTGAGAAAGTCTCATAAAGAGACTGCTGGTGAAACTGTGAACTTCTACTCCAAATTATCAGCTTTGCCTTCTGAAAAGGCATTGTTTTTAATGCCTATTCCTAAACCCCTTAATCTCACAGGGATGTGGGCGACACAAAAAGACTTAGACAAAAATCACATGGATGTGGAGAGCAAAGTGTGTGGTAAATGTTAGTAAAGAGAGGCAGAGATTGAGAGATCTTTTTGAATTGGTATTTAATCTCATTGAAGGTTTTTAATCTGCAGGAGCCTCGTTTTCTCAGGTTTTCATCTGGAAATGGCTTGCAGGGGTGTTACAATAAGCTAGTCTAAGCCCCTGCCACCCTGCCCTGCATCAATTCCAGTCTGGGGACCACAACTCCTGGGAAAGACACCACATCCCCTGGTAAATGCTTCCCCTGGTTCTGCAAGGGCTTTTCAAACAGAGAAGTGGGATTTATGTGATTTAAAAAAAAAAAAAAAAAAAAAAAAAAAAGAGAGGAAGAGGGAGAGAAGTGTGTGTGTGGGGAAACCAGCTCTGAACTAGAAGCTTAAAATAGGAGCTGTTTTCAGATATGGTGCCAAGTCCAGTGCTGGCAGCAGTGGGCACAAGGCTGCTGACTTCAAGCCCAAGCCTGACTGAAGTCACTGCCAGCAGGGAGCTGGCTCAGTGAGCACTGGGGAAGGCCATGGAGCTTTGTCAACTTTTCCTGAGCTGCCTCTGGAGCGAAGAGCAGACTTCAAAGCCTGGTGCCCCCCTTTCCTCACGCCCATCCTGCTCCCCTGCTGCCATCCCCATCCTGCAGCTCTTTCCCAGCAGCTCATCTAGCAGTCCTTGCCAGGCAGACAGGCTCCTCACAGGCGCCCTGTCTCCATGTCCCACCATGGACTGAAGGGGAGAAGCAGGAGCTGCCAGGAAGCACAAAATCTTTCCACTTCTCCCCTGCTTTTTGCTGGCTGCAGAAGGGCTGCTCAAGGTTGGTGGGCTGGGGGACATGCTGTGTTCACCAAAAGGTGTGGTTAAGCTACTTTTTGCTTCTGAGAGGCTGCAAGTTAACTGTAGGGATTGTGCAGCAATGGCTGGGAATGGGGCTCAGCTGGGGATTGCTCCAGAGCAGGTGAGACATGATTGGGTCACAACAAAGGGACAGAGAGAGACTTCCCAAAATGATGGTATTGTTAATGCCAGCGCTTGCTGTCCTGGGCATATTCTGCAAGCCATCCAAAAAACAAAAACAAAAAACAGAAAACAAAAACAAAAACAAAAACCAAGCAAACAAAGCCCAAAACAAACAAACAAAACAAACAAACGAGAAAAAACACGCTCCCTGCCCCCCCCAGAAAAAAATAAACAACAAAAAAAAAGCCAAAAAACACAAGCCCAAATCACTTGCTGTGTTTGGCTTATTTTCAACCACATTGAAGGGGACATTCAGTACAGAGGACAGAGGAGATGCCAACCACTGTGGAGGCAGAAGTGCCTCAGAAGCTACTCTGTGCCTGGCCATCCCAACATCTGCAGAGCTTTGGGGCATGCACATCTGGCTGCAGCTCCCTCTAGTGCTCATCTGTTTTTCAGTTCTACCCAAATGATTCGCTCCAGCACCTGCTTGGTCAAACCCAAGCTCTCCTGGGAGAGCTAAAGGGATTGCAATAGCAGATGGGAGGGTGATAGAATTGCTGGGTGCATTGGCCCTAAGAAATGTCTCATGGAAACCAAAGGCTGCCTCAGCTTCCCAGCCACTGTGACAGAACAACCCTGAGCACCACAAAGTGATGTAACCTCCCCACATCCCTGCTTTGCCCTAAGGATGGGAAGGTGTTTGCAAAAAAACGATGTTTGGTGGGGCCCAGCACCAACTTCCAGCAGATGGGGATCAGGACCACAGGACTCCTAAAAATAAGCCAAGTAAAATAAAGAAAATAAATAATTCTTTTTTTTTCTTTCTTTCTGCTTTCACTAATTTTCAGGGCAGATTTGTGTTACTGTGAAGTCCTAAATGGCTGAAGATTGTGTCTTTCTTCTTCCCCTCCCCCTGCAATTACATCACGTGCTGAATCAAAATTAAATTTCCTATCACCTTTCATATCAGTCACTCCCTCATCTCCAGGCTGGTGAAACCCACCTCCTTATCTCTCCCTTCCCCTCCCAAATCCTCTTTGAAGCTTGCCTCTGGCACCATGCCTACAAAAATGCTGCAGTGGGCAGACCATTGAAAACATCACATAGCACTTTCCCCCTTCCTCATCCAGTCCTTTTTCCCCACCTCTGCTCATGAGCAAGAGAAGGAAGGAGCAGATTTAATTGTACAGCACCCAGAATATGAGTCCAGGGCTGGGATAAGCAGCTCTGAGGCATTACTCAGTATTTGGTGCCCTGTTTGCCAAGAACTCACCCATGACATTTCTAAGGACAGTCCCTGAGCTCCAAAGGAAAGGAGTGATGGGGAGCAGGGAAAATTTGCCTGTGCTTCCACAGGAAAATTAGGGTGGGGAAATGAAGAGAAACAGCAAATGAAAGAAAAAACACACATAATTTTGTGAAGTCCCCCCTCCCAGCATCCTGGTTGCAAAGTGCTGAGGACAGGGAGTGCAGGTCTCTGTCAGGTTTCAAACAGGTGTGAGGGGAGCTCAGTGCTGCATCTGCATGCCATTCATGCTCCAAATACCACTTTAATCCCAGCTTTCATCTTTCCCACTTACTTTTTGATAGGGGGATATTTCTGCTGGGAAGGGGAGGAGCAGCAACTGCAGTGCCTTGCCTCCAACTGCTTTTCCCCCCTCTCATCCCTGAAAGCAACCCTTACAGCTTAACCACTTAGTGGCCCAAAGGCTGCTTTTGCAGCAAAGCTGTTAGGGACCTTGCCCTGCCTCCCAGCAGTTTTTCATGTCTATGGCTTGTCACCATACTACCATGTTCCCTCTGGAGCTCATCTCAGCCCTGCCCTTCACAGGAACCCAAGCCCTTCACTCAGGATTAAGCATCTTGCCTAAGTGGGACACCAACACCAAGCACATGGGCAAGTCCCTCCAGTCAATCTACATGGTTATTTCATGGTTTTACACATGAAAGCCCTGCTGGATCAGAGTGCCACAGAACAGCTTCATTTCTGTGCTGCAGAGAAATAAACGTTGCAAAAGGCTCCCATGGACATGTTGCTAAATGTCCTCTAGAAAGAGATGCCTGCCTTTCCTGGTGCTGGATATAGGCAGAGCTGAGAGCCTAAATGCTGGAGGAAGCTGGCAGAAAGAAACAGCTGGGTTATGTAATTGAGCTCTGCTGACTACTACAAGGTGTAAAGCCAAGGCAGTGAAGACCAAACCAGATCCTTACTGTCCTCTACTTCCAAGATGGTCCTTAGAGTATGGAGACAGCAAATGAAAGATAATGGCATGGTTTGGGTTGGAAGGAACCTTAAGAATCATTTAGTTCCTACCTTCCTGCCATAGGCAAGCATGCCACCTTGAAAGATAGCCTAAAGTAGGTGACTATTCCACCTGACCATGTGCATTTAAACACCCTATGGAGAGATTCACTGTGCTCTCTTCATGGACATAAAAGGCAGATGTGTGGTGTCTAGCAGCTCCTTGCAGTACACAGCATTGCCAGAGGCTGTCACTAAACAATTCTGTTGGATGTCTCTGTTTGGAGAAGATGAATTGCCATCCAAAAGAGTCTCTCTTCCCTCACTGCATGATGAGTAAAAACACTGGCTCTAATGGGATACCTTAATTTGCAGATATCCAAATTTAAGTCTTTATAAAAGGTGGCATGAGTAGAGCTTCAAATGATAATGACGGAACAGCAGAATGGGAATTAGACACAGCATGAAGTTTGTGGCAGAAAGAGCAACAAAACAGAAACCTCTTGTCCAAGATTCACCACCTAACCCAAAGACTCTTGTTTCAATGCACTACAGAGCCTTCCTGGCATTGTATATTATTGTACCTTTTCTTCTACCAAAGATGCTCATTTGAGACAAACCCATATTTCCTTATTTATTTTGTGCCCACCTCCAAACCCAAGTAGAAAAGACAGATCACTTGTCAAGGGCATGAAAGCAGATTGGTGTTGGAGTGGCCTGTTTGTTTATTTTGCAGCAGTCAACTAACTGATTGCATGCTTAGACAAAGAAATGAGATAGTGATGTTTTCACTTTGTAGAAACATTACTTCCAAGGAAACTCAATCCGGCTTGACCACTGTTCCTGGTATTTCTTCACCCTCCTTCCCCCTCCTCACCTCACTTTTAACACCCTTCACAAAATCCAAAGGTTAAAAGGTCCACAAAAACCCCATGTTATCTGTCAAGCATCCCCTGTGGCTGGAGATGGGCAGCATTATCTCAGCTGCCATCCCTTCTGCTCAGTTCCTACCCAGCACAACCAGAGGTCCTGGGGGAAGAGTTTCCCAGCAAAGCAGGAGCTAATGCTAGAAACTTCATGAAGTGGCTCATGTGAGCATTCAAGTGTGTGCCTTTCCCTTGGTATCAATGAGGAGAAAAAAAAACCCAAATGAGCCTAAATCATGCATATTTTAGAAAGAAGATGGAGACATTGTTAGCATAAGCCCCTAGTACACACACTTGAAATCAATCAATGCCTGGAGAACTGCAGTGCTTGCTGCTCTTTAAACAGCTTTACAGCATGCCTCAAGAAGCAGTTGTACAAATAGGTGAGAGACCAGCAATTCCTACAAAAACATCAAAAATGCAGAGATAGAGCCAGGTACTTACATCCATTTTATCCCATAGCAAAGCCCCGTCTGCAGAATCAACAGCAGAAAACCAGCTAAGAAAAATCGCAGACTTGGCTTCATTTTCTTCACTTTCTCGTGCTAGCCAAAGGAAATCAGCTTCTCCAAAGAATTTTTTTTTTTTTAAAGAAGGAGTTTTCTTAATATTTTGCACGATGTATTTTCCTTCAGTTTGGGTATTGCTCGTTCTTGGAGATGGACAACCTGAAAGGAGAGAGAGAAGGAGCCCGAGCTGCGGTGAACTCTGAAGCTCAGCGAGTGGCTGCGAGAGAGAAATCTATTATCCAAATTGCAAAGGAGTGGTTTATGAATCATGAAAAGGTTTGGATTATCCCTTCTCAGTCCCCTCCCTTGCCAAGCCTTGATACAACCTTTCGAGTCAACAGACAGACAAACCGTATGGGTTGAATTACACAGAGTTATGGTCTGATTGTGTGTTTCCATTTAACCCTGCACATGGCAAGACTTCATTCGCTGCTGCACTTCAGTGGGATTTTTTTTTCCTTCCCCTCTCCAAAAAGTTTGTGCAACTGCTCAGGAAGAGGGGAAAAAAAATAAAGATAGATCTTTAGATTAGCCCAAATCTTCAGCTATTCATCTCTCCCTTTCCTCTCTCCAGATTTCTTTTTCCTCTCTCTTTTTCTGCAGAGAAGACAAATAATAAAAACTGCATTTCCCTACTTGATGCAGGTGCCCTTGCCCTGCAGATGTTTCTCTCTGATCTGTTACAATAAATGTGTTTTGCTCTTTACCTTTTGCTTTTCTTCTCACCTCATTAACTTTGCCTCTCACTTCTTCCAAGTCCTTGGCACCTGGAGCTCATGGAAAGGCTACAACTTTGTAAACATAAAATCCCATTTTTGTCTCCAGGGAGCAGTCTGGAGGAGACAAAAAGGTTCTCAAGGATATCCCCACACCCCTTTTCTTTTTGTTGCTTTTTTCCTTCTTCAGGCCAAACAGATAAACAAACCAGGTGCAGGACTTAAATCCTTAGAGGGATCTCTGTCTCCAGGGCATGGCTCGCTTATTTTAGCAGCAGTATTAATAGCAGTAAATGGGTTTCCCTTCAGTTATTCACTTCAGACACCGCTCCAGGCTGCTTTTTGTGGTCTTCTCAGCGGTTTCCCATCCCATGAGAAAGACAACAGTAAAATAAACAGAAAAAGCTGCCCGCCACATTGCATGGCTGGAGTCTCAACACCCATCGCTGAGCACACGGGCACACCCAAGCTGTAACTGTGCACACAGTTCACATCACCCCCTCAAAGGGGCTTGGGAAGGGACTGGGAATGGCTGGAGCGCTCAGCTCCACTTTGGGAAACCTCTTACCCTGCAAAAAGGGTATCCTACCTGATCCCCAGCTCTGGATTTGCCCAGCTGCAGCTTTCTGCCTAAATATCCCCATTTGGGGAGCAAATGGGTTGGGAGGAATTAATATTTCGGAGTGTTTTCTCTGCCATTTGCAGCATACTTTTCTATTCAGGCTGTTTTTTGGCTATCCTGACCCCAGTGCCTGGCGTAAAGGGTTACAAGAGAAGTGCTGTTATTACAAAGGATTTTAATAACCTCCAGGGGCGAGTTCCTGGCTCCCTTGAAGTCCGAGACAAAACTGCCTGCCTACAAGGGGGGCAGGATTTCATTGCCATGGATTGTTTTTCTTTAATGCCCACTTGGATTTGGGTTTGATGCGTCTCTTGAAGGCAGTGCTCCCACGAGCATCCAGGCATACACGCTTCTTGTTTCAGAGTATTTCTGTATCTTTTAATCTTCGGGAGCCCTTTTCTTCCCACCGCTCTGCAAGCACACTGGAAACCTTCAACCCTTAATCCTGCCCATGCCTTCCAGTGTCTATTTCAGGTATTTCAAACCCCCTTATCTCACTCCTGTGAACTGCTGGACAGCACAAGAATCGGGTGTAAAGTGTCTCAGATGGTCTAAAAAGCTCTCACTAAACCTGACCAGCTAACACCATTCTCTACTTCCCCCGCCTTGAAAAAGTCACCATTTGGGGTTTTTTCCAACCCCTGGAAAGGAAGATAAATGATCTAATTCCCTCATAGCTACCCAAAGAACAGTGAGCTTTGCATGCAATCGCACCCCTTCTATTTGGAGAGGTAATAATGCCTTTTTGCACTCAGTCCAGCACAGATTACATTTGCAAGAGCAATTTGCAAGGGGATGGGAGGTACACACTTCGGGGCAGATGTGATGTTTACAGCTCTGGTGAGCTCTGGGTCACTGATCAAACCAACAGCAAGTGGCCTGTGGACTCCTAAAAACAGGAGCTGTTTTTAACTCAAAGCTCTATGTTCTCTTGGCCTCAAGGCAGTTTGCAGCCTGGCACACAGAACACGCTCCCATCAGACACCTCCAAGAGTCTCGACTCAGGCATGGGAACCGGCAGCTTAACTGTACATAAGCCTGTGAGTATCCAGCTCACATTTTTCCAGTTTTCCCATCCAGGAAACAAAGACATCCACCTGACTCTGCTGCCAGCCTGCAGCTCTCTCCAGGGAGCACAGGAGCCGGGTTTAGGGGCAGATGAGCTGCAGTGAGGAGTGGGAGCAAAGGAATGGAGGGTGGTGGAGCTGATTCCAGCTGCCGGGTCTCACCACCCCCTTGCTGTTTCTGGATCTCCCTTCTCCCCTGCAGCCCCTGGGTGTCCCCACTCCCCTGCAGACTCCTCTCTGCATTCAGCTCCTGGCTCTCCATCTCCCTTCCAGCTCTTGGGTGTCTCCTCTGCCCTGCAGCTCATCGGACACGGGTCTCCTTCTCCTTCTCCCCTGGGTCCTCCCCTCTCTCCTGCACTCACACGTCCCCTGGCCGGCTCCCTTCATTCAGCCCCCGAGTCTCCTCCTCCCTTGCATCCCCGCGGGTATCCCCTCTCCCTTGCAGTCCCCAAGCCTCCCTTGCATTCCCTCGGTTCTCCCTGCCCCGTGCATCCTCCCGGCTCTCCCTTCTCCCTCGCAGTCTCCAAGCCGCCTCTCTCCCCGGCATCTCCCCGCTCTGTTTGCAGCCTCCCAAAATCCTCTCTCCGCCGCGCCCCGCCGTCTCGGGATGCATCCCCTCTCCTCGCAATTCTCTCCGCGCCTCGCCAGCCCCTGCTCTGGGCCAGCCGCGCACCCGGGGCGCTCCCAGGGGCTGCTGGAGCCGCTGGCCCGTTCCCAGCTCTGCCGGCCGTGCTGGCACCCCGCGGTCCCCGCTTACCTCCGCCCGGGCCGGGCTGCGCGGGGACCGGGGCCGCTCTGCCGGGGCCGCCCGCAGCCGCCTTATATGCGGCCCCTCGCTTTGATATGCGCCGTGATGTCAGCGAGGATTAGCATAACAAAGGGCTCCGCGCCCCGAGGATGCCCATCGCCATCCGCATCCCATTCCCAGGGCCCATCCCCATCCGCATCGGGGCTCCCGTCCATCGCCATCCGCATCCCATTCCCATTCCCATCCCCATTCCCATCCCCATCCTGTCCCCATCCCATCCCCATCTCCATCCCCATCCCCATCCTCATCCCCATCCCCATTACCATTCCCATCCTCATCCCATCCCCATCCCATCCCCATCCCAATCCCCATCCCCATCCCCATCCTCATCCCATCCCCATCCCCATCCCCATCCCCATCCCATCCCCATCCCCATCCCCATCCCCATCCCCATCTCCCAAACGTATACAAGAAAAGAGGAAAGGTTAAAAAAAAATTAAAAAAGGAAAAAGGAAAAGAAAATGAGAAAAGGAAAATAAAAATTTAAAATTTAAAGAAAATTGAAAAGAAAAAGAAAAGGGAAAAGGGGGAAAGAAAAAAAAAGAGAAAGTAAAAGATAATAAAAGCAAAAAGGAAAAAATAAAAAGAGGTTAATAAAAAGGAAAAGGAAAAATGAAAGTGAGAAAAAAATAGATAAAGGAAAAATGAAAGGGGGGAAAAAGAAAGGAAAGGAAAGGAAAGGAGAAAGGAAAGGAAAGGAGAAAGAAAAGGAGAAAGGAAAGGAAAGGAAAGGAAAGGAAAGGAAAAGGAAAGGAAAGAAAAAGGAGGAAAGGAAAGGAAAGGGGAGGAAAGGAAAGGGGAGGAAAGGAAAGGGGAGGAAAGGAAAGGGGAGGAAAGGAAAGGGGAGGAAAGGAAAGGAAAGGAAAGGAAAGGAAAGGAAAGGAAAGGAAAGGAAAGGAAAGGAAAGGAAAGGAAAGGAAAGGAAAGGAAAGGAAAGGAAAGGAAAGGAAAGGAAAGGAAACAAATGAACAAGGAAAAAAAAATGAAAAAGAATGAAAATAAAAGGAAAAGAAAAAAAAATTAAGAAAAGAAATTAAAATAAAAACCCTGTAAGAAAAAGCACAACTGGCTCCTGAACATAAGGCCTCATGACTCAGAATTTAAGACATCTGTCAGCTATGGGCTCTAAAAAAAAATGGATGCTGGTTACAAAAGTACTTGTGTAATCTTTTTCATTTGGTTTAATTGTTGGTTTCAGGTGAAAGGAAAGAAGAGAATAAATGCTTTAGTCCCTGAATCAAGGGTCTCAGAACAGTTCCCTTACGGTCTATTTTCAGGACAGCTATTTATATAGGATAATTTTTTTTAAGTCTATGTCCCTGTGCTGATTGGGTTCATATACACAAGTCACAAAAGGTCCTGTGTGAACTGCAAAGAACTCTGTACACACAATCCCAAATTCCCAAAGCCACTATGTTATTTGTTTAAGACCAGGTTTTGCCAGCAGCTTTGCACAGTATGTCCATTTTTCTTTGTGTGACAGTTGCCCAGAAGTACTCAAACTGCTCCAAACTTCCCTTTCACCAGCCTTCTCCCATCCCACTGACCCCCAAAAATGTGAGCCCATGAGGAGGAGGTTTTGTCAGGGTCCTCCAAGAAGGACTTATTCACATGAGGAAATTGCTTGGTATATCTACTGCAGTCTGACTTGCTGTGCAAATGCTCTGATTTCTGTATAAACAGCCTTTTTTTCCAAATTTCCTTAATCTTTAAAGAGCAGTAGGGAAAATGCAGTTGTTATTAGTCAGTAGGAGTAGAAGTTGTCAGCTGTGGCAATTGTAATACTCATGATTATGCAGCAGGCACCTGTTGTGCTCAGAACCCTGCCAACAACTCAGCTAGATGAGTCCTACCATAATATTGGTACCATAACATTAATATTGGTGTTGAGAGGTGATGGTGTAGAGGAGGAATATGGAAAGGAGGAGATGGTTCCAATCTGTGGAGTTTTCTTGAGTGCTGATTGTTTGTTAAGGCTCAGAATCATGGAATCATTAAGTTAGAAAATGCCTGTAAGATCATTGAGTCCAGCACTGCCACAGCCACCACTGTACCATGCCTGACATGCTGAGAAATCATTTAAAAAATGACAAATGTGCTCATTGCAGTGCCCAGGGGAGCTGCTTGTCCAGGTGTTCATCATGACAGAAGGACATAGGAGATACAATGTGGGACAAAGAATAAGAATTCAGAAGGATGCATGCATAAAGGATATAGGATAAATATGCTCTGCACTATCCACATGCATACAAGGAGAGCCTTGGGAAGTTTAAAACCATTCCAAACCTTTTATTTGAGGATTTTGTGCACAGTCAAGCCCCCAGGCTTGATATGCCAAAGTATTTCAGCACATATTTAAATACCCTTTACGTGGCGTGCTGTGTTCTAGGTGCTTGGATGAATCAGGAAGTTCATTGTTGAATTGTTGTAGGTTTTTGCCTCCTGCTCATCATGCACACATTGGGGTGAGGGTCTGGTGGCAAAGCATGGCTGTTTTGGGGGCAACTGGGAGATAGGGAGCTGAGGGTTTATTTCACAGGACCTGGGTGCTGAACCAGTCACCTACATCTAAAACTTTAGCAGGTATTACATTTTCTACTGCTTCTGTGGGTCAAAGCTATTACCATTTTCAACAGCAGGAGACAATGATTCACCATTTTTCATGTGATTTTCCTAAAACAGAATGGGTTACACAAGTGTGACAATTAACAAACCAGAGCTGGGGCTTTCCATTGGCATTTAAGCCCTGGGGAAGCCAGTGGATGTTGAGCAAACAACCCTCTTTGGCTTTGCAGACTGCAAAGAAAGATTTTACATGGAGTGGGGCTGTACCCATCCATTAACAGGAGAGGAGGCAGCTGGATGAAATTTTCTGGATTGCATTTCCTAATTGACCTAGTTATTAGATTTAAATGTTTGGAAAATCATCTTCTTGCTAATCTTTAGAAATATGTTTGGGGTGCTGTAAGAAATTCATTACCATGTCAGAAAATTAACTGAACTGGAAAATAAGGCTTTATTGTCATCTCTTGCACCAGGTAACCTCCAAAACTTGAAGACCTCTCCAAATCTACCAGCAAGTCCTTGCAGGATAACAAAGAGTGTGGAGTTGGGACACAGAACCATAGAATCATTTAGTTTGGAAAAGCCCTACAAGATCACCAACTCCAGGCATTCCCCCAGCACTGCTAAGCCCACCACTAAGCCATGTCCCCAGGTGCCACATCCACACAGCTTTTAGATCCCTCCAGGGATGGGGACTCCAACGCTGCCTTGGGCAGCTGTGACAGGGCTGGACAACCCTTTGGGGGAAGAAATTTCTTGTAATGTCCAACCTTAACCTCCCATGATGAAACTTGATTCTATATTTCTGCTCTTATTGCTTGTTACCTCAGAGAAAAGACTGACCCCCATCCTCCCCCCAGTGTCTTTTCAGGCAAGGTCTCCCCTGAGCCTCAGAAGGTGACATCAGTCCTAAAAGCTACCATGGACAGCACAGGTGAGACTCCCTGCACCCAGCTTCAGCTACACCTGTCCCTGCAATCCCTTGCAAAAGTCCTAAACCTGTTGCAGACCTTCCCAGACTCACACTATATAAACCATAACTCTGCCACTGAGAGCAAGATACCCCACAGGTGCTGAACTCAACTGGATTTCAACCAACCACACAGGCACAAAAAAGCACATTCTGTTCTGATGCCCTGGGACCACACAAGCACCCTTCAGTAGCATTCCATTTATCACTTGTTTCTATGTGTGCATCTCCTCACTCTCTCTTCTTCCAGCCACAGGAGAAGACCCTCCATGGCTGCCTCAGGATAACATTATACATCTGCAGATCCAGGACCAGGCTGTAAACTCTGTTGGAGCAGAGACCCATGCTCCTTCATTTAAAAAATCCCTACAGCAGTGTGCCAAGTCATGGCACTCTCCAAATATTTAATAATGTGATACAATTATGTGTATTGTGGGGTGTGGAATTACAGTTTTATCAGTGAGTTTCAAGATGCTGTGTGCTATGGATGAACCACAAAAACTATCACCCTCCCAAAGGGGTTAGAGTAGCATTTCACCCAGCATTAGTGTGTGTTCTTCATGTGGCAGCCAAAGGATAAATGCTCCCAATGAATTTTTAAAAATTATTTATCTGGGACCAATGGCAGGAAGGTGCCAGAGTATGTGACAGGATGCCATTCCTACATTTTAAACAAATATTCTGGCCATCTTGAGGCACAGGCTCCAGCTACAAATATAAATAACTTTGAGCTAGTGGCCATTTACTGTCCCAAAGCACAACTGGAATGGAAAACTAAGCTCCATTACCCACACTCTGCATCAGGAAACATCTCTCTTAAATCCCCCAAGCCCTGCATTGACTTTAGTGAGTGGTTTGGGTTTTTTTGGTGAGAAATGGTGCATAATAATACATTACAGGTCAGTGACCAGGTTTGTGCTCTTGGCCCTATTTACTAGTTTGAGCAGAAACAAGTTTTTCACTGGTTTCCTAAATTTTAATTTCAGGCATTAATAGGGACATTTTTTTAAAAGACTCTGCCACCTACTAAAAAGCTAAGTTATTATCACATGAATTTTCAATATTCACCCACATACTTTATCTTCTAGCAGGGAGAACAAGCAAAGACTGTTTGATGCTAAAATAATGTGCAAAATGCTCAAGAGCAGGAGCATACATGAAAAAGTAAGGACTCAGAAAGTGAAATTGTTCTAAATTAAATCAAGACTAGGGAACACAATTGAGGAGTCATTCCTTTGGACTGCCTCATAGCAAGCACTGAGGGGACACAGCTCTGGCTGTGCCTCAGCAGTGCCTGGCAGCTCTAAGGCAAATAACACAAAGGTTTTTGTACCAAGATGGTGCAGTCAGAGGGAGGCAAAAGCTCTGTTCTTGTAGTGCCCAAACCCTTAAACAACAGGCATTTTTGTGCAGTAGCATCCCAATTACCTGCCTGTAAAGGTGTAGCCACAATCCATTTTCCCAAAATTTCAGTGGGTTTTGTCTCTCCTTGTCTTTATATCACCACTCACCACCTGTGCTGTAGGAGTGCCCAGTCCAAGCCACAGCAGTGACCAACCCTTGTCCCCCTGCAGCAGCCCAGCTCCCATCACCAGCCAGACAAAAATCAAACAATTTCTCCACTTTTGTGCCTTTTGGCTGGAGGCCATGTAAGCCTGACCTTCCACCCTGGGACTGACCAGAAAAGGCTTCTCTTCCAGACCAAAGGTCCCACACCTACCCCAGCTCTGCTTTTAAAAAGCTAATAAAAAGCAGCTGTCAGCTCCTCTCTCCAAAGCTGAGTGGTCCCTGCAGGGTGGAGGAGTGCTTTCCCTTCCCTGAAGGAGTCCAGTAACCCCTGCTTTGCTGGAGCCCTCCTTGCAGGGGGGCTTAACTGTGGGTACATAATTGAGAGCAGTGATTTTCAAGAGTGAAGGGAATGACACCAACTGGAAAGGATAAAATGCCTAAATAGTTCTTCTTAGAATAGGAGGAACAATGTAAAATGTTGCCTTTCATTATGGTCCCTGCTTTGCAGCTGCTGGCTGAGAGTACAAACACCTCATCATAAGCAAGATATTTGTTAAACATGCCTGTTTCTGCCCAATTTTGTTCTTGTCTCTGATCACAACATTCATTCTGACTCTGTGATTTGAAGCAGGGAGCAGGAGAAAGCTGTGCCAGATTTTGCTCTGAGTTGTGTCTTGGGACCATCTCATGCAAGGCAGTATGGGGGCCAGGTTACCCAAAGGGCTTTTGGGGAGGTTTTCAGGCAAGACTGACTTCCCAAAAAAAAGAGGGTGGACATTTTGCAGGGCTTAAGGCAGCCATACCTACTACTATATCTCCTAATCAGATATTCCAATGCTTCTGGTGCTTCACAAATGAGATTTCTGCAGTCTAAGTGGAAGCTGAACATCTCTGCAAACCCATCTGTGACTAAAGGGGTTAAACATTTCTGAAGATCCAGACACAAATGTCTTTATTGAAAGGATATTCTTCTTCCAGGTAACAAGCAGTAGAACAAGAGGAAATGGCCTCAAGTTGTGTCAGAGGAAGTTTAGATTGGGGATTAGGAGAACTTTCTTCCTAAAATGGTTGCCAAGCCCCAGCAGAGGCTGCCCAGGGCAGAGGTGGAGTCCCCATCCCTGGAGGGATTGAACAGATGTGTGGATGTGGCACTTGGGGACATGGGCTGGTGGTGATTTTGGCAGTGTTGGGAGAAGCACTGGACTTCATGACTTTACAGATCTTTTCCAACCCAAATGATTTAGAGATTCTATGGTCCTATGACACATTTTTGGACCAGGCAAAGCAAAGCACGACTGAGATGGGCCATGGGTCACCCTGGTGAGTTGCAGTCCAAACTCTTGAGCAGAGACTGTACAACCCCAGACTGGGGAAGCATCCCAAAGCAGCCCACAGTGCCCCAGCTCAGCTAAGTATTTCTGTTGGCAACTGTGAGAAAAGCTGCTTTTTGATGGAAACTTAGGACAGCAAGGAGATTAATGGCATGATCACCTTATGACCCAGCTTGACAGGAGCTGGCAAGGTAATAGAGAAGGCAGCTAAGAAGGTACCATTCTTTGAAACTCCAACTGGAACAATTTGGACAAGGAAAACTCCCAAATATACCCTGGGATATGTAATCATAAACAGCAACACCAGGCTTTTATGTTCTTTTATATTCTTTGCTTTTCACAGGGGTCGATTCATACATCTGCCTCACTCAATCCTTTGCTGACTTGGAAACATAAATTTTGAAGCAAATCTGTACAGCTCAAGTGGGGTCTCCTTTTCAAGCATCCATGTCCCATTTAGTCCCTGCTAATACTCCAGGTGCCATTTTCTCCCCACTGGGACATAACTGTGCATACCCAGAGTTCCTCATCTGCTTGCACTGCTTGGAGACCAGCACACAAAAAACATAGTCTCTGATTTATGCAGGCGTTCTTTAAGAGATGCTTAAGACATTCTTGAGACATCCAGCCTGAGCTATCTTCCTTTTCAATTGGTTTCACTAAAGAATGATCTTTAAGGGGATGCTTTGAAAACCTTTCATCCTTTCCTAGAAGCACCCAGGCTTGGTTGTTATGTTCTTATCCTAAACTGCCAGGAACACACCTGTGATTTATCTTTTTTGTTGACAGCAGTGATTTTTTTCCCCTGAGTGATTTCTCTGTAATCCTGATGTGATTTCTCTCTGATTCAACCTTATGGTTCTGTTAGGTGTTCTGTTTACCTACAAACAGGTTTTGGTTTATCTTCCATATTGGAGTATGTTCATCATAAAAACATTGTGAAATAGGTGCTGAGCAAAGTATAGCACTTTTAAGATGTAATATGGATTCATGGCCTGACTCAGCAATGAGATACTTGAATTTTATTTCAGAGCCATTTCAAAGATTAATTATAGGCTGGCACAAAAGCTTAGGCAGGCATTTGTTCCTTTTGCTGCCTGGTATCATCACTGTTGAATAACAAAGGCTGCTAGATATCACTCATTCACTGAATTGCATGGAGTCTACAGAACAAATATCCATGAAGATATTTTAAGTGAGGCACTCTCTGGGCTAAATGTTCATGAAGCTTCTTCTCTCCTCAGCCAAATACAAGGTGTATTTGAAAGCCATGTGTCACTTTGCTCACAGAGTCAAGTGCTTGTCAGCACGAGTACAGGAAGTTCATTAAATGTTGTGAAGTAAGTGCAATATGGGGGAAAGAAATGGGGTCTTGTTTGAGCCACCTTACCTGGGCATATCCTCACAGCCACCAGTGCTGATGGACATGGAAGCTGAGCTTCTCTGGAGAATGTGCCTGACAGGGGGTGGTTACACTGGCATGACTTAGCTGGGGTTATAATGCTGCTTCATCAGCTCACAGGGGCTTGGGACAAGAGTCCTACAGGGGACATCCCACCCCACTTGCCTAACATGCTGTTTCCCTGGAAGTGAAGGTTCTTATGCCAAATTCAATAAGAAATAATACAACCAAACAGTATACCACCCTCAGAGTAAATAATTTCTTGAAAATATCTGATCTAAATCTATCCTTTTTCACTTTACAGTTTTTCTTTCTCCTATCTGCTTGTGTTAAAAATCACTCTTCAAATCTTTTATAAGCCCTTTTAAGTACAAAAAGACAACAAGGAGGTGTCCCCAGAGCCTTCTCTTTTCCAGGCTGAACACCCCCAGCTCTCTCAGCCTGTCTCCAGAGCAGAGGGGTCCCCAGAGCATCTTCACAGCCCCCTCTTGACTCACTCCAGCAGCTTTGCATCCTTCTGGTGTTGGGCCCTCTAGATCTGGAGGCAGCTCTGCAGGTGGGGTCTCACCAGAGCCAAGCAGAGGGGCAGAATCAGCTCCCTGGAACTGCTGGTAAAGAGTGTTTAAAGATGGACACAAAGGCATCAGGCCTCTGTGAATTGTTCCAATCTGCTGGATTGGTAAAGCTGCCTAACCCCAAAGAGCCCCAGCTCATGGGTGTGAATGTGCTTTAACCACTGCTGGGAAGGACACCCTGCCACAGAGCCAGGAATGTCACCCCAAAGGATGCACCACACAGAGGGCTCCAGCTGTGCCCATTTTGGGAAATGCTCCCTGTCCCTCTCCAGAGCAGAGATCTAACCCAATGCTTTCTTCTTGTCCTTCAGTTTCTGGATCCCTGACTGGCTCAGGGAGAAAGTTCTACTAACATTAACAGGATACAATCAGTTGTGAAAAGCCTTGATGAACTACAGTAATTCGTATTCACTGAGGAGCTGCTCCTCCTTCTCACTCTGTTTATCCCTCCCACAGCTGTGATAACAGCAAGACTTTTGCTACAAGAACAACCCTGAACTTGCTACTTCCATGTGAAAACATAAAGGCTCCAGTTACTGACACATCCTAATACTCTGTGGGACAACTCTTATATTTTTACACTCTTAAAACATTTTGTACTTCCCTGTTCTTCTGTCTTCTGCTCTTTTTTTCCTCCAGCACAAAAAGTACATGCAATGTTCTTTGGTTGTTGTTTCATTTTCTTGCTTGTTTTGGTGGTTGGGTGGTTCTTTTTTTTTTTTAAACTGGACAAGGTGAGCCAAGGAAGGAGCATATCAGACACTGCAATGGCAAGCCAGCAGTTTTGCTGCTGGCAGAGATATATGTGGCAGAAAGCATCTCTGAACAAACAATAACTAACAAAATAAAAACAATAAAAATAAAAGCAGTGGAAAGCTTTCTTTCATTTAACCAGGCCAAAAAAGTAAAATTTTGGCAAGAAATAATCTGAGAAAGTGCCTGAAGAGCTGAAAGTAGGTTCTGTATCATACAGAAGAGCCAAAAATGTGTTTGGCCATAAATGGCACATGATGTATTGCAAAATGCTTCAAGAGGAGATATTTAAAGGGTGGGATGGTTGGCATGGAGAGGAAAAGGGGGGGAGGCATCACTGTGGGAGGAATATCTTCAGTCTTCAAACAACAGCCACTAAAACATCCCAAATGCTCTGCCTCCCCAGAGGTGACAAGGGTTGAAAGTCTTGTGCAGGACGGCTTTGGGGGGGATAATATAATCTCATTTAAAATTAATTTTAACTGTTCCTTTCATAGTGAGAAGGAAAGGCCCAAAGACAGGGCCTGATTCAGGGATGTCAGTAAGCTTTGGATTAATGGGGTTTGGACTGGACCCATGGTGTAAGAGACAATGCTCCAATCTAGCCATAAATTAGGTGACTTCTATTAACGTTTATATTTCTGTTAATTTATTTTACCAAGAAAGTCAGCAGAGGCCCATAGGTCTCAGTATTAAGAATGAACTGGCCAAGACAGCAGCAGATAAAACTTGCACCAGTGTAAATCAAAGCTTCCATAAGTCATACCATACTAAAGAAACCATGGGTGAGTAAGGCAATAAAATGTGACTATTTTTGCTTTATTGTCTCATTCTCAGCTCTCACTTTCTGCTGGAGCCAAACATAATTTCTCCTTTGCCTTTTTAAGAGGTCCTGGAGACAATGGACCAAACTTATTGTAAACCCAGGGTCCAGAGTGGCAGTTCAGGAGCTGGGATTTGCAAGAAATTCAAAAATGTTTTGCCTCCCTTTACAGCCAGATAATAACAAAGCTGAGATCCAGAAGCTTTACTACTTCTTTTCTTACTTAATGTTGGAAAAGGCTGCACCTCCACCTTAATAAAGCCACATTATGAAAAAAAAGTTATTGCAGTCCAGCATTGTTTTGCCCTATATAATTAAGAGTTTTTTCACATAAAGACAGCTGTCCATCCTGGAAATGGATGTGTTTAATTTTTCCCATCTCAGGGTGCAAAGAGTCATGGTCAGCCCTGCAGAGGGGCTGGTTCAGCATCTCCTCTTTTCTTTTCTCTTCTCTTCTCTTCTCTTCTCTTCTCTTCTCTTCTCTTCTCTTCTCTTCTCTTCTCTTCTCTTCTCTTCTCTTCTCTTCTCTTCTCTTCTCTTCTCTTCTCTTCTCTTCTCTCTCTCTCCTCTCCTCTCCTCTCCTCTCCTCTCCTCTCCTCTCCTCTCCTCTCCTCTCCTCTCCTCTCCTCTTTTTTCTTCTTTTTTCTTTTCTTCTCTTTTTCCCCACAGGACAGTACCAGTTCACAACTGTGTCACAGTGATGCTGTTTCTGCTACTCCAGTCATGACTCTGTATATAAACCTGAGCTATAAACCTCAGACTGGATGTTTTGGGAAGGGGAATGGGGGGGCTGTGGTTTTTCTTTTCTTTTCATTGGGTCTAAAACTTGATCATAAAAAACTCATGCTGGGCTAAAATTCAGCTGCCAGGTCTTGGATACTGAATCTGATTTAACCCTGAGGATGCTGAACTGCTTTCAGGTAGATGACAGCTTTGGGGTGTTGGGCATGCCAAGGTGTGGGAGATGAGTCCTTAGGGACTGGCCTACTTTGAAGGTATCTGGGGTATCTGGGAGCCAAAATGCAGGGAAAATCCATCTGGGCAATGCCACATCCCAACTACCACCGTTTCCTCAGCTTCTCTTGGGCTACAGGCTGATATCCCTTACTCCTGTCTTGGGTTGCAATATAGGATGTGGCCAGAAATGTGTATTCTATCACCATCTGTTGAAGCTGGGTGGGACAGTGACCCTTATCTCTGTGGCACAGCGTATCTGCTAATGGGCCATCTGTTAAAAACCAGGTGGGGCAATAATCTTTATCTTTTCCACAACCCATCCTCCCTCCAGGAAGATATCATCTGCTGCTGGCCCATTCAGTCCCACTGTATGACTGATAAAATTACATCATCCCACTGGGAGATGCTCCAGCCAGGGGGAGGAGCCAAGCCTTTCCTACCTAGATAAAAATTGAGATTTTGTACAGAAAGATACCTTATTTCCACTGGATTCCAGAGGAACACTGGACCTTTCCACATCATCCCTGGACCTTCAGAGGAAACTACACCCTTCTACAGGAGCACTGCTTCAGCTGAACCACATCTGCCACTGCAGGGGGATGCAGCCACCATTTAATGGGACTGCTACCAACACCCTGACTGATTGACAGGGTGTCAGGTTGTATTCTGACTCTGTCAGTGTTTTTGGGATTGTTCTTTGTAATACTGCATTTCTATTTTAATTTTCCTAGTTAAGAACTGTTATTCCTAATTCCCATATCTTTGCCTGAGAAGCCCTTAATTTCAAAATTTTAATAATTTGGAGGGAGAGGGTTTACATTCTCCATTTCAAAGAGAAGGTCCTGCCTTTATTGGCAGACACCTGTCCTTCAAACCAGGACAACCCCTTTGATTGACATCTTTGTTCCACATCCTCATTGGTATTTCATGCTTGATCTGTTCCTCTTCACACTGAATTTCTTAGTGCATTTAATGCATTATATTCATTTCAAACCCCACATTCATTAAGTTTTACCAGATATTTGTCACTTGAAAGTATCTTGAACCCCTTACTCTACATCTCATTGAATCAGGTCTCTGATCAGTCCTAAGCCCCACTCCAGAGTTTTTCCAGAAAGACCACTTAAGTTCAGGTTGTTTTTGGATCTGACAGCAGCTGCAACCCAGAATCCAGAAACCAGTGGTCTCAGGAAAACCTGGGGCCAAACTCATCCAGTCAGTGGCTCATGTGTTCCCCCAGATGAGAAAGCCTTTCAGCAGTTTGCTCAGGAGAAACTAAGGTGAGAACTCAGTAGAATCAGAGTCATTTAGGCTGGAAAAGAGCTTTAGGAACATGGAATCCAACACAGCTTTTAAACACCTCTAGGGAGGGGGACTCTACCACTGCCCTGGGCAGCTGTGTCAGGGCTTCAGACCCCTTTTGGGGGAGAAATTTTCTTTCTTATCCAATCCATATCTCCCCTGGCACAACTGGAGGCTGTTTCTTCCTTTCTATTTCTTGTTTCCTGGGGGCAGAGTCCCCAGCTGGCTCCACCTTCCTGCCAGGGAGTTGTAGAGAGTGAGAAGTTCCCCCAGGAGCCTCCTTTTATCCAGAGGGAGCCTCCCCAGCTGCCCTTCCCAGGACTCATGCTGCAGATCCTGAGCACAGCACAGGCACAGCTGACTCATGGACAAGGATTTATTCTGGGGGAAAAGTATCTGCCATGAGGGCACACTGCATCAGGGAAGGCAGAATGGGAGCTGCCCTCAGATTCCCCATCTCTGGAATGCTGAAGAGAAAGGGCCTGATGACAGGGAGTGACACTGTCCTGCAGTCATGGTGGGATGGAGCAAGCACAGTTCCAGTTCAGCCCACCCTCTTCAGATATCTTCTCTAGCCTGGAAATAAACCCTTTCTGATGTGGTGCACCCCTGTATCTGATTTTTTGTTTTTAATCTCAACGTAATTGTTTATATTTAAGCATCCAGGTTTAAATAGAGCTAAATCTGCATGAGGTGGATTCTGACAGCAGCAGTGAGCTCTTCCATGGGTGCTGCTGCTCTCTCTGATGGTCTGCAGGTCTCCCATGGCACTCATCAGCTCTGTGTGCAAAAGCTGATGGTGCAGACATGTTCAGGCTCCAAAGAACACAACAGATGGCTCAGTGCCTAGGATGCTACAAGGGACTCCCAGGAAAGCATCCAATCCCAGACCATCCCAAATTCAGTTTGGAGAAAAGGATGTCCCCTCCTAGACCTGCTTATCCCTCCCCTTTCTGGGATGGAGGGGGTGGGAGAGAAGGAGAAGCACACTTCATTGGAGGGATGCAGCACAGAACCTGGACACATGTTCCATCTGGAAAGCAAGCACAGCAGCACTCCCCAGCCTGCAGGGACACAGTGAGAGGCTGTTAAAGACTTTTGCAATGATCAGATACTTCAGCCATGAACAACCTCCTGAGAGCTTGGAATTGATGGGATGAGGTATCATGACTGTACAAAACTCTAATCTATCAAAGCAATAATCTATGGAAGAAAGACACTTTACAACACAGTTTCACAGCAGATGGTAAGTGACTTATGATGTATTCCACCAACTGTACACAGGAAAACAGTATTAACAAAGCATGCTGACATGACAGATTAATAGTTTAGAACTGCAGTCCAGAAGAGGTTAGACTGGCCTATCCTTCCTCTGGGGTTCTTAACAAGGAGGAATTAAATAAATATTACAAACTGAAGATTAAGTGCAAGTAATATTAAAGCAAGGCCTTGGTCTGCATGGAGACTGTAAAACTGGTACCCTGGGACTCAGTGTTTATTGTGCTGCAGTGGCACCACTGTGACACTGCACTGTTCACAGACAAAGTGTGGCTTTCTGCTCATACTGCCAGCCCATCCCAGGGGCTGAGGAGCCAGATGTGCTCCTCTGGCTGTGGCACCACCTCTGGCAGCACCATGGGCCTGATCCTTCCCATCCTTAGCATATCATTGTGATCACGCCCATATTGAAAAAATAACCAAAAGGATGTTTGGTTGGTTGTTTGCTTGGTTGTTTTAAACTTCTTAGAACTGAAACACAAAATCTTGCTGGAGCTTATCACTGCTAAATAATTTGTTGTGAAGCATGTGTGATTTCACCTCATATCCATATCCCTCTCTTTGACTTTCCTGTTTGGATTCCAACAGAACCTGGGTGGGGATAAAGGAACAGTGGTTATTCACACCAGATAATTTAAAGCACTTGGAGTAATTGTCCAAGATGGTTTGGAACTTCCACAGTCAGTGGAGGGAGAGAAGATGTTCCAAAGGGCAGCTGGGAGCCCTGGAGCTGTCAGAACTGGCATTTTGGCTGGGAACTGCTGTGTTCCAGGTGATGGCTGGTCCCATCCAACCCTAACCATGAAACCTTGCCCACAAAAGGTCCTGTTTGCTTCTCCCTTCCCCAGCATTCAAGGAAGTGGATGTTAAATTCAATTGGCTCTCCTTCCTCTGAGTGTGATGGACAGTGTGGTCCCTACCAAACCACTGCCTTGCAGGGGTCTGGAATGAGCTTTTCCCATTTCACACCAGCATAACCACCAGAACTGCAGGGGAATTCTGGAAATTTGGATCCCTGTTTTGGAAAAAGCAAAACAGAAAATGAAAAAAGGAAGGAAAAAGAACAAGGGGAAGAGAAGGAAAAAAGAAAAGAAGAAAAGAGAGAGAGAGAGAGGAAGAGGGAGAGGAAGAGAGAGAGAGCATGAAGAAAGTTACCTTTGTTCTTTGTTACATTAAATTTTAAACACCACGCTGGTAGCAATATATTGGCCTCATTACACAAAGACAGTATGATCCAGCTAGCTCATAATTCCACCAATAAAGATCATGATTTGTCAATAAAAATTAAGGCAGTCACTGATCCATAGTTTAGATTTCCTGCTTGGAGTGGGATTGTAAAATGTGATGATCAAATTTGGTGCAAAACAGAGCAAATGTGCAAGCCAAGCCAAGCAAAAGTGTACCCCTCCTCTTGCCACTGTCAAATGAAGCCAGACAGGACCAGGTCCTTCATCAGCACACCCCAAACCACCTACAGCCATTGTAAAGAGAAATCCCATTTTTAAAGCTGCATGGAAAGTCTTTGCTCATTTTTTCATGTGTAACTTTTCTGGCAACTTAGAAAAAGAGGCACAGAGGGGCTTGGCTGAAAACTGATGACACAATCTCTCCCTGCTCTTAGCATTTTGGCAAGAAGCACAAAAGCATTTCTGAAATCCCTCCAGTATCTAGAACTGTACCTGGAATCTTTTTAGGACGAATATTAAAAGTGCATGGTAGACTGGGGGCAGGTCTACTGAGAGGAGTGAACATCAAATGAGTTCCCCACCTTTCTATCAGTGAACAATAAAAGGTCAAGAGTCTTGTGTGATAAATTTTTGTCTCTAGTGGGAAAAAAAAATGTTGAGAAAGTATCTTCAACTTAATTTCAAACTAATTTGTTTGGTGTTTTCTCAAAGAGCCTTAAAAATGTTGGCAATCTCCTAAGCATGACTACAGGTCTTGTTAAGTCAGTTCCTAACCCCACCACTGAGCCCTGGTCTTCCAGGAACACGTGCCAAATAAAACGTTTGGGGAAAAAAAAAAAAAAAACAAAAAAAAAAAAAAAAAAAAAAAAAAAAACAAAATATGTGGTCTTTACTTTACTTTACTCTACTTTACTTTGCTTACTTAGTCCGTAGTCTTAAGACTTAGAAGTCTTAAGGCTATCTGGATCATAAATTTGTTTTGGGGTGTGTGGCAATACTTATTTACTCCCAATTGATTGTTTTCTTTGTGGGAGCTTTTCAGCCAAGTTAGAAAGCAAGAAAGTGCTGATCATAGTAAATCCAATACGTGCCTTTAAGTAATAGCTAAAGGTACTCACCAAAATGCATCCTCAGGAAGAAAGATGAGACATTCACTCAAACATCCTGAGCTGATCCCACATCTTGGGCAGATGAGGGGCTGGGGGGTGGGTGGGATTCTGCCCCTCTGCTCCACTCAGGTGAGATCCACCTGCAGAGCTGCCTCCAGCCCTGGGGTCCCAAACATCAGAAGCACATGGAGCTGCTGGATTGAGCCCAGAGGAGGCCACAGAAATGCTCTGAGGGCTGGAGCCCCTCTGCTCTGGAGACAGGCTGGGAGAGCTGGGGGTGATCCCTGGAGAAGAGAAGGCTCCAGGGAGACCTTCTCATAAATTAAGATTTAAATTAAGATTTTAATTGTGGCCTTCCAGTACCTGAAGGGAGCCTGCAAGAAAGATGTAGAGAGGCTATTTACAAGGGCCTGGAGGGACAGGAAAAGGGGGATGGCTTCCCATGGCCAGAGCTAGATGGGATACTGGGCAGAAATTCTTAGCCATGAGGGTGGTGAGGTTGTCCAGAGAAGCTGTGGCTGTCCCATCCCTGAAAGTGTTCCAGGCCAGGTTGGATGTGTCCTGGAGAAACCTGGTCTAGTGGAAGGTGCCTGCCCATGGCAGGGTGTGGAATTGGATGACCTTTAAGGTCCCTTCCAACCCAAACCATCTATTACTCTATGATTGTATGACCTGTATCAATGAAGATGAGCAGGGGAATATGTCATTATTTGAAGGTTGCAAACAAAAGAACTCTAGAGTTGGGATTTGAGATGAAGCCCATCTGAGTGCCAGCAAAGGAGCAGGGTAAGGTTCCCCACCCCAAGCAAACAGCTTGTGGCCCCACTATGGCTGCAGTGCTGAAGCTGCTTCTGGGAAGCTTTGGGATGAGGTTTGCTTTCAAGTTTTAAATTTTATTTGAACTTCAAAGTGGAATCAAAAGCCAAAGAACATGGACTTGTAGGGCAGAGCTTTTCATGGTCTTCACCATCACATTTCTCTAAGGGAGGAATCTGCATCTTCATTCATGTTTCTGTTCACAACAAACCCAAACCAAAGACCTGCTCAGGTAAGCACCTACCACATGCTGGCCAAGACTGGGCCACAGGACCAGGCTGTAGCTAATAAAATGGTTTTTTAAAAGCCCTCTGAACTGTGGATGGCAAGTCATCAGCACTTTTTCACTCTGCATAGCCTGGTGGTGTGGATTTAGCCAGGCACCTCCCCCAAAGAGCTGTGGTTAATGTTGGGGTGTGGCTGAAGGCCATGCAGACACAGAAGCTCTCAGCAGCTGAATTCACAGCCACATCTACACTGCCAGATAAGAAAGTCTAGTGAGTGTCCCTGACCCTGAGAGCAAGTGTCCATGTTGCTCAGGGCTGTCCCTGCCTGGAGCACACCCTGCCAAACAGCACATGGCTTCTCCCAGCTCTGGCCCTAACACTAGAGAACTGCTTTTTGTGCTTTGGCCAAGTTAAACTGTCTGCAATAACATGTGGGGTGTGCTGCAGACCACTGGAGTGGTGTTTTCTAGCAGGAAAGCAATGTTTGAGGGTATGAAGCCTGTTGGGATAGTGCATGGGACCAGCAAGGCCAAAATAAGGTCAGATTGACATGACTGCCCATGAGGACTTGTGAGCAAACTCACTTCAGGCTGGGTATGTGGCAAGAGAGTGAGCAGTGTGGACCATCAGGATGGCCTCAAGCTCATCTTTTGGTGTTCTCCTGGTCAGCAATGCAGAAAAACCCTTTTTGCTGGGTCAGCCATGGAGGCTCTGGGTTCATCTCATGAATTATTGTGCAAGTGAAAGAGGCATTGTCCCTTTTGCACCTTGCACATACAGCTTCCTCTCTAAGAAACTGAAATGCAATGTGGCAAATTCAAGTCTGGGAAAAGAGTTTTAAGGAAAACCCACATCACTCCTCTGCTCATCAAATTCCTCATCTCTGTGAACATGAACCCAAATAAAACCAATATAAAACAAGGAGAACACTAAATTAGCATCCTCAGTGAGTGCACCACACTTTGAGATATCTGACCAAATGCAGTCATCATCATGTCCCATTGTGTTTGAACTAGTCATGACCAGCTTGAAGTCAGCATAGAAAGAGAGACACATTTTCTCTGACATGCAGTGTTGAGACA